>CM066994.1:129244957-130637457 GCA_033977485.1 Hydrangea macrophylla | reverse complement strand
CTACAATCACTTATCACATCATGCTCTAACTTTAGCTATTGCACTTATCAGTTATCGCCCCAATGGTTGCCATCCGATCGAACTTCATTCCAATCCAATGTCAGGGGCCCAGAACATTTAAAGGTGGGAGTGAGAAGGAAGCTAGATCTCTGATCAACCTGTAAACGAGAAGAAAATTAAGGCTTTTGGCCAATATACAGTGGTGGTCCTATTAGTTTGTCAAGACAGACTTAGAAAAAGCCTAGTTTTTGGGTTTTTGTCTTTCCCGAACCAATTGACTCACCTTGTTCTCATGCTTGTTAACCTGAGCTTCTACTATAAAACCCGATGCAGCTTTTCTCCATGACATTAGATATATCTGCACAGAAATGTGGGGAAATTATTTTTCTATAACGGGTGCAGCTTATTCCATTCAAAATGGCCCTGGGGATGTTGTCTTAGGTTTAGAGGATACTGGCTGCTAACAGTTGTCGAATAATGTAACTGTGTAAGAACCAGTCTAAAAGGTTGACATCGGTTGTGACTAACATATAAAACTGCAACCAAAGTGGTGATACCAATCACTGGAAACCAAACAAGAAGCGGGTCATTAGCCATCATGGTCCAAATGATATGTGTCCAAAAAGTGGTGCCGCCTGAAAGGCGTCAATGCTGCAAGCATTGTATAACGAGAAAAAACTTCTATGGGGCAGATAACCCATAATTAGTTCTCAAGATGACAATAGCTGATCAAGGGAATAGAGACAAGGCTGGTGGGAGTTGGGTGGGGCGGGGATTATTGGCAATTGGAAGCATAATAAATTTTGGACCAAGGAAACATCAGGCAACTCTAATTTTTCTGCTCTGACATGGGCCAATGCATTAAGACTTGGCAAGGTGGTAATACCTGATTTGCCTGGTCTAAATGAACACCAACACAGGACCTTGTGCACATTTGATGGATTCTTAAAGAGTTTAAATTCTGTCAACCCCAGGTTCGGGAAGAATGGCTCTGAAAAGTAAAAATAAAAAGCGTCATACTAATTTTATACATGAGATTCATGTTCTGTCATACCTGAAGGCTTGAAGCACGTTGATTGGAATTTTTCAAATGTTCATTACGTTGGGTTTAATATGCTTCACTTTTGACAAGGGATGGACTGCATGAGATGTGTTCCTTGGATAATTTTTTTAACAGTTTGAGAGTGTTGGTTCTTTGCAGACAACTTTTTTGAAAATTCGGTCCCTAGGAACCATTATACTTGCTAAACTCTTCTGTTTTATATCAGGTTGGGGTAGATAATATGTGTATACTGGTGCATGCTGTTAAGCGGCAGCCACTGGAGTTGCCTTTAGAAGGAAGAATAAGTAATGCACTTGTAGAAGTTGGACCATCGATAACATTAGCAAGTCTATCAGAGGTTTTAGCATTTGCAGTTGGAAGTTTCATTCCCATGCCCGCGTGCCGTGTGTTTTCCATGTTTGCAGGTCAGTGCTACTCTTTTAAGTTCACGTTGCAATTCTAGTAGAAGGTTCTGTTGCTGCTGTTATAGTCATAATTATAACTTCGTTTATTTAGGCTTACCATTCGAGTTTTATCTGCAAATTGTTTTGCAGCATTGGCTGTTCTCTTGGACTTCCTTCTACAAGTAACTGCTTTTGTTGCCTTGATTGTATTTGATTTTAAGAGAGCTGAGGATAAGAGGGTTGATTGTTTTCCTTGTATAAAAACTTATGAATCATATGCTGACCCTGATGAAGGTGAGTGTAAGAATATTTGCTTAATTTTTTCATCTTTTAGTTCCTTGATTTTAATTTCATTTCTTGATGGAAGTTGAGCAAAAGAATTTTACGTGTAGGCATTGGTCAAATAAAGCTTGGATTACTGTCGAGATATATGAAGGTACAACATACCCTACTGATTGGTATTTTTTTGGTGGTTACATCTTTAGGAAGGTGCTTGCCCATGTACATTATGAGTATTCAAGGCTTTGGGGGAACAGTGGAGTAATTACAAAAATTAAAACGGAAACCATAGATTAAAAGAATAACAACCACCTTCTGTTCCCACCTACTATTTTTCAGACCTTACAGATTATTTTTGTTTCGCTTCCCAATACCATGAGAGTTTGCTATTAAAATTTTGATCTGGACATGAATAATAATAACACGGGGAACAAAATCCGGTTTTGCATACTTGTGACCCACATGTATGATGAAGCGTAATGTGATAAAAACATGTAGTAAAATGGTGGAGGAAAACTAAAATATGGACAACTAGTTTGGAATATCTGGTAAAAGTTATTGGTAACCTGAATTTGCAATAAATGAATGTGTATATCCGTGTAATATATGTATTGCCAGTCTACCAAAAAAACTGATCCTCCCATACTTGTCTTATGATCGTCATCTGGTTGGAAGAATCTGCAGCCATGTGTTTTCAAGAGCGTTGCCTTCCGTGGGACTAATCGGTTGAACAACTGCTAGCGAGGAGAAATACTAACTTATTCTGTTCCTTGACATAATGAAAGAAATAAAAAGAAACATGCACATATTCTGGAATACACATCTAAATATTTCGAACAAGGGTAAATTCAAAACAGGGTAATTGTACATCCTCTTAACCTGTGCAGGGATAAGTGTGCATAAACAGGTTGTTAAGATTTTTGTTACTTCATATGCTAGCAATCTTCTCATTTATAAGTTAAACCTTGTGCATATCAAATTACCATGTAATGGACGTGATGTATTGCGATATCTATCTGCTATTATTTTTAAATCCATGGTAGTTGTACATGTTAGAGGAAGTCATTTGTACCTAAAATACAACTGGAGAAGGTCAGGAGAAGAATAAGACCCCTAACGGCATATGCATGTGATTCATACGTGTAACACGCCTCACACAAAAAATGTAAGCCATACAAAGTTCAGGAGAAGAATAGTACTCTCAACAGCATAAGCATGAATCATACATGCATCATATGAAAAAAAAAAAAGTGGGCCATAGGAGTATTGACTTAGTTGGTCCTACATAGTTTTGAGTTCTGATATTATTTGTGAAATTTGTGAGTAATCATGCATTTTATCGATATTCTCCAAAATTCCAAAGAGTATTTCCTTGTGTACACGTCGGCTCAGTGTTATTTGGAGGATCCTTGAATCCCGCTGGGTTGGCCAACGTGTTCTTTCATATCCGTGGAAAATGAAAATAACAAAGCAAAAAGAAAAATTGTCGTCAAAACAAAATGGCTTCTCTAGCCAATTTACTTAATTTATCCCTTATGTGAACATTTTCTTTGGTCATGGATCATTTGCAGGGTGCCCAGACTTAAACTCTTGACCTTGTGAATAAGTAAACACTTAAATCCTCTAGGCTGAATTGGACCAGAGAACTAATGGGTGAACCAGTTCTTTTGAATATTTTAAAGACTTGTACCGGGAAAATACATATTGTTTGAATGATTGTTCAGTTAGTTTGCATGGTTGCTGCCTACTTCCCTTATTTTCTATTAAGCTCTTTGTTTTGGTTTTTCTTCTTTAGGAGGTTCATGCACGTATTCTGGGTATTTGGGTGGTGAAGATAGTTGTTGTTTCTGTCTTTGCTGCTTTTACATTGGCTAGCATCGTAAGTTGCTCTTGTTTTGCTTCTTTAGTATTTATTTCGCCTGCCATGCTTCTTTCATATGTTGCCTTAATGTTTGCATTTTTTCTGTTCCCAATAGGCATTATGTGCTAGGATTGAACCCGGTTTAGAACAACAAATTGTTCTTCCCCGAGACTCTTATCTTCAGGTTTAATATGGTGATACTTATTGGTTTCATGGAATTTGAATTTTATGTACTACAAATTACCATGGTGTTTACTTAGAACTACTTTCCATGCAGGGTTATTTTAGTAACATATCTGAGCATCTCAGAATTGGACCACCACTGTACTTTGTTGTTAAGAACTACAACTACAGGTAGAGTGGTATAATTTTATTTCCTAATGTGCCTTCTTTTTTATGCTTGTGGGTTACTATTTCAATTTTCTGAGAAAAGGAATAAGGACCAAAATTTTCTGTTTCCTGGCGTCCAACTTTTCTGTTGAAGTGATGCAAAGAGATAACAATACAAGAGGAATTTAGAGAATAATGGAAGAACTAGGGTTTTGGGAAGTGAATCTCCATTAAAGAGCTTAAGAGCTCAACTTGCTTTACAAGCAATATCAAATACACAATATCCCAAAACTAATTTACCTAACCCTAGCCTACTATATATAGTCTATTAAACCTATACTAATCTCACATGGTTGTGACCCACACCAAATGACAACCAAAACAAATACTCCCTCCGTCCCTTTTTTTGAATCCATCTTTGGGAACTCAACTTATTAAGGGGACAAAAATAATCTACACCTACTTTTCACAATTGCCCCTAATCATTACAATAACTTTTTTAGTTTTGTCTTGGTGTAGATTTCAAGGAAGGGTAGTTTTGGAAAGTAAGTAAAAATTGTATACCAATTTAGGAAAGTGTACACTAATTTTGGGACATCCCAAAATGGAATATAGGACTCAAAAAAAGGGACGGAGGGAGTAACATAGAAGACACTACTAATAACACATAAAGTACTACTAATATAATTACTGCATCATACTCTCCCTCTAAAGAAAACTTGTCCTCAAGCTTAAGAACCAACTTCATCATTAGCATTTCGGTGGTGGCTTTCCTCTTAAGATTAATCTTGAAAACATCATAGTTATAACGCAACAATTAAGTGTCTCTTCAACTCGTAAGATTGGAAACAAGAAATAGCTTTGTTCTTTAAATGCCCAATTCTCATGGATATCCATAAACTTTCCTATAGATTCATCATCTTCAAATACATTCTCAATTCCATCATTACATAACTCAATTTCACATTCGTCATCCCGTTTAAGCATATCAAAGTCTTTGCTTACAAAAACATCCAAGTCCACCCTCTCCTTATCATCAATGCAAAGAGGAACTTCAAGAGAACTAATGACACTGCCTTCTACCACCACAATCATATCCACACTCCTCTTCATAAGTCATTAAAGCAAAATCACCCTTCTTTGGAGACTAAAGAAGTTCAATAAAGTCAACTTCCTTGTCATCAAATCCACTACCACCACTATCATCAAATATTAGTCCCTTATCCAATTCCTTGTCATCTAATTCACCTTGGTTTTCTTTATACCAGCTTTCATAACAATAATCAAATGTTGGTTCCTCACTTAATTCATTGTCATCTTCTTAGTTTAGCTTTTCCAACTTTGCTTCAAACCCACTTTTATGCCCATCATTAACTAGCGGTTCCTCATCCAAGTACTCATCTAGCTTTGACTTATCATCAAAGTTCAACTTATAAAAACAGTGATTCAACTCCACACTTTTGATTGGAGGGTAACTAGTGGGTGAAATTTTTTTACAAACTTCGTCTTCATTTTGTTCCAATTCTTGATTTTCGGTTTTCCCATTCTTTTCCTAACAATTTTGATTTTTTTTCCACCAATCCTCAATGCTTCCCTTTAAACACTTTTCCACCACCTTTACTATCCTTTCTTCAATCACATTATAGTAATTGAATAGGCCATTTACTTCTTTCAACCATTCATCAAATTGCAATTCGTCACAATTGAATTGCGGAATTTGGATTCTAGTACAAGAAGGTTGCAAACGCTTTACCTTAAGTGTTAAAGGTAGCAATTTGCCTTCTTAATTCATCAAATTCATGTTGTTGGGTACCTTTAGGTCCCACAGGATGTGCTAAATTAAATTCAGCCACATTCTCAAAATGCATGGCGTTTCCTCGCCCTCTACACATTCTTTCTCTTCCTGTTTGAGCCATAGCAATTCACAATCACTTTGACACCCAAAGTTATGGAAAATCGAATCTCACACCACAAGCCAATAAAAATCCAAACAAAAGTAAACCACATCCAAATAGGACGTATTCTCAAATCATCCACCAACAAGAAGCCAATTCACAGCCAACACAAACCAATAATGAACCACTCAACCTCAAAATTGCAAATATACCTTGCTGAAATAGTCTTATAGTAGATTCGAAATCAGCATATTAAAAAAATAGCAAAATAGACTGTAGCGAAGCCGAAAAATACCACTGAAAGTCACAAACCCACCGGAACTGTTGAAAACCCAACGGAAATTGCCTCACCACTGTGCAGTCCAAAACTGGACAGAACCAAGACCTTCAAGAACTGTTTGCAAGCTAGGAAGCACGTGTGCGACGGTCCGACACCCAGTGCGGGTGCGGGTGCCTTTCCGAAGAGCGGAGCTTCCTAGGTCGCAAGTAAACAAGGTTGCAAAGTGGTCGCAATTTAAGGTTTCAAGGGCTTGACTGTGTCGCTACCGCACGTCTAGTTACTATATAGTTCGAACAGCACAGTCTGAGACTCAGATTCTGCTAATTTGCTGGTTCAATTATAGGATCGAGAGGTGTCGTGACCTTGCGGCTTGTTCGATTCCCCTCGCAAAGCCAATTTCTGGTTTGCACTTGTTGACGGATCTGTTGTGCGGGTTTTGATAACTAGGCTCGAAATAGACCCTACTGATGTCGCGATTCAGGTTCGCTGGTTTAAAGCTCTGTTTGGGCAGATTGAACAAAAAAATCCCAGTCGATTTTGTCTCCACCAGGTTCGATGAAGCTCTGATACCAAATGATGCAAAGAGATTGCAATAACAAGAGGAATTTAGAGAATAATGGAAGAACTAGGGTTTTGGGAAGTGAATCTCCATTAAAGAGCTTAAGAGCTCAACTTGCTTTACAAGCAATTCATAATCAAAATATTCCAAAAATAATTTACCCCAACCCAAGCCTACTATTTATAGCCTATTAAACCATACTAACCTCACATGGTTGTGACCCACACCAAATGACAACCAAAACAAATACATAAAATATACTACTAATAAAACATAAAGTACTACTAATATAATTACTGCATCGTTAAGTGCTTTCCCGCATGCACGTGTTCAATTTAATTTATTGGTGGATTGCTTCCTTGCATAAAAAAGAGGAAAAATTATTTCTATTGCAGTGCCATTGATAGGATATCAACCTATGTTATTGCACTTTGCCAGAACTTTTTGTAATCATTTTTATTCAGGAGTGAAAATGGATTTTCAAGAACGATATTAAAATGTTAACATCTACAAAGCGGAGGTACTAGTATGCTAGGTTGGGCTGTAGACATCCCTCCCCTCCCCCCAATGTTCTAGGAATTTTTTAAGTACGTGTGATATTCTATAGCCCAATTGTAGTTTAGCCCCCCCAAATTTGAAAATATATATATATATATATATTATATGTGATATTATAGCCCAAATACAGTTTAGCCCACCCCAATTAAGTGTTCCAAAGTCAATTTGACACCATATATTGTTGATAAATAGACTCCAAAATGTAATGAATATTACCCCAAAAGATAATATTGTTTTTCAATAGACCCAATTTGACACCATATCTCAGTATCAAACATGTATAAATAGAACCAAAAAAAAAAAATTCGGGGGCTTGCCCCGAACTCCCGTATAGCTTCCTCAGCACACCAACCCCCCCCCCCCCCCCCCACCAAAAAAAAAAAAATAATAATAAAAAATAAATAAATAAATAATAATTATTATTGCCTGGCTCCGTCCTTGCCTACAAGCATCTGACAGAGTTCTATATATTGCAAGCGATGGCAATTCGTGCATGTTACTCTACTAATGAATATTTTCGATATGCCCACTTGGTAGTAGTTGCCTTCCATATTTCAGCCGTATGTTACTGACACAATTTCTGCACAAAATGATGTCATTTAAAATATAAAAAATTTAATTTCTTTCCTATTATGTCCACAGTTAATTTCTCCAAATTCCATGTCTGGCCGCATTTTTCCACGTATCTTTGTAAATGGTCTGTATAATAGTCTCATATTTCTTGAACCTTGGCAGTCCTGCTTACATCAATATTTTCTGCCTTGTCAATAAGATAATGTTACATTCTATGACGTATCCAAGTGCATGGATATTAGATCTTGTCTTGAAAGGCTTCGTATCTTCTCCAGAAGTAAGGAGAAATTGCTATTTGTGGAAATAATACCAGTTTGCTGAAGAGCTGAAAGAATCGATTTAACACAAACAGCGATGATTTATTTCGTTAAAAGATTGAATGCTTTGTTCAGAACAACGACAATGAAACCTTATCCCAAACCACTTGGAGTAGGGTCCATGAACATGTTTGTCTATTCTACTTTCTCTAGGCGATAGCCTCATTAAAATTTTATACTGTTAATTCTTCTTTTCTTATCCCAACCTTTGCCAATTTGGTCTTCCCCCACCTCTGCAATTAGCACCAACTTAACTGATGAAGTCGTCGGTCTTTGTTGTACATGTCCTAGTCCAAACCATATTGAAGTCCAAACCATATTGAAAGGACACTACCAAGTAGTAGTATGCTTATTTTGCATGTTCTGGGAGTGGTAGACCAGAGACAGAGCTAAACTTTCAATTGTTCTGAACTGACATATAACTTATTTGCATGCAGAATCTGTAATTAGCTACATATTCATATGAGTGTAGTGCTCATGACTTTTTTTGAGTGCATAGCGTTGAGTTTGTTTCATTAATACGGAAATGTTCATAGAAGAAACTTTGTATACCCGGGGGAGTAAGTGGTACCAGCTTGTATGTATTTTCCCTAGTATGTTGTTCTCGCTGTTCTTTGTGTCTTGTCCGATTGTTCGTATAGTGATAGCTATATTTTAACCATCCATTGGACTAGTATATATTGAAGAGAAAATTCTTTTTTGATATACTAATTGTTTGAAGTTTAAATGTCGGACAGACATTGATTCATAGACTATATTAATTGCCATTCATTAGCTGTAGTAATAGATTGATATTTGTATATGCTGACTGCCCACTGCAATATTGTAAAGTAAGTACGCATAACAATGAATTTCGAAAAGGAAAGTTGTTACTGAAATTTTATCAGCTTGATATAATCAATTGGTTTCCATGTTGATTCTGACATTTCTGTCTCTTCAGTTCAGAATCAAGACTCACCAACCAGTTGTGCTCTATCAGCCAATGTGATTCCGACTCTCTTCTAAATGAGGTATATCCATTGCGTTTTGTATTTAAGTTTGAGAGCCTTTGCTGCAATGCCTGTCATTCCCCATGCTTCTATGGTTGACTCAAAGCATCAATTATACCCCTCAAAATGTGAATATCTGTAATTGTTTTATGCATGTAGGCATTTTTAGGTTGTATCATAGTAAAAGATTGCTCCATTGTGACCTGGAGGTCACGGGTTCGAATCTGGAAACAGCCTCTCTGCTTGCAGGGATAAGGCTGCGTACATCTCACCCTCCCCAGACCCCGCAATGGCGGGAGCCTCGTGCACTGGGCTGCCCTTTTTTTGATCATAGTAAAAGATTATATTTGACCTGGTTATGATTTCGAACTGTCTGCTTTGTTGTTAGTCAGAGATCGCTAAGTAACATCTTTTTCCTCTTTCCTTTCTTCCCTTTTCCTTTTCTTTTTTTTTTTTGTTTTTTTTTTTCCCTTTTATTATTTATGGGTTTTTTTTTTCCCTTTTATTATTTATGGTTTTTTTTTTCCATTCTTTTTTTTTTTCAGTTTGGAGAGAGTTTGAATTTAGTTTGTCATTTCATTTCCCACCATCTATGAATTCTCGATTTTACACTACCCTCCCACAAAACTTGCACACGCAGAGATTCAAATTTGTTTCATGCTATGAAACTTAAAATAGGTGATCGAGACCATCATTCAGCTGGTGATGACACTCGTAGAAACTTAGATTTTCTTCAGGGGCTATTTATTTATCTAGTCACTGGTAAAAACTTTGGCTGATCAGTGAGAGATCACAGGTTAGAGTTTTAGAGCTGCCACTTTGTGCAAAAATTCCAATGGTTAGGTCTTCTCCGGTCCATCCCTCTCAGGCAGGACCACCATACGGTAATGGGAGTTAATCAAAGGGTAACTAAGTCCAGGGTTTCTCCAAATTGATAATTCAATACGTGAAATTATGAGGTTCGTGCTATTTAAGAGCATCAGTGGATGCATAAGATTGAGGATTTGTCCGGATTGTATGTCTGTGATAGTTTCCGACATTGCCAGAACTGTAACCTCCGTTTCCAAAAAACAGTCAAGTAGTATGCTTTTGTTAGAAACTTCAACCAAAATTATAAAAGAGAGAGAAGTACTTTTGTTAAGGGCAATATCAGAAACAAGACTTGGTTGTGATGTTTCTCTTTTCCTTTCGCTAGTGACCTCTTTGTGTTTGTTTTACCAGTCACATGTCTACCACTCAAGGTTTTCCTAGTACTCTTCACCTCTTGCTCCAATGGTTGTTTTTGAAAATTTGGACCTTTTGTATTCTGCAGATCTCAAGAGCATCTTTAACACCAGAGTCAAGTTACATTGCTAAACCTGCTGCTTCATGGCTTGATGATTTTCTTGTGTGGATATCTCCTGAAGCTTTTGGTTGCTGTAGGAAGTTCACCAATGGAAGTTATTGTCCCCCGGATGATCAGGTCAATCAATTGTCATCCACAAATATGCATTTTATTGTGATGTTACATTTTCTACTTCTTTTAACTCAAACCCACTTCGCTTCTGAAGAAAAATATGTTCTTTACCAATTATGTTTTAACCTTTCGGCCAAGTATTCAATCTTCTTGATTTTGCATGATGGTGAGTGATGGGACTGCAATTATTTGGAATTAAAAAGTGTTGTTTGACTCCTATTTCTTGTAAGCACTGTGGTTTGGTGATTGACCTTGAATGGTTGATCTTGAAACCATTGCATTTGATCTCTTGCATTCCATATCAAGTAGAACTTTTGATGTAAGATTGACCATTTCTTTTTCTTTTATAATAGCTTACTTTTTAAAATCTATCTGTGCTTCTCTGTTTGTTTTATATCTGTAAATGAATTCTTTTAATCTACTGAAGCACACTAAATTTCCATCCAGCCTCCTTGTTGTTCCGCCAGTGATGGTTCTTGTGGCCTAGTTGGAGTATGCAAAGATTGTACGACGGTAAATTCATTATCATAAATGTACCTATGTACTATATGTTTTTTTATTGTGTGTATGGGGGTGGGTGCGTGGGTGTCTTTTATGTTTGATATGAAGCCGAAGAGTGTCTCTAAGTTGCAAGTTAGTCGATTTTTTCAACTAATACGTCTGGAATTGTTTAGTGTTTCCGTCACTCAGATTTGCACGGTGATCGTCCATCCACGGTGCAATTCAGGGAGAAACTTCCATGGTTCCTTGATGCTCTACCCTCCGCTGACTGTGCAAAAGCTGGCCATGGGGCTTACACCAGCAGTGTGGACCTAAAAGGTCAATGGGAGTGCACTTATATTTTTTAATGACTGTACATCATGTTTTTAATCGTATTCATAGTTTGTATTCCATGTAGTATCTTAGTTCGTTGATCTTGTAAGTAATGGTTAGATTGGAATATGGATTTAATCAATTGCAATTTGTCATCAGGGTATGAGGATGGAGTTATTCAAGCATCATCTTTTCGCACATATCACACACCTCTCAACAAGCAAGTATGACAGTTTATGGATGATTAGAACTTAAACGCGAAAAGTGGTTTTATTTTGTATTAAAGAGTACCCAACATGTTGTTACTGTAATTGATTTCAGATTGATTATGTCAACTCAATGAGGGCTGCACGAGAATTCAGTTCAAGGCTTTCTAATTCTTTGAAGGTAAATATTCTAATGCAGCAAAAGTAGAAATTCCATTTTTACAGTTTATGCTATATCTTTAAGATTCTCTAGCTGTGCACCACCAAATGAAGAATTAGAATGGTTCTTTTCTGTTCTTTTGTTTGAAGAAAAAAATATTCTTTCAATCTTTAAAATTGGTAAAAAAAAAAGAAAAGAAAAAGAAATTCAAATCAATGATATAGTATTGACGTGTCACTCAAACAGTTAGGTCCTTTTTGTTATGACCATGATAGGAGGTACAATGGTATTGGGTCCTTTGTGCCAATAGTTCATGTTTGATCAAACTCCAGTAGATGCCAGTCTGCTCTCACTGTTCTGTCTAAATTAGTTTTCATGAGAAAATGGTAAAATGTTGACACAAAGGTTGAGGTATATATTTTATAGTTGGGAGATTCTGGCAAGAAGATTAAGCTTTTATCAGGTAGGGTAAGCCAGTGGCAGACTATCAAGTGTCCCCGCAAGGTGGACTTGCAGAGGATCACTACCAATAATGATGTGAACTTAGAGGGAGATGAGTTAGAGACCATATTCAGACCTCTTAAGTAGCACGATGCTCGAGAAATACCAAATGAACAATTTTCCAAGTGGGTGGGCGAGGGAAAGCCTATCATCCACGTGTCTAGGTCCCTATGCCAAGGCACGCCATGTGTTGGCCCAAGCCGCCCAATTAGGGATCTACATGGAGCACGAAACAGAGGTTTGCGAGCACGGTGCTCAAGTATGGATGTTTTAGCATAGTGCTCAGCCGTGGAGATGTATGGGAGCAATGCTCAGCCATTTATGATGCATGCTTAGCAATTGGAGATGTACGAGCGGGGGCCAATTAATCACTTGGATCATGCCGAGTGTTCTTGAATGTGGACTCCTCATTTTTTTCCCTCATAGGGACCATGTGACAAGGTTTGGTTGGTGGTTTATTAACTCCTAGGCACCCTCCCCTTGCAAGCCGGGACAGGATCCTAACAATTCACCACACTTCGCAACCGACATCCACGGCGGCCCATCTTCCTAGTTGGGTGACTTCCTTGTAGGGGTGTACCTTGATCGGTTTTGTCAGTTTTTTATCGGTTTTCGATCGGTTCGGTTCGGTTCGATTTTTAGCTGAGTGATTTTTAGAAACCCGACCGAATTGGTCGGTTTGTCCTTTGGTAGGTACACTGGTTTTTTGTTCACCCCTATTTCCGGGGTCCCATCTCAGGTAGCAGAGCCCCTCCCCAGGTCAGCCCATCTGCAACGCGGCCGAGAAACTGTATCCCATACTACGTATGTGGTACCCCGTACCTCTCTGATACCATTTGTTCTGAACCCACTAGGTAGAACTCTGTGAGGATCTGTCTCACATCAACTAATTATGGAATCTTTTTTTTTTGCTAACAAGTAATTGTGGAATTGATTTGTGGTTTATAACTCCTAGGCTCCATCCTCTTGCAAGCCGGTTTTCAAGGGTAAGTTCTACCTAGTGGGTTCATAACAAAAGATTGGTTAGTGGTTTATGAGCTCCTATGTGCCTCCCCTTGCAAGTTGCAAGCTGGTTTTCAAGGGTGAGTTCTACTATCTAGTAGGTTAATAACACCTTCACTCTTCAAGGTAGCAGTAGATTGACCTGCAGTCTTCATTTTATTGACCTTTGTGAACAGAAAAATATTTTGAGCTTTTTCGGTTTAAAAACTCTCCTGTTGTATGTTGTAAATGGTTGCCAATGTGGTGTATTTGTTATGTTCTGACAGATCTTTTGTATTGCAGATTGAGATCTTCCCATATTCAGTGTTTTATATGTTTTTTGAGCAATACCTTGAAATATGGAGGACAGCTTTGATCAACCTAGCCATAGCTATTGGTTAGTAACTTTCGAGAATTCTTAAATGTTGTGTAGTTTCGTAGTAATTTCTAATACCATTTGATCTTTGTTAAATTTTTTTTTTTCAAGTTATTTCACAATTGTTGATTCTTACTTTTGGATGAAAAGCCAGAATTTACTTTTTTTTTGCTATCTTATTTCTCTTGATTCGTTATGTTTAGCATATTATATTCAAAAAACATTTTGCTGGATTTAAATTGCTTCCAATTTTTTGTTTATTCATGGGCTTAAGTATCGCTAGAAGGCTTAATTGAAGCCTTTAGTTTAAATGGCCTCTCATTAATAATTTTCATCTTTCAACATGTATGCATTAAAATTGTGTGTTAAAGTGGTGCTATGGTTCATAAGTTTCTCTCTGTATACCATATAGTTCTTTCTTGGATTGATTGTCTTAGGTCTGTATTAGGTTTAAGGAGATGTAGACTTTGAGACACTAAAGAGCGGAAAATGGCTAAAATCAAACGAACTGAGTCCTGGCTCTTTGGTACCATTTCATGATTACTACCAACTCCTCCACCCACAAGAAACAGAAAGACGTAGCTCTCTTTTATTACTGGAAAGAGACTGAACAGAACAGTGAGCAATAAAGAGTGCTGATTTAGTGTATTGCTAATATTTTTGGTCATTTAGCTTTTTCCCATTGATGATGTGTATGCACCTTAACGTTCTCTTCACCTCTTGAAAGTACTGACTAGGTCTATTTTTTATGACTTAACAGGTGCAGTATTCGTTGTTTGCTTAGTCATCACATGTAGGTCAGTAATTTGTTTAGAAACTCTCTCTCTCTCTCTCTCTTGGATTTTTTCTGACTCCAAATGGAAGTGTGCTTTCCCAACTAGAAAATGCTAACTCTGTTATTATTCTTTGCTTGTAGTTTATGGAGTTCAGCAATCATCTTACTAGTGTTGGCAATGATTGTTGTGGATCTTCTGGTACATCTTTTTTTCGTTGACAATCATTCATGGAACCTAACGTTTTAAGTGATGATTCTACTTGTGTCCCATTTGCTTATCATATATCAAATGCACACCCAATTTGCTTATTGTTTCAGCTAAAAAAATGCTTACAAGATGAATCTCTGCAGGGTGTAATGGCGATTCTAAATATCCAACTGAATGCAGTGTCTGTTGTTAACCTCGTGATGTCAGTTGGCATTGCCGTAGAGTTCTGTGTGCATATAACACATGCTTTCTCGGTCAGTATAAATCTGTTTCCCGTTTTATAACCTGTTTCTTTCTTGCATGCTACTGCATGTCTAGATTCCAATAGCTTACTTAAGCTAAAATACCTAAAGTTGTATCCTTTTTTCTGTTTCTTTTGTTTATGCGTATAACTTACTTGAAAACATCTAACCTGGAAAAGATGAGGGAAAAGAAAAAGTGCTTAATGTAGAAAGATATTATTCTCCTACCTTCCGCTGTCATTTGTGGTAAAGCTTAATATCCATTCTCTTACTCAGTTGCATCAATAATGAATCATGTGCCATTTAGGTCTATTAGTAAAGGAATTATGTGAAAATAGGAAAGCTGCAAGGTGGTTCTCACCACTTAAAGTTTAGGGTGTGAATCCATCTTATTTAGGTTCTTATTTCTATGGTTTCAGAAAGGAGAGAAGAACTGTGAGTCAAATAATCCTTTCACCAATAAAGTTTGTCACTTCGCAGTGTTTATATTGAGTCATCTTATAGTGGAAGATATCCTCAGTTGTGGAAAAAGTTAGCATGATTTATTTAGAAAATTTACGATAAATTTAACTCTCGCACCAATATTACACCCACGCATTCCAGAGTGGAGTGGAACTGTGGAAATAACTAGTTTGATTTTAATGTGTGTCCTGCTGAGATGTAGCAGTAAAGATCATGTTTGGTCACTGACTACTGCTGCGGACGGTTGTATTTTTTTATTTGACTACGAGGAACTTGATTTGACTTTCACCTTCATATTCCAATTGAGTTTTTTTTGCATTTCTCATTCAGGTAAGCAGTGGAGATAAAAACCAGCGCATGAGGGAGGCTCTGGGTACGATGGGAGCTTCTGTCTTCAGGTTCTTTTCTTTTAGCTTGAGCGAACTGTACATGATGCAGTCATGAGACTGGTGCAACAAATTGATTCTTCTAGATTTGTCTTGTAGACCCACAACTGATGCATGCCTGTGATATTGAACCCATGTATAGTGAATAGCGGACTGTCATTTACGAAAAACCCTTTCTCTCTCTCTCTCTCTCTCTCTCTCTCTCTCTCTCTCTCTCTCTTTTAAAGTTCTCTCTTAGTTAAATACATTTTGAACATATATGTTCTTTAGAGGACACCACCACGGTCCATGTACTTGTCTGATTCCAGATATCACCATGTGCCACATAATACGAAAATCACTAGTTAAACAAAAATTAGGGAAACAGAGAGGGCTTTCATTATATTTCCTGCTGTATCCCGATTTACTCTATTTCTCTTATTCTTTTGCATGTCTTATCACGTTAATGTCTATCAGTGAGTATACGTGCTATGAGAGTATGTATGTGTTGGTTAAACTGGTTTTACTTACTCTACTTACGATGCTATGCAAAACGTATTTAGGTAGGTTGCACTGATATAGATGATTTGTCGAATGATGTTCACTATGAAGGCCGCTTAGTTTTCCTTGGTCAGAGGAAAATAGTCCAAACTTCAGGGAACCGACCCATCTTTCCTTTTCTTTTTCTCATTCATTCCCTGGTAATCCCGTTTATATTGTATGCCCTTGATATGAAGGTGAAATGCATCAATTCATACCCTTGTCTAACCTTTTCCAATAACTGGAATACGAGGTCTAACGCCATTGGGCTGGATTCTGCTCATGTATTATTTGATCTGTCCGTATCAGTATGCAAGTTTCTTTTTCTTGTCAAAATGAATTTGTTTGACAATTCATCTCTCTGATGTTTTTTTGAAGTGGCATTACGCTCACAAAGCTAGTTGGGGTGATTGTTCTTAGCTTCTCAAGGACGGAAGTATTTGTGGTCTCTGATCCAACACTGAATTCAATTTTATTTTTATATCATATGCAGTCAAATTTTTATCCTGTGCTCTAAGTCATGTCTGTTGATTTGCAGGTTTATTACTTCAAGATGTACCTGGCACTAGTTCTTCTTGGTTTCTTGCATGGGCTAGTGTTTTTACCTGTAAGTTAATTGAAACTCCCGTATGTGATCTTCTTGCAGCAACCTCATATCTGTCTGTCTTTTTTAAGAGATTGGGAGTTAATGAGGAATTTCAAAACCAAAGAAGAACTTAAGCCACATAAAAAAGGGACACAAATAGGGGGTCTATTTTACCGTTAAGATTTAGATGGCAGTAGGTTTGAGGGGTTAATAGTAAGCAACCTTATGAGACATCATTTTAATTATTTTGTTCTTTTCTCTTTTTATTCTTTCCCTTGAAATAAACAAAATAATAAGAAGGGACGATGATTCTATTATGAAACTAAACAATCTAAAAGGACAGTGATTATGGTGATACATTTTGCGGCTTTCTTTCCTAAAGACTGGAAACTGATGATATGACTTGGTTAATTTTAGTCAATTACTGTGGTTTTGTCTGTTTGTAGGTGATATTGAGCATGTTTGGTCCACCTTCAAGATGTACGCTCATAGAGAAGCAAGAAGAACGGCCATCTACCTCATCACAACTATAGATTTATTTAACACATTGTTAGAGCCTCGTTCTTCTTTTTTTTTTTTTTTTTTTCTTTTTCCCCCTAAGGTTTTTCTCTATTTTGATATGTATAATTGGTGCAAGGATACATTAGAACAGTATAGTTATAGTGATTGTATATTATTATGCGTGCACTTGGATGACAAAAAAAAAAAAAAAATAGAGGCAATAGATTATAGATTTCGCCATCTTTTTTGTTTTTTCCTTCTGTGCAAGTGACACATAGAAAGGAAAACAATATATTGATAAGTTGAGAGCTTTTGATCCTGTTTTCCGATTAGGAGAATCAAGGTTAAGTTTACACATTGTTGTGCACAGATAGGGCTCGTCTCCTACGTGATTGATTGGGAATTGAAGCATATGTTACGTGATTGATTGGTAATTGAAGCATATGTTCCAGAAGCATCGATCTGTGAGATCAACTTTTTTTTTACAAAGAATTATTCAATAGTTAAGATGCACAATAACATTTCTTTATTTTATGCCAATAATATTAGACCAAAAGTGAGAAAATATAGCATTTTGACACTTCACAAATTCACTTACAAAAGTAAACATTAGATTGCCTTGAGAGGCTAAAGCATCACAAAATTGCAACTTCGAAATAATAATGTTATGCAACTATGTTACATGGATCCGGGAACATTTAAAGTATCAGACTTTCCAAAGACATGGCATATATTTTTCTTATATTTCAAGCATTTTTTAAACGGACAGTGCTACTTTCAACTACTTTTAGGCCTTGTTTGGCAATAACTTTTGCAGCCTGTGAGTGATTATGGAGCTCCAAAAGGTAAAATTAAATAGTTTCGCAAACCAGTTTTGCTTTTTCAAAAGAGAAATGCTGTATTGTCAATGGAAGAGACATGTTCTTTGCTAGAGGCGGGAACTGTGGGCTCGATATCTAAAGAAGGCAGGCAGAATCGTAATGAAGTGATTCTCGAGGAGGTTAATGAGACATGGAAGGTTGGGAAAGCTCTGGGTTTGACTTATGATGGCGATGAAGGGGAGATAGCCTCCAAGCTCGTGGATTTGGAAAAACAGGTGTTGGGTGGCGATGAAGGGGAGATAACCTCCAAGGTTGTGGATTTGGAAAAACAGGGGTTGGGACGAGTACGAAAGCTGTGATTTGAGATTTTAGTCTGCTATGATCAGTCTTCATTTAGATGGTTTTTGGGTTGTGGGCTGGTTTGTTTATGCTCCATCTCCGGGGGTTTGGCTTGCATAGTGTCATGATTTTAGTTGCTGGGGTTTGGTTTTTTTTTTTTTTTTTTTGGGGGGGGGTTGGGTTGCGATTGATTTTGATCTGTTTCTTCAGCTTAGTTGTGTCTTTGTATATGTGTTTGTGTGAGGATTGTTAGATTGTGAGCTCTATTGGGATTGTGGTCTGTATTTGGCGTTGTATTCGGAATGTCGTATTGCCTTTTGGCATCTTAATAAAATCCTGGCCATTGCTGTTCAAAAAAAAAAAAAAAAAATCAGTTTTGTTTTTTCAATCTTAGAAAAATGTGATATAATTGCATAAATTTGTGAATGCCCAACCCAAAGCTACCATTGGCATCGATTGCATAAGAAGTTGTTGCCAAACAGGCACTAACAATACTAGCTACCATCAGCATCGATTAAATCGCATAGGAAGAAGTTGTCGAACAGGCACTAACCATACCCTGGTTAAATGTTAGTTGAGATGAAGCACCCTACAAGCAGTTTGTTTGTTTATTTGTTTTTTTTGTTTTGTTTTTTTTTTTTTTGGGCGGGGGGTTAGGATCCAGCAAAGCCTATACTTCGTAATTTTGGGAGAAGACATGGCAAAGATGAAGCATTTACCAACCAAGAAAGAAACCATAACAGTAGATCTAAATCATAAAACCTACATGCTTTTGTGTAAGGGCTGCTATGTATAAATATGTATAAATTAGAGAATGAGATATATAGACGTCTGGTAAGAGAGAGTTTGAAAAGAAATACAACTCCTCCATCCAAAAGAAGAATACATAGTGAATAAAAGAAATTAATGAAAACCAACAAGAAAAAAAAAAATGAACATAGACAATATAATTCATCAGGATTCACAAGGATCAACCACAACTAAGAACAAAGTTACAATTGATCATGAACATCTCTAAACACCATTCTGCTAAACATGAAGGAGATTTTCACATTAGACAGCATAAGCGCATAATTGTAAATCTTAAGATCAATTATGGAAGTTGTTCGCTCTTGCTCATTAGCCGTAAAAGTGAATTTGCTTTCCTTTGAGCTCTATTAGTTCCACTCTTTGAAACCTCAACCAAATGATCATACACACCATACTGAAGAGCAGCCAAAATGAGATTCGAATTGTTTGAACCCAGCTCAAGAAGTACCGCGGCTGCACATTCCTTATTCTTAGGCGTCCCTTCTTTGATAAAATCGACAAGTGTTTCAATAAACGAAAGCTGTCCCATTTCTTGTCTCCCGTTAGAATGTGAAGCAAGGAGGAGCAATATAGAGAGGGCTTCATCAACCATGTCCAAATTTTTGTCCTCGAGTATCTTAAGTAAGGGAGTTACTATACCAGCTTCAATGGCCCTGGTTTTATTTGCTTGGTTAAGAGAGAGATTGAAGACAGCTGTGGCAGCATCTTTTTTACCTCTAATTGTCCCATGATGTAACAAGTTTACCAATGGTGGAATACCATTAAATAAACCGATTGCTACTTTATTCTCATCAAGCATCGATAAGCTGAATAAAGCTGCCGCAGAGTTCTCTTTCGCCCCAATTGTTCCGTTCTGCAAGACTTCAATAATGGCTGGAATGGGTTCTTGTCTAGATATGAGCTTCTTGTTCGATTCATCGATGGACAAGTTCAAGAGTGCCGTTACAGCGTGTTCTTGGATTTTCGAATCCGGGTAGGAAAGAAGATTAACTAGCGGTGGGATTCCTCCATAGTTGGCAATCAAGATCCTGCTTTCTGGGCTTTCTTTGGAGAGCATTCGGATCTTCGTCACAGCCTTCCTTTGAACTTCTAACTGATTGGACGATAGATTCTGGACTGAGGTTAAGATTTTCTCATTGGGTTTGACTGAGTTCTCGGAGCTTGCAGTAGCATCTTTATTAGGAAGTTGAAAATTGTTCTTCTCACACCATTGCAGAATCAAGTTTCGGAGAGCAAAATTTGGTGCTAGTGACAAGTGGGCCAACATTTGCCCGGTTTTTGGGCAGGTTCGATGGTTAGAATCCAACCACTTCTGTATGCTCTCCCTTTCATAAGTCTTCAATGTATGACCATCAAATATGCAAAGTTAGCATCCATATATACATTGCATAATATTTCGTGTATTGAATAAAAGCAACATCATAGCTTTCATGATAGTATGTGTGACCAAAAAAAAAACTTCCGAAGGAAAAGTAACCATATGCAGATACATATTTTCCTTGCCTAAATTTCTAGTCTAATGAACTAAAAACAAGTAATACAATAAATCGTTTTGTTGTTCAGAGAAGAATTTTTTTTTCTAAACAGTTCGGTGTTTGTGTAACTGCTTTTTGGTTGTATAATAGTCCATGCCTGACTTTAAGAAAACACCCCCCAATAACTGGTTCTTTATAAAGCAATACAAAATACTGCTTTTCATTAAAACCAGATAAACACGAGACTATGTTTGAACCTAATCCTGTTTTAAGCATTTTCAAACCTTACATATTTGTTTCGATGATATCATGCCACATAGATTGACTTACGGTATACCATAAATCTATTTTTAATAAGTAGCTAATTTATTTAACATTTTCCATTGTAAATTTGGAGCGTGTTTTTTTTTATCACCTGTCCAGTTGCCACAATAACAGGATCTGTCATGATTTCCAGTGTGATGGGACAGAGAAACTCATAAGGAATCGCTAAAGAAGGGCTCTTGTCAAGAGTCTTTTGAACAACAGGATCATCAAGAACATCGGTTTCTTCGACTCCTGCAACTCGCTTGAATTTGTTCAGAAGATATATGATTTGCTGGGTGCTTTCCCCATTTTGCCCTCCTCTTTCTTTAACAAGCTGCCTTACAGATGTTGTCTCGGCTTTCAGGTCCTCGACAGTGTGTAGAGACAGCTTGCTTGCTAACCTTTCTATACTGGCCCTATCTGCATTCCGATCATCGTCTTTTGTGGATAGTACCACCATTATATCCATTGTAAGTTCCATATCTTGAGTGTCCGTTCGCCTCTTTGCTCGTCTAAGTTGCACACACATCAGCTCAACCTGAACACAGACAGAAAATTGTAAACCAATAATGTTTTAAATAAGACAAAAAGACTAGAAGAGACTTAATTCTCCACATACTCTTTCTTAAATACCCATCCTATAGAAGAATTCCTTAAAAATGCCATAGCCCATAGCATGTGATTTGGGATAAAGACATAACAAATACTACTAGATTAAAATGTAAATATGTTTATGCTCAACAATTATACTATATGAATACCCCCTAAAAGTTTATCATTAGAATTTTAGTGACTTCTGCAATGCCTTCGATTGGAACAAGTATGTTAAAAACATAACAAATATGTTACATTTGAAATGTTTTATTCATGCATGCAAGATCAAGATATGATAACAACCACCGAAGCAACAATATAGAAAACATTTTACCTCACAGCTAAACAAATGGAAGCACGACCAATCTACTATTTGAGAGAAAATTACACAACTAAAGAAACTAGTACATACATACATACATACATACCTGTTCTTTCACTTCATCCGAAATGCCAAGTTCATCGGAAGCCATATCATTCAAAGCTTGTCTTATTTTCTCATAAACAGAATGGAATCGAACCATCATAGCCTCGCTCTCCAATGCCTAGATTATAAACAAAAAACAATTAGATAAAAAAACAAAAACAAAATAACAATAACAAAAATTCTCTTAAAAAAAAAAAAAATAATAATAATCCTATCCCTAAAATACAGGTGTACAAATTTTTTTCAGAATCCTAACAAGATATAATTTGCTGCCTTCATGACACATTTTGAGCAATTTCTTGGAAGCCTGAAACGCCTTCTTCAAACTGTGCAAACAAACGATGGCCGATTCGGGGATTGGAGTGTCGAGGTCCCCAATTTCCTCCAAAAGAGGCAATAGGAGCTTCATTCTTCTCACAAGATTGTGACACTCTTTTTTCTGAGTCCTTCGATAATCTCCCATTGAATTGACCGACTCGATCGAGCTTATTAGCTCTTGAATCACATCCATTTTCTCTTCTGCTATTTTCTCCATCTCTTCAATTCCCCTTTCTTCTCCTCCTCCCTCGCCCTCCCGAGCCGTCACCGTCACCATCTGTATATATTCCTAATAAACCCACAAAAATCTAAGGATTTATTGACTCATATGTATACGTGGTTGTAATGTGTGTATGTTGGCAAAAAAAGGGAATTAGGATTTCTTTTTTGGTGGGTATTTATTTACAGGGAGAGATGGGGGGGGGGGGGGGGGGAAATCTGCCGAGGAGGAGAGATAGAAACCCTAACCCTAATTTCAAATGGATTTTTGATTTTTGTTTTAAAGTTTTTTGTTTGGTTGGGTTGGGTTTTTTGTTTGGGAAATGGTAGAGGAGGACTTTTCGGGGTCTGAACAACTCATCATCCCATTTTGGCGGCTAACTTTAAAATAGGAAGATAATAAGGTTTTAAAAGTTAGTTATTTCTAACGGTCATCCATCCTAAAATGCAATTTTATACGGTTAGAGAGAGAGAGAGAGAGAGAGAGAGAGGAAACAAACGGAAGTTATTCCATTTTCGAAACTAGTATGTGTTGGAATGACAAATGAATTCCATTTTCGAAAAGGAAAGTTAAGTTGTTACTGGAATTTTTATCAACTTAGATATATAATCAATTGGTGTCCATGTTGTCGATTCTTTCAGTTCAGAATCAGTTGTGCTCTATCAGCCAATGACTCTCTTCTAAATGATCAGTTAAATCCATTGCGTTTCGTAGTTATGTTTGAGAGCCTTTTGTTTACACCCTAAATTCGGGTTTCCCAAAGCACGTGACGGTCATGTAGATTGAGGATGTCATCACGGGACTATGAAGGCAGATGAACAGGTGATGAGGCCGACGACGAAGGAATACCGATATCTGATCTAGCTGCTGGTAAGGATGGTACATTCAATTGGTACATTCAATAGGAGGATATCGGTGTCCTGACCGAGGACAGGTTGATACAAGGTTCTCAAAGAAATACCTCATTTTCATTAAGTATGGCTAGTGGCAAAATAGCCTCATCAGCAGCCCTAACATCTGTCATACTTGACCGACCCCAAACTATTTATAACAGTTGAACCCTAATATCGTCAAGAGGAACACGGCGGTAATAAAGATATCGGTCCCAAAAAGAAAGGCCGATATTAGAAAAGATCAGGGGCACACCTCGGCATTAACGGAATAGGCCGATGACCTTCTCTGCAGATCCTGCAGTAGCAAGTCCATAAGATGATAACAGCACCCATGCGTGAATATGTAATATCGGGCTAGGAAGTGGTAAAAGCAATCCATGGAGTCAGTGAAGGTCAAAGGCAACATCGGTGTAAAGAAACCGAGAGACGCGAGTAGGTTTCCTACTGAATAGAAGGCTGATTTCTATCACCAGCAAAGATTAAGCTACTCAGAGAGAAACACAATCGGTCTTGGATTTATTCAGGTGGCAGGCAGTTGAGCATGAATGAGAACGTGGTCAGAGTATGCTGAGCTGGGAGGAATAGTAGTTACGTGAAAAGAGAAACATGGCAGAAATGGGATCATCACACAAGTCATCGAAGTTGATCATGGGACATAGTGGGAGCAAAAACTGATACATGCCTAGAAACCAGGGGTCACTACCCCACTATCCCACTACCTCACTACCCCACTAACATGGACGGTTATGCAAACAAGTCTATAAATAGAGCAGGTGGTGCAACATTTGAAGGGGGCTAACACACACGCCACTTCTGCTCTCAGCAGACTTTAGTGTCTCCTCATAACAATTTTGTTCTTGTTCTTGAGTGATCTGTGAGTTCTTGTTCCTGAGTGCTCATTTTTTGTTTGTTACTTTGAACGTTGTAATCACTACTCCTCAATCAATCAATGAAGATGACGATGTCTATGGAGGTATTCTGAAATATTGTATTTAGTTCGTTCTTTTTCAATTCCATTTGTAATTTTTTGCTTGCATCAGAGTAGAGAAAGCCCACACTTTTGTTGTTATTTTGAATCGTGTTAATAACGAATCGCTTGAGTAGAAGTCAGATCAGGTAATCACCACCACTTTGAGTCCACACGGACTCTGGCACGCCCGACGCACCACACAAGAAATTATTGCAAATAATTTTTTGGCACGCCCGGTGGGACCCCGTGTCAAATGGTCGCAAAGGGAACACGATCTAAGGGAATTTCCCAGGAGGTAGGCTCACGCGAACCTCTCTTAGACCCTATCATAGAGCCTGTCATTGAACCTGTCATAGACCCAGTCATTAGCTCGGTAGCCAGTCAGGCCGACTTGTCTAACATGAGTAATCACATAATGGGAATGTTCAACCAGCGGTTGGCTGAGATGTCCATTAGGCAAGACCAAACCTTCACCCAAGTGAGTGAGATGCTCCGTGAAATGAGGGAGTGGAAGGAACATCGAGCGGGTGATCCTCTACAGCCCTCTATTCAACCAACTTCCCTGTCTCGGGTTGGGTTGGGGGCAAGCCAGAATGCCCCTTCTTCCTCCCAAACTGAAAAATATGTTACACCGCCAAAGAGGGAGGGCAAAGAGATTTTAGGAGAAACTGGAAATCCACCTCGGGTAGTGGTCCGACCAAGCGTCACCATTAGGGAACCATTGTCGGTCTAAACGGGCAGGATTCAAACCGACACTGGGGGAGAGTCAACCCGTTGTTCGGAGACAATATAGTCACCGAAGATGAACAAATGTGGAATGATAGGATTGAACTAGAACATGAGCCCGACATGAGAAGGGCTAATCCAACCAAAACGGTGAGAGTTGGCCGAGAACAAATTGCCGAAGTCATTAATCAAGATTTTGGCGGCCTGCTTCGACGGACTCAGCGGCCCATGTATAGGAGGCCGCATAGTGATGCCATTGAAAGAATGCCTCTTCCACGAGGATACAAGGTGCCCAATTTCACGATGTTCTCTGGTGAAGGAGATCAATCGACCGTGGAGCATATCGGTCGTTTCCTGCTTTAAAGCAGAGAAGTGAGTCACCAAGGGGATATGCTACTAAAGTTGTTCCCCAACTCCTTGACCGGGGTGGCTTTCAGTTGGTACATCAACTTACCTCCAAATTCATTCCATACTTGGAACCAAATGGAGGAAGCTTTCCACGCCCAGTTTTATCGAACAGAGCCCGAAGTCTCTATGGCTGATTTGACAAGATTATATCAGCTACCGAGTGAATCAGCTGAAGTGTACATTGCTAGGTTCAAACGAGCTAAGCATCGCTGCAAGGTCATATTACCCGAAGAGGAATTTGTCAATATAGCCCTTGGGGGACTCTCCTTCGAACTCAGGAAAAAGTTTGAGGGCATGGGTTTCCGCGATCTCTTCGAGCTAGCAACTCGAGTAGCCCGATATGAGCGCATGCTCGAAGAAGAGCAAGAAAGGAAGAATTCATCTAAGGGAACCTATTACAGGGATCCCAACTATGATATTCATGCTACTGAATATGAAATCAACACCGAAGTAGATGTGGCCGAGATCGTTTCAAAACGGCCATATCTATGCCAGCCATTGCCTAAACCGACCGACGCGCAGTTGTCCTCGGTCAAAAAACAGCCTTTTGAGGCAGGGAAGCAATACTCATTTAACATTGCAATGGCTGACCAGATTTTTGACTTTATGCTGGCCGATAGACAAATTCGGCTTCCTCACGACGTCAAAATACCTTCGGCCAACGAGCTGAAAGGAAAAGAGTAAATGGCACAACTCTTGGCGTCATACCACTAACAACTGTTTAGTATTCCGAAATGTTTTGCAGGATATGATTGATAAGGGAAACCTGAAGTTTGCCGAGAAGGAGAAAGAAGTAATGGGAGTTGATAGCAACCCGTTTCCAGAGTAGTGGGGGCAAACATGGTGACACCTGATTTTACCATCCTACGGAGACCAAAGGAGAGGATCGATCTCAGAGGAGTTGACGTTGCTGAGTCAAGCACGAAACTGAAGGAAGGAAGATTAGGAACAAGATTGGCTTCTAGTGTGGTGGCAGACAAGGTTACTCCCGAGGCAAATAATGGCCCGACTTTACAATGGATGGTTGATCTGATCAATCAAGGGTTGTGTCCAAAGTGCAGGGCTGAAGTAACTAAAAAACCTGAACAAAACAGGGAAAAAGAAGTTCGGCCACCAAGCCCGAGGAGGCCGATCCAAAGCCGCCTCACTTATCCAAACCAGGAGTACCACAGGAGGCCCGACTTTTGGAAGCACGAGCAATATCTGAAGGAATCAAGGCGAGTGGCTAGGGATGTGAGACAGAAAACTTACCAACGCCAAGACCGATCTCCGCGGATGCTGGTTCTACCACGAACCAAAGTTAACCAATGGGCAAGAGTGGAACACCCCAAATTCCCAGACTATGCGTACTTTAGTAAGACCCAGAAGAGAAGAATGCAGCGGCTGAGGCAAGAAGCTCGAGATTGGGAAGCCAAATACCGTTTGGAAAATAAGCGAGCAGATCAGCAAAAGGACAGGGTTTCTAGGGTGATCTTAAGCCCTAAAGGAAAGGAAAAGATTGAAGTTGAAGACTGAGATGTAAAGCCTTAGAAGCTTGAAACATCCATTCCGGAGATCAACGAATCGGACTTAGAAATGGCCGATATCGGTTCAGACAACGAAGAATCTTTGGAGAAGATTATCCAGTTCGGGAGCGTTCCACAAGACTTCTCGGTGAACATGGTGTATACTTTGCCAATGTCTTTCGGAGCGAAACCGGACCAGGAAAGGAAAATGAAAGATGACGTGCATAAAGACAAGTTTCCATCAACGACCGTGTTTATCAACCAAGAAGTGAAAACGGAAAAGCCAAGGGTCTCGGTAATCAGGCCGAAGACCGAGGATGAAGAAGGAAAGAAACCCGCAAAGGTAGTCTTTGAAAAACCAGCGATAGGAATGTCACAGCACCTAAAGCCGTTATACATTAACGCGGCTATTGATGGAATGACGTATTCAAGGGTGCTAATCGATAATGGAGCAGCGGTGAACATCCTACCATCAATCATGTTGTTGAAGTTACAACGCGATGAGAAAGAATTGATCCCAACTGAGCTTACAGTTTATGGGTTCACAGGGACACCTGCAAAGACCAAAGGAATCCTCCCAGTAGAGCTCACTGTAGGAAAGAAAACCACCATGACAGCCTTCTTTGTGGTGGACTCTGGAGCTTCTTACAATGCCTTGCTTGGTAGGGATTGGATTCACATCAGTTGGTGTATTCCATCGACTTTGCACCAATTCCTGATTTTCTGGAATGGTGATGAGGTGGAAGTAGTTTGGGCTGATCACAAGCCCTTCATTGCCAGAGTTCATTGTTCGGAAGCCGTTTTATATGAGGACGACATTGGCCCGGTTAAATTCATCGGAACGGATAAACGGTAGACCGAGATCGGCTACCATGGTAAAAGATCAGAAGAATCAATTGATTCAGGTGTACAAGCAACTCGATCGGCCATTTATCGTGATTACGCCGATTGACGATGATAAAGAACTTGACATACCCGATGGACCAGAGTCCATCATCAGCGAAGTATAGAAAAGCACTGGCCGTGCAGGCCAGTGTAGCCAGAGTACAAGCTTTTCTAGCTGACAAACAAGCACAGATATCGGCGACAGACATAGCCGATATACTAGAAAACCAAGAGATTTTGGAAGATTATATCAACCTCAAATAATTGGCATCGACCCCTGCAAAACTCGACAATTTGAAGGCCGAGGTACAAGATCCTCTCCTTGAGGTTAATTTGGGGTTAAGCGGGGAATACCAGCCCACTTTTGTAAACCAATTACTAGAGCCCGATTTTCAGTCATCATTGATTTCCTTGCTAAAAGAATTCAAAGATTGTTTCGCTTGGGATTACCATCAGATGCCGGGCTTGGCAAGGGGACTTGTGGAATATCGGTTACCTATTAAAGAGGGGTGCAGGCCGTTCAAGCAATTACCCAGGAGAATGTCCCCTGAGGTGATTCTAAAAGTCAAAGAGGAGATCGAGCGGCTGCTGAAGGCTGGTTTTATAAGAACAACCAGGTACGTCGATTGGATTTCAAATATCGTACCTGTGGTTAAGAAAAACGGCAAAATAAGGGTTTGTATAGATTTTCGAAATCTGAACATGGCAACCCCAAAGGATGAATACCCTATGCCGATAGCCGATCAACTTATTGACGCCGCGGCCAAACATAAAATTTTATCCTTTATGGATGGGCACTCGGGCTATAATCAGATTTATATAGCCGAAGAGGATGTCCCAAAAACTGCCTTCAGATGTCCAGGAGCGATTGGGACATTTGAATGGGTAGTGATGCCGTTCAGATTGAAGAACGCTGGGACAACGTATCAGCGGGCAATGAATGCAATCTTCCATGACATGATAGGAAAGATCATGGAAGTATACATCGATGATGTTGTTGTAAAATCGGCCACGCAGGCGAAGCATTTGGCTGATTTGAGGCGATCCTTTGAAAGAATGAGAATCCATGGGCTGAAGATGAATCCCTTGAAATGTGCCTTTGGAGTATCGGTAGGAAACTTCCTCGGGTTCCTAGTACACCAAAGGGGGTTGAGATCGAAAAAAACAAAGTCCGATCTATTCAATCAGCGGAGGCCCCACGGAATAAAAAACAGCTACAGAGGCTCCTCGGGCAAATCAACTTCTTGCGGAGGTTCATCTCGAACTGCGCGGGTCGGACACATGTGTGGTCCCCGTTGCTTAAGCTAAAAGCCGAAGAAGAATTTAGGTGGGAGGCTCAGCATCAGCAAGCCTTTGAGGCCATCAAGCGATATCTATCTGAACCGCCAGTTATCATGCCCCCGAGGAAGAATAAGCCGTTAAAGCTGTATTTATCGGCCTCAGAGGAATCAATAGCCTGTATGCTTGCACAGGATAACGAGTGGGGAAAGGAATAGGCAGTGTACTATTTAAGTAGGGTTCTTACTCATGTCGAGCGTAGATATACGCCGATAGAGAAATTATGTTTAGCCTTGTACTTTGCTTCACAAAAATTAAGAGTATATATGCTCCCTGTGTTAGTTTACTTGATCTGTCAAACTGACGTCATTAAATACATGCTGTCAAGACCGATAATGCGTGGGCGTGTAGGAAAGTGGACTCTGGCAATGATGGAGTTCACATTTCAATACGTTCCACAGAGATCGGTAAAAGGCCAAGCCCTTGCCGATTTCTTGGCCGATCATCCTTGTCTGGATGTCGACCCGGAATTAAATGAAGCTATTGATTCTACTCTGTTATCAACAATTTCAATGACCCCATGGATGTTAATATTCGACGGATCCAGAAATGCCGACGGAGCTGGGGCGGGGATAATTGTGATATCACCGAGAAAGAGAAAGACCGTCTTCTCATTCAAATTAGAATTTGAATGTTCTTGTAATCAAGCTGAGTATGAAGCGTTAATCATCGGTCTTGAGATCATGGCTGAGTTAGATATATCGGCAATTCATATTATTGGCGACTCAAACCTCGTTATAAATCAGCTCAGTGGTGAGTATCGGTGCAAGAGTTGGGAATTGTTGCCTTTTAACTCAATCGCTCTCCAATTGTTGCGTGAATTTGACGATATCAGGGTGCAGCATGTTGCTCGAGCTTATAATTCCGAGGCCAATAATTTGGCACAGGTGGCGTCAGGAACTAAATTGGAAGTCACCGATAGTGAAAAGTTGATTAGAGTGCAGAGGAGGATATTGCCATCGGTTAAACAAAGGGAGATGGCAACAGAAGCATTCTCGGTAGTCATGGAGGATCAGGACTGGAGAGTCCCAATAATCAGGTGCCTCTTGTACCCAAGCGGGGAGGCCCAAAGGAAAACAAAGTTGTCCTCGGTCAATTATGTCTTACTTGATGGAGAGCTATTTAAAAAGAGCATTAAGGACGAGGTTTTGTTGAGATGCCTGGACAAGCTCGAAGCGATGAAAGTAATGGCCGAAATACACGAAGGCATTTGCGGAGCTCATCAGGCAGGTACGAAAATGAAGTGGCTCCTTAGGAGATATAATTATTATTGGCCGAGCATGTTAAAAGATTGCATTGATTACGCAAAAGGATGCCAGGCATGCCAAAAACACGGGCCAATTCAGCGAGTACCAGCCACCGAGATGCAGGTGATTGTCAGACCATGGCCATTTCGGGGTTGGGCCATGGACTTAATTGGAAAGATATATCCACCGTCATCAGGCCAACACCGTTTCATTGTGGTGGCTACTGATTACTTTACCAAATGGGTGGAGGCAGTACCAGCAAAATCGGTGAATCAAGCATATGTGATCAAATTCATTAATGAACATATAATTCACCGATTCGGACTTCCCGAAACGATTATAGCAGATCAAGGATCGGTCTTCACGAGGGATGAAGTTAAGGCATTTGCTGAAAGCCGAGGTATCAAAATCCTTAATTCGACTCCGTATTTTGCTCAAGGAAATGGACAGGCCGAATCGTCAAACAAAACGATCAAAGGGATAATAGAGAAGACAGTGGAAGGTAACCCTATGGTATGGCATGATCTGTTATCGGAGGCATTATGGGCATACCGTACTTCTAAAAGAGCGTCCACAAATATCACTCCATTCATGCTTACGTATGGTCATGATGCAATGCTGCCAATGGAAGTAACCGTTCGGTCTACGAGACGAGCATTCCAACTCGGCCTTAAATCAGCTGATTACACTGAGGCAATGATAGCCGAGAGGCAATGATAGCCGAGTTGGAAGAACTTGATGACGTGCGTTTTAAAGCATTGGATTGTATTAAGGCACAGAAGAACAGAGTCACTCGGGCGTACAACAAGAGGGTTAAACATAAGTCGTTTGGCGAGGGAGATCTAGTTTGGAAAGCTGTATTGCCGTTGGGTGAAAAGGATGTCCGATATGGAAAATGGTCAGCTAAATGGGAAGGACCATTCCAGGTGATATCGGTGATAACGGAGGGAGCATATCGGTTAATGGATTTAGATGGCGAGATGCATTCAAGACCGATAAATGGAAAATATTTAAAGCATTATGTATCATCCCTATGGGAATCAGTAAAAATAGATGAATGATGGAAATTTTCATTTTCATTAATATTCAAAAAAGATTACATGGTATTAGCCACACATTCTTACAACGGCTACAAAAAAAAATATATATATATATATATATTAAACATTATTTTTTGGCAAATCTTAACCTAAGCTCTTCCCAAACTCGATCCAAGTAATCCAGCTCCTTTTCAGCAGTAGCTTTGTCGGCCTCCCACCTGCTTGTTGCCGCTGCTGTTCCGGTCAAAGCATCCACGTGCTCTTGCGCGGTGCGCTCAACATCAAGAATGGCCTTCTCAGATAATGCAAGGCCTGCATCAGTATTGTTCAGCTCGGCCTGGAGCTTAGCCATCTCGGCTTCGATCCTAGCCTTCTCTTGAACGAGGCGTTCCTTCATGGCTTCGGACGCCTCAAACTGCTGCTTGCAAGCACCCAGATGCTCGACGCGGGCTTTGCGTTCCCTGGACTTCTCTTCGATTCCAGAGATAAGTTTGGTGGCAGACCGATGTCGATTCAAATAGTCTGGCAGCCTCACTTGCAGATCCCGGAGATCGGCCTTCATTTCTTCTGATAGGTCCAGCCAGGAAAGCAAGATGCCCATGGCCGATTGAAACTCATCAAAATCTGGGAGCTGGGAGAGTTTGCGTTGGACCATAGTCCGAAACCACTCTTCAGCCCGTTGGTATTTAGCAGCGGAAGGACCAGCGGTAGCCTGAGCAACGATGGGCTCGGCCTAAAGGAGTTGCTCAGGATTCAGAAGAGCGAAAAATGCTTCAACTGATGTGAGCGAGCTGAAGTCCGGAATGGGAAGAGAGCTGAAAACCTGCAAGAGGAAATACATTAGGCACAAAGTACAGTGAAGAGGCAGACAAGACAGAGTACAGTAAAGAGACAATACATTACCTGGACCGAGGGGGAGTTGGTCGAGGAAGCCGCCGGTGGGGGTGGTGGTACAACGGATGCCTGCACTTGGACCGACGGAGAGGCCGATGTCTCTGTATGAGAACCACCAGGAGAAGGAGGTTGATCGAGAACAGATTGTTCACCCATGACCTCAGTATCTCGAGGGGTTCCAGGATCGCTGAGATTGATGGGATCATTGCGATCCGATCCAGAGGGCCTCTCATCCTCAGCAGTTCCCAAGGTGTCACCGGCACCAGTGCTGTCAGTGGCAGGTGATAACACCTCGGTCGCACCACGAAGGATGGCCTGCCTGGCCTCGTCCAGCCCCCTCAATCGTTGGAGCTCGGCCATCAGCTGATCGTAGGTCATCTGAGGGGCTGTCTCTACCGGTGTAGCTGGGAAGGATATTGGAGTTGGAGGTTTCAAAGGAGACTTTGGAGGTGGGGGCATCTTTGCCCGAGAAGTTGGAGGCTTCATCGTCGCCTGACCGATCTACTTGGGGGCAGCGCCTCCAGCTCCCTATTATCAAACAAGGTCAGCCAAAAAGAAATTTTACATATTTTGGAAGCAAAGCAAACGCAAGGGAAATTTGATACCTTGCCCGATTTTACGGTGGTCGTGGCAACGTTACGACGTTGACGAGTTGAGAGAGGGATATCCTCATCCGATTCGATATCGGTCGCGCCGGATGGATTCTCTCTAAGAAGAGCCTCTGAACAAGAATAGAGATAAAATCAGTTAGAGAAAGGGAAGGCTCAATAAAACAAAAGGAAGAAATACCTAAAATTGGTGCTCCAGTTTCTACAACCCATATGGTCGATGAGTGATCGACCGCGCCGAGATCATGCAGCCCAGTATAGGTGACTTTTTCCGAGGGTTCTAGCATGGACGATGCTTGCTTATCCACCATCGGAATGGCAATCGCAAAATCAGCGTCTGGCAAGGGAGGTGGCCGGCATTCAAAGAGCTTGAGAAACTGCTCAAAGGACATGACGGATGAATAATCAGCCGTCTGCAAGTACTTTCTATACACCCTTGTTGTTTTATCTCTGTGTTCCTACTCAAGCGCCCTCAAATGCCACTTCATATCGGATTGCATGATCTCGGGATGTCTAGGGTCAAATTTGAATTTAAAGAACTTTTTGAAAGCAAGAACGGCTTGATATGGAGTTGTACCTTTGGAGGTAGCAGCTTTCCTCTTCTGACCTGCAACCTGAACCACAGAAGGGTTAGTGGAACGAGATGGTTTCTCGGCGACAGGTGGAGAAATACGTGCAAGGATAGAGAAAACGAGCTCAGAACGGAGACCCGATAAAACTTTGGACCACCAAGTTTCAAACTCGGTGGATGTTGAAGGAAGCTCTGCAAAAGGGGAAAACTCCAATCCTGCTCGGGCCGATCTACTGAAGGAACGACATTTCTCGACCCTGGCCAGGTCAGAAAAAAGAGACCGCCCTGCCATTAAACAGTTGAATGTTCGGAATGGAGGAATGGGGATTAGCTGTGTTAGCCCGATTTGCCGGGCTAAAGCGGGAGCATTGTAGTACTCCACCCCACATTTGTTGTTGTGTTGAGGTAAGACAGGACTGTACAAGAGATCTCGGCCAACTAAAAAGCTAGCCAAGATTTCCTCATGAGCTTCTTGTTCGGTCTCAGGAGCTTGACCCGGACCATAAAGAAGCCAACTCGGGCACCGAAGACGAGGGTGGAAGGGAAGAAATTGTTGGAGTGATCGGTTCCCCATGAGTTCGTAAAAGAAAGAAAAGAGATGAACAAAGGAAAGGCCCTTCAGGCCAAATCCAGCAAAATGAAAGGCGAATACAGAAGATCCCTCGGGAAGAGTAGCAGGATCGAAGTTATCAACTAAACACTTCTCGGGGAAGTAGGTTTGCAGCCAACATTGGAGGAGCCAAAGGGCTTCTCCCGAATTTTTGAAATCGGAAAAAATGAATTCAAGAATACCACGGTATAGGTGGGAAAGAACAAGAGGAGCAAGTGTAAGTCTTGTACCCGAGGTAAGAGCAAGGGCGATGTGGGTGTATTCTTTGGTTATGCCGTATGAGGCCGAGCAAAAGATAAATCGGTTCAGCCAATAGATCAAGAAGGCAACATGTTCTCGATCACTAACCTCCCCTTGATCCATACAGGCCGAGATGAAAGGACCGAAGCCAGTAATGACACGAGAACCCTTGCCCGATGTGGTCCTAGGGTATTCAAACTCAAGTACGGAAGAAAGGTTTGGAGTAACTTCCTCACCATGGGCAGGAAGACCAGTGAGGAAACAAACATCTTGGATTGTTGGGCTCATAAGGCCGCAACAGAAAAAGAAAGCGTTGGCCGAGGTCGACCAGAAGAAAAGAGAAGAAAAGAAGAGAGGCTTGTCAAGGTAAAATCTCTCTCGGCTAAGCATAATGGCATTATAGATGTCAAGGGCCTTCCATAGGTCCTTTTTCACCTCCTCCAATCGGTCTACCCAGGAGATCCAGTCAGGAGAAAGAATAGGCCAATTTCGCAAGGGGTTAGAAGGGGCATACTGGGAGCCCCAATCAAAGTTGGGGGATTGATAGAGTAGTTCTTTGTCTTCTACAACCAGAGGGAAGCAGGGATCTAAAGAAGATGGGGGAAAAGAATCAAAAGAAGGACCAAGTCCTATTGAAGAACTTGGAGGAAGAGGAGTTAATACCTGAGGATTGATTAGCCCAGGAATGGTCTCAAGGGCTTGCTTAACGGCGGTGGCATTTGTTTTCGCCGCCGGCGCAGTATCAGTAGCAGCAGGAGAAGACGAGGTAGCACTGGCGGTGTGGAAAGCACCAGTTGCAGAAGAAGAAGCCATGGAGATTTGAGAAGAGGAAAGGAAATTTTCCTGAGAAAATAAGGCAAAAAAATAAAGAGTGAAAAATGACAAGGGTTAGATTTATATAGAAAGAGAAGGGGGTCATCATGATATGGGAACGGGTTCCCAAGAGGTATGCTTCGATTCTGGAAACGAGGCAGGAAGGACTATTGGGGGGGATGCCACGTGGAGCCGTACGCCGCCAATTTACAATTGGTATTTAAATTTGAAATTAAAATGTCTCATCAAACTGATGGCGCCACGTTTGACAAGACGTTTTGGGGGCATTGTTTACACCCTAAATTAGGGTTTCCCAAAGCACGTGACGGTCATGTAGATTGAGGATGTCATCACGGGACCATGAAGGCAGATGAACAGGTGATGAGGCCGACGACGAAGGAATACCGATATCTGATCTAGCTGCTGGTAAGGATGGTACATTCAATTGGTACATTCAATAGGAGGATATCGGTGTCCTGACCGAGGACAGGTTGATATAAGGTTCTCAAAGAAATACCCCATTTTCATCAAGTATGGCTAGTGGCAAAATAGCCTCATCAGCAGCCCTAACATCGGTCATACTTGACCGACCCCAAACTATTTATAACAGTTGAACCCTAATATCGTCAAGAGGAACACGGCGGTAATAAAGATATCGGTCCCAAAAGAAAAGGCCGATATTAGAAAAGATCAGGGACACACCTCGGCATTAACGGAATAGGCCGATGACCTTCTCTGCAGATCCTGCAGTAGCAAGTCCATAAGATGATAACAGCAGCCATGCGTGAATATGTAATATCGGGCTAGGAAGTGGTAAAAGCAGTCCATGGAGTCAGTGAAGGTCAAAGGCAACATCGGTGTAAAGAAACCGAGAGACGCGAGTAGGTTTCCTACTGAATAGAAGGTCAATTTCTATCACCAGCAAAGATTAAGCTACTCAGAGAGAAACGCAATCGGTCTTGGATTTATTCAGGTGGCAGGCAGTTGAGCATGAATGAGAACGTGGTCAGAGTATGCTGAGCTGGGAGGAATAGTAGTTACGTGAAAAGAGGAACATGGCAGAAATGGGATCATCACACAAGTCATGGAAGTTGATCATGGGACATAGTGGGAGCAGAAACTGATACATGCCTAGAAACCAGGGGTCACTACCCCACTATCCCACTACCTCACTACCCCACTAACATGGACGGTTATGCAAACAAGTCTATAAATAGAGTAGGTGGTGCAACATTTGAAGGGGGCTAACACACACGCCACTTCTGCTCTCAGCAGACTTTAGTGTCTCCTCATAACAATTCTGTTCTTGTTCTTGAGTGATCTATGAGTTCTTGTTCCTGAGTGCTCATTTTTTGTTTGTTACTTTGAACGTTGTAATCACTACTCCTCAATCAATCAATGAAGATGACGATGTCTATGGAGGTATTCTGAAATATTGTATTTAGTTCGTTCTTTTTAAAATTCCATTTGTAATTTTTTGCTTGCATCAGAGTAGAGAAAGTCCACACTTTTGTTGTTATTTTGAATCGTGTTAATAATGAATCGCTTGAGTAGAAGTCAGATCAGGTAATCACCACCACTTTGAGTCCACACGGACTCTGGCACGCCCGACGCACCACACAAGAAATTATTGCAAACACCTTTGCTGCAATGCCTGTCATTAATTCTCCATGCATCTATATATGCTTTAGACTCAAACCATCAATTATACACCCCCCCTCATCAAAATCTCAATATCTGTATTATTATTATTATTATTATTTTTTCCCAGTTTGGAGAGAGTTTGAATTTAGTTTGTCATTTCATTTCCCACCATCTATGAATTCTCGATTTTACACTACCCTCCCACAAAACTCGTACACGCAGAGATTCAAATTTGTTTCATGTTATGAAACTTAAAATAGGTGATCAAGACCATCATTCAGCTGGTGATGACACTTGTACAAACTTAGATTTTCTTCAGGCCAGGGCTATTTATTTATCTAGTCAATGGTAAAAAGTTTGGCTGATCAGTGAGAGATCACATGTTAAGAGTTTTAGAGCTGCCACTTTGTGCAAAAATTCCAAAGGTTAGGTCTTCTCCGGTCCATCCCTCTCAAGCAGGACCACCATACGGTAATGGGAGTTAATCAAAGGGATAATTCAATACGTGAAATTATGAGGTTCGAGTTATTTAAGAGCATTAGTGGATGCATAAGATTGAGGATTTGTCTGGATTGTATGTCTGTGATAGTTTCCAACATTGCCGGAACTGTAACCTCTGTTTCCAAAAAACAGTCAAGTAGTATGCTTTTGTTAGAAACTTCAACCATAATTATAAAAGAGAGAGAAGTACTTTTGTTAAGGGCAATATCAGAAACAAGACTTGGTTGTGATGTTTCTCTTTTCCTTTCGCTAGTGACCTCTGTGTTTGTTTTACCAGTCACATGTCTACCACTCAAGGTTTTCCTAGTACTCTTCACCTCTTGCTCCACGGTGCAATTCAGGGAGAAACTTCCATGGTTCCTTGATGCTATACCCTCCTCTGTCTGTGCAAAAGCTGGCCATGGTGCTTGCACCAGTAGTGTGGACCTTCAAGGTCAATGGGAGTGCACTTATATTTTTTAATGACTGTACATCATGTTTTTAATCGTAGACAGAGTTTGTATTCCATGTAGTATCTTAGCTCGTTGATCTTGTAAGTAATGGTTATATTGGAATACGGATTTAATCAATTGCGCGCAATTTGTCATCAGGGTATGAGGATGGAGTTATTGAAGCATCATCTTTTCGCACATATCACACACCTCTCAACAAGCAAGTATGACAGTCTATGGATGATTAGAACTTAAACGCGAAAAGTGGTTTTATTTTGTATTAAAGAGAGAGTACCCAACATGTTGTTACTGTAATTGATTTCAGATTGATTATGTCAACTCAATGAGGGCTGCACGAGAATTCAGTTCAAGGCTTTCTAATTCTTTGAAGGTAAATATTCTAATGCAGCAAAAAGTAGAACCTCCATTTTTATAGTTTATGCTATATCGTTAAGATTGTCTAGCTATGCACCACAAATATATGAAGAATTAGAATGGTTCTTTTCTGTTCTTTTGTTTGAAGAAAAAAAAATATTCTTTCATATTTTAAAATTGGTAAAAAAAAAGAAAAGAAAAAGAAATTCAAATCAATGATATAGTATTGGCGTGTCACTCAAACAGTTAGGTCCTTTTTGTTGTTATGACCATGATAGGAGGAGGTACAATGGTATTGGCCGGGTCCTCTGTGCCAATAATAGTTCATGTTTGATCAAACTCCAGTAGATGCCAGTTTGCTCTTTCACTGTTCTGTCTAAATTAGTTTCCATGAGAAAATGGTAAAATGCAGTTGACACAAAAGGTGTTGAGGTATATGTTTTTATAGTTGGGAGATTCGGGGTCTGGTTTTTTCGTACACCCATACTAGTGGCTCAATTAATTGGCCATATATGCATCTCTTCGGTCCACCTACGTACCTACAGGCTACAGCTCGATCAATTCTTCTTTAATTTTTGGTTGATGAATACCCTTTGATCAATGATTCGCCGGGCGCGCATTAGATCCAAGGTCCTACCTTATTCTCAAACCTGCAGGAGGCTCGGTTGATTGGGCTCATCTTGCGAGAAGTCCCAGGTCCTACATACATCCACCAAGAGCATTTCTTCTTTACGTGTAAATTTACAAAGTGTAAGAGTAATTCAACTTTTATTTATTTTAATGGTGTTTTGCTTCTGCTTTTATTTTCTAAATATAAAAGTCGGAGGTCAATCCAAACAAATCCTTAGTATAAGACATATATATATGTATATATATATATATATATATATATAAGTTGGTCTAAACGGATCACACAATGACTGACTACATTATATCATTTATGTACAAATGTACAACTATTATCAAATGTAAGCAAGGTTCCAACACAATGCCATACTTTATATTAGATACTACGACGTATAATTAATATCAATTTAGCATTGCCCTTTCTACTAAAAATTTCAGTCTACTCGTCTAACAGATTAGCATTAGTTTATTTTGTGTCATCACTTTTTTTTTTTTTTTTTTTTTTTTTTATAGGGTGTCATCACTTTGACTTCCCCACTTAAATTCTATTTTTGTCAATATACCTCCATGCACATAAGCAAAGCCCTATTGTCTATATACGTCTATCAAATCAAGTTTTCCACATACATTCCTATGGTGAATTTTTTTTTTTTTTTTTTTTTTTTCTTTGTCTAAATTCTTATCTCAGACACACATATATGATTATCGGCTCGGCGGCTACTCTTTCTAAGTTGTTTTCAACTCTTATGGCACTGATCACTCTCTAATTCACTCCTCACTTTTCATCTCATCTAGCTGAGACATTTTGAAATCTGCACATTTCCCCCAATCAAGTGTTTCACTTATTATTGTTCAATACCAAGTCCACGGGAAAGAATATGCGTTGTATCCCCTTTAAATTTAAAAAATTTATCTTTTTACATGTAAATTTTTGACAAATTATAGTTCAACTTACACCTTTATTTCTATCTTTTCAGTTTAATCCCTTCTTTATAAAATTCTGGCTCTGTTGGCCTTGGCTCAAGTTCTAGAGCATCCACTCTTTAATAATGTCAGAGCATCTCCAACCGAGATGTCAAATCCTACATGATATGTTTAACAAGAAATTTTGAAGTGAAAAATATCTCCACCCGATATACCAAAAGTCTAGGTGACAATTGACATCAATTCTCATATGTCAAATTTGACATATGATAAAGTGATGTCTTTTATTTCTCTTGACTACTCCGTATTTCATTAATGGGTCCCACTATAAAGCATATTAAATAGAGCTCTTATTGAGAGTATTTTTGCTCACCAAAAAACTAATCATTCAATTGGGGGAGCAAAAATGTTCTCGTTTAAAAAAAATAAAAATAAAATAAAAAATGAGTAATATTACACCCCCACAACCTTTTTCATTACATTTTCCACAACCATACATCATGGCCTTTGATTTATGTAAATCCCATGAGGGTCCCACATAGGTCTCACACGGGATTCACTGAAATCAAAGACTAAGATGTATAGATTGTGGAAAATGTTGTGAAAAAGGCTGTGAGTGTAGTATTTTGTTAAAAATTTTGCTCTCGTTCTTATCGGGAAAAGTACTTAATAATGGATTTCTATAGTGTAGTATTTTTGTTAAAGAAATTTGCTCTCGTTCTTATTGGGAGAAGGTCTTAATAATGTATCCCACTATAGAAACAAAAGAAAATACTTTTGCTCACTCAAAAAATAGTTCACCAATGTTCATCCAAGCATCCCCAAATATCAATGGAATGCCTGAATGCGTATAAGTAAACTATTTTTTGAGTGAACAAAAATGCTCTCAAAACAAAAATAGTAAAATCAACAATTACATGTCGGGTGTAGTTTTTGTTCGTAGGATATTAAATTGGAATATGTCAAATTAACAAATAGCCTCTAACAACTCAAAATTATACACATATTAGTTGAAAGGTGCTCTTTTAAAAGTCAGTCTAGAAAAAACACAAATGAAACTAGAGAATTTGTACTTAAATAATTTCCAAAATAAAAAACTAAAATGTGTACCACGTGTCATCATGGAGAAGCTACTTGGTGCGCCTTTCTACCAAAATACTAACAGAATGCAAATGTTCTTAGTCGGTCACGAAGTGAAAGCTCACCTAATGAAGCCACGTCCCACATTGTGTAATCGTTTTTTCTAACTTTTAACATGTACATTAGTTATTTTATTCTTCATTTCTATATTTATTTATTTTTTGCTAAAAAGATTAGCTATTTTAAGTTTCCAAATAAAATTACTCATGGTCAGTCGGAGAGAGTTTTATGTATTCAAGTAGACTAGTTCACTAATTATTTAACAATTATTTTTTTATTAGTCAAATTTATCTAGCAAAAAATAACTCTCTATATTCTCTTTTTAAATCTCAATTTTTCAATCTTCCATTATTTAACAACGGCTTAGTTTTTGTTGGTAAAAAGACTTTTAATGTCATGCTCATATCAGTATTTGAATCTTTGTCCCCTTCTCGGATCCAAGCTACTTTAGATCCAAACACATATGTCCTCATACGAGACCATTATACCAAATTATCCAAAAAAATTTACCAAAAAGGACCTCAGTACACCATTTATTAAGCTAAAGTACAAATTAGAGAGTGACTTTACAAAAAGGACAAAAAATTGACAGCTGGTGCTCGCACGGTATAAGTGCGTGCACCATAGAATCTCCAATTAACAACCCACATTCCCTCACATGCCCCACGCGCGCGCCCACGCGCTCCTCTTCTTCAGGGGCTGCTCGCACCGTGCGAGCAATATACCGTATTATTTCTAATTTCGAAAAATATTTTTAAACTTTAAACATCTATAACTTTTTGCCTATAACTCCATTTTTCGCAAATTTTATACCGTTGGAATCGTGTCGACGAGAGCTACAAAACTAGTACCATTGTTGATATGTTTTGAGAAAAAAATTTCATGTTTTTATATACATGAATAATAAGTGAAATTTCACTTGATATACATAAAATATTAAGTAAAATTTCACTCAATTCTAGAGCTTTTAAAAGCTCTCCCAAAAGAGCCCTAGGTTCAAGTTTTGCTAAGCTCATAAACTAGTTATCAAATGAATTAACAGGAAATTGTGCTTTAAAAAAGGAGAAGCACCAAAAAGGGGGCCAAACTAAGCATTAATGTTCGTGTATGAGTTAAGTGAAATTTCACTAAATATTCATGTAGGCATAGTGATTTTTTTTTTTTTAACAATGCATATTTGGTTAAAATAAGCAAATTTCATAATCAATTATAAAACACAATTTTTCAACCAAAACAAATGCAGGAATGCTTGTTAAAATTCGTCTTTTTTAAAATCTTTTTTCTCAAAACATATAAATTTGGCATACATAAATATTAAGTGAAAATTCACTGAACCCGTACATGTCTTCTTCATGAAAAACTTGGAGTTAAACTTAACATTCGTGTACTCGTTCAGTGAGATTTCACTTAGTATGTAAAGTGAAATTTCACTAACTATCCCAAAAGTCGCTAGAAGTACCTCTCTAGAGTTTAAGGTCTACTTTGATACTTACTTTGTTAAAAGTCCCTCAAATGTCAATTTAAGTAAAATGTCACTTAATATTTTTGTAATACCCGTACCCGGAAAATGGAAGTAATATTTATTTTACATGCATTAGTTAGTATAAATAATTACATGTGATGATTTGGGTAAGTTTCAGTTACCCCAATGTGATAAATGCTTGATAAAGGGCACAGTTGAAAGTCCCACTAGAGGTGTGACAAATATGAAAGTGTGACCCAAGAGAGGTTTGAATAATATAAATTGCATAAATGTGCATTTATGTGGTTAAATAGTAGACATGTAAATGTAAATATGTACATTATGATACATGTTGATGCCACATGATTATTTAATTGATAAAATATTAATTGCTTTAGTATTCTATTATTGTTCATGATTATTTATGGGACCAATTTGGTTACTCTTATGAGAGCGTAATTGAATACGTGACATAATTGGTAGATTAATTAGTGCCTTCATATCATATTTGGGACCACGTTTGAGGCCCATACGAGACATAAATATACACATACTTAGATATTGAGTAATAATATAATTGGTTTTGATGTTATAATTGAACTAAGAAAGATTGGGGGGTGTAAATAGAAATAGACCTAAGTTGAAGAATATTTTAAAAAATATTCTTTTTTATCTCAAAAAAAAAAGAGAAAAAAACGTGCACAGTGTGTTAATGTATAGACGGCGGCCGTACTTATTATATACATATTATATATTTTACTAGTAATTGTCCGTGCCCGTGGGCACGGCGCTATGAAAGGGCTATGCCCAAAAAAAAATGGATAAATGATGCGCTACAATAAATGAAAATTTTGTTTCTGATTTTACAAATCATATGGCCATTGTGTCAAATTAATCAGACTATTAAAAGTTAAAATCAAACAAAGTTTTTTGTATGATAAACAGTGCATTGTTGCAAAGATATATTCCAGTTGACATTGACCTTGAATCTGTTTTTCTTCAATAATGAACGACCTTATATCATTTCTTTTCAAAATAAATGAATTTTTACAAACAAATGCATATAAGAGGATATTCCTGAATACGTCCAAGCCAACTGTATTCACAAAGATTATTACACAAAAGAAATTACACTAACATAAAAACAATGTACAATGAAAATAACACTACTACAAAAATCTCATGTAAAATATGATCATATGACAATTGTTTTTGAACATGACCATGACTCGAGGTTTGATTTGTCATTTCGTCACTTCCCTGTCCATAAGCAAGAAGCTTTGTTCAATTTTTCCGTCCACGAAGGAGCTTCTTCAAACTCATCAATTCATGGGCTCCTCTACATGATCAAGTTTCCATCCATTTAGTTCAATTTCATGAATCAAAGACAATTTATTTGAGAGTAGTTTTCAAAACATAAGGTTAAGACTTTTGACATGTTAGATTTCTAAAATTGCAAAGATTGCAGATCTTTGAATTTGATTTATAACATTAGAAGCTTCATGAAATCAAACTGTTTATAAATGTCAAATTACAATGCTTCCATGGAATTTAAATATAGCTAGTTCTTTTTCTTTTCTTTTTTTATGGTAAATTATAAAAAAAATGAACCTACATGTTAGGAACGTTTTGTTGCTCAATTAAGATCCAAATATGTAAGAGACACATTAAACCATTCAATAAGATAAGGCTGTTTTCATCATACAATTAGAGGAGGTGACGATTGCTTGAGACCCATTTGTGTAATAGCCACTGGAAGTTATATTTTTCTCAGTTTTCTGATGTGGGTTCTTCACTCATTGTTCAACCTTTGTAATTCAAGCATTGTTCAACCTGTTTTCATCATACAAACTCATTGCATGCAAGTTTTTCCTGTAAAATAAGAAGCTCTTCCTCTTTCTTCATCAGCTCACATTTCTTAAATTTTGACGACAACCTATGATCACCCAAAAGAAATCATAAAAATATTTCATTGAAAAGGCAAAATTCTGATAAATACCAAACACATGCATCTGTGTAATATACATAATCAACAATGACTCTGTATGTGTTGGAAGCTAATCTTCCTAGAAAAATCATACTTCTTAGGCCTATAATCAAACAATTGGAACACCAAACTGCTTATTAAACAATTGGGGCAGCCAAGCTTAAAATTAACCAAATGGGATGAAGGATTCAGTAGCAAATTTCACCAAAAAAAAAAAAGGAAAAAATATTTTGTCCATGAAGCTATTGATTTAATCTCTTTCCCATTAAACCCAAACAACTACCTTAGACCAATAAGAGAATATATATATATATATATATATACATTTAGATTCATAGGTTAGATACAGACTTTTATGGTTATTCTATTAAGCATGACAATTCCATAAGTCTAATTTTTGCACAATGGCCTACTTATTTTCAAACCATAGCATTACTCTAAAAGTGGTATAACTTTCTAACCATTGGGCAACCAAAAATTAGGAAACATTACTCTAAATCTTAATCAGATTACCTCAATTAATGACGTGTGAAATGGCAACGCAGATAAATCACAAACACCACCGAACTTACCTTGCAAAAACTACATAATATTTTATGAAAACTACAAATTCATAGTAAAATACCGATTTACTTACCCTTGTCAAAAATTATAGATTCACAAAACTACGGTTAACATAGTCTACAGAAGAACATTTCCATCCATACAAATCAAAATCCCAAAAACAGAGTCAGCATTTCCATCCATAAATATTAATTTAAAAAAATGAAAAAAAAAATAAAATCCACAAATGAGGCATGTATCTACAAAGTAATTGCATGTATATATGATCATGTAACTGATACATGTATAGTGTACTAATTGCAACCTGACTTGAAATTTGTTGGTTGAAAAAAAATACTCCAATGCTCTTTGAATAGTCGTTGGAGATATTTGATTAAGTTGTTCAAACCAGCATACTCAATGATAACACAAAGATCAGGTTTTCTTTTCTTCTTCATTTCCAATTTCTATTCTCTTAATATGTTTGCAAAATAGTTCTCTAAGACATTCTATCAAATACCTTTTCAGCAAAAAGAGACCCACATTGTAGAGAATTGGTTGTGGCCGGATGTTTTGCCTCCGTTGAGCCCAGCATCTACATATATAAATTTTACATTACATGAATATGAATATGTAAATAAAGCACACACATAGATGTGAATACAACACATAGATGTGAATATAATAAACACAATACATAGAGATATGAATATGTAAATTAAGTTACAAAAAAGTGAACAAACAACTTAAATATGGGTGAGGATTACCACAATCAACTTCTGGGGCTGCACTATTCTGTTTGGTAGTAAAATCGAGGAACATGTCAGATACAAAAATGGATATACATTAGACCTGATTGCAATAGACCTTGCAATAGAGCAAGAAATTAAAGACACTATAGAAATAAAGCAAATATATGAAAAACCCCTAAATTTGAATAGCGGTAGTGGCCCTTTGCTTGCTGGAACGTGTGGTGGTGGTGTTCTGGTAGTGGTGGAGAAAAATGAAGAAAGAGAGACTATGGTGGATTTGGGATAGAGAGATACAGGAGGAGAAGAAAATAATAGAAAGAGATTCAAATTAAAGTGGGTTTCGACCGTTTGGTTGTGAGTTCCGAGGGAGACTGATTGAGAAGAGAGAGAGAGAGGGAGAGGCGGGTGCCAGGGGGTGGGGAGGGAGAGGGGCTCAGTTTTTTGAGAAAATTGGACGGTTAAAATTGTCTTAGTTAATGGACGGTTGAGATCACTTTTGAGGCAAAAAAACTGACCTACGATATTATATAGATGATACATATATGTTAGTTAAATAAAAAAAAAGATGAGATAATTAAAAAAAAAGAAACAGTAGAGATGGATACAGGGGGTGAGCGAGGAAGAAGAGAGAGAACTGGAGGGTCTCACCCTCCAGATGTCATAGGTTTGCCGTACGTTGTTCAAATTGTGATACAAAGTCATATTTAGATTCGTGGAGGTAAGTCTAACTTTTTGGTATAATTTATTTTCAGTTTAATCGATAAATTTTTTCGTGAACCAAATGGGTTGATAACATATAGTTTACCAAAATTGTATAGGATTATCATTGGAATCATTAGGAGCTAGTTTTGCGAAGCAATTTGGGAATTCTAAGCTTAATTGGGACCTATTTGTGAGGTAAGTGTCCTAATCCCAAAATTGGATGTTTAATGTTATTTATTTATTATTAAATGTTTTTAAATGCTTAATTATTGATTAAGTAGTAAAGTATGTGATTAGTTGTATTTAACATGTCTAAAATGTTGAAATTGCCATGTTGACATGTTGAGCTGCTTATGTGCTTATTTGGGTCAAAGGATCTCAAGTGATAATCACCATTAGTTAGCCCATATATAAGGGACAGAGAGATGTTGAAATCCTCAGAGAAAAGAGGATAGTGGTGACGACCATAACGAATTGACTACGGTCACAAATAAATGAGGCTGATTTCGCTATATGCGACGGAAAAAGTGAGAAAGGCCTTGAATCAGGGGTCCAGAACGATGGTGGTTGATTACTTGACACGCCGGCGACCATTTATTGTTGTGAATGTTTAATTGGTGTTATGAATCATTGAATACTCCAATTGCATGATTAGCACCACGTACTCACTAAGCGAAAGCTTATTCGATTTTTGTGGCTAATGACCACGCAGGTTCAAATGAATACCACAGTGAAAAATGATCGAGACTACGGGGTTGGGTCTAGCTTGCTTATATATTTAAATGTGAGGATTTAAATAAGGTTGTAATAAACTTAAAATTTATACTTTTAAATATGTTTAGAAATAAATGTTAGAATGAGTTTGTAATATCTATATATTTAGTTGGGTTTTGATGTGTTTTGGAATATTTAAATAAATGAGTACAGCAGGGGTTAAAAATGTTTTAGTTTATGGAAACAGGGTGAATGGTGTTGTAATAAGGGAGACTTTGCCCAACTACCATTTGACGATTTCAAAACTTTAATTTATTCTTTTTATTAATTTATTTGATAAAATGTTATTTTACCCCTGGTATTTCAGTCAAAATAAAATTTTTTGGAACGTTAAAAATAATTGTTTGGTCCTTGACTTTGCTACACGTGTCCTAGCCCGCGGGGGCGGGTTGGGGTGTGACAATTTATGTACAAGTTCAGTGAAATTTCACTTAATATTCATATATGCCAAGTGAAATTTCACTATATTTTTTCCTCTCTTTCATATTAAACAATGCATATTTCGTTTAAATAAAAATAAAAATAAATCAAATTTCACAAATCAATTATAAAACATAGTTTTTCAATCCAAACAAATACAAAATTCTTGTGAAATTTCACTAAAACTCTCATTAAGAACAAAGTGAACATTCAGTTTTTTTTTTCTCACAACATATCAACTTGGCATACGTAAATATCACGTGAAAATTCAATAACCCATACACGAATATTATGTGAAAATTTTATTAGGTTCGTATGTAACATGACATGTAAAAATAAGAGTTTTTTTCTTTTGCTCAAAAGGTATCAACAATGGTACTAGTTTTGTAGCTCTCGTCGATACGGTTCCAACGGTATAAAATCTGTAAGAAATAGAGTTGTAGATCAAAAGTTATATATCAACTTGGCATACGTGAATATCACGTAAAATTCAATAACCTGTACATGAAAATTATGTGAAAATTTTATTAGGTCCGTCTGGAACATGACATTTAAAAATAATAGTTTTTTTCTTTTGCTCAAAAGGTATCATCAATGGTACTAGTTTTGTGGCTCTCGTCGATACGGTTCCAACAGTATACAATTTGTAAGAAACAGAGTTGTAGATAAAAAGTTATGGAGGTTTAAAGGTTAAAAAAAAAAAACCATTTTCGAAATGAATATCATATAGTACAAGTACACGGTAGTGGGACGTGTGGATTTTCTATGATGTATGCACTTATACTATGTGAGCACTGGATTAGATTCTTTTTGTCCTTTTTAAAAAATGGTCAAACCAATTAGAGTTTTAAGGGTTACTTGTAGGGATTTTTCAACAATTTTCTAAAAAAAACAAAAAAAAGGCAAACAATCTTCCATTATTTAATTAGCACAAATTCAACCATAAAAAATATAATAAATTAAAATAACTAAATAAAATAAAAACATTGTTAAAATCGTAGGTCAAATAGTGTATAGATCTAAAGTAAAATTTACCAATACAAAAGAAATTTAATTCCTGCAACGTGGCAGACTGTTTAATTGTCACACACACACAATCCCCCCACCCCCAATTGCTATGAAGTCATATTAATATTAGTTAGTTTAATATTAGTCCAGTTTTTCAAACTCTTTGCTTTAAATGCAAGCATGCAATAATACACCCTTTAAGCCATGGGTATTTACGTAAAATCACCAAGCGTGCACTTTGACATGCCAAGGTGACCGTTAAGCCAGCCCAGCCCAAAACCCACACTAAACAAAAGATCGCGACGTTTGATCTCTACGATCGGACGGCTAAGATTCACTAGCCGTTGGTTTTGAAAATGTAAAAGAGCATGTGCGGACATATATCCGCTGTTTACGACTCAATTTCGCTTATCCGGTTCCTATTTTCTTCTGGGTTTTCTTCTTTTCCTCATAATGACCCAACAAAGAAGAACCAGTAGTAGACTAGAGAGAGAGAGAGAGATTTAGGTGTACATTAGAGAGAGAGAGAGAGAGAGAGAGAGAGAGAGAGAGAGAGACTTCAAGATCTATCACTACACTGCTCGTTTTGATGGTGATTTCTGAGTAGTCTCTCCCTCTTCTTCAGGAATATTACAGACTATTTCGGTGGATTGTTAACTTGTTTCATAGGAATCAAAACGGAGTTTTAGAAGGATCTTCATTTTTGCAGGTTTTCTTTTTGATTTTACGATCTGGGTTTTGTTTTACGATCTCCGTTCTTGACATATGTTCAATAAATTCTATGTTCTTCATCTCTGATTTTGAATTCTTTGGGTGATCAGAGGTTTGAAGCTAGATCTTTTTGTTCTTTCTTGCTGATCTTGCAGATTATCAATGGCTGGCTCAGATGAGAACCACCCGGGCGTGATCAGGCCCGCAAATGTTCAAGGTTAGTAAGTTGCATTTTTGAATTTTAATGGATTGGTGAATATGCAGACAACCCATTTGATTTTATACACATATGTTTAGATTTCAGCTATAGAACCCTAATTTAAGAAAACGGAAATTAATTGATCATCATCTATATGGGGTTTAGGGCACGTAGGCGGGAAGTTTGCGACAGGGATGGGCCAAAACCGCAGAGCTTTGAGTACAATTAATCGCAACATCCTTGGAGCTCCACCTTACCCATGTGCAGTCAACAAGAGAGGGGGCTTATCAGAGTAATTTCTAAAACCCTATTGTGTTTGATCTTTATTGCTTTAACTTCCCCTTTTGTTACATAGTTTATCAAATCTTTTCAATACTCATTGTAGCACTTATCACTTTTAATATTCAGAAAACATGCAACTTTTGATAAGAACCTGCCCATTCCGCCTCATCGACCAATTACTAGGTTAGGAACTGACATTGTTGTTGTTGTTGTTATTGTTTTTTTTTTTTTTTCATTTTGTTTGATCCAAAGAAGTTAGTGTTTGGTTTCAAAAATTATGGTCTGATTGCTTTCTATTTTTATTCTTGATGTTTCTTTAGGAAGTTTGCTGTACAATTGGCCAGCAAGCAGCAACCAGTACCTAAGGTATTTTCTTTTGAACACAGTATTAGAAATTAGAACTACTTCTATATAGGTATGGTATCAGAATTTGGGTTGGTAATTATCATAAATGAATAGGAAACAAAGAAATCAGTCCAATCAGTGCCAACGCCAAATGAATTGGAAGATTGTACCCTTATAGATGTGGATGTGCCTATGTTTGTGCAGCACACTGAAGCAATGATGGAGGAAATAGATCGAATGGTAATGTCGTGAACTACTGTGAATATTACTGTTTTGGAGCTTAGTATTCAACTGTTTCTAGCCAGGGTTTCATTACATGTCTTATTTTTATGTAGGAGGAGGTAGAAATGGAAGACATAGCTGAAGAGACAATAGTGGACATAGACAGCAAGGATAAGAGTAACCCTCTTGCAGTAGTTGAGTATATTGACGATATACATGCCTACTACAAGAAAGTAGAGGTGATGTATATTTCCTAATTTTTTTTTTCTTTACATTTCGAAAATTTAACCGTATTTTTGTCTGTTCATTTCCTATTTTTTTCCCCTACATTTCGAAAATTTGACCATATCTTTGTCACATTATATGGGAATTATTGTGATGTCTAACTCTATTGCTGGATTTTTTTTCCCCTACATTTCGAAAATTTGACCATATCTTTGTCACATTAAATGGGAATTATTGTGATGTCTAACTCTATTGCTGGATTTGATTGCACTTGTTGTATAGTGATGTTCATTTCCTAATTTTTTTTTTCTTTACATTTCGAAAATTTAACCGTATTTTTGTCTGTTCATTTCCTATTTTTTTCCCCAAACATTTCGAAAATTTGACCATATCTTTGTCACATTATATGGGAATTATTGTGATGTCTAACTCTATTGCTGGATTTGATGCACTTGTTGTATCGATGCATTAGATCATATTTAACATGCTATTCAGTTTTGTCACTGAAGTTTTTAAATTCGTGTCCTTCCTCTAGAATATCTGTCTGTCATCGACTGTCAGTCAAGAGTATATGATTCTATTTTGAATTCAACCTACACTTTTTCACTTCAAAAATGTTTGTTTGGGCACTTGGAGCAGAAAAAATGCTGGAGGTTTGTTTGGCAACTCCAAACGGGGGCCTACCATATTTGGCATTCCCGTGTTGGGGTCAATGGCAGTTCTCTGAGATTGGCAGCCCGTGTGTATGCCAAATGTGGTCCTCTCTCAAGTGTATGCCATGCAACTTGTGCAACACCCAACCTGTGCCAGTGGGATCACCATACTTGATTAACTTTTAAGCAACTGTTTGGTGTCTGATTTGGCTTGTGATTCCAATTGAAAATAATTGATAGTAGGCCTCGTATTTATTTGGTTGTCGTCTCAATTGATAGTTGTGTGTAATGGTTGTCGAGACCTATCCGTAGTCTTCTTCTCGCTTGTGTTTGTGTGTGGTTTTCCATCGTACTCCTGTATATCTCTTCTGTGATTTGTAATTTCTCAGTATAATGTATATCACTGGAACACACATAGTTCTTTAGCACTTCCCAATGCAAAGCTGTGGAAAAAAGGAAGTGAAACACTTGCATATTCTTACGCTGAACAAAAGTTTTTCCCCAATTCAAATGCAGGGTTCTAGCTGTGTCTCACCAAATTATATGGCACAGCAATTTGACATCAACGATAGGATGAGAGGAATTCTCATTGACTGGCTCATTGAGGTACTGTACTGTGTTGTATTGATACTCTGTATGAGAGATTTGTTTTTTTTTTTTTTAATTTTGAAGATGAACTATTCTTCAGCTTTTGAATAACCCACAGCCCACTTGATCCAATGAACAGGTGCATTACAAATTTGAGCTGATGGAAGAGACTCTATATCTGACTGTGAATCTTATAGATAGATTCTTAGCAGTTCAATCAGTGGTTAGGAAGAAACTCCAGCTTGTGGGTATAACAGCTATGCTTCTTGCTTGCAAGTATGAAGAAGTTTCTGTTCCTGTTGTGGAGGATCTCATTTTGATTTCCGACAAGGCCTACAGCAGAAAAGAAGTGCTTCAAATGGTAGGTTCTATTACTAATGGTGAATCGGGTTTGACTACTTTTCTTTCTTTACAATTAGAATGAGAAACGATGATTTTCTTTTATTGCCTGCAGGAAAAATTAATGGTCAATACCTTACAGTTTAATCTCTCGGTTCCCACTCCATATGTGTTTATGAGACGGTTCCTCAAAGCTGCTCAATTTGACAAAAAGGTTTTTACTTGGGTTTCGAAATTTCTATATAAACTTACAATCTACATGAATTATACTAATAAAAATATTTCTTTTTTTGATCTTGAAACCAGCTGGAGCTTCTCTCTTTCTTCTTGATAGAACTTTGCCTAACCGAGTACGAAATGCTCAAGTTTCCACCATCACTATTAGCAGCTGCAGCAATTTTCACTGCTAAAAGCAGTCTCAGTGGGTCTAAGCAATGGAGTAAGACCAGTGAGAGACATGCTAACTACTCAGAAGATCAAATATTGTAAGTGGTTCTCCCGATAAAGTACTAATTTAGCGGTTACATAGATAGTTGCATGCGTATTTGGTCGATGAATACTGTTTCTCTGGTTTCTGCAGGGAATGCTCGAGGCTGATGGTTGCTTTCCATCAGAAAGCTGGCAATGGGAAACTCACAGGTGTGCACCGGAAATATAGCACATCTAAATATGGTTACGCTGCAAAATCAGAACCTGCTCACTTTCTCTTAGAGGCTATATTTTAGACCAGTGATGACTCTGATGATGACAGTGTCAACTACTTGGGATGTGTAGGGGTTGCAACTGAGCAACATAAGTTCTTTGGTTTTGACTTTTGAACATATGTGAGTGTTGTTTATTTTGTTGTTGAGAAATTTAACTTTTAGGGGAGATTTTTGTTTATTCTATCTTAATGTTCTTTTCTGAACATACTAAGAAATGGTGGTGGTGTTTAGTTTTTTACCTTTCAATCAAAGAGTTCTTGATTGTTGTTTGAACTTGTTTGTGAATGTAAAACTGCTGGTCATTTATTTGACATTACTTACCATCCTGATTGGATTTGTCTGATTTTTCCTTATGCTGAGTAAAATCCCCTTATTAAAGCACAAACAGTAAAGCAGCTTAGCTCTATGGTTGCAATTTATTTTGAAAGTCATCACTTTTCCATATAATTTGCAAGTAGTTGCCATATTCTTCCAGCGAAAAAAAAAATAATAGATATGAAATGTTCATGTTGACAAATAGAGAGCATGGGCAATGAGACTTACAAATCGAATCCTAATTGTATATAGTCATTTCAACCGTCATATTAATAGGAGGGATGAGAAATGGACGAGGGTAAGGAAAGACAAGCCCGATAGGCTATTTGTCTAACAGTAGGAAAGTCTTTTTTTTTTTTCCAAAATTCACTCTTTGGCTCTTCCCTTAGTTGTTACACTACTACAAACTTGTGTTGCAATGCTAGAATCTCAACTTCCTGTTATTTAGAATAGATTTTAAGAGAGGGGATTGAGATTGAAATCCTGATGTTTCAGGAGCTTTTATAATCAAGATTTTTGATAGACTAAACTGAAGTGTCTGCTCTTCTTTTGTTCTCATCTGTTCTGTTTTTCGTCTCGTCTCAATCTTTCCACCTTGGAGGGATTATGCTTTGAATGTTTGTTGTAGATCAATTTAAAAATTCAATATCCCCAGCTCATACAAGTTTTATTACCATCTTTTGATTGAAAGCAACAAAATGCAATACATGATGCCAGCAATTAGGCTATTAACATTGGGCTCAAGGAGCAGAGGAAAATTTGTAGACAATGGGACCAATATGGGTTCCTAGTTCCTACATAAAAAAAAACAAAGTCAGTGTTTGACAACCAAACAATTACAATTCATGTTGTATATCATCAATGCATCTGAAAACCCAAAAATACTCTTTTTGATATTACAAAACATACGAACAGAACGGTACAAATTTACACGAACAAGGCCAAGTTCTTTCCTTTGGAGTTGCAATTCTACTTTTAAGAGTACTTCATTATCAGATTATCCACTGATAATTTTGACCAGTTATATTGCTTTCTGCTCGGGAGTAAAATCAACTCTGGTGCTCGAAATAATTTTTGAATCTTTTGATAATGGATAAATTACACAACACTATTCTAGATTCAGCTTAAATTATAGTTACATTACCTTATGATCAAATTAACCTGAAAATCCATTGGAATGGGGGGAAAAAATCTTTCCACGTCCAAGGTTATAGACTGAACAAACATAATCAACCACTACAAAATATACATTGTATTATCACCTTTACTCATCCACTGGTTTAAATGTTGATATTGATAGGCCTAATCACAGCGAACATTAGAAAATCCACCATGCATATACCAACAACCTACTTAAAATCCTCATACTCTTAGTTCTTTCAAACAATTAGTCATGCCCTTACACCAACTTGAAGAAGATACAAAAGCGGGGGTTTAGATGAACAAAGTTCCAAGGGAAATGATTACAAGGCAATCGATAACTTTGGGCTCAGATGAAGAAAGTTCCAAGGGAAATGATTACAAGGCAATCGAAAACTTCATAGACATGGGGATGGGATCCCAGTTACCTCCGTACAGGAGGCACAACACCTCTTCCAGGTGCAACTCCACGACCAGCGGCCTGTGCCTACGCAGGAAAATATAAAGGAAAAGACTGATAATATGCAACAAAACAAAGACTGAAAAGAAAAAAGTAACTCCCAAATGTCCAAAATATAAAAACCCAATCCCTCGATCAAAGGTCCTAGTCCTAGAGATAATCGCGTGCACAACTATAACACAAAACTTACTCTAGCCCGCATCGCAACTGCACGACCGCGGCCAACTCCAAGCGCTGAACCCTTACCCTGAAAGTTAAGCAAGTGAATTAGAGTAGTAGTAAAGCTATTTAATATGGAGAAGATGAAAGCAGGTGCACGAGGAAAAGTACCTTGATTTTAGCATCTAGACGCTTGAACATAGGAGCATTCTTAAGCATGTCTGGAATCACCATAAACCTGAGAGGATTTTATATTATTTTCAGGAAAGGCAGAGAATTACAAAGAAAGTGTCGCACATAATAAATGATTGGATACCTGACTTTGCTACCTCGGATAAACACATGTTCAAGCTGCGACACCTTGCCATCCTATGAAGGACATGACACAAATTAGACACTCAAGGAAATCAACATGTATAAGTCGAAATAAGTTTTTCACACAATTGAAGACCTCAAAAAAAGATGCCAATTAACGCTCCTCAATATGTAATTGTGCTTTTGGAATATCTCTCACCAGCGTTTACAGAGAGGAAAATAATTGCATTTGCAATTATCACTCATAACAAAGTGCACTTTTGTTAGTTGACGATAACAATATAGCATACGGCTAGAGTTTGATGACATAGCCATTGCATTCAAGCCTGGGAGGACGATAAATTGCACTTACATAGCATCAGTCCCACGAATAAGAGAGAGATAATCTATCTCCATTTTCTTTTTTTCTTTTTTCTGCGTGTGCAAATAAAATCTCACAAAAACTCGTTAAATTTTATTTTTTATTTTTTTATTTTTTAAACAACGAGAGAAAGAAATAAACAGAAACTAATCCACCCAGAAGAGTTGGAGATGACCTTAAATCTGTGATCCTTTCATGCTTCAATTTTCTGGGTGACCATTAAGTTGTGGTGTTTCTAAAAAATATGAATGCCTGCCCCTCTTCTGTTTTCTTATTGAAAGACTGTAATCATACAATAGACTAGTCTGACATAGAATAAGGTTCTTGCATTTTACAGTCCACTATTGCAATCCACACACACAGAAGCAACAAGGTACAACTTTACCAATACAAATCAAATAATGAGGTATCCCAGATCAGAGTCTACATGAAATTAAACCTCAAATTGCTCATCCAAAAGGGGTTTAAAAAAAAATAAAAATGCAATCTTTTCATTGATGATGACTGAAAACAGAAACAAAAGTACACAAAATAACATAAATAATAAATAAATAAAAAATAAAAAAAGAAAGAAAGAAAGAAAGAAAGGAGTACCTTAGCAGTGAAAGTGATGTTTTCAAGCTGGCAATTCCAGTTGTCTTCGCACTCGATCATGCTTCCTCTGTAGAGCTCTCCACTCTTGAGTTCGACGGTCACGATGTGTCCTGAGGCCTCGTGTAGAAGCTTCACCGGTATTCCCAAGCTCCTGCTCATCTCTCTCTCTCTCTCTCTCTAAAATTTTCGTTTTCGTCTCCGCAAAAGCCCTAAACTCTTACCAGTGTCACGTATTACACGAAAACTTCATATAATCTTGGCTTTTAAATATTTGTACGTTATGGGCTTCATTGGTCCAGCGGATCAAAGCCAAATCGTCTGAGGCCCAATCTGTCATGTGGCCCATATTTTGGGAATCTTGTGGTTTAAGGATCTGATGATTCAAACTGGTCAAATCCAGATAAATAGCTTTAAAGCCTCTATGATTGTGGCTCGGCCCACTTAAATTCCATTCAACGTTACCTACTATAACAATTCAGTACTTTTCCTTGGTCATGGACCCATGGTGTTAGTTCTCTCCACAGAAGTGGGTCTCTGAATTAAAAAATAATGTTCAAGTACTGGCAGAAAAATGGTGTAAATAAAAAAATAAAATATGGGTCTGCTTGTCTGTGCTTGTGCTTGTGCTTGTGCTTATGTTTATGCTTATACGATCGTGATTGATAGCTCTGTTTAATATGATTTGAGTGTTTGGTTGATATATATGTTGTCAACTAATCAAACATACAGAGAATTGTGAAAAGCAATCCCCTTCCCTCTTTATGCAAACACATATTTTTCCCTTCAAAATTGCATGTCTTCCATTGGGATTTGGGCAAACAAACACCTGAAAACTGTGCTTAGTGCCCAAATATTTGATTTTTACTCATAAATCACAATATCAAACAGATAAAGTAAAATTTTATCACATTTTTCTCACCTCATTTTATTATTAGAAAAGAACCTTGTTGTTTTAATTTTTTATTTTTTATTTTTAACTATTGATTATTTCTTCAAAGTATTTGTAAATAGAGAATGGAATGATGACGTTTTTCAAATTCTTCTCTTTTCAATAAGTATAGATGTCATTATGTCACTGTGAACATAATGGAAATAAAAAGCCAAGAATTCAAGAAATTAAGGGTAATGCTATATGTACACATAAAGATCTGAGTCATTTATTTTAGTGGAGTCCATTTATGCACACATGAGATCCATCAAAATGAATAGTTTAAATCTTTATGTGCATATTTTATGTGCATGATTCATTACTCTTCATGAAAAGCATAGGCTCCAAAGAACACTCCAAGTAGTGTAACCGTTGCAATGAATATTTACTCATATTCTAGAGGCCACTCAACAAGCAAAAATACTAGTGAATGGACTTGTTAAGAGTTGTTGATATTTATGAAAACTATATTTTACACCTTTCAAGTTTCCTCTTTGTGTCAATTTGGTTCCTATAATTTCATAAGTGTGTCATTTTAATCCCTCAAACATTTTGTGTGACAAATTTTTTACTTTTAATGACAAAATTATTCATCACTAAATGGCTTATTGGACTTATTTGACACACTTATGAAACTACATGGACTAAAGTGACACTTTCTAAATTACAGGAACCAAACTAACACATGTGATAAACTACAAAAATATAAAATGTATTTAACCCTAAGTAAAATATATATTAACTCAGACTTGTATTCATTTATTAAACAAGTCAAGATTGAGGAATTACTTATAGTTAGAGACTAGCTAGTTAATATAAATAAATAAATAAATAAAACGCTTCATACCACGCCTATTATCGGTTCATTTATTTTTTTTACGCATCACTTACACGACACAGGATACGTACATGTATTTAAAATATTGTTATGTAATATATTATGTGTCTAATATTTTCAATCTTTTTTGCAAAATCACTACGTCAAGTGATTGCATAATAATAATAATAATAATAATAATAATAATATAAGAGGAGGCAAATGAAGCGCAACCATAAAAGAGGCTCGCAAAGTGTTGAACAAGTTGGTTTGAGAATTGTTTTTTTTAAGGTTCTAAAGGGTTGGCGATAAAGGCACCTTTAATTTTTAATTAGGACACTAAAATTTAAGTTTAAAAAAAAAGTTAGTTTTTTGACCTTTTACTTTAATTAGCAAGGGCACCTCACTTATTTTATTATATATTATCTTTTTATATCTCTCTTCTTATTTATTTCTAAATCCTTGATTACTTTTGATTTATTTCTCTATTAACTCTTAATCTGTACTCAGCTTCTTCTTCGATTTGACTTCTTCTCTTGTAAGTTTTTTTTGTTTTTACTAATTGTGATTCTTCTCTCTTCTCAATAGGTGTCACATGTTCCTCCTGTGCATAATTTATATAATAATATGAATTTGCCCATATCAGGTTTTGAGATTGTTTCTTTGCATCATCAATTTATTACACTTTATGGTAAAATTACGTTTGTGTGTGTGTGTGTGTGTGTGTGTGTTTGTGTTTGACATGGGTCGTATTTATTCCAGATTTATACTTGTCGCAAGTTAACAGCCACATTATTTTTCCTTTTGTATAATTTAATGATCTTATGATATCCAAATATCAAATGACGAAGCCATAGAAACTGCAAAGCGTCTTGCACTAAAAGAAGGATTACTAGTAAGTTCAGCTGTTATAAAACTCTATCATTGCAAGAAACATTGTTGCAATTACAAAATTTATTATCATTATTCTTTGAATATTTTTTAATTTTATAAATATTTATGAAATTATATAATACCTAATTATGTGTGTTGTGCTTGTCCCTGTAGTTTGGTTTCTGTAATTTAGAAAGTGTCACTTTAGTTCCTATAGGTGCATAAGTGTGTAAAATAAGTCCAATAAGTCTTTTAGTGATGAATAATTTTGTCAATGAAAGTAAAAGATTTGCCACAAAAAGTGTTTGAAGAATTAAAATGACACACTTATGAAACTATAGGAACTATAATTACACTTTATAAACTATAATGACCAAATTAACATAAAAGGCGAACTAAGAGGGTGTAAAATATAATTAAAGCCTATATAATATATAGTAAAAAATAAGTGAAGTGTCCTTACTAATTAAAATAAAAGATAAAAAATAAAATTTTTAACTTCAATTTAAGTGCACTAATTAAAAATTAAAGTTTGCCTTTATCCTTCCCCTTCCAAACTGGAAGTAGGAGAAAGTAAACTGTTGTGTTGCTGAGACGGAGAGCAAGCAAAAAACAAAAAAAATTGTACACCACTTATATAATACAGAGTACATGTATTTAATACAGACTACGTGTATTTTGTAATTTAAAGCAAGAGTGTGATTTGAATTCTGTGATCTAGCATTATTGAAGAAAAAAAAGAGGGGCGGGGGATGGTTTGGACAGAGAAACGGATAGCCATAAACGGCGGCTTCCTCGCATGCAAACACACACTACAAAAGGGTTTGGACCCAAATCTTCTTCGAGGCTCGAACCTCCATTAGTGGAGTGTGGGCCAAGACCATAGAGTCCACTAAGCTTCAGACTCCCAAGAACTATTACCAGTTCAGTTCTCTGACTTCCCATGGCCGTCTTCGATTACAGTACAGAGACCTTCCCTGATCACTTTCACAATCAAGTGAATTGAGTACATACAATCTTACGCTGTTCGCTTTGACCTCCTCCCTGGGATCAAATTCAACTCCAGAGTGACTACTTCAATTTCGCCGTCCGATGAAGATGTGCTTTCTTGGGATCTATCTGTGGGGGTGGCTGTGGTGGGCCCTTTTCAGCAGCATGGAAATGGGAACGTCACCGTAAAGGACTCCCGACGTCCGTCATCGGCACCTGAGGTACCTTCTTTTGTGTGTGTGTGTGTGTCTCTCTCTCTCTTCAGGCTTCACTACTAAACCGACGTTTTGTTTCATTGGCACGTAATTTGCTTTAACATTTTGTAACACATGTTGTATGGTTTTTTTTTTTTTTTTTTTTGTATGTTGTGGTAGTGATAATTGGCAAAACATTTGATATTCAAATTTAGAATTTAAATTTGAGAATCATGCCGATTGGTTTGATTTTGAAATAGAATAGAACCTAATTTAATTGAATGGAATAGAGTTGATTTGATTTGGAATTTATTCTCTTTGGTTTCAAATGGAATTGAATTCTAAATTTCTAATTCTAATTTTATTTATTACTATAAGTCAAACTAAAATAGAGGGGGTAATTTAGTAAATTCATACAAATGAAATCAAGTAGACACATCCGACCACTTTCTGGTCGGATTTGTGAACCCCTAAAACAAGAATTTGGTGGAATTTGAAATGAAATAATTCTAGTTTTGTGTCAAACTGAAGACAAAAAATTACCACACAAACAAGAATTACAAATAAAATCAAATGTTAGTTTGTGATAAACCAAACGAACTTAGGGCTTCCTTGAATATAATGAATGCATCCACACTTTCGTACTCCTCAACATTTAAACTTAAAAGTGATGATCTTTTTTTTTATTGGAAGGTAAAAAGTGATGATCTTTTCTTTGAATGGAAAAGTGGTGATATTGAATGCTTCTATGTTAGAAAATTGTGCTCATTTAAAAAATGGTACTTAAAAGAATTTTTCCATTGTAAAAGGAGTGGTCTTAATAGATTGAGGTTGACACGGTATGGGATATGCCCGGTATTTTTTGGTTAGATACTCACCAAGAAGTGTGTTATCTAATTGCATTTCTTTCGGCTACAAATTTCTTGTTGAAGTCCAATTATCCTACATAAACACTACTATTTTCTCTTAGGAATATCAAGATTTATTGCCATGCCCTATTTCCTTAGATTCATGAGTTTAGGAAGTCGAACATGTAGACATGTGACACCCGTATGCGATTTCATGTGACATAGGTAGCCAAATGAGAAGAAATCTGATGCTTTTTGTTTATTTTTATTTTTGCAAATGAGTTCTACAACCAAACATGCTACTATTCTATCTAAATATAACGTAGTTGAATTAATTAAAGATTTACTTCAAAAAATTGACTCTCTAAGATTATCTCTTTTCTGGGATAAATTTCCAAAACGTGCTCAAATAATGTATCTACATTGATCGAAGGACATTGAAGGTTACATAGATTTTGACAGTGGGTGCAATATTTATGAGTTTTAACCTTTTAGGTAACCACTGATGCAACAGAATAGCCCGATAGTCTTGTAAACCACACGTGAAACCGATATCAATGAACCAATCATAGTGATTGTCCTAGAACTATGTGACAATCACATGGAACACTTTTCAAGTACTACTCTGTACTCTCATGTATAAAGTCATATACTTACTGTCCACGACATCAACCCTGTTTTGTTATTTGGCCGATAGGTGTATCGTACTAAGTTCTTATGGCTAAAGGAAAAAGCGTGAAACTGATGCGAAGATTTGAAAACGAGTAAAAATGAGTTTATAGGCTTCTGTCTTGTTTTTTTTTTTTTCTTACTTAGGAATTCTCATGATACTAGGTGTACCAAATGGATGTGCATTGGAAAGTTCAGTGATCTGCCAAATATACCACATTTTCCACCAAAGAAAGGGACCGAAGTGTTTGGTGGAGAGGTCATACACTCCATGGATTATGCTGACATGGGTGCCAATAGAGCTGCTGAGTTCGCAAGGGGAAAGCATGTAACAGTCCTCGGATTTCAGAAATCAGCAGTGGATATAGCAGCTGAAGTTGCCAAAAGAAATGGTATACATGATTAGATGAACTAGTGTTCGGATACTACTATACTAGGAATAAACTAATCTGATATACCTATCCATAATAATATTTCATGTTTGTTTCAGGAGTTAGGCACCGATGTACACTTCTATTCAAGACAGTGCACTGGACCGTTCCTGAGCAGTTACTCACATTTATGTTCCAAAATCTAAACCGCTTTGTGGAGATTATGATCCATAAGCCCGGGGAAGGATTCTTTCCATGGCTTTTTGTTCTTATGTATTCACCTTTGGTAAACTTCATCTTGTTTGTACGCTGTAATTTGTTGCTTTCTTTTAACTAGACAACAAGTGGACTTCGTCCAACTAGATGGTTGTTTGAAAAATACAAGAATCAGTTCTATTTTTCATAAAAGAGCCGGTTCTAAATAGTTTTTTGTTTTGTAGCTGCCTCTTGGTTACTCAAAACCCCATGCCTACCGTAAAATACCCCACCAATCGTTTATCTATCAAACCAACACAAAACTGGTTTTCTTAAACCAGATAAAATCATAAAAGTGAGAGTGGACCTATATCTGATCATGTTTACGCATTCCCAAACGGGGCCTAAGAACCACGTATCATATCGGTTGTGTTTCAAATGATGTTTTACGTTACACAACTCAAATTAAGCACTATCCCAAATTATTTGGGGTGGGTTGACGTAATTTCATTTGAACCATAACAACTGTGTCTCGTCTTACACGAATATTGATAGTTCCCAAGTATATTTTGTCATGTAATAGCTCATCAATAATCCTACCGTCCTGTGATTTGGATTTCAGCGTTGGATCTTCTCGAAACTGGTCGAGAGCTATCTCAAATGGATATACCGATTGAAGAAATACAACATGGTCCCTGGCCATGGCTGTCTTAAGCTGATCTCTTCATGCGTGTTCACGGTTCTGCCTACCAACTTGTATAAGAGAGTGGAAGAGGGACGCCTCGTCTTAAAGAAATCACAGAGGTTCAGCTTTTGCAAAAAAATGGTATAATTGTCAATGGAGAAGCCACTCCTCTAGGGACAGATTTTATAATTTTTGCAACTGGATATAGAGGTGATGAAAAGCTCAAGAACATTTTCACATCGACCTACTTCCAGAGATGCATAACGGGGTCATCAGCTCCCCTTTACAGGTATTCAGTCTCAAGTACGTTGCTATACTTCTATATCCCTTTTTTGAGAAAATCAGACCAAGAACTTACAAATATAAAATATACTTCCCCAGGAAATCATATTCCAGATTTTTTAACCGAACAAGGAAAAATTTAAGATATAACTACCCAAAATTTATTTCCATTTTTTTATTTAACAGAACAAACACTACTCCTGTTGGTTGTCACTTGAATTTGAATAGCCTCATTCGCAAATTTATATAGCATCTTAAAGGAAAAGAGAGGCGTCGTCACATTTCTTCTTATACGTCCATTTCAATTTTTTCTTAGAATGGCAAAATTCCTGATTTTATGCATCAGTTTTTATCTAGCACAGTTTTCGTGAATTATGATTGCAATCATTGTATTCAAAGACATCCAAACAAGCCCAAATAACATAGAATTTTCTTACCAGAAAATTACAGGGAGTGCATTCATCCATGGATGCCGCAGCTGGCACTACTAGGGTACTCTGAGAGTCCTACAATCTTGTACACCACAGAGTTGAGGAGCAAGTGGCTAGCTCATTTTCTGGCGGGAAATTTTGTGTTACCAACCATAAGAGATATGGAAGTGAAGTGAAGAAATGGGAAAACAGCACGAGACATTATGCCTGTGAGAGCTACAATAGAACTTGTGTTAGTGTTTTGCTATGAATACACTGCAACGACCAGCTGTACACGGACATTGGGTGCAATCCAAGATGGAAGAAATGGTTTTTCTCCGAGTTGTTTTCTCCTCATGGTTGGTTTATGCAGAACTAACTTAAAGAGGGTCGTTTAGGCACCGTTTTGGTCATAATATTTGTTCTACTGCCACATCATCATGGGTACGTACACAAATAGAAGAGCCATGATTGTGGTCCCACTGCACGGGTACTTTCTCAATTGGAAGAGCTGGTACTAAAACCATGAAGAGTGTACCTGCTGACACTTAAAACCATCGAGTCAACACATTGATGAATGGGTTGTTCAGAGATTTTAAAGCCACAAAGGAAGCCTTTAAGGGTTGATGGTTTAGAAATGGTGACTGGCAGTGAAGCCTCTAATGGTGGATGGTTTAGGACAATTGATCTTCACTCTGCTTTTTAGTCTCTGACTCACTCTGCATTTTCAGAGGCAGCAGTTGTGAGACCCCATGATCAGCCTCAAACTGTTGTTTTTCAGGATCTGCCAAAGACTTCAAGGGCTTGTTTTATCCAAGACTTGCTTTTTATCTAGTTTATGTGAGAATCAAGCTGAAGAACCAGTTATTAGACTGAGCACAAAACACATGTGCAAGAAATGAACACTCACCAAACACTTGAGTTTATAGAACCGCTTGAACCTTCCAACCGATTCTTTACTTGCCAAACAGCCCCCAAGGCCTCAACACGGAAGATGTGTTCCAGAACTAATGGGTAATCAGTTAATGTGTTAGAAGTTGTGGTGCTACTATAATGTTATTGAAGAGTTTGGGCAATATTGATGCCCTTGTGCGAGTTTCAAAAGCTGGGTATAAGCAAGTGATTATGATTTTTTAAAAATGGTAACGATTAAGATACCATTGAATTTACTTTACTCGGCGAAAAAAAGAAAAGAAAAGAAAAGAAAAGATACCAATGATTTTGAATTTGGTGCCTTATTTTTTGACTGATCCCTCACTCTGAGTCTACATAGTTTCTGGTTTTGTTCTTCAGTTTGCATTAGTTTTTATGTTTCTTTTGTTCTCTGCTTCTCATCTTCTCTCTTTCCGTGTGTCAGCAAGTTTCTATAGAATTACCCAGTGAGTAAAGAAGTACAAATGAATGTTACACAAAATGTATATAGGCAATGTCTTTATGTTTCTAAATCAAACCCATTTTATACAGCGATTATTCGAAAATATACACAAAGCATCTCAAGTGCTCGTATATTGTCAAGACTGAAATTGGAAAACCAAAACCACACCATAGCTATTTGTGCAGTTTTAGAGGACTCAGCATTAACTGCATAGATTATACATTATAGATTGAAAAGTACATGTCTTCAAAAGTTGCAGAACAAGATGAAAAGGGCCTCTTAGTAAATACCAAGTTTTAAAGGACTTGGATCCAATAAAGCCAATTCTTGGAGTTCCATATCATGTTCTAAGATGTTCATTTCTTTTTCATCCAGAGTCACCCATGCTTCTATACCACCACCACATCTTGTGTCCATCAAAATGATGAGATTCATGAACACATTACCACTTGACCCAACACCACTTACCCATATTGGCTTTCCCCACCCAATATCAACATCATAGAAACCAAACTTACACCAACTAGTAAACCCAAAGAAATCCACTTCTTGTCTAGACCCTGTCTCTTTGATTTTCTTGATAGACTTGCACATCACATCACACCCTTCATCGCCTCGTAGTTTTTTCACATAATCACCGTTGATTTTTGATATCGCTTCTCTCACCTGACCGACCAAGCCTTGGAATCCGAGCTCATCATTATCCTTGGATTGCGCGCTAGCTAGCCAGATGAGGTTTCCCATAGAGTTGTCTGACAAAGTTGGTATTGCTCTTCTGCGCAAATTCACAATATGGGTCATTAAAGAAGTTCTTTTGCAACCAGAAATTTCTTCACAGGCAGACTTAGCGCATTTCCATATACACGCAGAAACCACCTCAACGCGGGTGGGGTTTTGAAGACTAGAACTTGTTGATTTGGCCTTGAGAGTGGCTATTGCTGAGGCATCGAATACAAATCTTCTTGTAACACCCTTGCCTTTCCGGAACAAAGAACCCCACATAACAATTGATGAGTCTCTAAGCCATAAATCGTTTGTGGGGAAGAGAGAACTTGCACTAAAATTGGGATACACGACTTCTTCTGAATCACCAGCAGTGGTAGCCCAACCTTTAAGAAAAATGCTCAGTGCAGAGCCATCCAAAATTTTGTGCGAAATACACAAACCAATGGCAATTCCACCACATTCAAATACGTTTACTTGTATACTAGTCACAAGAGTTCCTGAACTTGATCCATTCAAACCAGACTCACATGGAAGGAATTGATGTATTACTTGGAGATCAAGGTTGTTTAGAAATTCAGAGAGATGACAATTCACCTCGGCCTCTATATAATAAGCTCCTTCATCGTTACATTCGATGGAAAGATCGTCTTTGATCTTTCCGGCAAGTGGGTAAAAGCGAGTTAAGGTTTTTGAGAGTGATTGCTTTAAAAGTGCTAGTTTTTCATGGAGTTTTAGATGATCAGCAAGGTTGTGATTGGGATAGAAGAGGACTATTGGAGCATATGGGGCAGGAATGAGCTGATCCAAGAGAGAGAGCTTGAAGGTTCTGAGGTGGTTGGGTGTTGGAGATGATGGTTTGATGCTCTCTCTTGAAACGATTTTTGTTTCCATTATCATTTCTTTGACTGGCATGAAATTGATGGAAGCACAAGGCAAAGGCAAAGGTTTTAAATGTGAATCACTAATGTAAGTGCTACTTATAGGTGCATACACACACACGCATATAGGCATGTGTGTGTGTTTAATTACGGAGTACTAGTTACTCCAAAATGTTAAGTTGTAGAGAATGAACCCAATAATGTATATCGAGCTTTAACACCCTCCCACATGGGCAACAGGGTATGAGAATGATCTCCAACAAAATGGAGCTAATAGTAGAGTGCACGATAGAATGGTAGAGGAGACTTGAACCCAAGACCACCTAAAACCATAGCTATGATGCTATGTTAAGTTACCAATTACTCTTTACTTCAAAAATTTATGGTATTATAGAATGAGACCAACAATGTATATCGCTTTAACAGTATGTATAGGAATCACAGAAGGGGATAAAGATTTGTGTTCCTATTAGATGCTTCAAATTTTGTCCTAATGAAGTTTCAAGAATAGGAATCTATTTACGCATGGGAGGTAGTCATTTTCAATCTTCATCACTAAAGTTGAGATTTGTTCCAAGGCAGTTTCACTGGGGGACCATAATATACAACCTAATCATCCTCAATATCGTCACTAATTTGGAAGAGTCGGATTGATTAGGTGATTATTAGTGAACCGATTCTATATATTCAATTCTCCGGTAGAGAATGGGATTTTTTAGGAGTCGGTGAGTCGCGTGTCCTCTCTAATATCACTCTAAAAAACAGTGTTTGTCAAATTAACATAATATTAATTTTCATTAAAAAATCATATAAAAATGTAAATAAGATGGTGTTTGTCACTGCTTTTGCTTCTAAGAATCGCAGAAGAACGTACTGTTTTTTATCAAAAGCTGCCGAATGTAGCTTTTGGCCAGTCTTATATTTCTGCGATTGACTTACTTTTTTTTGCGATTGAATTACAAAATTAAGCCACTCAGTTTCATTTTAGCATTTGAAATATCATAATCACTTGTGAGTTGCAAAAGTTGTTGTCAAATACCCTACAAGACTGAATGGTGATTGTATTTTATGCATTTTCAAACAACCTACTAAGTTGAGCTTGGGGACATAACATAAATTAGAAGGAAGAGTTAATTTGCCGAATCAAGATTTGCTTCAATAAGATCCGTGCTTGGTTAATTAATCAACTACAGATTATTATACTTTAGATACAACTCATAATTCACACTATTTTAAAGCATTCTGAATATAATTATATGTTGTATATATAACAGAAGTGGTGTTAATGCCAAACAAAATGACACTACTGCCGCTATACCACTGGTGCTACTGCCAAAATGACTTCACTGCCGATACAACACCCAACAGGTTACTGTTGCCCATGACAGGGACGCAACAAGTATTTTTAACACACACACACACACTCTCTCTCTCTCTCTCTCTCTCTCTCTCTCTCTTTTAAAGCTTTTTTTTATTTGTTTTGATTACAGATTATTTGTTTTTAATTATCTAGTTGCCCCTTGTTTGTCCATACCAATTTCCGAAGAACCCATTTTTTTTCAGTCGGATTGGTTACGGGGCCTTTTGGTAATATTGCAGTTTTTTTTGGGTAATTCTATTGGCACCCATCTCATTTGCTCTTCACACCTACTTACTCTCTATACCCACCATTCCAATTAAAATTAAAACAACCAACTCTCTACATCCACCCCTATTACCAAAATAACCATAACTATTTTATACACCCTCCTTTTATCTCCTATTTCATTTACTCTCTGTTAAGTGATAAGGTGAAGACTTAACCTAAACAGGTTTAGCCTACACATATATATTATATTAACACGAATGTAATTACAAAAATACCATTGTACTGTAACACTCCCCCTCAAATTGGAGCATAGATATCTATCTGTTTGCTATATTTTCGGTTCGGGCGTGCCTGTGGACACGCGGGATTCCACCTCGATCTTGCTGTTTTTGTTTGAAATTGATTTGAATCAAAGAAAGAAAAGGAAGGTCTGTTGAAAACAGATACAGAGTCGCCACTTGATTTTTAAGGAACCAAGAAACCTAATTTTGACTCACTTAAACGAATAAAGGGCACCGGCCCTTCATAACCAAAGAACTTGGCTCGGGGTTTTGGTACGAGAGAGGAAGGAGCCTTTGTCGCGACTAAAACACCCTCAACTCGCCCCGTCTTTCGACGGGCCTCAATTAGCATCCAAATAATCATCTTATACTTTGTTTGGTTCGACAAATAATACTATGATAGTATATTACATGACATAAGAAAATTTGAAATCGAAGATCTAAAGATAAGATATCATTCATAAGATCTAAGTCAAGTATCACACAATGCAAAGTGAAAGATCACATAAAACAAACCTAGGAAAAACCGTCTAATCACATATCAAGTAATAAAGTTTTCTTAATCTAAGGGGACATGAATTGTTCTTGAAACAAATAAATTAAATAAAACAAGGACGCTTAGCAAACTAGAATGATGCATGTTATTCTTTGAGAAAAGAAGAATAACATGGCCGGGAAGGGTATGCCATGGGTTGGCTGCACAGGGTATTGACATCCAGGGAGTTTCGGGAGTATTTAGGCCTCTTGGACTGGTGTTGGGGTTCATCCTTCTTGAACTTCTCTTCTCTGATGGCATCCTCTATCCTGGTTCCTATTTCAGATAGCTCTTTACCAATGCTCTGCGTCATCTTCTCAAATCGACTCACTCTTAAATTCAGCTGCTCAACAGTGGTCTGTAGCTTGTTCACTTTCTCTTCCAGAGCTTTGTGGGCCATTGGTGGATCGATGATGGTCTAGCCCTCGATTAAGATAGTGAATTCTGGGAGGTATAGAAGCGCGCTTACCCGGGGCTACGTTTTTCTGCAAATAGAAGTAAAAGCCCAAATTAGCAGAGGCGCAAAAATACTTCTTATGGACTCCTAGTGGGAGGAGATGATCAGAATTTTGAAGGATTTAATGATGCGAACCAAGGACGGTTGTAGTAAGTATATGACTTCTGTACAACGATCGAGATGGGTGAGGATGATGATACATATGCATTTGATGTGTAGAGTCTGACATGTGTGAGACTGACGGGATGTGCGTTCATGCGAACTGACATGAATTGTGTATGCATATGAGACAAGCATGCGGATGCAAGCCCTAATCTATATGACCCCCCTACTTCTAACATATAGCAGTTAAACAAGTAAGGTCCTAGTCATACAGAGTGTGCTAACCTTTCTTTCCAGTATGATCACTAATAGGAGAAAATTAGAATTTTCTGGAAGAAAGATGGATTTTTTAGGATACTCGTGAGATGGGAGAAACAAGGATTTCTGGGAATTTAGAGTTTCTGGAATAAACAAGTATATCAGAGCGAGTTGGACAGAGTTTTTGGGGGAAGACTGGAAAATCCAAGTTTATGGGAGAAGCTTTTGGGAAAAGCAGGGATTTCAAGGTTTCTAGGAGAAACATGGATTTCTGGGAAATCTAGGCTGATTTGACAGAGTTTATGTGAAAATAGGTATATTTGGGTGAGTTTCTGAGAAATTGGAATTTCTGGGAAGCTTGGGTAGAGGTTCCGGAGAAATAGGGATTTTCTAGAATTTTAGGTGAAACAAAGATACCTAGGGAGTTCGAATAGGACTTCTGGGAGAAGTTGGAATATCTGGGTGATAGTATTTTTGGGGAAATCTGGGAGATCTTGTTAGGGTTTCTAGGAAAAAAGGGATTTCTGGGAAATTTGGTAGATTTCGGCAGAGTTTTCGGGGAGCAGAGATTTCTAGTAGAGTTTTTGGGAAACGGGAATTTCTAGGAAGTTTAGATGGATTTTGGTAGAGTTTCTGGGGAATAGGAATATCTGGTTAAATCGGACAGAGTTTACGAGCGAAACTGGCATATATGGGTGAGTTAGACAGAATTTTCAGGAGAAATAGGTATATCGGAGTTCCTAGGAGAAACTGAGATTTCTAGGTAATCTGGGGAGAAACAGGGACTTCTGGGAGATCTGGGTAAATTGGACAAAGTTTCCGAGGGAAATTGGGATGTATGACAGGAGCAGGTGATGATGGTGATCATACTGTCTAGTAGGTTTTCATACTCCTATGTCTTTGGACCAACAAACAAGGTTTGCGGTGTATATCTTTGTGAGCACGGAGCAGACATCCTTATCATGGTGCCTAGGCAGGTCAACTCAATGTGATCACATGTGAGTGATTGCCTTGGGAATCATAAGAAAGAGGTTCTGTTCTATGCCACATAAGCGTCTACACCGCGCAAGTAATCCCACCAGGGCATACAGTAGTTATATCATATTGTCCTATCTGAAAAGATAAATCAACAGCCCTATGAAAGGTTCTACAGGAATCTATATGCAAAGGCTGGGTTTAGTCAAAGAGGGTCCGTTGACGAGAGTTCCAATATACCGTCAGAGAGACAGTACGGAAGTGTTTACTCTTTTTGATATACCTTGGAAGGTACAGTATCAACGGTGACTTGTGCCCTTGCACAGCAAGACCTGAATAATGTCAGCGCCACGTTTCAGACACAGTCGAAGGGGGAAAATGCAAAGTGCAATGTGGTGAACCAGACACAGTAAAAAGATGATTTTAAGGATGCTTCTTATGAGTCAAACCTCTGTATTATTTTGTTTTAAAATAAAAAATCCCCAACAGAGTCGCCAGATTATGGACACGTGGAATTCCACCTCTTGCTGTTTTTGTTTAAAATTGATTTGGATCAAAGAAAGAAAAGGAAGGTCTGTTGAAAACAGATACAGAGTCGCCACTTGGTCTTTAAGGAACCAAGAAACCTAATTTTGACTCACCCAAACGGATAAAGGGCACCGGCCCTTCATAACCAAAGAACTTGGCTTGGGGTTAGGAATGTTTTCAATGCATGATTTTTTATGGAGATCTTCCTTATTGTGTCTAGAACACAACTCAAAAAGCCAATCTTTAATAACTATTACAAATTGATAGAAATCATATGAACAATAGAAGTCACTCAGAAACAGAGTCCGTACTGTCGACTGAAATGTTGAAAAATTGTAGAAAATGAAAACAAAAGATCTAGAGGCCCATATTATACAGAAAGTTCCCTAAGACATTGAAATTCAAGGAAAAAATAAGTTAGGACTACTCTTTTTGGAAAAGTTTTCTGTAAAAACAAGTTGAAAGTAGACCAAGCTGCTGTGACAGCAAAAACAGAATATCTGGAGAGAATGTTTGGGTCAAAATGAACCATTTTCAAGTATTTCCAAGTCAAACCAAATATCATGGGTGTTCTCTAATGAGTTAGGAAGAATTTTCAAGTAGTTTTGCATCCATACATTGAGTATTGAGTTCTAGAGAAATCTTTGAACTCAGATCACTCACTGTTTTGACTCACTGTTTTGAAGATTTTGGGAAAAACTAGAGTTTTCTTTCTTGAGATCAAAATGAGGGGTTTTAAGAGGGGTTTTGAAATAGATGTTTTGAAAGTATATTTTCAACATCAAATAGAGATTATAACCTCTTGGAATATCAACATCAAACTCATCATCAAGAACCCCCAATATTATTGGAGAGATTCATTTTTATTTTGAACATAACTTCAAGGATACCTTGGAGGTATTGAAGTTATAATCATCATCTATTAAACATGTTTTTGAAGTCAAGAGCTACTATCCATAAGGATTCACTCACCTCAAACTTCATTTCATCATTTAGATGATGAAGAACAAGTAAATAAATAAAGAAAAATAAAAAGAAATGAGGTTAGGAAGAGACAAACATAATATGAACAAGTAAGTAAATAACAATCAATAGATAATAATCAATGTGATTTTGGACTTGTAGCTTGGTGTTTCACTCATATATGGTGACATTTGGACATGGAATTAGCTTCCCATCTCATGAATACTCAAGAATGGTGGTGAAAGAAATATTTTGGATGATTGAAGGTTTGATAGCAAACTCAAGTAAAAAGGAAAACTCACTTTGATGGAGAAAATAGAAGAAGAAGACTACTTCTTCTCTTTCTCTCTTTATATTTCTCTAGAGTTTCTTCCTACGCTCTCTCTAAGTTTCCATGTCTCTCCCCCTAAGTGGAAGTAAATTGCTTCTTTTATAGGCAAATGAGGTGTGGTAAATGGGATTTTAAAAAGTATAAAAAGGTCTTCCATTGGTCCAAAATAAGCTGGGAACCAAAACTACGTCGTTTTGGTTTCTAATTAATCAATTTGGACCCCCGATCAAAATTGCAAAAATGGACTGTTCTGGGGGAGAGAGCCGCAGCGGCATTGGGCCAGTGCCGTAGTGGCATTGGGCCAGTGCCGCGGCGGCACTGCTCCTCCTTCGTCCAGATAATGCTGTTTAGGCCCCCAGAGGTTCCGGTATTCGCGAAAAGGCCCTATTTCGTCCGAAATTCACAGAAAATACATACGAACTCCAAATTGAGGTTGTGATATACCGTTGGAAATTTAATGGAGTCTATTTTACATTAAAAAAATATATATAGTTCGGGGATAGGTCACTTTGAAAAATTTTGTGGTATTTGCGATAAAAGCCGATTTGATCGCCTTTTTCGCCTTCGGAAATTCACAATAAACTCGTTTTAAATCCAAATATTATGTGCGATATACCGTTGGAAAGCTATTGATCTCTAGTATCCATGAAAAATATTTGAAAATTGTTACGGTGCTCCGGTTCTAAAGTCAAATTTTGGTCAAACTGGTCAAACCTGGGATTCCCGGGAAGTTCTGGAAATCTCTGGGAGCTCCCAAGAGCTGACGTTTTCGCTCGATTTTCTTTTAAAACTCATTTGAATACTTTCCACATGATATAGAATGATCCCGGTGAATTTGGACGATTTCGGTCAAATTTGGTCAAACTTGGTCAAACATTGGTCAAACTAGTCAACGGGGCCTTTCCGGGAACTTTCGGGTCTTCCGGGGGTCTCTAGGAGCTGACGATTTCATCTAATTTTACTTTAAAACTCATTTTCTTACTTTTCTTACGAATTAGCATATTTTCAGAACTTTTGGTCCAAATCTGGGAGTTTTCGGGCTTTCAAGGGCATTGTGGTCATTCTGAGCATTTTGAGAAATAAAACCAACTTCCAGGAGTCCTTTTGAGTCTTTTTCGATCATTGTGAACCACTCAGCTATGGGTCTCCGAAATTTGATAGCCGACAAAATGGGGTGTCTACAGTGCCAGAGCCTTGTGAGGTAGACCCAAACGGCAAAACTTATAAAACACAAAATTTCCTAAGTCACTTGTGTGAGTGATACACAAGGTTTGAAAATCCAACTCCTAACGGGCGATTGTGAAAAGTGAGTAGGAAAGTACCCCCACTTAAAGTCCTATGGCAGTATTGAAGCATACAAGCCATACAAGTGATGAAAACGAAATAACATAAATTAAATAAAAAGCTGAATTTTAATTTAATTGATAGGAAAAAACATTATAAGAAATTGCTAGAATGCTAAGAATTCTAAAAGAATACTTTTTAGGATGCTTTGGATGTGGTTTTCGAAGATGACGCGGAATGGTTTAGAAGCTTGCCGGCCTGTTTATAGGCCTGGCTGAAGCTGATATGAGAAGCAAAATAAATATCTTCAATTTACCAAATTAATCTCCCAAAATCTGATAAAAACTGCCATAGATTTGATCATATCCATATATAAATACGTATATATATATATATATATGTGTGTGTGTGGTCTTTGACAACTGATGAATCTGGTCCGCATTTAGTCTTTATTCGGCTGACTTCCCATGTAAGCAAAAGATAACTCCCTAAAAGTGATAATATTATCTCCTATAATTGATTATACCTTGATATTATCCATCAAAATCTTCATAATATCTTTCCTAATGTTGATAATATTATCCCTTAGAGAATTTATAGAGATTGAGATACTCCCTAAAGTGACCAAACCATTACCAACTTTCCAAAGAGTGGCAGAATTATTGGAGCACCAAACAATTGACTAGTCCGAATCCCAATCCGAAATGGTTTTAAACAGTCATTGAGAAGAATAAGGCTCAATCTAGAGTTATTTGATTTCTTATCATAATTACACGGGCCCCACTCTTCATATTTTCCTTGTGTACTGCCAAATAATCAAAGTGGTCCACCTATTTTGTACTAACCCCCTACGTGACGTACATAAAACAAATTGGCCAACTTAAAGTCTCACGAAGTGGCCCACCATTATCTGACTTAATAAATGTTGATCAGTCCGATGGCCTGAACTCCTGTGTCCGATAGAATTGATAAAAGCCAATTTGACTTAATGATTGAAGTCACTGGCGGGCCCTTCTCTTACTTTTCATAGTAACCAAAATATAATGAAGCCAAATATTCACTAGTGACCAGCCCGAGAATGGCCAAACAAGCCTTAGGCCAATGGACTGTGGACAAATGAGTACGTGACTGAATTCATTTGTGACACTTCCAGTTTGTCAACATGACTAATGATCTCAAACAATGCTTTGCATGGGTCCTCCACATAGAATACCATCATAACCTTTAAATGGCATTCAAGCATAAACCATAGCCAATGAAATCGGGCGCCACCCACTGAACTCATCGGCCTGCTTTACCAAATCAGTCCGAGGAAGATATGTTGCCCAGCCCGAGTAAATAGTGATTAGCTTGTTGGTTTTGGGGTACTCAAAAAATGGATTAGAATCAATGAAATACAGAAAAAGAACTTCAAAGATCGAGCACGTATTAAAAACACTGTCCAAAAATAAAATTACGTCCCACACACGGTTGCAAGTGGACTATGACGTCTTTGTCTTGAGGATACTACGATCTAAGTTAATGGAGGCCACAAATCTCTATTAACTTCTGCAGCATTTGTGTATATAAATTGCTCTCAAAGACTCAAGAAATTAGGTAGAAGAATAGACAAAATATGGACATAAATTCCATGAACTATATTTATAAACTAACTAACATGCGTGTATATATACAAGTGTCTATAGGGTAAAAAACATGTCTCTACACAAACGGTTGTGTCCCAACACCCTTAAAACATGTCTATGTATGCAAATGCACGTTTAGAAACCAATAGAACAGATATACATCGTTCAAATTCGAAGTTGAGACATGAAAAGTCACAACTTTTCAGTTCTGGGCCCTCTCGACCGGTCGAGTTGACCCGATCGACCGGTCGAAAGCCCCTCTGAAACTTTCTCAAAACTCGTTTCAATTCTGGGCCTGCTCAACCGATCGAGTTGACCCGGTCGACCGATCGAAAGCCCCTCTGAAACATTCTCAAAACTGAAACTAAGAAATTCCCGGCGCCTTTGAATAAACGCCGTTAATTCCCGGTGCTTCAAGATAAACGCCGTTAATTCCCGGCGCTTCAATACAAATGCCGTTAAAATGTTGTCTCCTCATTCACACCTCAATTTTCTAACAATCCCCCACATGTGAATGACATGGTTTTCTAAACTTGACTCAATGGATGATAAAAACAACGAGAGCAATTAACGGACTTGTGATGCATTAGGAGAGTGTCTTTTGGACTTGAACTTGCCCTTAGTGAATACCTAATGGACTTACTTGGTGAAGCGGTGTACATTAACGTATTGAACCGACCAACCTTTTAGTGCAAATCAACATTAGATACCACACACCACTTATCCTTATACACTTTAATTCATTCGGTTGTGTTCATTTTGGTCCTGAACAAGATCCTATGTTCATGAGAGCTCTTAGAGAACAAAGCCTTTGAAATTCTCATAGAAGCAACTCTACTTCTTTTCTCATATAGGTGATATCAAGTTAGAGTACTAACACTTACTCATCAACATCATTAAACGTAACAACATAACCTCAACAATTTTATTACACACCAATTCAATATACAAGAATGAAACCATTTATTACAAATGTGTGTTTACAACATGAACTACCCCAACTAGTTTGCCTATTGACCCTAGATCTTAGGATCTCCAGTCAACCAGGTTAGGTTTCCGTCCGGGATGTTCAAAGTATTGGCTTTAGGCCCATTCCTTTCGTAGTACATTGAACTTAATCTCTATGCAATCCTTTCATTAGAGGATCCGCAATATTTTCTTTGGATTTGACATAGTCAATCGTTATAACCCCACTAGACAGCAATTGCTTAATCGTATTGTGTTGTCTCCTTATATGCCTTGACTTTCCGTTATAAACGGCATTCTTAGCCACAGATGACGCCGCATTGTAATCACAATGCACAACTATAGCCATTACCGGCTTTGGCCACAGCGGAATATCTTCTAGGAAGTTTCGAAGCCACTCAGCTTCCTCACCCGCCTTATCCAAGGCAATGAATTCCGATTCCATCATTGAACGTGCTATACACGTTTGCTTTGTTGATCTCCAAGAAATTGCATCTCCACCTAAAGTAAATACATACCCACTTGTGGACTTGGTTTCTTGACTGTCCGAGATCCAATTAACATCAGAGTATCCCTCTACCATGGGTGGATACCGTGTGTAGTGTAAACCATAGCTCATAGTATGCTTTAGATACCTTAACACTCTAATAAGAGCATCCCAATGTTCTTTCCCCGGATTGCTAGTGTATCTAGCAAGTCTTCCCACCGAATAAGCAATATCCGGTCTTGTACAATTCATAATGTACATCAAACTTCCAGTAACTTAAGAATATTCAAGTTGAGATATGGCAACCCCCACATTTTTCCTCAACTTGCAGTTTGCATCAAATGGCGTTAAAGCCGCTTTACAATCAAATTGTCCAAAGTTCTTTAATATTTTCTCAACATAATGTGATTGTGTGAGAAGATATCCATCGAAAGTTGATTTCACTTGCACACCAAGAATAACATCGGCTTCACCTATGTCTTTCATGTCAAAGCTTGAGTTTAACAACTTCTTAGTTTCATTGATAACCTTCTTGTTGGTACCGGTTATCAATATGTCATCAACATATAAACACATGATGACATAAGAATCTTCAAATTCTTTAACATATACACACTTATCGCATTCATGGATTTTAAAACCATTTACGATCATGGTGTGATCAAACTTCTCGTGCCATTGCTTTGGCGCTTGTTTCAAGCCATAAAGAGACTTAACGAGTCGATACACTTTGTGTTCTTGTCCCTTTACAATGAAACCTTCATGTTGTTCCATATAGATCTCTTCATCTAGATCTCCATTAAGGAACACTGTTTTTACATCCATTTGATGTAATTCTAAGTTATAGACAGCGGCTATAGCGATTACCATCCTGATGGACGTAATCCTAGTGACCGGGGAATAGGTATCAAAGAAATCTAATCCCTCTTTTTATCTGTAACCTTTAGCTACCAACCGAGCCTTGTACTTATCAATAGTACCATCGGCCTTGAGTTTTTTCTTGAATATCCATTTACAACCAATTGGTTTACTTCCCGGAAGCAAGTTAACCAATTCCCACGTATGGTTTTGCATAATGGAATCCAACTCACTATTTACCACTTCTTGCCAATATGGCACTTCGGGTGTACTCATAGCCTCGTTAAAGGTTTGAGGATCCCCCATGGTAGCTAGTGTCACAAAATCTAGTCCAAAAGAAGTAGCTTTTCTAGCTCTCTTGCTCTTTCTAGGAATGGCATCAATTTCTTCTTCATCATGAGGATTAGACGAAACCTCTTCAACACTTCTTTTTGGAGTTGAATTTTGTCTTCCTTCTTTAAAAGGAAAGATGTCCTCAAAGAATTCGACATCCACCAATTCTATAAACGTATTAGCATGAATATCTACATTATCGAATCTAACCACAAAGAATCGATACGCAGCGCTATTAACGGCATATCCAATAAATACATAATCCACGGTTTTAGGTCCAAGCTTAGTTCGTTTTGGAAGTGGAACTTGTACCTTAGCTAGACACCCCCACACTTTCAACTTTTTATAGGAGGGTTCTCTACCGTTCCATACTTCATAAGGAGACTTGTTAGTCTTCTTATATGGAATCCGATTTAGGATCACATTCGTCGTGAGAATGGCATCCCCCCACAAGTTATGTGGCACCCCCAAGCTATATAATATAGCATTAGCCATTTCCTTGAGAGTTCGATTTTTCCTCTCCGCTACACCATTTTGTTGCAGTGTATACGGTGCCGTAGTTTGGTGAATTATGCCATTAAGTGCACAATATTCGGCCAATGGAGTGGACTTGTATTCACCTCCCCTATCTGACCTCACCATTTTAATTGTGTTTGAAAGTTGATTTTCAACCTCGGCCTTATATGTCTTAAACATATCTATGGTCTCATCCTTTGAGTGCAATAAATAAACACAACAATATCTACTTTTATCATCTATGAACGTAACAAAATATTTTCTTCCACCTCTTGTTGGAGTTAATTTTAAATCACATAAGTCCGTATGAATTAAATCTAATAATTCACTTATTCTATCTACGAATTTAAATGATTTTCTAGCAAACTTAGATTCAACACATATTTCACATTTATGAGTTTTATCAATTTCAAATTTTGGTAATAGTCCTAAATTCATCATCTTATGCATATATTTGAAATTAACATTTTCAAGCCTAGAATGCCATAAACTCCATAACTCAACAATATAAGAAGAACTTATTTCATTCTCTTTAATATTAATTTTAGGAGTACAATTGACTTTAAAGAGCTCATCACTCATATAGCCCTTCCCTACATACATTTCACCCTTAGTTAATCAAATTTATCGGATTCGAAGACTAGCTTGAATCCTTTCTTGCTAAGCATGGGACCTGACATCAAATTCTTTCGATTTTTGGGTACATGTAGCACATCTAGGAGAGTCATCTCTTTGCCGGATGTGAACTTCATTAACACATTCCCTTTGCCTTCAACGGTTGTAGCCGCAGCATTTCCCATATAAAGCCTCTCACCACCTTCCACCTTTGTGTAGGTAGAAAACATGTTTCGATCTCCACAAATGTGCTTAGTGGCCCTGGAGTCTATCCACCAACTCTTTGAGTCAGTCACAACACAAGTTTCCATGACTACTGCTGCAAGATCGTCGGTCTCCATCATGGTTGCTTGGTTAGGCTTTTTGTTCCTTCCATTAGATCCCTTCTTATTTCAACAATCGCTTGTGCAATGCCCGGGTATCCCACAAACCCAATGTTAGGGATATATACTAAAAGCCATGCTTTATGTAGTTGATTTATTATTCATTTAATAAAATCAGTTAATCCATTTTTTTATGAGAATCTGTGTGGGCAATGTTTGTATTATATTATTTATTTAATATTATGCATGTGTGTCTCTCATTCTATATAGTAGGTGGTTTGATGTGTAGAGTTCGGCTTACATACGGAAGATCAGGCCATCAGATATTATAGAATGTAAGATTTTGGTTTACAGTCTTAGATGGGATTGGACACACCATCGGTAGGACTGCAGCATGGTGTTGTAGTAGGTTTGTCTTGACTACGAAAAACGGTATAGTTTCAACTCACTATGCTGGTACACTTTATGTATTAAACGGGACTGACTTGGGGTAATTATCTTTATATTGACTTATAAGATAATTAATACCTCATGGCTATTATGAGTGTTTATGCTCTAAATCCTAAGTTAATTTGTAGACACGTACATTTGATATTTACACTTTGATCCCTAAAAGGGTGAGATCCTTAAATGGGTCAATATCTCATTGGATTGGGTGGCAATATTAATTGTGTGGTGGATATTAATTAATGATGGAATCCATGTCTCAATTTTGGGATTGATGATATCCCCTTGAGAAAGCTTATAAGTTTTTATTATGTCAAACCCTGCAGGTGGATTTTGTATCCGACATATCAGATAAATTAAGCAGAGGATCTCAAGGAATTTTAAGAAATTAATTAAATATGATTGTCAGTAATTATATTTAATTAATGGATATCTGTAATCTTAACATGGGGAGATAATAAGCATTTAATAACATGGAGCTCGAAATATATTTTTGAGATAAGGGGAGGAGTGCAATTATAATTCTTTAGTGAATTATAATTTATGGAAATAGGAATCTGATTCAGTTCGAATTAGGGTTTCTTAATTCCATAAGGAAGTCTATTCCTTATTGACTTCTTATGGTCCCTATCGTAGCCTATATATATGTTGCTTTGGCTCTCTTCTCAGTTGGCATTTTTCTATATAGAGAATTATAACTCGGAATATAAAAGAGAGCGAAAAAGAGGGAGAGCAAAAAACAGAACAATTTCAAAAGAGCCCACACTCAGTTCGATATTCTGGCAGCAAAGGAATACGGTAGAAGATCGTGAGCTGTCATCGAGCCCGTGTTCTCGATTCGTCTACTACAGCAATCCGTTTTAGCAGTTTAAGGTAACCCTAGTTCCGCCCTTGTAGGGTTATTGTAGTTTTCACGTAATTTTTTTGCAGTACCAACTTATACGCACTGTCAACGAATTCTGGGAACGCAGTTTCCTAACACCCAATAATTCCCTTTGATTTTCTTGGATTTGTGGTCCTTGGAATTATATGTAGACTTCCTTTTTGCTCCCTTCGTATTACTTTTATATTTAACCTTCGAAGACTCACATTCAACAAGATTTGCCTTAGACTCGATAGATCCTTGTAGCCCACTCTTATCTCCTTTTCGGTTGTCTTCCTCTATCCTTAAACGCACTACCAAGTCTTCCATTGACAATTCCTTGCGCTTGTGTTTTAGATAGCTCTTAAATTCCTTCCACAACGGTGGTAACTTCTCAATGATTGATGTAACTTGGAATGGTTCACTAATAGCCATTCCTTCCACATGAATTTGGTTGATGATGACTTGTATCTCTTTCAATTGCTTAACCACCAGAATAGAATCCACCATTTTGAAGTCTAGAAACCTTCCCACAATGAACTTCTTAGTCCCCGCATCTTCCGTTTTGTACTTTTTGTCTAGAGACTCGCAAAGTCCTTTGCACTTTCAAAGATAGAATAAACATTGTAGAGAGTATCCTCCAGCCCGTTTAAGATATAATTGTGGCATAAGAAATAGGAGTGATTCCATGCTTCCAACGCGGCTTCTTGTTCTTTGGTGGCATTTTCTGTAGGTCACCTGTTTTGCCTCACGTAGAATGTGTGCGAGGTTGAGAGTAGTGAGATAAAATAGCATCTTCATTTGCCATCTTTTGAAGTCTTCCCCCTTAAACTTTTCAGGCTTCTCGGCATGGGTGTTCTTGACAATGGTTGCTACTGTAGTTGATGTTTCTCCGGCCATCTTTCAAGTATATGTAACTTTATTTTTGATTGTTGGTTTTGGGGTACTCGAAAAATGGATTAGAATCAATGAAATACAGAAAAAGAACTTCAAAGATCGAGCACATATTAAATACGCTGTCCGAAAACAAAGTTACGTCCCACACACGGTTGCGAGTGGACTATGACGTCTTTGTCTTGAGGATACTACGATCTAAGTTAATGGAGGCAACAAATCTCTATTAACTTTTGCAGAATTTGTGTATATAAATTGCTCTCAAGACTCAAGAAATTAGGTAGAAGAAGAGATAAATTCTGGACATAAATTCCATGAACTATATATATAAACTAACTAACATGCATGTATATATAGAGATGTCTATAGGGTAAGAGACATGTCTCTACACAAACGTTTGTGTCCCAACACCCTTAGAACATGTCTATGTATGCAAATGCACGTTTAGAAACCAATAGAACAGATATACATCGTTCAAATTCGAAGTTGAGACATGAAAAGTCACAACTTTTCAGTTATGGGCCCTCTCGACCGGTCGAGTTGACCCGGTTGATCGGTCGAAAGCCCCTCTGAAACTTTCTCAAAACTCGTTTCAATTCTGGGCCTGCTCGACCGGTCGAGTTGACCCGATCGACCGGTCGAAAGCCCCTCTGAAACTTTCTCAAAACTGAAACTAAGAAATTTCTGGCGCTTTTGAATAAACGCCATTAATTCCCGGTGCTTCAGGACAAACGCCGTTAATTCCCGGTGCTCCAAGCAAACGCCGTTAAAACGTTGTCTCCCCATTCACACCTCAATTTTCTAACATAGTCTGAATGAACATAGTCAGTCCAAGTAAAACTCATTCGGCCCTACAACTTTGACCCAGTCACTTAACCCTTAATTTTTGCAATCGGTCTCATAGTTCGATTAAAATATTCCAATCGGCCTTATACCAAAAATGTTTTTTTTGGGTGCAAACAATTGACCCCTTGGCTGTTTAAAATGAAAGCAAGTGAAATTTGAATAGCCATATCTTTCTTAGACCGATGATCGAACATCATTCACCAATTACATCGGCCTCAACACTTGGACCGATGAAATTAGCACTTGGGTCTCATTCTAGCAAGAGTCTATCAGAGCATGCTATATGAAAGTGCCTTACCTAGACCACTGTTGTAAGAAAAACAACTTAAAAGCTTGGATTTTCCTTTGCTTGAAAGCCTCGGGTCCACCACCAAAGCATCCAACTTCTTCATTCTTGAACCCAATAGCATGCTGACTGAAGTAACGATAACCATATTAGCACTTCACTTTTCACACCCACCAAACAAATGTGACACTGTATTTAGAGGTTCTTAGCGCGCAAGACGTCAAATCGAATTAACATATGGTGCATCCATATTATTTTTATTTATTTTTCCTTATCGGGCGGCTGGTATTTCAGTCCGAATTTTATTTTGTTCGGTGTCGACCTTCAGTACCTCTTTAGTCTTCCTCGATAGTACCACTGCTGCAGAAACAACCACCAAATAACAGTTAACTTTTGGTGACATCCACAAAGCCATCATGGATGTAGATCAACCCAAGCCAAATAATTAATTGGCTTAAAATAAAAATTATAATCGATCACTATAATGAGACTGAAAAAATTAAACAACTCCTTAAGGGTGAATTTCCTTAAAGAAAGTTGCTCAAAATATTCATGGACCGAATTAGGGTCAATCGGTCTCGGCGAATCTTGCCCCCCGAGGATTTCTTCATCACCAAAGGGGTCTTCATCATCGTCCTCCTCATCAACAGGAGGGTCCATGGCCGATACAGGATCGCCCGGCCTATCACACTCTTTTCTTTTGGCCTCAACAATATTGCTAGGCTGGTTTAGAGTTTGCCCCCCAAGCGCTTCATTGTCTTCAACAACATCGGTGATGGGCTCTATGGCCGAAATAACAATTTTTAGCCCTTTACTAAAAACTAATTTTCTGCCGTCTTGCCACCCGAGCGGGTTGAATGGCATGGAATCAGAGACATCAGGGGCATCGGTCTCTTGATTTAGAGAAATAACCTTGGCCTTCTCGGGCAGTGGTGGTGATTTCAAACCTTGTTCAAGTCGGAGAGTGATCCCTTTGAGGACCTGAGTAAGGTCTTCTCGAGTGTCAACTGATACCTCTTGCCCCCCAACTGGCCAATTTGGTAAGCCGATTGGTTTTGCCTTCCACCCACCTTTTAGCAAAGCATCCTGAGACATGAAATAATTTCCATCGGGAGGCGGACAGTCAGCTCCACTCGCTTCAAGGTGGCTGATACCTTGGGTAAAATACTCAATATCGGTCTCAAAACACCAGATCTTTTGGTAAAGATCATGGATGGCATAATCAAATCGAGCTCTAATAGCGTGCCGATTTGGGTATTGCGGATCCCATGGATTTTGCCATAAGGCCTTATCAGCAACAGATTTATCATTCTTGAGACAATAAATTTCTTGTTGAAGTTGGCCTATTTCTTCATTACGCCAACCAATTTGGTTGTTGTAGAAGTGTAGCCATGCTTCGTGGAACATGGTTCATCACTTAGCTATCCCACCGGGCGTGCCGAATTGTTTACTATATTTTTGGTTCGGGCGTGCTGGAGCCTTGTGAGGTAGACCCAAACTTATAAAACAAAAAATTTCCTAAGTCACTTGTGTGAGTGATACACAAGGTTTGAAAATCTAACTCCTAACGGGCGATTGTGAAAAGTGAGTAGGAACGTACCTTCACTTAAAGTCCTATGACAGTATTGAAGCATACAAGCCATACAAGTGATGAAAACGAAATAACAGAAATTAAATAAAAAGCTGAATTTTAATTTAATTGAAAGGAAAAGACATTACAAGAAATTGCTAGAATGCTAAGAACGCTAAAAGAATGCTTTTTGGGATGCTTTGGATGCGATTTTCGAAGATGACGCGGAGTGGTTTGGATGCTTGCCGGCCTGCTGATTTATAGGCCTGGCTGAAGTTGATATGAGATAAGCAAAATAAATATCTTCAAAATATAATCTTGTATAGTTTACCAGATTAATCTCCCAAAATCTGATAAAAACTGCTATATATTCAATCATATACATATATATAAATATATATATATATATGTGGTCTTTGACAACTAATGAATCTGGTCCGCATTTAATCTTTGTTTGGCCGACTTCCCTTGCAAGCAAAAAATAATTCCCCAAAAGTGATAATATTATCTCCTATAATAGATAATACCTTGATATTATCCTTCAAAATCTTGATAATATCTTTCCTAATGTTGATAATATTATTCCTTAGAGAATTTATAGAATTTGAGATACTCCCTAAAGTGACCAAACCATTACCAACTTTCCAAAGAGTGGCAGAATTATTGGAGCACCAAACAATTGACTTGCCCGAATCCCAGTCCAAAATGGTTTTAAACAGTCATTGAGAAGAATAAGGCTCAATCCAGAGGTATTTGATTTCTTGTCATAATTATACGGGCCCCACTCTTCATATTTTCCTTATGTACTGCCAAATGATCAAAGTGGTCCACCTACTTTGAACCAACCCCCTAAGTGATGTACATAAAACAAATTGGCCAACTTAAAGTCTCACGAAGTGGCCCACCATTATCTGACTTAATTAATGTTGATCAGCCTGATGGCCTAAACTCCTGTGTCCGATAGAATTGATAAAAGCCAATTTAACTTAATGATTGAAGTCATTGGCAGGCCCCTCTCTTACTTTCCATAGTAACCAAAATATAAGGAAGCCAAACATTCACCAGTGACCAGCCCGAGAATGGCCAAACAAGCCTTGGGCCGATGGACTGTGGACAAATGAGCATGTGACTGATTCATTTGTGATACTTCCACTTTGTCAACATAACTAATGATCTCAAACAATGCTTTGCGTGGGGTCCTCCACATAGAATTCCATCATAACCTTTAAATGGTATTCAAGCATAAACCATAGCCACTGTAATCGGGCTCTACCCACTAAACTCATCGGTCTGCTTTACCAAATCAGTCCGAGGAAGATATGTTACCCAACCCGAGTAAATAGTGATTAGTCTGAATAAACATAGTCAGTCCAAGTAAAACTCGTTTAGCCCTACCAACTTTAACCCAATCACGTGATCCTTAATTTTTGCAATCGGTCTCATAGTCCGATTAAAATATTAAAATCGGCCTTATACTAAAAATGTATTTTTTGGGTGCAAACACTATCATGCCCAGCTTGTTATAAAGATCATAGAAAGGCCACTTACTTAAAGCTTTAGTAAAAATATCTCCTAACTGATCATGTGACCTAACAAAAGAAGTAACAAATTGTTTACTCATGATCATATCTCTAATAAAATGACATTCAGCTTCAATGTGCTTGGTCCTTTCATGGAACACTGGATTACTGGCAATGTACATGGCAGCTTGATTATCACAGTACATCTTCATAGGCTTACCACTTGAGAACCCCATCTCTTGCAAAATCGATTTCACCCATAACATCTCACAAGCAGTATGAGCTATAGCTCTATACTCAGCCTCAGCACTTGATCTTGCTACTACATTTTGCTTTTTACTCTTCCACGTGACAAGATTACCACCAACAAATACACAAAATCCTGACACTGAATGTCTATCTAAATGATCTCCTACCCAACTAGCATCAAAGAACCCTTCTATTTCCAAGTTCTCTGAAGGTTTCAACACTAAACCTTTACCAGGAGCACTCTTCAAATATCTCAATATACGACACACTACCTCCCAATGTTGTTGTTTGGGACTCTACATAAACTAACTAACAACTCCTACGGCAAATGTAATATCTGGTCGAGTCACGGTCAAATAAATCAGCTTACCCACAAGTCTCCTATACCGTCCAGCATCAACAAAATCTTTTCCCTCATCTTTACTAAATTGTGTATTTGAATCCATTGGAGTGTCAACAGGTCTAGAACCCATCATCCCTGTTTCATCTAGTAGATCAAGGACATACTTTCTCCGAGATAAACATATTCCTTCCTTAGACCTAGCAACTTCAATGCCTAAGAAATAGCACAGTAGTCCCAAGTCTTTTATATGAAAATGCTGGCTCAAGTGCGACTTCAACAACTGTATACCTTCATCATCACTGCCAGTGATCACTATATCATCCACGTAAACCGCTAAAACAATAGTGCATTTCTCACAATGTCTCACAAATACTGAGTGATCAAAACTCTTCCTCCTTAATCGATACAAGCTAGCAACCTGACTAAACTTGTCAAACCAGGCTCTTGGAGATTGTTTAAGCGCATGTATATAGCTTTCTTCAACCGACACACCTTATGAGACTCCCCTGAGCAACATACCCAGGAGGTTGCTCCATGTACACTTCCTCCTGAAGGTCACCATGAAGAAAAGCATTTTTGATATCAAGTTGATAAAAAGGCCAGTTCTTAGTAACATCAACAGACAACAGTACTCTCACTGAACTAAGACGAGCCACAGGAGAGAAGGTTTCAAAATAATCAACACCAAAGGTTTGAGTATACCCTTTCTCAACTAACCAAGCTTTTAACCGTTCAATAGTACCATCAGGATGATACTTAACCACATACACCCAACAACATCCCACAACATGTTTCCCAGAAGGAAGATCAGTTAATTCCTAAGTACTATTTTTGGACAAAGCTAACCGTTCAATAATACCATCAGGATGATACTTAACCACATACACCTAACGACATCCCACAACCTATTTCCCAGAAGGAAGATCAGTTAATTCCTAAGTACCATTTTTGGACAAAGCTAGCATCTCTTCATTCATAGCACTCTTCCATCCGGAGAAGCTAATGCCTGAGTATGAGACGAAGGAACATAAACAGAAGACAAAGCCAACACAAAGGAATGAAATGGAGTAGACAAATTAGAAAAAGAAATAACTTGATCGATAGGATGTTGAGCACAAGAACGAGTACCTTCACGAAGTGCAATAGGTAGATCAACAGACTATGGGACCTCACTTAAAGGTGATGATGTAGGAGGTAGAGCAGGAGGAGTCTCAGTCCTCTGTGGCTTTTCACGGTGACGATATTCCTATAATGGAGGAGGACCAGCGGCTGAAGGAATGGGTAGAGGAACTGAAGAAACTAGAGTAAAAACATCAACATCCAATGAGGCACCTGATAGTGAAAAAAATGATGTTCCTTCGAAAAAGATAACATCAGCACTAATTACATAACGACGAGTTTGAGGATTCTAACACTTATATCCTTTCTGAGTACGTGGATATCTGACAAAGACACATTTTGTAGCACGAGGATCTAATTTATCCCGACCTGGAATAAGAACATGAACAAACGCAACATAGCTAAACACACATCGAGGCAAGAGAAACACGGCCTTATCAGGATACAAGACCAAATGAGAAATGCCACCACTTAGAACAGAGCTAGGCATACGATTAATAAGATAACAGGCAGTAAGCACAGCATCCCCCCAAAACTGCTCAGGAACGTTCATTTGAAACATAAGAGTTCGAGCTACTTCTAGAAGGTGGCGATTCTTAAGTTCAGCAACACCATTCTGTTGAGGAGTATATCCACAAGAAGATTGATGTATAATCCCATAAGAATCACAATAAGATTGAAGAGGACCTTTAACATATTCCAAAGCATTATCGGATTGTAAAGTACAAATAACATAACCAAATTGGGTCACAATCTCATTATAAAATAATTAAAACTTTGTAGAAATTTCAGAACGATCTTTCATTAAAAAAAATCCATGTCATCCTTGAACAATCATCCACAAAAGACACAAAATAAGAAAAACCTAACAGACTCTTATGTCTAGATGGACCCCAAACTTCAAAATGAGCCAGCTCAAAAGGAGTGGACTGACGATTACTTTCTCGTAAAGGAAAAGACGCTCTATGGTGCTTGCCCAACTGACCAGCCTTACACTCTAACGTAGACACAGACTTAAAAGATGGAAAAACCAATTTCAATGATTGCAATGACGGATGACCAAGACGACAATGCCATTGATGCGGTGAGACAGCTGCTTGTAAAGCTGCTTGTAAAGATGCTTGTAAAGCCACCGATTTATTAGTTGAGGGATGTTGTTCAAGGTAATAAAGATCGTCCCACTCACGACCTCCAAAAATCATCTTCTTCGAGTTGAGATTTTGAAAGACACAACAAGAAGGATAAAAGGTTACAGAACAATTAAGAGACTTAGTAAGTTGACTGACTGACAAGAGACTAAAAGGGAATTGAGGAATATAATTTATAGAAGATAAAGAAAGAGAGAAAGTCGGTGAGACAGAACCACAACCAACTACAGGACAAGACCAACCATCAGCAAAAACAACTAATGATTGTGTAGGTGAACTGGTCAGTTGTGAAAAAACATGGGACTTACCAGTCATATGGGCAGATGCTCCTGAGTCGATAACCCACGGGGTAGGAGTAGAAGAAGAAAAACATGCAATGTTACCTGAATGAGCAAAATTGGCTGTATCAGACAAGGATATTTGTTGTTGTTGCTGAACTAAGGCATTATACTCATCCCAACAGAGAGTGATAGACTCACTAGAAGATGTCATAGCCGATGGAGTGGTAGCACTAACTTCCTATTGAGGCCAAGAAGTATTATCAGAGGAGAACAAAGCTTGATTAGAAGGGTTTTCCCAGGGTTTACCATAAAGGTCATAACACCTATCAACTGTGTGATTATCACCCCCATAATGGGTACAATGAACAAAACCAGTTCTCCCACGCCCTCTACCAAGACCACGACCTCGACCTGGATAACCACCTCGTCCGCGAGTACCATTAAAACTTGAATTGTAATTACCAAAACCACGACCACCACGACCTCGATTATTGTTAGAAAAGTTGCCACGTCCATGAAACGCCCCTTGAGCTCCTGTGTATGTGACTAATGCAGAATTATCTTTGCATGTGGGCTCTAAAGAAGAGGAAGACTCAGTATTCACACGAAGAATGCGATAATACACATTGCTCAATGAGGGTATGCTACCATCACCTGCCAAAATTTGGGACTTAACTGACTGAGGATTAGGATGTAACCCAGCAAGGAATTTAGAGACTTAAAATTCCCCATGTTGCTTTTTGATAACATCAACATCATTGGTAACCGGATGGTACTGTGTCAACTCATCCATTAAACCTCTGAATGTCTGTAGTACTCACTAACTGGCTTTTCATTCTGTTGGAGAATAAACAAATTATAATAGACATCATAAACTCGAGAAACATTCTTGTCCATGGAAAACATCTTATGAATAGACTCCCAAATCTCCTTGGCTGAGGACAAAAACATTACATTTGACAAAACTGACGATTCCATACTATTCCACAACCAAGACATAACAATATAATTTTCAGAAACCCAATCCTCATACTCTTTGCTATCCTTAGAAGAGGGCCCAGACAAGATATATTTTAACTTCTTTCGAGCACCTAGGCTACTCTCATAGCTTAAGCCCACAACAAGTAGTTGGATCCATTCAATTTTGTTGTGGTAATTTGCATACTCACAATATTAGACGAAGTAACAGTCTTTGTGGAACCCAAATCAGCCATAATTATACTAACTACAAAAGGAGTCTTATACCGACAAACATGAACAACGAACGAAAATGAAAACGAAAAACAACATCAACAATGAAACATACTAACTAATAAGGCCCATACGGAGACCTAGACAACCCCGACGAAGAGAACACCAATCAAAATTGCCCAATCAAGTGTCCAATAATGAGAATCTGCTGCTTGAGATGAAAAAGATGTGACATAGAAGAAGAATAATCAGATCTGATGTGTTGGAGAATACCGGCTATGGCATGGAGGTCTCAGCGAGTGTGGGTGAGGGTCAGGATGTGTCGGCGAGGATTGGCAAGGGTTGGGTAGGTCTCGGCTAGGGTCAGGGTGGCTTGGGTAGGCCTCGACTAGATGTGGGTGTCTCGGCTAGGGTTGTTGCAGGCCATAGAGGTTGCGGCTAGATGTAGTAGGCTGCGACTAGGCAATAGGTTGGTGATGTATGGCTTGTGGCTGGGTTGTGGAAGTTTGTGGTTGTGCGGTGGTGGATTTAGTGGTGGATCTTCATGGTAGGCTTTGATACCATGTTAAGTGAAAAGGTAAAGCCTTAACCTAAAATAGGTTTAGCCCACACATATATATTATATTAACAAGAATGTAATTACAAAAATACCCTTGTACTGTAACACTCTTTACACCCAATCCCTAACTAATTACACCAAAAAATTACAACAATGACTCAAGACTTTGAAGAAGCCATGGTGGTGATGATTCTCACTTGAAGAACACTCCATATTTGTGATTCTCACAGTACACTAACATCTTCATAGATGTAACCATGCTTTTTATGTATATTTTATATGTAATGTGGTAATTTAAGAGCTTTGATTTTGGTGATGTATTGTTATTTTTTCCAAAAAAAATCGAACAGTAGAAACAAGAGGGTATTTTTTTTTTTTTGGGTTAAAGTATGTTCGGAGGACCAGTGCCGCACAAAATTTTGTTGTTTGATTGATTAATATTGCACAAATCATTTATGTGGAACAAACAGGACTTGTTCAATGGATACTAGTGGAACAATTATCAAATGTTCTATGGGATCAGGTGGCACAATTTAGATTTGTTCTGAGGTACTCGATGAAACTTTGTTAATTTGTTCGGTGGTATTTGGTGGAACATTGAGAATTTGTTTCTTCCCGAAGATCTGAACACTATCGATTTCTTCAATGCTCAAGGTTCGAAATAATGTTTAAAATGTTGGAAAAAAAAACATGAAAAATGGTTACAAATCATACCTCCTACTCTATATTTTCCTCCAATGTATTCAAATGATGCTCCATGATAAATATGTATATGAATCAAACTAATTAAAATACTATCTAGTGTTTGTTGATATTGGTGGGTGTGAATAAAGTTTTTTTTTAATAATTATTTTGATATTGATTAGAGGTGGGTGTAAGGAGTACTTATTTTAAAGTCTATTTTAATAATTTGTCCTTTTTGGTCATTGTGAAAGGGGGTATGTTTGGAATATAAAGTATTCATTAAAAGGTGGATGCAGTAAGTAAACAAGGTAGGTGCGGATAGAATCACCCTTTTCTTTTTCAGTTTTTTCACAAAATGGTAACTAAAACGTGTATGGTAATCAAAAATTTAAAGGAAACCCGAAATGTGTTTGGTTATTGTGTCTTATTAAAAATGACAATAAAATTGGACCAAAAATCGAAAAAAAAAAAAAAAAAGAATTGATTTTTCGATTTTTCAAAATAAAACAAAAACTAATTTCTATTCTTAAAATTTAGAAACTTTAAACGTTACCAACAAAGCCCTAAATGATTAGTTTTCCGCTATGATCACAAGTACGAATTTATTGACCACTTATTTCTAAAATTATGCAATTGCAATTAGAGAAGGACCTACAACAATAGTTCTTGGAGTTTCAAAGTTTGCCTTTCAAGGGAAAAAGAGCATAATACGATAGATTTAATAGGATCAACTATTATTATATCACAACCAAGAAACTAGATGATGTATAATGGAAAATTGCAAAGCATTTATGAACCAGACAAATGCAAAATTTAGACAACTTGAGAAACATCAAATGGTAGAAGCTTTAGGTATCAAGTGAGAGACCATGGTTATATTTGACAACCAAATTAAGTGCTTAAAATGTAATTTTCGGCACTTATTTTTTCAGTGAGTTTGTATTGTATAAGGGCTCCCCACCAAACACTGACAAAAACATATTTGAATTGTTTTCAAGAAATTCACTAAGGGTTTGTTTGATAACTCAATTAAGTGCTGAAAATGAAAAGATTCAACACTTATTCTTTTTCAGTGCGTTTGATAACGTACCACTTAATGGAAAAAGCAGCCAAAAAATCACTGAAAACTTTAAGTGAAAAATTTCTACTAAAAATAATCATTGAATGCATTCTATTTGAGTAGTTGAAGCACTATTTTCAGTATTACAAATTCAATCACTTAAAATTTTCAGTACTTAAAATCTAGCACATAATTTCAGCACTTAATTTTCAGTTTTATCAAATGCACCCTAAATGTGATATCCTTCCGTTGTAAATAATCCATTTGTTGACTATTACACTTACCTTAAAATTTGCTTAAAATTTCAGCACTTAAATCTAATACTTTAGTTCAATAATGCTAGGGTGACAAATACTTTTTACAAACACACACTCTCTCTCCTGGGTGGCACTGTGGAGTCCACTGAAATTATCCGGACCCCAGAGTACCACCTAGGAGAGAGATAGAATATGTTTGTAAGTGTTTGTAAAAAGTATTTATTACCCAATTATTACTCTACTTATATTTAGTTTTATCAAACGGGCAGTGAATTCAATTGGAGAGTGTGTTACATTTTCAATGAAAATGTACTGGTTCATGTCTATCTCCAATCTGCATCTGCCCCTCCCAACAGAAACCATTTTTGCTCACCCTTACTCACCCAAGCCTCCACTGGATGACATGTGTCTCGTTATATTCTCATTTTGTCCCTGCATTATCACCCTAATTACTGAAATTGGACACATGTCAGCTAGTGGAACCCTAGGTCAGCAAAAAAGGGTGAGGAAAAATGCTATCCTCCCAACACTCTCGAGTTAATAGTACAATCAGTGAGTAACGACCATCAAAGTTTCTATATCCCACAACTTAAGAATCACCGGAGAGGCAAAAATGTCACCATTTTTATTGATAACTTCCCAGTTTTATGTCTGCAATATGTGTACCGACAATTGATGAAGTACATATTCCATTGCATGATTACAAGAAAATCTATTATTCGTGAAAAATATATAATACAAAGACATGCACTAATTTTGCACTACTCCCGGTGCATGTCAAAAAAAAATTGTAATTACTATCTAAATTGAGAGAGAGAGAGAGGAACGGGGGTTCAACTCCTCGTATGACTTCTGGTATTTTTGCTTTGGCCTGTCTTCATTCCAACCTCTTAACATCACTGCAGTTGCAGTTGAATCTACCTGGTAGTCACAGGAGAAAAACTTAGCCTGAACAAACCTTTCAAGCAAAAGAATTTAAAGAAAACTTAACCCAGACAGAGAGACCTATTTGGTGCATGAAACAGTGATAATCCATTCATGACAAAAAAGTGATCACAGGGTTATTTTTTAGCTTCTAAAGACAATGGAATTTCACATTCAGACCCCCATTCTAAATGTTTCCGATAAAACATAAAATTTTAAACGCTTAATTTTAGGCTTGGTTTGGTTTGGAATCTTTGGATGCCAGAGCTGAAGTTCAAAACCATGTATGACTTGGTATGAAACTATCAAATCATGACCTCTACCAAAAAAAGATTATAATTTATAGCAACTAACCTCAAATTTGAACTTGGAAAGCTCAAGCTTGGTAGTCAAACATGTATTTTGCCAAAGTCTGATGACTTGCTATCAACTACAGTTGCAGTGTATGCTTCATGTATTTCAAAGCGGATCGCAGCATTGCTCTAGCTTTCCTGTCCGGAGTGCACCCAAACATGATCATTTCTTCATAGACAGATGGAACCTAAAATCAAAAGAAAATAGTACATTTCTGAATAAGATAATCATGTAAATGCTGAATTAGATCAACCTAACGAATCTGCAGCAACAGTTTTTTTTTTTTTTTCAGAAATTCTATTTTTGGTAGGGGATATTCCCGTTCCAAACATTACTTCTCTTGTTCCACCTTTTCTCTAGCTCATATTTAAACAATGAACCTTCCCCTCGCTTTCATTTTGCAAAATTTGAAATTTTTTCCGTGTTCTTCTCCTTTATCTGCTAACCACCACAGAACTTGTGAAAAAGGAGGAAAAAAAGCGCGCGAGCGCGCGCGCGCACACACACACACACACACAAAGAGAGAGAGAGAGAGAGAGAGGGCATTGAACTGGCAATGTTTATCCAAGGTGGAATTGTGGGTTTGTCTGAGTTGACTATGAGAGATTCTTCTAGGATTTGCATCAGAAAGTGTTAACAGGACAAAGAGGAGGGAAAATAAGGTGGAGCCAGTGGCACCCAACAGCGGGCGGTTGGGTATAAAATCTCCTCCACCAGATTATCCAATAAATTTGCCAAACTAAAATATGATCTTTGTTCCTTCATGTCAGTTTTCAGAAAGAGGCATTCTTGATTTCTAACAAGCTCTACAGCATTTTGCTCCCTTACGATTCTATGAGTGTCTAAGAGCTTCTTTTCAAACAATCATGTTATCGTTCTTGTAAAACACAATTTCAGGTTTGGTAAGATGTCAAGATGCAAGAATCTAGAAAAAAACTAAGAGATAATAAAACACAATTTCAGGTTTGGTAAGATGTCAAGATGCAAGAATCTAGAAAAAACTAAGAGATAATAACTGATCCGGCCGCTGGGCTTAAAAGACAGAAATATGCTTTCTGGCAAGCTATAGGCATTTTGCCATGGCTTTAACAAATCTCCAAGTGGGATGGGGCCTCAAGGTAATCGGAAACCTCTTTCATTGCTTTACAGTAAAACTTCTTTCATTGTTTGTTCAGAGAGAGAGAGAGAGAGAGAGAAGAGATTAAGGAAAGGGAAATGTAGTGCCAGTGGTACAGCCATCGAGAACAAGACGAGATTTAGAAAAGGGAAAACAAAGGAATATCACCTGTGGAACTGGACAAGACTGGCGAGTCATATGTCCATACACACACGCGGGACGCAGCGAGAGAGGTTTTACGAAGAAGAGGCAAAACATGGAAGGTTTGGTGTGGAAATGGGTATTTCTGTCATTTCCTTTTTCAGAACTAGAACGAATGTTAAAAATGTCTATTTAGGTTTCTTCTTCCCACACTTGCCGCCATCCTGACAGTCTGAGGCTGGCTGTCGGTAACAAGTTCTTAGTTATTATTTTATTACGTTGTATTCTGTTTGTACTTGGCTATTCTTTTCTTCTTTTTATTTTCAATAATTGCTCACTTTTCCTTCTTTTCTTCTGTTTTGCAAACTACTAACTAGCCCTAACCTTCAAAAGTTTATAAACATGAATTAGTTATCATATTATGCAGCGTCAACTCAAATAAGCATGAATATGAGGTCACAAGATGGCAAGAAAAGTAGAGATTTGAGACCCTCATTCTGAAAAGTATAAAGTTTTCCATTCCGGTGCATTTGACTGCAATTGTAAGGAATTAAAGTTCATCTAGTCATACTATTTTCCCAGTCAAACAGTGGGAGCTTTTTGGTATTTATCATTGGGCGATTGATAATAAGTGAATGAATGAGCAACAAAGGAAAAACATTTAGAAGCGCACACAAGACAATACATGAAGGAACAAGAAGAACATAATTGAACGGGTCCCTAAATGTACCTGGGACAAAGATGGTTGACAATTAAAAGCAATTTAACCAAAACATTGACTACAAAGAAAAGCATGGACATGATGTTTATTGAACAAAAGCAACTGAGGCACCACAATCCTGGTAAGAAAGAACAACAGTACTATACGAGGTTCATACCTTCTCAAACTTCTCCACACGAATTAGAGCTTTCATAAGTGTTGTATAAGTAACTACATCAGGCTTCAATTCCTGCAGTTACGGGGGATCACATAACATATAGCAAAATGGTAAATTGTAACAGGTAATCAGAAACTTGAAGGAAACGATGACATAGACCAATATAAGACAGTTACATTTTCCTTCATGTACTGCAAGACAGAAAAGGCTTCAGAGTCCCTTCTATCCTCGCCAAATGCGTTGATCAAGGTGTTGAGAGCCAAAATACTGGGCCTTAGACCATCTTCTCTCATGACCCTAAATGCATTTACTGCTTGGTCAGACAAACCCTGCCAAAAATACGGAAGAAAAATGCTATCAGATGGATGCTCAACAAAAAATCTTTATCATCAGAATTTGAATCTGGCCACAACTTGAATACTCTAACTAGAAATTAAGAATCGAACAGTGTGGGTATCATTATCCGCCAACCTATCCATAGCTGGCACGTGTCACTCCTATCACACAAAGACACCTCACGAGCTCCTAATGGATAAGGATGAAACAGTAACCAAACATTGGGGCGCCTTATATGTCCAACGATAGAATACTCATGCCCACTTCGCCATAGTGTTTCGCTATGGCAGACTAGGCCTACCCTTGGTAGTCCTAAGCTCACATAGACCTCGATTGGGGGCAGGTCTTGGTGCAAATATCACTCCACCACGACATAAGCCATTCTAGGCTGCGGTGTGACAAAGTCTTGTCTTATCAGGAACTCTCTGGTTATGTGGCTTGGTTCGCTCCTAAGCGAACGAGAGCTCGCTTAGGAAGGTCGCGACGGTCTCTTCAGCGATACACTTCCTATGATTTTCTAAAGGTCCGTGAGACTATCTAAAATAACTCTCAAGTATCCCGCGAGGACATTTCTTGTGTTGTCTCCAGATGATACGTGGCATCTGGGTACGCCTCATTGCCTCAATAGGAATGAGCCACGTCTGCAGGGCTCATTCCTTGGCACTTGTCCCAATTGCTATAAATAGGAACAGTATCCTCAGGTGTGACATAAGAGATTCTGGACATTCAGAGAGAATTTCAGACAATTCCTTTGGGATTTGTGCATTTATGCGCTCATTGTAAATATCCCTTCACATGTACACCCTCGATCATTAAGTGCATAGGTTTTTCTCGGAATACTCCCCCACTTATTGTCCTTTAGTTTGTCTCTCTTTACCTCTCCTCCACTTTACCTTGAGATTTCCCCTCTACCGTTGATTCCTAGATTACCATCTCTTACAAACTCACCTATCTCATCCTACCCCACCACTCAAAAATCACAACCTACACACAGTACTCAAATTAAGATGAAGAACTCTGGTCCCAGATTGTTTCATTTTCCTTTTCCTACATCCTTTCCTGCAACCCATCATCCCTAAAATCTAATTTTTGTTGATGAACATTAAGTATTTCTAATGATTCAAACATGAATCAAACCCAGCTAGAATGCTTTACATGAGTTGATGAGGCAATAGTCCCTACAAAGAAGATGAAAAATCATGCATAGGGAGCCAGGGACCATTTACTTGAGCCGCCTGAGCGTCTTCTGCACTTGACATGACGTGGCAATTTTGAAATATGGAATGGCCAACATGGAGCTGAAACCCCAATTTGATGCCTATTATGTACATACTGTACTTGTACGAGAACACTGGTTTTAAGGTGCTTAATACAGACCAGTACATATGCATTCGCATGGCACAAACAATGAAAATCTGGCTTGCCCAAAGCATACATTAGTTTTGACATCTGATGGAGACAGCTCTGCCAAATCAAAAGGCATGCGATTATGGCCATGATTGTAAATAAAACAGGGATTAGACCATGCATTTGTTCCACGACATACATGCAAAGCAAGTATCTGACCAGATATGATGATCATCAACATGTCTGAATAAAACTATGACAACCTCACATTCATTCAGCCCTGTTGGCATTAAAAACAAACTTCATCCGAGTAAGAGTGGGTAGAATCCATAATTCATCATGAAGAATGCCAAAATATCTACATACAAATGTCATGCAGCATGCTACTTCCAATCTTAACGTAATAAAGTATTCTAGGCAGGGCGATCATATAACAAGGTGTGAAGGCAAAGATGCATCGTAAGGCAATAAGGGATAGGTTGATCCCAAACCACTACTTTACTAAGATAATCTTCAGAACAAAGTAGGTAATCGTATGTTTAGGAAAAGTATTTAGGCAGCAGCATACCCTTTGCGCATAGGCATTAATTAAGGCATTATACATGGTTGAGGATGGTTTCAACCCCGCAGACTTCATGTCCTCCAAGCACTCAATTGCATCGTTGAATCTCCCCGATTGCCCATAAATGTCAACAAGTGTGGTGTATGTAACGACATTGGGTAGTAATCCCTGACCCTGCATCTTCCCCAACAACCCTTTCACTTCCTCCCATCTCTCCTGCTCTCCAAAGGAATTGATCATTATATTATACGTAGTAGTGCAAGGCGAGCACCCACTTTCCCGCATTGCCTCAAAGAGCTCCTCTGCTTTGTTATGGTGCCCCGACTTACAATGACAATCTATAAGCGTATTCCACGTAACAGAGTCGGGTAGAATCCCCTCCAATCTCATCCGTTTAAACGTATTCATCGCATGATCAAGACAATTATACTTCCCGAGGGAATCAATCATCACATTGTAGAAATGTCTATCAGGACGAACCCCACTCTTTTTCATTTCTTTTAGTACTTGAAACGATCTTTGCCACTCCCCTCTATCGCGATAACTAGCTAAAATTCTACTATAAACATATGAATTAGGCTGCACATTGTTGGCTTCCATTTTTTTTAACACAATTCTTGCGCTTTCCCAGCGACCTGCATTCGCATAAGCATCAATAAGAAGGCTATAAGTATGCTCATCTGGAGAGACCCCAGTGCTTTCCATCTGTGACACAATGGACTCTGCATCCCCCAAAGATCCCAACTTTACATACCCTTTAAGGAGAGCATTGTACGCCCGTGTCCTCGGCTTCAATCCACCTTCTTTCAACTCCTCAAAAACCGCCTCTGCCTCCACCGTCCTACCTGAAGAGAAAAATATTCAATGCGAAGGTTATTTTGATAACACAAGGACTTCAGTTTCTGGTTTGCCTAATATGATTATGACAATCAAACGCAAACAACATCGTAAGCCAATAAAGGTCTCGCTATTCAGACACCTCCATACTAATTTCTCGGAAAAACATGTATTAGTGTGATGATATCCTACCTGAATTCCCCAATGCGGATATGACCGCAACAAGAGTAGCTGTCTTTGCACTCACTCCATTACCCTGAATCATAGCTAAAAAACACATTGCCTGATTAGCATTCCCAGCTTTTGCAAACCCTACAGTTATATCATTCAACAATTGCCCATCAAGCTCAATCTTATCTGCCTCTATTTCCGCATAAAGCTTCTGTAACATGGACGAATCAATCTTATTACTTCGCGTAAGCGACTGAATGATCAAGCTGTAATTCACGAAATCCGATTGATACCCATCTCGTCGCATCCGAGACATCAAATTGAGGGCTTTTTCGAGATCATCATTGCGAGCACAAGCCCCAATTAGGGCATTGTAAGTCAATGGCGTTAAAGTCTGTCTCTGCGAGAACAAGAATGCTTCGTATAGCTTCTCGGATCGTCCGAGGGCGTGAATGAGAATCGAGTAGAGTAGTTCGTACGAGAAACATAGATTATGCTTCTGAAGCCATGGGACAAGTGAGTACGCGATTGAGATTGAAGACGGAGAAGATGAGAGAGATTTGAGGAGGGAGTGCCATAGTGGAGCTGGGACGACTCGGTAAGAATCGGCGAGTCGGAGCTCGGTGGGGTCGAGTGAGGTTGGTAAAGCCGAGTCGTAATCGGTGGTGGTGGACGAGGCGGAGAGGAATTGGAGGAGAGGGGCGAAGTCGTATTGACGGTTGTGAATGGGAGAGAGGTCGCCGTCGTCGGAAACTTCGAAATGTTTGGGTTTGTAGCTGGTGGCGACGGTGGTAGTGGTGGTGGTGGTGGCGGCGTAGAAAAGCGGTGGCTTAAAGGCGTGGCGGTGGGGAAGAGTTGGAGAAGTTAAGTGGATTGAAGGGTAGCGAGTGGGTAGAGGCGACGGCACAAAGAGCACTTTCATGTTCTCTTCCCAGATGTGAGAGAGAGAGAGAGAGAGAGAGAGAAGTGGCGCGCCGGTTTATTTAGCTCGTTGGCGGAGGATACGTTTCTGTCAGTCTGTGTTATTAGCCCGTCTCTTTTTAAACCCAGCTGCTTAAACCCGGCCGGTACGTGAACAATAATGCCAGGGACACTCCACAAAGCACACCCTAAAGCACATCATGCTTTAAATACATGTACCTTGGGCTGTGGAACTTTTTTACACAGGGCCCACACTTTTTTGGAAACCGCTAGGGAAGCCCAAGGTACATGCACACAAAGCATGAGGTGTGCTTTGGGGTGTGCTTTGTGGTGTGTCTCTAGCACCACTCGTACGTGAATTGTAGGGTGGCAATTTTTGACACGACAATTCGTTTTACTGAGACAACTCGATTATGACACGACACGACACGATTAAATTAAAAAAGTTAATATTTTTTATTGAATAATACTCAAAACTAAAAATCAACCCAAAATCACGCAACTCGTTTATAACCCGATTATGACCCGTGTAACCCGAATTGTCACCCCCACTGAATTGTGTTCACGTTCTACGAAATAGTATGAGTCATTACTCACACTATTTTGGTGGCTTCACACGTTTCAAAATTTTAGGTAATTTTATTCGCACTCTATTGATTATTAAATACATTTTATAAATTACATTGAGTACATGGTACATTAAGTTACTGGTATGTACATTGTGGTATTATAAAGTGCATTAGTTGATTTTTTTTAGAGTGCTAATAGTAATTCTCAAAATTTATTGTGTTTGTATCTTTCTTCAACCGACTCTATATTATTAATAACAATAATGTTAGACCCACATAAAATTTCATACAAAATAATCTTGACCTTTGATTTCAGTTGGTCTCATGTGGAGAACACATGGGTCCCACACAGGACCCATCAAAATCAAGGGACATGATTGATTTGTGTAAAATATTTGTGTGGATGTAGCATTACTCTATTAATAAACTCCACCAAAATAAAGATAGACATAACAAATTTTTCTGAGCAAAGTTATATAAATATTTAAGGGTAAATTACACAAACCTTCTGTCACGCCCCGGAGCAGCATAAATAGAGAAAAATAAATTTCCTTTATGGGTCCATAAGGAATGACAGGTGAAAGTCACTAATAATCCACACCACGCAGTACTAGTCCAAAAGAAAAGCAACAGTAATCAACTGAAAATAGCACACAGTGCTAACTATTACAAAATATCAGAGTATGGTCCACAGGATCACAACAGGTCTGAAGACAACAAATGCCCAAGTACCCGTTAACAAAAGATTTAACAGAACAACTGAAATTAAATCTAATTATAACATCTTCAGTCTTCAACTGGCATAAGGATAATCCTTCCTGGCATAACTGTCATCGGTGGGGCCCTCCTCTGGAATATAGTCATCAGTGTACTGGTCCTTACCTGCAGAATAAGGGGCAGGATATTCTGGACGGGGAATGTCCAGGCAATAAAAGGCCGTCAGCTTACTGAGAGCTGAGTGAGCATAAACTAACGAGGTACCAGTTATCTGAAGTAAACACAAGCTTATGAAACACGAGTTAACATCTTATTATAAAGAATCACATTATCTTGTTCCTCTATTCATTCTTGTAAACCGACCCTTATCGTCTTGTTATTCGAATACTGAACTCAACATATTCTGATCTTTTATGAACAGACTCAATCGTTTAACTCTAGGGATACACCTTTATTCTGTCCATCGCTTTTAAGAACAATGGTCCTGTTCACCGCATGTCATGGACTCCACGTCAGTCTGTCCCCAGCTTTTAAGAACAATGGTCCTGTTCACCGCATTTCAGGGATATAACGTTTCGAACAAGGCATATCAATCTATTGCCACGACTTAACGTCATCTACTAGTGATCCCAGCTCACCGCTTTTAAGAACCATGGTCCGGTTCACCGCTTTTAAGAGCATATCACAGATCATCCAGTCTATCTTAAGACTTCTTGGTCCAGCTCACCGCTTTTAAGAACCATGGTCCGGTTCACCGCTTTTAAGAGCATATCATGACCAATCGTCCATCCACGTACCATTCCCAGAACTTACCAAACCTACTTACGTTCCATTCTACATCGACACATGACAAACTCCCAATGTGGCCTGACTACTCGGATTAAAAGAAATCGGATATCAAACTCATATCAGAATCAACACGTCACCCATGTCTTCATATTACTCTTTATTCATTAACCATAAATCATTGGTGTCACATTACTCCTGTCTACCCCATAGTCGCACTAAACCTCTTATATAATAAATAGGCAAAAGAATCCATGTTCTGCTTATGCCAATCGATTGGAACAGAGGTTCAATCGATTGGGACAAAAAGTTATATCAATCGATTGATAAACATATCAATCGACTGGAAATGTCAATCGATTGAAATCATATTCAATCGATTGGGATGCAACTGATGTCAATCGATTGAAATCATGACAATCGATTGGTACTAAAATTCACCAAAAAGGAAGAGAAAGTTTATACGAGTATAGAAATGAAATACCAGGTCTTATTAATATACCGAAATACAGGGTATTACACTTGCCTTAATTACATGAACTTTCCCTGAGGTTTTGAAAATTACACGAACCTCTCTCGAGGTTTGCAATTAGGTAACAAAATGCCCCATCCCCTACCGGTCCGTTAGGTTTTTTTTTACATTAAGGATCCTTATGATATGAATCCAAATATGAATACTCGTGTAAATGCTAGGGCGTTCCCTTTAAGCAACGCGTTGCACCTGCCTTCGGGTGTTTCAAAAAATGTGCAAGGGGCGCCGCATCGACGCCCGAGTGCGATATTAAATAAGCAAGGGTTCCCGCGCTCATCTGGGCCACCGCGGGTAAAGAAGCTAGTCCAGAACTATAGGCTTAGGTTAGCAACTTGGAATATAGGAACCTTAACAGGTAAAGCTATGGAACTAGTAGACACTATGATTAGAAGGAAGGTTAATATAGTATGTTTACAAGAAACAAAGTGGGTTGGAGAAAAAGCTAAGCAGGGAGAAAAGACCGGATATAAGATATTCTATACAGGGAAAGATAGGCATAGAAATGGTGTCGGAATCGTGGTTGACAAGAACCTCAAGGATAAAGTTGTGACAATCACGAGGAAAGGAGACAGAATATTGCTTATCAAATTGGTAGTTGGAGTGGATATAATTAATGTGATTAGTGCATACGCGCCCCAAGTAGGATTGGATGATCACACTAAAAGACAATTCTGGGATGAGTTGGACGCTTTAATGCAAGAAATACCGGGAGGAGAGAAGATAATTGTAGGCGGAGATTTTAATGGCCATGTAGGCAAAGATAGAACTGGATATGAGAGGGTGCATGGGGGGTATGGTTTTGGAGATCAGAATGAGGCAGGGGTGAGTATTTTAGATTTCGCAGTAGCATATGATCTTGTAGTAGCAAACACATTTTTTTAAAAAGAGGGAAGAACACTTGATAACCTTTAAGAGTGGATCTAATAGAAGCCAGATCGATTTGTTCCTTGTGAGAAAGGCAGACCGCTTAGCATGTAAAGACTGTAAGGTCATCCCAGGAGAGTGTTTAACATCTCAACATAGACTTACTATTTTAGATATCCATATAAAAGGACAATGTCGTACTAGAAAAGACCCTATAAACCCGCAAACTAGGTGGTGGAACCTTAAAGGTGAGAAACTAGCAATATTCCAAGAGAGAATGTATGCAGAATCACCTTGGAATTTGAAAGATGGAAGCAATACTATGTGGGATAGAATGGCAAGGTGTATCACGAGAATATCGAAGGAGGTCCTCGGAGAGTCGAAGGGAAGAGGTTTGGCTTCTAAAGATACTTGGTGGTGGAATGAAGAGGTACAAGCTGCAGTAAAAACCAAAAAGGATTGCTTTAAGAAGTGGCAAAATGATAGAAGTGGGGAACACTTCAAAAGCTATAAATGTGCAAATAAGGAGGTTAAAAGGACAGTTAGAGTTGCTAAAACGGAAGCCTATGACGCCTTCTACACCAAACTAGACACTAGAGAGGGAGAAAAATGTATTTATAAGCTTGCTACGTCGAGAGAAAGGAAAACAAGAGACATTAATCAGGTTAAGTGTATAAAAAGCGATGACTCTAGGGTATTAGTGAACGACGAAGAGATTAAGGAAAGGTGGAAGAGCTATTTTGAGAAGTTACTGAATGAAAAACATATGGATAACACAATGGAAGAAGAAACTGGAAGTTACGATGAAACTAGAGAATACAGATTTTATCGGAGAATAAGGAAGTTTGAGGTGGATTTTGCTTTGAAGAAGATGAAACCCAACAAGGCCTTAGGCCCAGATGGGATCCCCATTGAGGTTTGGAAATGCTTGGGAGATGTGGGGGCATCTTGGCTTACAAAAGCTTTTAATAGGATTTTAATGACTAGAAAAATGCCTGATGAGTGAAGGAAGAGCATCCTAGTGCCTATATATAAGAGTAAAGGAGATGTACAACAATGCAACAACTATAGAGGTATTCTGTACATCCGGGGAGTACCAAGATGTATAAAGATTTACGGGAAGTATATTGGTGGAGTGGTATGAAACGGGAAGTCGCCGAGTTTGTAGCCAAGTGTACGACTTGTCAACAAGTAAAACTAGAACATCAACGACCCGCTGGTGAATTGTAACCATTGGAGATACCAGAATGGAAATGGGAGCATATCACGATGGACTTTGTGTCAGGTTTGCCACGATCTCCTAAGTCTAATGATAGTATTTGGGTGATCGTTGATCGATTGACTAAATCAGCTCATTTCTTGCCAATCAAGACTCGTGATCCGACAAAGTTAGCAGAGCTTTATGTCAGAGAAGTTGTTAGATTACATGGGGCACCGGTATCAATTGTGTCAGATCGAGACACACGATTTGTGTCTAGATTTTGGGAAGGTTTGCAAAAGGCAATGGGGACGACCTTGCATTTTAGCACAACATTTCATCCTCAGACAGACGGCCAATCCGAGCGAGTTATTCAGATTCTGGAAGATATGCTTCGAGGTTGTGTTATGGATTTTAAATCAGATTGGGAAACCCACTTGCCATTAGTGGAATTCTCTTATAATAATAGCTTCCAGACGAGTATTGGTATGGCGCCTTACGAGGCATTGTATGGTCGAAAGTGTAGATCACCAGTGTGTTGGACAGAAGTTGGGGAAAAGCAACTTATAGGTTCTGAAATTGTGCAAATCACTACCGACAAAATCAAGTTAGTTAAACAATGGCTACAAATAGCACAAAGTCGTTACAAAAGCTACGCGGATACAGGTAGAAGACCGTTGGAATTTGAGGTAGGTGATTATGTTTACTTGAAAGTATCGCCTTCGAAAGGTATTACAAGATTTGGTAAGCGAGGCAAGTTAAGTCCGAGGTTTGTAGGGCCTTATTTGATCTTGGATAAAGTTTGTCCAGTTGTATACCGGTTGGAATTACCAGAAGAGTTGGCTAATGTTCATAATATGTTTCACGTTTCTATGTTGCGACGTTGTCTATCAGATTTGAGTCACCGTATCACTCCGGAACCGTTGATGGTTCGAGAAGACTTGACTTATGTTGAACATCCAGTTCGAATCCTAGATAGGAAGGATCAGGTGCTCAGAACTAAAGTCATTCCTCTAGTTATGGTGTTATGGCGTAATCATTCAGTAGAGGAGGCAACTTGGGAACGTGAGGACGAGATCCGAGAGAAATATCCTTATCTATTTGATTCTTGAGGTAAGAAAAGTTTGGGGACAAACTTCCTAAAAGGGAGGGAGAGATGTAATACCCGTACCCAGAAAATGGAAGTGATATTTATTTTTCATGCATTAATTAGTATAATTAATTGCATGTGATATTTGGGTAAGTTCCAGTTACCCCGATGTGATAAGTGCTTCGAGAAGGGCACAGTTTGATAGATATGACATGAGACCCACGGGAGGTCCAGATTGGATAAATTGCATTTAGTTGCATTTATGTGATTAAATGAATATTTGTTTAATTGTTTTAATATTTTATTGTTAATTGTGACCTTTTATGGTACCTGTTTGGGTACCTATGTGAGAGCGAATAGGGACATGATTCATAATTAGTAGGTTAATTAGTAACCTCATAAAGTATTTGGGACCACTTTTGGGACCCATGCGTGACATAGACATAAACCCACTTAGATATTGGGTAGTTAATATAAAGTTTAGGGGGTTTTATAATAGAATTTAGAAATTTTGGGGGTGTAAATGAGAATATGGTAAAATTATAACATATCCTCTAATATATGAGGATTGTTAGTCGGTTAGTTAGTAGCATCAAACTAAGGAAAAAAAAAAGTTTCAGAGAGTTAGTCACCGAGAGAAGGAAAAGGAAAATAAAGGGTTTCGCGCCATTTTGTCGCCGTAGCTTCGCCGTGCGACCTCTATTTCGCGAACCGAAACCATATTCGGACTCGTGAAGGTAAGAGAATTATTTATATGTCTTTCTTTTTCAATTTTGGTGATGTTTTTCCGCGACCCATTTTAAGGGGTGATACATATATGTGACCTATATATGTAGGAATATCATTGGGAGTACCTAGAGCTAGTTTTGTGAAGGAATTTTGGAATTCTTAGCTTATTTTTGGACCTATTCGTGAGGTGAGTGTTCTAATCCCAAAATTGGATATTTAATGTTATTCATTTGTTGGTGAATGCTTAAATGCTTAATTGTGATTAAGTAGAAAAGTATGTAATTAATTATTATTTAACATGTTCAAAAATGTTGAAATTGCCATGTTGACATGTTGAGTTGCTTATGTGCTTATTTGAGTCAAAGGGTGTCAATTGATAATCACCATTATTTAGCCCGTATATAAGGGACGCTCATTCCTCAGAGAAAAGGGGGATGATGATGAAGTCCTCAGAGAAAAGGGGACGGTGGTGACTACCACAACGAATTGACTACGGTCATATGAAAGTGAGTGATATCGCTTTTAAAGCGACGACAAAGTGAGAATTGCCCAGAATCAATGGTCCAATACGATGGTGATTGATTATTTGACACGCCGGCGACCATTTATTATTGTGAATGCTTAATTGGTGTTTATGATACATTAAATTTTCTAATTGCATGATTAATACCACGTACTCACTAAGCGAAAGCTTAATCAATTTTTGTGGCTAATGACCACGCAGGTACGGACGAGCATCACAGTGAGAAGCGTTGAACTGTGGGGATTCTGGGATAGCTTGAGATAAATGGTTAATGTTTAATATGTTTATATGTAAATGGATTTAGATGGGTATTTATATTCTTAGTGTTTGGATTTTCGGAGATAAGTTTATGTTTTAGTTTTTTATTAAATCCCTGTAATATAAATTGTGGATTGAAGTTTTAAAAGTATTTTTCAAGTGTTTTGGTGATATTTTGGTATTTGAAATATTTGTTTAACATGGGGAAATGATGCTGTAATAGGGGGAACTCTGTCCAAGTACCATTCGATGGTTGTAAAAACTTTATTTTATTTCTTTTTATTTTGTTCAAATAAGGAATATTTTACCCCTGGTATTTCACCTTAAAATGTTATTTTTGGAACGTTAAAAAAATGATTGTTTGGTTTGTTAGCTTGTTACACGTGTCCTAGCTCGCGGGGGCGGGTTGGGGTGTGACAATAGTCACCACCACTACCGCCAGAGTCGACATCACCGTCACCGTCGCCGGAGCCGGAGCTATCACCGTCGTCATCGCCGTCGCCGTCCCCGTCCCCAGAGCCACTACCGCCAACTCTCTTCTCTCTTTAACTTTCTCTCTCCTCCCCTTCCATAGCCACCACCACCCCCATCTCTCTTCTCTTTCTAACTTTCTATCCTCCGCCCTCTATAGCCACCACCATCACAACTACCACCATCGTAGCCACCACCGGAGCCATCCTCGTCGTCATCGGAGCTGTCGCCGAAGCCCCGCCATTGCCGTCGCCACTACCACCAACTCTCTTCTCTCTCCTCCCCCTCCATAGTCACCACCACCATCTTTCTCTCTCCTCTTACTCCATTGCCACCACTACCGCCGGCCACCACCACCACCAGCTACCACCACCACCAACAACAACACAAATCTCCACGGCCAACTGATCTTAAGAGAAATTTCTCTTAAGATGGTTAGATTGTTGAATGATGGTGGGATGATAGGTGATGATCGCTGAAGATTGTTGGAGGTCGCCTGAGATGGTAGTGGTGGTAGTTGGAGGTAGAATTGGTGGTGGCCGAAGGCTAGGCATGGGTAGTAGCAATGGTGGCTAGGGTTTGATAGTAAGGTTAGATGATGAAGATGATGATATTTTGGTCCAAAAAAAATTAGGAGTAAAAACCAAGTTGTTTTTATTAAGTGTCCTTCATTCCAATTTAGCTTGTCTTAATGCCCTTTTCACCAATTCCACCCCCCCCCCCCCCCCCCCCCCCCTCCAAAAAAAATAATAATAATAAAATTAAATAAATAAAAAATTGGGGATCTATCCCCTATTATGGTCCAACGTGGGGACCTATGGCCAGCCGCCCCAAAAAGAAATAGGGAACCCATTTTTTTGCATAGGGAGAGGGAGAGGGAGAGGGAGAGGGAGAGGGAGAAAGGGAGAGAGAGAGAGAGAAGAAGAAGAAGAAGAAGAAGAAAATGGAGGAAGAAGGAGAAGGTTCTCGGGTTCGTGAGCAAGTGTGGAATCGCGGAGCATATACCAGTTCGTTGTTGTCGATTTTTATCCAAACTAGGTGAGTTAAATATGTGTATCCGAGTATATATATATATATATATATATACACGTATGTATAAATATATATATACTGGAGTTATTTAATTTTTACATGTTTAATTTAATTGTTGGGGTTAAAATTTTGTAATGGATACATGTCGTTATTGTCGAATTAATATAGATATTTCTTTCCCCTTCGCATGACTTTGTGATTTTGACATTAGTGTATTCATAAATGTTATGTGGACAGTTAGTTTGATGAACCCATATGTGAAATACACTAGTTAATTAAGAAATTGCTGTGAAATTTGTTTTTCTGTCATTTTAACAGTTGCTGAAACTTTAAAAAAACATTAGAAAATCGTGGCTTAGAATTTTAGCATTCTGTCTGTTAGTCTTATGAAAAACGTGATTTTGCACACTTTTCGTGTTTTGAGTTTTTCCTGATTCTGCACTGTTTGAGCAGAAATTTAAGATTTACAGTGACAGTTTTTAGTATGTTAAAACGTGCGAAATTTGGGGAAATATGATTCTTTGTGGATTTTCTATTCGTTAATATGACTTAACGAAAAATTACTTGGAGATTCATGAATTTTCATATAATGTTGAGCTATGAAAAATGGGTGATAGTCATTAACTTTGAGTCCAATGAAATTTTATAATTATGATAATGCATAATGGTTTCAAGTTCCTTAGTGTTCACCACGTCGTGTTATTGTGATTTTTTGTAACTCGATTTGCTGAGTGTACCTTTTTTGCCAGTGGCTTCGTGATCAAGCTGGCCTAAGCCTTATGCTCGGCTTATTTGTTAGACGTCTAGGCATATTGATCGGCCTTCCATTATGTATACTTGGTTTGGTTGATAACCGACAAAACTGGTATCAGAGTGGATGTTGGTAGTATGTCTGGGCAGACATGGGATATATGTGTGGGTTGTACCATGGAGGGTGGCCAAGTGGTGAAGCTAGAAATTTGAACAATGAATCGTTCATAAAAGTAAGGGTGTTGTTGTCAATACAATTTTTGATGAGTTAAATGATCTAAAATGTTGATTTCCTCGACTGCTGTTCTTTTCTTATATATTCGTTTTAGATGTGTAGTGAGTAAATTGTGATGATAATTCTTGCGATATCTTAGTACGCGTAGTTCCGCATAATCTTGTGGTATTTGTTGTTATTAACTTTTGTGTTTGTAGGATGGTGGGTTCACTAACATATTGCAGGTATTGACTCACCATGTGTCGATGGAAGGTAAGTGTTAGTTTATTTAAATTCGGGTGAGAGCTGTATGGCCACCACATAAAGAGAAACTATCGCTCCTCCCGATATGTGAAGTGGAACTACTCTCTTACCCAAGTTATATGTTGTGTGTGGTAGTAAGGATCAACGTATGATCCCGAAGCTGTGTGTGTGGTTTAACTCATACCAGTCATGTGACTGACCTGTTGAGTTTTTCTCAAGGGTGCGTTCTTATTGGAGAGTAGTTGATCGAGATTTGCAGGGCTACTTGACTGTTTGTGGTACCTAGCAGCAGGAGACATGTGGAGTCTTTGTGCTATTTATCCTTTTTTCGCTTTTAATTCATTTTAGAGAGCTCAGTAATAAATTTCTAGCATTGTGGGCCATTTGACCATTTAAGTTAAGTGAAGTTTTCTTTCTAGATATTTAGTTTCATTAGGAGTTGGATTTAAAATTTGGTTGAACTTTTATGGTTAGATGTTGATCGTTACTTTTGCACGAGTGAGTTATGGTTTATTCTGTACAGACTGTGTGGTGTTTTTATATTGCAATCACCTCTAATGATTGGACAACTGAATATTGGTTGTCTGAAAATTGGGGTGAGACAATTTTTTAAAAGAAAACAAAAACTAGTTCCTATTCTTAAAATTTAGAAACTTGAAACGTTGCCAACGAAGCCCTAAATGATTAGCTTTCCGTTATGATCACAACTATGGATTTATTGACCACTTCTTTCTAAAATTATGCAATTGCAATTAGAGCAGAACCTACAATAAGAGTTCTTGGAGTTTCAAATACGATATAGGATATTAATCAACCATTATATCACAACCAAGAAACTAGATGATGTACGTAATGGAAAATTGCAGGGTATTTATGAACCAGACAAATGCAAACTTTAGACAACTTCGGAAAAACTAAAGTTGGTACATTTACGATGCCTTATTTGATGAAATGGTAGAAGCTTCAGGCGAGTTTTACCCAAATTTCATACCAAATTGAAATAGTAATATTCATTGAATCAAATTTTAGTATGGGTTTGAGTAAGGGTTGAAGAAGACTTTATTAAAAAATTTTAAGTTATTTACTCAAATTTGATTTGATATTGATTTGAGTAAGAGTTGAAAATGCCTTTACGCAAATTTCATACTTAAAGGGAAAAAATAATAATATTCTAAAGAAATTTGGATACGACCATTGGAGAGCAAAAATATCAAATCAACCTTTTACTTCTATTTAAGTGAAATTTGGGTAAGGGTTGGAGATGGTCTCAATTATTAGCCCGTCTCTTTTTAAACCCAGCTACTAAAATCCGATCGGTACGTGAATTATGTTTACATATCTATGAAATATGAGTAATGTAATGCTTGACACATCAAATATTCACATAAATTGCTCACAATTTTTTATTTTTTATTTTTTTTGTGTTTATATCTTTTCTCAGCGGACTTTACAGTATCAATAGACCCCACTAGGAGAGTAATAAACACAACAAATTTTGTGAGTGAATTTATGCAGACATTTTATGTACCCAAGCATTACTCATAAAGTATGAACACACCCCAACCCCTTTTTTGACTTGAAATGGGATAAGTTTGACAATCTAGGTATAGATCCGAGAAAGTCGAATCAATTGTATCTAGTGGTGGTGGGAGTGGATTTTGGCCCATTGGCTCGCCCAGCTTTCAAGTACTTCCTGACTAAAAAGTAATGCTATGTCTTTTAAATTTATATCTTAAATTTAGAAGAACTTTTAATGAAATTTTTGGTGGTTCTACTGTCATGGGTGAAAAAACAAATTTGAGATACGAATTTAAAAATTATAGCATTATTCAAATACCACTATGGCTTGGACTAGAAGTATATATTCGTATAAGTACTGGAGTAGTATATGTTTTAGCCTGCCAAAATCTTAACGCTACTTACGAAATTAATGAAACAAATGAGATGACCAAATGGTGAAGTACAGACTGATGTATTTGTCATCATATTCATGAAAAAGAAAAATATATAGAAATTTAGGCGAAAGTCCCTAAAAGTAACTGTCTTGAGTTTAAAATCCAATTTGATTTTTTGTTTGTAAATTTTTTTTTCAAAAGTCAAGTTACGTGAAATTTCACTTAATATTTTTTGTATATAAGACATTTTCTCTAATTATCTTTAACTCTAAATTTTTTTAAAAATAAAATCATAATGTCATTTTCACTAAATTACCCCCAAAGAAAAAAATAGAGATGGTCATATCCACATGCCCAAACACTCTCTTAACCAAACACTCTATCCACGTTACTTTCAAACCAAACACTCCATAACCCCTTTCTGTCTCTGCAGTCTTCTCCCCTGCCTTCCACCGTCGCCCTCTTCCATTGCCATCCCTTCCACCACCACAAACCCCATTGCGAAACGGACCTCAATTCCCCACACTGAACTGCTTCTAGCCGTAACGCTGACCCTGGTTCGGTGCATTGTAGTAACTACATTGTGTTTGCTCAACACCCTTGACCGCAAGCCCTACTTCGATAAAGTGTTCTCAAGGAAGCCCTAAAGCATGCTCAGATCTCTGTAAGCACAATTTATATATTTATATATGTATACTTTCCCTTATACTTATGTATACATATACATATACATATATATATATATATATATATAGGCATATAGGCATATACACTGAGAAGGGGGAATTGTGAAAGAGCACTAACACTAGCTTCTTTGCTTTCATCTCCTTGTGCAGGTCGATAATTAATCTGCGGTCAATTGCACACTCATTATGTGAATCCGTAATCTCTTCTTTCTCTTTACTGTAAAGTTTTTGTTATTAGAAAAGATTTAAACTTTCAATCATTCTTGGCAATAGCGGTATAGAACACAAAAATTTCTCACCAAAAAAAAAAAAAAAAGAACACAAAAATTTCAAAGCTTTTTCTCTCTTGTTCTTTTAGTTTCTAATTATTTTTTTTTTTAAATTTTAATTTTAACCAAGCAGAACCTTTTGTACATGGAGATTGAGTTGTCGTTTAAATCCTTCTTGTTGTAACACAGGGAGGAAAGAATGTTGCTGGCAAACTGGAAGGCTTTCGAGGCTTCACTACTTTTGGTGGTATTAATTGTTTGAACCTTGACCTTTTTGTACTTTTCTAAATACATGTGTTTGTGTTGTTTATGAGAATCTATGTATTTGGTTAGAAGAATTCGAGAAAACTGATAATTCGATTCTGTTATAATTGAAAGTACTTAGTTATGAAAGGAATGTTGAAGTTGCAACACCTTGATTTGTAGGTCCTGGATGTTTAGGGGATACAAGAGAACCAATGATGACGTCATTGCAGGTGCAAATTGTTGATGCACTTCGCATGGGTAACAGAAACAGAGCTTCTGATCTGCTCGTACATCTTTCCTGTGGACGCAACTCCTTGAGAGCTGATGATTTTGTGTATATACTCGAATACTGTGCTAGATCCCCTGATCCTTTGGTAAGCTCAATAATGAAACTGTGACTTATGTTTGTGTTTCTCTCATTATGTCTTGTTTTTAGGCTTTTGTGACGAGTTTGGTGAATACAAGACATCCATGCTTAAGAAATGCAAAAACTCAAATAATGGAATTAATATATCTGCACTGGCAAATTCACTTTTGATGGTTACCCATTGACTATACATATCTGCTCGCGGCAATTTAGCAAGAGAGGCACAACTCTACTATTGACCTGATCAACTTGTTTTGAATCTAATAAACACAAGCTACTCCTATCACTATCCGTTGGTCCTCTTTGGAAATCGAGTTCATAAAATGCGTTTTTGGGCTTGACCGATCTGGCAGCGTGAATCAGACACTCGTTCCACGGTCTCTCACAAACATGGACGAGATGTGCCATACAATGTGAAACTGTTTTGCCAGTCAACGAACTTGGAATGCATGTGATGTGAGTCCGTGTGGCATTAGGGATGGTAAACTGGTTTAAGTATAGCCATGCTGTTGTCATGTGATGTAAATGAGCAAAGAGTTTAATGTTAAATGAAATGTGCCCAGAATTTAAGTATACCAGATTCGTGCATTGGTCATTTTGTCCTTTGGTGCTTTTATATAGAAAGTTTCCCTTGCGAATGCTAGTGTGATGCTGATTTAATGAAAGCTATTTATGTTGCCATACATTTCACCCATTTCTACTACATTGGGAAATGAGACCCCTCCATTGTCTATACTGGCAACTTGGAGCAGTCACACTTCTTATCATCAGAATTAATCCCGATTCTGTGAACGGATCTTCTTGGATGAATAATTAGTGGAAGATTTATCATTTCTTGCAGTTTGTCATGGAGACTTGGAAAATTATGGGGGAGAAAGAAGTTGCTATGGACGAAAAGTGCTACGTTCATATAATCCGAGCTCTTTGTAAAGGGAGTTACCTAGAGGAGGTATAAACATGGTACACATACTATCATTGAGCACTTGGTTATACCTGAGTCAAACATGTGCACAGTGCTTATACACCATTAGTACTCACATATATTCTTAATTCACCTAGGAATCCTATAAAAGTATCCACTATCTAAATATACCCACTTTAAACAATATTAGGGGATTATACCTCTTCAGAATGTCTACCAAGCTTCCTTCCTAGCTCTTGTACCTCTCCAAGCCATCAGATGCTCTTAGATATGTTCTGCCATAATCCACTAAATGCCATAAAATGAAAAAAAAAAAAGCATGGATAGAAACAAACTCCTCCCACTTGCGCATACAAGAGTTCACACCAATCTGCTTTCTCTTCCTGAGATAATCGATGGTTAAAATGCTTTCCAAAATCCCTTCCAACTGAAAAGTGCTATCTTGGTGGGAGGTTTGATATTCCAAAGAAATGTTGTGCTAATTTGACCTGTGTGCTTTGTGAGAATACCTCACATCGAAGCAGCTGTTCTATAAGATATTCATCTCATCCTATCATCCTCCCCTTTCTCCAGACTTATGCAAGTGGTTAAAGAGAGAACCCATCACCTCAATCTCCCAATCTTGCAATGGCCCTTTAAAACGGGCATCCCACCAGCATACTTAAAAAAAAAAAAAACTATTTATTTATTGTTGCTCCTGCATTATATTTTCAACTGTGGTTGGACTCTAATCATATTAATTTCTTCTTCTGCTTCTTTGTTTTCCCCCTTTACTTTGTTCAGGCATTCCATTTGATGAATATTCTTGGAGAAAATCATGACATCTACCCCATTTTGCCCATGTACAACAGTTTCCTGGGAGCATGCGCTCGAGTGCAAACCCTTGATTATGCCAAAAAATGTGTGGATTTGATGGAGCAACAAATAATGGGGAAGAGTGAAATAACATACGTGGAACTTCTCAAGGTTTGTAAAGAGCTTAGATTGGTATTTATTTTCGGTTGAGATGGATTCAAGCCACATCGTTTAGCATATACTCTTGCAATGGTGGTCATTGTTTTGTTTGTGATAGCAAAGAGTATTTGATCTCTGGAACCAGCTAAATGATCGTTGGAACGATTGTTTGCCCACAACAATAATTGTTGGTCCGATAACTACCTAGAAGAGTCAGCTTAATGTCTTTTTACCCTCAATGGGGGTTTGTTGTTAAGTTTAAACATAGACACTATTACCATGAAAACGTAGAATTCACACACAACTGAATTTTAAGGTTTTTTTTTCTCCTACCAAATGAGTAAATAAACATTTTTTCGGTGGCCTGATTGCAGAATAGAGAGAAACTTATTTACTTCTGAACAGAGAAAAAACCATCTTTGATCTGTCAAAGCCCATCAAGGATAGGGTGGGATTGGGGAATTGAGGATCTAATCTCTTCTTTGTTGTCTGTTTTCTCTTAACGTCCATATTGATTTTGAGGGAGAGGAGGGATAGATTGTACTGAATAACATCAACAACTGTTCATGTTCATTTCATCTTGCTTTGGTTTCATGGTGTTGTTTTCACGCTGAACCATGTTGAAGATTTTGCAGTTCACTATCTTGTATTTTTTTTTGTTTCATGTATTGAGCGTGATCGAAAAAGCTGTTTGTAATTGAGTTTATTGAGATGATTTCTATCTGAATTTGTTCTTTCAGCTTGCAGTTTTGCAGCAAAACCTGTCTGTGGTCCGTGAAATTTGGAAGGAGTATATAAAAAACTACAGTCTCAGCATTCTCTCTCTTAGAAAGTTTGTATGGTCCTTCACAAGGTTGGGAGATTTGGAATCTGCACACGAAACCTTACAACATATGGTGGCTTTGGCTGTACAGGGGAACTTCATTATCAGTAGAACTGCAGAAGGAAAGTTTTACACTTCAAGACTGGACATTCCTATACCTTCCTACAGTAACTTGGGCTTGAAGAGGTCTTTCGAGGAGAACGAAATTTTTGAAGTATTCACAGACGGTAACAAAATGGGTCTTCATGCAAGTAACAGTGAAAATCGCACCTCTTTAGGCTTGGAGAAGAAAGGAAGTATGAATGTTGGGTTGAATGTGCTAAAAGAACACATGAATGTGCCTGTTATGAAGATCCTAAGATGGTCTTTCAATGATGTGATACATTGTTGTGCACAGACTGTAAATTGTAGATTGGCAGAGCAGTTAGTTTTACAGGTAGTATAACATTTTCATTTGCAATTATAATTGTTTGCTATTGTTATATTTCTTTATTTTACAGGTAGATGTTTAATCCACATTTGGGCGATAAGGCACACTTATTGTATGGTCAAAGTTCCTGAATATTTGGGTGATATTTACTGAAATTGAGGGGTCTTTTTTTGTTTAGATGCAAAGTCTTGGTTTAGAACCATCTGCCAGTACATATGATGGCTTCATACGAGCAGTTGTTTCTGAAAAAGGTTTCTCTGATGGCATAGAACTGGTAAGATAATGTTACTCGAACATTTTTTATCAAAAAATATCTTGTCATTTACAATATTTGTCTCCATTTAGTTTTTTCAGTAATTTACTTGGTTGATGTATTGTATCTACATGTTCTTTCTGAGAATGCTGGTTCTTTAACTTAGTTATTTTCCCTTAATATTAAGCATGGTTCACAACACATCATCATGTATCACTTGGAAGGAAAATTTTGCTGAAAGTATCTGAATTCTAAGCCAGGGACCTAAACAAGTAGAAGGTGACCTAAAGATCTAATCTGAAAATACGAGTTTACTTTAAAAATTCAACATCTAGAGCTTTCAAGACTTCTAATTCAGTTACAATTTTCAGTTTTACCAGACAGCACCTTAGCTATCACCCTTCATTATCTGCAGTTGAAAATGATGCAAGAGCAGCACTTGAAGCCGCATGATTCAACTCTTGCAGCCATATCTATTGATTGCAGCAAAGGTTTGGAATTAGATTTAGCTGAGGCATTGCTGGATCAAATTTCCAAATGCACTTGTGCTCGTCCTTATAATGCTTTTCTTGAAGCATGTGATGCTCTGGTGAGCTAATGCGTTCAACTTCAAACCTCTTATCACATTTGGTTTCCCTTATTCTGTTTTGTCTATTGTATCTACATTTTGCATAACAATATGGAACTAACTTTGCAGAATCAACCTGAACGTGCTGTTCGAAAATTGGCTAAAATGAAACAAATGGAACTCCAGCCAGATGTCAGGACATATGAGCTACTATTTTCATTGTTTGGTAATGTTAATGCACCATATGAAGAGGGCAATATGTTGTCACAAGTGGATGTTGCTATAAGAATAAATGCTATAGAAATGGATATGATTAGAAATGGAATTCAGCACAGTCATTTATCTATGAAGAATTTGGTATGTCCAAGCTTCATTCGCTGTTAGTCTTTCTTGACCTAGAATAGAAGAAATTAGGGATTCTTGAAAATGCCAATTCTAGTTGGTTCCTTTTTGGTTCTCTTCAGCTTAAAGCACTTGGAGAAGAAGGGATGATAAGGGAGCTCATCCAATACTTACGTGTGGCGGAGAATCAGATTTCTCGTGCTAACTCATGTTTGGGAGCACCCATCTATAATATAGTGTTGCATTCACTTGTTGAGGCTAAGGAAGTAAGTATTTTGTCAGAATCTGCCAGAAATAAGCTCTCTCAATTATCTAGTCTGTCTGGGTTTGAATAATGCTCTTTTGCTTGAAATCCAGAGTCACATGGCTATAGAAATATTCAAGACTATGAAATCACGCGATTTTCTGCCAGACGCTGCAACTTACAATATTATGATCGATTGCTGCTGTGCTATAAGATGTTTTCGATCTGCTTGTGCATTGGTTTCCATGATGATTCGCGATGGATTCAATCCACAGACAGTAACTTATACTGCTCTTATAAAGGTATTCTTCTTCACTGTCCTAACCAGCACGTTTTGAGTTAATGGAATCCTTGGAAACGCTGCAGTTGTATGCATGTGTCATGAAAAGGCTATGGTAATTCTGATTCAGTTCTGCTTGACATACTCCTCGACCTAAATCTATGAACTTCCATTTGAATTCGTAATTTTAAGATCTCAGGATCCGAGTGGGTTCTCATGACAATCAATTGGGCTATGGTTCTGAATCCCATCATAATCAATAGCGGGCTTAAGACTTGCAATTACGACATCCTTGATGTGGAATTTGAAGTATTTATGCATCTGAAATCTTGTAAACTAACCGCACTCATTAGGTTCGTGGCAGTTGTATGAAAAGATGTTGAGAAATTGAAGATTGGGTTGACTTGCTATATCTTTGAAGAAAGGGCTCAAATGAAGAAAAATGATAAAATAAAAAAAAGGCTAGAATAACCTAAAATATGTTTATGTTGCTTAATACAAGCTAGTGTTGATTTTTGCTCTACTTATTGAATAGATAGTTTTTCTTTTTGGTGGAGCGAAGTTTTGCCACTAAGCTAAGTTAAATCCTATAATCTATTGACATGAGATCTTTCTCAATTCTGATATGTTTAGCTAACCTATTCATGGTACATCATGGTTCAAGGTCGCGGTATCAGTCGCCGTTTCTGAGGTCACGGAGACGACGACTCGGTCGCGGCGCTGCGGACTGGTATCGGGCAATACGTAAGGATACGCTAGATTGAAGGTTCAAAAAAATCTGGAAAAATTCTAAAATAATTAGAATAACAAATTTGGCCTAATAAATTGTCACAATACACAATGTACATACTATCCAATACACATGCTGCGGATTGAGTATCTAATAACACTACATACATAATTGGGTAAACATTGTTCAATAACTACCAAATCAATGCCACATGGAGTGTCGTGAGGGCTGAAAATCATAGTCATATAGCATAGTATATTATATTATACTATATTTAGTATTTTTGTTTTTGTTTTTGAGAAGATAATAAAGCATATTAAGTATTATGTATTCTAAAAAATAAAATAAAAATAAGGCCTATTATATTATAGTAAGTATCTATGAAGCATGAGTGCTTAAAAAATTGTGCCGCACGTGCACTTAGTGCGTAGGGAGTGCTTTATTGCTTTAGTGCGCCTTAGTGCTTTTATAGTGCTTTTGTGCAAGACTTTGTTAACGTTTAATATTAATTTGCTTGCTTGTGGTTTTGTTAATAGTTGAATCACGTTGTTATTGTTGAGCAAGTAATTTATGTGTATTTTGTGTCTTAATTAAGGGAAGAAAAAAAATTGGTGGTAGAATAGTTTGTATATAGTATAATAGTAATATATAAATGTTACTTTATAAAATATTTTTTAGTATTTTTATATAAGTACCCTCGCCGCACTCGCACTCTTGATTTTGAGAAAATTGCCGAACTCCCCGCACTCGCGTCCCCACATCCGCACTGATGCTTCCTTGGTAAGTATAATATACTGTATTAGTGCATTATAAATTGGTGTTAATATAGTGTATTATCAAAAAATAAAATAGTGTATTATCACAATATGACACATGATATGATAAACAAAAAATGTCCACATTATGATAAAAAAAAAATGTATATATTATTATATATAACACATGATATGTTACAGTGTGGAGAGAGATAGAGACCCCTTAATAAGTGTTTTAGATAGTAGATACTATATATACTTAATAGCTTAATAACTAAACAAAAAAATCAAAACCCTAAGTGTAATACCTCAGCCGCAACCGCCAGGGAGAGAAATGGAGAGATCAGCCACCACAGAGATCAGTCGCTGCCACCACACTGAACCATAACACACACAAGGAGAGAAATGGAGAGCGAGAGAGAGAGAGAGAGACCAGAGAGAGATACCATGACACTCACAGAGACACCACGACACTCATAGATCCTTGGACAGAGAGAGATATGAACAAATCTAGGCAAAGGAAGTGAGAAGAAGATGGATCTGGTTCGAGATCTCACCTTGTGGAGACCGACGAAGCCTCTCTACTTCTGATCTGTGAAGATGATGCAGAAAAGGTAAGTTCGTCTCACCATCTCGGGTGAGATCTCGCGAGATACGACACCATCTCGGGCAATACGGTGCGTGCTGAGACTACCACCGAGACTGCGTCGTTTTGATTAGGATATGTATCGTCTGTAGATCTCGGATCGTTGGGCTTCGAAACCGAGACGACTCGGTATCGGCCGAGACTTCTTGAACCCTGTGGTACATTGTATTGGCCGGCCGCAGGCACATAACTTTTGTAAAAAAAATTGTACAGGTTATGTAAAATTTCACTTAAAAAAGCTATGTGAATTTCACATAGCTTTTTAAGACATAGGGACATGATCCGATCAAGTTTCACTACTCATGGAGTTTTGACCAAAATAAGAAAAATGGGTTGTCCTTTAAACTTAATTAATCTAAAAGAGGGGACTTTTTACTAAATTTCTAATAAATAATTCTTGTTATGAACATGTGGTATACAAATTATTAGTATTTAATAGTAATGTTTGTCTTGCTTGTACGTGAATGAATTTCTTACAATGAAAAGAGGATGGAACAAATATCATAAAAAGATGATGGATAATGACAAACAAACAGTTAACACCTTTGATTTGTGCTTTGTTGTTGCATAAAAGCGTATGATTATTTGTTATGGAGAGAATTTTTTTGAAAGTCATGTTCTGCTAATGTTACTGGTACACATTTAACTTGTTTTGGTAATTCGATTCTTATGGTGGAGTGTATATTTATCAGATTCTGTTGGAAGATGAAGACTTTGAAGAAGCATTAAATCTTCTGGATCAAGGAAGCTTAGAAGGGATCCAACCTGATGTACTATTATTCAACACTATTCTCCAGAAAGCATGTGAAAAGGTATTGTACTATTGTATTATCAAGAATAATTGAACTTATCTACCAATATGTGCAGCATCCATGCTATTTATTTAAAACTGTCATGTAGTTAGCTATCATATATTGAAATCTATTATATAGACAACTTTGTGATTTTTACTTCTATCACATTCTTTTGATGAATAAAAAGTTTAGTAGAATGCACCAAACAGGATGCAAACCATGCCCACAGGTCGTATGGAATCTCTTCATCTTCGCACCCATGAATCACCCAAAAACACTGCAAAATCTCTCTGTTGCCACTAGCATGCTTTGAAGAAATGATTCACCTATTTCGTATCTCTCTTAGACATACAGAAAGAACAAACCACCTTTGCATTCCAGTGGTCGTATTTTCCAGAGAGAGAATGCCCAAGCAACGAGAGCCATGTCTACGTGCCAAATAGCCTCCAAGGGAAACTACATTGCCCTCTCTGCAACACGCCTGTATAAAGACCTCACCTCAAACCTGCCACCTCTAGAAGCAAACCATCTTTACTGAATCCTCATTTTCGACAAGCTGAACAAAAATTTGAACCGAAAAAAATGGCAATGATAACCTTGAGCTTCCGATCTTGTAAAGCTGCAGTCAACCCAATAACCCAAACTATGCATCCCGCTAATCTCCAAGTCATTCTCTTGGTAAAGCCTGAATAATCAGCCAATATCTCGAATCTCCAAACCTCCACCCTGCGCAGGTGAGGACACCTGCGCTTTTATTTATTTATCATTGGTGGTTGGACTCATCTCCCGTTCCTCTCTATTAGGTGTTCGTTTTGAACTTCTCCAGCTTCTTCAGGGCCTATGTTGTGATAGGAAAAAAGTCATGGAAAATGCCAGCAAATTAAAGAAAGCTTTCAAGGAGAGTCAATGTACCATCATTCCATGGGTGTAGTTTTTCATCTGGAAAGCCGCAGTTCTAAGCGATCCACTATAGAATCCCACATTGCATTGGCTTTGAATAAAGAGCAAAGAGGCAAGTATCAATATGAGGCTGGACAGACTGCAGCCTATACCCCACCAAAATGAGCACTGGCTTTGGCCAAATTAACTTTTAGTCCCAGCAGTACTTGAAGTGCATTGTTTAGCATTTAGGCATCTAGCTTCACAGAGGAGTTGATAATCATTTATGCAGAGTCAGAAATTGGAATCCTGTAATATTATCGTAAATGATGACTTTAAAACTTTAGGGAGTCATGTTGTGCACCCCAGAAAGTGCGTGGGAGAGAATCATGTGTCCTCGAAGCTGCTTCTGCACCGATCTAGATTTTAGGCATAAATTTGGAAAATGTCTCTATGCAGGAATTCCAATAACCATTTGACACATCAATTTTATGGGTTACCATATATGTATAAACTTTACCTCTTGCAGTTGCTAATAAGAGGATTTTTTTTTTTTTTTGGGGGGGGCTCCGTTGCACTGTTGAACTTGGAATTCTACACTATTTGATATGTCAGGGAAGACTGGACATAATGGAGCTAATTGTGGAGCGGATGCACAAAGAGAAGATTCAGCCTGATCCTACAACCTGCAATCTTGTATTCTCTGCATATGTTGAATGCGATTTTTTCAGCATGGCCATGGAGGCATTGCAGGTACTGAGTGTGCGAATGATCTCTGAAGAGGACGACGAGGCTCTTGAAGAAAAAAGAATAGAATTTGAAGAGGGTTTTGTTCTTGCTGAAGAAGATAGGGAGGCCGAGTCAAGAATATTCGATCTTTTCAAAGATTCTAATGAGAATCTTGCTATTGCACTCCTGAATCTAAGATGGTGTGCTACAGTTGGCTACCCGATATCATGGTTACCCAGTCAAAGTCTTTGGGCCAAGAGACTTGCAAATAATTATGTTTCCACAAGGAGTGGTATCTAATACGTTCAGGCCATGTTTGCCGCGTTATATATATTTGATTCAGATAGGTTAGGATAAGGCTGGATCAGATATAGAGATATCCTATCCGGTCTAATAAACACGGGCTCAAGGTTGATAAACTTTTTTCTCGTGTTGCCGTCCAACTAATCGAGTTGACTAAAAATTATTTTAGTGATCCAGCTTTTCGGAATTGATGTTCGCAACAGGGTTTGATCAAATTTTGGTGCAAATATGGAGAAGAGTAGTTGTTGATCGATCACATTGTGCAAAATAATTTGTAATCTTCCTGAAGTCGGATAAACAACCTTTTTCTTTTTTCTTTTTAAATCCTTGTGTTAGAATTTAGAAACAACCTCTCTGTGGTCTGTAAATTATGTTGTTGTTGGCCAAAGTATAGATAAAAATGTACGATTGGTTTTCTGTAGTCTACGTATGTTGTAGTTGGCCAAAGTACAAATAAAATGCATAGTTGTAGTGCTTACGAAGCTTCTTTGTGTCCTAATTCTTATGAGTAATGATATGCTTCCTCAATTTAATTTTGGGAGAATTAAGTTCTTAATTTTGGTCTTAAAACTAAAATAGGTTATTGACAAATTTGTCCTAATTTCATACAGGTAAAACATTTTGAATATTTGGGCTAATGGATTGGAATCTGAATAGTTCTGGAATTTTCGAAAAATTCCAGATTTCCAATCTGAAAATATTCGGAATATTTTTCGATAAATTTTTGAAAAAATTTCAATCTATTCTGAAATATTCGCAAAAATTTCAGATTTCCAATCCTGGAATATTTTGAATATTTTTCAATAAATATTCCACATATTCTGACTTTTTGCAATAGTATTTATAAAAATACATATCTATATATATATATGTGTATATATATATATTCTATCAGTCAGGCTCTAAAGTGCACTAGGTATGCGCACTGAGATTTTAAGCCTAAAAAACCGTGGGCCGCATCGCTGATCCGCGCCCCATCCCGCTAACCCGCAGTTTTTTTAGGCTTCAAATCCCAGTGTGTATACCCTGTGTGCTTTAGAACTGATTATATATTCTATATGAAAACGGAGGTTTAACTAAAATTTTAAAAACTTTTGACCTAATATCCAATTTACAAAAAATCTACTTATCAATTTTAAAAAGTAATATGTTGATTTTTTTATTTTTATCTAAAAATTATTAAAAATTTCCAATTCCGAAAAATTCCAATATTTCGGAAATTTCGGAATGGGAACAGAAAATGAAAATTTGAAAATGATTTTTACATTCTGAAAATTTTGAATTTTTTTTCCTGAAAAATGTCTAGTCCTACATACTGTGGAGTGAGGTGTGCAGGTTTAGTACCGCATGCTGTGGCTATATATGATCAAAGATACAACATACCACTGTACGTATCTGCTATTAAAACATAAACCAAATCTGCAATTTACTTTTGGGAAGCATAGTATACCTACTAGTGATAGATTTCAGAGAATTGTTGGTTATTTGGCTCAGATGAGAACACACTTGCTTTGGTTTCACATAACTTTTCACTAACATGATTTAAGAACCAATAATTACATAGGCTAGCGGTAAAGGCACATTTATTTTTTAATTAGGGAACTTAAATTTAAATTAAAAATTTTGCTTTTTTTTTTGTTTTTTTGTTTTTTTTTTTTTATCTTTTACTTTTAATAAGGGCACCTCACTTAATTTACTACTCCATATTATTTTTTTGTGTTTCTCTCCTTATTTATTTCCAAATTCTTAGTTACTTCTGATTTTTTTTCTCTATTAACTCTTAATGTGTATTCAGCGTCTTCTTCGATTTGACTTCTTCTCTTATACGTTTTTTTTTGTTTTCATTAATTGTGATTCTTCTCTCTTTTCAATAGGTGTCACATGATCCTTCTGAGCATAATTTATATAATAATATGAATTTGTCCATATCAAGTTTCGAGATTGTTTCTTTGCATCATCAATTTATTACACTTTATGGTGAAATTACGTTTGTGTGTGTGTGTGTGGCATGGGTCGTATTTATTCCAGATTTATACTTGTCGCAATTTAGCGGCCATATCGTTTTCCCTTTTGTATAATCTAATAGTCTTATGATATTCAGATATCAAGTGTCACGACCCATCCCGCTATGGGTGAAAATAGGACACGTGGCACGCCACCAAGGCTCATTTCATTCATTTACTAACCATACGTAGCGGAAAAGGACATTTAAAACAACATTGAAATTTAAAACTTGTTAAAACGATACCTTCCGAGTTGTAAAATTCGAATAAATTTGAAAACGTAATTGTAATTCGAATCGAATGAATGCATATTCAAAGGGGTTCCAAAGGTACCCTAAGAATCAATCAAAATATTTAAAATATTTTCTGAAAAGGTAGAAAAAGATTTCTGGCAGGGGGCATTTCGACCGGTCGAACGACCCCCTTCGACCGGTCGAATGACCCTTTAGCATAATTCCTTCTAGCAACATAATTTTGTTAAGGTATCACCCAACCTTCACCAATTACAACACTTCAAATATATTTCAATTCCTAGCAAACTTTACCAAAGTTATAAGGACAAGTATAACAACTTGCCTAAGTTTGGAAAACGTTAACTAATTAAGTTAAGGGTCCGTTTGGATCAAAATCTCATAAGTGTTACAACAATCCATAAAACATGAAATTTAACTTGTTAAACAACAAGACACGAACTCAAAAGTTCCAAGTCGCTTCCAACCAACTTAAAAAGATTTTCAAAAGAATATTACATCAACCCAAGAATAATATTAAGCTTCTATGATTCGGTTACAAGAATCTATACCCCAATTCCTCCTAATGATCCCCCTCCTCCGAATGATCCCCCAACGGCCTCATTCCTCTCATTCCATTTTTCTTTTCTTCATACCTGCAAATGGAGTAAATCTCCATTGCTCAGTTATATGTTGAGTGTACAATTTCTAACATATGCATATATGATAAATCATGCATTAAACATTTAGAACATATCAAAATGGTCTCTAGGGAGAGTAATACGTGTTCATCCGGTAATGAACCATTTGAAAATTGATGCCATGGAGGGCCTCCTCCCTACCACTCATCCAGTGCCCTGGCTGGGCCTTCTCCTACACCATGCACAGTAGCCATCACTAATCTAATCCTCCAACATCGAGGAGCTTGCCCCCGGATGAATTTACACTAAACTCCCTTTTAACCCACATAGACACATAGCATGTTCATATAATCATCTATACGTGCTCGCGTAAATTTAGACATACTTTTCACATTTAAACGTGTGCATAATTAATGGGCCTACTATTAATACATGAGTTTTGACCGGATCTCAATTTCGTCGTCGAAATTTAAAACATGACATTTTTCTATACAACATAGATTAGAAATTCATACCTCGAGCTATCGTCGTATAACTTTGAGGGAACGACTAGAAACCCGAGTAAACGCCAAATCTCCGATCCTACGCGAAACCTACAAGTTTACACGTGTTTTTCCCAAATTCCTAAATTTAGAAATTTATAAAAATTTAGTCAAACGTGGCCTAAAGACTATCAAAACGTAGCCCTTACCTTGGGAAGTCCAAATATGAAATTTGGTAAAAAAACAAACAGGCAGAAGTTCGTCGATTTGCGCCTTGAAGCTCTAAGCACTAAATCTCCCTTTTGATTTCAATTTTAGGAAAGTAGTCAAATGAAAATATCTTGGGCTTGGTATATATAGACAAAATTTTTGAAAATTACGTTTACCTCCCCATGAGTTTTCAAAACTTGCAATTATCCCTCGAAACGTCTTACACGTCTAATTCATTACTTCACGAGTGAAAACTATAAATTCTAAAAGTTTTCGATTAAGTTCCGTTTGTCGTCGTAATTACGTTCCGAAAACTATTTTCGTGGAATTTCTAGATAACCTACCATTTCTGCAACGTATCACATTGGTTATCTCCAATTTATTCGAATTGATCTCCAACAATATTAAACTATCATAAAAGTACACAACACAGATATATGGCACTATTCACATATACCAGATAAAATCAAATAACATTTAAATCATATAAATGTCCATCTAATCCCTCATGATTTTTCATGTTCCCGTGTCCTCGATTGACACTCATCGTTAACCCACACTCAACTCCATCTCAATTATTAATCAATATTAATAATTTTCAGACTTCGCTTATGCATTTAAAAAGAATATATTTTCCCGGGACGGGTGTGACATCAAGTGACGAAGCCATAGACATTGCAAAGCGTCTTGCAAGTTGTTATATAACTCTATAATTGCAAGTACCACTGTTGCAAGTACCAAATTTTATTATTATTATTATTATTATTATTATTATTATTATTATTATTTGAATATCTTTTAATTTTATAATATTTATGAAAAAATATAATACCTAATTCTGTGTGTTGTGCTTGTCCATGTAGTTCGGTCCTGTAATTTAGAAAGAGTCACTTTAGTCCCTGTAGGTTCATAAGTGTGTCAAATAAGTTCAATATGTCCTATAAGTCCCTTAGTGATAAATAATTTTGTCACTTAAAGTAAAAAAAATTGTCACAAAAAGTGTTTGAGGGACTAAATGACACACTTAAGAAACTACAGGGACTAGAATGACACTTTCTAAACTACAGGCCGGACCAAATTGACATAAAAGGCAAACTAAGAGGGTGTAAAATATAGTTAAGCTTATAATATATATATATATATATAGTAAAATAAGTGAGGTGCTCTTACTAATTAAAGTAAAATATAAAAACTAATTTTTTTATCTTAAATTTAGGTGTCCTAATTAAAAAATAAAGATATCTTTATCACCGGCCAATTACATAACATAAGGAAAACATAAATGTTGAGAGAGAGAGAGAGAAATATTATTAGAAGCAACAGAATTGAAAACTACCACTACTGAATGTATGATTGGCCAGTTATATCGAGGTCCCGATCACCAGAAGATGGTGGTGGCTTATGCTTGGGCTGGGTCGTGGGCCCAACCGGCCCATCTGCACTCTGGGTGTCACTAGCCGGTGGTTTAACCGGTTTCTCCGGTTGTCCGACCTCCGTTCCGTACATTCCACCGCCGTAGGCACCTTTGATGACCGGCTCCATTCGTGAAATGTTTGGGGGTTGGTGCCTCTGGCTTTCCTGTCCTTGATTGTCTTCCGTTTCTGTAATAACCTGCATTTTCATTTAATCTGTATTTGCATTGTCATATTTAAAATCAAATTTCATTGTCTACTTTTATTAATTACAATTCTTATGTGTAGAATTTAATACTTGTTTTATTTCATAATTAAAATTCTTTTGGGGTCAAATTGTAATTTTTACAAAAGTTAGTGATACCTGTGTTGGATTTCAAAATCTGTGTTTCAAAATGGTGGAAATATTTCCTTTTGACTCAATCAGTATTTTTATGAAACCAGGAAATCACTTCTTACACTAAAATGAAATTCCTGTATTTTTGTGGTGACCACCGCGCCCCGAAAATACCAGTTTATGTCCAAAACTGTCCACGCTGTGCTAAACTTTCACAGATTTTGGAAGTGATGTAAAGCTAGATGTGACATACACTTTATTTCCATTTATGGCAAGTGATCATTAGCTTGTGCCTTGTTTGGATCTACCTACCTTGTGTGTGTTATTGTTGTGCCATAAGCTTGTTTTACCAAACAACCTTAATTGACCCCCTACATACCTATGCTTGGCCCTTGGGAGATTGTTGAGTTGTACAATCTGCATATATGAGTAATATACGTATATGTGCTGTGTTTTTCTTCTAATTAGAATTTGTGAATTAAAATCTTTTGTTGAGCCTTTGAGAATCAACTTGGAGCCCAAGTTTCCCTCAAGCACTTGCTTATATAACTCACACCTCTCTCTCCATTAAACACTCTGCTATATACAATCACAGAGAGAAAAGAGTGAGTTTGAGAGTTATTTCAGAAATTTTTGTAAAGAGAAAAGCTTCATCTTCCATAGCCAAAGCTTGTAGTTGGAAGTTCTTAAATCTTGTTCTTGTATCTCTTTCTCAACAAACACTACTTCTCTTTGATATCAGTGAGTATTATTAACTCACTATGAATGTAATTACATGCTTAATTTCTGTGTGTGTAGCTTAGTATGTAAAACATCCATGGAAATTTTACGTTAGTGATCATAGCTTGAAAAATCATGATTTCCAAAACTCAACCAAAATCAGTTGTATTGGATAATTATGATAGATTACATGTCATATATGTTATACCCAAAGTATTAGACCTTAGTTTGTTCACATGAGAAATTATATTAGAAATTAAGTTTTATTATCTTTTAATCTTTCATTAAATTTAAGAGTTATAGATTGAATCATATGAAATTGACTTTGGATTCTTAATCCTCATTGAAAAACAAAGAGATCCATATATTATATGACATATATAGTTACAGAAGTGAAAATGGGTCTAAAAATCTGAAACAGGGGATAACCAGTGAAGAAGACGAAGACACTGCTGAAACTCGCGCGCGCGATCGCGCGAGCGGCCCGCGCGCGCGAGCCTCGTGTTTTCCGGCAGAAAGAAAAGACATATATATAAAAAGGAAAATGGGCATATCGCGCGAGCGGCCCGCGCGGGCGACCCCTCGCGCGAGCGGCCCGCGCGCCCGATCTGCCAGTTTGTAGTTTTTGTTTGTTTTGTGTTAAGGGACTGTTTGGTTCAACTTTTAAGTACTGTTAAAGTTCTGTTTGGGAAATTATTAAAACAGAATCCTAATTAATTATGTTTGAACGAGTAGAACATTGTATTATGACTTATCAATCCCCGTACGCGCGTTGTCCCTTTAATTCAGCGTTTTGTTTATACTTAAGTGCATAACATTCATGTGGGGTCAGTGGTACATGCATGTGGGTGTCAGTCAGTGTGGAAAAGAGTAATGGTCAGTGTGGAAAGAGTACGATATTGTGGTTGAGACTGTGTTTGTGGTTGTGGTTGAGATTGCGGTGAGGGTATCTTTGAAATGCGACGGTGGCAAATATGGACACTCCCTGACACCCATGGAAGCGTTAAAGTGTGTGACGCCGAACTTGGACACTCACTGGCACCCATGGTAGTGCTAAAGTGTGACCTACGGACACTCCCTGATACCCGAGTCTGGATACTGCGTGAGGTTGCTCCGGTATTTGCATGGCGGTTTAGGTATTCAAAGTGTGAGGCAATGGACTCTCCCTGGTAACCCGGACCAAAGTGTGAGGCAAACTGGACACTCCCTGGCGCCCCGTTGCTAAAGTGTGGCTATCTGAGTGTTTCAAAGATACCAGGAGTAAGATAGTGGGTTGTTGTGTCTGTTGAGAGAAAAGAGTCGGCAAGATGAGTGTGGTGCATTGTCTCATACACAATTATATGTTTCATGAATTATCGACTTTTTAAATATTCCTTGTTGTTTTTATAAAATGAATTCTTTCTGCGGTTTAACGATTGATTTTACATATTGAAAAATGGAAAAAGGTAAATGAGTATGTTTTACATTCAAAGTTATGTTTTTAATACTCACCAGCTTCTTGAAACTGACGACGTTGATGCGTCCTGGACATTCGTGTTCAGGCCTTTCAGGTTATAACCAGGAGGAATCGTACGACTATGCAAATTAAGAATGGCTGCCTTCGGAATGAGGAAACTGTTTATTTATTATACGTTTTAAGTTCGAACTATTTGTTTCATGAGGATGACTGTAATAGACCTTAAGTTATGGTTTTGTTTCAAGGCGGTCTGTGCCTTTAGATGCCCAGTGCTGTAATATTTATTAAGTTAGAAAATAATTTGTAAGCTTTGATTGCTCTACTCTGATTATTATATTTTGTTGTTTGACGTTTGGGACGGAATCGATCCTTCAAACTGTCGCGACCTACGAGTCCATAAAGGAAATTAAACGCTTTCCTTATTTATGCTACGTCGGGGCGTGATAATTTCCTTCTCCTTATTCATTGCTTGTTTTGCGTCTGACAATTTCAATACGGGAAATGTTTGGTACACACACTTTTTGACACATTATGCTTTAAACACATGTACCTTGTGCTGTTTGAATTTTTCACACTTTTCTATGCACCACTTACATAACACAGGGTACATGCATTTAAAGCTGTGTGTCAAAAAGTGTGTGTATATAGCATTACTCTTTCAATACACTAGTTTTTTTGTGGTGTTGCCCTTCTATTATATTATATATATATATATATATGTATATATATATCTCTAAAAGTCAGGCCATGAATAGGGATGGCAATGGGGCATGTTTTTCGGGTTCCCCGCCCCGCCCCTAATAGGTAGGATATGGGGGGGCTTAATAGGGTTAGGGGCGTGTATGGGGGAGATTTTCAAAACCCGACTCGGGTTCGAGTCAGGGTAGGGTCAAAAAATCCGAACCCGCCCCGAATATACTTGTATTTACATTTTTACCCCTCAATAGTTATGTGTATTACCATTTAAAAAAAAAAACTGCACTATTGGAGAACTAATTGGGTAAGTTAAAAAAAACTGCAGTATTGGGGAAAAAAGTGCATTAAAAAAACTGCATTTTCAATTTATATAGCCAAAAAAAAAAAAAAATCATAATCGGGGCGGGGCGGGGCGGGGTCGGGGACCTTGAGTGCGGGGCGGGGTCGGGGAGAGGTAGTATGCGGGGCGGGGCGGGGGCGGGGGGAGGGTTTACTGAAGCAGGGCGGGGATGGGGTATGGGGGCTCTGTCCCATACCCGCCCCCGTTGCCATCCCTAGCCATGAATCTTTCTCTTTAACTTGCTAAGTGTAATTTTTTTCCATTTTTTTTCTTCTTTTTTAAGTATTTTCTTAGCTTGCCAAGTGGAATTTTCTTTATGTTTACTTTTTCTCTCTTTAATATAATTTTACAATAATGTTAGATATACACATTTTTCTACACACTTTTTGACACATTATGATTTAAATGCATGTATGTACCTTCTGCTGTTTGAATTTTTTTACATTTTTCTGTGCACCACTTACATAACACATGGTACATATATTTAAAGCTGATTGTCAAAAAGTGTGTAGAAGAGTGTGTATACCTAGCATTACTGATAATTTTAATATCTATGTACACACATGGGGTATAATTGAATATTGTCATTAAAAAGCTAGTTTTAACTCCTAAGTATATTAATTATTTGTTTTTCTCAAAATGTATTGGAATTTTAAAGATGATCTATATTCGTGTTCCATTATAATGTACCTCCCTTGATACTCACACCCTTATTTTTTTTGGGTAAATTACAGTAACACCCCTGAACTATGACTGTAATACCCGTACCCAGAAAATGGAAGTAGCATTTTTTTTTCATGCATTAATTAGTATAATTAATTGCATGTGATATTTGGGTAAGTTCTAGTTACCTCGATGTGATAAGTGCTTTGATAAAGGGCACAGTTTGATAGATATGACGTGGGACCCACGGGAGGTCCAGGTTGGATAAATTGCATTTAGTTGCATTTATGTAATTAAATGAATATTTGTTTAATTGCTTTAATATTTTATTGTTAATTGTGACCTTTTATGGTACCAATTTGGGTACCCATGTGAGAGCGAATAGGAATATGGTCCATAATTAGTAGGCTAATTAGCAACTTCATAAAATATTTGGGACCACTTTTTGGACCCATACGTGACATAGACAGATACCCACTTTGATACTTGGTAGTTAATATAATTATTAAGGGGTTTCATAATAAGACTTTAAAAATTTGTAGGAGTGTTAGTGTGAATATTGCTAAGTTTATATAGACCGAGAAGCACCGTAACATTTCTCGATTCCATATCTTGTTAAAACATAAAACTTAACAAACATAAAACATAAAGACAAGGACGCAGAGAGTAGGTCGGCGGAAGAGAAGGGAAGGAAAAAGGAGTTCGTGCCGTTTCGTCGCCGTAACTTCACCGTTTGACCTCTATTTCGCGAACCGAAGCCATATTCGGACTCATGAAGGTAAGAGGAATATTTCTATATCTTTCTTTTTCAATTTTGGTAATGTTTTTCCGCGACTCATTTTAAGGGGTGATACATATATGTGACCTATATATGTAGGAATATCATTGGGAGTACCTAGAGCTAGTTTTGTGAAGGAATTTTGGAATTCTTAGCTTATTTTTGGACCTATTCGTGAGGTGAGTGTCCTAATCCCAAAATTGGATGTTTAATGTTATTTATTTGTTAGTGAATGCTTAAATTGCTTAATTGTGATTAAGTAGAAAAGTATGTGATTAATTATTATTTAAAAACATATCCAAAAATGATGAAATTGCCATGTTGACATGTTGAGTTGCTTATGTGCTTATTTGGGTCAAAGGGTCTCAAGTGATAATCACCATTAGTTAGCCCATATATAAGGGACAGAGAGATGTTGAAATCCTCAGAGAAAAGAGGATAGTGGTGACGACCACATGAACGAATTGACTACGGTCACAAATGAATGAGTGTGATTTCGCTATATGCGACAGAAAAAGTGAGAATGACCCAGAATCAAGGGTCCAGAACGATGGTGGTTAATTACTTGACACGCCTACGACCATTTATTATTGTGATGGCATAGTTGGTGGTATGATTCATTAAATATTCCAATTGCATGATTAGTACCACGTACTCACTAAGCGAAAGTTTATTCAATTTTTGTGGCTAATGACCACGCAGGTACGGAAGAGCACCACAGTGTGAAGCGTTGAAGTGTGGGGGTTTTGGGATAGCTTGAGATTAATAATTTTTGTTTAATATGTTCATATGTAAATAATTTTAACTGAGTAGTTACATTCCTAGTGCTTGAATTTTTGGAAATAAGTTTATGTTTTAGTATTTATATTTAATCCTTGTAATTTAAATTGTGGATTGAAGTTTTGAAAGTATTTTCAAGTGTTTTGGTGATGTTTGGTATTTTAAATTCTTGTTTAACAGGGGGAATGGTGCTGTAATAGAGGGAACTCTGTCCAAGTACCATTCGATGGTTTTAAAACTTTATTTTATTTCCTTTATTATTTTGTTGATAAAAAGCTATTTTACCCCTGATATTTCAATTTACAAATGTTATTTTTGGAACGTTATAAATAATGGTTTGGTCATTGTTGGCTGTGTTACACGTGGCCTAGCCCGCAGGGGCGGGTTGGGGTGTGACAATGACCCTTTTTCACTAATGCCCCTATACTTTAAAACTGAACAAACTCATCCCCTAAACTATCATTTGTTGACACTAAAACCCCTTCTGCAGGGGATGAGTTTGTTCATTTTTGGATAGTTCAAGGGTGAATTTGTTCAATTTTAAAGTTTAGGGAGTGTTAGTAAAAAATGATCATAGTTCAGGGGGTGTTACTGTGATTTACCCTTTTTTTTAGCAACTTTTATTTTTGGTCAGTTATGAGAGCGATCAGTAATCTCCTTCTTCGTGACGAGTTGTGGAAATCATTGATGACTTCTTTACCCCTTTTTATTTTATATTTTATTTTACAATGTTTAAGAAATCAATAATAGAAGTAAAAATCCTAAAAGTGGATAAACCAATAATACTTCTCATTTATTACCCCCCTACACACACCCAAAGAAAAAAATAAAAGAAAGAAGAAGAACATGGCCATAAATGCCTAAAAGTTGGGGAAACCAAAAAATTTATGCAGTGGCTCAAGTAAAAAATTCTTTCATAATTCACCGCGTGACTTTTTTTCAACTTTTCTTCTTCTTTTTTATCCATATTTTCTATTATTTGTTTTATAACAGATTTGTTTGTGCATACCTAATAATGAAATCTTTCTTATCTCCAATCGTTCTCATTTTTTAATTTAACATTTTACTAATTTTTTATTGTTTTTATTATTAATATAAATGATAAGCTTAAACTTATTCTCAATTTTTCCAGAATTTATGGGATGTATCCAGAGGATATCCCTAGTTACTAAAGCTAAAATGATGCATTTTTTTAGGTTAATTACAGAAACACCCCCTGTAGTTAGGCCTTTTATTAAATACACCTTGTACTTTAAATTTTATCACTAATACCCCTTGTGGTTTGGACTAAAGTGAAACAGTCACTTTTTCCGTTAAAGTTAACGAAAAATTGATAAAAGTACAAAATTACCCCTATTACATGCTAATAATAACACCCTTATATGCTTAAATGTTTATTTAGGCATATATAGTAGTACATTATTATATTATTTTGATATTACATTTGTTGTTAAAGACCATTATGTGGTCACTTAGGGGTACCTTTGTGAGAGCGAATTTGACACACACACATACACAAAAAATTTTGGGGATAAATTTTTTTTTTTTTAGATCTTAGTACATCACTACACTGGATTTCACTGTGTGTGTGGTCAATAGTAGATTAAAAAAAAAACTAACATATCACAAAGATTGTGTGTGTCTAAGAGTAGATAAAAAAATAATAATAATAATATATCGCCAAGACTGTGTGTGGTGTGTGTGTGTGTGTGTGTGTCCAAGGGTAGATCAAAAATAAAATAAAAAATTAAATAAATTTGCTCTCATGAATGTACCTCAAAGTGACTACAGAATGGTCTCTAACAACAAATATAATATCAAAATAATATAATAGTATACCAAATGTGACAATTACCAAGAGCCAATACTCTTGAGGCAGGAAGGCCAAGATGGATGAGGTGATGTCAGGTGTGGGGGTTTGTCTCACATCGTCTGGGGTGAAGTTCCTGGACTAGTTTATAAGGATTAATCGCCCCTATAAATGCAACAAGGCCTTTTAAAACTGTGAGGGAGCTAAACACGAAAGAACTTCACAGTTAAGCGTGCTGCTAGATGGGAAGGTAGGTCGTTACACCACATATGCCTAAACAAACATTTAAGCATATAAGGGTGTTCTTATTAGCATGTAATAGGGGTAATTTCATATTTTTACCCATTTTCCGTTAACTTTAACAGAAAAAATGACTATTTCACTTTAGTCCAGATCACAGGAGGTATTAGTGATAAAATTTGAAGTATAGAGGGGTAACTGATAAAAGGCCTAACCACAATGGGTGTTTCTGTAATTAACCTTTTTTTTTTTTATAACATTTTATTTTCTTAGCTAACTACAATATAGCGCGTGCGTAGCACGGATTATCGACTACTTATTTATAATTGCACTGTTAATATCATAACTATGTTACATCCTAGTCTAGACACATCACACGTGTTACTTTGTACACGTGGCAAAATGTTGGACTACCACCTCATTCCCATGCATGCAAATGTCATCAGCGCCGCCCAATGGAATATTAGTTAAGAGGTTTTGGTCCTTTGTCATGTACAAAATGTTGGACTACCACCTCATTCCCATGCATGCAAATGTCATCAGCGCCCAATGGAATATTAGTTAAGAGGTTTTGGAGTCCTTTGTTCTTGTTGGGTTAAGGGTGTAAGCAAATCTTTTGAATTGGTCGGTTTGGTTTGGTTTGGTTTTTAAAAATTTCATGTAGTGTAAAAATTAAATTGAATCGAATCGAATCGAAATCAATTGATTTGACTAAAAATTGGGTCGAATTGCGCCGAACCATTTTCAGCCCTCGGGGGCTAATGGATTGAGTAATAGCTAGCCTATGTTATAGCCGCGCTCCGACTTACCTTTACGCCTGGAGAGTTTGAATTAGGGGTGTTTATTGGTCCATTCGGTCGATTTTTTTCAATTTTTTCATGGTTTTAAAACCTAATGAACTGGTCTGTTTTTGGTCGAATTCAGTCGGTTCAGTTCGGTTCGATTTTTAGCTTAGAGTATTTATTTTTTAAAATCGACCGATCGGTTCAAATCGATCCGTCGATTCAGTTTCGGTGTTTGATTGAACACCTCTAGTTTGAACTAAGATGTAGCTGATCTCTTTGTTTGTCGCTTTATACAAGGTGTAACAACCCTAAAATTTATAAGTGTGTAAATGATTATTTTAATTAGTTTTTTTTATTAGCAATGATATGTGAGTGTACCTAGATAAGAAACGTGTTTAAAAATTTTAAGTTTGGAAGGCACCAGATTGTAATATTAGTGAGCTCATTTAATTTTGGGTGTTACATTGTTATTAATATATATTAGTTATATAAATATTATAGTCGTAGGTCTTATTAAATCGATTTAAATTTAAGTTTAAAATTTTATATGATTTAAAACGGTTCCCAATTGAATAAAGGTAGGAAAGTTACGATTGTGAGACTTAGTTGGAGTTGGACTATGTGAATAATGTAATACCCTGAATTTTTTTAAATAGTTCTTAATGTTTAAATTGGTATTTTTTTAATGATTTAATTGAAATATTAATGTGGTTAATATACGAAAAACTGGTGTGAGTGTTATACACTATAACAAGATTCTATGAAAAAAAACGTGCAAGGGAGTTTGTGAAGTTGTGCGTGTGTGTTAGTTATTATTATATAGATATATGTGCTATGTATCACCTATAGGATATATTATAATATTTGGTTAAAATATATTAAGCCACAAAAAAAAGGGAAACATTAGTTTCTTTACATAGCTGCCGAGAAGAGTGAGAGAGAGAGACAAAAAAAGGGAAACATCAGTTTCTTTACACAGCTGCCGAGAAGAGTAAGAGAGAGAGAGAGAAAGAGAGAAGAAGAAGAAGAAGAAGAAGAAGAAGAAGAAGAAGAAGGGAGAAGAAAAGGAGAAGGGTCTTGGGTTCGTCGGTACATGGGGAATCGCGAAGTATTTGTGGTTGTCAATTTTTGATCAACGAGGTGAGTTAATTTTGTGTATTCGAGTATATATATATACTAGTACGAACCCGTGCCCGCGGGCACGGTGAAAAAAAAAGGTTCAATAAAGCTATCAAAGTAGAAGAGTTTCCAGATAAGAAAATGAGGAAGAAAATTTATTAAATGATTCAAAATTCTCTCATTTTGTTACAACTTCACACCCTCTGATCCTAATGTTACGTATTGCCATACTGGGATCATTACATAAAGAAATCTAAGGTGTGCATCAAATTTCATTAGGGCGTTGATTTCAAAAGCTCAAGATGCTAATTAACCATAAGAATTCACAACTTGCCACTGTTGATACCTTGGTGTACCATATAATTATCATGCTAGAAATGATATGAATCGTGACATCATGAGAGCACCTGCACATTCATTCAGGGAAGAACCTCAAACACCACATGCTAACAATACATCAAAAATCTGCAAAAACTTAGGTAACAAAAATAAACTTCAATTTGTTCCAAGTCCCTCTGTTTGTTTTCAGAGAAAATGCCAAGCTATTTTTCTTTCCTTCTCTTAATTTTCTCGAGAGACAGATTTGAGTGCCACACTGGATTTATGGTTTGTAACAATGTTTTAGAATTGCCATTACCGCATTCGTGTAACAAAAATGGAGTAGAGTTTTTCGATACTCTTGTTTTCAAGTTCTTAATATCCTGGCAAGAACAGTCATATTGACAAACAAAAGTGAAGAAAATGAAAGAAAAATAGAACCGTATCTGCTTCAAATGATAATACAATCATTCATTGCACGAATATTTTTAAAATCTTTGACCTTTTAATATGGCATTCTAATCCAGATTTCAAGAACTGGTTGAACATTCCAAGTTAACGGGCACTTTCGTAGGTATTAAATCCAATCTAAGGTTACTAAAACAAAAAAAAGTGGAAAGAAGGAATACATGTGCAAAGGATGATGCCCAATAGGCATTAGATCAGTCCCAATATTTACATTTGTAGTTCTTTTACACTGAAGTAGGCTAATCAAGTGGTGGTTAAAAGCATGAACAGACTCTTCTAGGATCACATTGGACAATCATCCTCCCTTGGGTCAAGGCCTTCAAAGATTAATCAAATACAGTACATTTTATTATTTCCTATAAATACTCTTACACGGCAGATTATTCTTGAGAACAATATCTACTAACTTGCAATAAACTATATCAAATAACCAAAACTACTAATTCAAGTTTTCCTAATCTCATGTACATGAACTGAAGGTACAATCTTAATACGTACATCCTAATTTTAGTGTACATGATTTAAGGTATAGATATGTCTTCCACCTGTAAGCTCAATTCCCTCGCCTGCATCTTCCCTCCCTCAAATCCACCACACATGACCATAATCTAGAGCTGCACAAACCCTGACGCATAAGCTTTTTGACCGCTAGCCAGGATTAAACCAAATCGCACCTGTATTACGCCCATTTAGCTGAACATGTAAGTTCTTACTATAAAAAAAATTAAAAAAAAGTAATAATAATAATAATAATAATAATAATAATAATAAAAGAAAGAAAGAAAGAAAGAAAGACCAACATTACGAGGCATTAATTTTAGGCATAATCTTTCTTTTTCAAAATCAAATAATTGGGTGATGTTGGAACTGAAACTGTTTATATTACCCAGCAAATAGTGAAAGGAAAACTTTAAAGAAGATGGTATAGAGGTTTCCTGGTCAATGTCAAATGGTGGAATTGAATTGTTGCACTTTAAATCCTTATAGTTGAAGAGGATCTAATCCAACTGGCAACTACTTCATTTACAACATTTCAACTTTCAACTTCCAATAGTGGAAATAAATTTCAAATGCTAAAGGTAGGACGACCAAGCATTTGAAATTTGGGTTAGTCCCTTGCCCGTGCCCGTTGGCCAGGCGCACAAAAAAAAAAAAAACCCTGAGAAAGCCATCCAAATGTACTCTAATTAGGAAAGTCACATTTAATTAAAGAATAATATTATGGTTCCCAATTTTGAAGCCCACGTAAGCTTCTGCCATATTATTTAGGAAAGCCACCACTTATTAAAATAAAAACATTTGGCATAAAAAAGATACATACCTAAGAAACAATTCTAAAGGCTACATCTACACCAAGGCAATCCTAATGGTGAGAATATGGACATCAATTTATAAGCAACTGGTAATGAATTTCCAAGACCCATAATTCAGTCTTGAATATCATACCCTTCACCATTTATAAAGAATATTATGATATCAAGGTGTAAAAAATCATTAAAAATAAATTGAGTGTGTAAATGTGAGTGTTAATAATAAAGAAAAAAAAGGGAAAAAAAATGTAGGATTAGAGATTGAAGGTTCTTTTTACATTATAGCTACTGCCATATTGTTAATGCAGGACATTAGGACAGATAGTTCAAAGCACAAACATATTTATGAAGATGCGTATAATTCTCAATTTGGATACCTCCCCCACCACCCCCCTCCTCCTAAAAAAAAAAAAATTCCTTCCATCATATATAGCTCCCAAAAAACAAACAGAGGTGGTCGATCAATACCATATGCTAGGCTCAGCAGCAACGAATAGATCGAACCATAATAATTGGCTTCTCAGTCATGATCATTGTAACCCATTCAACTAAGGTAAGGATCGGAACCTGCAGAGAACATGGAGGAAGAAGTTAAAATAAGGAGATCATAAGAAATGCTATATTATAACAGACTGAAGCCTAATGTCCAGAAGCTAATGATCCAAGGGTGGAAAGTCTCTCATTTACCTCAATAACATTATTGTTCTCGGCAAACAGAGCTGCTCGCCTCTAGTTCACGAATAGGAAGAATGCTGAAATTGGGTGCTTTGGTTTTTTAATTATTTCCTGCAAAATGAAAAGAGAAAATCGTAATATAGATGGCTCTAGTAAAATTTGATGAAATTGTAAATAGAACGAAGTGTATTTAAAGATTAATCCATCCTTCAAGATCTCGAATTCCTGATACATAGACAATTTTCCAAACTACAAAAATTACTAAATGAAGATTTGGATACTTAGGAAGTTGATTGCAAGATTTCAACTCAATTAGGTACCTTGTTTTCAATAAAAGTGTCTTTGCAAGTTGAATTAGTAACAATCTACATAGGGCCAAAAAAAAAATCAATGCATTTAGCAGAAATTCTCAAAACCTAGAATTTTAATCTCAAGAAGAATCAAATAAAAGACTTGATCCAACACATCAAAATAAGTGGTAGGAGTCATGATTTCTTAAGTTAGAAAAGGAAGTCAATCTTTTTTTGCCGCACTTTTTATGGGGGCAGTTAACCAATCATCAAATAAGTATCCAGCAATTCACCTATATGTATGTCGCCACCCATCAATATTAAATCACTACCTGGTGAAGTAAAATGAATGGTTCCAAACTCAAATGCCTCCTAGGTTATGCATGTGACTGTGCAATCTAACCATTACATATTTTTCTTTCGCGCTCATTCTCAGGTTATGGGGAGGGAGAGCACTACCTCTCCCCTTGTGTAGTGCATATCCCCCCAAAAAAAAAAAAGAATGGATGGAAAGTCACAAAATTTGAAATCATAAAGTTGAAATCCATAGAATTTGACATTTGCAGTTTTATTTTCTTTCTCTCATTTTCTCAAGAGCCAATTGGTTGTAAATCTAAAATTTCCATATTTGACCCTTCATACTTGTTTTTAATGGAACATGTTAAAAATAATTTTCCAATTTTCCTTCTCTTTTGGCAAGATTTTGCCTATTCCCAAGTCGTTGACTTCTCAATAAGAATAGAACAATGTAAAACTTGTACTTTGAGCTTTTTCTTTTTGAACCGTAACCATGTAGAGTAAAGTCCCAAGTGGATTTATATAAGCAGATTATGGTATTAAAAAGAAATTTTTTAATGAATATAAATGTCAGCATCTGAAAATTATGGTTAAGACTCTAGAATGGGATGGGGTTGGGCTGTTTGGGATTAGGGTGTAAAAAAACAAATAAAAACCATTTCATTTTCTTTCCTTTTGATATAGATGTTTATAAGAAATGCAAATTGAACATGTAAAATGTATAGATGAAAATTTTCAATCAAGTTCAGAACTTCACCATAAGAATAAACAATAAGAAAATTACAAAACCAAAAAATCCAATCCACATTGCCAATAAAATATATCATATGTTGAAGCAGATTTCAACACATGCAAAATCAATCAAAGGCAAAGAAGTTGTAACTCCCATAGAGATATCTTTAGAGAGCGAAAATGATAAGAGAAGATTAGCAAAATTGGCATGTAGCCCAGATTGTGTAGTCCTAAAACATGTAAAAAAAAACACTTAGAATCTTCATAGATCATGAGTAATCAAAAGCACATGATTAAAAACTAAATTTAGACAGAAAATAAGTAGAAGCAGATTAAACAATAAGAACATGTAAAATGTATAGATGAAAATTTTCAATCAAGTTCAGAACTTCACCATAAGAATAAACAATAAGAAAATTACAAAACCAAAAAATCCTTAGGAGTTTTAAGCGCATTATTCACTTGCAAAATGCGGAGGAACTTAAAAAAATGCAAATAATGACCCAGATTCGGTCAGGTATGAAACCCAGATTGTAAGGAGAAAAAAATTTCTTTTTTCAGGAAGAAGAGGTTACAGAGAGAGATTATCTGACGATTAGGGCTTTCAATTTGGGGCTCTGCAAATGGCGATTAGGGCTTTCAATTTGGGGATATGGGTGTAGTGACGTTACAGAGAGAGATATTAACCCTAACCAATCTGTTTGAGAGTGATATAGACACACAGTGAGGATAGAGAGAGAGAGAGAGAGAGAGAGAGAGAGAGGGGGGGGGGGGGGGGGGGGAGGGAGTTACGATGAGAGGGAGGAGAATCAGGAGGTTATGTGAGTAATGGGATGCAGGAAGTTATACGGTGATGAGATGTGTCCGTGAACTTTTAGTTGGACCGTTAGATTAAGTAGATCTAAGGGTGGAGAGAGGATGTGGTAGGGTGATGGTGAAGATCCAAAGTTGGGGAAGAGGGAAAGTTTGGGCCATCAGATCAGATTTTTTTTGGGACCTACACCGTTGCCCAATATAAGATAGATATATACACGTATGTATATATGCATGTGTACGGGAGTAAATTAAAGTAGTACATGTTTAATTTAATTGTTAGGGTTAAATCTTAGTAATGGATATACGTTGTTATTGTCGAAGTAATCTAGATATTTTCTTTCCTCTTTGTGTGACTTTGTGATTTTGACTTTAAGGTAGTCGAAAAGGTTAGGTGAATAATTAGTTTGATAAAACCATATATGAAATATTCATGGTAATTAAGAAGTATATGTGAAATTCGTTTTTTTTTTTGTAATCCACACAGTTGCAGAAACTTTAGAAAATTATTAGAAAATCGTGGCTTTGAATTTGAACATTCTGTTCATCTTACGCAAAACGCAATTCTGCACACTTTTCGTCTAATAGACTTTTTCCTGATTCTGCACCGTTTGGGCAGAAATTGAATATTTCAGTAGCAGTTTTTAGTATATTAAAATGTACGAAATTGGAGAAACATGATTTGTTGTTTTTTTTTTTATTCGTTCGTATGACTTAACAAAAGTTACTTAGAGATACATGAATTCTCATATAATGTTGAGCTATAAAAAAATGGGTGATAGTCATTAACGTTGAGTCCGATGAAAATATTGTGGAACGATTGTTATAATACTTTACGATATGAGAATTTGAAATTTTGTTATGGGTTCATGTAGGCTAATATTGAATGTTGGGTTGAGGTTATTGTACCTGAAATAACTGACCTTATTGTGTAGTCATTTGATAAACTGGAGTAAATTAGATACGTTGAATAGTATATTGGGGATCTTGTAATTTGATTGGAAATTATTGAGGAAAGATTGTTATGGGTTAATTGATAAAGCCATTTATTGTAAGAAATTGGAATGCATCTAAAAGTTAGAGATGTGATTGGACTATGATGAGACGGAACTTTGTGATAAACGTGAAATTCACAATTATTGGGATAATACGAACAATAAACGATAATAGCAACATAATTCCTTAGTGTTCACCGCTCCCCGTTGTGTGATATGTTTTTTTTGGCAGCTCGACTTGCTGAGTGTACCATTTTGCCAGTGGCTTCGTGATCAAGCTGGCCTAAGCCTTATGCTCGGCTTATATTGTATAGACGTCTAGGCATATTGACCGGCCTTCCGTTGTGTATACCTGATTTGATTGATACCCCAACCAAACTGGCACCGAAGTGGATGTTGGTAGTATGTCCGGGCACACATGGGATATATGTGTGGGCTGTACCATGGAGGGTGGCCAAGTGGTGAAGCTAGGGAATGCAAAGATAAATTTAAGGCTAATAAGTAATGAATATGGATTATTTCATAAGACTGATCAGCGTGGAATAATGAATGCGACGTTTGAGTTAGAATGTGCACGGTTTGTATACGGAATTGTTTGCTTGGTTTGTTATCTTTCAATTTGCAGGATGGTGGGCCCACTAATATTTTACAGGTTTGGCTCACCATAAGTAAATGGGTAAATATGAAATTTGTAGTAGCTTTGGATTTTGGGCAAGAAACTACTTGCCACCACATAAATGGAAACTACTCTTTTGTCCAATTATGTGTGTGGAACTACCTGTCTTGGCCCAATAGTGTTGTAATGTGGTTTGTAGTCGACGGGTGTAGGTTGGAGCCCTCAGATTTTGTTATTTTTGTTTAACTCATACCAGTCATGTGACTAACCCGAGTGTGTTATGCATTCGGGTGCGTTTCTGTTTGAAACATAGTTGGATGACATGTGCAGGATATTGCTTTGATGATGTGACCGTTGTGCTTGGCTGTGGAGTCTTCGGGCATTGGAACGTTGTAGTTGCTCTGCCCACCGGATGTAAAGACTTTATTTCTTTTTTTTTTTTTTTAACTTTGTAAGAAATTTTATTTTATAAACTTTGTATTCCTTTTGTAAATTAAAATGATATTATATTTGTAATGGAATATTATTTCTTTTATAATGAAATGGAGGATTGAGAATATAAGTTTAATAACACATAGTTTTTATATTAACACAAAATCACATGTACTTATTTAATGAGTATAAAATACTATTTTTCAATAATTATTTATTAGCCTGTGTGAGGCCGGGTGTCACTCTCGGTGTTTTAAAAATTGAATATTAGTCTGGATACATGCTCTGGATTAAATATTTAGTTGTCCAAAAATCGGGGTGTGACACAAGGGTCTTCTCTTTTTTTATTTTATTATTATTTTTTTTAGATCTCTGTTTTTTCTTTTCTTTTTTCATATCCTCCTTTTTTTTTCTTTTCATATCTGTTTTGTTTTTTTTTTCATATCCTTTTTTTTTCTCAGGTCTGCATTTTTTAGATCCCTTTTTGTTCGAGGGTTTTTTTTTTCTTTTCATTTTCATTTTTTTTGGTGTTAAAAAGCAATAAGTTAGTTATTATCTGGAACTTATATCCTGACACATTTCAAATGCAGGACAACATAACAGCTTATCAGATATAATTAATATCCTATCTGATCCTGTCTTATCCGCCAGTTTTATCCAACCTGCCAAACGAGGCCTAATAAAATAGGGGGTTTAATTAAAATTTTAGAGGATTTGACTTAAATATTTCTTTTACAGGATATATAAAAAAAATGTCCAAAATTTAGGGGGCTTGAGCCCTCCATAGATCCGCCCGCCCCTGCTGAGAAGAGTGTTGAGATGGCTGAAGATGGGTGTTGTAGAGGAAAAGTTGTTGAGAACCCAATTGGAGATGGGTCTGAGAAATTGGGGAATTTGGGTTCTGTTGGAAATCAGCTCACTATTGGCGGTTAATTTGTTGTGCTGAGTCAACATGGTGTTATCTTAGCTGTCAATGTAACAATTAATATGTCAATGTAACAATTAATAGTTAGATTGTAACCGACTCACTTTCAGAATATATATACTGGTCTCTGTATCTTGATATAATAATGAAAAATATTCTGCAATTCATCTTCTACATTTGTTGGTTTACAGTGTAAAGCATGAACTCTTTCATGGTATCAGAGTCAGGCCCATTCCCAACCTTTCAAAAAAACAAAAATAGCCCACACCCCCATGATAATAGACCCAACAAAAGGCTGCACGATGATAAGACCCAAAGAGGCACACCTGATAGACCCAAGAAGAGGCTACACGTGAGAGGGCGTGCTAGATAATATGTCCCACGTCGAATAAATATGGGGTTGGCTATGGCTAGATATACATGTTGGGCCTCTCCACCTAATAGCTTAAGCTTTTGGGTTGAATTCACAGTTTCTTCATGTATCAAAGTTTCTTATATTCCTAGTGCTATGGCTGCTACACAAATTAACAATCAAGGACGTGGAAGCTTCAATCAAGGCTTTTCCAATCGTAATTTCAACAATTTCTCTCGAGGTCGAGGTCGTGGAAGTTTTCGCGGAGGAAGGTTTCAAGGTCGCTCTCAATTTTTCCCCAATTTTCAACCTAACAATGCTGGAAGGTTTTCTCAACAACAATCCTGGTCAAAACCTCATCACATTTGTCAGATATGTAATAAACCCAATCACACTGCATTGGATTGTTACCACAGGATGAATTACTCTTATCAGAGTCGTCATCCTCCTCCTCAACTCACGGCCATGATTGCATCTTATGGATCTAAAGCTCCCTCATCTCAGGTTTGGTACACTGACTCTGGTGCATCAAATCATATGACTAATGATTTTTCCAACCTATCCATTATGTCAGATTACCGAGGAGATGATACTATTCATTTTGCTAATGGCCAGAACTAACCAATTACTCATACTGGGATAGGTTTACTTCCTACTCCAGGTCATAATTTTAGTCTCTTAAATCTTCTGTGTGTTCCACATATCTCTGCAAATTTGCTCTCTGTTCATAAACTTTGCATTGACAACCATTGTAAATGCATTTTTAATGCTAACTCTCTTGTCATTCAAGATTCATCCACAGGGAGGATCCTGTTCCAAGGCCCTAGTTCTAATGGGATCTATCCCATCCAAATGTCTACTTCTTCTCCATCTCATCATTCCACTGCTCACCTGGGGAAGAGATTGTCAAATTCAATGTGGCAGGACAGACTTGGACATCCAGCCAATAAAGTCTTGAATACAATTCTTCCTCTTGTTTCTAGTAGTTCTACTATTGTATCTGATAACTCTACTTCTTCAATTTGTGAACATTGCATATATGGGAAGCTGTCCAAACTCCCTTTTCCTGTTTCATACTCGTGTACCACTGCTCCTCTGGAGTTGCTTCATAGTGACATTTGGGGTCCAGCCCCTCTTGCATCATATCATGGTTTCTTTTACTATATCATTTTTGTGGATGATTTTACCAAATTTACTTGGCTTTATCCAATGAAGACTAGATCAGAAGTTTATCCTATTTTTTTTGGGTAACTTAATATATAATCCTAATATATGCATCTAACTAGAAATAGGCTCCTTTTTCAAATGAATCTAGAAATAGGTCCCTATAGTATTTTAAGGACAAAACTGCCCCCGTATATATATATATATATATATATATATATATATAAAATCAGGATTTCAAATTCAAATCAGGAAATTTCTCACTTTTAACACGCTTCCCACTTTTTTGTGAGAAATTTCTCACATTTTACACAGCCCGTTTTTTAAGGTCCACTTAAGAGCCAGACCGTCTATATATTTAGATAGAGAGAGAGAAAGAGAAAGAGAAAGAGAGAGAAAATCTGCTAGAGAGAGAAAGATGAAGACAGAGAGGGAGAAAGAAGAGAGAGAGGGTCGTAGCCCCTCCACCGCCACCAACGACCACCCACCACCTTCTTCCTCCTCCTCTCTCTACCTCCCTTCACCTATATCAACCATGCACCACCATCTCCGGTCACCACTCTCCACCGGTGACCACTATGTGGACAAATTACTCACCAATTCGTGAGAAAAAAAAAATTAAAATATCTCACTGAAATCGAATCGTTTTAAGCGCGAAAATTCGATTTCACCTTTGTTCTCGAAAATGCGAGTGAAAAGCAAGGTTTCAAATTTGCAACCTATCATCAACAAAATCAACCGATTGCGAGACGATACAAAAGACGATCACTCCGAAATGGTTCATGGATTTGATGAATTCATCGACGGTTGTGCCATAGATTTACTCACTTCCATGAATATGTATACACAGTCTGAACTGTGTAAAAAGTGAAAAATTCTCACAAAAACGTGCGAATTTCTCATATTTTGAAATTTCTTTAGGTCTGATTTTTAAGGTCTGCTTAAGATCCGAACCGTTTGTATACATACATATAGTATTGATGAGGATCTCCTTATTGTACAGGCTGTAAGAAATTCCTCACTTGTTATGTAGATGAAGTTAGTGAGAAATTTCTCACTTTTATAGGCTGTAATAAATTGCTCATTTGTTATGTGGTGAAATTAGTGAGAAATTTTTCACTTGTATAGGCTATAAGAAATTACTTTCTCATTGTATGTAGATTAAATTAGTGAGAATTTTTTCACTTGTATAGACTGTAATCAATAGATAATGTATGATGTAAATGAAATTAGTGAGAAATTTTTCACAAAAAAATAAAAAATTCCCACATCACTTTGTTAAACCGAAAATTCCTTGATTATAGGGATATTAATTCCCTTATTCATGATCTCCTAAAAATACGTTTCCCAAAACTGCATATAACACAATTTTGGAAGTTTTTTGAACTTACAAAACAGTATGTACAAAAAAAAGTGAGAAATTCTCACATTACTCTGTTAAACCGATATCCCTTGATTTTAGGGATATTAATCCCCTTATCCATGATCTCCTAAAAATTCGTTTCCCATAACTATATATACACGATTTTGGAAGTGTTTTGAATATACACAGCTCTCTCTCTCTATATATATATACATATGAATTTCGCACTATGTTTAGAGAATTTCACACATTTTTCTCAGCAACCTTCAATAAGGAAACTTCTTGATTTTAGCACTTAGTATTTAGTCCTAATATAGATACTTAATTAGCAAACAAATTTGAAAGTTGAGTAAAATAAGGAAACTTCTTGATTTGAGCAATATTTATACTCTTATCCATGATCTCCATGGATTACACTTGCCATACCCGTCATTCATACGTCTTATTTGTGCTGGTGGTACATATATACATATGTACATCTAATCATATGGCCTATTCCGAATGCTCTAATAACAAATTTCTCACTTAGTAATACAAATTTCTCACTTTTTGATTGGATATAATACGAAATTTCTCACAACTAAGTCACTTCTTCCAACAAGTTTACCACCAAATTCTCAGATTATAAATTTCAGCATGATTTTGCACTATATTGTGAATTACAGTTATGAATTTCGCACTACATTGTGAGAATTTCTCACTTTTTTATCAGCAACCTTTAATCTTCCACGCAAAATTATCTGTTATTTCTATGATTCGAATTAATAAACATACAAATCATTTTCTACTATAAAACATATTACATACAGATTTAAAAAGGCATTGTTTTGAATCACAAATCAGCATGATCTTTGGGATAAAAATCATTATCCATGATCTCCTAACAATCTGTTCCATTTATTAACTACCTTATTTATATAGTTGTGTATATATATAGTTATGTATATATGTATGATAAGGGTATAATGGTCCAGATTTATACTAACCATTTAGGAATAGGGACTAATTATTGATTTCTATTGCAAATTAAGGATTAATTTCTATACACCAAATCAAGTCGGGATCAATTTCTATTAATGGCCATATTTAGGGACCAAATTGTATATTTCTATTTTTTTTTTTGTCAATTTAAGGCTCTGGTTGAAAATCTTTTTCAAAGCTCCATTAAGATTATTAGAACTGATGGTGCTGCTGAATATCAAAAGGGTAACTTTCCCTCTCTTCTTGTCTCTAGTGATATACATCACCAAAAACCTTGTCCTCACACATCCCCACATAATGGTGTGGCTGAAAGAAAACATAGACATATTGTAGACACCGGCCTCACTCTTCTTTCCAATGCCTCTCTTCTTCCAAATTTCTGGTTTCATGCATTCTCCACAGCCATTTTTCTTATCAATCGACTTCCTAGTTCCACTACCTCTTTTCAATCTCCTTTTCAACTACTCTATGGGATCACCCCACCCTACCATTCACTAAAAATCTTTGGTTGTGCTTGTTATCCCTTTCTTCGGCCTTATAACAAAAACAAACTTCAAACAAGGTCGGTTCAGTGCATTTTTCTTGGTTATCCTTTAGATTATAAAGGTTACCTCTGTTTTGATTTTCAAAATAATAGGGTCTTTATCTCTCGACATGTCTTGTTTGATGAATCTTATTTTCCTGCTCTCTTTTTTTATAAGAAACCAGTTGATTATAACTACTCATGTTGTCAATGGTTTCCTTCATCAATCTCCTCCAACTCTTCTTCACAGTCTCTTCCATCTCCTTCACAACCCTCCAACCTTTGTTCTATTTCCCTTCCTTCAAGGTCTGTTACTATACCCCCACATGTCACCCCCGTTTCAGAAATTTATGATTTTGAAAATGCATAATTTGAGATTTTGAAATTATTAATGTTATTAATAATTTGAGTTGAGGTTGACGTGGGTCAACGGTAAAGTGTCAGTGAGGACACGAGAACATGGAATTTCACATTTTGCATTGGCATGACTAAATGACATTTATATGATTTAAATGTTATTTGACTTTATCTGGTATTCCTGTGAATAATAATTATACCTGTGTAGTATAATTCTGGTATTTGGATACTTTAGTATATCATTTTGAAAATTGTGGTGAGAATGTGGGTGATACGTTAATTAAAAAGATAGGATGGGTAGAGATTCCACAGAATATAGTTTTCGAACATTATTTTTGGACCCAAATGAAACCTAGTCGAAAACTTTTGAAAATTATAATTTTCACTCGTAAAGGCATAAAATGGACGTGTGCGAAGTTTCGAGAGCTAATTAGAAGTTTGAGGAACTCGTGGGGAGGTAAACGCAATTCCTGAAGAGTTTTTCTATAAATAGGTGGGGGGGGGGGGAGGGGTGAGATTCATTCTCATCCAAACTTCCAAAAATATCTAGAGAGAGGAGAGAGAAGAGAGATTGGTGGCCAAAGGCTTTGCGACGCCGATCGACGATCGTTCGTCCGTCAGATTTGCTCCATATTCAAGATTTGAACTCGTGGAGGTAAGTGTAGACACCCCATTTTGGCGGCTATCAGATTTAGGGGGCCCATAGCTTAGTGATTCACAATGATCGAAAAAGACTTAAAAGGACTTCTGGAAGTTAGTTCTATCTCTCAGAATGCTCAAAATGACCAAAATGCCCCTGAAAGCCCAAAAGCTCCTAGATTTGGACCAAAAGTTCCGGAAACATGCTACGTCGTAAGAAAAGTGATAAAATGAGTTTTTAAGAAAAATCGGATGAAATCATCAGCTCCCAGAGACCCCCAAAAATAGGAGTGGGCACGCTTCGGCTCGACCCAAAGTTTCGACCCGAACCAAAATTTAAAGGCAGTTCAGTTCGGTTTTTTTGGGTTAAAAGTTCAGTTTGGGTTTAAACCGAGCTATAGTTTATACCCCAGTTCGGTTTTCGGAGAGGAAATCCCAAACTGAACCCGACCCAAAAAACCGAACTTTTGGAGAATATAAAATGTTTAGTTTAGGTTTTAGGGCAAGCAAACTCAATCTGCAATTTGCAAAGGGACAGCCACCCGCACTTGCAACACAAGCACAAACATACTCCATAGATCTGAGACCTCAGAGAGTCAGACCTCACCTCAGTGACCTCACCTTACAAGTCCAGCGTTTACAAAGGTAACAGACCTCAGTACCTCACCGGCAACTGCTCGGTGAAGCTGCGAAGGCTCGGCGACGGCTCTGCGATACGCCGACACCACTCAGGCGAGGCGACGGCTCGGTGCGGCGACACTCTGTGACTCTCTCTCTTTCAGACTTTTATCATCTCAATCTTTAGAATATATATCTCAAATCTCATCTCAATCTCATTCTCAGATTCTCAGATTCTCAATCATAGAGACATAGACTTCATAGTTGTAAATATTGAATTTAGGAATTACCGAATTTGGGTTTCTCTCTCATATTTTTTCTCTGCTTGGTTGCTAAGAGAATTAAGGGGAATAGCAACAATAGCTATGTATAATCATTTCTAACATTGCTTTGTGATTTGACTGATTTCAGAACTTAGAATTTAGGAATTAGGGTTTCTTCTCAAAATCATGTTTTTTTTTTCTTCAAAATCATAGTTGTAAATATTGAAGGTTCAAGTTACTGATTCTACTAACCTGCACTTTTTTTTTTTTAAACCATCACCTTAAAAGAATTAGGAATTACTTTTTTTTTTCAAAACCATAGTTGTAATTAACGGCTTGTACAAATCTATCATGACCCAAAAAAAAAAAAAAATTTTGAACTTCGGCTGAACTTCAACCCGAAGTTTCGAACCGAACCCGAACATTCATTTTGGAAACCGAACTGTATTTTCGAATTTTATTTCAGTTCGATTTTCGGTACCATAATTGCCAACCCCAACCCGAACAAACCGAACCGATGTTTATAGTTCAAACCCGAACCATCCGAATGCCCACCCCTACCCGGAAGTCCGGAAGTTCCCGGAAAGTCCCAGTTGATCGGTTTGACCAAGGTTTGACCAGGTTTGACCAAAGTTTGACCAAGTTTGACCGAAATCGTCCAAATTCGACGAAATCATTCTAGATCATGAGAAAAGTATTAAAAAGAGTTTTAAAAGAAAATCGAGCGAAAACGTCAGCTCCTGGGAGCTCCCAGAAGTTTCCAGAACTTCCCGGGAATCCCAAGTTTGACCAGTTTGACCAGAATTTGACTTTAGAACCGGGCACCGTAGCAATTTTCAAATATTTTTCATGGATACTAGAGGTCAATAGCTTTCAAACGGTATATCGCACATAATTTTTTGATTTAAAACGAGTTTATTATGAATTTCCGAAGACGAAAAAGGCGATCAAATCGGCTTTTATCGCAAATACCACAAATCTTTTCAAAGTAACCTATCCCGAACTATTTGTTTATGTAAAGTAGACTCTATTACCTTTCCAACGGTATATCACAACCTCAATTCGGAGTTCGTACGCATTTTTTGTGAATTTCGGACGAAATAGGACCTTTTCGCGAATACCGGAACCTCTGGGGGCCTAAAAGGGATTATCCAGAGAATTGAGGAGCAGTGCCGCCGCGGCACTGGCCCACTGCCGCCGCAGCACTGGCCCAGTACCGCCACGACACTCTATTCCAGAATAGTGTATTTTTGTAATTTTTCTTGGGGGTTCATTTTGATTAATTGAAAACCAAAACGACGTAGTTCTATGATTTCAGATGTTTGGGACCAATGGGAACACTTCTAAAACCCCAAAACCACCCCAAATTGGCCTATATAAACCCCCCATTGCTCTTCATTTTAGGGGTGTCAAATGCAAGCTTTGAAAAGTTTGGGAGAGAAAGTTGTAGAGATAAGGTTAGAATAGAGAGAAAAGAAGCTTTCTTCTTTGATTTTCAAAACAAAAGTGAGTTCTAAACTTTATTTTTACTTCATTACTCCTATTTACTTCAACATTCAATACACCCAACCACCATTTTAGTGAGCATTTAAGAGAGTGGAAGCTTCTTCCATGTCCAATGTCATCATATATGAGTGAAACACCAAACTACAAGTTCAATACATCATGAATATCATCTATTGATCATTATCTACTTGCTTGTTATACAATGTTCATCTCTTCTTACCTCATTTCTTTTTTATTTTTCTTTATTTGCTTACTAGTTCATCATCATCTAGATGATGACATGAAGTTTGAGGTGAGTGAATCCTTATGGATAGTAGCTCTTGACCTCAAAAACATGTTTGATAGATGATGATCATAACTTCAATACCTCTAAGGTATCTTTGAAGTTATGTCCAAATAAAAATAAATCTCTCCAACAATCTTGGAGGCTCTTGATGATGAGTTTGATGTTGGCATTTTAAGTGGCTATAATCTTTATTGAGTATTGAAAATACATTTTCGAAACCTCTATTGCAAAACCCCCCTCAATCCCTCTCATTTTGATCTAAAGAAAGAAAACTCTAGTTTTTCCCAAAATCTTCAAAATAGTGAGTCAAAACAGTGAGTGATCTGAGTTCAAAGATTTCTCTAGAACTCAATACTCAATGTATGGATGCAAGGCCACTTGAAAAGTCTTCCTAACTCATTAGAGAACACCCATGATTTTTGGTTTGACTTGAAAATACTTGAAAATGGTCCATTTGAACCTAAACATTCCTTCCAGACATTCTGCCTCTGCTGTCACACCAGCTTGTTTGACTTCCAGCTTCTTTTTCAGAAAACTTTTCCAAAAGGGGTGGTCCCAAATTATTTTTCCCTTAAACTTCAATGTCTTATGGAACTTTCTGTATAAAATGGGCCTCCAGATCATTTTTTTTCATTTTCTAAGATTTTTCAACATTTCATTCGATAGTACGGACTCTGTTTTTGAGTGACCTCATTGTTTATATGATTTCTCTCAATCTGTGATAGTTATTAAAGATTGGCTTTTTGGGTAGTGTTCTAGACACAATAATAACGATCTCCATAAAAAAATCATGCACTGAAAACATTCCTAACCCCTCTTTTCAATTTTCAAAAGATCTAGTTACTATTCTGTCCACTATTCACAGCAAGCACATTTTAACTTTCATTCTTTGATTTGATACTTATATGCATTCCAAATTAGTTCATATCTTAGGAAGTAGTTCATACTACATTTGTACATATCTCATGATTTCATTCATACATTCATTCATGCTCTAGGCTTTTAAGTCACTTTAGCAAGTCCATGTACACAAACACACTACAACCTTTGCACATTTTAGGATCATACATTGCATTTATGCAAGATTTGGGGCTTTTGTGACTCCTAATCTAAGAATATTATAAGGAATGATCATGATCACATGTTCATGCTTCCCCTCAATCTAATCCTCCTTTCTCACCCGTCCCGGGGATTGAGAGATCTTCTTTTCTCAAAGATTAATATGCATCATTCTAGCTTGCTAAGCATCCTTGTTTTCTTTGATTTATTTGTTTCAAGAACAATTCATGTCCCCCTTTAGATTAGGAAGTCTTGATTATTCGATATATGATTAGACGATTTTTCCTAGGTTTATTTGTGTGATCTTTCACTTTACATTGTATGATATTTGGCTTAGATCTTATGAATGATATCTTATCTTTAGATCTTCCATTTCAAGTTTCTTATGTAATGTAGTATACTATCATAGTATTATTTATCGAACTAAACATAGTATAAGATGATTATTTGGATGCTAATTGAGGTCCGTCGAAAGACTGGGCGAATTGAGGGTGTTTTAGTCGCGACAAAGGCTCCTTCCTCTCTCGTACCAAAACCCCGAGCCAAGTTCTTTGGTTATGAAGGGTCGGTGCCCTTTATCCGTTTGGGTGAGTCAAAATTAGGTTTCTTGGTTCCTTAAAGTCCAAGTGGCGACTCTGTATCTGTTTTCAACAGACCTATTTTCTCTTTCTTTGATCAAAATCAATTTCAAACAAAAACAAGCAAGTGGATGAGCGATTCCGCGTGTCCACAGTAAGATCTACATTTTGATAGTAATTAGGCCACGTTTGGCAAACCATTTCAAAAAATCTAATTTCTAGAAATTGGGAAAAATCAGGTAAAACTCGTAGGAATCGTGTATAATTTGGAATCCGACGATGAATTAGCCCCCTAGACGATCCTTCAAAGTTTCGGAGAGATCGCACGAGGTATGAATTCTAGATCTATGAAATATATGGATTTTCATGTTTTGAACATCAACTTTGATATCTTTGGATCCGGGCGAGATTCATGTATTAGTTAGGCCCGTTAATTATGCACATAAAATTATGTGAAAAGTACGTATAACTGTTTCTGTGAGCATGATTATGTGTCTACTTGGGTCAAAGGGGAGTTTGGTACAAATTCATCCGGGGTAAGCTCCTCGAACCTTGAGGATTGTGATTTTGATTGTGATTGTGATGGAATTAGAATTATGGTTGTGTCTGGATTGGAGGTAGGCCCAACCAGGACACGGTACCTGGTATGGAGGAAGGCCCAACCAGTGTACGAGATGCGTGGGAGAGGTGGGCCTCCTACGGCATCGACCAGATGAATGCGTACCACTCACCCTAGAGACTATTTCTATGTGTTTTAGATGCTTAAACCATGAACTGTCATATAAGCATACATTTAGAATTGTGCACTCAGCATATAGCTGAGCAGTGGAGATGTACTCCATTGCAGGTAAGAGGAAAGATAAGAAGAATCATGAGGAGTGAGGCCGAGGAACGTCGGGAAACTACAATTGTACATGTTTTTGTTTTAATCCTAATCTTGTGTAAGGATTTGTAAATTGTAATATGTTGTAATAGAACCATGGATTAGTTTCGTAGTATTGTAAATCTTGTAATTGAACGTTTGTAGTTATGATTTAAATGTTGTAATTGATGTTGATCGTGGTTGTGTGTGGATATTGGAGAAGCATGTGTTAGTATTATCATCACAGGGCTGCCCAGCAAGGGAGCAGTCAACTGGACCCTAGATCAGTCGACTGGATCCCGTGGGGTTGAGACACTGAAAGTGAATAGTAGTGGATACAGTCGACTGGACCCTTGATCAGTCGACTGAACCACTGTTGATTTTGGCTACTGCTTTTATATATGGCAAAACCAGTCGACTGTACCATCAATCAGTCGACTGGACCCCTTTTGAAAATATTGCATTTTGGTTCTGTATAACACAGTCGACTGGGGAAGTGATCAGTCGACTGAACTACTGTAGATTTTAGCTACTGATCCAAATAGTAACCAGTGCAGTCGACTGAGTTCTCTGATCAGTCGACTGGACCTCTATTGAGAATTTAGGGTTTTGGTTTCTGCTAGGCACAGTCGATTGGACCCTAGGCACAGTCGACTGAACCTCTGTTTTCAAAACTGTTTTCTTTTGAAAGGACTCAATTGGTCAAAACTTTTTATAACTCTGATTCTTATGGATTTTTCTACTCAGAGGGTAATGTTTTCCTAAAGTTTTAAATTACTCAGGGTTGTTTTAAAGTTCTCTCCGCTGCGTATAGTTATATGAAGATTGGATGAGCCTTGGTGGCATGCCACGTGTCCTATTTCCACGCGTAGTGGGATGGGTCGTGACACCACATCTTTTATCTTCTCTTCTTCCATCCACACAATCTTTCCAAGTTTCTTCATCTTCTTCAGCTCCTATTCTACCCACTCGTTTCTCAGATGCTCTTCCCACTCCAGCTCCTTCTCTCAATTCTCATCCTATGCAAACCAGAGCAAAATCTGGTATTTTTCAAAAGAAGGCCTATCTCACCGAATGTTCTCCAGAACCCATCTGTTACACCTCAGCCTCTAAACTTCCTGAGTGGATGGTCGCCATGGCTGAGGAGTTCTCTTCTCTTCACAAACAAGGTACTTGTTCTCTGGTTCCTCCACCTATTCACAAAAATATTGTTGTGTGTAAATGGGTTTACAAGCTAAAGCACAATGCTAACGGTACAATCTCAAGGTACAAAGCCAGACTTGTGGCTAAGGGGTTTCACCAAGAAGCAGGACTAGACTATTCTGAAACTTTCAATCCTGTTGTAAAGCAAACAACAGTAAGGACACTTCTTAAAATTGCAGTTGCTAACCAGTGGTCTTTGAGACAACTCGATGTTAAAAATGCGTTTTTACATGGTTTTCTCAATAAAGAAGTGTATGTGACAGAACCTCCAGGCTTTGTGGATCCTTCTTGCCCTTAATTTCTTTGTAAATTACATAAAGCAATATATGGGCTTAAGCAAGCCCCCCGCGCTTGGTTTGAAACTTTTACTTCCAAGCTACTTCAATTCCAATTTGTCGAGAGTCAAGCTGATACTTCCTTGTTTATAAGACATTGTGGGACTTCCATTACCTATTTGTTGCTTTACGTTGATGATATAGTTCTTATTGGCAATGATTCTCAGTATATTCAATCTCTTATCCAGCAGCTTAGTGCTAGTTTTGATATGAAGGATCTTGGTCCTCTACACTATTTTCTTGGCCTTGAGATTTCCTATCACTCCACTGGTATCTTTGTTCATCAAAAGAAATATCTTCATGATCTTCTTCACAAAGCTCACATGAGTGCTAGTAAACCTTGTTCTACACTCTCTAGCTCATCCACCAGATTGTCTAAATCTGGTGGTACAACTTTATCTGATCCCACTTTGTATCGCAGCCTTGTAGGGTCTCTCCAATACCTTACTTTTACTAGGCCAGATATCACTTTTGCCGTCAATCATGTCTTCCATTACATGCATTCACCCACTGATCTTCATTTGACTGCTGTTAAAAGGATCCTTCGATACTTAAATGGAACTCCCACTCTTGGTCTTAACTATTCCTCTCATGATCTATCACTTCAAGCTTTTTGTGATACCGATTGGGCTTGATCTCGTCAAAATCAAGATATAAAAGTATGCTTACTTATGCTTTACTTTCAAAAGATTTGCAGTGTGGAAGTAAAGGTCGAACCTACAGAGATTGAATACTACGCACTTTAATTTTTAAAACCTAAATTTAGCTAATTAAGAAAAACGGATTTTGGATTTAATTTGAATTAATCTAATAACAATAAAAGTAAATCTAAATTATTAAAGCAATTAAATATTTATTTTTATAATAAGTTTAAGGAACCTAGGATTGCAAATCCACCACTAGCTTCATAATAAGGGTATTTACGAATTACTTTAGCTTATTAAGTTGGATGATAATGGAAAATTGTAGCTACAAGCCCAATTCCTCCGTCAAGAAAATAACTATGGTTCAAGCACCAACATAATCCATCTTCGGTTAGCATGAATTATTCCACACTAAACTAGGGTTGTGGTATAATCCGTCTAATCTAGGCATGGACTATTTGGATACTTGATAGCACAATTCAATTTAAGCACCATTACATGTAAATAATCTAAACAAGCACAACAAGCATAGATCATTGAGCACACTACCATCAAAATAGATCTAAGACAAGAGTAAACTTTGAAAGTATAATTCAATTCAATTTAAGCACAATTCAATAATCTAAACACAAGAGTAAACTTTGATAGCACAATTCAATTTAAGCACCATTACATGTAAATAATCTAAACAATCACAGGAAGCATAGATCATTGAGCACACTACCATCAAAATAGATCTAAGACAAGAGTAAACTTTGAAAGTAACGATTTAATCAATAAATGCACGATTTATTTTTAAAAATCCTTGGAACATGTAACTGTCATCCATACATAATAAAACTAAAATAAAACCATAAAATACACCCTATTACTTGGCTAGGGTTTCATTAAAACCCTAGATTTTGAGTTTAGTTGGCCATAGAATTAATGAACGGCAAGAGGTTGATGTAGGAGGCCATGGGAATCCTTGGTCTTCTTCTTCTTCTCCTTGCTTTCCTCTCTTCAATGGCTGAAGTTTTTGTTGTATATGAATGTATCTATGTCACGACCCATCCCACTACGCGTGGAATTAGGACACGTGGCACGCCATCAAGGCTCATCCAAATATCATATAACTATATGCAGCGGAAAGAACATTTAAAACTACCCTGAGTAATTTAAAACTTTAGGAAACATTGCTCTCTGAGTTGAAAAAATCCAAAAGAATCGGAGTTATAAAAGCGTTTTGGCCAATGAGATCCTTTCAAAAGAAAACAGTTTTGAAAACAGAGGACCAGTCGACTGATCGAGGGTCCGGTCGACTGGTGATCTCAAACAGAAAAAGGGTTTTCAACCTATCAGCCCATCCAGTCGACTGTGTCGGGGACCCAGTCGACTGGTGCCTAAAATTTTCAGTCGACTGAAGAAGTCCAGTCGACTGGTGCCCAATCCAGCAGAATGTTCAGGTCTGAGGCTCCATCCAGTCGACTGTTTTCTCAACCCAGTCGACTGAACCCCAGACGAAACCAAGCAGTAACTAGTTCAACACACTGACCCAGTCGACTGGATCAAAAACCAGTCGACTGGTTTCTGTCAGCAAACCCAAAAACTGCAGCTTACACTCAAGGTTCTTCCAATTTCCAAACCAACATATATCCACTCTATTCCATCATTCAAAAGCATAATTACAAGAGCATTTACTAGGGATTACAAGTACTAAATCCAAGTTCAGATTATATTACAACATACTACGAATTCAAGGTTATTATTACAAGTTCAAAATAGAACAAAAGTATAGACAATTGATTCCCCGGCATTCTACAGCCTCACTCCTCACGTTTCTTCTTGTCTTTCCTCTTACCTGCAATGGAGTACATCTCCACTGCTCAGCTATATGCTGAGTGCACAAGTCTAACATGTATAATATATAGCAAAACATGCTTTAATCTCATAAATCACATCAATAGTCTCTAGGAAGAAAAATACACATTCATCCGGTAGCGGCAAGTCCAAGCCTTAAACCGCGATACCAATGGCAAGTCCAAGTCTATCAACCATTGTATCCACAAGTGCCATGGCAAGTCCAAGTCTATCAACCATGCACAGTAGCCGTCGCTACTAAATTCTCAAACATCGAGAAGCTTACTCCGGCATGAATTTGTATAAGACTCCCCTTTGACCCACATAGACAACTTAACGTGCTCGCATAAATTTAGACATGCTTTTCACAATTTAGCGCGTGCATAATTAACGGGCCTACAATTAACACATGGATTTTGCCCGGATCTCAATTTCGTCGTCGAAGTCTAAAACATGTATTTCCCTATATTTCACAAGTTAGAACTTCATACCTCGTGCGATTTCCCCCAAACTTTGAAGGATCAACTAGGAGGCTAAATAATCGTCGGATTTCGAATTTGAGACAATTCCTACAAGTTTATACCTGTTTTTCCCAAAAGTCTAAAATTAAGATCTATACAAAACTTGGCCAAACACGGCCTAAGTGGTGTCAAAACGGAGATCTTACCTCCACGAGTTCAAATCTGAAATCTGGAGAAAATCTGACGGACGAACGGTCGTCGATTGGCGTCGCAAAGCCCGTTGGCTCCAAATCTCCTTTCTCTCTCCTCTCTCTAGATATTTTTGGAAAGTTTGGATGAGAATGAATCTCATCCTCATCTATATAGACAAAAGTTCTGGAAATTATGTTTACCTCCCCACGAGTTCCTCAAACTTCTAATTCACCCACAAAACTTCGCACACGTCCATTTTATAACTTTACGAGTGAAAACTATAAATTTCAAAAGTTTTCGACTAGGTTCCGTTTGGGTCCAAAATAACGTCCGAAAACTATATTCTGTGGAATCTCTACACAACCTACCTTTTTAAATAACGTGCCACTCACGTTCTCACCACAGTTCTCAAAATGATATATAACAATATCGAAACTATCAGAAATTATACTACACAGGTATAATTACTATTCACAGGAATACCAGATAAAGTCAAATAACATTTAAATCATATAAATGTCATTTACTCATGATTATGCAATATGAACTTCCATATTCTCGTGTCCTTACTGACACCTTACCGTTGACTACCGTCAACCACTTATCCTCAATTATCATATATCAATGATAATTCATAAAATTTCATATCATGCATGATTAAACTATGAAATTCTGGAACGGGCATGACAATCTAATGTTGTGTAATGATGTGTAACCACAAAATTGATTTAGAATATGATTTATATAGAGTTTGGAAGGATTTAGGAAGCTTTCTTAAGCCAAATCGTACTAAAACTGCTATATTTACGTTTCTGGACGTCATATGCACAAACCACCTTCGCTGGGCACTTTAATTTAACAAAATACGCGTTTTTGGTTTTTTCACAGGTCTCTCGCGCGAGGTACTTTTCGCTGCACTGCGCGACTTTCATAGAATTGCGATAATTTTTTGCTTGGAACTTGAATTAACTCGCAGTTTGTGGCCACGCGTCCGTAACTCGAAGATCTACATTTTATATCTCTGGAGAAATTTCTCAAATCCAAAGTATTCCTTGGTAAAAATGCGATTTATCAAGGCTGCTACTGTATTCAGCTTTCACCGGAATCACTGTTTGAGCCCAGAATGACTTCCAAAGCCACTAATCATTGGATTTTTGTGCATTTTCAAGTTAAAGCTCCAAATCCTACAAAATTTAGAATACTTATTAAAAAATAACTAATAACTACATGAAATGGGCTAACAAAGGGTATTTGTAAGACTATAAACGGCAACTATTCGTCGCCGATCGCACCCCCAAACCTACACTTTGCTAGTCCTCGAGCAAAAAGAACAGAAAAATAAAACTACTACTACAAATACTACTCCATTTTCACATGGATCACGATTCATTTAGCACATACAACAAGCCTTTTAAACCCCTAGGTGTCCCTAGTAGGACGAGTGAAGTCTCGTGAGGGTTCTCGTCAACAAGTCTCCCACAACAATCTTTATTTCATTATATATTTAAAAAGTTTTATTAAAAATGAAAAACATAATATTCGATACTCCTTATTATAAAACAATGATTTGAAATAGAATAACGAACAAGAAGAAACGTAACCAAACGTCTACCTACATCATAAAAAGCAATCCCAAGCACATGCATCGTATAAATCAATAGAGTTTCTCATAAAATTGCACGTGTGTGATTTGGTAGTCAAATGAACATGCGTATGTCATGAACTTGGAATATAACTCGGATAACCATCAAACTATGCTTCGACTACGAATCTCACAATGAATTACACTCTCAAATGAAACGCTCAGAACATGTATAATTTATCCAATATATGGGAGCAAAGGAAATATGTTTTCAAAACGAGAAATGCTCACATATGACTCGAAAAAGACGCATGACACAAAAGAACAGCAGTCTTATGGATAGGACGCCAACAGTCAATAGAAATTAATCATTACCATGTTTTAATCCCTCCCCCATCATTTATATATCCAAACCATATTTCTAGGATCAAATAGGACTTTTCAAATGTTGTAATGTGGCTTGGTCAATAAAAAATGATAGAAAGGATTAATTAGGTAATTTTAGAATGGCATTGTAAGGCATGTTCGATTTCTTTTATTCGTCTCTTCTACCAACTTCATCTTTTCATTCTCTTCTTTTCGTATATTTTTTAATTTCTTTCCTCTTCTTTTTTTCTTTTCTTTTTTTTTTTCAACCTTATTATTTTTTCTTCATTGCTTTTTTTTTTCTTTCCGTTGCTTTCGAAATGAATATTCATTGAATACTAAAACAACTACCCCAAACATCATATTGTTTTCTTATTCTTCTCAGTCAACACATTGCCTTACCACCACTAAAAGTTGATCAATCTTTCAGTGGTACGCTCCAAGTTGATCAAGTTGGAGCTTTTAAACAAGATAATGGTGATTAAAGAAAAAGGCACTTTAACGGCTCAAAGGGGCGAACTAAGGAAATTTTATAATTTTTTTGGATAGGACAAAGGTCAAAAGTGTAGAAAATAAAGAAGGCCTAAAATCATGTCTTAGGGTGATACAATTTTTCAACGTTTACGACGGAAGATTATTTAGCATGGTAACAAATATTTTAACTTGACTATCAACCAAAACAAGAATAATGAGACTAAACAACGAGTTAATGCGCTATATCAATGAAATTCGACAAACACAAAATGCATTTGAAATTCGAGTGGACAGAGAAGCATGAGTGCGCCTTTCTAGAGTTGAAAGAGAGACTCACAATCGCACCGGTACTGGCTATACCCAAGCCTGATGAGAAGTTCACTATCTTTATTAACGCATCATATCAAGGATTAGGAGGCCATGGGAATCCTTGGTCTTCTTCTTCTTCTCCTTGCTTTCCTCTCTTCAATGGTTGAAGTTTTTGTTGTATATGGATGTATCTAATTTTGTGTAATGATGTGTAACCACAAAATTGATTTAGAATATGATTTATATAGAGTTTGGAAGGATTTAGGAAGCTTTCTTAAGCCAAATCGCACTAAAACTGCTATATTTATGTTTCTAGACGTCATATGCACAAACCACCTTCACTGGGCACTTTAATTTAACAAAATACGCATTTTTTGTTTTTTCACAGGTCGCTCGCGCGGCTCTCTCTCGAGGTATTTTTCGCTGCACTGCGCGACTTTCGTAGAATTGGGATAACTTTTTGTTCGGAACTCAGATTGACTCACCGTTTATGGCCACGCGTTCGTAACTCGAAGATCTACATTTTATATCTCTGGAGAAATTTCTCAAATCCAAAGTATTTCTTGCCACAAATGCGATTTATCAAGGCTGCTATTGCATTCAAGTTTCACCGGAATCACCGTTTGAGCCCAGAATGACTTCCAAAGCCACTAATCATTGAATTTTTGTGCATTTTCAAGTTAAAGCTCCAAATCCTACAAAATTTAGAATTCTTATTAAAAAATAACTAATAACTACATGAAATGGGCTAACAAAGGGTATTTGTAAGACTATAAACGGCAACTATTCGTCGCCGATCAGGCTGGTGATCCGAATGATCGTCGCTTGACTACTGGATTTATGGTGCTTCTTGGAGATGAGCCTATTAGTTGAGGCACTAAAAAACAGCCCACAGTGGCTCGTTCTTCTACCGAAGCTGAATACAGGGCATTAGCAGTCACCTCTGTTGAACTTTTCTGGATACGTATGCTACTTCGAGATCTTAAGATTGTTCTTACTCAGCCCCCTGTTTTATTCTTGTCACGCCCCGGAGTAGCATAAATAGAGAAAAATAAATTTCCTTTATGGGTCCATAGGGAATGACAAGTGAAAGTCACTGATAATCCACACCACACAGTACTAGTCCAAACAGGAACAGTAAAACAACTGAAATATAAACACGGTTCTATCTATTACAAACATCAGAGTACAGTCCACAGGATCACAACAGGTCTGGAGACAACATATGCCCAAGTACCCGTTAACTACAAAGTACAACAGTAAAAGGAAAAGTAGTAATATAACTACTATCTATCTTCAGGTCTTCAGCTAGCGTACGGATAGGCGTCAGCATAACTGGCATCAGTGGGGCCATTCTCTACGTAACTCCCTTCAGGGTAATCGTTATCGCCATGAGTTCCGTCATCTGCATTGTAAAGGACAGGGTAGTCTGGACGGGGAATGTCCAGGCAATAAAGGCCGTCAGCTTGTTGAAAGCTGAGTGAGCACTAACTAACACAGTCTCATAGAAATGACATAATTACCATTATGAACAATGTATGACAGTGATACTAATTATATTCCTCACTCGTTTATTCAGACATATCATTAATCGATTATTATCGACTCCCATTCTAAGACTGATTCCACAATACCCAACTGACTATCTCGAACTGATTATATCAGCACAACATATCGGTGCTCTTGTTCACCGCTATACCGCTTTTAAGAACTCTTGCGAGCACCCATACATTGTTCTCATATAACGACTGGTCCATGGATATACCCATACTCTTGTTCACCGCTTTTAAGAACTCTTACTGTTCACCGCTTTTAAGAACGCTTGCGAGTACGATACATACACAGCTCTGGTAATTCAAATCATGGGCGTGCCACATCTACTCTTGTTCACCGCTTTTAAGAACTCTTACTGTTCACCGCTTTTAAGAACGCTTGCGAGTACTGTGCACCCATAATTCTCACGATCCTGATCAAATCCTTGACATACACTTATCGGATTCAACCTGAGCGAATCATCAGCTCGACTCACACAACCTTAAACATACAATTCCTCTTACTGACTCATTCCTCACTTATCCAATACTACCCAATATTATCATCTCAAACTTACTCGTTATCGCGTCGTACTATTACTAGCATTTCGAACCCGACTACGTTACTCACCATGTTATCTCAATCTCGTTATCGTATCCCATTACCTCCGTTATCCATAATATCGCATAATAGGAACATGAAACAACAATTAAACAACTACGCATTATGAATTATAAACTGAAAGGAATACATTCATGTTCTGCTAGGTTCGATCGATTGAGGTCATCTCGATCGCTCGAAGAAAGTGTTGTTCGATCGATTGAAGTCTTCTCGATCGATCTAAGTGAAGGTGATCTCGATCGATTGAAGTGATTTCGATCGATTGAGACTTAGTGATGTTCGATCGATTGAACTCAGTTCGATCGGTCGAACTTCGTCTTCTACAGATTCTGCCAGTGAACGTGCAGAATATGTTAGGGGGTGTTTGGGTTATAATTAATATGCCCAGAATATGTAAAACATCATAACTAAGTTACCGAGTGAGTTTGGAACTCACTGAAAGTCGTTAAGGTGCGTTTGGGTAAGCTTTAGCTCCGAAGCTTTAATGGCGGCCACTCTCTCTCTCTTCTGTCTTGTCTCTGTCTCTCTCTGTCTCCTTCTTTCTTTCTCTCCTTCTTCTTCTTCTTCTCTTCTTCTTCTCTGCTGAGTATATATATATATAGATATGTGTGTGTATATATATAGATATATGGAGGTATGTGTATATATATGTATACCAACACACAAGCACACACTCTCAACTCTCTCTTGTCACAAGGTTCAGCAAACACACCACACACACGAATGCAGTGTATATATAGGAGAGGATGGGGTGCAGGTGGCAGCATTTGCGCAAAACTGGTATTCTGATATTTCTATTCTCGATCGCTCGAAGGATGCTCGATCGATCGAACTCAGATCGGTCAGTTAGATCGATTGAAAAAGGGTTCGATCGATTGAAGTGGGGACCACGTATTAAATTTATGTCGGTAGGGTTTTCGATCGCTCGAAAAGGGTTCGATCGCTTGAACTGAAGGGTCTCGATCGCTCGAACTAGCTTCGATCGATCGAAGATGAAATTTCTTGAATGGTCAAATGAAGTATATAGAATCTCTCTGCATTAAATATTTATTGAAAATACGGGGTATTACATCATCCACCACCCAACAAAAGATTTCGTCCTCGAAATCAGAACATACAAAGTTAAAACAAAAACGGAAACTTCTCACGCATCTCTGACTCTAGCTCCCACGAAGCTTCTCCTTCATCATGATGCTTCCACTGAATCTTGACTAATGGAATCTCCTTATTCCTGAGCTTCTTGACTCCACGATCTAAAATGCGAACTGGTCCTTCGTTGAACGTAACATTGTCGTTGACTTCAATATCCTCGAAGTTGATTTCATGCGCTGGGTTATGAATACATTTCCTCAGCATACTGATGTGGAAAACGTTGTGCACTCCTGACATCTTCGGTGGCAGCGCAAGACGATAAGCAACTTTTCCAACACGCTCTAGAATCTCGAACGGTCCGATGAATCGTGGCGATAATTTGCCCCTCTTCTGACCAAATCTGACGATGCCTCGAACAGGCGAAACCTTGAGTAGCACATGATCTCCAACGGCAAACTCTAAGTCTTTGCGTCGCTTGTCAGCATAACTTTTGTGTCGGGTCTGAGCTGTCTTCATCTTCTCACGTACAATCTGAATCTTCTCACTAGTCTCTCGTATCATCTCTGGCCCAAGAAGTTGAGTATCTCCGACTTCAGCCCAACATAACGGTGATCGGCAAGGTCTTCCGTACAAAGCTTCAAACGGCGCCATTCCTATGCTCGAATGATAACTGTTGTTGTAAGCGAATTCTATCAAAGGTAAGTGTGTCTCCCAAGAATTCTCAAAATCAATGACACAAGCACGTAACATGTCCTCCATTACTTGATTAACTCTCTCCGTCTGTCCATCGGTCTGTGGATGAAAAGCTGAACTCAAGTTCAAAGTTGTTCCCATTGCTGTCTGAAGACTTTTCCAAAATTCTGCAGTAAAGCGCGAATCTCGATCTGATACAATAGAAACAGGTACTCCGTGTAATCGTACTACGTGTTGCAGATACATTCGGCTCAATCGCTCCACTGGATACGTCATACTGTAGGCGATAAAATGTGCCGTCTTCGTAAGTCGATCCACAATTACCCAAATAGCGTCATGATTCTGCTGCGATTTTGGTAATCCGACCACAAAATCCATGGTGATGTGTTCCCATTTCCATTGAGGAATTGGTAACGGCTGTAGAAATCCAGGTGGTTTCTGATGTTCTGCCTTTACTTGCTTACAAGTAAGACACTGAGAAACATATTCAGCCACTTCTCGCTTCATTCCTTCCCACCAAAAATTTCTCTTCAAGTCCTTGTACATCTTTGTACCTCCAGGATGAATCGTCATCCGTGATTTATGAGCTTCATCCAATATGTCCTTCCGGAGATTTTCTTTGTCAGGTACACAGAGTCTACCTTTACATCGTAAAGCTCCATCTGTACTAACACTCCAGATCTCAGGTTCTTTTGCTGTCATCTTGGTGAACCATAACTTCAAATCCTCTGCTGTCTGTTGAGCTTCTATGATACGGCTGATCAAAGTTGGTTGTACCATCAGACATCCAAAATGTTGTCTTTCCATTGGCTCCACTGGCTGAAGATCAAATTCGGCTAAAACTTCTAATGCTCTCCATTCTCTAATTAGTAATGCAGCGATCACTAATCGAGGTTTACGGCTCAAAGCATCTGCTACGACATTTGCTTTACCTGGATGGTATTGCAATGAAAAGTCATAGTCCTTGAGTAACTCCATCCATCTTCGTTGTCGCATGTTCAACTCCTTTTGAGAGAACAAATATTTCAAGTTCTTATGATCGGAAAACAGATCGAACTTTTCTCCATAGAGATAGTGTCTCCAAGTCTTCAAGGCAAACACTATTGCTGCTAATTCCAGGTCATGCGTCGGATAATTCTTCTCGTGTACCTTCAATTGTCTTGATCCATATGCGATAACATTCCCGTCTTGCATCAGTACACAACCCAATCCCTGGTGCGATGCGTCACTGTAGATCACATATCTTTCTCCACTCTTAGGTATCGCAAGTACCGGTGCAGAAGTCAATTTCTCTTTTAATTCCTGAAATGCACCCTCATGCTTGTCCGTCCATTCATACTTCGTCTCCTTCCTTGTTAAATTCGTCAGTGGTCCTGCTAACTTGGAAAATCCTTCTACGAATCTTCTGTAATATCCTGCTAATCCAAGAAAACTTCTGACCTCTGTCGCATTGGTCGGTCTATTCCAGCTTAAGACTGCATCAATCTTAGATGAGTCCACAGAAATACCGTCCTGAGATATAACATGTCCCAAGAATTTGACTTCCCGTAGCCAAAACTCACACTTGCTGAATTTTGCATACAACTTGCTATCTCGAAGTGTCTGCAAGGCAATCTGTAAATGCTCCTTGTGATCCTCTTCTGTCTTTGAGTAGATCAGTATATCATCAATGAACACTATAATGAATTGATCCAGATATGGTCTGAATACTCTATTCATTAAGTCCATAAATACTGCTGGCGCATTCGTCAATCCAAAAGGCATAACTAGAAACTCGTAATGCCCGTATCTTGTCCTGAATGCAGTCTTCAATACATCCTCTGGTCGAACTAACAATTGGTGATATCCTGAACGTAAATCGATCTTGGAAAAGATCCTAGATCCTTGTAACTGGTCGAATAGGTCATCTATCCGAGGAAGTGGATATCTATTCTTGATCGTAACCTTGTTCAACTCCCTGTAGTCTATACAGAGTCGAAGTGTTCCATCCTTCTTCTTTACAAACAGAACTGGTGCTCCCCAAGGTGACGTACTCGGGCGAACGAAACCTAAGTCTTCAAGCTCTTGAACTTGCTTCTTTAGTTCCAACATCTCAGTTGGTGCCATCCTATATGGAGTCTTGGAAATCGGCAATGTACCAGGTACTAATTCCACACAGAAGTCTATTTCTCTTTTCGGTGGGAGTCCTTTAATATCCTGAAATACATCTTGAAAGTCTTGCACACTAGGAATCTGATCCATCGTGAGTTCTGTACTTGTACTCCCAATCGTAGCCAAACTACTCGTAAGAAACATGTCGCTCGTCGGCTGACACTGAAATCTAATCGTCGGCCTTCCTTGTCTCGGAAATACAATCGTCTTAGTAGGGCAATCCAAATTGGCACTATACTTAGTCAACCAATCCATTCCTAGGATAATGTCGAACTCGGACATTGACAGAACTACCAAGTCTGCAGGAAAATTCCTATCTCCCAAAGTCAAAGGGCAATCTTTACACACTTTACTCAACTTAACTGTCACTCCCAATGGTGATACAGCATTCAGTGTTGACTCAAGTGTCTGGGGTTCTAATCCCAATTGACGCACAATCTTAACAGCAATAAATGAACGTGCGGCTCCAGTATCAAATAAAACTTTAACTGGACTATGAAAGAGTACAAGCGTACCTTCCAAATGTTGCTGCTCATCAGCGTTAAAGCCTGCTTCTCCTGGAATGATAGCATTCATCCTTGTCTGATCTGGAGGTCCTTGTATCCCTTGAATTGATGCTCCATAGTATCCTCCTTGTGGTGCACGACAATCCTTGCTCAAGTGCCCTGGCTTGTTGCAATTTCGACAGACAATATCCATTCTGCGGTTAACTCTAGGGGCTGTACAGAATCTGGCAACGTGCCCTGGCTTTCCGCAATTAAAACATCCTCCACTATTACTTGGCGGCGCTGTCAGTAGTGCCTGCGGTTGTGATCCTTGCTGGCGATATTGCTGGGGTCGAGTATAGCCCTGTTGTGGCTTTCTGGTTCCTTCCCAGGTTCTCTTACTCCCTTGGAAATTACTCTGAGGTCTCCAACCTTGAGTATTCCTTGGTGGCAAGTTATGGAAATTCCTATGTTGAAAACTTCTAGATGACTGAGATCGATTCATCTGTGGTTGTTGTGCTGGATAAGCATCCTTCTCTAATCCTGCTGCAAATCTGACAATCTCTTCAAATGATTGATTCAGATGACCAACCATCATATGTCTGAGATGGGGATTCAATCCTTGGTGAAATCTCTTCACCTTCTTCTGTGGCGTGTCTATCATATGCTGAGCAAATCTGGATAGACGCTCAAACTGTGTTGTATATTCCCTGACATTCCATCCTCCTTGTACCAAATTGAGAAAGTTCCTTTCCTGTTGATCTCTCTCATCCTCTGGGAAATACTTCTCCAAAAATCGTCCTTTGAATGTCTCCCATGGCATAGCTTTAGCAGCATCGATCCCAATAGTGGCTCGCTCGGCTTCCCACCAATCTGCGGCGGCATAAGTGAGCTGAAAAGTAGCAAGGCGACGCTTCTCTTGTTCGCTGCATTCCAATGCTTCAAATATCAACTCCATTTCTCTTATCCATTGTTCCGCTTTCCATGGTTCTGTTAGTCCATCGAACTTCTCTGGACGTAACCCACGAAAATTTGCTAACAACTTATCTCCAGTCTGTCTTGGTGGCGGGGGTGCAAAAGGTCTCTGGTGGGTGGAGTGATTATAAGTATCCCCCACATGCTCCATCCTCTGCATGAAAGCTTCGAAAATTCCCGTCGGATCCATCCCTTCTGGAATAGGTGCTCCATTACGTGCTTGGTGATTTCTCAAGGGTCCTACCATGATGATAACGAGTATTGCCTACAAGAGACATATTGATCAGCTGAAAGTCTTCTCGTAGAAACGAAACCAAGATAGAACGAAAAGCAACAAGAACTAACAGTTCTACAAAACAACACATCAAACAACCAACAATCAAAATCAAAAGTACTGCTCGTATAAATATAGATATCAAAAGATGTACCATGGAGTACACAGTAACCATACCATGTACCACGTGGGACAAGGCTAAAACAGTACTAAGGTCAACTACTACTGTCTATACAAAGCTATGGTCAAATAGCTATCTCTCAAGCTCCCAAAAATCTAGTGGACAACATGTCCTGATAAAACTAACAAAAACTAAGCCCTGCAGGTCCTGACTCAAAAGTCGTCAGCGTCTGATCCTGCTGGTGGTACCTCATCCTCTGAATCAATCTCCATCTCCTCGAGTGGGTCATCCTCAACTGGTGCAACAAGATCTCCGACTACAACTCCTATATCCCAATCCTCTACTATCTCTGCATCATCATCCTCTATACCGTCTGCTATCGCCTGATTTGCGACATCGACTGCTACTGCGGCGAATCCATCGGCTATATCAAGAGCTCCCGCTATGGCTGCCTCTCCCATAACAAAATCTGCTGGTTGTGCGACCATCTGAGCTATCCATCCTACTGCCATATCGGCCATAGCTGCCATATGCATAATGGGTCCAGCTGGTATCTGAAGCACAACTGGTGCCTCTGGCACAACTACCTCCTCATCGGGCGCATCCTCATCTACTACTATGTCTGCCTCAACAGCCTCTGGGTCTGGTACTGGATCCTCTGGCTCCTCGGGGTCATCCTCAGGCTCATCATCATCTGCATCATCTGCATCATCTGCATGCTCATCCTCTACTGGGTCCTCGTCGTCTATCGGTTCCTCCTCTCCGTCCTCGTCCATGTCCTCATCGGCATGCTCAAGGTCCTCATCCTCCTGGATCGGCTCAGGCTCTGGAACTGGTACGTCGGGTACCGGCGATGGTGGTGGTGTTGCTGGCACTGGTGCAACTACAGGCTCTGGTGGACCGGCTACAATAGCTCTCAACTCAATCTCATCCATCTCAGGCTTACTCTGAACTAACCGTAATATCTCCTGGCAAATGTCTCTACCAATCCTCGCAGTATGGTAAGCATCCATACGCATCTGTGTCGGGTGAGTCCTCTCTGTCACATAAAGTGCTCTCCACATGTCCTCCTCCAAATGTCTACTAGCTATCTGGCACACACGCTCTCGATAAAACTCTGGGTCAGCTGGCTCCACGGTATCCCCATGGATCACGTGTCCTCCATAAGCATCGGTAACAAACTGATGAAACTCTGGATCCATGCTATCCTGCAAAGGAAAACTATCTATCGTCAGAAAGACGAACTTATCTTATACTCATATCTCATCTCAAGAAAATCTTAAATACTAGAACCAGATGGTGTGGAATCCATCAGTGAACGACAATATCAGAACCTAACCGTAATATAACCAGGTGCTCTGATACCAAAAACCCTGTCACGCCCCGGAGTAGCATAAATAGAGAAAAATAAATTTCCTTTATGGGTCCATAGGGAATGACAAGTGAAAGTCACTGATAATCCACACCACACAGTACTAGTCCAAACAGGAACAGTAAAACAACTGAAATATAAACACGGTTCTATCTATTACAAACATCAGAGTACAGTCCACAGGATCACAACAGGTCTGGAGACAACATATGCCCAAGTACCCGTTAACTACAAAGTACAACAGTAAAAGGAAAAGTAGTAATATAACTACTATCTATCTTCAGGTCTTCAGCTAGCGTACGGATAGGCGTCAGCATAACTGGCATCAGTGGGGCCATTCTCTACGTAACTCCCTTCAGGGTAATCGTTATCGCCATGAGTTCCGTCATCTGCATTGTAAAGGACAGGGTAGTCTGGACGGGGAATGTCCAGGCAATAAAGGCCGTCAGCTTGTTGAAAGCTGAGTGAGCACTAACTAACACAGTCTCATAGAAATGACATAATTACCATTATGAACAATGTATGACAGTGATACTAATTATATTCCTCACTCGTTTATTCAGACATATCATTAATCGATTATTATCGACTCCCATTCTAAGACTGATTCCACAATACCCAACTGACTATCTCGAACTGATTATATCAGCACAACATATCGGTGCTCTTGTTCACCGCTATACCGCTTTTAAGAACTCTTGCGAGCACCCATACATTGTTCTCATATAACGACTGGTCCATGGATATACCCATACTCTTGTTCACCGCTTTTAAGAACTCTTACTGTTCACCGCTTTTAAGAACGCTTGCGAGTACGATACATACACAGCTCTGGTAATTCAAATCATGGGCGTGCCACATCTACTCTTGTTCACCGCTTTTAAGAACTCTTACTGTTCACCGCTTTTAAGAACGCTTGCGAGTACTGTGCACCCATAATTCTCACGATCCTGATCAAATCCTTGACATACACTTATCGGATTCAACCTGAGCGAATCATCAGCTCGACTCACACAACCTTAAACATACAATTCCTCTTACTGACTCATTCCTCACTTATCCAATACTACCCAATATTATCATCTCAAACTTACTCGTTATCGCGTCGTACTATTACTAGCATTTCGAACCCGACTACGTTACTCACCATGTTATCTCAATCTCGTTATCGTATCCCATTACCTCCGTTATCCATAATATCGCATAATAGGAACATGAAACAACAATTAAACAACTACGCATTATGAATTATAAACTGAAAGGAATACATTCATGTTCTGCTAGGTTCGATCGATTGAGGTCATCTCGATCGCTCGAAGAAAGTGTTGTTCGATCGATTGAAGTCTTCTCGATCGATCTAAGTGAAGGTGATCTCGATCGATTGAAGTGATTTCGATCGATTGAGACTTAGTGATGTTCGATCGATTGAACTCAGTTCGATCGGTCGAACTTCGTCTTCTACAGATTCTGCCAGTGAACGTGCAGAATATGTTAGGGGGTGTTTGGGTTATAATTAATATGCCCAGAATATGTAAAACATCATAACTAAGTTACCGAGTGAGTTTGGAACTCACTGAAAGTCGTTAAGGTGCGTTTGGGTAAGCTTTAGCTCCGAAGCTTTAATGGCGGCCACTCTCTCTCTCTTCTGTCTTGTCTCTGTCTCTCTCTGTCTCCTTCTTTCTTTCTCTCCTTCTTCTTCTTCTTCTCTTCTTCTTCTCTGCTGAGTATATATATATATAGATATGTGTGTGTATATATATAGATATATGGAGGTATGTGTATATATATGTATACCAACACACAAGCACACACTCTCAACTCTCTCTTGTCACAAGGTTCAGCAAACACACCACACACACGAATGCAGTGTATATATAGGAGAGGATGGGGTGCAGGTGGCAGCATTTGCGCAAAACTGGTATTCTGATATTTCTATTCTCGATCGCTCGAAGGATGCTCGATCGATCGAACTCAGATCGGTCAGTTAGATCGATTGAAAAAGGGTTCGATCGATTGAAGTGGGGACCACGTATTAAATTTATGTCGGTAGGGTTTTCGATCGCTCGAAAAGGGTTCGATCGCTTGAACTGAAGGGTCTCGATCGCTCGAACTAGCTTCGATCGATCGAAGATGAAATTTCTTGAATGGTCAAATGAAGTATATAGAATCTCTCTGCATTAAATATTTATTGAAAATACGGGGTATTACAATTCTGTGATAACATTTCAGCCTTTGCTCTTGCTTCGAATCCAGTCTTTCATGCTAGGACGAAACACATTGAAATTGATTACCATTATGTACACGAGCAAGTGCTTCGCAAAGATCTTCTAGTTGAATATGTGACTACTGATGATTAAAGAGCTGATCTTTTTACCAAAGGCTTGTCTGCAGCCAAATTTCTTCGCTTTCATATCAATCTGCTGTCTGATTTGTCATCCATCAGCTTGAGGGAGGATGTTAGAGATCAGCACACTATTAGCGGTTAATTTGTTGTGCTGAGTCAGCACGGTGTTATCCTAGCTGTCAATGTAACAATTAATCGTTAGATTGTAACTGACTCACTTTCAGAATGTATATATACTGGTCTCTGTATCTTGATATAATAATGAAAAATATTTTGCAATTCATCTTTTACATTTGTTGGTTTACTGTGTAAAGCATGAACTCTTTCAGGTTCCCTAATTGAGGAAGAGATGGTAAAGGTTAGTATGGAAGGCTTAATGGTTGCTTCGGTTGTTGATAATGGTGATGGAAAAGTGAGTACTGGGGATGAGAGTGATGGTAGTTCGAGTTCTTCGAGTAGTGATGATGATGATGAGGAAAAAGAGAACAATGAGAATGAGTGTTGGTAGCTCAGATTTAGATAGTGCGAGCTCGTCTTCATCATCTTCGAGCAGTGGTGGTGATGATGATGATGATGAGGAAGAAGATAACAATGAGAATACGAAGAGGAGGAAAAGGGAGAGATGGATGTAGAAGAAGTGAGATAAGGGATTCCGAGAAGATGGTTGGTTGGAGTGATGCTGAAGATGATGATGATGATGTTGTCAAAGGACTCTTATGTCCAAGAATGAACTCAAGGTAATTGTTACTAGTATATTTGTCATCTTACTGAATTATTAAGCTGCTTGTATTTCTGTATAATTCAATAACTGATTTATAGGCTTGGAGTGTTGGTTGGGTACTCCTGAATTTACAAAGTTAGGTTCAGGACGTGTATATATATAGAGAGAGAGAGTCAGGCTCCACAGAAGGGTCGTTATCTTTATTAAAGAGAGGATTTTGTTTTGACCGTCAGATCGTGTTTAAAAATTGGATGTGACGGCCAAAACAGAGGCTTCTTTAATAAAGAAAGGGTGCCCTCTTTGAAAAATTTTCGTATATATATATATATATATATTTCTTGTGCTAAGCAGTAGCAATGGAACTGTTCAAACCCCAAATTTCACCAGTAGGACAAATTTTTTACTTTTTTCATTTTTCTAGGTAGCTTAGGTTATTTGTGAATGTATCAAACATGATTGGTGTAGCCTGAAACTTCCTTGACCCTTTTATTTATTTTTAGGGTAAATTATATAGACACCTCCCCTCATGTATTGCCTTTTTTCTCTAACATCCCCTAAACTAAAAATTTACTGAGCAGACCCCCTAAACTATTAGTTTTATTCTCAAATTGACCCCCTCAAATACCCCCTTCACAAATAGTTAAGGGGGTCAGTTTGTTGAGTTTTTTCAGTTTAGGTGGTATTAGTGAATAAGTGCAATACATGAGGGGTGTTTAGATAATTTACCCTTCTTTTTTATTCACTTTTAAGAGCTCAATTTGGTGAGGAAATACATGGAGTTTACCACCAAAATAACACTATTTTTTGGGAAAAAACCCAATCTAGTACTCTTGGCGAAAAATTCTCATTGTGATGCCTTCCGCCATATCAGCCTCAAGGAGTTACAAAAGAAGAACAAAAAAACATTGTTCTTACCTGTGAATCAAAGGCTCGCTTAAATTCAAAATTCTTTCATTGGCAAATTCTTGAATTATAATAAGTGAAGAAAGAGTAAGAAAAGTAGGGTCGTTATTTTTATCTTTAGAACCTTCAATAATATGAGACCTCTTGTGAGTTGTGACCCCTAAAGCTTGACCAAACTTAAAGACCTGACGCAAATTTGCGACTGGAGTTTTTTTTGCTTTTATCTGGACTAAACCTTCTATCACCATGCAAGAAAAACCTTAAGAAAATTTCATGCTACTTTAGACTCATATTTGCTTCTCTTTCGAGAATTATTGCATACTAACATCGAAGAAGCATTGCCTTTCCTCAATTTTGTAGCTTTGTTTGGTTTATAGGAAAACAATGGGGAAAATAGGAAAGAAAATAGAATACATTGATAGAGATATTAATCATTTTGAGTGTTATGAGTCATATCCTTCGTGTTTCCTTATATTACTATTTTATTTTTACAGTGTTCTAAAAATCGGCCTAGGCAGTGCCTTTCCCTAGGCGTTTGCAAAAATCGGCCATTGGATTAGTCGGCCTCTAGGCGGTGCTAGGCGGGCTAGGGTGAGAATGCTAGAGAGTTTTATTTGGGTCTGACTCTTTGGAAAAAAAACCCTAACATTAGTATATATATACACTTAAGGTTTAAGTTAATTAAGGAGAGATCCCTAATAGTTTTTTAAATATTAAAACCTTATAATAATCTTTGCTTATTTCCAAAAAACACCACATAACCTTTATATATATATCCCTATTATTTGAACCACAAATCTATAATTATTTTTAATTAACACCACATAACTCATATATATATATATATATCTATTATATAATTAATTTTATTTACAAAAAAAATCCGCCTAGGCCCCGCCTAGGTCCCTAGGCGCTAGGCCCTTGTCTGCCGCCCGACTAGCGCCTAGCGATTTTTAGAACATTGATTTTTTTAATTTTGTTAAATTTTAATGTCATTTTAAATAGAAGGAAAACACAAGGGAAAACACGAGGGAACTTGTTTTCCCTTCCTTTTGGTGGAAGTTTACTTCTAATAGGTTAAAAAAAAAAAAATTGAATCTTTTACATATTGAATCTGAAAACCATACCATTTTCTGAGTTCATGCATGATCTAAAAATTTGCCGTAGAGAGTAATCTTCTTTGAAATTGATAAATTTGATCTGAGATTTGTATTAGAGACATTTGGGGACATTGCAACTGAAAATAAATTACCCTAGATCATTGCAGAAAATGTTTAATCTTTGGCAAGTGCCAAGTTGCTTAACTGGTAAAGTTTTTGGTTAATTATGTTAGTGACATCTGATTGTATCTTGCATTCACCTGAGTTTGTGCAAAGGGAGTGTTGGAGATCTACTCCCTTGTGTAGACTAGCCAAAAAGAGAAGTGTAAAAATGTAATTGAGGTTACTTATTGACCTTTTGTTACATCTTTAGACATGATATGCGCTACAAAATATCGACTTCAAGGTGTAAACCACACATTCATGAATCAGTCTAAATTTTCTGTTAGACTGTAATGAAAGTTCAACAATTGTATGATGGAACCAATCATGTATTAGTGGAAGATTGATTTTTATTTGCTTGTGTATGTTTTTTAATCAATGTCATATTGTTTGGACCATAAATTATTTTTATATGTATTAGTATATAAAGTCATATTATATTATGTTATATTGTTATATAGTATATTTATTATTGCACATGGAAAACCAATTCAAATTGGTTGGTGGTTATTTGAAAGTTGATTAAAGGACACTTGGCATTACAAGGGGAGATCAATATTGGTTACTTGAAAATCAATGGTGATAATGAAGATGGAAGTTGCTTGAAGACACTTGTCATTATAGGAGCATCTCTCACTAATTGGTAGTTGTAGGAATTTGAATTATTAGTTATTATAGTTGGAGGGAAATGTAATTCAAATTCAAAGTAGTTGTAGACTTTTCCTATAAATACTTGTGTTGTACTCCTTTGTAAGGGTCCTTGACCAAACAATGCATTAACACATTTACATTGTTATTCTCTTATTCCCTTAGCCGGCCGCCATGGCCTTTTAGTTTAATGTAACTTAGTTTTAGTTATAATTGATTTAGTGTAGTCTTTAGGCTTCTCTTTAATAATAGTTTCACTTAGTTTCGTTTTGTACTTCTTTAATATGTGAAGTCTTTCATTCCTTGTTCATATTGATGCATTTCAGTTTGTTGGAAGTAGTCTAAGGTAGTTAGGATCTACATGTCCTTTAATTTGAAGCAAGATCTATGGGCTTTGAAGTATCATAAATATTCGAAGGCCTTCGAAGCACATTAAACACTGTTGGAATTAGAGAGTTATTACGGGATTTTATTACGGGATTTTATATAAGGTCATGTTGACCATAGTGATTATGTATTTATTCTCTTTAATTAGTTTCCTTTTTTAGTTATCCTTGTAATCTTTATAAGCCTTATGATTGTGATTGTAAATATACAATTAGGTTTTACCACAGATTCAATTTGGTATCAGAGCCTACCACCTCCCAGCCCAGCCGCAACACCACCACCACCTCCCAGCCCAGTCGCAACCCCACCACCATCTACCTGCCCTTGTCGCCGCCCCTCCCAGCCCTAGCCGACCACTTCTCTTCCCTCCCATCCTAACCCGGAACCCCCCCACAGAGGCAGCGAGCCCTTGTCTCTCTCCTCCCAGCTTTTATCGCAGCCTTTGGCTGCTGTTACTTGTTCACAGCCTGTTGGGCTGCTGTCTCATCTCTCTGGGGTGATGTATTAGAGCATATGTGTGCTTTTTTTCTTCTATTTGTTTAGCCGAGTGTCCGGCTGCTTATTGTGCTTTCGCCGAGTGTCCGGCTGCCCATTTTTCTTTGCCGAGTGTCCGGTTGCCCATTGTTTTGCAGTTATTTGCTTCTTGTTACTGTGCATGCATGGCTACCACTGGGACAGATAAGGATTCTTCTTCCGCTGTTAAGGCTCCTCGCCCTGATCTCTCTCTTCCCCATACTGGGCTTGCCCACCGTGTTACCAGTGTATTGCTCAATGGGAAGAATTTTCACGCTTGGTCTAATTCTTTTCGTCTCTTTCTCGGCGGGAAGCGTAAGATTGGGTGGTTACTGGGCAAGGAGAAGTCACCTGCTGAAAGTGATCCTAAATATGATGAATGGTATACCGACAACTGTATCATTTTAGGATGGATGTTCAACTCTATGGATGAGCGTGTTTACAACATGTTTATGTATCACCGCACTATTTTTGACCTCTGGACTGCCCTAAATAAGATGTATGCTCATGCTCACAGCGATTCACGCATTTTTGAGCTCTACCAGGATATCTCACATGCTTCCCAGTCCACCTTGGGACTCTCTGTAGCGGACTTTTTTGGGTATCTGCAGACACGTTGGGAGGAGCTCTCTCAGTATGAGCCCATTACTGACTTCCCTAATGATGGTGCTGTAGAGTTCAAGCGCCTTGACCGCCGGCATACCTACCAGTTTTTAATGGGCCTGAAGCCCGAATTTGAGGCTCTTCGCACCCAGATCCTTAATACTGTTCCGTTGCCCTCTTTATTTGAGGCTTTTGCCACTGTGGAAGGTGATGAGCGCCGTCGTCGTATCAGTTCTCCTATGCCGGCCCCAGCACCACCTTCTTCTCCGTCTGTGCCTGATCAGATGGCATTTGCTGCTCCTTCTGGCCCTCGTCCCACTGGGTCTCGTTTTTTCTGCAAGCACTGTCAAAAGCCCGGCCATACCATTGATCGTTGTTTTGCGCTTCATCCAAAGTTGAAACAGGAGTTTGCTAGGAGCCGACCTCCTACTAGCCGTGGGAAAGGTACTCCTCGTACAGGGGCGGTGGTTGAGGTCACTTCACCTTCACCTTCCCTTGATTTTGGGCAGCTTCAGGCCCAAATTGCTCAGCTGCAGTCTCACTTGGGCCTGGGCTCTTCCTCCTCATCTTCTAGTCCCACGGCTGCTATTGCCACAGGTAAACCTACTGCTCTTTATGGTAAGTCAGCTCAACCCACTTAGATTCTGGATTCTGGTGCTAATAACCATATGACTGGTGAGTCTTCTGTTTTTGTCTCTCCGTTTACCTCCATTGATCAGTCTGTTTGTATTGCTGATGGCACTTCTGTTCCTGTGCGGAGTCAGGGTGATGCTCAGTTGTCTCCCGCTATCACTCTCTCCTCTGTCTATTTTATTCCTAACTTTACATATAGTCTTCTTTCAGTCAATCGTCTTGCTAAAGATCATAATTGTGCTGTTGTGTTCTTACCTACGTGTTGCTATTTGCAGGACCTGACTTCGAAGAAGATTTTTGGCAGGGGGTATGAGCGTGATGGCCTCTATTACTTTGGTGCTCCTTCGTCTTCCCGGGTGTCCTCCAGCTTGCAAGCTACTGTTTTACCTTTTTCTATTAGTTCTGTCTTACCAGACTCACATAAATATGTTTTTTCCCTTAAGACTTTAGACTTGTGGCATGCCCGTCTTGGACATGCAAATTTTCAGTATTTATGTTGGTTATTCCCTCCTTTAAATAAAGCTTGCAAAGACTTTAAGTTTAAATGTGTTGTTTGTGAATTGTCTAAGCATACTCGTACTTCATATATTCCACGCATGCATCGAGCACCTAGTGCGTTCGACCTTATTCATTCTGATATATGGGGCCCTTCACCTGTTACAGCTTTGTCCCAACATCGTTATTATGTTACATTCATTGATGACCACACTAGGTGCACTTGGGTCTATCTTATGAAGAAAAAATCTGAAGTGTTTTCTCACTTTAGAACTTTTCTACAAATGGTTAAAACTCAATTTAAAACTATTGTGTGTAATATACGGTCAGATAATGGTTGAGAATACATCACTGATGAATTTAGGGCTACCCTTAATAAAGATGGGATACTCCAACAACTTACCTGTCCCTACACTCCTGAACAGAATGGTGTGGCGGAGCGTAAGAACCGTCACATCATGGCTGCAGTTCGATGTCTCTTATGCGGTATGAATGTCCCCAAATATTTTTGGCATATGGCTGTCCTTACTGCTACCTACCTTATTAACCGCACTCCTAGCCGTGTCCTCACTGGACAGGCACCTCTTCATATTTTTAAGCCTGATGCTATCCTTTTTCCTATTTTACCGCGTGTGTTTGGTTGTACATGCTTTGTTCAGAATAGGAGTCCTACTCGCACCAAACTTGATAATAAGGCTGTTTGTTGCATTTTTTTGGGATATTCCTCTATGTCCAAGGGTTATAGGTGTTATGATCCTGTCACTCGTCATCTATATCATTCTTTGGATGTGACTTTTTTGGAAGATGTTCCTTTCTTTCCAGGTTCGTCTCCTTCTATGGCAGAAGCACCGGTGGAGGTCGTGGTAGATGATGATTCTATTTTACCGCGTCCGGTTCCGATTCTTGACTCCACCAGTGACTCTCTGCCACCTGTTATCACTAGTGATCCATCTCAGGTATACTCTCGCCGTCCACGCCTTGCTGACCCTCTGCCAACAACTTCTCCGGATTCAGGTATCTCTCCTCCTCCTATATCTACTCCTGCATCTCCTAACTTGGTTCCTCCCCGTTATCCCACTCGTGTTCGTCGCCTCCCTGCTCGTTTTCTTTTGGCTGATAGTTCTAACCATCCCATTTCCAAGTATGTCTCTTATCAGGGTTTATCGGCGTCTTATCAGTCCTTTCTTAGTCAGGTGGATTCTGTTCCTATTCCTCGTTCTGTTTGTGAGGCTCTCCAGGATCCTCAGTGGGTAGCTGCTATGCAAGCAGAAATGGATGCTCTGCAGCGCAATAAGACGTGGGAACTAGTTGACCTTCCGGCTGGTGAGCGCACAGTTGGTTGTAAATGGGTTTTCAGCCTTAAATTTTTGGCTGATGGGACAGTTGATCGCTATAAGGCTAGACTGGTTGCTAAGGGTTTTACTCAAGTTCCCGGCAAAGATTTTGGTGCCACTTTTGCACCTGTGGCTAAACTGACGACTGTTCGCCTTCTGGTTTCATTAGCTGCTTCCTATTCTTGGCCTCTACACCAACTTGATGTCAAAAATGCATTTCTTAATGGTGATCTGTCTGAGACTATTTATATGGATCCTCCGCCAGGTTTTCGGGCTCAGGGGGAGTGTTCTGGGAAAGTTTGTCGCCTAAGGAAGTCTCTCTATGGTCTGAAGCAGTCTCCCCGTGCATGGTTTAGTCGGTTTAGTGATGTGATTCTTAGCATGGGATTTTCTCGGTGTCATTCAGATCACACATGTTTTATTCGTCACCAGTCTCAAGGGAAATGCATTATTGTGTCAGTATATGTTGATGATATTATTATTACTGGTGATGATGCATCTGGAATAGTTTAAGTGAAGTGTGTTCTTGGTAAATCATTCGATGTTAAGGATTTGGGTCCTCTTCGTTACTTTCTCGGTATTGAGGTTGCTAGGTCTCGCCAAGGCATATCCTTATCCCAAAGGAAGTATTCACTTGATCTTCTCCAGGACACGGGTATGCTTGGGTGTAGGCCTGCTTCTTCTCCTATGGATCCAAACGTGAAGTTAACTTCAGAAATGGGAGAGCTTTTGCCTGATCCTTCGATATATCAGCGTCTTGTGGGTCGTTTAATCTATTTGACGAACACAAGGCCAGATCTTACCTTTGCTGTTAGTGTTGTGAGCCAATTCATGCATTCTCCGCGGACTTCTCACTTGGATGCTGTCTACCATATCCTCAGGTATCTCAAGACTTGTCTTGGTCTTGGGCTTTTCTTTAACGCAGGAGCACAGTCTGGACTTTCCTGCTTTACAGACGCAGATTATGCGGGCTCTAGGAGTGATAGGCGTTCTACGTCTGGTTTCTGTACCTTCCGTGGGGATCATCTTATATCTTGGAAGAGTAAGAAGCAAGCTGTTGTTTCGCGTTCTTCTGCTGAGGCTGAATATCGTGCCATGGCTCAGGGCACATATGAGCTTCTATGGCTTCGATCCCTTATGAATGAGTTGGGCTTCCCAATTGTGGGTTCATCCACCTTGTTTTGTGATAATAAGTCCGCCATTATGTTGTCATCTGACTCCGTTCTTCATGAGAGAACTAAACATGTGGAGGTTGATGTTCATTTTATTCGGGAAAAAGTGCGATCTGGTGTTATTATACCAAGCTTTGTTCGGTCCTCTGATCAAACTGCTGATGTATTTACTAAATCTGTTGGTCCATCGCTTCTTCAATCTTCTATTGGCAAGCTGGGTCTCGTTGATGTCTTCGCTCCAGCTTGAGGGGGAGTGTTGGAATTAGAGAGTTATTACGGGATTTTATTACGGGATTTTATATAAGGTCATGTTGACCATAGTGATTATGTATTTATTCTCTTTAATTAGTTTCCTTTTTTAGTTATCCTTGTAATCTTTATAAGCCTTATGATTGTGATTGTAAATATACAATTAGGTTTTACCACAGATTCAATTAACACCATTGAAGTTCCTTTTTCTTTTATCATTTTTCTCTATTCCATCTCACACGATAAAAGTCCTTGTTCAAGGCATTGAACGTTACCACAATTTGCTTGGTGAGGCGCAGTTTGGATAATCACATTTACACATTGGCAATTTGCTTGCCTGGCACGCTCGCACACACATTTAAATTTTCCAACCAAACACATATCTATACTCTTCATCTAGTAGCCTGGTTGTAGTTTGGGTTGTAATTTTTTCGGTTCTAGCTTATCTCTAATTTTCCAGGTTTTAAAAATGCTATGTTATTGATTGCAAACAAGTATGCATTAGTGGAAGATTGATTTTGATTTGCTTGTTTACGGTTTCTAATCAATGTCATATCTATACCCTTCAACCTAGTAGCTTGGTTGTAGTTTTGATTTCATCCTAGTAGATTGGTTGTAGTTTTGATTGTGATTTTCGGTTGTAGCTTAACTGTAATTTTCCAGGTTCTAAAAGCGGTTTGTTATTGGAGTTTCAGATACAATAAATTTTTGAAAGGGTTCCAATACATGTAGAACGAAGTGTCCAAACTGAGAGTTTTTTTATACACATCTGAATAACCCATATGGTGAAGAGCTGAAACTTCCAACCCTCTCTGTCTCTTCTATTCATCTGCTCTATCACTTGCTTCCTGTTGAAAACTCCAAAGACAGTTGATTCTGACCCCAATGAACCAGTAGAGGTTTGATGAGTCAAGAAGTTGATAATTTTTGCTATTTGGTTATATTTACAGTTGGTTAATTTTTTTTTTTGTAATCTTCCCTCTTGTAGGATCTCCCTGCAGTTCCTCCTGTGGAAGTGACATTGCAACTGCATCATCAGACCTGGCCTGTGGGAGTTGTTCTGTGGGTAAGCTCAATTAAAGCTTGATCTTAGCTGCTTCTTAAAGAATATATCAATTCGTATTTATTTCGCTTACCTATGTTGTATGATATGATTATGTAGATAATTGGCGCCCAGTCCCAAGTCATTGTAGAAGGGGTGGAGAAGCACAACCCTCTTAATATGGGTTCTATCCTCTGGATAACAGAAACCCGGTGCCCGCTAGGGTTTGTAGATGAAATCTTTGGGCCCGTCAAGAACCCTTACTATATGATCATATACAATTCAGAGAATGGAATCCCAGCTGGGATCCAAACGGGGACTCCAATTTCCTTACACTCTGTTTGGATTGAGAGAACTGGAGAGAAGAGAAGAGAAACTCATTAAGAGAAGAGTAAGAGAAGAGAAGAGAAGAGAAAGAATGGTTATGTCCACCTTGTTTGGATAGAGAGAAGAGAAGAGAAGAGAAGAGAAGAAAAACATAGCATTCTCTTGTTTGTTTAACTCTCATAAGAGAAGAGAAGAGAAAGGATTTAGAATCAATTTACTGTTTTATCCTCCCATATATATTCATCTAAACTGGTTTATTCGCTTGTAGAGGTACCGATTTAAAACAAATTGATTTTAAATCAAACATATATATGCTCATTATATGTCAACTAAACTCATTGTCCATCCAAAAAAACATTGAAGTAATAATAAACAAACATCCTTCAAATTTAAAACAATATATGGCCTACTATAAGTCACCTTAAAATAAACATAAAATAAACTAACATCTAACATAACTAAACATGTAATCTAAATAAAAAAATATTTATTATCACGTTCATTCCAAGAACACAAGCGACTCTTCAAATAAGTCCTGCACTTCGAAGTTGGGAATATAAAAACCGCACAACGTGTTTGAGACGATAATAAATACTCGGACATTTTTGCTAGGGCTGTTAAGGGTATGTTTGTAATATGAAAAAATAATCAGGGATATAATGGTCTTTGCAAGAATTTTTAATTATTAATCTCTTCTCTTCTCTCCATGATCTCTCCAAATTGGAGAGAACCAAATTTGGGCTCTTTTTCTCCTCCCTTTCTCTCCGGTTCTCTCCATTACCGTTCTCTTCTCTCCCAACTTAACTATCCAAACGAGAGAACTGGAGAGAAAGTGGTTCTCTTCCTCTTCTCTTCTCTCCAGTTCTCTCAATCCAAACATAGTGTTAGTTTCCGAGTTTGTAGATCACGTCCTCAATGACAAGAATCTTTACAAGAAAGGGTATGATGCATCTGGTGAAAATGATGAAGAGGTGACTGGATGAGGCAGAGTTTTCAGATGATGAGAAGGAGACCGAGCACAAGAGAACGATGAAAGTGACAAAAGGGGTACAAATGACCAGAATCATGGAAACAAGAAAAAGGAAAGAAGAAAGAAAAACAATCGTGGTGGGACCTGGACAAATGTTCAATCTTCAACCCCGCAAACACCAGCAGGCGGGTCCTAACGTCCACCGGATCAAAACCAGCATTGCTCCCCATCATCAGTGCCGCTGCATCAAGTCAATGGTTTGCAATCCTTAGGAATGTCTCAAGGTTTTGCTGCTGGGCCAGGCTTTATCCCACCACATCCACAACTAACACCGATTCCTGGCTTCGTTATACCCTCCAATGGAGTTTGGACAGGTGGTATGCTAGCTGAGCAGCCGCAGAATGTGGTTTTAAGTAATGGGTTTCCTGTAGACAATATGCCATGGCTGCAACAGAATCATCATCAACAACAAATGAGTCAAATGACTCAAATGACTTTCTCGAATGGAATGCCGATTCAGCAGCAGTTCTATCTTAGTCAAATGTTACCTTCTAATGTTTTACAAGGTGGGCAGCCAAATGTGTGTGCAGGACACACGTTTGCTACTTGGCCAGGATTTGTGGGCCAAACCAGTTTCAACCAAGCACCATTCGGTGTTGGCTTTCAACCACACCCACTCATAAATAATGGACAGCAAGGGTTTCCGTAACAGAACTACGATTTGCAGCCAACTTTGGCTAATCCTGGGAATGGTGAAGCTTGTCATCAAAATTTCAATCAAGGTACTTATTTGGGTAATGGCGGAAGAAGATCATATTGCAGAGGGGGCAGTGGTGGTTGTTTTGGAGGTGGGAGAAACAGGCAGCAGCCTAAGTGAAAAGGTTATGAACTTCTACTTATAATAGAGTTGTAGATAAACTTGTAAGTCTTTGCGTGACTTTTTGTTTGAAATATTCTCTACTTCTCTGTGAAATACTACTTTTGATAGCTAGCATAAAATATTTTTATCATGTATGTGGCTTCTAGTTTTTAAACTTGTTTTAATTGTCTGCTACACTCAGTGGATTGTTTTTGTCAGCATCTTTGGATGGTGGGATTGGTTTGCCCATTTTATAGAAATTTGTGCTGTAACAAATCAAATTTTCCTTATATCAGTTCAGCACTTTCTTTTACATATCAGGTTCATAAGGATAGACTTCGGTTGATGACTTGAAAGCTAGTGGTTAGAATATCCATTGGAAGTTTGATCAGTACATGCTCTATCCTAGAAATCACTTAATACTTTTTACTATTTCTACTATTTGACTTGGTTGCTGGCTGTTATGTTGTGTTGTTTACTGAAAGGCTTAATTGCAAAACACACTCTGAAGTTTGGTCCCTGTCTCATTTTAGTATATAGTTTTAATTGAATCAATTTGGTTTGTGAAATTTTTTAAATACAAGCAATGCGATCCAAATATCCAATTCTGTGAGAAAAGTTAATGGAATTTACTCACATGCTATGCATTGTCACGCTTTTTAGGGGCAAAAATGCAATATTATCAATCTCCCAATCCGCTTATCTTTGTAATTGTGCGCAGCATTATATATTTTGTCCAAACACAATGGGATATTTGGATCATATTGCTTCTATTTAAAAAATTTAGGGACCAAAGTGATGCAATTGAAACTACAAGGACAAAATGAGACAAGGACCAAACTTCAGGGTTATGTTTCGTATTTAAGCCTTATTGATATCATATGATCTTTGAGCTTTGGCATGATCTACTGAATCCCGAGAAAGAGGAATTTATAAGGCTTTGTTTGATTCATGGAATTATGGAATGAAAAGAGAAAGGAAAACTAGTTAAATTTTTTTTTTCATGCTTAAACAAAATTATAAGTTAAATTTTTTTTTGATAAAAAAGAGGTTAAATTTTTTCAAAATGTTGGTGAAACTTAAGAAATATGGGAGGAAAGTGACTCACAAAATTTGAAAATTTTGATTTATCTAACTATATATTCCTTTCTTTCCTATTTTTCTTGCCATTTTCCATTTTTTTTTCTGTACTATTTTCCTTGGCAACTAAATAAAAGGAAGTGATTTCCTTTCTTTTCCCACACTTAATCATTGAACCTAATAGAGCTAAAGGAGTGCCCAAAATTTGCGAGCCACTGCATAGTGCATTAACTGATGATTCCACTCGCAATGCCAACTGAATAAGAAATAATCGCTTAGCCATGAGCCACGAATTAAATATTAAATCAAATTCAGAAAAAAGAACAGATCAGTATTTTTCTCAACTCAACCCTTCAGCCAATGAAAGAAACCTAGAAGAAGACTAGGAGAGGTCACCAAATTCACCATTTCTTCCCACAACTGTAGCAAAATGCTCAATAAATTCACCCGGTGAATTTTTTATTTTTTTTTCGGGAGTCTACTAGGCTTTTGTTCAGTTTCTTTTGTACAAGTTACACCTTAAGTCACAGAGGGGCAGGGCTGTATAGTTTATAGGTCTTGCTTACTTGCTTCTTGTGGACGCATTACTTGAGGCTCACTTGTATATCAATATGTTTTTGATTTATCGATTATATTTGACATTTTACAATAGAGTTGATATATATTTAATTTATAAAAAGCACATGATTGATTTTTATATTGCTAATAAATTGTTAACCGATTTTTAATTCTCTCATTTAGAAATGACTTCTTTTTGGAATATCTACTCTGACCTCCCTTAAGGTTAGGTCTTATTACACGGATCTCTCCGGTGATTTTTATAATTACACAGACATCCCTTCTTCGTAGCAGTAGACTAATACCATTAAAATTTACGCGAAAGTACATGTTTACCCTCAATTGGGTACATTACACTCACCTTCCCTGAGCTATGGCCTAATTACACAGACTTTCTTTGAGGTTGATAGTTGTATAACACTCATCTCCCCTCCTTTTGCCAACAATGAGTTAACCAAAAAACTTATAATTTTTAAGTTACATTTTCTCAAAATACCAATGCTTATGCTTATTACACCTACAATTAAAGATTTTGAATGTTATATACATATATGTATACATGACTTGTTCGATTTGAATTTATACACAAACAAAAACTATAATTTTCTTGATTAGGGTTGTTATTGGGGCTTAATTTTGCTTGATTGGAGTTTCGTCACTCATTTCTGAAGATTAATGAGGAAAGTTATAGAAAAGTATTAGGTTGATTGTGGTTGTGTCATGGCTTACAAGATCAATGCAAAATATTAGAAAAATATTGAGTTGAATATGATTGAATTGCATGAAATAGAATTACATTGATTTGCAATTCTAATCTCTTGTTTGATTTGAAATAAAAATGACTCATAATTCTAGTTTGATTTCTTATAATACCGCTATTAAATTATATGAGGCAAACGAAGATAGAGAAGTAACTACCCGTGCAAATGAAATCAAATTGTCGACAAAATCAGACTACTTTTTGTTGTATTTGAAAATCCCTAAAATAAGAATTGGTGGAATTAGAAATAATATCAAATATAGTTTTATATCAAGCCAAACACAAGAATTGCTATAAAATTATAATTAAAAATAAAATCATTTTTTATTTGTGGCAAACCAAGCACATTGTTAAGGAGACAACAAAAGCCCTGGTCAGCTCGAAAAATAAAAATAAAAGTAAAAGTTCAATACTCAGTGCAGTTAAATATAAATTCGATTTAAATGAAATTGGGAAAATAGACGAAGTTCTAAGTAGGGGTGGGCATACTTTGGGCCAACCCGAACTTTCGACTCGAAACCGAAATTTTAAACCATTTCGAATCGGTCCATTCAGGCTACTAAGTCAGTTCGGATTTTAGTAGAGTTTTTCAACCCGAATTTTCAAACTTTTTCAAAATTTCTTGTTGTGGATTGCATTTGTACTATTAAAAGCTTTAAATCAATTCACTAATCAGGTTGCCAATGCTATATATATATATATATATATATATATATATATATAAAAACATAAAAAGGCGGTTAAATTTCAATTGAAAGTTTTGAATCGAACCCAAACTTACATTTCAGAACTCGAACGATATTTTCAAATTTTGTTTCAGTTTGAATTTCGGTATCAAACGAACAACCTGTCCCGAAGTAGTGGTGTCAATCAGGTCGGGTTGGCCCGGCCCGGCCCGTTTTTTTGGGGCTAAAAGTCCGGCCCGGCCCGCCACAAGGCCCGGCCCAGTTCACATACCCCGGGCCGGGGTGGACACCCATCCTTCCGTCCATGGCCCGGCCCGGCCCGAAATGGTGAAAAGTTCTGCCCGGCCCGAAGCTCGCCACAGCCCACTTCAAAAATAGAAGAAAGTCCGCTAGCCTGTCCGGCCCGGCCCGATATCTGGCCCACTAGGCCCGGGCCACCGATCCGGGGCGAACACACCCCCTCCACTCTCAAGCCCGGCCCAATGTTTGATGAAGCCCGGCCCGGCCCGAAGTCCGCTTTGACCGGCCCGGCCCGTTTAACACCTCTATCCCGAAGTTGTCTGATTTGAAACCGCGAACCGACGCTAAAAGGAGTACTATTTACTCGACGCTAAATAAAACGAGATATTTGAGATTCTTAAAGACAAAAGTACCCCCTCATATAACTAAAATACACCAGAATAGTACAGAAAGTGAGGGAGAAAGGCCCTGTCAGTGCAAAAAGGCCAAAGAAAGTGTGTGTGTGAGAGAGAGAAGCAAGCTGCAAAAGCTAACAAAGTTTGCAAAAGCTAACAAAGTTCATCATCCTTTCCATAGATCTCTTTGGTGGAACAGTCAGATTGTGAAAGATTACATCTCTCTTTGTATAATACTTTACTTTTTCTCTCTGTAACCCTCTGTAGTTATATATATATATATATATATAATTATGTCTACATGTAATTACTCTCTCTAGAGAGAACCTGTCTTCTATGGTTACAATGGCGTCTCACTAAAAGTCTCACTTCTGTTTGGGGTGGGAGTGGGGGGACTACTGAGTGAACACAGCTGAGTTATGGGCTGTTGCGAATCGTCCTTCTCGAAAGAACCTCTATCTAACAACACCAAGGATCAACGTAACGGCCAAAACCATCCTCATCCGTCGAACGCCACCGCCAGAAACGCCACCGGAGGAGGCGCCACCGCCGCGGGGTGCGTCCCGACCTTCTCCGAGTTCTCTCTTTCCGACCTGAAGGCGGCAACGAACAATTTCAGCTCGGAGTTCATCGTATCAGAGAGCGGCGAAAAAGCCCCAAATGTCGTCTACAAGGGCCGACTCCAAAATCGACGGTGGATCGCTGTCAAAAAGTTTAGCAGAATGGCTTGGCCCGATCCCCAACAATTCGCTGTAATGATTTGTAGAATTATCACACTTTTTGTTTGTTTTGCTTCGATATCTTTTTTTAGGGTTCAATGTTTACGAGTTTTATATTATATTATTAGAGTTATAAATACTACATTTTATCCCTGTGGTTGTTGACTTCTTGGTTTGGTGCATTTTCATTTTACCCAACCCATGTGCTTCAAAAGTTGACAGTTAACCCTTGTGTTCTTGGACTAAAGTGAAACTACTCAGATTTCTCTCCAAATAGTTCCACATGTGGATTAATTGTTAAAAATTAGCCCCACATATGAGAGTTTAAGTATGAAAATTAATCCCAATTTGTAGAATTATCACACTTTTTGTTTGTTTGGTTCGATATCTTTTTTTGGGGTCCAATGTTTATGTTTGTTTGATTGTTGTTTCGTGACTTCCTCAAGGATGAAGCATGGGGAGTTGCAAAGTTGAGGCATAAGAGGCTGGCCAATTTGATTGGTTACTGCTGTGATGGCGATGAGAGGCTACTGGTTGCAGAGTACATGCCCAATGATACACTAGCAAAACATCTCTTCCACTGTATGTTAAATCGAATTTGCTCTGTTCTCATTTGAAGACTTAATTCGTTGACTAGTTTTGGTTCGCATGGCTTTTTGGCAACCCTAGCTTAATTCGTTGACAAGTTTTAGTTCGCATGGATTTTTGGCAATCCTTTTCCATTTCATTGTTCATATGATAAGAGGTATGGAAAAGAGATAGTACTACCCCATTAGAACTGACAAAAACATGCCGGAGTAAAATTTACATGCTAAGGCCATCTCCAATCCTTACGAAAATTTTACCTAAATTTCACTTAAAAATTTGAGTAAAAGCTTGATTTGGATATAGGGTTCTCCTGTTAGAATATAAATAAGATTGGTAGAATGTAATAAGGGCATATTGGTATTTTCCTTGCATTGATCTATGAATGTTGAGATTAGTGGGTGGAGAATTATTCTGCCCTATTCTATTATTCTCTCTTCTTTTCTTTTTCTCTTCTTACTCTCCAACTTTCCCTAACCCTAATCTTTTAGTACAAGATTCAACTTGGTATCAGAGCAAGACGATCTAGGCCAAACAACTCTCAAATAAGGAGCAGAATACACAGACGAAGGTGTAGACACCAGTTGCCACTGCTGACATCTCTTTCTGGTGGCTGACGTCATCATTTGTCGACGGAAAGACATGCCCAGCTTCGGTTTTTGATGCTGAGTATCGTGGTGTCTTTGTTTTTGAGATTAGAAGTTGTTTGAATTGTCTTTTCATTTTTCGAATGTTTTTTAGTTTTTCGGAATTCATTTTTCGATATGCAGATCTGGGGCTTCTTAGTACTTTTGAATGCTTCGAATCATCTCCAAGGGGGTCAGTTTAGACATTCCAAGGCTTAGTTTGGCCCCCATTTTAGTGCTTCTCGTTTTTTAAAGCACAGTTTCATGTTAATTCATTTGGTAACTAGTTTATTAGCTTTGCAAAAAATTGAACTTAGGATTTTTTTGGGGGGAGCTTTTAAAAGCTCTAGGTTGCTTTTTAGTTTCATGATATCTTTTTGAAGAGTAGTGTGTCACTTATATAAAATTATCAAACAACTTAATAATAAATTTAAGCTCCTTTTAAAAAGCCACGTGAGCTTCATTCTAGAGCTTTTAAAAGCTTCCCCCAAAAAAGCCCTAAGTTCAATTTTTGCAAAGCTCATAAACTAGTTACCAAATGAATTAACATGAAATTGTGCTTTCAAAAAGGAGCAGCACCACAATGGGGGCCAAACTAAGCCTAAGCCCAAGTGGCCTATGAATGATTTGTGTTGATTGATTCAAGTTTGCAACCTTTTTTATTTGGAAACCACCGAACGGACCTCTCAGTTATTGTCTTTGGTTCCTCGTCTCTATTCTTTTGCTGTTTTACTCTGCTGTTTTTTTTTTTTTTTTTTGCTGTTACATTGGTTCGTATGGCTGAGGGAAAATCTTCAGTGGTTAAGGAGGATGAACTTCCGCGATCTATCACTTCGAAAATGTTGAATGGCATGAATATTTAACTTGGGCACATGCTGTGAAAGTATTTTTACGAGGGAAACGCAAGTTTAAATATGTTACCGATAACCCTCTTGCTAAGACAGATGCGAAGTACGAGGAATAGTTGTGTGAGGATTCCATTGTTATGGGCTGGCTATGGCACAGTATGGAACCACATGTTGCTACAACTGTGGAGTTTTGTGATTCTTCTAAAATGATTTGGGATTCTGCTGCCGAGTCATTCTCGCAACAAAGTAACGTTTCTTGGGTTTTTGAATTATATGAGCAGATTTTGTCTTGTAAGCAGTCCGAAAAATCATTACCCGAGTACTAGAGCAACCTTAAAAATTTGTGGGATCAATTGTTTCAGTATTGTCCATTTACTACCGATCTAGAGCAACAAAAACGAAATTGGGAGGACTTCATGATTGTCTCGTTGTTATCGGGTCTTGATTCAGTTCTTCGAGGCTTTAAGGATCCGATACTTGCGAGTGAGACTCTACCTACTGCAGCTAATGCATATTCTCGGTTGCTTTGCTCATCTTTGGGGCACAATTCAAATACGACAGTTCCCACTTGCTCCTCTTCTGAGTCTTCTGCTTTAGTATTGAGCAATAGTGGTCGTGGGTTTGGTTCTCGTGCCGTCCGTGGAGGACGTGGTTTTCGTGGTGGTACTCGAGGAGGTGGTCGTACTAGTAGCCGTGGTGATAGAAAGTGTGATCATTGTGGTGGCAACAATCATACCGAACCTTACTGTTGGGTGGAGTAAGGTTAGCCGGATTATGCACATCAGGTTGTTGATGTTTCTACATCGCCAGTTAGTGCTTCTCCTTTGACGGGCTCTATTATTCCTGGTTCTGGTTCTCATGATGCACTCACGACTCAACTTGGCGAGCTCGTTCAGACATTGCGTATGGCTCTTCCCTTTGGTCTTCCTTCATCATCCACTGCTTCCTTAGTTGATTAAGGTAATGTTGAATGTGTGGCTCGCTTGCCATCATCCTGGGTCATTGACTCTGGCGCTAGCTCACATATGTCTGGTATAGCTTCTCTCTTTTCTAATTTACACCCTATTCAATACAATATTGTTTTGGTGGATGTGTCTTCTCGGCCAGTTCTTGGGCAAGGTTTCCTTCATCCCACTCCTTCCTTACCTTTCTCTTCTAGTCTTTATGTCCCCAATTTCCCTTTCAACTTGCTTTTTGTTAGCCAACTGACTAAAAACTTAAATTGTTCCATAACCTTTTCTCCCACTTCTTGTGTCTTTCAGAACCTCAAGACGAAGAGGATGATTGGTTCAGGGCATGAGAAGGATGGACTCTATTTTATGGATCCTGGTGGTTCTCCCGTTCCTTCTTCTTCAGCTTTGAGTGCTGCGGTTTCTCCTCTTCAATGGCATTTTTGCTTGGGTCATCCGTCTTTGGCTAAACTTAAGTTGGCCATTCCTGGTTTGGATCGTGTGTGTAATTTGAACTGTGAGGCTTGTCAGTTGAGCAAGCATCATCGTAGTTCCTTTTCTAGTCGTAGTTCGAGTCGTTAATCTGGATCTTTGATATTGTTCACACAGATATATGGGGACCTTCTCGTTTTTCTAGTTTGAAATTTGAATGGTTTTAAATATTTCATAATATTTGTGGATGATTATTGATGATGCCGAAAATTGGTAAGAGAGATTAAAAGAGAGATATGGGGACACAAGAGCTTGTATGTGGTTCGGTCCCGTTAACGAGGTGACCTACGTCCACGGTTGCGTCAGTGCGCTTCACTAGCAGATCACCGGCGGGCCTGGTGAGCCAACAGTTTGGGCGGCACTACCAGTAAAACCGACCGGGTTTATGCGTATGAGTGAGAATTAGATGCTATTCTTTTTGATCGAATGTCCTCCCCTTTAATGGGGGTGAGCGGCCTCTTTTATAGGTACAAGAGACCACCCGTACATGGTAAGTTTGTAGATTGGGAAGCCTAATCTATTTATAGCCTGATTTACATGAACCTAGGGATATTTCCTAAGTAGTTTAGGAAACTGCTTGCTCCTTCCATTTAGTCTTCTAACTGGGCTAGGAAACTGCCTGGAGGCTTGTTGACCAAGCAACCACGCCTACTGGGGCGCGCCCATGCAGGGTCCATCTGGAAAGAACAACTGGGCTTACGGCCATCCCGGGCGTTTCTGCGTCACAGCCCGGGATACTGTGTAGTCAGTCCAAATTCAAGATGACCTAGCTTCTCTTTGCTGAGGTGGCGTGGCCTGACTTTGACCTGATATTTTTGTGCATATCAATTATTCTCGTATAACATGGTTATTTTTAATGAAGGAATGATCTGAGTTACCTACTATTCTTTCAAGGTTCTATAATGAAATCTTTGTTCAGTTTGGTAAACAGATTAAAATACTTCGTTATAATGCACTAGAATATACACAGGTTGCTATTGATTCTTTTTGTGTTGATCGGGGTATCATTCATCAAACTAGTTGTGTCTGCACCTCCCAACAAAATGGTGTGGCTGAAAGGATGCACCGTCATTTGTTAGATATTGCCTGCACTCTGATTTAATATGAAGGTACCAAAACATTTTTGGCATGACGCTGTTCTTACTGCATGTCATCTTATTAATCGAATGCCATATGTCATTCTTGATAATCGTTCCCTCTTCTCCCTTATGCACCCTAGAATTTTACGGTTTTCACCATTCCATCTTACACCCCGGGTGTTTGTGTGTGTTGCCTTTGTTCATATTCTAGATCCCGGTCATGACAAACTATCTCCCCGTGCTCGTAAATATGTGTTACTTGGGTATTCTCGCACTCAGAAAGGATATCGCTGCTACTATCCCGAGTCTCAATGCTACTTTGTGAGTGCAGATGTTACATTTTTTGAGTCCACATCTTACTTTTCGTCTTCTGGTCAGGTGTTATCTCCCAATCTTATATCTTCACGTGAGGGGGAGTCTAATGTCACTACTCCTTCCCTTCCGCTACCTCTTTCTTCTCCTCCTTTGCAAGTTTACCAGCGATCTGGAGCTAGGCGTCTTGTTTCTTATAGTCCTGATGCTCCATCTTTAACGTCTGCGGGTCCTGCTCCTACCATTGATGATTTACCTATTACTTTACGAGGAGGTAAACGTACGTGTACTCAACATCCTATTGCTAATTTTGTGTCTTATGCACGTACTTCCTTTTATTTGCAATCGTTTGCATGTGCATTGTCTTCTGTTTCTATTCCCACTTCTTATACGCAGGCTTTGTGTTTCTTGGGCTGGAAAAATGCTATGGATGAAGAACTGAGTGCTCTACATAAGAATCAAACCTGGGAGCTTACAGTTCTTCCCCCTGGCAAGCAAGTGGTTGGTTGTCGTTGGGTTTATATCGTTAAGTATCTTCTCGATGGTTCTATTGAGCGCCTCAAGGCTTGCTTAGTTGCTAAAGGTTACACTCAAACTTATGGTGAGGATTATTTTGAGACGTTTTCACCCGTGACCCATCTTAATTATGTCAGGATCCTACTTTTTGTGTTGTCACTCGTTCTTGGCCGCTGTATCAGTTGGATTTTAAGAATGTATTTTTCCATGGAGACCTTCAGGAGGAAGTTTATATGGATCAGCCTCTTGGCTATGCCACTGTAATTTTTTTTTTTTTTTTGGTACAAGAGAAAAACAAGGGAAAGCAAAACACAAACAAAGGCTAGCTACCATGAGGGAAGCTTACCCCACTAAGATCCGCCATAAGAGGCTTACATAACTCCCTAGGGGGGGCATCTAACAAAACAAGGGGATTCACTTGATCCACCCCAAAATTAGCAAGCAAATCCACACATCTGTTACCTTCTCTAAAAACATGACTAATTCTACCTTTACAAATTCTAAGCAAAAACTTACAATCTTCGATAACCACCTTAAGAGGATGATTCTCATCAAGATTACAGATAAGATGACATGCTGTTAGAGAATCAGTTTCAACTAAAATTTGTTCCATCCCTTTACAGTGGCATAGTCTCCTGGCTATGCCACTATTGGAAATGAACATCTTGTTTGTCGATTGCGCAAGGCGCTTTATGGCTTGAAGCAATCTCCTCAGGCTTGGTTTGATCGATTTAGCGCTGTTGTCATTGCCTATGGATTTTGTCGTTCTACTTTTGATCATTTTGTCTTTGTTCGACGCTCCTCTGTGGGCACAATTATCTTGATTGTGTATGTTGATGATATTGTTATTTATGGGAATGATTTGGTTGGTATTACCGATTTGAAACGCCATCTCAGCCAACACTTTCATACTAAAGATCTTGGTGCTCTTTGCTACTTTCTTGGGATCGAGGTTGCTCGTTCTCGTTTGTGTATTTCTTTATCTCAACGAAAGTATGTGCTTGATCTTCTCTTTGAGACTGGTCTTTTGGTTCTCGGCCTGTTGACACACCTATGGATTCCACTATTAAGCTTGATGGTGAGCATGGTGTCCTGTTTACCGATGTCGGCCGATATCGACGGTTGGTTGGGAATTTGATTTATCTTACTGTCACACGTCTAGATATTTCTTATGCAGTCGGTGTGGTCAGTCAGTATATGCATGCCCCACGTCAACCTCATTTTGATGCAGTTTGTCGTATTTTGCGTTATCTAAAGCGTGCTCCTGGACGTGGGCTCTGTTACAAACCCTTAGATTCCTTATCTGTGACAAGTTTTAGTGATGCTGATTGGGCAGTAGTCGATCTGATAGATGGTCCATTTCCGGCTATTGTACCTTTGTTGAGGGTAATTTGGTTACTTGGCGCCGTAAAAAGCAAAATGTTGTTGCGCGTTCTAGTGCTGAAGCTGAGTATTGAGCTATGGTTCATACTGCTTCTGAAATGTTATGGGTTCGTTCTCTACTTGAAGACCTTGGCGTCCCTGTATCTGCTCCCATGGAAATGTTTTGTGATAATCAAGCTGCCCTCTTTATTGCCAATAATCCTGTTTTTCACAAGCGTACCAAACATATAGAAGTTGATTGTCACTTTGGGATTTGTTGGTCAAGAAACTGATTGTCACTTCTTATGTCCGTTCCGAGAATCAACTTGGTGATATTCTCACGAAACCTTTACCTCGGTCTTCCTTTACTTTCTTGTCTTCCAAGCTCGGCATGTTTGATTTATATGCTCCAGCTTAAGGGGGGTGTTCGAATATAAATAAGATTGGTAGAATGTAATTAAGGGCATAATGATATTTTCGTTGTATTGATATATAAATACCGAGAATAGTGGGTGGAGAATTATTCCGCCCTATTCTATTATTCTCTCTTCTTTTCTTTTTCTCTTATTACTCTCCAACTTTCCCTAACCCTAATCTTTTAGTACAAGATTCAACTTCTCCAATAGGCACTTCAACTATTACTCAAATGTTTTCTCAAAATACCCATTTTATCCCAAGTATATCCACATGTACCTCTCACATCTACACAAATTACACCCTAGGATATCTCCCTCTCCCTCTTCCCCGAAATAGCCCCATTAGAAGCAGGAACCTTCCAAAGTGGACCCGCTCCCCGCCCCGACCCCCACTTCTGCTCTCGCCTCACTTACGAACAAACCTTTGAACCTCATAAAGATTAACGCTTTCCTGCCCCCCGCCCCCTCTCCCGCTTCGTGCAACTTAACCCCATTCGATGCCTCGTCCATCACTGGCAATAATCAGGTCATTATTTGTCATGACCCGAATTTACACATATGAATCTAGGACACGTGACACGCCATCATGGCTCGTCCCAAGTCATTAAAGCTCCGAAAACGAGTATACCGACAATGGCTCTTTCAAGGTCCGTACACAAACCATTTAAAATGCCTCTTAAAAAGGTTGATTTTCAAAAGTTACATTTTGGTGGATTTAAGGAACACCAAAAGTACCCTTTCATATAAAAAGATCTAATTAATAACCATCGAAAGACATAGTTTAAGAAGTCTGCCAGAGGTGTTTTCGATCGGTCCCTTTGGGCCTGTTGAAAGTCCCTCAAGTGAAAGGAAGCCTACTGTGTACCTTTCGACCGGTCCAGCGGGACTCGACCCGTCAAAGGGTCCCGCTGGACCGGTCGAAAGACCCTATGCGAGCTAAGAAGCACGGACACGACACGACTCAAATACGTTGACACGATATTTCTCAAAAAAGCATGATACGATACGTAGGGGACACGAATTTTATTTAAATATTTTAATACAGTCAGGCTCTAAAGAGGGCGCCCTCTCTTTATTAAAGAGAGGGGCCTCTGTTTTGGCCGTCGGATCGTGTTTTTATTAATGGCAGTTTTGTCATTTCACAGTTTTTAAACACAATCCTACGGCCAAAACAGAGGCCCTCTCTGGAGATTTTTCATTTTTTAATATATATATATATATATTACCATTTTTAATCAAAATTGGTATAAAAGCAAATAAATCACCACAATATTATGATATTATCAATAACAACAATGCCAATGAATAAAATTATAAAATATCTTCATTAATAGGCTAATAGCATTCATCAACATTTATAAAACCCTAATAGACAACAATATAAAACATATACATTACATACATCACATATGAAGTTGAAACTCCTAAACTGAAAAACTACAACTTTAGTATGCATAAACAAAAACCCTAGATTCAAAAACCCTAATTTAAAAAACCGTAATGTTTCATTTAGGAATGAGTTCCATCCATAAAATTTTTAGATTTTTAGCTACAAGAAGATAGACAAAAGAAGAAGAAGAAGAAGAAGAAGAAGAAGAAGAAGAAAAGGATACCAATTTGCATGTCCCGTGCGTGTCGCCAACATGTCTTGAGTGTGTCGCCAACGTGTCGGATAAAGAAAAAAGAATATGTATCCGACATGTGTCCAAAGCGTGTCGAGTCATGTCAGTGTGGATACGCGTCAGATACTGATACGATGGCCAATATAGAGTGTCGGTGCTTCATAGTTTGCGAGCCTTCCTCAGCCCCCTGCTCAATTTTACCACATCAAAATCATACAAAACTTTTTTACAAAAACTCAAACTTGAACCAAAACCAAACTTCAAAACCATTCCTCACATTATTAGGATTATAATCTTGAACTTTCAAGAGCTATGGCAAGTAAAATGGAAGCTTCGAAGCTAGTTAGAAAACAATGCGCAAGTGAGTTTCCCCATACTCAATTTTAAGTGAAACTAATGTACATGCTTCCATTCAAGAGTGCTAGGCTAAGCACCACCACACAAATCCGGCTTATACCCAAGAATCAAACCCAAGGCTTACATATTACAAGTCCAGCTCCAAGTCGTCTCCAACTAGGATATAGTTACACAAGCATAACTACTATACGGATTAAAACCGATTACAAGCATATGTACAACATAAGTCTTGAACTAGAGTTTACATGATAGCTACAACTCGAATCTAAAAGACCAATTACAACACAATACCACATGAAACTATATACAAGAGCTACAACTACTCCCATATCCACCCAACCTCACCATTTTCTTGTTTCACTTCTTCGATTCCTCGCCACGATCATCTACGATGGTTATTCAATAACCATTACAATATATAAGCTTTATGCTTAGTGAATGACAATAATTATGCACGTGGATATCAAGCATGCTTAATTTCATCGCATTACACAAAATTATAGTCTCCGACGACTGAACCACTGCTGGTTCACATCCACCTCTACCCACTAGCCCGTGATTCCACTCCCTAAGTCCACGCGACTAGCTATGACCCATGCCACTACACGTGCAATCCCAAGGCCTCTGGCGGCCTGTGGTTGTCAGCACATCAATTACCTTATGGTGGAATAAAGCTAGCATCCCATTGATCCAAATAGGCAACTCAACATACTCATTTAAGTCATTACACCATATTATCTCACAACTACGCATTTCTAACTGATTCGGCGCAGTTTGACACCATGAATTTTCTATTATAGCTAAGCATATAAAATTAAGCTAATTAAACATACTATTATCATCACAAATGAACCCAAACATGAATTAATCCAAAATTCACAATTAAAGTCACTCACCTCCCGGAAATCGCTCCTAAACGTGAGATTAAAGCTCTACTATGAACTAGGTATAAATCCTATACAAAATATGTGAATTATAAGCTATCATCCCAAAATGAGGCACCGAAAAACTGTCATTAAACTCAATAAAACTAGTATCAAAGTATTAGACCCACCTCCAAGAGTCCGAATATGGTCTCCTATTTGAAAACGAAGGTCGTTTGGTCGGTGAATCGACGTCGTAAAGTTTGGCGAAACCCCGTGCTCGTAATCTCCATCTTGGTCGGTTCCAATGAAGAAGATGAACACATCTTCTCTTTCCTCTTTGCTTATATGCTAAGTCTATTCTTAGTATTTATTATGAAATCCCTTAAAGTTTGGGTATTTCTAATTACACTCTTGCTAGTTAGTAAACTAACTAATTAACTGCTCAAACTTAAATGGGTCTTTGTCTATGTTTCGTATGGGTCCCATAAGTGGTCCCATATAATTATATTAAGTTGCTAATTAACCTATTAATTATGCAATATGTCCAATTCGCGTCACAAAGGTACCCAAAGTGACCACACAAATGGTCTCTACAATAAGTAACATATCAAGAATGATATAATAATATTTCGCATAATCCTAAATAAACATTTAAGCACCAAAGGGTATTTTCCACAACTCTGTCCGATCTCAAATGGAACATTCTCAACTCATGCCCTAATTTGGGATTGCCACATTGGCCAATACTAGGTTCCCTCTGGACACCCAAATACAACTAGTGATTAAAAACCCACATAAACATGTGTTAATACACACCATTAAATCACATTAATGCATACTAAACATAATTAAACATTACCCGTGAGAGCGGGTGTTACATTCTTTCTCCCCTTGAGCGGCTTTGCGGTTTCTCCATTTATTCTCAGGTGACTTCGTAGTCCCTCCCTCTCCCATCCGGTGAGTTCGCTGGTCGTACTTTTCCTTTCGGCGAACAGAAGGGTTTGGCAATAGAGTTGTTGGTAATTTGGTGCTATGAACAGTCGGAGTTTCAATTTGGTATGGGATTTGGGTAAAACTCAATTTGGTATGGCTTTGAGTATAGGGTTGGAGAGAATTTTTGGGGTTTTCAACCAGATTTGAATATGGTATGGGTAAAAGGTAAACATTGGAGATGCCTTAAGAAGTAAAAGCTCTATGGCAAGATTTGCAAGCATGGTTCTCTATCTTTGGGTTGAAATTAGGCTAAGTCAAAACATACAAGTTCCACTAAAATTTTGTAAAGTGGGCTTTGTATGTAATGTTATGTTGATTTATATTCGTTTTCAGGTGTGAACAAATAGGTTGATTGAGATCTATGATTTGTGTCATAGTTGAATTAGCAATAGTATGTTGGAGGTACTAAGAGAAACCAATGTTTGGAGTTGTAGCGTATAAGGAGAGGGGTTTTAGGCTGAAAGAAAGGGGATGAAGGGAAATCTTTCACCTTGTTGTATAGTAATGAGGGGGGAAACAAAGAGTGGTCTTAACTCAAGAGTTTGAAACCCTGTTCTAGGTTTGGGATGGGAAAGAGTTTTCAGTAATTAATCATGTTTGCGCCTTGTTCATGTAATAAACGTCCCCGCTTTCTTTTCTTCTTACTACCTTCCTAAAGAAGAGGAGGATCTACCTCTGTCCTTGTATTTCTTTTACTCTACCTAATAAATTAAATAGGAATATCGGTGGTTGTTGTCCTTTCCTTTCTTGCCTTGTCTTTACTGAATACCGATACCCTCCCCTTCCCTTCTCTCTTGCTTAATGTAAGACACCTTAGGCAACGGTGAGTGGTGACGGATGTGTGATTGTTGAATACTAATAATCGAAAAGGAAATTTTCTCATGCAATGGAGCCAGCGATTAGTTGAAAAGAGTGTTGGATAATACTTTGGAAGAGTTAAATAAGGTTTTTCGTTGTTCTTCACTATGTTTATCAGAGGGGACACTTGTTTGGCTCAATTGTAAAAGCTCGAGCTGACAATGTAATGATATGAACTTGAGTATGAGTGTAGCCACTTTGTGAAAAAGTAATAAGTTTTAGTCTATATCTATTCTATACATCTTAACCACTAATAGAAGTGGGACTAATATTGGTTAATCACCCGTCACCTTGACCTGGCCCAACGATTCCAGCCTGGCAAAAGTCTTTGATTCAGTTGATGCATAGTGTTATGTCATACCCTCTCAATCTTGTTGAAGGATATAGTTCAAAGCTTCACGAGAATGTTCTTTGCTATGCTAGTTTTCCTTAAAGTTTGGTCTTTTCTGTTTGAATAACCATTCACTTCATATCTTTCTTTACAGGGGAAAATCAAACCATTGAGTGGGCGATGCGTTTAAGAGTTGCTTTATATATTGCTGAAGCGCTGGATTACTGTAGTACTGAAGGCCGTCCACTGTACCATGACTTGAATGCATATAGGGTTCTCTTTGATGAGGTTGTGATACTCTCTGTTTTTCCGAACTTGAAGTCTCATTCTGTTTCCTTTACTTGGTGATATTAATTCTTTTTTACTCAACATTCACCTGGTTGCGATAAGACAATAACTTCTTGAGGATCTGTGTCTGGTTTGTACAGAATGGTGATCCACGGCTTTCCGTTTTTGGCTTGATGAAAAATAGCAGTGATGGCAAAAGCTATAGTACCAATTTGGCGTATACACCTCCGGAGTATCTAAGAAATGGTGACCACTTCTCTTCCTATTGTTGTTTGTATTATGTGTTTTCACTTGGGTTAGTATCTTGAGACACATTTTGCGAATGTATCTTCATTTGTGCTGTTGGCGTAATGACGACCTTTTTGTGTTAATACTTTTCATAATACTTGTGTATATATGACTGTTGTAGGAAGGGTTACGCCGGAAAGTGTTATCTTCAGCTTTGGGACTGTCCTACTGGATCTTCTCAGTGGGAAACACATCCCTCCAAGTCATGTAAGTGTTAGTCATTGTTACATATTCTCTCTCTGGTCAAGATGTACTGACCTTTTTTTGCTCATGATTTTAGTGACCATTTTTTTTTTCGTCGTTTTGGTGTACTAGTTGAACCAATGACGATGTAGAGTTATAGATTGAAGTTATAAATGGTTCGACATTTCGGTGTAGAGAAAAGATTAGTCATTCTGAAACTGCTTATTGCTCTGAGAAATTGATAATATCAAAATTTAATGGCTGCTTGCCTAGATTCTATTGCTATATCTGATGGCTAAATTGTGTTGATTTGCCATATTAAGGTCTTGATGGTTATGAGTTGCCATGTATGAAATAGCTCAGACCCTTTCCCTTTTACATGGTTTTAATTTTCATAAATTTTTTTCTTTGATGGTATTTACTTCAGAGTCGTCCAGACAAGGCAGTTACTTGAGAAACTATGGGTGTGTATGTGTTTGCTACCTTTCATATGAAATGAGATGTAGAGGGTGTTTGGAAACCTTTGGGAATGAATTTCTGGAAGAAGTCCATTTGCAGAAGTGAAATCCGTTTTGTGAGGTTTGGGAATGGACTTCTTAACAAGAAGTGCATCTCCAGAATGCCCATTTGGAGAAACCAAAAGTCCTCGCTTCTCAAAACTATGATTTTTGCACTTCGCCAGAAGTTGGGAGCTTTGTACGCACAATTACTCTTTTATCCCTTGTTTTATAATTAATGCCATCTTTATCCAAATCCATACCTGAATTACATAACCTAGCCGAATCCTTATAACTTTACATAGCCTAGTTGAATCCCTATTTTTTTGGAAAGACATTGTGTAATTAAAAGTGCTTTTTCTTATTGATTTTTTTGTGTGCCTGTGTTTAGTACATTTGACATGCTAATTATGGATGAATATTTTTAATTTGTTTCAGTTAACTATTTTGCACTCTAAAATTATATACTATAATATGTTATATCCATTTAGTTTTACGGGTAATATTGGTAACTAAGTATAAGTTTGTACTTTTAAGATGTTGCCACCAAACGTATGTGCACATTTTGATGCACTTTTTATTAAAAAAAAAAACACTCATTCACCAAACAAATACTTCTTTAAAAAAGTCCATTCCAGGAAATTCTATGAAGCATCGACACTCTTTTTTCCCCTCGTATCAGTGTCGGCAACGTATCCGACACCGACACTCTCCAACACTCTTTCAAAACGTATCCGATACTCAAAATATCGTGTCCTGATTTTTTATTGGTTTTTCTTGAACCGACACTATTTGGACACGTGTTGGATACTCAAGTAGGTCAAAAGAGTTTGCGAATGTAGATTCCATTCACCATTGGTGGGTATACCTATGGTGCATATTCACCTTTGCTTCCCTATCTTTGAGGCTACTTGTGCACCCTTCTTCATAGTATTGACATTTTTTGGGGACAAGTACGTAAACTATCTAGTTGTTAGCTAATGGGCTTCGAAACTTGGTTGATGAATGTGAATGAATGTTGATTTACAAAGATGTTATTGAATTTTATTCGCTAGCTTTGTTATTATTGATAATGTCATAATATTGTTGTGATTATGTGTCTTTGTGCCAACTTTGATTAGACATTGTAAAATATATAATTTAAAAATAGAAAAAAAAATCAACGTATCCTTTTCGTATTCGTATCTTGCTTTTTTTTTTTAGAAATATGGTGTCCACATATTCGTGTCGTGTCGTGTCGTACCCATGTCGAGTGTCCGTGTCGGTGCTCTTAGCCAGGAATGGACTTTTGTATGAGAAGTTACGCCAAATACCACCATAGTCATCGAAGTAAGCATGCTTGATTTTGAATCCTGGAGCAAATTCAGAATTTCTGCAGGTTATTATCGATGTCCTACTCCCTGGTTTTGATTATTCAGCATGCACATAAAATATGGGTTTCCATCTGTTTTGTAGCTCGTGTCATATTATTTTTTCTCATTATAGGGGAATGCTCAATTGCAGGTCCCACACGATGTATGAGAGGGTTATGTGGTACAGCAAGTTGGGCCGCAGAAATAGCTCCCTTAAATTTTGGTATCTTGGTAATTTAGTTTGCTTGTTAATGCTGTAGAAGAAGGAATAGTATGGGGTGCAGTAGACTGGTAATGGGGAATTATGTGACATGGAACTGAACTTAAATATCTTGCAAAAAAGAAATGAACGTTACAGGTTCTTAGGGCATAATTTTGTGGCTTATATAGTTGCATTGTTTTTTTTTTTTCGCTCCCTTAAGGCTTCTCTTTTCAAAGAGTTGAACTGCTAACATCCCGTTTAGTTGCAATGTCCTTTCTCACTTCAAGACTCTTAGCACCATTTCTTAAGTCATCAGGATGCTTCTGGCATCAAGGTCGTCCCCCTTCTGCGCCAACTTGGGCCATCTAAGGTTAACCCATAGGAGGAATGTGTAGTGTAGCTGTGACATCCCACTGGCAACGCTTGGCTTTTTGGCAACGAAATTTACACTCCTAAAATTTGCTATATCTGAAGCAGTCTGAAATTATATTCTAGTATGTATTTTTGGTTTTGAGGTGGGACCAGCTCTAGGTGGCGTAAAAATTAAAATTGAGGTTTTATGCTGGTCAAATTTGGCGTATGAACTTGGTATTACCCTCCTGTCAACATAATCTGTCATCTGTTGTGTTTTATTGTCATTTGATAATGATGACTGGTGAGTTCCTTTCGACTTTGTATGGATGGTTAATGTGTGTACGTGTGGACAATTTGGTTACATGCCTAAAGTTCTTTTTCTTTTTTCCCTTAGTGTTAAACAGTGTTCGAAAATTTGCATGGTGACTTTCTGTATGTGAACAGACAGTGATTTGTTTGGAGATGGATGATTAGATGGATTCTAGCTCGTGCTCTAGGACTTGTGCATTGGTGTTATTTGAATTAATTTATTCTTCCATTTGGTAGAAGTTCACTGGACGGTCTTGTCGTCACTCTGTTAATATGTTTAAACAATAATTGATGTAATAAGAATACAATTTTAATAAAAATGTTAAATTTTTGTGAGAACGCAAGGATTTTAGATGTGTAAATCACGTCCATGCTTGCATCACTTTGTTGTTCCATTTACTAGCCACTAGATGGGCCATGTTATGATTTCTAAGGATCTTGGTAATTGCGGGAAATATTGTTCTTAGTCATCTTCACTGTACTTTTATTCTGGATATGAAGTATGATACTGGGAAAAAACATTCACCATACTTATATAATATCTTATGTTTGCAGGCTCTTGAAATGATACGGGGCAAAAACATTCTTTTATTAATGGATTCACATTTGGAGGGGAACTTTTCACCTGAAGAGGCGACTGTGGTTTTTGATCTTGCCTCAAGATGCCTCCAATATGAACCAAGAGAGCGGCCAAATTCCAAAGACCTTGCGGCAACACTTGCCCCACTTCAGAATAAACCGGATGTCAGGCTCACTTCTTAAGTGTGCCGTGATCTTTTTTAGTATCTGATTTTATTGTTTTACCTTTTGCCTTTTGCATTTGTTTCATGGTATAGTTGCCGCTCGCTGGTATACTATCCTATTCGTTAATGGTGGTAAAAAAATTGTAGTTGGGGTGGTAGTAAGTTGGCAAAGATGGTTTAGGAACCAGATGTCTAGGGTTCAATTCTCTCCGTTTTACCTGGTTATGTGAGTTTTTTCAGTAGTGCATTGAAGACGATAGTTTAGACCTGAATGGGGTTAAGCACACCTGGTATACCCCCATACCCCGTTAGAGGTGGTCAAGGGAAAAGAAAAAAAAAAAAGTAGATAGTCCAAATGCTATACCATCTGATTTAACATCCCGAACCTTTTGGTTTTTGAATTTCTTCAAACAGAAGACCACTTCTTGTCATTCTAGCCCTACAAGTATCTGGTTTCTCTATCTTGTCCCTGCAAGCTATGAAGCACGGACACGGATACACCGACACACCGACACAATAAAATTCTTAAAAAATTGCACGTCGACACTCTAATAAAAGTGTCCATGAAGTGTCGTGTACGTGTGTCAGATACGATACGACACGCGACACGTTACCTTCTTAGAAGTGTCGGTGCTTCCTAGCCTGCAAGTACAGTTTCTTGCCTGTGTGGTTACTCTATGTCAAGATTCAATTGGCTGATTGCCAGCTGTTGAGGAGCTCATTCTGCACCTGACAGAATTGTTAAAATCACGGAGGTGGAGTGTACTCCTGCCTCCTGGTGGCCTTGCTTCCGCCAGTTAACATTTTTATACTCCTGGAAGCCAGAAATACATGCCTTCTGCTTATAAATATATATACGAATCTATATATATATGTGTAATTTTTCTTCTCATTCTTCTTGCATTTAGAACATAGCTGCAGAAAATCTGCTGATTAAAAAAATTTCTTTACTAGAATTGCTGCACATTTTTTGGAGTACACAATTTTAAATGGGTTTACTCTTCTATGTTATTGGCAACACGAGGTGCATTTTCCTTCATTTTCTTTGTCTTTTATTGTATGTTAGTGCGAACTCATTGCTTTGTTTGTAAAAAGCACTTCTAGAATCTTTTGTTTTGTTTGGAAATTCGTTTTCAGGCAACTTTGGTTGTACTCAAAAGTTGTTATGGTGTAGTAGTTAAGACCACAATTCTTTTGTTTCAGGTTCAATCTCATGTGATGCTGGGAATTCTGAAACCTGAAGACGCACCACCTACTCCACAACGCCCTCTTTCTCCAATGGGTGATGCCTGTTCGAGAATGGACCTCACAGCTATCCATCAGATTTTGGTGACTACTCATTATAAAGATGATGAAGGAACCAATGAGGTAATTGATTCATATTAAGATGGGAATTTGGTGCTTCCATTTCTCTGCTAAATATTTTCTCGAATATATGATATTTGCAGTTGTCTTTCCAAGAGTGGACCCAACAGATGAGAGATATGCTGGAGGCCAGGAAGCGTGGGGACTTGGCATTCCGTGACAGAGATTTTAAGACTGCCATAGATTGTTATTCCCAGGTTAGTACTATACTTCCTGTAGGAATCTAAACTCAGATTATGTCATGCCGGATTCGACCACCCTCTGTTTTTGATACATGTCTCCAAGTGTGGGATAGTGTTAATAAAACGCTGGATTCTTGGTTTTCAAAAGTTCTTGGAATGTTTTAAGGTTTATTTTATTGGAAGTCTATTTTGTGAAATTCTAGCTGCAAAATTAGGAAACCATAAAAGATATTGGGTAATTAACACGATGTGGATGTGGATCTTTTCCAAGGTCCTCATTTGTTATATTTACCTGCAATTGGAAACTATCTTTTTGTTTTTTTTAATAGCAAGAGAAACATTTCATTTCACAAACAGTAGATTTCAGAAGGAACCAGTACAAGCATCAGAAGAAAGAACAAAACATGAAAAAAATAAGCACAACAAACTTCTGAGTTGCACTGCAAATCATATAATTGGATGGTAGTTTTACAAACACATGGCTGGTTGTGATTTGGTGTCACCAGTAGCCCTGATTTTTTCAGTGATATTATATAACCTAAAATCACATCACAAAATAATTTTACATATATCAAATCATCTTAAAAATAATTAGGAAAAAAAAAAATACAAATTGAGGGAAAAAAATAAACAGAACAAAAAAAGCAAAGTAAACTTTTTTGCAGCTGTCTTTGACGTTTTTTTTTTTTTACTTTGAAAATATTGCATGATAGGCTCATGCTTATGAAATCAAATATCTCTTTCAATGGGTGTGTGACTTAACAATTGTTAATACATTGATTACCCAGTTGGTTGAACACGTGAATGGATTGTCAAATAGAATGAGTATGTTTGAACCTCATCAAATTTTGAATTTGACACCCTCTTCTTTTTTCATCACTTCAGTGGGGTCAACTTAAGTGAAAAAAATTTCAGAGCATTAAGTTGTGTATGTAATTATTATCTTCCCAAATTTCAGAGTTTAATTGAACCAACTGATTAACATGTTGTCCCGCCCCTTGGTCTGGAATTAAATTCAGTGTTGTCAAATGACAATATTGACACTATTTTGTTTATTTGTCTTTCATTTCAATAGGTTCAATTTAGTAAAAGAAACTTCAAAATTTCCGTGGGTTCAGCCCGTGGATGTAGCCCCGCCACTGTGCATCTCACAATGTCAGCATGATGACATGGCATGACGGTATTTCAGTGGGTTCAACCCGTGGCTGTAACCCACCACTATACATCACACCATGTCAGCATGGCGTGACGGTCACCATGAATAACTTCTTAATCAGTGAATTGCAAAACAAGCATTTAGTATTTTTTGATACGGATGCGTTAGAAAATGAAGTTTCTATAATTTTTAATGTGTTCTGTTTTCCATGCGAAGTTCATAGATGTGGGAACCATGGTGTCACCTACTGTATACGCGCGTCGGTCTCTTTGCCATCTACTATGTGATCAACCAGATGCTGCGCTGAGGGACGCAATGCAAGCACAATGTGTGTCCCCTGATTGGTCCACGGCATTTTACATGCAAGCAGTTGCTCTCTCTAAGCTGGACATGCACAAGGATGCAGCGGACATGTTGAACGAGGCTGCCACACTCGAAGAGAAAAAGCAGCGAGGGGGTCGATAATCCAATTTGCATTATCTATTTACCATTACAATTCAAATCAATTGTTGGTGCAGATCATAGTAGAGTTTATGTAAGATGTAAGTGTGGTTGTCATCCAAATGTGTACCATATAGAGAGGGAGATACACTTGTCTTGCATACTTTACAATTATGTTGATTTTTCAGCATTTGTTGAAATAATTAAATTTTGTTAAATGTGTACATTTGTTTATCAAAAATTGTGATACAATTTGGTTATGAGGTTTAAGGGGAGTAGTCAGGCAACATATAGCTCAGCCTTGCGTAGGAGTGTCATTTGGAAGGAATGGATCAGAAACATGTTTCTGAAAATAATCCAAAATTTTCGGAATCTAGAAATCAATTCTAATTCCTATTCCAAAATTTCGGAAATTCCAAATTCATTTCCAATTCGGATATGTTTCGGAATTGCCATTTTTTTGAATATTTTTTGGAATTTTCACTAAATACAATCAATCACTACACAAAATCCAAAGAGATCGGCTTACAGATTCAACAAAACCCACAAACATACCTTACACAGATTGAATAAAGAATTATAACTTTTCACGAAATCTAAACAAATCTCACACATATGAACAAAGAATACAAATTTATAGTTATTTGAAAAAAAAAAAAAAAAAGTGTATATATATCTAATATATTAGAAGAAAATTCAGAAATTATCATAAAACATGATTTTGGAATAATTTCAGAATTTTTGAAATCCTAAAACAATTACGACTCCGTTCCAAAATGTTTCGGAATTTTCAAAAATCATAATTCAATTTTAGCTTCCAAAATCGGAATTCTTCGAATTGAAATTGGATGGAATTGGAATTTCCGTTCCAAATGACACCACTAACATTGCGACACGGGCTTAGAATTTTTGAACACCTTCACGTACAGCACTTAGACTCACACCTCATTATTGTAAGCTAAGTAAGTTTTATTAACACTCAAAGTAGGTAAGAGAGAGAGAGAGTGAGTGTGTATTGTATTGCTCTCAAATGTTTTATTAATTATTGGATAGTTCGGCCAACTGAGGGCCTTACCTATTTATATGTTACAATAATGGTGAGTAGCTTCTAGGATTTTTTTTTCTACATCCTTCCCACCTCCTCTACAAGAAAACTCTAGATCTACATCTAGAACAATCTATACAAGCATCTAGTGTCGTGGATAATGACAAAAAATATAGACAAAATGCAAACGCACACAGAACAAAGAAACAAAGAATACACGACACATGATATATCCCGTGGTTCGGTCAAACTGCCTACATCCACAGCCTCTCACACCAATCCAATATGATCAAAGAACAAAAGGGTTACAAGATTTTCTCTCTCAATCTTAGCTCTCTACAAAGTGCTGTTGTACAAAGAGGGGAATAGATCCTAATAAGTTTACACTGTAAATTACTAAAATACCCTTGCTCGTCTAACTCGAGGTGCCTCCCCTCGAACCCCCGGTATCGGAGTGGATCAGACTTCACAAACCCAACATCTGGATACTTACATGTATTTCCTATAATGTACAAGACATCTCTAGAACATTCCAAAGGATTCTAGATGCTTCTATGCAGGTTTAGGATCTTCAAAGTTCCAAAAGCTTCTAGAGTCTTCTATAAGTCTCCACATCCTTCCAGCCTTTTTTTTAGAACATTACAGAGATCTCTAGAGTTCTCTAGATCCTTTCAGAATAAGGATGGAATACCTTATTCATGAGAGTGCAAAATGTGGTCAGTGCATTGGAGATGCCGAAGTGCATGACTAGAAACTCGTAGGCTCTGTACCTTGTGACACAAGTGGTCATCGCCTCGTCTCCTTCCGCTATGCGTACTTGGTAGTACCCAGAGTGTAGATCGAGCTTGGTGAAGTACCTTGCTCCTCCTAATTGATCAAATAAGTTCGCAATTAGAGGAATGGGGTATTTGTTCTTCACCGTTACCTTGTTGAGCGCCCTATATGTTATCCAAAATATAGTGGGATGTATAAATCTGAAATACTTACTGATTGGAGTTCCAAAATAAACACATAATAAATTTGAGAAAGAATCCGAGCCCAGTGAACTGTTTCCTTAAGACGAATTTGCTCCCTCTCGGTGCACAAGATTGATGAACAATCATCTCCCAAGATAGAACGGATTTACAATTCTGTAGAGGCTGCACTTCAATTTATAGAATCCGACGAATGCAAATATATATATAATACTCGAACATACTTAACTCTAATATGCAGAGAGAAAGAGAGAATAATTTCGTATTTTTCTATATTTCAAATGAGTTATCAAGACCCATATATAAAGGTTGTAGGAAACTATTCGTCAACAGTCACAACCTTTCGAAAGGAAACTGTTCGTCAACAGTCATATCCATTCGGCTAAGGGTCTGTTTGGCATTACCAAAAATCCATTCAAATAAAAAACCAATTTCTCATTCAATTTTTTCCAACAATCCCCCACATGAATGATAAATTGTATATACAACATGCAAATGAAAATGCAGACACTAGTTCGAGTATCGACGAAGAGGTATTGCTTCAGACTAAGTAGCCTAGTGGCCTTGAACTTGCCCTAGTGATAAACTATCGGATTTACTGGATGGTGAGTAGATGAGATTGTCTTTGAACTCCTAGCCATTTGTGTAAACCTAGAAAACAGAATTCACACAGCACTTCTTCTTACATATTTGGTTCTCACGTTTGTGTTCATTTTGGCCTTGAACACCTCTTGGTTCCATGAGTGTTTTAGAGAATTCAGCCTTCAAATTCTCATAGAAGAGAATGCCCCTTCTGACTCACGTAGGTGGTTACTATGAAGAGAATCCTGCAATACCTCACTTGGATATTTTCCAAGGTATAGGAACCATTAAAAGCGTATCTTATCCTTTTACTCGCGATAGATTGACACTGACTCATCTTTGAAATGGGAGGAGGAAGATATAATTCTTCTCAGTGTGTATCGAGTACTACATAATTTAGTTTTCTCGTTGAACCTAGATCTTGGGATCTCCAGTCAGCTAGGTTGGGTTTCCACTATGACGACTCTAATTTAGTGCATAGGCTTTAATCCCATTCCACTCGATGAACTTTCCACTTGCTCTCGCATTAGGCCTTTTGTTAATGGATCCGCTATATTATCATTTGAATTTAAATAAACAATAGAGATAACTCCATTAGAGAGTAATTGTTCTATGGTATTATGTCTTTGACTATATGTCAAGACTTACCATACTTTTATGTGCATTTCCAATTATCGATTGGCTAGCACAATGCACAAATTCTTGATACAAGTTTTGTCCAACTTGGAATATCCTCTAAGAAAAGAAGAAGCCAATTTACTTCCTCCCTTACTGACGAAGCCAATTTACTTCCTCCCTTACTTTATCTAAAATAATATATTCAGATTCCATTGTTGATCAGGCAAACAAACTATTTAAAGGATTTCCAAGGCACAACTGCACCTTTAAGTGTAAAGACGTATCCATTTGTGGGTTTTCAGTCTTTTCAAATAGATATCCAATTCAGATCTATACCTTTCAAGTATAGTTGGTATCTCGTGCAGCGCAACTAATAAATTAAGGTGTACCTCGTATCTGAGTACCCTGACTATCACCTTCCAATAATCTTTACTTAGATTACCTATCTATCTACTCAGTTTGTTGATTGAGTACATTTGGCCTAGCGCAAATCATGATATGCACTAGATTTTTTCGTTTGTTTTGGAATAACGAAATATTGAATTTCTGTCAATTCACATACTCTTTATGTTTGCTAATCTCAAATCCATTAGCTTTAGGTTCCAATATGAACCCAATAATCATCTTGACTAATATCTCTGAGTTACCACATTAAATCATCTTGGTTTGTTTCCAAAGATAATTAAATTACATGAGTACAATAAATTCACAATAATATTAAAATATATCCAAAATTTTCATACTTACAAAATATAAAATATTCATGTCTTTCCCCCACATTTGTAAGTATACATGATTACATGGTAATACGTGCATTTTCTCATTACCCCCACATGTATAATATTGTCAACAATTTTAATATTAACCTTAGATTTACATGGGTCAAATTGTAAACTCTATACTTGGGGACCCAACTGTAAATATCCAAGAATAATGACCCAGAAAAAAAATATATAATTATATATATATATATATATATAATTAGAAGGTACGGTTAGAACTAAGATTCAAAAGTTTTGAAGCCACTTTGTTACTTTCATGGTGTTTTTTCAACCAATAGGCACCGTTGGCACATTTACTTTGTTTTGTATCTTTTCACCAAAAGTATACTATATACAAAACCCCTAAAGTTGTTAATTCTTGAAACTAATAAATGGTATTTTTGTACATTGTTTGAAGACTTGAGAAAATATGTGTCGGCTCAGATACTAGATGTTTGAAATTTGTCTAGTTCAGACTAGGAGAGCAAGGATGTGAAAAAATTCCATGAATATGAACTTCAAGTTCCTATTGTTTAAATAAATGGAAGTCATTGCTTATAAATCATATATACTTACACACACACACACACACACACATATATATATATATATATATTTATATGTATATAGTTTGAATCGATGCATACAACGACATACCAAATATTCCAAGGATTCACCATGTGTCCACAACACATAAGCAAAAGGTGCCAAAATAACTACTTGACAAACAACGAGTAGGTGCCTCCAAATAAATTCTCTGAATAAATAAAATTGCCTAAGCATATGATGCTTTGGCAGTGCCTTCTCGTGAGGGTGCTTCACATTAAATTTTATAAATAGACTGGAATACCCGTGAATTCAAATTTATAAATAAACTTTACGAACCAGTGTTGTTCAACTTTAACATGAAAAGAGGCAACTGTTCAGAAATGGAAAGAGAAAAAAATATATATATGAAACAGGAACACGATTTTTGCATAAAAATCCTTGACTTTTTTAAGAAATGTTTCCAAAAGATGCATTTTCTTTTGACCAATCTGTAATTTTCTTTCACACCGCTTCCTAACAACTGATACATATATACAAATATATGTAAACAACTTTATATGTATACATCATTCTTCAAGGGTAAAAAGAAATTGCACAACATTACATATAACCCCACTGATGTTTATAATTAGACTAATATCAATCAAGTCAAACCAAATATAATATATGCATAATGGGAATCAAATTGATTAAACACTCTGATGCAATTCGATAACAAACATATTCCAATTCGTAAATCTGAAAGGTGGAAAATGATTATCCAAAACCGAACCAGATTTACACAAAAATCTACACATGCAATACGCATACTTAGAAAGTTAGAATCAAACGAATTGGAAATTCAAAGAGAATAAATATAACAGATTGTCATTCTAAACGGAATTCAGATTTTTAGAAAACTTAAATTCGTTTTAAGATTGTTATCCAAAATATAGTGGGATGTATAAATCTGAAATCTGAAATACTTACTGATTGGAGATCCAAAATAAATACATAATAAATTTGAGAAAGAATTCGAGTCCAGCGAACTGTTTCCTTAAGACAAATTTGCTCCCTCTTGGTGCACAAGGTTGATGAACAATCGTCTCCCAAGATAGAACGGATTTACAATTCTGTAGAGGCTGCACTTCAATCTACAGAATCCGGCGAATGCAAATATATGTATAATACTCGAACATACTTAACTCTAATATGCAGAGAGAAAGAGAGAATAATTTCTTATTTTTCTATATTTCAAATGAGTTATCAAGACCCATATATAAAGGTTGTAGGATACTGATATGTCCAAAATCATCTAGCCATGAAGACAGTTCCACGTCACCCAGAGGCGCCGATTATTCCGGTAAGGGCGCACTCCAGTGGGGCCAAGCATTCCCGAGGTGTTTATTCAGATCGCGCAGTTCGCACCAACGGACCGGGGCATGAAGGTCACGGCGTCCCGCGATCCTGACCTGTCCAGCAGTTTCCTAAATCGACTACAAGTCTGCGAAAGGGAATATGACAGTTTCCTAAACCACTTAGGAAACTCTTCTAAAATCATGCAAATCTATTGTGATTAGATTAGGCTTCCTAATCCTATTAACTTACCATGTAAGGGTGGACTCTTGCATCTATAAAAGAGCCCACCTACCCTGTTTACAGGGATCCGGATTCCAATCCAATTATTATTCTCTAGTTTACAAGCATTCAACAGAGAACTCACCACTATACGCATATACCCGGCCGGTATTACTAGTAGTGCCGCCCACCTTTGTTTGCTCACCAGGCCCGCCGGTGATCTGCTAGTAAGAGCGCACAGACGCAACCGTAGACGTAGGTCACCTCATTAACGGGACCGAACCACATACAAACTGTTCTTGTCTTATTTTATCTCTAAACCTCTCTTACCAGTTGTAGGCATCATCAGTTTGGCGCCGTCTGTGGGAAACGACTGAGTCTTCTCATCAACAAATTCTTAACTGATCCACATGCCGCCAAAGACGGGTAAGAAAGCCGCTAATCCGACCGGTCAGGAGAACCCGCAGCCTGAGCAGCGGGCTGCCTCCATGACGACCGAGCAGATAACGGTAGCGCTGGCACAACTCTTGGAGGGCCAGCGCCAAACATAGGAACAGATAGAGGCGCTTATGGCCCGACAGGAGAAGCGACCTGCATCAGAGAATCAGCCTGAGAAGAGCGCCCCTATTCAAAGGCCCGCTCGGGCACGAAGGCAAGCCCGTACCGGACAGGGAACACCCCGACGATGGAGAGTGCAGCCATGCCACCAGGCGCTCGCAAAGACAACCTCGGCCCAATCCTTGCTGAGTGGAGGATGCCAAAACTATTATCGATCGGCGACGCGCGGCCAGAGGGGAAGAGTCCGGACGGAGAGCCCGGGAATCGGCCAAGGACCCTCCGGCCCTGAGCCGGGGGGATCTTAGGCACACGCTTTCCCGGACATGGAGCCGGGCCCTATCCCCGAAGTCGACGCGCTTTGAGGAAGAATCCTTGTCATCCGACCCAACCTAGCGCTCGGATACAGAGAGGAGGATCGGGCGGGATGACATAAAGGCCTAGGTCGAGGAACTGCAGCAGGAAATCGAGAGGTTGAACCGCAAGTCCGGCCATGACCTCACCAACACGGAGACTGAATCACCCTATACCGCTCGGGTGACATGGTTTCCTATTCCACAGAAGTTCAAACCCCCTCACCTCAGCTCCTACGATGGCACAGGGAGTCCGGTAGACCACATCCGCACTTACAAGGCTCAGATGGCGCTGGTCACCACAGTGGACGAGCTACTGTGCCTGGCCTTCCCTAGTACCCTCAAGGGGCTAGCTGCATAGTGGTTCCATGCTTTGAAGCCCCAGACGGTCGATGATTTCAAAGCCCTCAGTAAGCTGTTCATCAGCCAGTTTGTCAGGATGCTCGACCTGTCGCAACTGGACACTCAGCTGCTGACTGTCAAGCAGCGCAAAGGGGAGTCCCTCAAGGAATATGTGGACTGTTTCAACCTGCAAAGGCTCCAAATTCGCAATCTTCATGAAACAGCCGCAATCATGGCCTTCTGCTTGGGAGTTCAACATACCAAGGTCGCCACGTCATTCCATCGTGACCGACCGGCAACCCTGGTGGAGCTCTCGGAGAGGGTTAGAAAATACATTGATACCGAGGAGTTCCTGAAGGCGAAGTGTGCCGGCCAGGCGGGAGATGAATCCCCGAAGGCCAAGCGCAAGCGTGAAGGATTCGAGAAGGGCTCGGGAAAGAAGCCAAAGCAAGATCAGAAGGATGCCCGTGGTTAGCCCCCGATCACTTTCACACCCCTTTCCCGGCCCATACATGAAGTCATGGCCGCCGCAGAAGCGCAGAGGTTACTTCAGCAGCCAGCCAAACTAAGAGCACTGCCTGATAAGAGGAATTGGGACAAATTTTGCCGCTACCACAGGGATCACGGCCATGAAACGGAGGATTGCTTCAAATTAAAGATGACAATAGAGAAGTTGATCGAGCAGGGACACCTCGTTGAGTTCGTCACAACAGATAGACTACCCCGGAAAGATACCCGAGCTCCTGATCAGCCACCACCAGTTGGCCACATCCACGTGATCTCTAGAGGAACGTCAGGCAGAGGTGATTCACAGTCGGCACAGAAGAGGCATGCTCGGGCATCCCGAGTGGATCTCTGACAGGTCCAATCCACCGGCTCCTCCCCAACCGATGTTCTTACATTCACATCCGATGACCTGCAGGGCGTCCACTGCCCCCACGATGACCCGCTAGTAGTGACGCTTTCTATAGCAAACTATATGGTCAAGAGAGTACTAGTGGACATAGGCAGCTCGTCCGACATTATGTTCACGTCGGCATTCGATCAACTCAGGATCGCCAGGGATCGGCTCCGGCCGGTTGCTACCCCCTGGTTAGATTCAACGGCTCCAGCACACAACTGTTCGGGACAATCGAGCTTCCAGTTCTCATGGGGACCTACACTCAGCAGGCCTCCATACTGACCAATTTCGTGATTGTAGAAGCCCCGTTGGCCTATAATGTCATCCTTGGTAGGCCGACCCTCAACAAGGCCAGAGCGGTCGTCTCCACCTACAGCTTAACAGTGAAGTTCCCAACTCCTCAGGGACCCGGATGCTTGCGTGGAGATCAGACCACCGCCCGGAGTTGCTACGTCAGCTCGTTATACCGGGGGGCAATCATCGAAACATTAAACGTTCAAGAGATGGACCCCCGGGACCAGAGCGACGCGGTAGGTCCGGTGGAAGAATTGGAAAGTGTAGTGCTGAATCCCGAGTACCCTGACCGCACGGTCAGCATTGGTACCCTACTGGAGCCCGGCCTAAAGGAGAAACTGACCCAGTTCTTGAGGCAAAACCAGGACGTCTTCGCTTGGAGTCACGAGGATATACCCGGGATTGACCCCCGGGTAATGTCCCATCGCCTCAACGTCAGTCCAGATTGCAGGCCGGTGAAGCAGAAAAGGAGGGGCATGGCCCCCGAGAGACAGAAGGCAGTGAGCGAAGAGGTCGAGAAGCTCGTCAAAGCCTGTTCAATACGAGAAATCCAGTATCCCGACTGGCTAGCCAACGTGGTCCTTGTCAAGAAAAGCAGCGGGAAGTGGAGGATGTGCCTGGACTTTACCGACCTCAACAAAGCATATCCCAAGGATTGCTATCCGCTATCCAGGATAGACCTCCTTGTGGACTCCACGGCAAGTCACTCACTCCTCTCATTCATGGACGCTTACTCGGGGTACAACCAGATCAGCATGTACCCCGGGGACGAAGAAAAGACGGCGTTCATCACCGACCAGGGCACGTATTGCTACAAGGTGATGCCATTCGGTCTCAAGCTTGCCGGGGCCACCTACCAACACCTGGTCAACTACATGTTCAAAGATCTCATTGGAAAGACTATGGAGGTATATGTGGATGATCTGCTGGTCAAGAGCCGGGACGAGCCCGACCACCTTGAGCACCTGGTCGGGGCCTTCAGCATTTTGAGATAATTCAGGATGAGGTTGAACCCGGCCAAATGCACCTTCGGTGTCTCGTCCAGGAAATTTCTGGGCCACGTAGTCAGCAGACGGGGGATTGAGGCAAACCCCAAGAAGATCAAAGTCATCATCAACATGCGGTCGCCCAAATCAACAAAGGAGGTTCAGAGCTTAGCCGGACGGGTGGCCGCATTAAACAAATTTGTCTCCCGAGCTACCGACCGGTGCCTGCCATTCTTCAAAATCCTCCGCAAGGCGTTCCAGTGGTCAGAAGAGTGTGAAGAGGCGTTCCAAGAACTCAAGAAGTACCTGGCTTCCCCTCCTCTACTCTCAACACCTGTGCCCGGAGAAGAGTTATTCCTATACTTGGCAATGTCACCGTCAGCGGTTAGCTCGGCACTAATCCGGGAAGAGCACGGGATATAGTTCCCAGTGTACTACACCAGCCGGGCGTTATAGGGTGCAGAGAGCAGATACTCCCGCATTGAAAAATTAGCATTCGCCCTTATCAGCTCGGCCCGGAGGCTCCGCTCTTACTTTCATGCCCATGCCATTGTGGTCCTCACAGATCAACCTCTCCGCAGAATCCTCAGCCGTCCGGACATGTCAGGGAGGCTCGTCAAGTGGGCATTGGAGTTAGAAGAGTTTGAGGTGATCTACCGACCCCGGACAGCCATCAAGGGACAAGTTGTGGCAGACTTTTTGGTTGAGTTCACGTATCCAGAGGACCCGGTCGAAGAGTCTGAGCCACCGGCCTTACCGTCTGGGTTACACTGTGATATCCCTACCTGGGTACTGCACGTGGATGGTTCATCCAATCAGCAAGGCAGTGGGGTAGGAATCATCTTAACTACCCCCGACGGCGTCCAACTTGAATATGCATTGAGATTTGGGTTTCGTGCCTCCAACAACGAGGCCGAATACGAAGTCCTACTGGTCGGACTGTAATTGGCCGTTTCTATGAGTGCAAAACAGGTCCAGGGATACAGTGATTCTCAGCTCGTGGTCAACCAGGTTAACTAAGAATATGAAGCGCGGGAAGATAATATGGTAACCTACTTGGCCCTTGTCCGAGCGGTTTCCAAGAAGCTCCGAGGGTTCTCCATCACGTAGATACCGAGAGAAGAAAATACCAGGGCCGACCGGTTAGCTCGCCTCACCTCGTCTTCTGAGTCAGACTTGCCCGGGATACGGATACAATACCTACCCGAGCCGAGTGTGATCAACTCAGAAGGCATGGAGGTAGACCCGGTCACCCTGGGACCCAGCTGGATGGACCCGCTCGTGACGTTCTTGACAATAGGGGTGCTACCAAACGATAGAGATTAGGCCCGCCAGGTCAAATACTGGGCGACACGATACCACATTATTGACGACATTCTCTACAAGAGGGGATTCACTATCCCGTACCTCCGCTGTGTTCATCCTGCGCAAGTCCAAGCTATACTATTTGAAATCCATGAAGGGGTGTGCAGGAACCACATTGGAGGCCGGGCACTCTCCAGAAACGCTCTACTGCAAGGTTACTACTGGACAACCATGGCCCGAGATTCCCAAGAGTACGTCAGAAGATATAACAAGTGTCAGAGATACTCTCCCATGATCAATCGACCGGGAGAGCTCCAGACTCCAATCCACAGTCCTCGGCCATTCGCCCAGTGGGGAATCGACATTGTCGGTACCTTACTGATGGGAAAAGGACAGGTCAAGTTCGCTGTCATCGCTGTTAACTACTTCACCAAATGGGCAAAGGCCGAGCCCTTGACGACGATAACCGAACGAAAAATGGAGAGCTTTGTGGAAAGGAATATTCTTAGTAGGTTCGGCATTCCCCGGGTCCTGGTCAGCGATAATGGCAGACAGTTTGTCACCCCTGTATTCAGGCAGTTCTGCTCGGGCTATGGGATACTGAATCATTACTCCTACCCTGAGCACCCACAAGCCAACGGTCAAGCCGAGGTAACCAACCGCACAATCTTATAGTCAATCAAGACAAGGCTTGAAGGCGCCAAAGGGCTGTGGGCTGAAGAACTACCGACCCTCCTGTGGGCCTACTGCACTACACCCCGAGCGACAACAGGGGAAACCCCATTCTCTTTAACCTACAGATTTGAGGCGGTGGTCCCCACAGAGCTCGGGCTGCCTATATATAGGGTGGCTAACTTTAGAGCACCGGACAACGAAGAAGCCCTCCGGTCAGAACTAGATCTGGTGGAGGAAAAAAGAGACCAAGCCTATCTGAAGGTGGAAGCCTACAAGCAAAGGGTCTCGCGGTATTACAATAGCAAGGTGAAGCACCGTAGTTTTCAAGTTGAAGACCTCATCCTTAAAGCAGTAAACCAGTCTACCCGGATCCCGAGCCATGGGAAATTGGGAGCAAACTGGGAAGGCCCATATATAGTAACCCGAGTCAACCGCCCGAGAACCTACTGGCTACAAAGCCTGGATGGGAATGATCTCTCTCATCCTTGGAATGTGCAGCACCTTCGCAAGTATTATCAATAGCCTTGAGCCACGAGAATTTAGTACTGGTAGAGAAATTTCTTTTTGTAGATCTGATTGAGCAGTAGCAATAAATTTTTGTTTTTAATAAAATTAGAAAGTTTATTTTGCAAAATTATTCCTGTCGGTACACCGTGCAAGGCATAAAAAGGGCTCGGGCTCTGAACCCAGGCACCTAAAAGACCTCGAGCCTAACCCCGGGGCGCCAAAGACCTTGGCTAGCAACCAAGGCATAAAAAGATCTCGGGCTCCGAACCCAGGCACCTAAAAGACCTCAGGCTCCGAATCCAGGCACAAAATGACCCTGCAACCACCCATGTTCCAGGTCGGTTTCCTATGGTCGCTCCTCAACATGCCCCCGCCTTCACAGGATGCTCGGGTGGCAAGGGGATACTAGACCTAAACAGGAAATTACACCAGGCTTTGTCTAGGTCCAGCTGACGACGGGATCAACCTCCTAGGTAGCCGACGATGGCAAGCTCCAAAGGACCCTGCAACCACCCATGTTCCAGGTCGGTTTCCTACGGCTACTAACTCCCACACTCTCGCCTTAGCAAAATGCTTAAACAGGAAATCACACCGGTCACTAAAAGAACTTGGACAGTATTCCCAAGTACTTACAGTTACCAGAGATTCTATCCCGGACGGTAAAACAGGATACACCTATGATACACCGGGACACCCCGGACGGTAATACAGGGTATTCCTATAATACACCGGGCGTACCTTTTAAACAAGTCAGAAAGACTAGTTGTTCTACTGGTTACGGTCCTAAAATATTTGCTAAGGTAGGTGTTAGGTTGGCCAAAAATCGAGCCGATACTAGCAATTAAAACAAGCACAGTACAGAAAAAAGCAAAAGAGAGAAAAGAAAGACAGTTAATGAAAAGTATGACCTCGAGGGCCTTTTCATTAATTAAACTAAAGCTGTACAAAGCCTGGGGGGCAGTTGTAGTAGCCTCCCCAGAAAGAAAAAACTACACAAAAAAAAAAAAAACTAGTCTACAACCACCACTTCCTCCTCCCCCGCGGTCTGCTCATCAACAGAGGGGCCCCGACCAGTGCAGCTTCAGCGTCGACCTCAGCTTCAGCGGCGACCTCAGCTTTAGCGGCGACCTCGGAGTCAGCCTGGCCCTCCTTCCAATAACTGGACTCGACCCAGGAGTACCCGGACAGATCCCAGTTAGGGTGGTCAGCAGCAGCCCGCTTCACCAGGTCAGCATAGCTCGTGAGGAACCCTGCCTCGAACTCTTCTTCAACCTCCTTGGCTTCAGCCTCCCGAGCAGCAGCAAGCTCCGAGAGCGTGGCCGTCATGGCTGCCAGGTCCTTCTTGGCAGAGATCTTCGCAGACTCTGAGGCTGCGACCTTGGCCTCTGCAATCTTTTCTGCGGTGATCCTCCCGGCCTCCGCGACCGCCGCCTTAGCCTCTACACCCTTCCGGGTAGCCCGCTTGATTGACAAGGAATCACGAACCTCCCCTAACTCCAGGGCTGTTGCCAGGGATCTTTCTTCCTCCACGGTGAGGGCAAACTCCGTGGACTCCCGGGCAGCCCTCTCCACGGAGAGATTGGCCTCTGCAGCGGCCAACCTCTCAGCAATGCCAGGAAGGGTGGTCTCGGCCCCAGCAGCAATACAACCAATCTGCAAGAACAAGACAATGTCAGTATATGCATGGAGTAGAAGCTAAGGTTCACATTGCAAAAGAAACTTACCATATGGCTGATGCTATACAGCCAACCGATGATGGCCTCGGGGCTGAGCAGGGTGCACTTGTCTATTTGACTCTGCAGCAACCCGGGACGTACCCTTCCACGGACTTCGTCCACTGTCTCGACCTCCGGCCTGGAGAAGGGACCCGCGCGAGCAGTCTCCTCCATGCTCGGGAAGGAGACCCCAGATGGTTGGGCCACTGGGGGGAGTAGTGGAGGCGCAACATTGGTTACGCCAGGAGGTGGTGGTGGTGGTACAACAAGTGTAACCACGGGCGTAGAAGTAGCAGCAGTTTCCTTCTCAGGCCGGATGGATATCCCCCGAGAAATCTTTTTCAGGGGCTGGCCCTCGGAAGGATCCGGCTTCTTCCTCTTCTGGCCAGCTCGGGCCTTCAGGGCCGCCTCTTTCTCCTTTAGAGCTGCCGTGCTCTTAGGAGCCATTTCTGCAAAACCAGAAGCATGTCAAAATTCGGCAAAGTATAAAGAAAAATCGGACGGTCAAGAAATGGTATTTACCAGGAATGATCGCAGGGAGAGCAGGAGCTTTGAGGCGCTGGGACTTGTAGGAAATATTCGAACTTCCCGACCGAGTCAGCACCTTGTTGATGTCAGTTGGGTCCTCGACCAAGGACAGGACCCTTGCTTGGAGCTCATCGGGAAGACTTGGCACGTCCACTGCTCCTACTGCAAAGAAAACACACAAATGAGTTAGTCAAGTCAAAATAAAAAGACTGATCAAGAAAGAAAAAGTGCTCGGGCTTACTCCTCAGCTTCCCTGCCCAGGAGGTCCTCAGCTGAATACCCGGCGCCTTCTCGCACAGCCCCAGGGTGGACACTTGGAAGAATTTCTTCTTCCACCCTTTGTTGTTGCTTGGACAGTTTACAATTATTTTTCGCCCCTGCCTAGCCGAGAGCGAGAAGAAGCCGGCCTCTCCATGAACTTGAAAAGGCCAGTGGGTCCAGAAGAATTCCTGCAAGATGAGCTCATACCCGAGGACTTGGGGCCACAAAGAGATGCACCCCATTAGGTATCGCCAACCGTTCGGGGCGAGCTGCCCAGGGGAGATCCCGAGGTAGATAAGCACGTCCCTAGCAACTGGGTGGATAGGCAGACGAAGGCCCGCCATGAAAGCATCCTCGTACAGAGTGACGAAGCCTGACTCATGGAAGCCCCATCGTGCACGGCAAGAGAAAAGGGGCCAAAAAGCTCATACCGATCCCTGATCCGATCCAAGTCAGGGCCTCGAAGGACACTAACAATAGACTCGCATGAGAAGACGACCCCGGGACTGTTCGGTACAGACCCCTCGTCGCCCGACCCCCAAGACGTCGAGGCTACGGGAGAATCCCGGCGCGCTTTCTCGTGAAATGCCCGAGCGGGAATTCTTCCCTCACTATGCTGGTCAGAGGGGGCCAGGGAAGGAGGGTCTGGGCTTGAGCTTATAGACCCTGATCGCAACTGCTCATCTTCCGACCAGGACGACGAGTTGAAATCTGAATGACACATAACTGCGTTTGTGGAGGACCTAAAGGGCAGACGATATAAGAATGGGTCAAGAACTCCAAATCTGATGTACTGGGGAGGTAAATCTAACAACCTAAAGGACAGGTCGTACAAGACTCTAGAGGAAAGACAACACTATCTCAAGACTCTCTCGGGAACACCCGCTCGGTCAATCTACTCTAGGGTACCCCCAGACTAAAAGAAGTGACAAAACTGAAAAAAGAAGAAGTCCTTGGTTCGCTCTAACCCAATTGGGTTCACTCCCTCTAGCTTTATTCAAGAAAAGAAGAAGACAATGAAGAACTGAGGACAGAAAGGAAAGACTTACAAGATTTAGCGCAGAAAAGAACTTGGGAACCTTGCTCGGGAATCTTGGTTGCTCTCAAACCGCTTGGGAAAATCTCTCAGTTGGCAGCAGGAACTGAAGAAACGAACCAAGTGTTCCTTATATAGAAGTAGCGGACGATCCAGATCAATCAGATCCAACGGCTCAGGATTTTTTCGGCCAAAAACCATCAACAGCTGTCACCTCGGGCACGTGAAGGGTCGCCTCGAATCTCGCACGCATTAAATGCGTGACGTGATGGTCCGATTACCACGCAACTGTTCGATCACGCCCGAACCAACTCCGCTGGATCCTGACCAGGCCAATTACTCCCTGACACGTGGCAATACGCACACCTGAGCTCCCACCTGTACCGGTCGGTTACCCCACCGGGGGATCTAGAGTGTGGGCCCCCATCCTGAGCAGCCCTCCCGGACCACATCCGGACGGTTTTCAAGAAGCTAATGATTTTTGAATCCTCACCCGATGGTGTATCCAGTCAGTTCCAAAAATGGGGGGCAGCTGATATGTCCAAAATCATCTAGCCATGAAGATAGTGCAACGTCACCCAGAGGCATCGGTTATTCCGGTAAGGGCGCACTCCAGTGGGGCCAAGCATTCCTGAGGTGTTTATTCAGACCGTGCGATTCGCACCAACGGACCGGGGCATGAAGGTCACGGCGTCCCGCGATCCTGACCTATCCAGCAGTTTCCTAAATCGACTACAAGTCTGCGAAAGGGAATATGACAGTTTCCTAAACCACTTAGGAAACTCTCCTAAAATCATGCAAATCTATTGTGATTAGATTAGGCTTCCTAATCCTATTAACCATGTAAGGGTGGACTCTTGCATCTATAAAAGAGCCCACCTACCCTGTTTACAAGGATCCAGATTCCAATCCAATTATTATTCTCTAGCTTACAAGCATTCAACAGAGAACTCACCACCATACGCATATACCCGGCCGATATTACTGGTAGTGTCGCCCACCTTTGTTGGCTCACCAGGCCCGCCGGTGATCTACTAGTGTAATACCCGTACCCAGAAAATGGAAGTGATATTTATTTTTCATGCATTAATTAGTATAATTAATTGCATGTGATATTTGGGTAAGTTCCAGTTACCCCGATGTGATAAGTGCTTCGAGAAGAGCACAGTTGGATAGATATGAAATGGGACCCACGGGAGGTCTAGATTAGATTAATTACATTAGTTGCATTTATGTGATTAAATGAATAATTGTTTAATTGTTTTGAATATTTTATTACTAGTTATGACCTTTTATGGTGCCAGTTTGGGTACCCGTGTGAGAGCGAATAGGAATTGAATTCATAACTAGTAGGTTAATTAGTAACTTTATAAAATATTTGGGACCACTTTTGGGACTCATACGTGACATAGACACATACCCACTTAGATATTTGGTATTAATATAAAGTTTAGGGGGCTTCATAATAGAAACTTAGAAAACTTTGGGGGTGTAAACGATATTATGACTAAAGAGTCATAATATTGATACTGTATAAGAATACACGTTGTCTTCATTTGATCTTTAAACCAAAAGGAAAAAAAAAAAAGAATAGGTGAGGAGATACAGAGAGTTCAACGAGGGAAAGAAAAAAAAGGGTTTCGCGCCATTTTGTCACCGTAGCTTCGCCGTGTGACCTCTATTTCGCGAACCGAAGCCATATTCAGACTCGTGAAGGTGAGAGGGTTATTTTTATGTCTTTCTTTTTCAATTGTGATAACTTTTTTCCTCGACCCATTTTAAGGGGTGATACATATATGTGAAATATATATATGTAGGAATATCATTAGGAGTATTTAGAGCTAGTATTGCGAATGAGTATGGGATTTCTAGGCTTATTTGGGACTTATTCGTGAGGTGAGTGTTCTAATCCTAAAATTGGATGTTTAATGTCTTTTAATTGTTATTAAATGCTTAGAATGCTTAATTTGTAATTAAGTAGAAAAGCATGTGATAATTTATTACTTAACATGTTCAAAAAAATGTTGAAATTGCCATGTTGACATGTTGAGTTGCTTATGTGCTTATTTGGGTCAAAGGGTGTTAATTGATAATCACCATTATTTAGCCCATATATAAAGGATGCCCATTCCTCAGAGAAAAGGGGGATGATGATGAAGTCCTCAGAGAAAAGGGGACGGTGGTGACGACCACAATGAATTGACTACGGTCACATGAGAGTGTGTGATATCGCTTTTAAAGCGACGACAAAGTGAGAATGACCCAGAACCAAGGGTCCAATACGATGGTGATTGATTATTTGACACGCCGGCGACCATTTATTATTGTAAATGCTTAATTGGTGTTTATGATACATTAAATACTCCAATTGCATGATTAGCACCACGTACTCACTAAGCGAAAGCTTAATCAATTTTTGTGGCTAATGACCAAGCAGGTTCGGACGAACATCACAGTGAGAAGCGTTGAATTTTGGGGGTTCTGGGACAGCTTGAGATTAATGGTTAATGTTTAATGTGTTCATATGTAAATGGATTTAGATGGGTATTTATATTCCTAGTGGTTGGATTTTCGGAGATAAGTTTATGTTTTAGTTTTTTTTTATTAAATCCTTATAATATGAATTGTGGATTGAAGTTTTAAAAGTATTTTCTAAATGTTTTGGTGATATTTTGGTATTTTAATTTCTTGTTTAACAGGGAAAAATGGTGCTGTAATAGGGGAAACTCTGTCCAAGTACCATTCGATGGTTTTAAACCTTTATTTTATTTCTTTTTATTATTTTATTTGATAAAAAACTATCTTACTCCTGGTATTTCATTTTAAAATGTTACTTTTGGAACGTTAAAAAATGATTGTTTGTTTTGCTGGCTTGTTACACGTGTCCTAGCCTGCGGGGGCGGGTTGGGGTGTGATAATTTTTTTATCAGAGCAATAGGCTAGAGCTTTGGGTACGAGTGACAACGCATGAGTGTGCACACAATGGCACGTAGTAATACGATCATGCATACACGTTTATTTAGCATGCTTTAAAATGTTATTTAGCATGCATTGTAATTTATTTAGAAGTAACATGTATGTATATACTTTGCTGTGGGTGCCAGGCAAGGATGTCTGGAGGTGAGAACCCATCTTCGGCCCGAATGGATAGAATTGAAATAGTTATGGAAAGGTTAGTAAAAGTGGCTGAAACTCGAGTTACTGAGGAAGGACCGAGCTCATCAAACCCAGAACAAAGAACAGAATCAACAACTATTGTCATGTTCTACAAGCAAAAGCCAGGGCAATTCAAAGGAGAACCTGATTCGATGAAGGCTGACCATTGGTTGACCGATATGAAGAGAATTTTTCGTGCTTTGCCATGTACAGAGGAACAAAAGGTCTTGTTTGCCTCAGATACTCTGAAAGAAGAAGCACAAAATTGGTGGACATCAGTACTAAGGCAAGGAGCACCAACTACTTGGAATGGGTTTATGGAGGAGTTCTCAAAGCAATATATTCCTCGATCGTTTAGTGATCAGAAGGCCCGAGAGTTTTCTCATCTCAGTCAGGGTAATATGAGTGTTAGGGAATACGCAGCCCAATTTACAAGTTTGGCCAGATTTGCAGTGGATTTAATTCCAAATGAGTTCATTCGGGCAAGACGATTCGAGGAAGGGCTCCGTGATGAGATTCGGGGAAAAGTGGATACACTCCGGCTACCGACTTATTCAGAAGTATTAGATGTGGCCTTAATTGCTAAGCGAGGTGTATTGTCATCCGGGCAAAGTCAACAATTTAAGAGACCGGGAGGTAGTCAATTTCAGGGATAGGGCAGTTCCAAGAGATAGAATTTGGGGAGTTCATTGGGAAGTAGGGGCAACAAGCCCAGGTGTCAGATTTGTGGTAGGTATCATTGGGGAATGTGCAACTTATCTCCTATCATTTGCAATAATTATCGACGGCCAAGACATGTGGCAAGAGATTGTCCCAATCTATCAAGACAAAATGTGCCAAGACAAAGTATTACTCAGAGACAAGGTGTAGATGACAGCAGAATACGATGTTATTTGTGTGGTGACCTGGGGCATCGAGAACGTAATTGCCAAAAGAGAGGACCAGTAAGTGCTAGTTCATCTGTGGGAAGTGCACCAAGTCAGAGGCCACCTCAACAACAATCTCAAGGGAGGGAGCAACGACAAGGAAGGTATTTTCAGCTCAAGCCTGGGGAGACAACTACTGCTGATACTGTGGTTTCAGGTATACTCCCTATTTGCTCACAACCTGCTAGAGTATTATTGGATTCGGGGTCAACTCACTCTTTTGTTTCACACCCATTTGCTAAATATTTGGATAACCCCTAAGAACTACTAGATTTTGATTTGTCTGTTTCACTTCCATCGGGAGCTCCACTAGTAAGTTCGGGTATCTTTAAAGCTTGTAGGATAGATGTGAATGGTAGAGGTTTGACTGTTGACTTAGTGCCATTGGTTATTCAACATTTTGATGTCATTTTGGGGATGGATTGGTTATCTGCAAATCACGCCATTATTGATTGTGAGAATAAAAGAGTAACATTTAGATTGCCCAATCAAGATGTATTTTGTTTCCAAGGGACAGGTGTAGCACCACCGTCTTATCTGGTGTCAGCTGTCAGAGCTTGTCGTTTGTTGAAAAAGGGATGTCAAGGATTCTTGTGTAGTATACTTGACACTAGAAGTACTGAACTGAAACTAGAAGATATACCAGTAGTGAAAGAATTTCCAGACGTCTTTCCAGAAGATTTACCTAGAGTATTGATTGAAAGGGAAATTGAGTTTGGGATAGATGTGATGCCAGGAACTTAACCAATTTCACGAACACCGTATAGAATGGCTTCGGTAGAGTTAAAGGAGTTGAAGACTCAACTACAAGATTTACTAGATAAGGGGTTCATTTGTCCTAGTGTATCACCGTGGGGTGCACCAATTTTATTTGTGAAGAAGAAGGACGGAACAATGAGAATGTGTATTGACTATCGAGAAATCAACAAGGTGACTATAAAGAACAAGTATCCACTGCCATGTATTGATGACTTGTTTGATCAATTGCAAGGGGCACAAGTATTTTCTAAGATTGACTTGAGATCTGGGTATCACCAATTGAAGGTAAAAGCTGAAGATGTTGAGAAGACAGCTTTCAGAACTCGGTACGGGCACTACGAATTTCTTGTCATGCCATTTGGGGTTACGAATGCACCAGCCGCTTTTATGGACTTGATGAATAGGGTGTTCAAGACTTATCTAGATGAATTTGTGATAGTATTCATTGATGATATTTTAATATATTCTAGAAGTCAAGAAGAACATGAACGACACTTGAGATTGGTTCTGCAACGACTTAGAGAAAAGAAACTATTTGGGAAGTTAAAGAAAAGTGAATTTTGGTTGACAAATGTTTCTTTTCTTAGGCACGTGATCTCTAAAGATGGTGTCTCTGTGGACCCACAGAAAATAGAAGATGTTAAGAATTGGTCGAGACCGACAAATGTTTCTGAAATTCGAAGTTTCTTGAGATTAGTCGGTTATTATAGAAGGTTCGTTCAGGACTTCTCTAGAATCGCGACTCCGATGACTCAATTGATGAGAAAGAATGTGGCTTTTGTGTGGAATAAAGAATATGAAGACTGTTTTTAGAAGTTGAAAGATAAGTTAACCTCAGCGCCAATATTAGCTATTCCGTCGGGTACTGGAGGTTTCAGTATATACAGTGATGCTTCTCATCAGGGCCTAGGATGTGTTCTAATGCAGGAGGGTAAAGTTATAGCTTATGCTTCGATGAAGTTAAGGACACACGAGAAGAATTATCCAACTCATGATCTGGAATTGGCAGCGGTGATCTTTGCATTAAAGATTTGGCGTCACTACTTATACGGAGAAACGTGTGAGATATTCACCGATCACAAGAGCCTGAAATATTTATTTACCCAGAGAGAGCTGAATATGAGACAGAGAAGATGGCTTGAATTGATGAAGGATTATGATTTGAAGATCCAGTATCATCCGGGTAAAGCTAACGTGGTTGCCGATGCGTTAAGTCGAAAGTCGTCAGAAAATTTGGTTTATTCTTTAACAACTCAAGCAACATTGGTAAAAGAATTTGAACATCTAGAATTGGAAGTAATTCCCATAATCCAGGGTGGTTTAATGGCGGCTATCATCGCACAACCAAGCTTAATCGAAGAAATCAAGGTGAGTTAACTTTTGGACCCAAATTTTAAGAAAATAGTTGAAGAATTACCTAAGGGTAGACGGCTGGAATTCAGTTTTCAGAATAATGTATTGAGGTATGTTAATCGACTGTGTGTTCCTAATATCCAAGAGTTGAAAGACAAGATTATGGAAGAAGCTTACAATACGAGGTATTCTGTACATCCGGAGAGTACCAAGATGTATAAAGATTTACGGGAAGTATATTGGTGGAGTGGTATGAAACGGGAAGTCGCTGAGTTTGTGGCCAAATGTACGACTTGTCAACAAGTAAAATTGGAACATCAACGACCCGCTGGTGAATTACAACCGTTGGAGATACCAGAATGGAAATGGGAGCATATTACGATGGACATTATGTCAGGTTTGCCACGGTCTCCTAAGTCTAATGATAGTATTTGGGTGATCGTTGACCGGTTGACTAAATCAGCTCATTTCTTGCCAATCAAGACTCGTGATCCGACAAAGTTATCAGAGCTTTATGTCAGAGAAGTTGTTAGATTACATGGGGCACCGGTATCAATTGTGTCAAATCGAGACACACGATTTGTGTCTAGGTTTTGGGAAGGTTTACAAAAGGCAATGGAGACGACCTTGCATTTTAGCATAGCATTTCATCCTCAGACAGACGGCCAATCCGAGCGAGTCATTCAGATTTTGGAAGATATGCTTCGAGGTTGTGTTATGGATTTTAAATCAGATTGGGAAACACACTTGCCATTAGTGGAATTCTCTTATAATAATAGCTTCCAGATGAGTATTTGTATGGCGCCTTATGAGGCATTGTACGGTCGAAAATGTAGATCACCGGTGTGTTGGACAGAAATTGGGGAAAAGCAACTCATAGGTCCTGAAATTGTGCAAATCACTACCTACAAAATCAAGTTAGTTAAACAACGGCTACAAATAGCACAGAGTCGTTACAAAAGCTACGCGGATACTGGTAGAAGACCGTTGGAATTCGAGGTAGGTGATTATGTTTACTTGAAGGTATCGCCTTCGAAAGGTATCGCACGATTTGGTAAGCGAGGTAAGTTAAGTCCAAGGTTTGTAGGCCCTTATCTGATCTTGGATAGAGTTGGTCAAGTTGCATATTGGTTGGAATTACCAGAAGAGCTGGCTAATGTTCATAATGTATTTCACGTTTCTATGTTACGACGTTGTCTATCAAACTCGAGTGACTGTATCACTCCGGAACCGTTGATGGTTCGAGAAGACTTGACTTATGTTGAACATCCAGTTCGAATCCTAGATAGGAAGGATCAGGTGCTCAGAACTAAAGTCATTCCTCTAGTTATGGTGTTATGACGCAATCATTCAGTAGAGGAGGCAACTTGGGAACGTGAGGACAAAATTCGAGAGAAATATCCTCACCTATTTGACTCTTGAGGTAAGAAAAGTTTGGGGACAAACATCCTAAAAGGGAGGGAGAGATGTAATATCCGTACCCAGAAAATGGAAGTGATATTTATTTTTCATGCATTAATTAGTATAATTAATTGCATGTGATATTTGGGTAAGTTCCAGTTACCCCGATGTGATAAGTGCTTCGAGAAGGGCACAGTTGGATAGATATGAAATGGGACCCATGGGAGGTCCAGATTAGATTAATTGCATTTAGTTGCATTTATGTGATTAAATGAATAATTGTTTAATTGTTTTGAATATTTTATTGCTAGTTATGACCTTTTATGGTGCCAGTTTGGGTACCTGTGTGAGAGCGAATAGGAATTGAATTCATAACTAGTAGGTTAATTAGTAACTTTATAAAATATTTGGGACCACTTTTGGGAGTCATACGTGACATAGACACATACCCACTTAGATATTTGGTATTAATATAAAGTTTAGGGGACTTCATAATAGAAACTTAGAAAACTTTGGGGGTGTAAACGATATTATGACTAAAGAGTCATATTATTGATACTGTATAAGAAGACACGTTGTCTTCATTTGATCTTTAAACCAAAAGGAAAAAAAAAAGAATAGGTGAGGAGATACAGAGAGTTCAACGAGGGAAAGAAAAAAAAGGGTTTCGCGTCATTTTGTCGCCGTAGCTTCGCCGTGTGACCTCTATTTCGCGAACCGAAGTCATATTCGGACTCGTGAAGGTGAGAGGGTTATTTTTATGTCTTTCTTTTTCAATTTTGATAACTTTTTTTTCGCGACCCATTTTAAGGGGTGATACATATATGTGAAATATATATATATGTAGGAATATCATTGGGAGTATCTAGAGCTAGTATTACGAAGGAGTTTGGGATTTCTAGGCTTATTTGGGACTTATTCGTGAGGTGAGTGTTCTAATCCTAAAATTGGATGTTTAATGTCTTTTAATTGTTATTAAATGCTTAGAATGCTTAATTTGTAATTAAGTAGAAAAGCATGTGATAATTTATTACTTAACATGTTCAAAAAAATGTTGAAATTGCCATGTTGACATGTTGAGTTGCTTATGTGCTTATTTGGGTCAAAGGGTGTTAATTGATAATCACCATTATTTAGCCCATATATAAAGGATGCCCATTCCTCAGAGAAAAGGGGGATGATGATGAAGTCCTCAGAGAAAAGGGGACGGTGGTGACGACCACAATGAATTGACTACGGTCACATGAGAGTGTGTGATATCGCTTTTAAAGCGACGACAAAGTGAGAATGGCCCAGAACCAAGGGTCCAATACGATGGTGATTGATTATTTGACACGCCGGCGACCATTTATTATTGTAAATGCTTAATTGGTGTTTATGATACATTAAATACTCCAATTGCATGATTAGCACCACGTACTCACTAAGCGAAAGCTTAATCAATTTTTGTGGCTAATGACCAAGCAGGTTCGGACGAACATCACAGTGAGAAGCGTTGAATTTTGGGGGTTCTGGGACAGCTTGAGATTAATGGTTAATGTTTAATGTGTTCATATGTAAATGGATTTAGATGGGTATTTATATTCCTAGTGGTTGGATTTTCGGAGATAAGTTTATGTTTTAGTTTTTTTTTATTAAATCCTTATAATATGAATTGTGGATTGAAGTTTTAAAAGTATTTTCTAAATGTTTTGGTGATATTTTGGTATTTTAATTTCTTGTTTAACAGGGAAAAATGGTGCTGTAATAGGGGAAACTCTGTCCAAGTACCATTCGATGGTTTTAAACCTTTATTTTATTTCTGTCACACCCGTTCCAGAAATTTATGAATTTGTAAATGCATCATTTGAGATTTTTGAAATTATTAATGTTATTAATAATTTGAGTTGAGGTTGACTGTGGGTCAATGGTAAGGTGTCAGTGAGGACACGGGAACACGGTAGTTCATATGGCATGAGCATGAGTAAATGACATTTATATGATTTAAATATTATTTGACTTATATGATATTTTATGAATAGTGAATTATACCTGTGTAGTATAATTTTTGGTATTTTCTGTATTGTTTGTTAACATTTTGAGAACTGTGGTGAGAACGTGAGTGATACGTTAATTAAAAAGGTAGGTTGTGTAAAGATTCCACAGAATATAGTTTTTCGGACATTATTTTTGGACCCAAACGAAACCTAGTCGAAAACTTTTGAAAAGTATAGTTTTCACTCGTAAAGTTATAAAATGGACGTGTGCGAAGTTTCATGGGTTAATTAGAAGTTTGAGAAACTTGCGGGGAGGTAAACGTAAATTCCAAAACGTTTGTCTATATATAGATGAGGATGAGATGAGATTTCAATCTCATCCAAACTTTCCAAAATATCTAGAGAGAGGAGAGAGAGCGGAGATTTGGTTGCCACGAGCTTGCCGACGACATACGACGACCTTTCGTCCGTCAGTTTTTCTCCAGATTTCATATTCGAACTCGTGGAGGTAAGATCTACGTTTTGATCCTACTTAGGCCGTGTTTGGCCAATTTTTGTAAAAATCTTAATTCTAGACTTTTGGGAAAAACAGGTATAAACTTGTAGGAATTTTCTCAAATTCGAAATTCGACGATTATTTAGCCTCCTAGTCGATCCTTCAAAGTTTGGGGGAAATCGCACGAGGTATGAAGTCCTAACTTATGAAATATAGAGAAATACATGTTTTATATTTCGACGACGAAATTGAGATCCGGGCAAAATCCATGTGTTAATTGTAGGCTCGTTAATTATGCACGCGCTAAATTGTGAAAAGCATGTCTAAATTTACGCGAGCACGTTGAGTTGTCTATGTTGGTCAAAGGGGAGTCTTATACAAATTCATGCCGGAGTAAGCTTCTCGATATTTGAGAATTTGAGTAGCGACGGCTACTGTGCATGGTTGTAGGCTTGGACTTGCCATGGCACTTGTGGAGATGTAATGGTTATAGGCTTGGACTTGCCATTGACATCGCGGTTTAAGGCTTGGACTTGCCGCTACCGGATGAATGCGTATTTTTCTCCCTAGAGACTATTGATTTGACTTATGAGATTAAAGCATGTTTTGTCATATATTGCATATGTTAGACTTGTGCACTCAGCATATAGCTGAGCAGTGGAGATGTACTCCGTTGCAGGTAAAAAGAAAGACAAGAGGAAGCATGAGGAGTGAGACCGGGAAATGCCGGGGGATCAACTATTTATATTTTGTTATACTCTGAACTTGTAATAAAAACCTTGAATTCGTAGTATGTTGTAATATAATCTGAACTTAGATTTAGTACTTGTAATCCCTAGTAAACGCTCTTGTATTTATGTTTTGAATGATGTAATAGAGTGGTTATATATTGGTTTGGAATTGGAAGAACCTTGAGTGGGAAAGCTGCAATTTTGGGAGTTGCTGACAGAAATCAGTCGACTGGTTTTTGATCCAGTCGACTGGACCGTTGTGTTGGATTGGTTACTACTTTGTTTCGTCTGAGGTTCAGTCGACTGGGTGGAGAAAACAGTTGACTGGATGGAGCCCTAGACCATGACAATCTGCTGGATAAGGCACCAGTCGACTGGACATTTTCAGTCGACTGAAAATTTTAGGCACCAGTCGACTGGGTCCCCGACACAGTCGACTGGATGGGCTGTTATATTTTGAAACCTCTGTTTAAGATCACCAGTCGACCGGACTTGCGATCAGTCGACTGGGTCTCTGTTTTCAAAACTGTTTTCTTTTGAAAGGATTCAAATGGTCAAAACTTTTTTTTTATAACTCTGATTTTCATGGATTTTAATGATGTTTTCCGCTGCTATTTTACTTTAATAGAACTGGATAAGCCTTGATGGCGTGCCACGTATCCTATTTCCAAGCGTAGTGGGATGGGTCGTGACATTTTAGTGGTATTAAAGCAATAGGTAACAAAACTTTGGGAACGTTCGACGACGAGAGGAGTGTTGAGTGAATTGTCACATGTTCTAAATTGCATTTATACATATTAGAGATGTTAGATGCATATGTATGTTGTTTTACATACATGCTATTGTTATTGTTGTACATGCATAGTGTTTATGCATTGAGAACTACAGGATTGTAATCATGGATGACCGAGAGTTATCACCCCATACCCGACGAATGAATGAAATGGCAGAGATGATGGGGAATATGGGGGAAATGATACGGAATATATCGGAGCGACTGCCTCCCACACCCCACATCCAAGTGGAACCAATAACTGTAGTACATGCACCCGAAAATAGGGGTATGAGATCCATATCTGAACAGTTTGCTCGAAAGAAACCAATGGAATTCTATGGAACACCTGATCCAACGCTCGCAGAACATTGGATAATGGACATGGAACGAATCTTCCGATCTATCCCGATGACCGATGGAGAGAAGATGGAAAATGCAAGTGATGTACTGAAGGGTGAAGCCCAGAACTGGTGGGTAAATGTACTAGATCAAGGGGCACCGATTACTTGGGAAGGATTCAAGGCAAAATTCAATCGCCAGTTCTTTCCGCGAGCCGCCTACAACGCAAAGAAGTGAGAATTTGATAACTTGAAGCAGGGAGATATGACTGTAACCGAATATACATCCAAGTACAACGCTTTTTTGAGATTTGGAAAGGGTTCCATGCCAAAAGAGGAAGATAGGGCAAGGAAATTCGAAGAGGGTTTACGGGAAAATATTCGTCTAAGGGTGGAAACCTACGAACATTCGACCGTGGCAGCAGTACAACAAACGGCACTAGTAGCCGAGAGTGGAATAGAAAGGTTGAGGCAGAATCAGCACGGTAAACGAAGCAACGACAGTGGGGATAGGAACCAAGGCGAATCTTTCAAGAGGCCGGTTCAAAGAGGCTCTGGTTCCAGTTTCAGTGATTTCAGGAGAACGCCAAGTAACATACCATTGTGTTCACTTTGCAACCGACCACACTCAGGCCGATGTTTCATGACCAAACCTCATAACAGAAATCAAGGAGGGGGTAGTACTAATTCTACACCTGATATAAAGGGCAAGTGTTATGATTGTGGAGTGTTTGGGCACCAAGCCAAGGATTGCCCGATGAGGTATCCTCAGCAAGGAGTTAGTTCTATGGCTTCTAGTGGTTCGAAGCCTAAGCAGACTAATGACGGGGGACAAAGGATGGAACAACGTCAAGGAAGAGCATATCAGATGAACCCAGGGGCTATGACTGCTTCAGAGACAGTAGTCTCAGGTATGGTGCTTGTATGTTCACACTTAGCACGCATACTTGTCGACTCGGGATCTACGCATTCATTTGTATCGCATGCCTTTGTTGAACATTTGAATGTTAAATCGGTACCGTTAGGATATGAATTGTCTATTTATCTGCCACTTAGTAAATCGATAATGACATCTACTATATATAAGAACTGTGAGATCAAACTAGGTGAGAAGTTGATGACCGTAGACCTTATATTGATTGCGGTGAACCATTTCGATGTGATACTAGGAATGGATTGGTTAGCTTTTAACCAAGCCACAATAGACTGTGAACGGAAAGAGGTTAGTTTTTGATCACCGGTGCATGGAAACTTTTGTTTCCAAGGGAGTGGAGTTATACCGCCACCGTATTTGATTTCAGCTATCCGAGCGGGAAGGTTATTGAAAAAGGGATGTCAAGGATTCCGATGTTCAGTAACCGATGTCTCAGCGACCGAATTCAAAATAGAAGACATTCCGATAGTGCGAGAATATCCAGATGTATTTCCTGATGATCTACCCGATATTCATATTGAAAGAGAGGTTGAGTTCACCATTGAGGTTATACCAGCCGCAAGACCCGTATCAAAGGCACCGTATAGAATAGCACCCATAGAATTGAAAGAGCTGAAAATCCAATTACAAGAGTTACTTGACAAGGGTTTCATTCGACCAAGTATTTCGCCGTGGGGCACTCCAGTATTGTTTGTAAAGAAGAAAGATGGCTCCATGCGTATGTGTGTTGATTACCGGGAACTGAACAAGTTAACGATTAAGAACAAGTATCCACTGCCGAGAATCGATGACCTATTTGATCAACTTCGTGGGGCTCAAGTATTTTAGAAAATAGATTTGAGATCAGGTTATCATCAGTTGAAAGTAAAGGCCGAAGATGTTGAGAAAATAGCTTTCAGAACGCGCTACGGACATTATGAGTTCTTAGTCATGCCGTTTGGGGTTACGAATGCACCAGCCGCGTTCATAGATCTTATGAATCGAGTGTTCAAGGATTATCTGGATGACTTCGTAATTGTATTCATTAACGATATCCTTATCTATTCCCCGAGTAAGATAGAACATAAGAACCACTTGAGGTTGATACTTCAGAAATTGCGAGAGAAGCAATTGTTTGGTAAATTCAAGAAATGTGAATTTTGGTTGTCTAGCATTACTTTTCTTGGTCACGTGATTGACAAGAAGGGAGTTTCGGTTGATCCTCACAAAGTAGAAGCTGTATCTAATTGGCAAAGACCGACTTCCGTATCCGAAATTCGAAGTTTCTTGGGATTAGCGGGATACTACCGTCGTTTTATTGAACATTTCTCAAAGATTTCTTTACCTATGACAAGGTTGATGAGGAAAGGAATTACATTTGAATGGAGTCAGGAATGTGAAGACAATTTTCAAGAATTGAACGCACGACTAACGAGAGCACCTATTCTGACAATACCATCCAGAATCGAAGGATTTGTAATCTATAGTGATGCTTCACACAAAGGGTTGGGATACGTGCTTATGCAAGGTGGTAAAGTGATTGCTTATGCTTCTAGACAGTTGAAGACACATGAGATTAATTATCCGACTCATGATCTGGAATTAGCTGCAGTAATTCATGCTTTGAAAATTTGGAGACACTACCTATACGGGGAAAAGTGTGAGATATTCACAGATCACAAGAGTTTGAAATACATTTTCACCCAACGGGACTTGAATATGAGACAAAGAAGATGGTTAGAATTGATGAAGAATTACGATCTTTCGATAGAGTATCACCCGAGAAAGGCTAATGTGGTGGCCGATGCATTAAGCCGGAAGACACCGAGGAATTTAGCCGACGAGCTAACACAACAAAAAGAATTGATAAAAGAGATGGAACGCTTAGAATTGGATGTGATTCCAGGAACAAATAATGGTTTAATGATGGCAATCATAGCACACCCAGATATTATTGATGAGATTAAGAAGGAACAATTTAACGATGTCTATTTATGCAAAATAAGGGACGAGATACCTTTGGGAAAGCGACCTGGTTTTGTATTAGGACAAGGAACGTTGAAACTGGGAAACCGATTATGTGTACCGAATGTGAAAGACTTAAAAGAGAGAATTCTAGAAGAAGCTCATAGTACAAAATATTCAATGCACCCGGGAAGTAATAAGATGTACAGAAATCTGAGGGAAAACTTTTGGTGGAAGGGTATGAAGCGTGAAGTCGCTAAATTTGTATCTGAATGTTCGGCATGTCAACAGGTCAAAGCAGAGAGACAAGTACCCGCGGGGTTACTACAACTATTGCCAGTGTCGGAATAGAAGTGGGACGAAATCACGATGGACTTTGTTTCAGGATTTCCCCGATCATCCAACAAGAATGACAAGATTTGGGTTATAGTCGACCGATTAACCAAGTCAGCTCATTTTCTACCAATTAAGACTACTAAGCCGTCCAAATTAGCGGAATTGTATGTTAAAGAGATTGTAAGACTACATAGAGTCCCAGCTGTGATTGTATCAGATCGTGATAGTAGTTTTACGTCGAGATTTTGGGGAAGTTTACAAAAGGCTATGGGTACAAAATTGAGTTTTAGTACCGCATTTCATCCTTAGACCGACGGACAGTCAGAGCGTACGATTCAGACCTTGGAAGATATGTTGAGATTGTGTGTGTTAGACTTTGGGAGTGATTGGGAGCACCATTTGCCATTAATTGAATTTGCGTATAACAACGGATTTCAGTTAAGTATTGGTATGGCACCATATGAAGCTTTGTATGGCCGTAAGTGTCGATCGCCAGTTTGTTGGACCGAGGTGGGAGAAAGAAAGTTGTTAGGACCTGAGTTAATACAGGTGACTACTGAGAAGGTGAAATTGATTCAGGAACGTCTTAAGGTAGCTCAGAGTCAATATAAGAGCTATGCGGACTCTAAACGACGACCGATGAATTTTGAAGTGGGAGATTTCGTATACTTGCGAGTATCACCTTCAAAAGGCATTGTACGATTTAGAAAGAGGGAAAAGCTCAATCCAAGATTCATAGGACCTTTTGAGATTCTAGAGAGAGTAGGTCCAGTAGCTTATCGATTGGCCTTGTCATCAGGGTTGGAACATGTGCATAACGTATTTCACGTATCAATGTTGAGACGTTGTATGACTGATACGAGTAAGATCGTTGTACCTGAACCGCTGCAAATTCAGGGGGACTTAACTTATGTGGAACAAGCGGTAAAGATTCTAGATCGAAAGGAACAAGTCTTAAGAACTAAGACGATTCCGATGGTAAAAGAATTATGGCGTAGTCACACGGTAGAAGAGGCTACATGGGAAAGTGAGGAAGACATGAGGAATGAGTATCCGTACTTATTCGACGCATGAGGTAAAGTTTGGGGACAAACTTCCTTTTTGGAGGGGAGAGTTGTCATACCCGTTCCAGAAATTTATGATTTTGTAAATGCATCATTTGAGATTTTTGAAATTATTAATGTTATTAATAATTTGAGTTGAGGTTGACTGTGGGTCAATAGTAAGGTGTCAGTGAGGACACGGGAACATGGTAGTTCATATGGCATGAGCATGAATAAATGACATTTATATGATTTAAATGTTATTTGACTTATATGGTATTTTATGAATAGTGAATTATACCTGTGTAGTATAATTTCTGGTATTTTCGGTATTGTTTGTTAACATTTTGAGAACTGTGGTGAGAACGTGAGTGATACGTTAATTAAAAAGGTAGGTTGTGTAGAGATTCCACAGAATATAGTTTTTCGGACATTATTTTTGGACCCAAACGAAACCTAGTCGAAAACTTTTGAAAAGTATAGTTTTCACTCGTAAAGTTATAAAATGGACGTGTGCGAAGTTTCATGGGTTAATTAGAAGTTTGTGAAACTTGCGGGGAGGTAAACGTAAATTCCAAAACGTTTGTCTATATATAGATGAGGATGAGATTTCAATCTCATCCAAACTTTCCAAAATATCTAGAGAGAGGAGAGAGAGCGGAGATTTGGTTGCCACGAGCTTGCCGGCGACATACGACAACCTTTCGTCCATCAGTTTTTCTCCAGATTTCATATTCGAACTCATGGAGGTAAGATCTACGTTTTGATCCTACTTAGGCCGTGTTTGACCAATTTTTGTAAAAATCTTAATTCTAGACTTTTGGGAAAAACAGGTATAAACTTGTAGGAATTTTCTCAAATTCGAAATTCGACGATTATTTAGCCTCCTAGTCGATCCTTCAAAGTTTGGGGGAAATCGCACGAGGTATGAAGTCCTAACTTATGAAATATAGAGAAATACATGTTTTATATTTCGACGACGAAATTGAGATCCGGGCAAAATCCATGTGTTAATTGTAGGCCCGTTAATTATGCACGCGCTAAATTGTGAAAAGCATGTCTAAATTTACGCGAGCACGTTAGTTGTCTATGTTGGTCAAAGGGGAGTCTTATACAAATTCATGTCGGAGTAAGCTTCTCGATGTTTGAGAATTTGAGTAGCGACGGCTACTGTGCATGGTTGTAGGCTTGGACTTGCCATGGCACTTGTGGGGATGTAATGGTTGTAGGCTTGGACTTGCCATTGACATCGCGGTTTAAGGCTTGGACTTGCCGCTACCGGATGAATGCGTATTTTTCTCCCTAGAGACTATTGATATGACTTATGAGATTAAAGCATGTTTTGTCATACATTGCATATGTTAGACTTGTGCACTTAACATATAGCTGAGCAGTGGAGATGTACTCCATTGCAGGTAAAAAGAAAGACAAGAGGAAGCATGAGGAGTGAGGCTGGGAAATGCCGGGGGATCAACTGTTTATATTTTGTTATACTCTGAACTTGTAATAAAAACCTTGAATTCGTAGTATGTTGTAATATAATCTGAACTTAGATTTAGTACTTGTAATCCCTAGTAAATGCTCTTGTATTTATGTTTTGAATGATGTAATAGAGTGGTTATATGTTGGTTTGGAATTGGAAGAACCTTGAGTGGGAAAGCTGCAGTTTTGGGAGTTGCTGACAGAAATCAGTCGACTGGTTTTTGATCCAGTCGACTGGACCGTTGTGTTGGATTGGTTACTACTTTGTTTCGTCTAAGGTTCAGTCGACTGGGTGGAGAAAACAGTCGACTGGATGGAACCCCAGACCATGACAATCTGCTGGATAAGGCACCAGTCGATTGGACATTTTCAGTCGACTGAAAATTTTATGCACCAGTCGACTGAGTCCCCGACACAGTCGACTGGATGGGCTGTTATATTTTGAAACCTCTGTTTGAGATCACCAGTCGACCGGACTTGCGATCAGTCGACTGGGTCTCTGTTTTCAAAACTGTTTTCTTTTGAAATGATTCAAATGGTCAAAACTTTTTTTTATAACTCTGATTTTCATGGATTTTAATGATGTTTTCCGCTGCTATTTTACTTTAATAGAACTGGATAAGCCTTGATGGCGTGCCACGTGTCCTATTTCCACGCGTAGTGGGATGGGTCGTGACAATTTCTTTTTATTATTTTATTTGATAAAATGCTATTTTACCCTGGTATTTCACTTTAAAAATGTTACTTTTGGAACGTTAAAAAATGATTGTTTGTTTTGCTGGCTTGTTACACGTGTCCTAGCCTACGGGAGTGGGTTGGGGTGTGACAGCTAGTGAGAGCGCACAGACGCAACCGTGGACGTTGGTCACCTCGTTAACGGGACCGAACCACATACAAACTGTTCTTGTCTTATTTTCTCTCTAAACCTCTCTTACCAGTTTTAGGCATCATCAGAAACTATTCGTCAATAGTCACAACCGTTCAAAAGAAAACTGTTCGTCAACAGTCATATCCATTCGGCTAAGGGTCTGTTTGGCATGACCAAAAAATAAAAACCAAATTTCTCATTCAATTTTTTCCAACACTATAGTCGATGAACAACCGTAGGGGTCCGTCCTCCTTCCGTTGGAATAGCACGAGTGCTCCATTAAGTGCTTTAGGTGGTTGGATGAAATTGGCATCAAGTAGCTCCTTGAGTTGTTTCCTCCAACTCCTCTAGCTCGGGCGGTGACATCCAATAGGCGCCTCAACGGGCAGCTTGGCTCGGGCTCCAACTAGATCACATGGTCCACCTCTCCCTCTTAGGTGATAGTCTCTTTGGCAACGTTTTTTGCAATTGAATTATCTTCATGTCATAATAATACTCTTGGGTGGAAAAGAGTACGATGGATTCTGACCAACTAAAACTTAATTTTTAACAAATTAAAATTTTTCAAAAAATGTTTAAGCTTGACTTGTTTTCCAATCGTATCTCAAATGTGTCAATGATAGATTTACTATAGAAATTGCAATTCAAGTTATAATAGCTTATTTTCAAATTACTTGATATTAACTGATTTATCCCAATAAAAAACTTGAAAAGTATGTTCAAATTCAACTCATTAGTTTATGAGTTGACTCAAATGAGCCTGAAACAACATGAACTCAGCCAAATTAAGAGTATCTTGTTACTTGTGGTCAATTTCTCTACCACGTTCTCCTCATACATATTTTGAGCTGTGCTTTTGGTCTACGCTCAGGGGCAAGGGGGCTCAAGCTCCCCCTAAATTTTAGAAAATTCTTTATATATCCTATAAAAGAAAGTTATATTTAAGTTAAAGTCTCCCTAAAAATTTAATTAAGCCCTCTATTCTATCAGGCCTCGTTTGGCAGGACGGGTAAATCTGGCAGATATGACATAATAAAGCAGGATCAGATAGGATAGTTATTCTGTGTGATAAGTTGTTATGTTGACTTTGTTTGGAATGTGCCCAGATATATGTTCTAGATAATAACTAAATGATTTCCTCTAATCTCACCTAATATTCCCCCTCCTATAGAGTTATTGCATTCTCCATGAGATAAAAATCAAGTTCAAAACTATTTTATCATATCCGATGGCATCACCAAATGCCGGATAAGATATGCCTATTATCCTTACCACCAAAAAGATTTAGGGGTTGTGCTATGGTAATTAAATTAGGGAATTTTCTCTGTCTGAAAAAAAAATTAAATTTAAAAAACATTTATTTTACTATAGGTAGTTTTACATGAATTTGTACAGAATGCTCGGAACTCCCTAGACTTAAAGGGCATCATTGGATTTTCTAGAGTTTTTTAGAGACTTGTACAGAATATTTAATATAAGCAGGGTGACCTTCTAGAAAGAATACTTTATTATGAGGTCCAAAACTTCTAAAATATTATCACGAGTTTCTATTCCATTGGATGATTGCCCCTTATATTTGTACTAACTATTACTTATAAGTAGGGTGGTGTAACACCCGTACCCGGAGAATGGGTTAATTATTGTGTTAATATGCATTAATTAGTATAATTAGTGTATAAATGGATTGAGGGGAGGCTTGGACTCGCCCATGTAAAAAGTGTTCAGAGAGGGACACTAGTTGGAAAAGTCCCCAGTGAGGTGGGACAGGTATTGAAATGGAACCCAGCGAAGGGTAAATTAGTAATTTGCATTTTAAATAATTAAATGCATTTTATGTGATTACATGAATATTTGCTTACATGCTTTCATATTATATGTTAATGTATGTGTAGCATTTGGAACTAGTTTGGACACCCAAATAAGGGTATAAATAAAAAAGATTTAAAATTAGTAGGTGCGATAGAAATTTCACAAAATATGTGGGACCCACGTTGGGACCCACACAGAACTTAGACAAACACTCATTAAATAATTGGGTAGTTAATGGAATGTTTGGGGGAGTTCATAATAAGAACTTAAGAAAATTCGGGGGTGTAAGTGAAAAATGGGTAAAGTTGAGGTTAAAACACCTCATGCTTGTACATGTATAGGTGTAGGAGAGAGGGAGACTCTCATTTCTGCAGAAATTAAAAAAAAAAAAAGAGAAATCACCGAGAGAAAAGACGGACCGTCGCCGACGTCGAAATCTTGCCGTTCCGTCGCCGCTGTTCGTCGGATTTACGATCCGAGACCACTTTCGGACTCGTGGAGGTGAGACGATCATTTCTATACCCTTAATTTCTGTTTAAATTGCTAGATTTTAGTAGCTCGTACTTAACGGTGAGACATCGTCTACCGAATTCTTGTAGGATTCTTGTTGGGGTAGAAATTGAGGTTCAATTGGTGAAATTCAGCACTTCTCTAGCTTAATCTTGGGTAAAATCTGTGTATAAGGTGAGTTTTCTAGCCTAAAAATGATTGTGTTTAATGTGTTCAAGGCTTCAAGTGGTGTTAGAGATATTAATCCTTGTTTAGAAGCTATTATATTGTTGGATTGATAATTTCATATCAATTTTATGAGAATTATGTGTTGATACATGTTTATATGCTTATATGTTTATGTGGTATTCAATGAGCACCGGGAAAATGATTCATAAGTTGGGAGTAATAAGGGTGGTGAAGAGGAAGAATCCGAGAAATACGGAAGTCCAAGGAATAGAAGTGGCCACGGGACCAAGGGAGGTCCCGGGTCTGAATGAATCATTGAACCGGTGACTCGGCGATTACAAAGATATGATTTATGTGTTTATTGTTGCATTGCACATGTTAAACATTCAGTCATGTTTAGATTACTCACTAAGCGTAATGCTTAAGAAAACCATTTTTTGTTTCTGTTGTGGTAAATAACAACCACCGTAGGTACGGAGCAATATCCGGAGAGGAAATAGCGTGCTCGGGAGTGGGGAAGAGATGTGGGGCTTATAATTAAGTTTATAACTTGTAATATAATGTAACTTGTGGGTTAGTATCCTTGACTTGTGGATTTAAGACTTGACTCGTGGTTGTATCCATTGAGTTAGTTTTGGAGTCCCATGACTCATATGGTGAATGTAAATTTGTAGAAACTTGTGTTATTCTCTATGTTGATAGTTTGAGTAAGAATGTGGAGGATTTGAAGTTTTCTTTGTAAATTCTACGTATGTCCTTAAGGTTCAACTATAACTATGGGTGAGATGGTTTTGGAAATGCTATTTGGAAAGTTTTATGCTTATGGTTGTTCATGGAAAGAGTTAAGATTTGATTCACTTGTTCAATTCAAATGAGGATGCATTCATGGATTGAATGCTTGGAATTAGTTTTGATATGATTTCTTAATGTTCAATGGGGTTGGTTGTAGCTTTAAGTTCATTTCCAACAAGGTCTTATGAGATACAAATTCTTGACAAAAGTTGAACTTCAAAGCTTATTTTGATTCAAAAAGAGTTGAGTTCATGAATGATTTTGATCAAATTTTGGTTGTGGACATGTGATACATGCTTGGGTAATGCTTAAACATATTTATGAATGTGTTTGAAATGTTTTCTTAATGTCCCAAGAAGTTTGGTTTGGTTTGGGTATGAGTTGGATAGGTTTTGACAATGTTTTTAAAAGTAAAAACAAGTTCTGAGAAGCCCGGATCGATCCAGGTTAATGAAGGGATCGATCCGGCCTTTTTCGGGGACATTCTGCTAGCAAAATGAGAAGATGGATCGATCCGCCCTTTTCGCGGATCTATCCGCATGCAATTTCACAGCACGTCCGCTTTTACGGAAACACGCATAACTCTTTCTAAAAAATTCGGATTCGCGCTCTGTTTTTTGCGTTAGAACCGGGACTCGTAAATCTATCTTTTGGTATAAAATTTGATATACTTTATTAATGACCATTTTACCCTTGGGTCTGTTTTTGGCACAGCAAGCTCTTTTCTGATGGTTTAAATCATGTTTTTCCTTAATAACTAACAAGGTTTAACTAACAAGGTTTAGTGTTTATTAGTGTATTTTGGGTGCGTATATTCTTGTTACACGTGTCCTAATCCACCGGGGCGGGTTGGGGTGTGACAGGTGGTCTTCTCAAAATTATTCAAGAATTATGAAGTTTCTCGAAAAAAAACTATGCTTTGAAGAATTATGCAGATTATTGATCGAGTAGCTAGTAAAAAGTGCATACTTATGTGCTTTCTCTACTTCTTCGTATCTCTTTTATCGTCAAATATGAAAAGTCTACTTAAGTCTTGTAATACGTAAAAGATAGCCCCCTAGGGCCAAATTCCTGGATCCGCCCCTGTCTACGCTCCAACCTTGTTATTGGGCTTTACAGGCACTCAGTCTGCAACTACCCATGGGCTTAAAGTGGTCTAGATTAGCCCAAAGAAAGCTCATTTAAAGTTTTGTTTTGGTTTTTTTTTTTTTTTAATCGGATTACAAGGGATGAGGACTTGATGGTCTTAACACTCAACCAACGTAATGAAGAGGCCATAAAGCCTATCTCGGTGCCAAAGAAGCTATCCTGAGATATTAATGGGCTGCATGTAAAATTGAGTTTTAAATGGTTCTTTGTATGTATAGCTATTACTTTAAGTTCCATGTTTAGCTTAAAATACCCCAAGAACTTGATCTTTATTAAACCATTATTATATAACAGTGGTTTTCACAAGAACCAAATTAGAATGAGGCTTCTTCTGGATTTGATCTTGTTTTTATCATTCCCAAACAGATCCTAACCCAACAGGTTGCAAAAATTTCACATTAAAGCTGCAAGGCAAGTTGTCACCCCTTCTTGGTACCACTGGTCAAATGTCCCAGCCTAAGATGGGTTGAACATCTATAGCTCAAGTTTAAGGTCAAAAAATCTTGGCAGAATCCATAACCCCTGCATAGGCCTAAGCCCAAAATTAGCCATTATGGAGCACTTCATGGCCATCCTAAGTTGTCAGATAGTTCTCCAATGAGTAGTGCTACATATATACATTTTTTGACACACTTTTTGACACACACAAAAAAAAAAAAAAAACAAACAAACAAACAAACAAACAAACCAAACTCGTCAAAATTCAAAGGCGCAGTTTTATACCAAGCCAGCAAAGTAGAGAAGATTAAATCTCAAGGATTTGAAAACTAGCACATGAGCTCGATTGGCACTACTTTTTAGAGTCCACAAGTGATTATGAACTTCAAAAACTTAAAATAAAACTGTTTGACAAACCAACTTTTCAAATCATAGAAAAATGTGTTAATCGCAAAATTTGTGATTGGTAAAAAGCTACATTTGATAACTTTTAACCAAAAATAGTTTTTTAAAAGAGTAAAACTTTGGACACACCCTTTACACACAACTTTGCTCACACAACCTTATGTGGCAGCTGAGTTGGCAAGAGTGGGACCCACAATTTAACCCAAACAACTAACACATCATCCCCCAAAGTTTTACCCGGTCAAGAAAACACCCCCCAACCCGTCTCCCTCTTCTCACTCTCTCTTCTCTGCGACAACTTCTTCTCTCTATCCCCTCACATAAGAGCTTTCTCTCTCTTCTCTCTTCGCAGATCTCACCCTCTCTCTCTCTCTTCTTCTGGGATTTCATGATCATAGTTCCCACCAATATATCCCACCACTACATTTCAATTCAATTTCAATTTCTCATCTCTCTCACTCTCTAACAAGTACTGACAAACCCACAAGAAGCCTAACTAAAAAAAAAACACATTTGGATCAAGAAAATGAAAATGGGTATGTTGATTTGGGTCTTCCCAGCAATTGGATCAAGATATGAAAATGGATATGTTGATTTGGGTCTTCTCAGCAATTTTTGCAGCTACCCTTTTTATTTGTATATATTTGCTTATTATTACTCTAATTTTTAATGATGTTTTGGGTTTAGAAATCTACCATACATGGAATTTGGGGGGAGTAAAACTTTGGACAGATAAAAACTTTGGATGCCGTCGTCTTCCCAGTGGCCGCCGCCGTCGTCATCGGCCCGGTCGCCGCCGTCGTCGTGGATGAGAGACAGATATTATAGAGATTCTTGAGGGGTGGTCTCTTCTCAAGATCTTGAGGGGGTCTGGGGGGAATCGCAGAAGAAGAGAGAGTGGGGGTGAGATCTGCGAAGAGAGAAGAGAGGAGAGAGAGCAAGAGAGTGAGGAGAGAGAGAGAAGAAGTTGTCGCAGAGAAGAGAGTTCTTGACCGGGGGTAAAACTTTGGGGGATGATGGGTTAAGTTGTGGGTCCCACTCTTGCCAACTCAGCTGCCACATAAGGTTGTGTGAGCAAAGTTGTGTGCAAAGGGTGTGTCCAAAGTTTTACTCTTTTTAAAATTTAATTGCAAAAGTAAAAGTTATTACCAAACGACCCATAAGAAGAGCCAGCTAGAAAAAGTAGCCTAACCACCAAAAGCAAATTATTTACGGACAAATTATGTCAATATTTTTTAAGATTCACTTGACAAATATATATATATATATATATATAGGTAGATGATCAAAAGTGAATTGGATTAAGTGAATTTATCCGGTGAACTGGATTTTAAGCCTAAAAGAACTCATGGTTCATCAGGGCGCGCGGGTCAGCGGGGCAACCCACGTTTATGCTTAAAAGTCAATTCACTGAGTAAATTCACTCAACTTAGTTCACTTTAGACTCTCTCCCTATATATATATATATATTGATTACTTGTCTAGATGACACACGTCACACACACGATCCAAGTAGTAGAAGCTATAACCAAACGGCACATAAGAAGAGCCAGGTTAAAAAAAAAAGTAGCCTAACCACCAAAAGCAAATTATTTAAGGACAAATTATGTCAATATTTTTCAAGATTGACTTGACAAATATATGTGTATATATATATATATATTTTAATTACTTATCTAGATGACACAGGCCATACACACGCACACACACACAATCTAAGTAGTAGAAATTCAAGAGATCAGTCCGACAAGAACTCACGAGGTGTTCTACAAAGAAAGGAGGGAATAAACCCCTCCCACTCACCCTTGGTGAGATTCGAATCCATCCCCTCTCCTCTCACTTAAGAGAGAGGAGATGATACCATTAGACCACAAAAACCCTTGGTACTTGACAAATATAATCGCTGGTAATTTATAGATTTGGTGAAAAGAAGGCATGATGTTCACATGGGCGCAATGCACAATTAGCTCAGTAAAAATCCTTGAGAAACAACGATGGACTAATGTAGAAACAATTCAAAAAAATATGTAGAAACAATTCACTAAATTAAAAAAATATTTCTTTGCCTTTCCAAATAAGTGCTTGATATGAGCTATGTCCAATTTTAGGAAAGACAATATTTTAGCACATTTCTTTAGTTACTTTATATTGTGATCTAAAATATTATTGATCCATTTATGGGTAGTGTCACACACACATGTTAAAAAAATAAAAATTTGTGATCCTGTAAGTCTCTACGTGAGTACTGCCACAATAATTATCGAGGATTTGTTCTCGAACTTGAATTAATCACACTCCAAAAGAGTACCCAAAAAAAAAAAAAAAAAAAGTATCCAAGGTACATTGATTACACAAGCCTTTTCCTTTAGGAATTCCCAAACAGGCTTACAGGCCCATATATCCTAAAGGCATTAAGGTAGTCACGTGCATGTGGGCCCAATTTAGACGTTGAGATTCAAATCAGATCAATGCACAAGGACAGTTACGAATAAACGTCAAACCGACCACCTGTCCACTGGGACCCAATAGTATACACCTTGTAAAATTTTTAAGAAGTAGGGTATAACGAACTGACCTGCTTAACAAGCTGGGTTCGATAAAGACGAGTATCGACTCGTTCATTTGGGTTTGTAAATATAATTGATTAAATTTTGTGAGTAAACTCGTAAAAAATTTTGTTAATAACTCTGATAAACAGTTTGTATATTGATTTATATATATATATATATATATTAAAAAATTATATAATTTAAAAGGGCACAAAAAAATTCATTAAAAAATTTGCAAATGCTAGAAAGTACCTAATTGAAAAATTATTCTATGGTATTACACACGTGATGATCTTGATCAATAAAAAATAATTTTGTAACCAAAGTGTAAACTTTTCATCCACCATAGAATAAATAATTTTGTCAAATGACATGTTTGTATTGGTCAAGATCATTACATGACAATGATCACGGACATTGAATAACTTCTCCCATTTGAGAGAGCGCGCCCCCATTAATCGTATTGTACGGTACAGTCGCAGCGGCCACGTGGCACTTTCGGTAATGCACAGCACTACCGACCTTTCCGAAACTATGCAATCAAAACCGACAATTTTGGGCCCCACCTTACACGCTCCCACGTTATTTTCTTACGTGTCATTTTGTCATTGGCGAAGTAAGCAGGCAAAATGCAATTGACAGCGTGTCTATCACTTTCTCTTTCACTTTCTTCTTTTATCTTTTCCCCTTATCTCTTCTCATAGTTGCTCGAGTATATTAAACTGAATACTCTCTTATTTCTTCGACCAAATTCTTGATCTAGACACGTGTCTAAATCTAAACGTTGTGAATCGACCGTTACACTTCTGTTTTTGGTAAAAGAAATTGGTGGGGTGCTTCATAAGCTAGAACGAGAAATGTTTGATACACACTTTTTGATACAATATATTATTCGATTATTGAATGACACGGATCTAAATGCATCTTGGATATTGAAAATCAATGACCGAATTAATGGCTGAATGATACTTTGTGTTAAAAAATATGTATGTACCACTATTCACTGTGAATTAATTTTATAAATCATTTGTTAAGGGCAAATTTTTTGCACAAGCCAGAGTTATCGTCCAGTCTATAACTCTTTAAAATTATTTTTTATCAAATCAATATTAACTTGCTTTTTATAAATATAAACATATATAGATGGATAAAGATCGATTTTGTGGTTAATCCATTTTACAAATTCAAATATTTAAAGAATACTAATTTATTTTTTTTTATATTAGAGTCGATGATCAGTCTGATAACTTATTTAGAATTAACAAATTAATTTTTAAATCAACATTATTTTGATTCTCACTGTTTAAAAACAATAATGCTAGGGGTATATTCATCCACACCTAAAAAACATCCACACCCTGAGGTGGACTAATGAAAAGACATAGAGACTGCAATTGCAATGAGATGAGAGATAGAGACTGTGGAGTCTCTATCTCTCTTCACTGGTCCAACTCAGAGTGTGAATGTTTTTTTATTGTGAATGGTGTGGCTCAAACATTATTCATTTAAAAAATGAGACCTGGATTGAAGTTTTACAATTAGGGGTGGAGCCGAGCCAAGCTTGCTCATGAACTCAGATAAGCCGAGCTTTCAAGTGATCGCGAACCTTATCGCGAGCTTTTTAATGAGCTTTGTCACGCGCCATTTAAAACTATATAGTTTAATGATAAATTACTCATTTATCAAGCCTATTTACGAGATTTGTCATATTTTCTCTAAAATTATATAGTTTTATAATAAATGTATATATAAAAGTCATTATACAAGCTCTTTATCAAATTTATTAACGAACTTTTTTACGAATTTGCTCACGAACCTTAATCGATCGTGTTCAGAAACTTAAATGAGCGAGCCGAACCGAGTCTAGCCTTTATCGAACTGAACTTCAACCCTTTATTAAACGACTCTGTTCGTGTCTACCCATAGGTACAATTTTAGAATTTTCAAAAACATACGCAACCTTTATATTTTTCTCTTTAATAATTGTGTACATGTCGGTTACGCAGTGTATTCGATTGGATGAGGCCATTGGGATTTCTTTTGATTTATTTTTATATTTTATGATGAATTAAATAAAGAGCAATTAATTAATCGCGTCAAGTCCGTGTATGGATTTTCATTTAGTGGATTGTCCCTATAAAAAGCCCACCAAGTTCCTCATTACCATCACCGATCTCACAAGCTTTCCATAAGATAAGATAATTGGATAGATTGATATTATCATTTTTCACTACGTGTTTGCAATTTGCGTAAACTGTGTGTGTGTGTGGGTGTGAGAGTGTGCTGTTTAGCAACTTTTGTGTTCGTTTTTGCTAATTAACGTGATCAGGATGTCTGAGGAACACCACCACCAGAAGAGCGATGAGTACGAGACCACCGCCACCAGCATCAAGGCTGATGAGGCTGCAGTTGGTGAGACCACCAGTACAGATCGTGGGCTGTTTGATTTCATGGGGAAGAAGGAGGAAGAGAAGCAGCAGCCAGTACAAGAGGAGGTAATCGTTGCGGAGTTCGAGAAAGTACACGTGTCAGAATCAGAACCGCCCAAGATAGAGGAGGAGGAAGAGAAGAAGAAGCACGGTTCTCTGTTTGAGAAACTCCACCGATCTGACAGCAGCTCTAGCTCTGTAAGCTCTTTAATTATATATATATATATACATATATATATACATATATATATGAATATGATCATGATTTTATATTAATATTATTATGTGATGCGTTGCTGTTGCTTTTGCTTTTGCTTTTGATTTTGATTTTAATTTTCATGTATGCACCTTCAGTTTTATATGGAGTACCTCATATATCATCATTTATGGAGTAGTTTATAATAGTGGTGATCTTACATCTTAATCTGCTAAACGCTTTGATTAAAAATAAAAATCAAAATGACTTTCTTTGTTTGTGATTTAATCACAATGATTTTTTTTTTTTTTTTCTGTGCATCGATTTAATGGTAAAAGTTGGTGATCTGTTTAATTAGTTTGAATGTTTTAGAGTTTCATAATCACTTGGGACAAGTTGTCATCGAACCAAACTTAGAACAAAGTTCAGGTAGTTCTGATTGGTAATTGTTTGGAACTCCAAGAATCAAAAATTGTGTTAGAAACTAATAAATACACATTTTTTTTTTTATCAAACATACACAATACTGATTCACGATTGTATTGAAAATTTTACAGTCGAGTGACGAGGAAGAAGAGGAAGGAAAAGAGAAGAAGAAGAAAAAGAAGAAGGAAAAGAAGGAAGAGGACACCTCTGTCCCAGTGGAAAAGTGTGAAGAAGTAGTGGGGGTCCCACCAGAGCCAGCTCATCCAGAGGAAAAGAAGGGATTCTTAGAGAAGTTCAAGGAGAAACTACCCGGACAGACCAAAAAGACCGAAGATGCCCCTCCTCCTCCGGCAGATTATTCCAACCCAGAGTCACATACTCCCGAAGCCGAGCCTAAGGAGAAGAAGGGCATTTTGGAGAAAATCAAAGAGAAGCTTCCTGGGTACCACCCCAAGACTGAGGAAGATAAGGAAAAAGAAACCCATTAAATCTACAGATTTTATTGTGTTTTGTGAGTCTTGATTTGCTCTGTTTGAATATGTTTTTTTTTTTTTTTTTTTTTTTGGGTTGTACTTTGTGTTATAAGAGTGCTGATACGTGCTTATGTTTAAGTTAGATTTCTTATATTTTTCCCAAAAAAAAAAAAAGAGAGGAAGATTTGTATGTCCTTTTCCAGACGTATTAGTGGATTGGTTGCTTGTATTTAATTTTTTAATTACTCTTATGTGTGAGATATTGAAAAGGAAAAAAATAAAAAGAAAAAGCTTCCTTTGCTTAGTTTGTTTTTTCATAATAGTGTGCCCTCATCGACAACATTGATGGTAAGTAGTGATGCTCTTAGACCATCTCCAAAGGTAAAACATCAAATGATGTAGCAAATGAGTGATTTTGATGGTCTGAGGTAAAGTTGATGTGTTGTTTTTGATGTTACAAAGTGAGTCACTCCAACCCATACATTAAAGATTGTATATTTTAATAAATTTTATTCTTTTATCTATTATTTATATTATGCTCATGTTAATGTACTTTTGTGGTTTAATAGTGTTTTTTATTGCAAATATATAACTTTTTTAATAAATAAAAATAAAATAATTTTTTTATTGTATATTTTGTTTTTCCAATTAAAATAATTTTTATTCCATTTTACCTAAATTGTTAAACCCAATACTTCTCTCTCTCTCTTCTCATCTTCAGGATTCTTCTCTCTCTCTCTCTCTCTCTCTCTCTCTCTTTGAATAAAATAAGCTGGAAAATTATTTGCCTCAGCTTTGCCTTTGCAGCAATGTTGCTGCAATTTTGGATTGCAGCAAATTTTGCTGCACCTGTTGATGCATCCATTGGAGCAGAAATTTTTAAAATTGCAGCAAAATTTGCCTCAAAATGGTGTTTGATGTATGGGTTGGAGATGGTCTTACAACCCTACCAAAACCCACTACTTTGTTCCAAAGTGGATTAAAGTTGGCAGGGAGATATATAGAAAATCTGATTTGATTTGAATAAGTATTCTCTCCCATTGGAGTCGGCTGCAAATGCACAAATGGCAGTTCTTTAAGCTGAAAATGAAAGACCAAGAATTTCAATCTCCACACCAATTTTATAGAAATTTAGACAAGTTCCTAAAAGCAGTTGTCAAGAGTTCTTAATTAATATTCATGTGTGATGTTAAGTGATATTTCTAGTAGTATTTATGTTCAAAGGTCTTTCCACTAATTAGGAATCGTAATTGTTTTCAACACAATAATGAAAATAGTGAGCAAACAGTGTGTGACAAGACGCTTGCCACCAGAGATCGTTTTGTCAATGTAAGCAAGTTGGCAAGTGTACGAGTGTATGTCAGCACGTTCAAAGTTTCCATGTTTTTTTTGGTAACTGTGGGTGTCCGGTCAGCTTGCGCGCACCTCGATTAATTCCACGAGGTCAGCGCATCCGGATGAATTATCTATAATCACCCTCTTGAGATTTGAACTTGAGGCCTCTGGTATAATACCCAGAGGTCTTGCCATCCAGTCACAAGGGAAGTGGTTTCAGAGTCTTTATTTTGTTAAAATGAGAACTTTTGTTTACAGTCGTAGGATTTAATTTTCAGTCTGTGAAATTACTTCAGTATCTTTAATGAAAAGTTGATCCAACAGCTATAACAGAAGTTTCATTTTAACAAAATGAGAACTCCTTCCTAAGAAAAAGGTTCGGAACACTTTATGAACACTTAATGAAAAGTTAATCCAACAGCTATATCTAAGTCTTCATTTTAACAAAATGAGGACTCCTTCCTAAGAAAAGGTTCAGAAGTCTTAATTTTATGTTTTATCCAGCAGGCTGTGTCGGAATATTGAGTAATTTTTGTGTACCTTTAAGGTAGTGTCTATGTGATGTCCCACACCCAATAATGTAGGGCCACAAAAGATTGTTGGGCCATTTAAATTTTTTGTGATAAATTCCATTGTTCGTGTAGCACGCTTCTATTGAGTACAAGGTACCAAATGACATACCACATGGTACCTTGAGGGTACCAAAAATTTCTCTCGAGTATTCATGATATTTGGTCACAGTGGATTAATAACAAGCAACTGTTAATCTGACCTTCCATTTCATGGTACTTACCAAAGTCATTACCATACCGAGCAATGATAGATGCACAACAAAAATCCACAACTAATTGCACAACCTGCTTAAAATTGTTGGACTTCGTGCTAAAAAAATTGTACACACAAAAAGACAAAAAAAATAGATGTACAACTTTTTCAGCACAAAGTCCAATAATTTTAAGCAGGTTGTGCAATTAGTTGTCAATTTTTGTTGTGCATCTATCATTTTCCTTTCCATATAGTCCTCAGTTCCATATAGTCCTCATATGAACTTGTCTACACGGGCACGGGACTATTTGACACAATTTTAGTAGTGGACATTTGCAATGTGCACTCATACCAATTGGGCCTCCATTGAGGTTTGTCAGTAATTTTGGGCCCATTACTCTTGTCAGTATCCTGGTTGATTTGAGATGTATGGGTAAATTACACAAACACCCTCTCAACTATGACTTTATTTATACCTTGAACTATAAAATCATTAAACTGAAACCCTCACCTATTATAAATTTTCACTAATACTCATCCTATTAAAATTCTTCCATCCAAAAAACCGACTTTTTTTATCATGGACAAACATGCATACACATATATTAACAACATGATATTGTTTGAACCCTCCTTTGATTGAAAATTTTAGGACGAAACTATACTTTACTGCTCACATAATTGCAACTTTTTTCTAATATTTTAAAAATGTCATGTTTTAAAACTTGTGTATTGCTTGTTGGTTACGTGATACGATTTTTTTTATTATTATTTTTTTACTTTTATTTTTTTATTTTTATTTTTAATGACATTCTAACTGAAGGGTGTTGGTGAAAAAAAAAATAATAATTGCGAGGGACAGTTTGTTTATTTTTTTAGTTCAAGGGCAATTGTTAAAAAGTCATAATTGAGGGGGTGTTAGTGTAGGATCCGAACCCACACCACGATACACTTTATGCATTTCTAAAATTTGGCATCCTTGCATTTCGCTTCCTATTAAATTGCTAGTGTAGACAAATTTGACGTGCTAAAATATTATTGGTCCCTATATGTGACTCATATGTGCTGTGCAATATGCCAATATATAGTTGAATTTTTTTTACACAGAGACCAATTATATCTCATAACATGAGGACGTCCCTATGCAAAACATACCATACGTAGCAGTTTTTCTAACAGGAAAGAAGAAAGGGACATAAACTGATAGAGCCAACCAAATGTCAGGTGGGATAAATGAATGGAAAACGGGGTCCACGGAGGTTTTCTTTTTCTCATATCATATTTCATCACATTTATATTGTAATTCATCCATTTTATTTTTCACAGCATTGTATATCCTAAGCTGAAATGTCAGGCGGCTTCAAAGGCTACATAGTCCACCTACATAATCTGCATATGACCAAGAATTCATGAATTTTTTTTAAAAAAAATAATGGCAAAAGGAGAAGATTGTCAAGACATAAGTTTAGTGAATGAACAAGATTTTCTTCTCTTTATTTCGGCTCGCAATCTATGGATAGAGTTGGTAAAATCTGAGTTGATTAGACGAAAATTTGTATAAGTTGGAGCAATGTAAATAGCCCAATAAGAGAAACAGGTTAAGACTGAAAGCAGGAACGCGAGAAACTGAGTGGAACTTTTACTCATTTGTTCATCCAAATCACGCATCGAAGGCTCTTTCCTCCAAGAAGTAAATCAAAAGCTTGGTTGATGTCTTCAAACTTGACCTCATGTGTGACAAATTTATCCAGCTCAAGTTCCTGAATATATAGGATATTGAACCAAATTCATAGCCCGACTCAGTGATCATATCCTTGACATACAAACCTTGCACCATCAGAACTTTTACTCAAATAGATAGACATTACTATCGAAACTTTTATCGCCCGTGTGGTAAAGGCTCCAGTTTTGAGCTTTCTAAATTCTAAAAATGAAAACTGAAAACTAGATTTTTTTTTTTCTTATCCAATTTTGTTGTTCGAAAGGGAAAAAAAAAAGGATACGATTAACAAGCATGTTTTTGGTTTTCCTATTTTAAAAATAAAAAAGGAAATTAAAAAAGAAAAGTGAATACGGCAACATTACCAAACGGGCCCTTAGTCATATGTTATGTAACATCCCTAAAATTTTTAAGTGTGTAAATAATTATTTTAATAATTATTTTTAGTTAGCAATATTATATGAGTGTGCCTATGTAAGACATGTGTTTGAAAAATTTAAGTGTTTGGTGGACATATCAATTAAATCATGAGTGAGCGCGTTTAATTTGGGAGTTATATTTTATTAATTTATATTTGTTAAAAAAAAAAGTGAAGGGTTGATATGTATTTTTGTTATATAGTGTTTACAGGCCCGCGAATGTGTTAAATAATGTAATTAATATTAAAACTTAGTACCGGGGTCATGGGTACCCATTGGACTTCTCATTTTAACACTTTGTACTGCATTCTGAGCTCATATGAGTCTCTTCTGTGAGTCCATAAAAAGAAAAACGGAATTTATATATTTGTGTGTGTTTTATTGGCATGTGTTGTGTGTGTAGTGTACATATATACTTATATTAAAAACCCTAACCCCCATATTAAAACAAAAAGGGAAGAGAAGAAAAGAGAGAAGAAGAGAGAACAGACGTTTGTGTGTATGTGTATGTGTATGTGTGTGTGTGTGTGTGTGTGTGTGAGAGAGAGAGAGAGAGAGAGAAGAAGAAGAAGAAGAAAAAAGGAGAATGGTCTCGGGTTCGTGGGCACGTGGAGAATCGCGGAGCATTCGTGGATATCGATTTTTGATCAACGAGGTGAGTTAAATTTTTGTGTATCCGAGTATATATATATATACACGTATGTATATATACATGTACACGGGAGTAAACTAAATTAGAATATGTTTAATTTAATTATTAGAGTTAAATCTTTGTAATGGATACGTTGTTATTGTTGAAGTAATCTAGATATTTTCTTTTCCCTTCGTGTGACAGTTTGGTATCAGAGCTTATGGTTAGCTTAGCGAGTCTAGGTGATTCTCGGATTGTGGACTAGATGTTGGTCAGAGCTATAGGTCGCGGATTTATTTGGGTTTCGGGTTATGTGTACTTATGTGTTATCCATGTGTTGTCTACATGTTATTTAATTGTTTTCAATCAATTAATTACATAACTTTCCGAGCCTCTCATTACATGTTAATTTGTTGAAATCATTTATTATATTATGAGTTGTATAATAGTGCATGCATGCATACATATTGTTGGTATGACTGGTAGTAAAAGAGAGTTAGAGGATGATCAACAGAGGAGCTCCTGCCCAGTGGATTTCTATTGTTATTAGTCGGCCTTCAGCATTGTCTGGTATCTACAAGCATATTATTCGGGAGATTATTATTTTATTGGAGTATCGAAAATTTGTTATTATCGAGAAAAATCTTATATGCTATTTCTCTTATTATCGACTGGTATTCTCATATGTTTTATATAATTCGGTTATCTCGGATTTCTTATCATGGAGCTGTATTTATCAACAAGTATTTTGGCATGGAGCATAATTCTTGTGTCTTTATTTGGGCTTTCTATTATATTCTGGTGCATCTATCGGATCAACGGAATTCTATTTTCTACAACTATGACGAATCTGAGCACGTGTTGGTTTATTTCCGACCGCATTATTATCTTCGCAGTCTTATTTCCAGTACAGAGTTATGCATATTCCTGAAGCGGCATGTTTGAATAGTAAGTATGGGTATCATGAGTAGATGTAATGGGGGACATGGTAAGAGGTAAACATTAACATATAGTTAGAATCCTTGATTAACTGCGAGCATGTTGCACCATTGCATGCCTAGTTTGTATTCACATGTTTTGCATCAATAATTGTGTTTTGAATTATCTATTAATGTTTGACGATTGACTATACGAGAAAAGGTATATAGATGAGGGTTTCCTTGTTTGAATTAGTCGCTCGACGTACTTAGTCTCGTTTAGTTGAGAGTTAAACTTAATCAATGCTTTGTTTAAAATTACGTGTTGAACTTTATTGATTACTACCGTGTGTATTTATCGTTGCTTTAAATTTCGGGACGAAATTTCTTTAAGGAGGGTAGAATGTAACAACCCTAAAATTTTTAAGTGTGTAAATAATTATTTTAATAATTATTTTTAGTTAGCAATATTATATGAGTGTGCCTATGTAAGATATGTGTTTGAAAAATTTAAGTGTTTGGTGGACATATCAATTAAATCATGAGTGAGCGCGTTTAATTAGGGAGTTATATTTTATTAATTTATATTTGTTAAAAAAAAAAGTGAATGGTTGATATGTATTTTTGTTATATAGTGTTTACAGGCCCCGAATGTGTTAATAATGTAATTAACATTAAAACTTAGTGCCGGGGTCATGGGTACCCATTGGACTACTCATTTTAACACTTTGTACTGCATTCTGGGCTCATATGAGTCTCTTTTGTGAGCCCATAAAAAGAAAAACGGGATTTATATATTTGTGTGTGTTTTATTGGCATGTGTTGTGTGTGTAGTGTACATATATACTTATATTAAAAACTCTAACCCCCATATTAAAACAAAAAAGGAAGAGAAGAAAAGAGAGAAGAAGAGAGAACAGACGTTTGTGTGTGTGTGTGTGTGTGTGAGAGAGAGACAGAGAGAGAGAGAGAGAGAAGAAGAAGAAGAAGAAGAAAGGAGAATGGTCTCGGGTTCGTGGGCACGTGGGGAATCGCGGAGCATTCGTGGGTATCGATTTTTGATCAACGAGGTGAGTTAAATTTTTGTGTATCCGAGTATATATATATACACGTATGTATATATACATGTACACGAGAGTAAACTAAATTAGAATATGTTTAATTTAATTATTAGGGTTAAATCTTTGTAATGGATACGTTATTGTTGAAATAATCTAGATATTTTCTTTTCCCTTCGTGTGACTTTGTGATTATGACATTAGGGTATTCGAAAGGGTTAGGTAAATAGTTAGTTTGATAAAACCATATGTGAAATATTCATGGTGATTAAGAAATATATGTGAAATTCGTTTTTTTGTACTTTATACAGTTGCAGAAACTTGAGAAAATTATTAGAAAATCGTAGCTTTGAATTTGAACATTCTGTCCGCGTTGGTCTGTAGGAAACGCGATTCTGCACACTTTTCATTTAATGAAGTTTTTCCTGATTCTGCACCGTTTGGGCAGAAATTGAAGATTTCAGTAGCAGTTTTTAGTATATTAAAATGTACGAAATTGGAGAAATATGAATCGTCGTGTTTATTTTTATTCGTTCGTATGACTTAACGAAAATTACTTAGAGATACATGAATTCTCATATAATGTTGATTAAAAAAAAATGGGTAATAGTCATTAACGTTGAGTCTGATGAAAATATTATGCAATGATTGTTATAATACTTTACGATATGAGAATTTGAATTTTTATTATGGGTTTCATGTAGGCTAATTTTGAATGTTGGGTTGAGATTATTGTACCTGAAATAACTGACCTTATTATGTGGTCATTTTGATAAAAATTGAGTAAATTAGATACGTTGAATAGTATACAGGGAATCTTGTAATTTGATTAGAAATTATTGAGGGAAGAATTGTTACGGGTTAATTGATAAAACCCTCTATTGTAAGAAATTGGAATACATCTAAAAGTTAGAGATGTGATTGGATTTAGAGACAGAACTATGTGATAAACGTGAAATTCACAATTATTGGGAAAATACGAACGATAAAGTGATAATTGCAACATGGTTCTTTAGTGTTCACCGCTCTCCGTTGTTGTGTTATTGTTTTTAGTAGCTCGCACTCTTTTACCAGTGGCTTCGTGATTAAGCTGGCTTAAGACTTGTTGAGTGTACTTTTTGCCAGTGGCTTCGTGATCAAGCTGGCCTAAGCCTTATGCTCGGCTTATATTGTATAGACGTCTTGACATATTGACCAACCGTCCGTTGTGTATACCTGGTTTGGTTGATACCCCAACTAAACTGGCACCGGAGTGGGTGTTGGTAGTATATCCGGGCACACATGGGATATATGTGTGGGCTGTACCATGGAGGGTGGCCAAGTGGTGAACCTAGGACACACAAAGATAATTAAAGGCTAATAAATAATGACAACGAAGTATTTCATAAGACTGATAAGTTTGGAATAATGAATGCGACGTTTAAGTTATAATGTGAGAATGTTGTTTACTGACTTATTTGCTTGGTTTGTGATAACTATATATTACAGAATGGTGGGTCCACCAACTTTTATGCAGGACTGACTCACCATAGATATCTGACCGGTAAGTATTCAGTTGTGTTTATTCGGGGTTGGAGCCACTGCCACCACATTGAAGGAAACTACCGCTTGTCCTGAAGTGTAAGTGGAACTACTCTCTTGCCCCATAAATTTCTTATTTTGCGGTGTGGTATTCTAAGGGACTGTGTGTTATCCCTAAGACTTCGTTATTATGCTATTTATTTAACTCACACCAGTACCGTGTGTACTGACCCGTGTGATTTTATCACCGGGTGTGTTTTTCGTGGAGCGTAGCGGGTTTTTATTTTCAGGAATAGTTCGTGTTAGCAGTTGGAGTAAATTTTGTGATTCAGAGATCTACGAGTGGATTTTAATTGTAATTTATTTTGCTTCGTGATCTTGATTTATTTATTTCTTAGTATTGTGGGTCATGTTGTATTTTATTATTTTGGGGTTATGGGATGATTGTAGTAGCTCTGATTCAAGTTTTGTAAAAATGTGGATTTCTTATTTTGTTATGGCAACAGAATTCTCTTTATTTTTGTAAATTGTAGTTTAGAATTTTATCATGGAGATCTCAATGAAAATGAGAATTTTTTTTGTTACTTAAAGTTTGTGAATTATTTTAAAGAGGAACATTTTTCAGCAAAGTTTACTATTTCAAATGTGTGACAAATTGATTGTTTTTTTTTTACTCTCAGATTTTTGGGCAATTAAATACTGATTGGGATATTATTGTATGGATATTTGGTTGTCTAAAAATCGGGGTGTGACATGTTAACTATTGTGCTACTATTTATTTTTAGTTAGGAAAGCCACCTCTTGAACATATTACTACGTCTCAACAAGCCTGAGGTAAATTATGCTTGATTGAGCCCAATTTCACTATCTATCCATGAAATAGCAATGAAAAGATAGCTAATATTGCATACCTTGTCCATGTAACGCTTAACAAGGATGGGAATATCAGTTTTAGCTTTAAGACCTCCAAACAGGGATCCTGTGAGAGATTTCCCACTGTGAAGAATCTCAAAAGAGCTGAAGTTCAATTGTGCACCTGGCTTATCGACTCCCAACACAATTGTCTTTCCCCAACCCTGCCGTGACAATTCGAAAGACATTTACTCTAAAATTCGTCTATGCACCCATAATAGTTTCCTCATATGTAAATACATTCATACGTGCATATATGTCTACTTAAGGAAGTGGGTGCAGACATGCATAATGTATCAATTCAATACCGTACATTGACCAACCAGATTGTCCGAGGGGAGAGGGGCAACGGGTAGCTAACATACCACATTAGTAATTATCCGAACTATGCGATGTAACAATATTGAATTCACTTCTCAGATTACAATAACGTCAGCCGATTCTTAGAAAACCTTAAGCTCAAATCAGATAGACCTAATTGAAAACATGACGAATTTTAAAAGAATGGTCCTTTTCCTAGAATATTCTACTTTTCAGGCCAATATACTTCTAAACGTGTATCTAACTTTGTTTTCTTTTTTCCCCATAATTAGCGCAGCCAGAGCAAGCTCATCCAACCTGGCCCGAGTTTATCAAATTTCCAGTGGAGCTTACAGAAATTTTGAAAGTTTGGGCAACTAGATGGTCTACATCCAAAAGGATCTTTCAAATTCTAGTGTTATTATTTATCCCTAGTTTTATGCGGTTTGGTAAAAAGAGAGAACAATCTAACCAACAAGAGCTACATTTGGAGTTGCATTAGCACACATATGTGATTGTATATGAGTCTATGACTGAATGCACGCACACATTTGTTTAGTTAGAGAGAGAGGCAGAGACCTTTCGGCAGCAAGCAAAAGCTTCATGCACCAATGACGACAAACCTACACACTCAAAGCAATAGTCTGCACCCCCATCTGTCATCTCATTTATCACCTGTTCAATTTGGAGAGAAGAAAACAACTATCAGAGGCTTAATTTGACATTTATGGGGCTGCCTCATTTCTCATGGACATTTTCACCCCAAAATTACTTCCACCATAGACATAATGATGATGTAGATGATTCTGTACCCTCCCCTCCCCTCCCACACACGCGCACACACGCACACACAGACAGACACACTCACACATCAAAACATCTCCAAAAAGGCCCTTTTCTTTCCGTGTCACTTATGAATCACCAACCTGGGCTACTACAGTTAGTCATGGAGTAAATTGAAAAGAAAAAAAAAAAAAACACATAAAAAATAAAGATCTCCCAAGTTATCCAACTTAGATCACTATTTGATAATATCAAATTTTCAATCACTATGTTAGATGAGATTATCTTATCTACTAGAGGCACGGGAAGAAGCTCAACTAATGAAAAGCACACTTGCTAATTATAAGTATTCCATCTTTAAATTCACTATCAACTATCAAGAGGATTAGAGGATTAGAAATATAGTTCTTAAGACAAATGGTACGAGTTATAATAAGTTTACCTCACTCAAACGTTTATCTCCAAGGCTTCCGGAGTTGACAAAATCAGTAACTCCAAATTTTTTCCCTGCATGAAAAATAAATGAATATAATTATCCAAAACCATGTAAACTCAAACTATGAAATAAGATAGTTTAATCTTTGATGCTCGTCACTCGCTTGACAGTCTGGTCTTTGATACTAGTCAATCATTTGACAGTCTAACATGACAGTCATTTGCAACTAATACACACGATCAGACGAAGCATATCTTCCTCATACAAGGATTTAATGTCTGTTATAACATTAGGATTATTCAACGGGTCCATATTATAAATAAATAAATAAACAAACGTTGAAAGAAAGAAGACTTGGAAGAAAAGAAGAAAAAAAGTATTTACCTATTTCATGTTTGTCAGGGTTCAAATCCACACCAATAATTCTAGTAGCTCCACATAGTCTTGCTCCCTCTGCAACCTAAACACCAAATGACAGTCATGACGCTCTCACAAAAGCCTATCATATGTCGCACGCAAGTAAACAAATATATAACTAAATGCCATAAATCTTTTGCGAGTGGAAGTAATATCATACTGCTAATCCAATTGCTCCCAGCCCAAATATGACAACAGTTGATCCTTCTTCTACATTTGCCGTTTTCCATGCAGCACCTACACCTGAGAGCACAAGCTGTGTTTGAATTGTCTTACGTATTGCGAAGTATAGGGCAATAATTTAATAGAGTGTACAGGCTCTGAGGCCATAGTTTAGGCAGCAAAGGAGTGGGATGAGATTCAAGTAGGTTTTAGGTTCAAGTCGTCGTTACACGAACGACCAGATGAAGAGAAGAAAAAAAGTGTAAATTCGTTATAAATCAGAATGGGAATGAATAAAATGTGCAATGCTATCAATTTTAATTTGATAAAGACATAGTAATTTTATGCCTTGAGATTTACGTCTAAAAAAACCTGTGGCAACAGATTAGAGATGCTTGTCCAGTGCCAGTGGCGCCGGAGCCATATTCCAGGCAGTGAAGCTGGCTTGAGATATTTTTATCTCATTTTTTTTCTCTCCGTCTCTTATTTGTCCAAATAATTACTTTTTTCCCTCCGATATCTATAAGACTATAACTATTTCTCATATTTCTTATAGCTATGCCTTGAGCCTTACCACACAAAGAAGACTACAAAACATTCAGGAATTCAGTGAGGTATCATTTCCACTTACGCGCTAAGCAGACTAAAAGAAGAACAGAGTTGACCAAATAAAGTATATCTGAAAAAGATATCACATTGTCAGTGCATATTGTGCATGTAACCAAGAACATGGATTAGATATGTTGTTCGCAAAGGTTTCGCTCAAGTTAAATGTTCACATCTCAAAGGGATAAAATATGAAGACTTTTATCAAATATATTGCAAACCATAGAAGTGATCCTCTAATTACAAAAACAATAAATAAGTATATAAATGGTTAGCTAATAAGAGGCTATTGCCCTTAGTTCAGTTCTAACATGTAACAAATAAAAACAAAAAAATCAGAGTTATTACCTGTTGATACTCCACAACTGAGGAGGCACGCCCTATCTGGAGGGATTGCAGGGTCAACTTTTGTCAGATTAGCAATGTCTACCACTGTATACTCACTAAAACTTGACACAAATAAGAAGTGATATAAAGTTTCCCCTTTAAGGTTTGTGAATCTGCTAGTCTCATTTCTATGCATCCAAGGAGACACCTTGAAGGGGAATTTTGAACATAGGTTGCTCTTCTTGGATTTGCAGTCTGTACATTCTCCACAATCTGCCAAGAACGATGGGACAACAGTGTCGCCTACAATAAGCTCAGTTACGTCCTCGCCTAAGCTCTCCACAACCCTAAAGCACATAAACATCAAACTGTCATAACGTGCTTCAAATTAAAGGAGATTTTACAACCATAAGGCCGACCCTTAAGCTATGAAACAAGCCCAGTAGAAACCCTGCTGACCGTAAAATGGTAGATTATCAAGAACTAGTGGGAAGGGAACTTAAAATTGCACCAAAAGCCAAAATATGATAAGATGAGATGGAATTCCCTAATATGGAGTTAAGGATGTCTTCGCAAAACCACTCCTACTCCTATAGGAGTTTTTTATCTGCAAACCAACTCCACACCTTTACAATTTTGGTAGACTCCAAATCCTTACCCAATAATGCTTGGGTGACCGAAAATGTGCACAAAATTTGTGCACCAAAAAATCGTGGCCATTTATTTCAGTCGCCCCCACGCAAAAGTGTATGGGGCCCACTGAAATGAATGACCCTGATTTTTCGGTGCACAAATTATGTGCACATTTTCGGTGCCTGCAGCAGCATTGATCCTTACCATTAGGGGCGGAGCGGGACGGACTCGGTGGAGTACCAATGGGGCGGAGTAAATTGCCATCCCTAAATATGGTGTAGTCATATTCACTGAAAACCAACATCTACTTGCGCAATTTCACAAGAATTAACAAAATACGACATATTCATGCATAAGAACAGATAAACTCAAATTCAATCCTTATTTTACACCTGCTTTGAAGATTTCCATGAGCCTATACAGTCCGGCCAGTAGAACGTAAAACTGTTAGAACTAAAATCCAGCCAACTTTGGGAAATTTTACTTGATAGTTTTGTTAACGACTTATGAAAAACTAGTAGAGTAAATCACGATGTATTAATTGTACTCTTCATGTGTTTTTTGATTACTGGAAGTCATGGAGTTATTTAGTACTATATGTCTATGTATAGTTATTTAGTATCAATGATATTTGAACCAAAGCGAACCGCGAATCAGAAAAGTGAACCACCATGAACCACATTCCAGGTAGCATTGGATGAGACAACTCTTGATGCCTGTACTACATTCCATTAACCTTAATTGCTTCCAAACATAGCCCACGTATAGACACTTCACTCGTCGGTGAACTTATCGTTCCATCTCAAATTTATGTCTTTGATTCAATAGAATCAATATCACGTTTACTCCCAAGACCATCTCTAAATGGTGCAGCAAATTTGCGTTTGTTGTGCCACAATCCAAGGGCTGCTGCGAATTTGATGCACCTCCCATGTAAGGCAAATTTCTTGAGATGCATCATATCATTATTTTTTTTTTTATCAATCAAGGGTAGAAATTCCCTCATGGCTAAAAATTATAAAATATACATGATTTGATGTAGTGGTTGTAGTGATCAACTTTGTACGTTAATTTGGATATAACTAAGTACAAGTTTGATGTGTGGAATTTGACCTATCCTTTGGAGATGGTCTAATTTCCAGTGGATTATATTCAATTTGACAACGTTCACAACTTACAATAGTCAGAATCCCTCCCCCGCCCCCCACCCCCCCCCCCCCCCCCCCAAAAAAAAAAAAAAATAGCTAATGGAATAATAAAGTTGAAAAGTTACCCAATCGATTCATGGCCCAATATTCTCGGAAAATATCCAGGAGGATCCTTCAAATAATGAAAACAAATTAAAGTGTATGTAAGAACTTTCTGATAAATTAAAAAGAGGCGCCCTCAAAGACACCTCTGTTTTAACCGTCGGATTGTGTTTAAAAATTATAAAATGACAAAATTGCCATTAATGAAAACACAATTCAACAACTAAAACAGAGCCGCTGCGCGCCCTCTTTAAAAGGCTGACTGAGTGGTATATATAGAGATAGACAAATACAGGATACTCCATGCCAGTGGAAAATGAATTATTTACCTTCAGTTTCCAGAAAGTGATATCGCTGTAACACAAAGAAGTACAGATGATTCGGATGCGAACTTCCCGAGGTTCAGGTGGGGCCACAATCACCTCTTCTATCACTAGTGGTTCCCCTGCCCCCCGAGCAATGGCCGCTGCAATTTTGTATTCGTTTTTAGTGACAAAGAAAAAGTGATCAACCACACCTTCTCCCTATATTGCATAAAAAAAAAAAAAAAAGAGAGACATGGAATTTTTTTTAAAAAAAATACCTCTGCATCGAATAGATTTTCCGGCGGTGTTAGTGTTACCCTCCATTGGGGTCAACTCTGTGTGTGTGTCTGTGAGAGAGAGAGAGGTGTATATGTATGTATGTGTGTGTATATATTTATGTATAGAGAGAGAATTTTATCTCAATTTTGGATGACAACTATTTTCTTTTGGCCTGGGGTGGAGAGGGTGGTTGATGCTAATTTTTTTTTTTTTTGGCAAAAATGAAACTGACAACAGACTCTGTACTGTTTGTTTTCATAAAAATTGCATAAAAAATACTTAATTATTAAATTAGGGTGTTTTGAAATTTAAACACATAAACAAAGTAAATCGTTGTCACTAAGAACGACTCTATAGAGTCGTTATTACTAAAAACCACTTTTTATTTTAAAATCGTTATTACTAAAATCGAATTTAAGTAAATGATTTTTTTTATTTTCTACGAAAATATCTATTCCTGAAAAAAGAAAAATGGTTATAAGTCGTTTTTACATATAACAACTTTAAAAAAGTCAATTTTTATTAAAAACGACTATATGGAGTCGTCATTATCATAGACGACTTAAAGTAAAAATCAGTGTTACTAATACCGACTTTTAGTGGTTTCTGTTTTGATTGGACATTTCTGACTGATTGATTGGACAATTAGAGAATTAGTCGGTATTACCAATAACGATTTTATATAAGTCGTTTTTAATAATTACGACTTTTCTTAAGTCGTTTTTAACAATGACAACTTTAATTTAAAGTCGGTTTTACCAATAACGACTTTAAGTAAAGTTGTCTTTGGTAATCACGACTTAAAAGTCGGTACATTCCTTCTATTCTAGTTTTCAGGTTCACTCTCTTCATTATAGCCTCTCTTTTCTCCGGCGATTCTCTCTCTCTCTCCGGCGATTCTCTCTCTCCGATGATATCTGGATCTCTCTCTCCGGCGATTCTCTCTCTCTCTCTCTCTCTCTCTCTCTCTCTCCGGCGATTCTCTCTCTCCGACGAGGTATATATATGTATGTATATTTTGATATGTATATGTATATGTATATGTATTTGTATGAATTAATTACATGTACTTTACCCATTTATGCAACCAGTTGTTAATATTTTAGTAGTTTGTTAATTAATTCAATTTACCGCTTGTATATTTTTTTTTCATATGAATTTATTATGATTGATTGTTATTTTATTTAGGATTACCCTCGGTTAATTGAACTCTGTTTAGTTTATTAATATCATGTACCCATTTTTTAATGGAGTAATGTTAGGCACACGTTGAAATTCAAGCTAAATTTGACATCTAGCTTTAAATGTATGTACCCCGTGCTATGTAAGTAGCACACAGAAAAGTATGAAATATTCAAACATAGACCAAAAAAAAAAAAAAAGGGAAACGAATTGTCCTTTAAACTTAATTAGTCTAAAACGAGGGACTTTTGTATCAAATTTAAAAGATAAAAGACCTTGGGGTTAGCATATAGATCGGTCTCTTCTTCTTGGAATAAAATGTATCAAGTTTCAAAGGATTTGTCAAAATGCTGAAAATAGATTTCACAATAGTGAAAAATCTTAAAAAATTGAAAATTTAAAAGAATTATAGAATTAGAAAATCTTGATATCAAAAAATCAGTAACTCGACAACTCGAAAACCATTTGAATATGAACCTTCGTTTTGATTATCCACGAACACGAACACGAACACGAACAAACACATGATATAAAAATAAAATATAAAACTTTTTTAATAAGTGTTTTGCTAGATAATCATAAAATCAATATTTTTTATAAACATTATATAGAAAATATAATATTAAAAAAAGGAACAAATTTGAGAGATGAGGATTTTTCAAACTACCTGTCATCCGCGGTCTCGAATTTAATAGCATTTTTCATAACGCGTTATTGACACCAGGTTTTATTGGAGTCGGACAAATGGACAAATTCTGGATACGTGCACCGCCCCACAATATACATATCAGATAATTTATTATTTTTTACTTTGTTAATTAATTCAATTTACCCCTTGTATATATATTTTTTCATATGAATTTATTATGATTGATATTTATTTTACTTTTGGTTAATATCATCTACCACCCTTCAGTTAATTGAACTGTGAATGCATCTGTTGGTTAATTTGTTGAAAAAAATTCAAAAATACCAAATTAATTTGTAATTGTATAATTAATGCAGTTTAGATGACGCGTCCGCGGCAGGGTCCTATAGACCCATCTGTCCTGACTTTACAGTCGACCCACATATCGCAGGATATATGGGAGCATCCGAGGGTATGTAAAAATTATATCTATATCTATATCTATATATATCTATGTATGTTATTTTGTACCAATATACCAAAGATCATAAATCTAACATAATTTATGCGATTGTAGGATTACAATGCGTTCGCTACAGTGCGGAGGGCTGATTACAGGCTATGGCAATGGGGCAGCGATTCACGTTTGATGCCTTATTTGATGCGAGCTGGATTCTATGGAGTTTTTCGAGTCGGCTGGATCCAGTGTGACCATGCCCTCATCAGTGCATTACTTGAAAGGTGGCGTCAGAAGACCCACACCTTTCACCTACCAATAGGTGAGACGACCGTCACACTTGAGGACGTCGCTGTGTTGTGGGGTCTGCCTGTGGACAGTGAGTCAGTCACATGCATGGTTGAGTCACGTAGCATCGCAGACTGGCAGGCTCTCTGCTTGGAGTTACTGGGGGCAGCACCACCCCCTCAGAGGTTTGACCACGGTAGGATATATCTCTCCTGGATAGCCGAGCATTTGAAGGCTATGCCAGCAGGTGACTTGCCAGTCCATACACTTGAGCAATATGCTCGTGCTGCCATATTGTGGCTACTTGGAGGTCTTTTGTTATCTGATACATCGGATAACAAGGGTAAGTTGATGTAGCTTCCGTTGCTACGTGATTTGGACGCATGTGGTCGCATGAGCTGGGGATCAGCCATATTGGCGTGGCTGTATCGATGCTTATGTCAGTCATCCCGTATGCATGTATGCGACGTTTGCGGCCCAGTTACGTTATTGCAGGTATGTTTTAATATCTCATTAAGTAAACCCTATTTATATAAATAAAAAAAAGTACATATTAATTATGATGCATGTTGTTGTTGTAGATGTGGGCATGGGAGCGTATACCGGCGATTAGGTCGGGCTTGTCCAGCATTCCTCCCATTGGTTTTCAGCCACTCCAGGCCCATCCGGATCTTCCCATTGGACCGAGTGGGTGCAGGTATTAGTTGGTATTTCATTCAATTATGTTAACATATATGATTGTAGAGTACTATAACAATTTATTTTTGTTTATTTATTTAGGTGGACAGTTCCTTTAGAGTTGCTTACCATCAGCACTCACGTGCGTCGTGTGCACAGAGATCAGTTGGACCTGTTGGATGAGGCCCATTTTGAGTGGCGACCATAATTAGTGGAGCCGCATACCTGGTGGGACGCGAGTTATGGAGAGCTCGCACTCCTTTGATCTGCGTAGACACTATTGAGTGGCAGGTACCTGATAGGGTCGTTCCACAGTTCGGATTCCAACAGACAGTCCCAGAGCAGGTCGACACATCACGGCGCCTACACAGTATAGATCGACGTGGACGGGCATCGCAGGATTGGACTGTGTTCCACCGGGAGTATATTCAGATGTGGGCGGCCTGGATGACCTCTATTGTCGGGGGTGATATAGTAGACATGCCCATGGAGTCCACTGATCCTTATATGCGGTGCTATCATCGGATTACAGTTTTACAGGTCGGACACATTCATCGAGCGCAGACCGGTTACCACGGAGGAGGATCTACCATTGAGCTGCTGGTACGTATGTAAATTAACTAATTTGTTTATATTTTACTAATTTTTTGGACCAACTATAGGTGCTTGACTTATATTGTATTCTTTCAGGTTCGCACTGTTAGCACGGTGTATCAGAGTGCGCAGACCAGCTTACATCAGTATAGTGGTCATGACTGTGGTCACCATAGTACGCTTTAGTGGATTGTGACATCATGTGCTGAGGTACTGCAGCAGATACATTCGTCGATATCTCCTTCAGTCGGCACATCATCTGACGCCCCTAGCACTAGCAGGACAGCCCCAGACCCCGACGCCCCTAGCACTAGCTGGACAACCCCAGTCCCTGACCATTTATTTGATGACCTATCCCAGTTTCAGGGATCAGACCTTTCACATATTCTTGATGACATTACGATGGATGAGATTTATGATATTATAGGTACGATATCACCCCCTCCACCTACCATCGCTACCACCACCCGCATCACACGACCTGTGGCCCCATTAGCCGCCACCACCACCACCAACATACCTTCCTCACTAGTCACCCCTCTCGCATATACCATCGCCACCACCCCCACCACAGACCTGTGGCCCCAGTAGCGACCCACACTGCATATACTACCACCACTACTAGCATACGCCCCGTGCCCCCACTAGCCACCCACCTTGCATATACCATCACCAGACCACCGCTTACCCCCATACACTGGTTACCCCCATAGCCACCACCCCGGCAGCTATAGACGATACTGATATGGGCGAGGCGTTGACTCAGGTTCATGTTGACCCGCCTACCACCACTGCCACCATCACCATACCACCGACCATGTCGACCCATTTACCACATGATGCAGATATAGGGGAGGTGGCACAGATTGCTGTTGGTGGTGTAGTGGGTCGTGGGAGAGGACGTGGGAGAGAAGGGCATGGTAGAGGTCCCTCGATGAGACGTTGTGGTAGACATGTTGCTTTTGCTATACCGGCGGCAGTTGAGGCGGGTCCCTCACAACCATCCCAGGTTGCTCCAGATATTGGGACGGCGGCAGCAGATGGCACTTCTTCAATTCCTACACAGGTTGATTTAGATACACAGTCGGCACCAGTTGTGGGTCAGGAGCCAGAGCCAGAGCCAGAGATTGTTGTAGATACATAGTTGACACAAGTTGTGGGCCCTGAGCAGCCGTCCCTACCTGCTACAGATACACTGGCAGCATCAGAGCTAGCTTCCTCCCAGTCGGCCCAGGTTGCACCAGATACACAGGTACCACCGGATGAGGCCCCAGTTGTTGATGAGGATGAGGATGAGGATGAGGGAGAGCAGAGAGATAGACCTAGGAGGATTATTATTCGACCACCGTATGGAACATAGATATGTTCCTTTGAAAAGTGGTGTTTTGTATATTTGTACTTATATTTTTGTATGGGTATGTTGTTTTGTACATTTGTTTGTACTTATATTTTGAGTAAATCACTTTAACGTCAAAGTTTATGTGATATGATATTATTGTTATATTTTCAGTGCTCTATTAGTGTGATTTTATTGTAATATATTGCTTCAATAAAATTACACTTACATGTTGGGACGAGTATAGAATTGGCAATTTGGGTTCGTCTTCTTACATCATAATAATTACGAAAAAAACCACTCCATTATAGAAATAAAATAGGCCACAATAGATTGAATTCAAATAAGGAAAAAAAAAACAAAAACAGACACGTTGACAACATCAGGACGAAGGACATCTCCAGAAAACAAAGGCCACTGAAAATTCATTCCTCATCCAATCCTATGACATTCCGAACATTGCTGAGTTTTATATCCAATTTTTCATCGTAAGGAGGTAAACGCCATACGACTACACTAGTTAGGATCAATGCGACACCTGGAACGATCTTCCCTTCCCATTTTTCATCCTCAAATATATGGTGATCCATCTTACCACAGATCTTTCCCGTGTGATCCTTAATAACACAGAGGTAAGTGTCGTTAATAAAATCATTACGATCTAACTTGGTAAAGCTTTCCAAAACCCCCACGACACGATCTGCTAGCCAAGGGCCATTAAGGGGTACTAACGTCTCGATGGGACACCAGTCTCCCATGTCTAAATACCCACTGTTGATGACTTTCAACCAAGGGTTCTTCCGAAATGTATTGTCCTCCATGTGCTGTTGTTGTAATGCCCTGCGGAGAAAACTGGTCGGGCCGGGGATGTGCCTCATGGGAACTCTTGATGAATTACCTCGGGATGAACCACCTCTTTCCATGTCTCTGCTAGGTAGGGAGTTTGCAATAATATCTTAGATTGGTTAGATACGTCCTTAGAGATCCATTATATATAGGGCATACACTGCATGTCTGAATGTATGTATGGCGTTAGACGTTGCGAGTTGTCAAGTCATGTGTTAGAATTCAGTGAGTTGTCAAATCATCTATGCGACGTCAGACGTACTAAATGTTCTGAAGTCATATGACTTACGCCAGCGAGTTGTCAAGTCAGGAGTAATTAGTCAATGAGTTGTCAAGTCAGAGGTACGAAGTCGCTTGAGTTGTCAACTCAAGCGTCAGAATTTAGAATTGCGTCCTACAGTCTTTAAAAAAAAAACAAAGTTCTTATTCTGCCATTCACTCTTCGTTAGACTATTTAGGACTCCCAAACAATGCTTAAGACAAAATTTTAACTAAATGAACATTCTTCAGATTTACCAACAAAATGAAGACAATATCTCACAATATATATGCAATTTAAAGAGGTAGGCTTGATTTATATTCCCTCACATAATTTAAGAAAACAAAACGATCATTATGATTATAAATCCATACATGCATACATGATTTTAAGGGGAAAAAAATCATAAAATCACAAAAATGAAGTTACATTTGAATGTTAAAACCAGCAACAACTTGTGGTCGTGCTGGACACCGACGTCGATCATGACCAGTTACCCTACAAATACTACATTGTTTAGGCACACGAGCCCTGGGTACATCCATGTCACTGTGGATACGTGCAGATTGGGGACGACCCGGCCTTATCACACGCCGAGTGTTTTCATTCGGTAGCAAGACAGGTACGTTAATTTGTGGCCAATAGTCCTCGTGCTCCAGGGGGTGGAAATTGCTCTTCCATGTATGAATAAAAAGATTCCATGCTATACTCTTTTGCTACAAACAGGAAAGGATCTAGCCCTTGATTCGTTGCAACAGCCAATATGTGCAAGCATGGATATTTATATATATATCTCTCCTCCCACAAGAGCAATAACCCAAATTGAGTTGCACCACCTGCCGGTTACCCCCACTTATTTGACTCCTCCGTGTGATAACTTGGAACTCCCCTGTGGACCTATTAAATAAAAATTTGCAAAAGTTAACTTATTAACAGTCATTAAATTGTTTGCAAAAGCTAAATAAGTATGGTAAGTGAAAATTTAGTAATGAAAAATACCTGCCATATGCCTGTAACTTGTGAATAAGCTTTCTTTTATTCTTTATCAAGTTCATCTACCACGTGTTTCGTAAAGCTATGCCCATCTCTTAACCATTTCTGCACGAGTAACCTTCCTTCGTCAAAATATTTCACAACCCGGTAGAATATGAGTTGGACACATGCAGTTATTGGGAGAGCACATGCCCTCTTCAGTACTGAATTAAATCCTTCGATGTGGTTAGTGGTTATGATACCCCAACGGTGACCACCATCATACGCTAGAGACCACTGTTCTGAGGGTACATGTTCTAACCAACGCCGTGCATTGGTATCTATTTTTCCAATATTCTCCATATCACGGTTGAACTTCCTAATCTGATGCTTGATCCCAGCTAACCAAAGTAAGTCCTTTAACAAGATATTCTTGAATTTCTTGCGGAAGTTGCACTGGAAGTGTCTTAAACAAAATCGATGATACGCATTGGGCTCACGCCACTCTGTTAATCTCTGAACTGCATTGATTATAGCAGAATATCGGTCAGATATTAGGCATATGCCTTGCCTACCACGGGCAACATATATACTTAGGTTCCTTAGGAACCATGACCAACTAGGAAGGGTCTCTTCATCAATAATTGCAAATGTAAGAGGAAATATCTTGTTATCAGCGTTTATCCTCATGGCTACAAGGATCTTGCCTTTGTATTTGCCATTAATATGGGTGCCATCCACACAAATTACTGGACGGCAATGAGTAAACCCGTCAATTGAAGGTTTGAAGGCCCAAAACAAGTATTGGAACTTGACCACATCATGGGTGGCCGTAGGATTCGTTTTCCATTGCACCACTCTCCTAGGGTTGTATTTCTGAAGAGCTGACATAAATTTAGGCAATTTTCTATAAGACTCGTCCCAGTCTCCAAAACCATCTCTATAGCTTTTTTTCTCGCACGCCATGCCTTTTTGTACGAGATTGTGAATTTATGGCTTTCCTTCACCCTTTCAATAATCAAAGTGATTTTTATACATGGATCATGTTGCACATAACCCATGATTAATTTTGCTATAAGATTCATATCTAGGTTAGCGTGGTCCTGGCTATTGTACGGGTACACACAGTGGTGGTCTCCGTTATACTGTGTAATTTGAAAACCACCAGTCATTAATTTTTTTGTTGCCCGCAAGCGCCATGTGCACCTATTTTTGCACTGAACCACCCAAAGTTTTGGATTTGTTTCAACTACCTGGTATTGTCGGTCATTCTTTGTATGATAAAATTTACGCATTCCTGGAGATGCTACTTATCTCTGAATGTCATTTTCTTCTTTAACTCAACTTTGTTAGAGTCCCATATTGGACAAGTACGATTGCTATCACGAGTAGTAACTTCACAACCCTCATACCCCACCTTGTCAAGGTCAGTGAAGAAAGGGACTGGACTGTGAAGCTCTTGCACATGAGGGGGAGATGGCGTTATGGCACCCTGCCCACCCACTGTTTCGCCTTCTTCATCAGAATCTGAACCACCCATCATCGCCTCTTCCTCTTTTTACTCCTCCTCTAAGGGATATTCTGTGTGTGCATCGCCGCTGTCTGCAGTAATATCTTGAGCATTGTCCTCAAGTCTTACCAGCTGCTCAACAGAATTCATATACCCTTCATCGGTTGACATCGTTTCACATAGATTCTGGCTACTGAAGTCATAATCGCTCTTAAAGTTTGGAGCCCTAAAGCTAGGAACTGCACTTTCAAAGTTCGGAGTGCTACAACTAGGACCTTCATTTACATGAACTTCTGACAGATTGTTGTACCTTCCGTAGGACTCCGAGTAATGTGAGCTTCTTCGATACCCATCAAAGTTGTGGGCTTAGTCTTCATTTAAATTCAAAGGGGACAAACAAGGGGACTCAACATTAAAGTTTTCGGGGCCTTGTCTCAGCAGTCGAGTAAACGGTCCAGATTGTATCTTTTTGCAGCAAAGGGTCTTATAACATGATGGACCTTCTCAACATACACCTCAACACATCTTACTGCCGAAAATAATGAAGGAATTGAAGTACCTTATCTAGTATTGAATCGTCCACTATGGAAAGAGCCATGTAATTCATGACAGCTCCGTATTGGTTGACTGGAAATCTACAAGTGAATTTTAAATCGTTAATTTCACCATCACAGATTGCTTTATGATACACCAACTGAACTAACTCAGAGAGGGTTGTTCCGTAATTCACTTCTTGAATATGCTTGACTGGAATATTGTATTTAATACCTCCTTTATTGTGATCCATTATCATACTACCCCCCAATAAAATGCAATAAATGTCGACATTGTCTAATGAAGATAATTTTAGAGAAAAACCACAATAAGGTTTACAAACAACCACGAAAGAAGAAAAAGAAATAAGAATAAGGAAAATATCGAACAAGGGGAAGAAGATAAGGTCAGAAGAGAATTGTATATACACCTAAAGTCGTTTTTTACTAAAATCGACTTTAGGGTGGCGGAACTTTTCTAGTTTGGCATTTGATTGACAACACTCTGATCACACAGAGTAATTAGCCTTAAAATCGGTTTTACTAAAACCGACTTTAAAATCATTTTTGGTAAAACCGATTTTAAGATGGTAAAAGCTGCACTGATTGAACAACACACTGGAAATGTCATTTCTTAAATAAGTCGTTTTTACCAAGAACAACTTTAAAGCCGCTTTTAGTAATACCGATATTAGAGTCGTTTTTCATAATGACGACTCTATATGGTCGTTTTTAATAAAACTGACTTTTTTAAAGTCGTTATTTGTAAAAATGACTTATAACCATTTTTCTTTTTTTTAGGAATAGGTATTTTCGTAGAAAATAAAAAAAATCATTTACTTAAACTCGGTTTTAGTAATAACGATTTTAAAATAAAAAGTCATTTTTAGTAATGACGACTCTATAGAGTCGTCCTTAGTAACAACGATTTACTCTGTTTCTGTCTTTAAGTTTCAAAATACCCTAGTTTAATAATTAAGTCTTTTTTATACATTTTTTATGGAAACAACTCATCAAGTGTGGCCCGAGAAATAAATCATTTTATGGAAAACTAGACTCAAAACATATTTCCATTCAACAACTAGTTACTAATATTCCTTTGTGGCCCTTTTTTTGCATCCTTGCCAAATGAAAGATTAGGTGCTTTGATTGGCTAAAAATTGAAAGCGTGAAATTGACAGGCGACAGCTAGCGCCTTGAAAGCTAATTGGCTTTGTTGTTATCTCTTTTGCTGAAGAAAGAGAAAAAAAAAAAGAAAAAAAAAAAAGAAGGTAACTTTAGTTTTTCCTAAACTTGAGTTTTCCTAACTTGAGTTTTTCCTAAAAAAAAAGATAACTTTGTTGTTATCATTTGGGAGAACTCTATGCATGGTACTGTTGGAAAATTTGAATGATAAATTGGCTTTTAGTTGAATGGATTATTTGGTAATGCCAAACAAACCCTTAGTCGAATGGATGTGACTGTTGACGAATAGTCTCCTTTCGAAAGGTTGTGACTGTTGACGAAAAGTCTCCTACAATCTATATATGTGGGTGTCACGCCCCGGAGCAGCATAAATAGGGAAAAATAAATTTCCTTTATGGGTCCATAGGGAATGACGGGTGAATAACCGCATTGTCATCTAATCAAACCAACAAACACCACGATAGGGAGGATGCTATTCATAGAACATAACTTATTAACATAATCAGAGGCTACAGCGGAAACTATAAAAGGTATGAAAGCAGCAGATGCCCAAGTACCAATTATAAAAGTCTACTGAAACTATTACAACAGCTGGCTTATAGTCTCAGGCCTATAACAATAACAACAACAGATATAAACTAACTATTACAAGCAGCACGTCTTCTTCTCCAAGCCTTCAGCTCCAAGACCGGCGAAACATCGGCCTTCCGTCCTCACTACCTGCCAAGCTCTAGACATTGGAATGTCCAGGGCATAAACGCCATCAGCTTCGAATACAAAGCTGAGTGAGTACATTAAACAACACTCCTCACCGCTATTGTTTAGCATCTTAAAATGCGGTTAATCTCTTATCAATGACGTCACTCACGGACATAGCAGAGGTCTCATTAAACTATGCATGAATTCAATAATAACAGAAATCATATTAAGTAATGACAAGGATAAACATCATGGTATAACATATCTCATCACGTATTCACCAAATCCATGCATGTGACCCATGCATCTAACCCATGCATATACCTTTACGTCGGGACGCTGAATCCACGACTGAACCTTTATCTCATCATATCCGTACTCATATTCATATCTCTATCCATCTCTGTATCCATACGTCAATCCCATCATTCCAATCTGATATCCATTCGTCGATACAATACTGCCAATCGGAATCACCTGACTAGGCAGCAGGTCCCACAATCCCTTGATAGGGTTACCGGTCGTCTACACGGTACCACCTATCTGTAAACGATGGAAGCGGCACAACGGACGTCTTCTACGCTGTGTATATCCTCACTGGTCGTCTACACAGCTGAGAATACATTAGAGCACTAGCCGGACGTCTTCAACGGTACACTGGACGTCTTCAACAGTGCATACGCATCACTGGACGTCTTCAACAGCGAGAGGCGCACTAGGAACTCTAACCATCCCACGTCCACCCGACTCGTCAGCCGTTGATCCCACGGATCCAAAGTACCAATATCTCATTATTCCACATTGAAGCACATATCCCATTTCTCATCATATTCTCTTGTCTCTTTATAACACCATCCCATGCATGCTGACACATGTTGTGAAATGCTCATCTACTAAGTACAGGAAATACCACATGCTCTGTATTCAACATATCTACTCATTTCTGATTATTAACATGCTGTCGTGTTCCATTCTACTATTCAGTTCAGCAATATTATCATGTAACAGTTAAACAGTTCATCTCATAACAGTGTTGCACTATCTCTTAAATTAACAATATCGCATAATAAAAGCATGGATCAACATTTAATCAACTAAACAGTTCATATTATAATCAACAGGAAATAAACATGTTCTGCAAGGTTCGATCGATTGAGGTCCTCTCGATCGATTGAAGTCAAACGAAGTTCGATTGATCGAAGTCATTTCGATCGCTCGAGGAAAAGTCGTTTCGATCGATCGAAGTTCCTTCGATCGATTGAGGAAACGATAAGTTCGATCGATCGAGAATAGTTCGATCGCTCGAACATCGTCTTCTACCCAGAAACTTGGCAGCGACGAACAAAGATCTCGGGGTCACAATATAAATGTTCTAAACAGCATATACCACCCTAGAATCATTCTTCGAGTGAGTTAATGAACTCACCTCTCTCCGGTGGTCCGGTGGCGACGTTCCGAGCTTGACGGCGACGGCTATGGTGAGTTCTCTCTCTCCTTCTTCTCTGTTCTCTCTTCTTCTCCTCTCTGTCTCTATTCTCCTCTTCTTCTGCTCCTCTTCTTGTTCTCTTCTTCTTCTTCTCTGCCCAAGCACATATATATATATATATCACACACACACATACGGTTACATATATATATATATATATGGAACACACATACACACACAAGCTCTCTCTCTCTCTAACTCTAAACTGCCAAACACCACACACACACAAAACACACGTATATATATAGGGAAACGAGAAGGGCAGGTGGCAACCACGTAAACTGAAAATACAACGTTCGATCGATCGAAGTGAGTTCGATCGATTGAGAACAGGTCGGTTAAGGTTCGATCGATTGAAAGAAGTTCAATCGCTCGGGAAAGGGTACACATCACAGAATCAGGTCGGCAGAGATTCGATCGCTCGAAGTATGTTCGATCGATTGAGAAAGCACAATGTTCGATCGATCGAAGTGAGTTCGATCGCTCGAGAAAGATTCTTCCCCAAGGTTTCACACAAGCATACAGGGTCTTATTTATATAACCATGCATCCGAAAATACAGGGTATTACATTATCCACCACTCATCAAAAGATTTCGTCCTCGAAATCTGAAGCAGTAGCCCCTCAAATAAAAACACAAATCATCTCAGAAGACATACTCTAAAATGCTCAAGTTCTCGTTTTACATAAACGATCACATCAGCGGCCAAAGGTTTAAGTTCTAAACACGCGATGCAAAGTTATCAACGATCTATAAGTGCTAGGGTAACAACTATCAATCCTCGGGTTAGCTATATGAAAATTCGTATGTCGAATTTCGAGAAAATGTTCTAGGTAGCATAATCTAATCATCTCACAACTCTGAAACAGCTAGTCTCTAAACACAAGATTCATTCCTCAAGTCAAACTCTACGGTGTGAGGGTTCTAATCTTATCTAAGTTGTAAAGAAGCGTTGCCGTCTACTCTCGTTTCGAAGATGCTTCACACTGTGCTGACAATGTCTCTACTGCGTCACCATCTCTGGACTTCTCGTTACGATCGTCAACGTTATTAATCAGCCTCGTGTTGCACACGACGTCCTTGTTAACTCCCGTGTTGTTGTCGTCCTTCATCCTTCAATATGTTGACTTGAAAGCATTGTGACTCTAGCACCGTCATTTGATAACTCGAATTTCCTCATGGCTCTCCAAATTCCCACGTACTGTTGATATAATCATCTCTTTGAGGTCGTTCAATGCATTGAATACTCGTTCTGCTTCCACGTATTAATCAAATAGGCTAGGCAGGACTACATACTGATATCGTGAGTCGTTCTACTACAAAACATCTCGACTAAATGAAAGCAACAGACGATCGGTGTTGAAAAGCATTCCTCTGCGATACTCCTTTGAAGTTCTGGTGTTGTCTCTGCATTACTTGTATCTCTTCTCGTATACTCGCAATCTTCTAGTTCGTCCTCTCTTGTCAAGGCTACATCTAACGAAAATTGAGATTCTTCATCTCTAATCTCTGTCCAACTTACCAACGGTTGGTGTAGTCTTTCGATAGGGAGGCAATTGACGTCATATAAGGATGCAAAAGAAGTCATATGGGATGCAATTGATGTTATACAGGGATGCAAATGATGTCATAACCATTCTTGGAAACTATTGTCATAGACGATTATTGATCAGTGCCAAAGGGGTGTTTGGGTATCTACAATTTATGGTGTAGGCTAATCCTCTTACAATCAATCAAATGGATGTAAAACTTCCTTCAATATCGGGATCATATGTAATACATGATGTAGGTGATAAGTGTTGTACCTTTTGTCCATCATCCTTGTCTAAGTTGAGACCAAGCATTTGTTCGACAGGTTTGTCCTTGTGGTACTTGTTGCAACGGAACACTGTGTTGCATCTCTAGTTCTGGACAAAACTTACGGACATGACCAAATTTACCACAGTTGAAACATCGTATTCCCCGTCCATTAGATTTCCTTGTTGCTCTGCATTCTTGGGAATGGTGTCCTGGTACTCCACAATTGTAGCAGATATCTCGTTCTCTGTGCTGTGTTGGAGTCGTCATTAATCTTGATTCTTTCTGGTCGTTCTCCATCCTCTTACGCTTCTGGCGGTTGCTTATGTAACTTCTCTCTGGATTTCCTTGTTGAACTTGGTTGGCTGCCAACACAACCTGACTGTCTCTTCCTCTCTGATCCGTTATGAAAAACTGATCGTTCCCTGGAAATTCTTGATCAAAGTGTTGTCCTTCACTAATCTGAGTGTCGTCTTCCAGTTTCGTTGCCATTTCTACCAAAGCTTCGAAAGATTGATCTAAATGTCCTATAGTCATATGACGAATATGCGGAACTAGTCCTTGATGATATCTTTTGATCTTTCTTCTTGGTGTATCGATCATATGCGGTGCAAATCGTGATAGCCTCTCAAATTGAGTTGTATATTCGGGCACTGAAAAACAACCTTGAACTAATTGGATGAACTCCATTTCCCTTTTGTTCTTCTCAGATTCTGGAAAGTACTTTTCTAGAAATCGAGTCTTGAATGATTCCCAAGTCATCCTTCCTACAACTTCTTCACCTATCGTAGCTTTCACTGCGTCCCACCAATCTGCTGCTGAGAACGTCAGTTGAAATACGGCCAAATGTCTTTTCTCAACGTCAGTACATCCAAGTACCTCAAATATCAATTCTATCTGTCGAATCCATTGCTCCGCTTGCCATGCTCCCGTTAATCCGGTAAAGGTTCCTGGTTGAAGAGCACGAAATTCCTTTAGCAACTTGACTCTTGTCTGACGTACTGGTGCTTCATTGCCGATGACGTGATCCGCACGATTTATAACTTGTTCCATGCGACGGATGAAAACTCCGATCATTCCTGTTGGATCTATCTCAGGAGGCACTAATTCAGGTACTCCATTCAGCTGGCCCTGGTTTCCTCGAGTCGTTCTAACCATAACGAGTGCTGGTAGGGTTCAGTGACTCTACCTATAAATGAAAAACTATTCGGTCAGACGCATTCTATCTTACAGCTCAGGCAAAAGCATGCGGTAACAAATAGTACCACTATATAACACGATCACACCAAGTAATACGAATACCTCACATAAATAATAATATTAACCACAGAGGTCAGTCTACCAACTAGGTACGCTTAAATGTATCTATGCTCAAGACGAAACTACAACCTCTACGCTTAACGTCAACTCTTAAACATTCTATTTCTATTCTCAGGTTCCAAGCTACAAGTACTGCTCAACTAACACGTGAGACCACTCAACTAACATGTGGCTCAAGGTAACAGGATAATCTTATCCTTATCCTCTTTCTATTTCTAGGACATACTGACTGTTCCGACATCGCTCAGGAATTCATCAGCGTCTAACATCCAACGGCTCTATATTTAGGATCTCCATCACCACAACTAACTCTCAATGCCTGTTCTCCGTGAACTCAGCTATCCAAATTCTTATTGGTTCCAACAGTTACTACCTTCCAAAGAAACATCCTCAAACGGATTTTTCCAACCTCTTATCTGCGTGACAAGATAACAGTTCTATCTCATCTCAGCTAATCTTCATGCTACCGATATTATCTTAGAACTCGGGTTCTAACACAAAAGACAAGCGGTTAACAACTAAAACCTAGGCTCTGATACCAAAAATCCTGTCACGCCCCGGAGCAGCATAAATAGGGAAAAATAAATTTCCTTTATGGGTCCATAGGGAATGACGGGTGAATAACCGCATTGTCATCTAATCAAACCAACAAACACCACGATAGGGAGGATGCTATTCATAGAACATAACTTATTAACATAATCAGAGGCTACAGCGGAAACTATAAAAGGTATGAAAGCAGCAGATGCCCAAGTACCAATTATAAAAGTCTACTGAAACTATTACAACAGCTGGCTTATAGTCTCAGGCCTATAACAATAACAACAACAGATATAAACTAACTATTACAAGCAGCACGTCTTCTTCTCCAAGCCTTCAGCTCCAAGACCGGCGAAACATCGGCCTTCCGTCCTCACTACCTGCCAAGCTCTAGACATTGGAATGTCCAGGGCATAAACGCCATCAGCTTCGAATACAAAGCTGAGTGAGTACATTAAACAACACTCCTCACCGCTATTGTTTAGCATCTTAAAATGCGGTTAATCTCTTATCAATGACGTCACTCACGGACATAGCAGAGGTCTCATTAAACTATGCATGAATTCAATAATAACAGAAATCATATTAAGTAATGACAAGGATAAACATCATGGTATAACATATCTCATCACGTATTCACCAAATCCATGCATGTGACCCATGCATCTAACCCATGCATATACCTTTACGTCGGGACGCTGAATCCACGACTGAACCTTTATCTCATCATATCCGTACTCATATTCATATCTCTATCCATCTCTGTATCCATACGTCAATCCCATCATTCCAATCTGATATCCATTCGTCGATACAATACTGCCAATCGGAATCACCTGACTAGGCAGCAGGTCCCACAATCCCTTGATAGGGTTACCGGTCGTCTACACGGTACCACCTATCTGTAAACGATGGAAGCGGCACAACGGACGTCTTCTACGCTGTGTATATCCTCACTGGTCGTCTACACAGCTGAGAATACATTAGAGCACTAGCCGGACGTCTTCAACGGTACACTGGACGTCTTCAACAGTGCATACGCATCACTGGACGTCTTCAACAGCGAGAGGCGCACTAGGAACTCTAACCATCCCACGTCCACCCGACTCGTCAGCCGTTGATCCCACGGATCCAAAGTACCAATATCTCATTATTCCACATTGAAGCACATATCCCATTTCTCATCATATTCTCTTGTCTCTTTATAACACCATCCCATGCATGCTGACACATGTTGTGAAATGCTCATCTACTAAGTACAGGAAATACCACATGCTCTGTATTCAACATATCTACTCATTTCTGATTATTAACATGCTGTCGTGTTCCATTCTACTATTCAGTTCAGCAATATTATCATGTAACAGTTAAACAGTTCATCTCATAACAGTGTTGCACTATCTCTTAAATTAACAATATCGCATAATAAAAGCATGGATCAACATTTAATCAACTAAACAGTTCATATTATAATCAACAGGAAATAAACATGTTCTGCAAGGTTCGATCGATTGAGGTCCTCTCGATCGATTGAAGTCAAACGAAGTTCGATTGATCGAAGTCATTTCGATCGCTCGAGGAAAAGTCGTTTCGATCGATCGAAGTTCCTTCGATCGATTGAGGAAACGATAAGTTCGATCGATCGAGAATAGTTCGATCGCTCGAACATCGTCTTCTACCCAGAAACTTGGCAGCGACGAACAAAGATCTCGGGGTCACAATATAAATGTTCTAAACAGCATATACCACCCTAGAATCATTCTTCGAGTGAGTTAATGAACTCACCTCTCTCCGGTGGTCCGGTGGCGACGTTCCGAGCTTGACGGCGACGGCTATGGTGAGTTCTCTCTCTCCTTCTTCTCTGTTCTCTCTTCTTCTCCTCTCTGTCTCTATTCTCCTCTTCTTCTGCTCCTCTTCTTGTTCTCTTCTTCTTCTTCTCTGCCCAAGCACATATATATATATATATCACACACACACATACGGTTACATATATATATATATATATGGAACACACATACACACACAAGCTCTCTCTCTCTCTAACTCTAAACTGCCAAACACCACACACACACAAAACACACGTATATATATAGGGAAACGAGAAGGGCAGGTGGCAACCACGTAAACTGAAAATACAACGTTCGATCGATCGAAGTGAGTTCGATCGATTGAGAACAGGTCGGTTAAGGTTCGATCGATTGAAAGAAGTTCAATCGCTCGGGAAAGGGTACACATCACAGAATCAGGTCGGCAGAGATTCGATCGCTCGAAGTATGTTCGATCGATTGAGAAAGCACAATGTTCGATCGATCGAAGTGAGTTCGATCGCTCGAGAAAGATTCTTCCCCAAGGTTTCACACAAGCATACAGGGTCTTATTTATATAACCATGCATCCGAAAATACAGGGTATTACAGTGGGTCTTATTCATTCATTTAGAGTAAGAAATTAATAGAAGATTTTACATTAGTATATATATACATTGTTAGTGTGTCAAGTGTCTGAGAGAGTACAAACACAAGTATGGTTCGCTGGAACCTTATTATTTGAAGTGCTTCTATAGTAAGGGGGAGATCGCTGTATCCTGGGAGACAAATGCCGCAAATCCGTGAGCACCAATGCGGGGCATAAATTGTCTTAAGGACATAGTGTCAAACACTGGACTCGGTCTAATAGTCCGTATTGCATCTAAACCAGGTTCTGTTTCATTTACAGCTTTTACTATTGATTTCAAATTTCAGATTTATACATTATTCGCATCCCAATATACTTTGGATAACAATCTTAAGACAATTTATAATGTTATTCGTGGTTATTATAAATCTAAAAGCTTTACTTCGTACAACTTCAATTTGATTTAATCACTGTTTATGTTCAAATCCTTAAATCAGTCCCGGTTTTAAATCTGTGACAAAACAGTTACATGTTGCATAGCTTTTGACATTTTGATTTGGCCGCACATATGTGATTCCCAAGTTCATCTATATGTATTAAATCATCTATGGAGTATAATATATGCATTGCACTTTGATTCACGACCAGTACCTTTTTTTTTGTTTTGACAACAAAGTGAACCTTTGGATTAATTACACAATAGTGTACATTGTGTTAGGATATTACAAACTGATACAACTTTGTTAACAGTTGTGACTATTCAAATTTTGAATCAGAAAAGTGACATTTTCATGAAACAACTTTTGTAAATAGTTTGAGACTATTCAGAATTTTGAATTTAGAACAGTTATGAACATCAGTTTGATTAATCAGTTTAGAATTTGGAATTTTGGTTTATTTCTAGTGACTGCAATTTCGGTTCTATTGAAACTCGGTTTTTGTTGGATTCATGTACTAGTTCATAGATCTCATTATAGATACATATTCATACATATATGTATGTATATATACGTACATGTTTCTTTTTTTGGGAATTTATATATTCATAGTTTTATTTTATTCTAGTACATTGTGGAAATTAATTTTCTGGAACTTTAATCGCATTGCATATACTTCGATGTGTATGTGTTCTCCATAATATCTATCTGAGTTCCCCTATCCCTTATATTTAGGAATGTATACATATATATATATATATGGATATAGATATACATGTTCAGATTCCTATGAAAATTTTGTGTTGTAGGCACAACTTTGGGTGACTAGAGATGCCATGCATCTTTTTATTTTTTTATCCAATCGGTGCACATGGTTCTTGGTCAATCAGTAGGTGACATTGGCTTCTTTTCAACAACCAAAAAAAAAGGAAAGAAGAAAGGGATACGGTGCATTGGCACCATTTAATTCATGAAATATTCAAGGCTATTGTGTATTTCAGATAGGCACAGCGTAATTATTTTGTTAATTTACATTAATTACAAAACAGTCGAAGGTTTCAAATCATATTTATAAAACGGTCAACTGTTGTGCACATTTTGGAATCACTGTGAAACTAATTTGGTGGATTTTCCTTCTAAAGGGTGTGATGTTTGAGAACCATTGCCAAACAGTTTTCATCTTTTTGATTAAAAGGAAAAAAATTGAATATGTTATTCTTTGTTTTTGCATAAGTTGTGGTGATCAATGCTATTGCAATTTACTACTTTGAATCTTCCTATCCACTTACTAGAGTTTAGCCAAATAAAATGGGTAGTCACATTTGACTTGTCTAATATATGGATATAACACACATGCATGTATTACACATATATATGTGGGGGTAGTGAGAAAATATACTATTAAAAAATATACAATTAAGTTTTATAATTTGTTAATTGTTGACAATATTATATATGTGGGGATAATGAGAAACTACACGTATTATCATGTAATCACGTATACTTACAAATGTGGGGGAAATACAAATGAATTATTTCTATTTTGCAAGCATGAAAATTTTGGGTATATTTTATTTTTAGTGTGAATTTGTTATACTCATATAATTTAATTATATGGATAACTTTGGAAATAACCCAAGATGAGTGAATGTGAAAGTGAAAACCTATGGTTTTAGTCAAGATGACTAATGGGGTTCACATTCACACAAAAACAAAAACTTAGAGCTAATGGTTTTATGATTAGCATAAATTCAATGTAAAACTATTATACGAATTGTCAATTTGTTCCAAGAATTGCTCCACATAGCGTGCTTAGTCAATGAACTGAGTAATTATACAAGTAATCCGAGTATAGATTACTGGAAGGCGATGGTCAGGGTAATTGGTTATGACCCTAACTATTAATTGCACCACACAAGATATCCGCGTATACCTTAAAGGGTATATTGATTTTAACTGGAATTTTGATTCAAAGGACTCAAAATCCACAAGTGGATGCGTCTTGACACTCGAAGGTGTAGCCATACCTTGGAAATTCTCTAAATAGATTCGCATTGCTTGATCAACAATGGAATCTGAATTTACTGATTTCGATAAAGCAAGAGATGAAGTAGAGTGGTTTCCCCTTCTCGTAGAGTATATTCCAAGTTGGACAAGACTTGTGCCTATAATTTGTATGCGCTGTGGTAGCCAATAGACAATTGGAAAGGCACAAAGTAAATTGGTAAGTCTCGATACATTTGTCGACACAATGCCGTAAAGCAGTTGATCTTGAATGGAATTATCACCATAGACTGTATAAAGTCAAAATATAATTTATAGAGTGGATCCACTAACTAAAGGCTTAATGTGAGATCAAATAAACTGCTTATCGAGGGGAATGAGACTAAAGCCTATATTTTAAAAGTCATCATAATGGCAACCCAACCTAGCTGACTGGAGATCCCAAGATCTAGGTTCAACGGGACAACTGAATTGTGCGTGACTTAACCGTATCACTGGATACTGGAGAGATATTTCTCTACCCATTCCTATGATAAATAGAAAGTGATGCATGTAGCAAGTCTTAGGATAAGCTTTGCTTTTAATGATTCCTATATCTGTGAAAATCCAAGTGGAGTATAACATGATGCTCTTAATAGGAAATCACCTATATGAGTGTGAAATGTGGCCGCTTCTATGAGAATTATAAAGGCTTAGATTCTCTAGAGCACTCATGAATACCAGGAGTTGTTCAAGGCCAAAATGAACACAACCGTGAGAACCGTAAGTGTTCGGAGAGATACTGTGTGAGTTCTATTGTTTAGGTTTACACCAATGCCTGAACAGTTCAAGACATCGCGTTCACTGTTTAGCCGAGTAAATCCGATATATAGTTCTTCACTACGGAAGGTTCAAGGCCAAAAGCTACCTATCCCGATGCAGTGTCTTTCCACTGTACTCTCTCTAGTGTGTCTGCATTTGTTTTTGCATGTTATATAGTCAATTTGTCATTCATGTGGGGGATTGTTGGAAAATTTGAATGATAAATTAGCTTTTAGTTGAATGGATTATTTGGTAATGCCAAACAAACCCTTAGTCGAATGGATGTGACTGTTGACGAATAGTCTCCTTTCGAAAGGTTGTGACTGTTGACGAAAAGTCTCCTACAATCTATATATATAGGTCTTATTCATTCATTTAGAGTAAGAAATTAATAGAAGATTTTACATTAGTATATATATATACATTGTTAGTGTGTCAGGTATTTGAGAGAGTACAAACACAAGTATGGTTCGCTGGAACCTTATTATTTGAAGTGCTTCTATAGTAAGAGGGAGATCATTGTATTCTGGGAGACAAATGCCACAAATCCGTGAGCACCAATGCGGGGCATAAATTGTCTTAAGGACATAGCGTCAAACACTAGACTCGATCTAATAGTCCGTATTGCATCTAAACCAGGTTCTGCTTCATTTACAGCTTTTACTATTGATTTCAAATTTCAGATTTATACATTATTCGCATCCCAATATACTTTGGATACCAGGTACACCTAGTAGAAAGTTTTTGGGGTTTACCCAATATATATATATATATATATAAATATTTGAGTACCTTGAGTTGAGTGTACCACGTAAGTGGTATCCTCTACAACCTCTATTTTATATTCCTTCTGTCTTTATTTGTGTTCCTTTTGGGAATTGTAACTTTTTAAGTGAATATAATGATTGCTATCCACTTGGGCCTAAATAAGAGAGTTTTTCCTAAATTACCCTTACTCTGCTTAAGAGAGTAGTTTGGTGTGTTAACTCATCGGGATTGTTTTGAAAATTAACTTAAAAGTGGACAATAGTTTTGAGACAATCAAAAATAAAAGAGGGACACATAAAATGAGACGGAGAGAGTAGGAATGTGCATTTTATAGTAAGACTCACATCCCTAATATGCAATTATATTACATTTGGATATGGGTTTTATCTAAAAAAAATATGCACTCTCATTGATTGAAAACTACCAAATAAGTATGTCACATGCTACTCTTTATGTACCTAAAAACTTCTCACAAACTAGTGGTTATATTTGTATCATACAACTAAAACATGAGTACAATGTCTGAAGATTCGGTTATAATATTATTTTGACACTTAAAACAAAACCAATATAGGTAGAATGTTTGTAACATGTGTACAATTTTTATGACCAGTGTATAATACTTTTTGACCTGTGTATGTTTGGACATATGATACAACAATAATGCTAAGGGTAAAAATACTTACAAACATACTTTCTCTTCTTTGGGTAGCACTGTGAGGTTCACTGAAATTATCTATACCTTACAATTAATGTCACCTAAAAGAGTGATAGAGTGTGCTTATAAATATTTGTGTAAAGCGTTTATACCCCAAAATATTACTCATGATACAAGTACATTAAATCAAATTAGGTACACCCATTTTAAAATTCAAGTACATCAAATGGTTTATAAATGGTTTATAACAGCATCTTTAGTCTATAAGCTATTTTGGCTAGTAGCTAAAATTTCTGCATTTCTGTTTTAGCTAGTCATTTTTTATAGCATTCACTGCAGTGTACCAAAATTTAGGATATATCGTTTTCAAACGGCCAAGAGTTGGTTGTGTAGTCATATGCCTAAACGGCACACTGTCAGCCGTTTGGTTCCTCATAGCATTTTTTTGCCGTTTGGTTTCACATGACTTTCTTACCGCCTTTTAGCTCTACATTAATGGAATTTAAGTGTAACATAAAAATAAGGATTAAATATATTTTATGTCATTGTAATTTGTCACTTGGGTCAGTTCGGTCCATGTACTTTAGAAAGTGTCATTTTAGTTCTTATAATTTTATAAGTGTGTCAAATAAAGATCAAATTGTCCTTAGTGGTAAATAATTTTATCACTGAAAGAAAAAAAAATTTGTCACGAAAAGTGTTTGAGGGACTAAAATGACACTTATGAAACTACAGAGACTAAAATAACACTTTCTAAGCTGCAGTGACCAAATTGACACAAAATACAAACTAAGAGAGTGTAAAATATAGTTAAACCTAAAAATAAGTTTTAAGTATACTAAGTTCTACAAAGTTACACTACGTACGCTTCACACCACTATAACATTAAGAAACCCGACTTACACTAAATTTTACTACAAGTCCATGTACACCACTGCGAATGCTCCTAATGATTTCCATTGTTCTCATTTTAGCTAGCTAGCTAGCTACACTACTTTGTATGTGTAATGTGATTCGGGATATGCAAGTATTGCTTAATTAGTCAATATTACAAGCTTTCAGAAGCTGAAAAGACAATTTAATTCAGTCAAGAATTTGTAAATCTCATTGTGTAATCTAAGAGAAAACATCAATACAATAATGATCATGCATGTTTCGTTTATCATGATCACACTTTTTAATTCGACCATTTTCAAAGGTTGGGTCAAAATTCACACAGCAAAAGTGTCCTTTGTTATTCAATTTTAAAAGTTCGATATATGCGTTTGTTTGCACCTAAAAAATACATTTTTAAATCAATATTAGTTGAGGCCGGTTGGGATGTTATAATCGGACTCATGAGACCGATGGCAAAATTAATGGTTAAGTAGTTACTTTAAAAGGTTGATCGGGCTTATTTAGTCGGGCTAACACCTTTGCTTAATCGGACTGACCACTAGTCACTCGGGCTAATTCTATCGGGCTCATCACCATTTCATCGGGCTGCTACATAAAGTGAGCCCTGCTTCAATATGGCTGTATTGTATCGCCATCGGGCTAGCACCCTTGCTCACTCGGACTGATCACTCTTTGATTGGGCTGACTAATACATAAATTCGGACTGCCTCGTGACACCGATGCACATGATTAATCATAGCCCGATCACACTAATATATTGGTCGGGCTGATGGCCATTTAAGAATATTTTGGCTGAAGCTTTGCCCGTCTTGATCGGATTGGTGACGTATATTATGAATTGGATTCATGCTTCAATTCGGGCTGCCAATTCATTAATTCAATTAGCTTTTAATGCAATCAGGCCAAAGGACCAACTTGTGATTACTGATACGAACATGGGTATAAGTTCAATATGGTGGGTCACACGCTATCATGGCTGAAACGTGGCAACGCTCTTAACATATTGGTATCTTAATCCGGGCTACAAATTTGGTCACTTTAATAAGTTGTCATCACTACAAACTTTCAATGTGATAATATTATCCCTTAAGGAAAGATAATATTTCAAGATATTATCTGATTTGGGAAGATATTATCAATATTTATGGGAGATAATGTTATGATTTGGGAAGTATATCTTTTGCTTGGAGGGGAAGCAAGCCGAATCAAGCCACAAAAGGGACCACATTCAAGCTACAAATATATATGCATATATATATGTATATATATATATTTGAAGATATGGACGGATTTAGCAGTTTATGGAAATAAACTGGTAAATTATACCAGATTATTGTTGATCAGATTTCCTACCTTATCTAGGAGACCTCCATGGCCGCTATAAATTAACAGGCAGGCCAAGCTATCAATTCACTCCGCGTCTCTTCGATACACCGCATTCAACCGCATCCCAAATGCATCCTTTAGCATTCTTAGTTTAGGCAAATATAGCAGTCTTTTATTTTCCTAGTTTTTCAATTACTTCTTGTAATTTCCTTTCTTTAATTAAATAAAAGTCTATTTTATTTAATTCATCTTGTATGGCTTGTGTGCTTCAATACTGCCATAGGATCTTAGGCCAAGGGTACTTTCCTACTTGGCCATCACAATCGTTTTGATAGAAGTCAGATTTCCAAACCTTGTGTATCACTCACACAAGTGACTTAGGAAATTTTGTTTTATTAGTTTGGGCCTACCTAACAAGGCTCTGGCACGCCCAAATAAATATTATAGCAAACAGCGTTGCTTGGGTCTCAAACGGGTGCAGCATATATCTTTGGGTTAATTAGTGATAAATCCCTAGATAGTGTAATTATATAGCTTTAGGGTCTTGAGTTAAAACATGTTTATAATTAGTCCCTAAAATTTTTGAGGGACTAAAATAACCTTCCCTCATCAAGTTTGATAATCTTCAAAATGGCAACCCCCTACATTAATGTTTTCTACCAAAATTTCTCCCCAAAAATTAATGGAATAAAAAATTAAGGGAATCAAAATTTGAAAGTCACCATCACTCATACTGACAACCATTTTCAACCGTGGATTGGAAGAGAGAAGCACAACACAATTTGTGACTTTTACAACATGTTCTGGAAAACGGGAAAGGAAGAGAGAGGCACAATATAATTTGTGAATTTCACAACATGTTTGGGGGAAATGGAAGAGAGAGTCCCAATATGATGTGTGAATTTTACATGTTCTGGAAAACAAAAATGAAATCGACATAGAGTAACAACATGATTTGTGAATTTCACAATATGTTTTGGAAAAATGAAAATGGAAGAGAGAGTCCCAACATGATTTGTGAATTTCACAACATGTTCTGGAAAACGAAAATGAAATCGACAGAGAGTCACAACATGATTTGTGAATTTCACAATATGTTTTGGAAAAATGAAAATGGAAGAGAGAGTCCCAGCATGATTTGTGAATTTCACAACATGTTCTGAAAACAAAAATGAAATCAACGTAGAGTCACAACATGATTTGTGAATTTCACATGTTTGTAAAACAAAAATGAAAAGAGAGTCACAACATGATTTGTGAATCGCACAACATGTTCTGGAAATGGGAACGAGAGAGAGAGAGAGAGAGAGAGAGAGAGAGAGAGAGAGAGGCAACACCATTACATTCTAGCACCCATGCACCACCATCATCACCATCGCATCCATCACCAATCTTAACTACCATCATCACCATTGCATTCACACAACGGGGTGATCTCTTCCAGTCTCTCATCAATCTGGTTCAAGACTACTCGCACCTTCCTCCTGAATCAAAACAGATGTGATCCATGGAATCAGTACATAAACTTCTGTCATCCCTAAATACTCTTGCTCTCTTAAAGTACTAGCAACTTAGAAAGTAGGATCAAATGTTTCAGAAAGCTATCCTTGTAGTCACACTCAATTTTTTCATGTGTACAAATTTATTGCCTAAAAGCTCACTGCTTCCATCAGCCAAACACAAGTTCTCCCATAAAAATCGTAAATAAATTTAGTATACAGTAATCCACTCAAAAATATTAGCTATAGAATTACTAATAGAAAAAGTCTTCAAGCATCAATGTCATTAATAGTCAAGCAAAGACTTTGCAAAATATAACAGGTCCCTCAATAAATGATACAACAATCATGTGATATTTTTTTTCTTTTTGCAAGCAATGTGCATCCTCAATGCACACAGATTATGGGGAATGGTATGCCGCATTTAACCTCTCATTCATCTCTCTATCTCCATATGGAAGTTATTGGTGATAAATGTCAACAAAAATAAATGATTTGTTGAAGGCATATTGTATATATATATATATATATATCTTTCATAAGTATATGTATAGGGGTATTTTGGTCATATAATTTTTTTAACCATGACTAGGTGTGTTAACTGGGATTCTAGGGATCTAGTATTAAATTAGAATATTAGTTGTTCTTTATATATGAAAGTACAAGACTAAGGGATTTAGTGCCAATTGTCTATATATCTTTTGGATATTTCCTTAATTTTCATTATCATTTCCTTGTATTTTCTTATTTCATATTCCACCTGTTGTTCTTTCTTGGAGAAGGCAACTCTATGTTGGGTTAAAGAAGAACAGTAAAATATTTTAAAGAAATCATTTGCTACTAGCCAGTATCAATGCTGTATTTTTTCCCTTACGGGAGGGGAGATATGTGTATTAAGGTCAAATCTCAGAAGGGGTAGAAAAAGAAAACATGCAGGGGGTATTTCGACCAGTCGAATGACCCACTTCGACCGGTCGAAGGCTCTTTAGCAGAATTCCTTCTAACTGCAGAATTTTGCTAAGGATCCATTCAACATTCACTTCTTACACCACTCCAAACATGCATGAATAATTCAAAACTTCACAAGCTATAACAAGCTTTCAAAAACAAAGTTTAATCTTACTAATCCATGAAAAGAAACAATAATGGAACAAGCTAAGGCTTGTTTGGCTTGATTCACAAAACTCTATCCACATTCCTTCAAAATCCAAATTTGACAAGTCAAGTTTACAAAACACGAACTTAGGAGCTCGAACGAATTCAAAACTAACTATAAAAAGTTTGGTTACATATTACAACATTTCCAAAATCCTTCCAAGGTTTCCAATTCAAACAAAATATGGTTCTAGTTCCACAATTTCATTATTACAACAATTGGAAAGGAAACCAAAAACATGTATTAGGATTTTCCTGCCATCCTCATGACCTCACTCCTATTGCTTCTTTTTGCCTTTCTTCGTACCTGCAACGGAGTAAATCTCCACTGCTTAGCTATATATCGAGTGCACAATTTTAAACATATGCTTATATGACAATTCTTGCTTTAACATATCAAAGCACATCAAAATGGTCTCTAGAGAGAGTGGTACGCATTCATCAGGTTATGAAACGATGGAATTGATGTCGTTGAGGGCCTTCTCCCTACCACTCATCCAGTGCCCTGGCTGGGCCTTCTCTTAAACCATGTACAGTGCCCTGGCAGGGCCTTCTCCTAAACCATGCACAGTAGCCGTCGCTACTACAACCCTCAAATATCGAGGAGCTTGCCCCCGGATGAATTTGCACCAAAACCCCATTCAACCCACATAGACACATAGCATGCTCATATAATCATATCTATGTGCTTTTATCGCAGTTTCACCTGCATAATTAACGGGCCTAATTACTACATGATTTGCCCAGATCCAAAATATCAACTCGGTATTCAATACAAGTAAATTCTATATAGTTCATAGGTATAGAATTCATACCTCGTGCAATTTCTCCCTAACTTTGAAGGATAAACTAAAGGCCTGAATAAACGTCGGATCTCAATTTATACGCAATTCCTACAAGTTTGACCTGGTTTTCCCCAAATTCCTAGAAATTAGATTTTATATAAAACTTAGCCAAACAAGGCCTAAGTGGTATCAAAATGAAGCCCTTACACTCGAGGAGTACGAATATGAAATTTGTTGAAAAATAACGGACGAAAGGTCGTCGATCGGCATTGCAAAGCCCGGAGAACTAAATCTCCCTTTTTTTCCCTAAGCTCCCCAAAGGTTTTGAGATATTTTGAAATGGAAAAAATCTTGGACCCACTATATATAGACACGAGTCTCTGAAATTACGTTTACCCCCTCCCACAAGTTTCCAAAACTTCTAATTATTCCTGAAATGTCTTACACGTCTAATTTATTACTTCACGAGTGAGAACTATAAATTATAAAAGTTTTCGTCTAAGTTCCGTTCATCGCCGTAATTACGTTCCGGAAACTAATTTCGTGGAATTTCTAGATAACCTACCTTATATACAACATATCACATTGGCTAACTCTAATTCGTTCAAAATGATTTCTAACAAGATCAAACTATCATAAAGGTACACAAACATGTACATTAACTATTCACATATATCAGATAATTCAAATAACATTTAATCTACATAAATGCCATTTAATCGTGTCAATTCCTCTTGGATTACCAAATTACAGTGTCCTCAATTGACACCCATCGTTGACACACAGTTAACCTTATTCACAATTATCAAATAACATTGATAATTCTCAAAAACTAATTTTGCATTTTAAAACATTATAATTTCTGGAACAAGTGTGACACTGTATTATTATCTAGTCTAGAATATGTTTCTGTTGTTAATTTTAGTATCCTGGTGAGGACGAGTTAACACACTACATAATCGGTAGGCTAATTAGTAATTTCATAAAATCATGTAAAATCGAGTTTCAGCAACCAAACGAAACTTAGACAAAAACTTTTATAATTTATAGGTTTCACTCATGAAGCAATAAATTAGGCGTGTAAGAAGTTTCGAAGAGTAATTAGGAGTTTTGAAAACTTGTGGGGAGGTAAACACGATTTCTAAGAGTCATGCCTATATATAGAAAGTTGTAAAATATTTTCATTATAAGTTTTCTAACCTAAAATCAAGAGGAGGCCAAAAAGGGAGATTTGGAGATTTGATCTTCACGACGCTAATCGACGACCGTTCGTCCATTTGTTTCCTCCTAAATTTCATATTTGAACTCTTAGAGGTAAGAGCTTTGTTTTGATATCCACTATGGCTTGTTTGGATAAGTTTTCTAAAAACTTGTTTTCTAGAATTTTCCTAAAAAGTTGATAATCAGACTTTGGATCGATATGAATTGTACTAAACGGACTTCTGCACGATCTTTGTGCTCAGGTTTTCTTTAGAACGTATTTTAGAAGCGTTAATCGGAGGTGAGTAGTTCAACTATGTGTTTTGGAATGATTTTTCGACATGTATTCATGTTTTGTATGAAAAGCATGTGAAAGTTTGTAGAGATATATTGTGGAGTTCATATTACGCAACTATATTGATAAGTAGGCCTATTGCACTATGAAATGTTTTGATTAAGTCAAGAACACAGTGAAATGTGATTTAGGCATGTGTAGTTGTTATTTGGGTCAAAGGAGCACGTGGTACCAAGCCATCTTGTGGAGCCGATTTAGGAATAAGGTCGCACGTTTGAAGAAAGAAAACGTGGGTCTTACCTTTTCGCGTGGACTTATTGGCGAGGAGTCGCGGATTAAGAGTGTGGAATGTACACGTAAGACTCCGGAGACTAGTAGAAATGTAGAGATGTTAATGCGAGCATGTTTATCATTCATGTGTATTGTTGTTTTATTCACTAAGCGTTAGCTTAAACAAATCGATTATGTGTGGTTATTCAAATAACCATTTCAGGTGTTAATGCCGGCAAGGAAGGTGTTAATGCCGACAAGGAATCAGGGAAGTGATCGTGGGGTATTGAGAATTCTTTTGGAAGGCGACTGAGTATGTCCATTCCGTAGTTTGGAAATGGAAATATTTTGTGACTTTAAACCATGTTTATTTTAGAATATTAGAATGGATTTGTGAGGTTGTAATAGATAGTAATCTTGTGTAGTTATGTTTTGGTACTGTTATAATCCAGTTAGGATCATTTTGGAATGAGTTTGGAGTGTGTATTTGGTCTCTAAACAATCGCAGGAAACTTTTAAACTTGGAAATTCTGCAGAATGTGCTGCTACAATAAAACAATCTACTGGTTTATGGAAGCAGTCGACTGGGTCTTTTTGTTGGCAAGACACTGCATTAGTTTTGTAAGGAAGCAGTTGATTAGGTCCCCGACACAGCTGACTAGGCCATGTTGCAGAATCAGATATTTTTTTGCTTATACTGGACTTCAGTCGACTGGATGTATCAGTCGACTGATAATTTTTCACCCCATTCGACTGGACATGGGAAGCAGTCAACTGCACGAGCTGTAGAGTTTTTGAACTCTCTGTAGTTTGCATTTCCAGTTGACCGAACCTTGGATCAGTCGATTGGATTGCTGGTTTTAAAAATGGTTTATTTTCTTATCGCTACGTGTTCTTAAACTAATATTTTGGGGAACGTTAATGAATTGATTTAGCCTCGGTGGCGTGCCACGGGCTTCGGTTCCGCTATTGTGGGACTGGACTGTGACATTTTTATAGTTATAAATGACTTGTATCAATGTATACTTTCTTGAAATTTTCGATGAGGGTCGGGGAAGGGTAAGTGTCTTTTCTTGTTCTATTTGTGTGCTCACCATTATTTTTACGGCCAGCTTAAGGTTGTGGTTCAGTTTCACACTAATTAATTATAGTTATAAATGACTTCTATCAATGTATACTTTTTTGAGATTTTCGATGATCTTCAAATATTATGGGAATGATAGGGGTGGACTGATGTAGTAAAATTAAGAATTAGAAAGTGATGTGTTGCATCAGTTTATATTTGATGCTATGTTTTGTTGTGTTAATTAACATGGTATTAGAACCAAAAGGTCATGTGCTCGAATCACAACTCCTCCCCATTTATAATTATAGTATATTTACGTGGACGGACCACCCATGGGTGGCCACGTACATAAGGTGAGCTTCAAGTGGACAAGCCCACTCAGAAGGGCACACACTCGAGGGGGAGGGACCTATTGTTGGGTTTGTGCCCTCAAACCATTACTTTATGTATTAGACATTGACTTTTTAATATATGGATATCAGCTTTACATTTCATTATGTATGTTTCTTTGACCGCTTGGTCAAATTGGATGTTCCAACTTCTATATGCCTGCTTAAGTCCATAAATGGACTTTTGCAACTTGCATACCAAGTTACCTTTCCGACCAGCTATGAACCCTTCTGGTTGTTGCATATAGATGTCCTCCTCAAGATTGCCATTCAAGAATGCAGTCTTGACGTCCATCTGCCAGATTTCAAAATCTAGGCATGCAGCACCTATTGAGTAAATAATTAAATATACCTCTCTAACATGCACATAATGCTTAACATGGTATAATTTTGTAAATAATTGTGATTAGGCTGCAATTCTCATTGCTAAACATCTTGTAATCCTAGTAGAACCATGGAGTATTATATTATAAAATATAAATGGAGGTATGGGAAACTGTTGGAGATTCTGTGATTGTAACAGAATTTTGGTTGAATACCAAACATTGAGCTCTCCTCCATGATTTTCCTAAATTTCTGTTGATTTCTCTTGATTTTTCCTGCACAATTGAGCAATAGTGTCATCAAGGACTTTGATGGAATTTAATTGTGACTCTATTGGTTCTTGAAGGAATTTATGCAGACGCTACATCGTGATGTTTCTGGATAGCTTGAGGCTGAATCGTGACTATAGAAGAAATTATACAGATTTAGTAGTGTTATATCACAGGAAATGTAGAGATGCAGGTAATGATGGTTGCCTTCTTTTAGGCCAAATGGAACTTACTTGGGTTGCAATTACAATGAATCTTGTATAAATCTGGGTTGGGGTTTTTCAATTAGGCTAATGATATAGTAAGCAGTTTTTCATATGAGAAAGCAGTTTTTAATCGTTAGATGAAGATTTTGTCTCAAGATAGTAATTAAGAATTTTATTAAATAATTACCAAATCTTCATCTAACAATTAAAAGCTGCTTGAGAAGCTGCTTACTATATCATTACCCTTATCATTATTGCTGAATTGTCCGTAACCATGTTCGTATTAGTTTCAAACATATTGAATATATTAGTACAGTATTGATTGGGTATGCCTTTTATATTGTGAATGTTTGCATTACACTGAATTTCATTTTTGTGTTCCACTGGTAATTTTTACTCCTACTTTATTTTGTCCATTTTTCTACTTTGCATTGAAAGGTCTCTGCCTAGAGACCAATGCTAATCACATTATGAAATTTATCAATATATTTTTTTCTCTTGACTACTAGATCAAATATGGAGCACATAATTTCATATTATTATTAGTTAAGAGTAGTTATTATTGCCTAACTTAATAGGACAACATCAGTCAAAGTACGGTGTGTATGAATTGTTATGTACACTTACAAAATATTTGTTTTCTTCTTCTTTAGATTCAATAATTTTCCATTTTTGAACAAATACAATTCTTAAGTATTAGGTAAACAAGGGATGTGTTTCGGCCGGAACAGATCGGAAATAACCCCTTTGGAAAGAAAAAAAATTGAAGTTTTTGAAAATTAAACAACCCTTCCAATTTCGATTATGAAATTTTAGAAATCTCATTTTCATTTCCAATTTTGAAATTTCAAAAATTTCAGAATTCGGACTATTTCAGAATTTTTTGGAAATTTTCAAAAAAATTTGGAATTTTTCAGAATTTTTTGATGCAAACTACTAGCTTGGGACTAATTTAGGATTAATTTCTATTCCTGCAAAATCAATTGGTCCAAATCTATATTAAATTGATATCTAAGGACCAAATCGTAAGTTTCTATAAAACTAAATAAAAAATGACTGTAATACTTGTTTTAAAATATATATATATATATATTTAAAAAATACCCTCTATAATCTGTGAGGACCCGTCCCGTCGACCGACCAGTCGACTGGGGTTGGGAACTTGCGTCCCACATCGCCTGGGTGTGGAGGGGTGATGAGCTTTATATATGTGAGCTCGCCTCTACATAGCATGACGCGTTCTGGGCTGTGAGACCGTGGGGCCGGCCCAGGAACAAAACCTTGAGGCTGTTGGGCCAAAGAGGACAATATCCGCTGCGTAGCTCTGATACGTATGACGCGTTTTGGGCTTGGGAGTACCAGGCCCAGGAACAAAGCCGTGAGTGGGCTGGGCTGTGAGACCTTGGGGCAGGCCCAGTGCTGCAAAGCAGACAATATCGTGCTGTGTGGGACGGGCTGTGACAGAATGGTATCAGAGCCCGACCCAGCCGAAAATGTGCCATGTCCATGCGTGGGGAAAGCCCACGGGGACGTGGACCCTCTTTAGGGGGGGTGGATATGAGGACCCGTCCCGTCGACCGACCAGTCGACTGGGGTTGGGAACTTGCGTCCCACATCGCCTGGGTGTGGAGGGGTGATGAGCTTTATATGTGTGAGCTCGCCTCTACATAGCATGACGCGTTCTGGGCTGTGAGATCGTGGGGCAGGCCCAGGAACAAAACCTTGAGGCTGTTGGGCCAAAGAGGACAATATCCGCTGCGTAGCTCTGATACGTATGACGCGTTTTGGGCTTGGGAGTACCAGGCCCAGGAACAAAGCCGTGAGTGGGCTGGGCTGTGAGACCGTGGGGCAGGCCCAATGCTGCAAAGCGGACAATATCGTGCTGTGTGGGACGGGCTGTGACATAATCGGTTTAAACGGGTTGACCCAATTAAAACATGACTCTACCCATTTAAATCGTGTTAAATGAATCGTCCCATTATAACCCATACCCGTATAAATTAAACTCAAACCCGTTAAATTCGTGACAAGTTCGTATTGTGTCGATAATTGCCACCCCCATTGAAGCATTCTCTCTTCCATCCAGCTCACATGACACACCCCCAAATCACAAAACAAACCCTAAATCTACTGCCACTCAAAGGATCTCTTGTCGATCGCCGATTGCCGCCGTTGGTGGAGCTCTCGTCGTAGTCCATGGTTGCCTCAGCATAATAGCATCTCTCGAGTCTCGAAGGATCTCTCGCCTCAGCCACTCAGGTTTGTTTTCTCTTCCTCTTCTTTTTCGTGATTCTTCTCCTCCTCCTTTAGATTTTGCCCCAATTTTGTCCCCATTTTTTAGTGCATAAATATGTGATGTGTGTTACATATAGGTGTATATATACATAGAGAATAGATTTGAATCAGATTTGGTAGATATGTATAGTGGGTCTTGAGATTGAACATATTTAAAAAAAAATTTAATTTTGTTTATGCTAAAAACATTTGTCGAATCAAACCCGAAACTGACCCTTCTCCAACCGAACCCATCGAATCGGTTCTTCCCGACTGTGTGGATGGATGATGGGTGCTGTTCACCTAACCTGATAGGGGTTGAGTGGATGACTGGGTGGGGGTCAAACCCAAACCACCCGACCAGCGGACGGTCCTCGAGGCAAGGACTAAAATTTCGATTAGGTCTATTGTTTCAGAGTGAGCCAGGAAATGAAAACGTTTTGGTTTCTGTGGATATCGCAATTTTTCTTTCTTTTACTCACAGCTTTTCTTTTAAAATTCTTTTTCAATTTAAAACTCAAAACAATGAGTCGCCACTTAATTTTTTTTAAAAGAAAAAATTAAGAAACTATTTTAAAGCAACTGATCTTTTTGCGAAACCAAAGATTAAACTAGGTCCGAGGATTATGGAATGAGAAGGGAAGGAGCCCATCGGATTAAAACACCCTTTCTCATCCTATCTCACGATAGGCCTCTACTTAACATCCTTTTAATCAAATTAATAATCTAAGCATGTCCTCAATTAATACATATGTATAAATATACATAACAAAATCATGTCTAAAGGGTATAAGATTGCAAGTGCTAAAATATCATTCAAAAACCACATAATTCAAAAGTGATATGATATGCAAATAGGGAACTATATAACTTACCCGGGATCCCTGCCGCGAATATTAAACGTGCAATGCATACGAATAGAAAGTAAAACCTAAGAAAAGGTCTCTAATAAAATGTATTCACATAAGGCAAGATCCTAATTCTAATGTGTCGCGCATGAGGTCATAAAATCGATAAAATCAAAGAAAAGTTAAGCTAAGGGAGAGTCGAAAAGTCATACCTCATCGGCGCTACAAAACAAGGGTTAGTCCACATAATATACAAGATATAAAATTAGATGGTAATCCTAGGCTTCTAGCTTAGATCTATCAAATGTGATTGAACCTAAAGCAAACAAGTCATAATTATGAGTGTCAAGCCACATGGGTGACTATGTACAAGAACAAATTATGAATTACTCCTCGATTTAGGTCACCTAGACCTTGAATTCAAGCTTAAATAATCATTATTGAAACATGGTTTGAACCTTAGCTCATGAAAATATTATCTAAACCATTATTTATAAGATTGATCAAAGTTGTTATAGAATTCTAAAAATTGTTGAGAGCAGGTAAGAACTTCCAAGAAACAAAAGGGATGCTTCCCGTAGTTTGATCTTGATGATATTTGGAAATAAGATGCCTCTGTGTGTCTAGTTTCTAACCCAAAAAGAAAATCAAGGTTTCAACGGTTAGATCTCTGGGAATTGGACAAAAACTAGACATCACTCAGAGACTTACAACTCCCCGTCCAGAGTTTTTGTATGATTTTCTAAAAATAGTAAAAAAATCAGAAAGGATTTGATCTTTTTAGGGTAGCTTCCTAACACATTAAACTACTTAAAAAAATTTATTTTGGGTCAAAAGTGCTTGATTAAGGTTCTGATTTGCTTATTTCAAAAGAGTGTTACTGTTCTGAAACTCTGGACAGATTATAGTTGTTCCACAAAACCCTTGATCAACCACTCAAAACATAAAACTACCTTAAAACAAAAATTACAGTGGTAGAACTTTGAGTTATAAACACTTTCCCCTTGGTTTCATTCAATTCCAACAGTTCGATGTTCAACTAAAAATCTACGATCAAAAACAGATTGTGAACTCACTGTACATCGGGTTAATTCATCTTATTCTTATCAACTTAGACAAATAGGCCATGGAGTTGGGCTTGTCTAAAGCTAACTCTCCTACTATTTGATGGTCATTGGAAACTAAAGATATTCATATTTGTAAATTTCAAAGAAGTATGGAAGAACTTCATAAAACTTAGCTCAAACCATGAAGACAGGTTTGGGTCCATTAGCTAAACATTCTAGTACCAATCTTAATCCTCTCATGAATCATGAGACTACAAAGAAATTAAGGGATTTCAAACCAAAAGATTCAAGTAAGGCATTGAAATCCTTATGAACCCAAAGGATGAACACAACAAGTGAAAAGGGAAATTAAAGAACTCTATGCATGCTATAATTAAACTTGAACAAAGACTAATTATTCTAGAGTTTTACCTCCAAAGTATCCTTAACTTGGTATTTTGGAGAACTTCCAAAGACTATTCAAGCTCTTCCACTCTAATTCTACTTAAATACCTCTTAAACCTTCTCAAAACCTACTTCTAATTGGGTTTAAGAAAGCTTTTTTAGAGTTAAGATGAAGAGAATACTAATATAACCTCTAGATTCAAATAAAATCTAACCCTTTGCAAGAGGATATTCATCCTCTATTTATAGACAATTTTAGAGGGGTATTTCAGTCATTTCAAAGCAGAAAACCCTAATTCAGGCGTCCTTTTGATAGTACAAAACGTGCTGTATTACAGCTGTCTGTTACAAAAACGCAGCACTCAATGGAGATGAAAGCGGCACTCACTGAATGCCGGAACGACACTCAGTGATTGTCGTTGCAGCATTCACTGAAAGCCGATGCGGCACTCAATGAATACCGTGGACAACTCCAGGAACTGCCATTTTTTTTGTAAAAATTCATTTTTTTGCGGCACTTGCTAAAATTCGCGGCATTCATAGAATGTCGTCCGGCAGTCCAGAGACTGCCGCAGCGGCAGCCCGTGACTGCCGCGAATTGGTTCAAGTGCAGTTCTGCCTCTTTTTCCTTTTTCCTTTCATCATCATTTTTTTTTTTGCTTTTTTTGTTTAGGTTGGAGAGTCTTTCGAAAAGCTTGAATCATCTTTGGAAGTTCTAGATTAGCCGGACATTGTCATCATCGGATCTTTGGAGGTATCACTTCCCTCAAGTCGATGTTTGGTCAAAATTGGGGTGTCTACAGTTTCGTTTCGGAAACATGTGGAAACACTAGAAAAAAATTGGAAATGTGGAAACAAAACTTCAATCTCAACTGTACTATGCACATAGAAAGCCAATATTTGATTAAAATAGGGGTGCAACTTGGACGGGTCAACCCGTGTCTAGCCCGTCCGGCCTGAAATTTGCCGGGCTTGGTCCCGTGGTACTTTCTATGCAGGCTTGGGAAGAAAAATACAAGCCCGAATTCAATTCGGGCTTGACTTGGGTAGAATTTCGCTAACCCATGGAACCCGAGCCAGAGCCCGAATTATATTTATGTATTATTTTGACATTAGAGTAGTGTGTCTTAGTGACAAGAATACACTATTAGATATTGTTCAAGCACTAAATTAATAAATGAATATTTTTCCCCAAATCTAAACAGAAAAAATATCTTTGATTCTCTACATATTGTTGTTTATAAGCTAAAAGTTAGTTTACATCATTTTTTTTTTTGCAATTCGGGCTCAATTCGGGCTCGGTTTTAATACTAAATTACAAACCGAGCTCGGGTTGAAAAGTTTGGGTTTATTTCGGGCTCAGGCTTGGGCAAACTGCTTGAATTCGAGCTCGGACTGGGGCCTGGGCAGAGCCAAAACCCTTTGGGTCCTGCCCGAGTTGCACCCCTAAATAGAAACAATCACTTTTTTTTAGCTTGTTTGCCAAATACTCTTGTTTGTTCAGTGATGAATATTTCAGCTAACCCAAAACATCTAACAACTCAATATTTCTTCACTAAAAATTTCAGCACTTATTGTTTCCGCTAACCAATCCAAACTGGCTCTCAATATCTTTTTCAAATGGGATGTGAGTAGCTTTTGGGCCCTCAAAATTTAGCCCATCAAATGTCTTCGTAATAGTATTTGTATTGATGTTCTGTGGTCAGAACATCCTCAAAATTAGCTTCATTATAGACTCCTTTCCATTTGAGTAAAACTTCACCCACAACCTTCACACAACTTTCCATCCACAACCTACAAAAGTATGTATCTCTCTCCTGTGTCATCCTGTGATGTCAATGGACCCCACAGGGTAGGGCTGTCAATGAACCGGATCTAGACCTGCATTCGGTCCAGATCTGGTACTTTTTTTAATATATCTGATCACTTTTGCAGATCCATATCTAGATCCGAATTCGAATTCGTATTTTATGCTAAAGAAATGGACCGGATATAATTTTGTAATATTTGATCCGCCTAAGTCCCGGATCCGAATAATATCTAAATTGTGTGTATATATATATTTATATTTATATTATGTATCTATTCTTAATACTAAAATCGGAGAGTGTGGGCTGATGTGATCTGTGGGACTGTCACGTGGAGATAAATTTAAATCCTTCCTAAACCGTTGAAGTCTCTCTATTCAATATCAGTAAGAAGCAAAAGAAAATGCCTCTCTCTCTCTCTCTCTCTCTCTCTCTCCAATCAATTCTTATTGAAGAGTCCCTGATTTGAACAGCTTTGTCACCCTGCACTCTCACTATTGAAGTCATCTTCTCTCTCTACATTGAATATATTACATCTCTCTAAATTAAAGATCCAAATGACCGACCCTCCTTCTCTATATGTTGTTGTATTTTTCCCATCTTTTGACCTCTTCAAATAATTACTCTTTTTTTTTTGTTCGATTCAATTTATTATGACTCTAATTGCTGGGTTTGAGTGACCCATGACCCCATTAGCTTTTGACTCTGGAGAGATTAGAAGACAATGGCTTCAAATATTTTTCCCTTTATAAACCCATGGGCTTCTAACCGTTTACCGTTTTCAGGATATGAGAGGACATGGCTTCCAGTGTTTGCTTCTTTATAAACTCATTTCCCATTACTACAACTCCCACAAATGCACCAACAAGTCTGTTGAAGGTCCATACCCATTTGCCATAGCTGCAGCTTCCACCATTGAAACAATTGTAGCAGGTATGATCTTGAAATTCAGAAGAGATTTTTCCCTTTCTATAGTTCACTATTGTATGGATTCAGGTTTGTTTTTTCCATCTTATTTTCTGGTGTGCATTAGATGTTTGATAGATTGATTGTGTGAAAAGTTATGTGGTTGGTGTTTGTTACTGTCCAATTTGATGATTCCACATTTGAACCATCTCACCTCTGGAATTGTACAAAATTAACGAATACAATTGTTGGTAAATATAAACTTGATTACATAATCTGATGATCGTAGTATGTGGGTGGGTCATCGTGTCCAATCATGGTTCGGAAATATTTGGATTGGAGTTTGGTGTGGTGGTGCTTAGATTTTATGTATTGACTGTGCAATTGATTTTTTAGACACAAATTGGAGAAGTAGAGTTGATGTTTTTACGGGTGTTTGCCACATTCCAATTATTTATCAGTCAAAATATTATGATATGTTTCTTCATAAAAAAATAGAAATAAAAATTGTGAATTTTTTAATTAAAAAATAGACAACGTTTATGGGAAACGAATCCATTTGTTGTTTTTGAAGAAGATTAATGTTATATGCTAAGAACAACTTGGTTTCAAGTTCCTGCTTTTACTTTCCATGATGTTTATTTTCTTCACTAGTCCCACTCATGGTTTACTTTTCTGCCTCAGAATTAATTGGCTTCATTTAGAATGATATCCAAAATGGCCCCTTAACTTCTTGAATTGACATACTTTTTAATTGTAGTTGTTCTACATTACTTTCCATGATGATTTATTTTCTTCACTAGTCCCACTCATGGTTTACTTTTATGCCTCAGAATTAATTGGTTTCATTTAGAATGATATCCAAAATGGCCCCTTGACTTCTTGAATTGACATACTTTTTACTTGTAGTTGTTCCACATCATACAATTATGTTATGTTATTTTGACTTTTTAAAATGAATCTGAAATCAGATTCTTTTTAGTGTTTCATATTGTTCATAACTTCAATATTAAAATTCAGATTCAAAAGTATTAAGGAGTTCTGCTGATTGCCTCAGTCCAAAAGTGGTTCAAAAATCAATTTGGGGCTACTATATAGTGACCTATTGATTAGTATTAATCTATAGCTATGTTGCCTACTTGCCCTCTTGCTTTATGAAAAAGGGACTACAACACCCTTTGCTTTGAATGTTCCAGGTTAGACTTTTTGCAAGTTGGCTCTTAAGAAATTCAGGAAGTACCTATACACAAAAAGGAAACATATTAAGGAAGTGTTAAATCTCCCTTTTAAACATTTGTAATTTTTGAATGACATCCTTAAATATCATTAGCACTAATCTTCTTTGAATTACCAATCACATATTGTCTTCATTCTTTTTTCTTTTCTTTTTTTGGATTGAAAATACTGATATTAGTGAATTTAGGTTGAAGCTATTAGGCATACATAAACATATTTTCTTTGGTGGCCTTCTTGAGAAATCCAACCAAAGGCATCTTAGTGAGCTAAGTCAAAATACTTTTGTAAACTTTTTCATCAAAGGACAGTAATATAGAGGGAGGTAGATTAGTTTTTAAGACATATTTGGTTAAGAGTTTTTTGAAGTGTGCATATGGGGAAGTACTTTGAGGTCTTTACAGATTTATATTAATGTACTTTTTGGTGTGCAAGCTTTTGGTACATTATTTCAATGATTTTCTTTTTGGAGAATGATAACCTCTTGTTGTTTATAAACACTTAATAAAAGCTACTAAATGAATAGGACACATGAAATAGGTTATTGCTAATCCAATAAGTGGATATATTTTAAGGAGTTGATGAGTTCCCTAAGATTGGTGTTTATTATATAGTTGAATGCACGCCTTTTGTCGAAAAATCTTTCTTGTCTTCTTATTGTTTTCTTTCTCTCAACTCAATTGGTGAAGTATTTTTGCCTACCATATAACTGTGTGGTCATGAAATCTTGCATTTTGCTCTGTTTAGAACCACGTTTTGTGTCCCCCCCCCTTTTACTCATATGATCCTTATGGGTCTTTCAACAAATGATACTCCGGTTGCAACATTTTCATTTTGTTATCAAGTTTGTTGGTTTCTCTTTAATGATTCACCTACGATTGAATTATGAGTAATTACTCTCACATCAGACTCTTCACATCTGATATCTAGAATTCTACAATTAGGTAAGTAACACCATGCTTTAAGGTTCTTTCTATAACCCCAGTAATAGGATATGGATTAGCCTTTTGTCTAATTTGGTCCACAGGTGATAAATGACTTGCTCGATCCATTTGTTCAAAATTTGTGTGTGTGGGAAGGTTTCTCTTCTTTCTGGTGACTGCACTTCCTTGATCTTTATTTAATTGCTTATTTCCATAGTAAATCCGGCTAATCTATAGCTTTGTGGATGTTCATATGCTTCGAACTGGAACCATAGAAATTTTCAAATCATTGTTGGTGCAAGATTATTTATTTTCTGCACCCTCTAAGATAGCTTCGACTTCACATTTGGAGTTGTTTTGTCAGAATTTGTAGAATTTTACTTTTTCTATTCTTTGCAAGCTTTCAATGTTTGGTAAAATTGAGACTAAAGTTTTCCAACACCTATGGCAATATTGAGGGTAGTACTATAAAAAATCGAGACCAAAGTTTTCATGAATCTAGATAGTGATAACATTCACTACATGTCAAAGATAGTTTTTAATTCAACTGTTAGTAGTGGAATTCATTGTTAAAATTTCCTCTTTTTTTTTGTTCATTTTGTTTCTCTTCGTTCAACTAAAATGGATAATTAGTCCAGCCACCACCACGGCCTAATGCAAGGATTGATTTTCGAATACTAATTAGCTTGGGTTTGGGTTGATGGTTTTGTTTAAGACGTTTGACACACATGAAAGAAAACAAACAATAAAGTGTTGAGTAACTGAGCTCTCTGTCCAATTTAGAGCTGAGATAGAAATTCTGAGAAGAGGTATGATTCTTGCACCTAGATAGGCATAAAAAATCTAGTGAAAGAGCCAAGACTTAGAAGTTGTCGTCACATTGTTGAAAAGTAAGTTTGAATCAGCTCCAATGAAGGAAATGATTGAAGATTGCAAGCTTTGCTGGGACAAATACATTGTTGGGCTCTCTCACATTGGAAGAGATAGGATTTCTATTAACCTAAAAGAAACGTAAAAAAAAAAAAAATAGATTTTTATGTTCAAACCTCTCTCCCACGCATTGCGCGAGTTCCATGCTAGTATATACATAATACTTAAAGGGTGGAGCTAAATATACCCATATTTTTGTTGTGTACGCCCATCCCACTTTATATTTATGCACTTTTTGAGGAATTTGATTATTTTATTGTTTAAAGAATATTAAACAATGAAATGTGGGTGTACATGTTGGGTTTGTGCCCTCAAACCATTACTTTATGTATAAGACATTGGCATTTTAAAATATGGATATCAACTTTATATTTCATTGTGTATGTTTCTTTCATAAGATGATTGTTAATCCTTAAGTATCATAGTAAGTAATTCGTGTGTGTATAAGATACATGCAAGTGAGATACGAATTACTATTCTTTGATACTTAGAAAATGTCACAGTGGATGATGAGACTGGATACCTCATCAAGTTTACACTGTAGCATGATTAACTACCATTGGATGGAGTGATTAGTCTCAATCACTAGAGTGTAACTATTAGTTAATATGCTAGTGCTAATAGTGCATTGATGGACCTGAGCTTTCTTATTGACACTCAAGACTGTCAACAGTCAAATAGGAACTCATAACTTGTATAAGGTACGTGTTCTCAATCTTGAGACGATTATGAACACATACTATGAATATGGCTGCTTTGACTTACCAATAAGTGAGGTTTATAAAAGATCAATACTTGGGTATCTTGGGTATGTCATGTTCAAAGGGTTGTGAACATATACTGTCAAGATAGAATCTACCCTTTGATTCAGAGTAAGCATTCCCTTGAGAATGTCACCAAGTTGATTACTGAGAACTGCAGTCTTGTTGATAGAGTAGTTATCAACATGTTTGGTAATCATGAGAGGTGAATGTGACTCAAGGAATACAAGAAGTAATCATAATTCAAGTTGACAGTAACAGTTGTTTGACTACCTGAAATGATTACGAATGTTGAAGGTAGAGGGACATTAGTACAACATACAAGTCTAGTTATCGCTTCAGATATGTTTTTTTGCGTTGGAGTTTAGTTATCGTTTTATAGTGGAGTAAACGTTAACTGACTAGTTGGCACTACACCATATGGGCAAATTTGTAACAGACAAGTTTTATAATTTGTAACGGGAATACCCGTTACAAATTTGTAACGGATATATCCATTACAAATGTAGTAAAAACGTTACTAATTGCTAGTATTTTGGTTGGTTAATTTATGTAACGTGTGTAATTAAAGTTGTAACGTTTGTATCCGTTACAAAATGGGCTCCAAAAAAAAAAAAAAAAAAGTAAAATAAATGTCTCAACAAAAGATCGGGCTCCAAAACAAAAACTAATCTGAAGTAGAAAGGGGGAGAGAGGAGAAAGGGGAGAGAAAGGAGAAAGGGGGAAACACTCCTACCCACCGGACGAAGCCACTGCGCCGCCGACCCACGTCCACCGTCGATCCGCTACCGTCGCCGATCCACTACCCCCACCGACCCACGGCTGCTGTCGACACTAGGCAGTCGCAGACCCTCCTCTCGGTAAACACCTGGCCTCCTTCTTCTCCTTCTTCTTCTTCTTCTTCTTCATCATTTACTTTCTTCCTTATATTTCTTCCTCTCTATCTTTCAATTAGAAGATCTAAATAGAACCCCAAGCTGTTCATTGCCCAACACTGTTCATTGGCCAGATCCCCAATCAGCGGGGAACCACCGTTGTTCATCGGGCAGACCCCCAATCAACCCCTAATCAAGTCTTTGAACTTTTACAGAAAGGTAATTAATTCCCTGTGTATTCTAATCAATTTCTTTGAAAGTCACATTTAGTACTTTTGTTAATATGTTCCATTGTTCAGTAGGCTTCTTTAGATGTTCTACATTTCTCTATATTGGTTACGAGGTGTATTTAAATGCATATAATATATATATTTGTGTGCATATGGGAGTAGGTCTTAAGAAAAGGACCAAGCATTTTCTTCTCAGCATGATGCCCATACTTTAAGAAAGGGGCCTTAGATAATTAATCTTTGAAATTTGGAGGTACTTGTCTCTATAAAGAATCCCAACTAGATGCAAATTGGTCTCAACATAAACTACGACAAAAGACTTTGGTTCAAAAGAGGTCAAGCCAAGTTGTTTGGGACTAAAAGAAATTTAGTTCAAGTGGGCTGCTGTCATGTGTTTGTACATTAAGTCATCTCCTAATTTTGTAAACTTTATTTTGGGTTTAATTTGGGTTTAACTAAGTCTTGAAACAGATAACCTAAGATGGCTTTTTCTGGTCAATTACTAAAACCCATTATTATGGTTTTGTTTAATCAATGTTTTATGTTTAAATGTACTTCTTGGGTGATTAAGGACAAAAGATAATGTGAGGGTTAGGCAGACCCTAATACGGGTCTACCGTATACTATTAGTTGGAAGAAAATGTATTATAGGCCAAGTTGATTGATCATATGACCTTGGACAATGTTCCATTAAAATTAGATTATTGCATAATAATATTCTCAATCATTAAAAGAATCGGACGGCCAAGTAGCTTTAGAAAATTGGATCAATTCAACTGTTCGTTGAAATTTCTTTTTCTTTTTTCTTTTTTTTTTCTTTCCATTAATCTTACTTGACAATAGTTGTAGCCACAAACCTCTTCTAATGTTTTGTATCATGATGGTTCACGTTTTAAGGCTTTGTTTAATTTCATGAATTTAATTAAAAGAAAAAGAAACACTGATAAAAAACAGTTTTCTTTATTTGGTAAAAAAGAAAACAATGATGAAATTAGGAAGAGAATGAAAAGCCGGCGCAAACACAATTAGAAATTTTAAATTTTGTGAGTCACTTTCGTTCATTTTTTTCTCGAGTTTTGTTATATTTTACAATTATAATTTTTAATTGTTATGTCGCCAACTACTCCAAAAGGCTTGAATTGTTAAAGAATAGGCCCAACAATGTAAATCAAGCTTCAATAGTGGAGGGCCAATAAACATCCTGATTGTAGCCCAACAATGTAAATCAAGCTTCAATAGTGAGGTTATTAACTGTTGCATTTCCAGAAAACGGCATAGTTTTCTTTAATTTTTGAGTTTTCAAGCTGTTTCAGTATCGTCTGCTGAAAAATTAATTAATAAGATGATTCATTAGGCTTCAAGTAATGATTTGTGAACTAGTACATTCTACTTTTGTTCTTGTATGATCCTTAATAAAATTGGAGAGAATAGTTCAATAGTAAATAAGAGTCATATATATATATATATATATATGTGATAAGTGAGTTTTTTGGTGTTAAACAAATGTTATGTTTCTTTTTACTGTTTTATTGTTACACACATATCTGAATTTGGAAGTTTTAATGTGTATGTGGCGGCTTTTTAGGATTGACTCTGCATGCCAATAATTGGGAGCTCTTGAAACAATTTTTTTAAATTGATAAAATGTATGCAATGCTTGGTTAAGAATGCTGCAGGCTGTTGGAGACAAAAATATGATACTCCCTCCTTCTCTTTTTTTGAGTCCTATATTCTATTTTGGGATGTCCCAAATTTAGTGTCCACTTTCCTAAATTGGTAAACAATTTTTACTTACTTTCCAAAACTACCCTTCCTTGAAATCTACACCAAGACAAAACTAAAAAAAGTTTTTGTAATGATTAGGGGCAATTGTGGAAAGTAGATGTAGATTCTTTTTATCCCCTTAATAAGTTGAGTTCCCAAAGATGGACTAAAAAAAAGGGACGGATGGAGTACAATTGTACTTTGATACTGTGAAAAAAGAAGTGATGTGCGAATTGTCCAAGGTTTTGAACCACCAATTTTATATAAGTATATTTATCTCTTATGATATTAGTCAAAATCAAAAAAATACCTTACTAGTAAAGTGGATGCAGAAGCTCCATGAATCTATGAATGGCATGTACAGAAGAAATGTCATACATTATGTATATTTTATTCAAGTTGTCTCATATATCTACTATTTATATCATGCTACAAAAGAAAAAAAGAAAAAAAAAACACTTCTACATATCCACAGAAGGTGCACAATGCACAACATTATACAGTCCTATTCAAATTTTTTTAATTGTTTATTTTTCCCAGCTAAAGCAATATCATTAGCAGCTCTTTTAATCTAGCAGGACATGTTTGAAGATTGATTCTTCACAATTAAGCTTAGTTGACTGTGCAGTATGTTTAATATAAGCGTATAGTATGGACTGTTTATGACTTTATGTAGGTTTGGCATTCATCTTTAGGGATTTTGTTTGGCTCTTTCAAAGATTATTAGTTAAAGGTGATGACTAGAAGAGAACTCATCACTGCTACTTAAAACTGTGCAGCTCTTTTCTCTTCTTGCAGCTCCTTTTTAAAACTGTAAAAAGTTTTCCATCTGCATTGCAACCAGATTATCTAATGCAGTGTGCTCATGTATAGAATACATTTACCATTTTTCTTAGCTTTGAGAGTCACAATGTCTTACTGACCCACTACTTGAGTGCAGAAGTGATATCTGTTACAGTTATAGAACTTACATGCTCGTGAATTGCTATCTAGAAACTTTTAACTTTATGCTTGGACTATTTTTTTAACTTTGATTGATGTTAAACTATTTACTACATTAGGTCCAGGGTCTTGTTATCTTGGAACAGAAGTTCCCAAAAACACCAGTGTTGGCTTTGATTGCAACTGCCACAGCAAGCGCCAAAGAAGAGTTGTGCAGGCTCTTGGTCTTGTTAACTGTATTGTTTTCCACCAGAGTTTTAACAGTCCAAACTATGGTAAGTGTTAAGTTAAACAAGCTGAAATCTTCGTAATTTTCTTAATTGATCAAACTTTTGATTTCTCTTTCTTCATTTCTTAAGTTAAAGTTTTTAAGTGGTTTTAGATGGCTCTTCTAATGAATTTAGTTGTTATATCATCTGATTACTGCATAATTGTCTAGTAAAATTATGATTTTCAGTAATTGCTTGATTTTCTCACCCTCATATTTGAAACATGCAAATTGCATTGATCAAAAGTCTAGAAATAGCATGAGCTGGTGTGCTTGACTGGTAGAACTAGCCTCTATGATTATAGTAGAATATGATTTAGACATGTGGAATCACATGATTCAAATTCTCCCTTTCAATATAGGTTTTACTGAATTATCGATGAAATTCTCCCTTTCAACATCCATCTCTCTCTCTCTCTCTCTCTCTCTCTCATATTTCTATGTCTGTTCTACTAGTTTGTAATGGTTACACTCTGTTTTCTCTTTGCTTTTGTCAAATCTGCCCCCAAACACTCTTGAAGATGGATTTTTTTTTTTTTTTTTTGCAGATCTAAATCCCCAAAATAAGGTCATTGTTAAAAGCTGTCAAGTATGAGACCATGGTGGTAATATTTACTTTTCTTCATTTTTAAATGATGTGTTTTGAATCTTTAGATCAGTTTAGTGAGATTAGTGCCAAAGTTCCCACAACATGGTTTAACTTGGGTGCATTCTAGGTACTTGATTTTCTCATTGGTTTAATCTGTCCGCTTTTGCTTCAAAAATCGCTACAGATTCATATTTTATCGGTTTGAAAAGGAAGGAAAACCAAGTATTTGCTACTTCTTTAATCTATCTTGAGACTAAAAAAGAATACAAGTGTTGGCTCTCTGTTTGGTTTACGTAGTTAGAAAAGGAAAAGAAAAGGAAGGAAAGCAATACACAACTTTGGGTTGGCTATCTCCTCTCCCTCATCTCTCTCTAATCTCTCCCTCTCCTCTCCTCTCCTCTCCTCTCCTCTCCCTCATCTCTCTCTCTAATCTCTCCCTCTCCTCTTCTCTCCTCTCCTCTCCTCTCCCTCATCTCTCTCCATGTTTCTCCCTAATCTCTCCCTCCCCTCTCCTCAAATTTAGAAACCCCCAAATATGCAACAAGGTCATGCACAAAAATTATTTTGCTTGCAAGTCTGACTATTTTACATATTTTACCTTTGGTAGTCTTTTCTGAAGAGATTATCTCTCCCTAGAGTCGTGCATAGTATCATATGCTAAAATATGCCCTTAGTGTTTTAGTTTTTGTGGTTTTGCCTGTATTTTTTATGCAGCCAGTCTAGCCCTTTCTACATCCGCATCCCTATACAATTCCCTTTTGTTTAGCTTGGTAAGTGAAATTATGGAGTTTTTCATTTATCTAATGCATGTGCATTGCAACCACTATTAACGCTTCTATTGCCTAATATGATAGTCTTGCCCTTACCATCGCCGACCCACACTAGATTGGTCTTCTCCTGTCCAATATTGATATTCTCGTAATAGATTCCTCCTTGGATCTTAATGTAGAATCTTTTTGAGGAGTGGCTTGGGGCAGCCAATATGGCATCCGTAATTTTTGTGAAGTTTCCCGAGCCATCTTGACATGGATTGGCCTCGTACACTCAAGTAAAGTGTCAATAGTACAGTAAGGACTAACATTTTCTTCTCCAACCTGTGCCTACAGAGGTAAGAAAAATAGCAGAATGGAAATGTTGAAGTAGAAGACTAAAGTATGTGCTCTTATGAAGTGTTAGACACTTAATCTAGGTTTACACATTATTATTTGAGTTTTAGCCTTTTTTCGCCAGTCCCCAATCAGCACTTAACAGCCCCCTAACTAGCCCCCAAACAACCCCTAAATCAGCCCCTAACAGCCCCAATCAGCCCCTAACAGCCCCCAAACAGCCCTGAAATCAGCCCCTATAATCAGACCTTAAACAGCACCCAAACAGCCCTTAAATCAGCCCCTAGTTACTTTTATGACGTGTACGACTTATGCATGTTAGCCGCAACTTTCAGCTTCACTGCATGTTTGTGTTTGTTACATTTCTGAGCCCAAGGCTATGCATTGCAGCCATGTCGAATGAACAATTGATGGAAAATGGAAATCGGATGATGGATGAGATTGATCAAGCAATATATTGAGAGGTCAAAAAAGGTTAGTAAGACTCTATGAAAGAAGAAAAATTAATTACTGCTCCGTACACAAATTGCTAATCAAAAAAGGTTAGTAAGACTCTCTCTCTCTCTCTCTCTCTCTCTCTCTCTCTGCTATTAACTTCATTTCCTAGGTGCAGTTATCTTGCTACGAATCGGGCCATCCTTTTCTTGCTGGCTTCTTAGTAATCTAAAGTTCACTTTATTTTTCATCGGTTTTCGTTCTCATCATTAGGTTATGCTTCCTTTCTGGTATGTGTTTTCACTAAAATCATAGTCCAGAATGCTGAAATGTTTCACGAATCGATTTAAGTACCGATGTTGATAAGACGGATATATTCGAGCCCAACCCCCAAAAATTTAACAGAAATTAAATCAAGAAAGGCAAAGAAATGCAAAATATTGTAGTGTGTTAATCTTCTTGAACTAACTTTAGGTGAACTTGGGCTATGTTAGGAAAGCATAGGACATCTATGACTTTGGAATTGAAGCTTCATTGTAGAATTTTCAATTGTATTTGTAGTTCCGTTCGAAGAAGAGGACAAGGATCCAAGTAATAGGCATCATTCTTCCAATATAGAAGGTACTCCAAGATAACTTTTTCTTCCCTTGTTTGCAGCTCGTAATAAATTTGGATATTTCAAGAAGTAAGAACCCCAAACAAAAAAAATAAATAAATAAACAATAAAGAAAACTTGATTGTTTAATCAATGACTTAGGTAAGATAATTCATTATAGTTCTTTAGCTAAGTTAAATTGTAAAGCTTTATTGTGCTAGAGACTTGGAAATTCAATCTCGTTGCCTCAAAATTAGTCAAATGTGGTTTTTCTCGGTTTTGGTTACAGTACTTTTTGACTTGTGAGAGTTTTGTAATTTTCTTAAGTTTCTATCACAGCTACTCATTAAATAAAGCAAATTTTGAGACTCTGGTACCATAGTCAACACTCTGCTGCCATGTTTAGGGACTAATTTTTTTTTTTTATTAACATTAGGATTAGGGACTAAATTTGTAAAAACTCTCATGCTAATTAGGTATGATATGAGAATATGCAGCATGGTTGTCACTCACCAAATATCCACTCTTAATCTTAGCAAGCCCATGGAGCAACCATTTTAGGATAAATAGAGACTTAGTTGTCACTTATCAACTATTCTTTTGTGATTTCTTTTTCTAACATCATCGTCGATTATGGTGAAAAACAGGGGTGGTGATGATCCAAGGGCAGTGAAGAAGGAAGAGATTGAAGCAATTGTAAAGAGTTAAGTTAATGAACTTAGTTATGGACATAAAGAGATTTGTGTATTTTATCTTTTGGAGTTTATTTCACGTCTAAGATGTAATGTAGTTAAATTAAGAATTTGGGTATGGACAAAGATTTGTAAGATGAAACATTTTGTATTCTAACTTGTGTTTGGTATGGATTGAGTTTGTTATTTTTGTGTTTGTATGGATTATTATGTTTATTAATCAGGTGCTAAAAAAATATAAAAAAAAAATTGGGGAGCAAATAAAATAATTATATATAATTTTTATTTTTTTATTAAAATTTGTAACGGGTATATCCGTTACAAAATCCGTTACTAATTTTATGAATTTTGGAAATTAGTAACGAATATAACCGTTACTAATTCGTCACCAACCATTAGTAATTTTTTAAAAAAATTTAAAAAGTTGGATATTTATCCGTTACTAAACTAATTTGTAACGGGTATAACCGTTACAAAAATTATATTAGTAACGGGTATATCCGTTACAAATATCCGTTACTAATTAGCAACGGGTATATCCGTTACAAAAATCCGTTACAAATTTGCAACGCCCTATTTGTAACGGGTATATCCGTTACAAATAATTTTTGTAACGGATATTCCCGTTACAAATCGGGCCATATGGTGTAGTGTGGTTAGTTTGCTGATCAAAGAGTTTGATCATGGTGATTAATTACTGGTTTGAGCAAACAATAAAGAGCCTAGGAGATCCCACTCTTAGCTCCGCAAGGATGCTTGGAAAGGCACATAAGGATCTTGTCAAGGCGTATTCGATCGATCGAAGGTGTCTCGATTGATTGAAGTCTTGGTAGGTTCGATCGCTCGAAGATGGTTCGATCAATCGAAGGTTTGATCGATCGAAGCCACTTCGATCGCTTGAACATTAGGTCGGTTCTAGGAATCTATAAATAGGATAGCTGCGTCCAGAATAAGAAGTTCGTCGTTTTAATACGCTAGAAGCTGCAGAAACTATTTTAAGAGCTCCCAAACCTTCTCTTTCCTCTGTAATATAGATCCCACCATCTCTAGCCTCTCTGGGAAGCATTATAGGAGACATAAGGGGTGAAGACTATCTAGTGGAGGCTGTTGTATCACCAAGGAAGAAGAAAATCATAATTGAGTTCAAGACTAAAGGTATAATTCTTGTCCCCTCTAGTTAGTACGCATCTATGAAATTGTTGAGTAGTAGATCCTGGGCTACCAATAAGTCTTTGAAACTTAATCTTTCCGCTGCACCTTTAAAAATAATTTTAAACCTGTTTTTCCTTCAGTATATAGCAGAAAACATGGGTGTATTTAGCCCCACCCTACTTAAAATGTGTACATAAATATTAAATATAAACAAAACTAGTATGTAAACATATTTATTCAATATTTTGGACCGGATCCGGATAAACGGACCGGATTACCAGATTCGACCAAATCCGGATATGGACTAACCTGTAGTAGATCCGTCAGATCTAGATCTGGATATGGATTAATCTATAGCTTTGCGGATTTGGATCTGGATCCAACCGAACCGGCCCATTTACAGGCCTACCACAGTGACACAGGAGAGAGATAGACACACTTTTGTGGGTTGTGGATGGAAAGTTGTGTGAAGGTTGTGGGTGAAGTATTACTCTTTCCATCTCTCTGTGCAAATCAATTACACTTGACCCTGTTTTAATACATATGGGCCTCGTTTGTTTGCCGGATAGAATAAGAGGTATTGTCTAAAACTAACTACATGATTAAATAGTGTAGTATAATTTTTATCCCGTGTTTGGTACACGCCGGATTGTCATGGGTATAAAATCAAAATAATCCAATCCTGCATTTGGATAAATATGGTACAAACCTGAATAAATCTGTGACTTTCCAAAGATACCCTTTGTGTACAAGAATAACCATGAAACCACCAAAATACCATTTCAATAAGCATTTTTCTACGCCATGAATTAGAAAATATCACCATGAATTAGAGAATATCACCATGGAAGTGTTAAAATCAAGCACAAAACACCACAACTTGAAACTCATATTGGTCTCTGCCCTCTCTAAAGCTTCTATCAAATAATTTACGCTAGAACAGATTTCAAAACCAGAAAAATGAAAACCAAAAATATAATTAAAGGACATTACAGAATCAAACTCATAAATTAAAATATAAAAAAAATACTCAGTGCATAATAATTTAATTAAGGACTAATTTCAAATAAAACATAAAAAGAACCAAGATACATTCTTAAAACTTATTCAAAAAAAAAAAAAGAAAAAAAGAAAGAAAGATACATTCTTAGAACTAAGTTGTTGTCCAATCATATCATAGACATTCTTGGACTTGATTTTAAGCAATTCTCCTCAATTACATCTCTTTGGCATAAATCTTCACTCTGCAAACTTCAAAGAACCTATTTGGGTAATTGATAAACAAGAAATACGGCAACAATAAAGAACTAATTTGTTGTGAAAGTGTTTGTAGATTTACAGAAACAAAAATCAGACTCTTTTGCATAAGAAACAAAAATAATACACATCTCTCAGGAATTAAAAAGAAAAAAAGAAAGAGAAACAAAATTCTAATTTACACATTCTTATATTTACTATTTTATAGCAACCAAAAAAAAAAAAAAAAAATAGAAAGTGGAGAACGAGTAACAGATCTAAACAAAAGAACTCAAAAATACAACATATCTAAAAAATTTGTGATTGGGCGAAATCCTAACATCTGAAATCTCACAAAAATAAAAACAAAAATGTTAGCAAACCTCAGATCTTGGCAACGAAGATGGAAAACTTCAGCTTCCGTCGATGGAGATGGAAAAACATCAGATTTCCGAACTGACGATGGGTTCTCCTCTTTGGTTCATCAATGTGCGATCGCTGCTTCTCTCTCTCTCTCTTGAATTGTTTTTGATGTTTTGAACTTTTGAGAAATCAAAGTGACGTAAAATTTTTGGGCTGCATGTATTTATATTTCAGGGGTACTATTGTCATTTAAACCTACAATCCCACTAACCTCTAATCCCCGCATATTTAATACCACCCCTCCCCTGGTATTACTTTATCCTTCTTGGGCAGCATTATTTTTAACCACACTATATTAGACCTTTTTTTTTTCTTCTGTCTTTTTTTTTTTTCTTCTTCCTTCGAGACTGTGTAGAATGGGTGTTGTGATGTTGTGTAGTCTCTTCGAGTATGAGACGTTCATTGTGGAATATCTTAAAATGTTTATATGAAAATAAATGTTTACCTGTATATTTCACTAGCTGTGATATTTTCTAGTTTAAAATTTATTTCTGTTGTTAATTTTATATTATACCTTGAGTTGACTTGTACCTAGAATGGCCAAACAAACACAATATAAGTCCAGATTGGATTATTTTAGTCCAATCCGTCTTTTTTATCCGGCAAACAAACAAGGACATGATCTATGGAGTACGGACACGGGTGTGGAGAGTTTGAGTGCGGGTACGGCGGGGGTACTTATATAAAATATTAATTTTTTTATTACTGAATTAAGATCCAATAACAACAAACAAGCAATGAACTCATAAATATAAAGACTACTACATTTATTAAGAAAATAAGAATAAAATAAATTCAAACCTCATAACAAACATTAAATTGCAGTCTTGTAAACTAGCAATATAATTAATGGTATAAGTTCAAACTAAAAATAATTTTATACCAAAGAAAATAAAAATCATAAAACTAACATTTGCAATTAGAAAGAAAAATAAATTTAAAATTAAATCATCTTTGGAAAAAAAAAATAATAATAAAAAGGGTAATGCTAGGTGCACTAACAACTTCCAATAACAGTTACTAACACACTCTATTTCTCTCCTACTGGTATTACGGGGCCCGCATAGAGTGTGTTAGTTATGCAGACCCCGTAGTACCAGTAGGAGAGAGATAAAGTGTGTTAGTAACTGTTAGTACCCAAATATTACTCTAATAAAAAAATACCAAATTGCCGGTTGGCGTAAGCTGTCAGTTTGACAAGGACTAGGTTCTCGTGGGCCAGATTCGTCGTGGGCTGACCTTTAAAATGAGAGTGTGAGATGAACGACATAGACTGAGAGAAGAGAGAAACCAGAGAGAGAAAAGAAAGGAACGAGAGAGAGAGAGAGAGAGAGAGAGAGAGAAACGAGAAACGAGAGAGAAAGAGAGACAAGAAGCGAGAGAGAAAGAACGAGAGAGAGAGAGAGATACGAACCTGGAGAGATCGCAGTCGCAGGCTTCGCAGCTGCAAATCGCCTCTTTCTTCTTCTCAATTTTGGGCTGAGCATAACTACACTCTTGATCATATCAGTAGTTCTGCTTCTTGTGTTCTGTGTCGTGAGGAAGTTTGAGAATGGAAGGGAGGGAGGTTGTCAACCCGAAAAAGAATGGAGGTGGGACCCGACAGTGCTCCATATGCAACCTAAGAAGGGCTGCCCTCAAGAGACCTAAAACCCTTGAACAGGTAAACAGCCCCGGAGCGCCCCCCCCCCCCCCCCCCCCCCCCCCACTCTTCATTGTTTCATTCTATTTCCCAAGTGCTTGTGCCATTGTTCGTATATACATATGTACATAAAACACACCAATAATTATATACAGCTCTGTGTGCTTTTGTGGCTTAAAGCCGCTATTTTTTTTTTGATAGTTGAATTTTGAAGTGATTGTTCTCGAGTGGGACTGAAACGAAATACCTGCAATGAGAATCTGAGTTTTTTTTTTTTGTTTTGCTTCGATGTCTTAGCAATCAAAAACTGTAGCTTTCGTGAAATGGAACGTTTTTTGTTCTTTCTTGTGTTATTCTCATGCTATGTTTGACGGCGTGGAATTTGAGATATAGAGTTGTAATTGTGCATTAATTGTGTAGAACTTGACAAACCAAATCAGGGTTGTGTTGATTCTTGTTCAATTGCATAATATTCCAATTCCAATTCCAATTCCAATTCCAAGTGCCTGTTAGTTGAGTAAGTCCCCTAAGCTTCTTGTTTGTGATTGCGTAATGGGAGATTAAAACGATTATTAAACTTTAGGAAAGAACGTCTTTTTTGTTTAAAAGTGCTTTTCCACATCATAAGTCGACGTCCAATTTCATCGCCTTCACAACTTTTGCATATCATTTTCGTGACAAAGTGCATCCTCTTGAATAGAGTCATTTTGAAGACTAGGATAGGATTTCGTCTTCACCTTAGGAAACATGTTTATATTTAGGCTAGGTAGTACCGGTGCGGGTGGGTGCGGGGATTCGTCAATTTTCCAAAAAGTAAGGGAGCGGGTGCGGCGGGAGTACTTGGATAAAATATTAAAAATATACTTTCAAATAGTAGTATGTACAAATTATTTTATAACTATTAGTGGATTAGTGTATACTCTAGATAATTGTTATTATTATTTTGTATTATTTAGCTTTTAAACCTCCAAAAATTTCAAAATTGTATGAAGAACTTGTGTTCTTTTTCAAAAGAACGCTACAAAAAAGCCCCAACCACACTTCAAAAGAACTCAAAGAATCCATGGACCCAGTATGGGTGTGCACTAAGTGCGGGTGCGGCTGCCTTTTCGAAGAGTCCGTGTTTCATAGTATTTAGGTTTTGTTGAGATTCAAAATTCATAATTTTAGAACAATTCTTGAATTTACTTGAGATGAAAGATTTCAGCGTCAGAATTCTGTGAGTGGTACTAAAGAATTTTGAAGTTGTCTTCATCACCTCATCGCTAAATAGAATGGCAGAAGAAAAAATGGATATAATGGTTTGTTTCATCCTATCTACGAATTAGTAAAGAAATAAAAAAAATTGTTGCTTCAATTGGTTGTTGGGAAGGTTTCAACATGAGTTGGAGGGCTCTGCGTGCGCGCGCGCGTGTGTGTGTGTGTGTGCATATGTGAATTAAAGAACACTTATTTATAGACATGCTTGCTGTATGTGTGTGGGTGTGTTATATTCACTCACTGACACATGCGTAAACGACGGGCATCTTAAACAAATGTGGAAAGTCAAATGCGTAATTGATAAAAGCTTATTATACCTTTGCCATGGAAGAGGGTTGGTGTTATTCGCTAAAATTTCCTTCACTAAAGATTTGCAGGGAGTGCTTTTATATAGTGTTTGAAGAGGAGATCCATAGTGTAATTGTTGACAACAAACTATTCAACCGTGGGGAACGCATTGCCATTGGAGCTTCTGGAGGAAAAGGTGAATGCATCTATGCGACTGCCTATGTCGAACTCTTCTGGTTCTGTATTGACAATAACATGCAAAAAATTTCTTTTCCAATAATGAAAAATTTTATTTATCAACATTTCTTGTTGTAATCGGAAGAAAATTCTTTGGACTCAACTCATATTACGTCACGCCGTTGCCTCCTGTTACCTGTGATTGACTGGTGTATTGTCATTTATTATGAAATGACATCAGCTTGTTTCACATTTTCGGATTTTCCTAATTTTAGTTTTTTCTGTCTTATTTACCTGTTCTGGAAGATTCCACGGTGCTTGCTTATGTAATGTCAGAATTGAATCGTCGCCACAACTATGGCCTGGATCTCTTCCTCTTATCTGTTGATGAAGGCATAACCGGATACAGGGATGACTCACTTGAAACTGTCAAAAGAAATGAAATTCAGGTGAAACATCTGTTAAGTGAATGTGTTTGAGTCCTGTCCTTGAGCATATCGGGACAGCTTTTGTGATTGTTTATGAAGCTAAAAAATTGTTGTCCTTAGCCTCTTCCCATTTATTTCTGTTGATTATACCAGTTTACATGCATATCCTGTATATTGTGTGCCTAAGCCAAACCTATCCTGCCAATGGTTTCTGTATCGATTGTTCTTTTTTTTTTTTACCCTTTCGAAATGGATTTCAATTCTTTTTGAACCGTTTATGTGAACTGTGAAGTAGTCAAGTAAATTATGTATATCTGAGAAACAGGACCAAGAAAAACGAAAACCTACATCTAAGCTTGGGGAAAAACAATATTAGTTTGTATTATGCAGTGGCCCCCCTCCATATCCGTGCTCAAATTTTCTTCAGATCTAATTCCTAAAGGTGTTGGGAATCTGGCTACCAGCACTATATTTTTGGGAAACATATGCAAGTTTTAGTTGATCTGGCTTTTGATTGTTTTCTCTGTAAACATGGTCACTGCCTCCCATCTAAGCACATGATTCTTTTTCTTGCATAAATAAAATATATACCCTTTTGTCCTGCTTGGTTCTTCTGATTAGTGACCGTTGTGCCTTCTCCACCCTTTTCAGTACGGGCTGCCACTAAAAGTCGTCTCCTACAAGGAATTGTATGGATGGACAATGGATGAAATTGTGAAGATGATTGGTTTGAAGAATAATTGCACATTTTGTGGTGTTTTTCGTCGCCAGGTAAAGGAATTATTGATTTCCAAGTAGAGCTCAAAGTTCTTTTGTTCAAACACTTCTTTCGAATGCAGCAGATAATAGGAGGCTCCTATACTTGTTCTGTTTGACAATTTGGAAATGGATGTATTCCCCAAGCACCCATTTTTGAACTTTTCAAATGCTTATTTCGGTGCACTTGTTTGTGGTGGACCTCTATCTGGTATGCGAAGTAACTTTTAATCACTTGTTTTAGAATGTGATACTTTCCACACCATTCTGCAATTTTGGTCTAAATTTTAGCAAACAGTCCTTTTTGGGTTGTTTGTTTTTTAGTTTTGATAATTTTTTTTGCATGCCACAAAATTACCAATGAATTTATTATGAAGTAACTTTTAACAAGTCTTTGCCTTTGTTTATACGTAAAGAGTACGAGAATATATTTGTAGAGTTTCTCCTAATTCTTTGGGCTGAGGGAAATTGTGAATGCTTGAAGGCTTGAACATACCTTTAATCTCATATAAGGGACCTGTTCGATGTTCACACTTGTTTACCATCTAGTTGTAAGGAAGAAAAAAGAATGGATGTGATTTTGATTATAACCCATTAAATATATTTATCAGGCCCTTGATCGTGGTGCTGCATTGTTGAAAGTGGACAAGCTAGTGACCGGGCATAATGCGGATGATATTGCTGAAACAGTTCTCTTAAACATTTTACGAGGTGATATTGCCAGGTGATGCATTTCCATCTCTCTCTCTCTCTAAATGTTGAACTGAGATTATATCTTCTCTTTCTCTCTGTAATTGTTGAACTAAGATTATACCCTCAAAATTGTAGGTTGAGTAGATGCACATCTATAACCACTGGTGAAGATGGGCCAATTCCGAGATGCAAGCCTTTTAAGTATACCTATGAAAAGGAGATTGTGATATATCCTTGATGTTGAATTGATTTGTTGTGGCTAAAATCTTCCATTAGATGATATTCTGGTCGCTTATTCAGATTAATTGCAAAACCTTAACCAGATGTTCACGTATGCATACTTTAAGAAGCTGGACTACTTCTCCACCGAATGTAATAGTTCAACTCCTTTATTTCCCTTTGATGTTTTACTCCTATAATTTATTTTTGTGAGCTTTTTTTTTTTTTTTTCCTTTCCTCTCTCAAAAGAGTTATACTTTTGGATGGTTTTTGGTTTATTCTTTCTATTTATTCCAATATGTGCTTATTGCTTTAGCAGGCTGCACTAATAATTGTTTGAACTTATTACCTATTGAGTGTGTTACTTAAAAAGTTTCTTTTCACCTTGGCAATTCTTGATTTATGTCTGACTAGCCTGTGACCAGTCTTTCCTAATTAGAACTACCCATTTTGGAGATGCTATGGTGATAGTGTGATATATCCCAGATTTTGCATGTGTTTAGAATAGAGTGTTTTTTTTTTTTTTGTCTTTTTTTTTTTTTTGGGGGGGGGGGGGGGGGGGGGGGGGGGGTGGTGTTTTCATGGTTGCTTTGTATCATATTTCATACCTTTGACCTTCATGCTCGTGATCTGCTGAAGTTGGTTGGTGATAATGTTTCCTTGTATACTATGCTCCGAGAATGCAATATGCTGTACTATATTCCATAATCTCTTGTTCATATTGTGCTATTCATGATATTCATATTATTATTTGAATTGCAGGCATTTATTCTCCAAATGCTTATCGTGGTTTTGCTCGGGAATTCATCAAGGATTTAGAGAGGATCAGGTTTTCTACTTGGTTTTCAATGGCTTTCTAGATGTTTCCTAAATAAACATTACCTATAGCTTTTCAAATTTCATCCTCTTATTGACGATCCAAAATGCAGACCGAGAGCCATACTTGACATCATCAAATCAGGGGAGGATTTCAGAATCTCCACTTCCACAAAAATGCCAGAGCAGGGAACTTGTGAACGTTGTGGTTATATTTCTAGCCAGGTTAGTTCACTTTACCTGGGGAAAAAAAAAGGGGCTATGGCATACATTTGACTTTAGAATGTTTAGAATCAGATTCATCCATTTTAAATGCTCAATACGTGATGGTGACCAACTGTTTTCCAAACATATATCTAATGGTTTGGACTGTTCATGAATTTGTTTTACCTCTACTTATTTTGATGGAGCAGTATAATATGAACAATTCTGTGCACAAGATCAATCTTGCAACATACTAAGAGGTAAAGTAGAGGATCAGAGTATATTCAGCCACTGTGTGTATGTTTTCATGTGCAGAAATGGTGTAAAGCCTGTGTTTTGCTGGAGGGATTGAATCGAGGTTTGCCAAAGTTGGGCATTGGGCGAAGTAGAGGTGTTAATAACGCTTCTAGCAAGGATATTGAACAAGCTAATGGAACGAAGAATATCCAGAGCAAACAATGTGGAACTTTGGACTTCTGAGGTAACTTATACAACTCGCTGTCAGCTCGATGAACTCTATGAATTGGAATCTTACTCAAATCATCTTATCGAATGCTAAGAAGTTAAATTGTTGATTTTTCCACAATACTTTGGGTGTGTGTATGTGTGTGTGTGCCTCGTTATTTTCTGCTATCGCTTGGGATCATGCTTGTGAGGCATTGGCTGCCATTATATTTTAAACTGTAGTTTGTTGTACCGACACCATTTTTGTCATCAATTGAGGGTTTTGAAAATAAAATGCCTTATTATTTTTCTTTCTTATGAGTTGTGAAAAAATAAAAGCTAGAGGAAGTGATCCAAAGCACGTCTTGGATTTGGAGTTCTTTCCTTCTTAGAGCATCAAAAATGGGTTAGCATTTGTACACTTGCAATGGTGTAGGCTGTACATTAAACTTGGGGGGAAGAAACTTAGTGAAACCTAACTTTGTTGTTCGGCTAAGTTTCACTATTGTAGAGGGTTACGGCACACACAATGTCGTGAGAGCAAAACACTTTTAACACCTTCCAAACGGCACACACAAAGCCGTGTCAGGCCAAACAGCTCCTAGATGGCACACACTGTGCCGTGCCTCTCCCAAATGACACAGTATGTGCCGTTTGGCCTTCCTCTCTTCTTTTTCTTTTTCTTTTACTTTTTTTTTTTTGTGTGCAAAACTTTTAAACTATTCACATGGCACAGTGTGTGCTGTGTTTTGGCCTCACACGACTTTCTTTGTACCGTTTTGGCTTCACACGGCTTTGTGTGTGCCGTGTGGTAATCTACACCCAGTGGCGGATCATGCTTGAAAAAAAACTTATTATATGTAATATATTGGCCTAATTACAAATGTACCCAAATAAATTTGCCAGGGGAGCGTTGCCCTCGAACCCCCACGTGACTCTTAAGTTCTTATACACAGCCTCCCCTAGTTGAGATTCCTAGATCCGCCACTGTCTACACCATTGTTAGTATCCACTCCCTGTACATTAAACTTAAGCTAAGTTTCCACCAAATTTATACTACCTGTAAATATTCATAATATTGATTGTATTGAGATAGCAATAAGATTACAAGAGAGGTCTATATATAGGCAACAACTTAAAATGGAAAAATACTAAATCGCCCATAGGGCTTACATAATCAATGACTAAAGCAATGACCTAAGCCCTAAATACTAAATGACTATTTTATCCTCTAACACTCCCTCTCAAATTGAAGGTGGTAATGAAAATTACAACCGAAGTTTGGAAAGGGATTACAACCGAAAACAACTCTCAACTCTATTGGAAAGCAAAATTTCAACTCGAGGGTTGGCACGAATAACTCTCGGCTTCATTGAATGTGCTGGTAACGAAACTTGCGGCTGAACGATGATCGTTAAACAGAAATCCAAACAAAAGCTTGTAGCAAATCTCGACCATACGGGGCTGGCAAAGAGGGGTTCTCGATTTCACGAAGACTATCGGCAAGGTCTCAATCTCTCGAAAAAGATTGGCAAAAAAGGACAAGATTCTTCTCGATCTTACAATACTGATCGGTAAGTGGATACTCTCAATCTCACAAAGAAGATTGGCAATTAACACTCTTAATCTTACAAGAAGATTGGCATAATATCCCTATACCTTTGGCTTGGGGCACAACATAATATCACTTCTCTCCCCCTCAAACCGAAGGTGGGAGTGAACATGAATACCGAAGTTTGGAAGGAAAGTCAAACAAGCCTTTGGGGGTTGAATCCTAGAATTGAAATATGAATAGTTTGGGGGTTAAATTGAAATTTGTAGAAATTTTGGGGCTTGTTTTGTAAATTCTAGAAATATTTGGGGCCAACTTGAAAAATCTGTAAGCCTTGAGGGATGGCCGCAGGTTGTCTCTTATTATTTTTTTTGGTTGAACAAAACGAGAAGAAGATGGGCTGCCGATGAACAGTCTTGTAAATAGTAGCATGAACAGTAGACGATGAATAGTGATGTGAATAGTAATCGATGAACAGTGATTGAATAGTACTAATGAACAGTGTCGTGAATAGTAGCGTGAACAGTAGACGATGAATAGTGACCGTGAATAGTGATATGGATGATGATGGTTGTTGCTAGGGTTATGGTTTATGTTTAAAAAGGAAATAAAATCAAATCCTCAAACAGATTTGACAAATTAAACTTCTTTGATTGAAGAGATCCAAAAAGAGATTCGGCGGCTAGCGGAAAAGAGAACCTAGAAAGATCCGGCGGCAGCGGACTGCCACCCGCTGGTGGTAGAAGCTATTTTTCTAGGTCAAAAATCGACTCGCTTTGATGCCATGTAAATATTCATAATATTGATTGTATTGAGATAACAATAAGGTTACAAGAGAGGCCTATATATAGGCAACAACTTAAAATGAAAAATACGAAATTGCCCATAGGGCTTACATAATCAACCTAAGCCCTAAATACTAAATGACTATTCTATCCTCTAACACTACCCACTGTGGATGCTCTTATATCATATCATTTTGCTTTGAAATGTAGGTTTCTATATTGTCGATCCAACTGTGTGGTCCATAAAATTACCCCAAGCCACTACTAAAATATTGACACAAACGCTAGTATATAACCCGCACCTTTATCCCTTCTTTCTTGGTTAGTAAAGTTGAGTTTTTGCATCAACTATTGTGGCCAATCTTGAAATCTTCTCTCTAGTATGGTTTCGGAAGTCATCGATGTTTGGTTGAAGATGGAATATTCCTCACAGTTAAAGTACCTTTTTCCTTAAGTTAGACGAACAGACATATTGATTAGAATAGCTAGGGCTGTCCAACTTCACCCGAGACCTGCGAGACCTGACCTGACCACTATGAGTTGGTTGTCAAGGGTAGTGGGTGGAGTCATGGGTTCTATAAGGCCATCCCGAAAGGGTTTCGGATGGATGTCAGTTTTCCTTTCACAAACCTGACCGAAACTGTCTTGACCCGCGAGATTATACATATATACATGTTATACGTATATATACATATATACTGAAAAGAGAAACCCTAAGTATAAATAGAAAAACACACTTACAAACCCGGACCCTCCCAGACTCCCACTCGGCCACCTCCCAGACTCCCAGTCTTCCTCGTCTGTCTCTCTGTCATCTTCGATCTCTCACAGAGAGATCACCACCACCACGGCGCACCACCTCCAAGGCGCACCACCATCTTCGATTCTTCGGCCATAGAAGACTAGAAGTTGTAGAGATCACCCCTAGTCCCCACCATCTTCGATTCTTCGACTCGGACGGAGGTAGGTATGGCTGGAACTGTAAATGTCTTCTTCTCTTAAGTTGTTTTTCAGATCTAGAGTTTTTCTTCAAACTATTCACTTCCCCTCTTTTGATGAACTGATTTTGTGTATTTATGTTGAATATGTGTGTATATATTTTGGATGAACTGATTTTGTGTAGATCTGTCTCTAAAATTATAGTTAAAAAATTATAGATTTGTCTCTAACTTGGTCGGTTATCACCCGACTTGACCCGAAATCGCCCGGGCCTGATGAGTCAGTTCCACCCGACAAAGTGGGTGGATGACGGGTGAGATGAAGCTAACCCGGTCATGTTTCGGATGGATGATCGGGTGGAGGTCAAACCTAATCCACCTGATCGTGGACACCCCTAAGAATAGCTTTCTCTATGTGGGCATTTGAAGTCTCTGTCCTGATAGAGACTTATGTTGTGTTAGATAACCTAATTAAGTGGTGGAAATGAAAATTATCAGCACTTATTTTATTATATTTTTTTCGGGTGCATATGATAATGTACCACTTAATTGAAAAAATAGCAAATACCCACTAAAAACATTAAGTGAATTTTTTTTTTCTGGAAATAAAATAATCACTGAATGTATTCTATTTCAGTATTTGAAACACTATTTTCAGTATTGCAAATTCAATCGCTTAATACATTCAGTACTTAATTTTCAGTCTTATCAAACAGACCCTTAGAGTCCACCACATCCCTTGCGGTCGAGTGGTAAAGCTTCTTAGTGTTCGAGTCATGGGGAGCGTGGTCACTGGAGAATTCACCCGGCGACTCTAAGGCCTCGGGGGATTAGTCGAGGTGTGCACATGTCACGCCCGTTCCAGAAAATCATGATTTTAAAATGCATAAATGAAATTTTGTGAATTATCACTGTTAGTTGATAATTGAGAATGAGATTGACTGGAGGTCAACAGTGAGGTGTCAATCGAAGACACGGTGATAAGAAATCATATGGCATTAACACGATTTTAAATGACATTTGTGTGATTAAATGTTATTTGAGATTTATGGTATTTTCATGAATAGTAAATTTACCTGTGTAGAGTAAATTTTTGGTAGTTTGTTCCTATTTTAGATCATTGTGGACATTGTGGTGAGAACGTGAGTGACACGTTATATAAAAGGTAGGTTGTGTAGAGATTTCACGGAATTTGGTTTCAGAACGTGATTTTTGGACCCAAACGTAACTTAGATGAAAACTTTTATAAATTTTAATTTTAACTCGTGAATGCATAAAATGGACGTATGCGACGTTTCAGAAATTAATGAGAAGTTTTGAGAACTGGTGGGGAGGTAAACGTAATTCCCGAGAGTCGTGCTTATATATAGTAGTGGATGGGATTTTCATTCTATCTAAACTATCAAAATATCTAGAGAGAGGAGAGAGAAAGGAGATTTGATCCTACGACCTTTCCGACGGCGATCGTCCGTCTGTCAGTTTTCGACCAAATTTCATATTTGGACTCCTCGAGGTAAGAGCTTCATTTTGATACCTCTTAGGCCTCGTTTGGTAAAGTTTTACCGAAAAGTTAATTTTAAGAATTTGGAAAAAACCTGTCTATGCTTGTAAGATCACTTGAGATCGGAGATCCGACGTTTATTTGGTCTCCTAGTACTTCTCCTGAAGTTTGAGAGATATAGCTCGAGGTATGAATTCCGAACCTATGTAATATATGGAATTTTGGATGTATGATTTGTGATCCGGGCAAACTTATGTGTTAAATTAGCCCCGTTAATTTTAGCGAGTACGTATAGAAAAGCATGGTGGCATGATTATGTGAGTATACTAAATGTTTATGTGGGTTAAAGGGGAGTTTGGTATAATTTCACGCTGGTGCACGCCTCTCGATATTTGAGAGTTTATAGTAGTGACGATTACTTGCTTGGTGTGGGAAGTGGCCAACTAGAGCAGATGGATGTAATGGTTGAGTGATCCTTGACTAACCATTGGCATCGCGGTTTAAGATTTAAGCCTTGCCGATATACTGGGTGAATGCGTATCTCTCTCCCTGGAGACTAAAGTATGTGATTTAGATGTTTAAAACATGAATTGCCTCATATTTGTTTAGAATTGTACACTCAGCATATAGCTGAGCAGTGGAGATTTCCCTCCATTACAGGTGAAAAGAAAAAGGGTAATAAGAAGAAGCGAGAAGAGTGAGGGCGAGGAATGCCGAATCACACTTGTTTATACTTTTGAGTTCTTTTTAAACTTTTAATAAGAAATTTGAATTCGTAATATGTTTAGTTGGAATTTTGGGAGAGATTGTAGTTTTGTAATATGTATAATCACTTGTTTTATGGTTGGAATCGTGAATCATAATTGTGTTCATGTTGGGAATTGGTTGGAAGAATTTTGGTTTGAGTTGTTGCAGATTGGGCTTTTCTGCTAAGAATCAGTCGACTGATTCCTGGTTCTGTCGACTGGACTCCTGTGTTTCAGTGAAAATCCATTCAGTTTGGAAGACTTCAGTCGACTGGAGGATGATTTCAGTCGACTGGTTCCTGCACGAAAAGAGGACATTCTGCATGCATAATGTTCAGTCGACTGAACAAGGCACCAGTTGACTGAGAAATTAAGACCCCAGTCGACTAAGCTCTCGACACAGTCGACTGGACAGGTTGATGATCTTTTGAAACCTTTTTACTTCAGACCTCCAGTCGACCGGATCCACTGGACCTCTGCTTTCAGAATTGAATTCTTTTGGGGAAGTGTACCAACTGGCAAATTTTTTTTATAGTTCTGATTTTAAATGGATTTGACTTATGTTTTTGCTGCTATTTACACTTTAATGAAACTGGATAAGTCTTGATGGCGTGTCACGTATCCTATTTCTGTGCGTAACGAGATGAGTCATGACAGCGCAAGTTGATCCGGATACCCCTCCAAATCCTCGAGAGTCCCCCAGGCTCCCCATCTTGTTTTTTCTTATTAATATTTGGTATTAATTTTTCTTGAGCCAAATTTGAAAGAGCAATGAAATAAACAAACAATGAATAAGACACTATGAAGACAGGTTGGTCGGTAAATCTATGACATTTTTAACTTGTAGGGTGAAAAGTTATGATCACATATTTTATTTTTCAAATGTTGATATATTAAATTATTACACTTTCTGCCTCTTTTATTATGATTGTTCTCACAAATTTTTACTTTTCATGCTGTGGAAATATGATAAAGTGCTCTGCTGCTTGATTGCTTCAAGACTTCAAGCATAATCATTTGACCTACATTACACATCAATTATCAAAACATAATCTTCTTTCTTGCCCACTGGCCACTGATTGCGGTCAATGGGTCCTCCATACCAATAAAGGGTTCACAGCTGTGTTAGTTATTTCTTGTTCCCACTATAAAACCCTCCCACACACGTAATATATATACATAGAGAATAAGTCTTTGACATAAATAAATTTTACAAACACAATTCATAAATATTATAATGTGTATATCTCTCTTCTTTGTTGACTCTATCATGAGAGAGATAAATATATTGTGGTATTTGTAAATTGTATTTATGTGATTTGTTTGTGTCCAAGGATTTGCTCATATACATATGTGTATACATATTGTTTATAGAGTAATATTTGGGTGATACACTTTTTACAAATATTTATAAACATACTTTATCTCTCTTTTGGGTGGCACTGTAGGGTTTGGATAATTTCAATTAGAACTCTACAGTACCACGCAGGAGAGAGATAGAGTGTATTTGTAAGTATTTGTAAAAAATACTCCCTCCGTCCCATTTTGAGAGTCCATTATTCCATTTTGGGATGTCCCAAAATAGTGTCCACTTTCCTGAAATTGATGTACAATTCTTACTTACTTTCCAAAATTATCCCTCTTTGAAATCTACACCAAGACAAAACTAAAAAAGTTATTGTAATGATTAGGGGCAATTGTGAAAAGTAGGTGTAAATTCTTTTTGTCCCCTTAATAAGTTGAGTTCCCAAAGATGGACTCTCAAAATGGGACGGAGGGAGTATTTGTTACTGTAGTATTGTTGTTGTTTGTATGTACTGTAAATCTGTAATTTGTTTTTCGAATTCGATTTAAAACCGCGTAAATAGAATTAAGTGTTCGACTTGCCGCGTTATGATCGAGCCATGTGGCTTTAATGTGAAGATTTAAAATATTACAGTAAAGTGTTTGAAAATTTAGAGAGCTCAGTCACAGTAGATCAATCAAATGGACAGTGTCCTCAATGATGGCACATGCAAGATGGTTGGCTATTCGGCTAATGGGTAGGGGACCCTCAGCTCCACGGTTTTGACTTATCTTCACGCCTCTACAAATTAAAGTGCACACCTCATTTTCTTAATTGCATATACCCTGTTTGGCAACAGCTTTTGTAGTTAGTAAGTGATTATAAAACTCCACAAGGTAAAATAATAATATTTGATGAAACTAAATTTTACTCCCTCCGTCCCATAATAAGTGTCCACTTCCATTTTGCACATTGTTTAAGAAAGTTGTATTATATTAGTTTTTTGGGTTCATTAAATGGCCACTTTATAATTTTATCCTTAGATGTGATGGGTGTTTGACTTTTTGCTTGTTTTGAGACCACAAATAAATGCTACTTTGTCTTTATTATAAGTTTAGTTTTGGAAAGTAAATAAAAGCTCTACGCTAATTTAGGAAGTGGACACTTATTATGGAACATCCAAAAAAGGAAATGTGGACACTTATTATGGGACGGAGGGAGTACAATTCAATCTCAAAAAATGCTGAGTTGATATTTGCAATTGACCAAAGCTATGCTAAAAAGCAGTTTTTTTTTTGTTATTATTTATTATTGAATTGCACAAGCAGAAACCTATATATATATATATATATATATTGTATGTGTACATATGCTTTCCAAGATTTGGGACATTACTGTAATTAAACTATTAAGGAATCATGAAAGTTGTTGAGCCTCTACGCCATCCAATTCTTCCAAGAAAATATTTTATCATTTTTATTTTTCCTATTATTCAAGTAAAGTTATGATTGATTTTAGGAACCTCTATATATAATAACAAACGCTGTGCATGAAATCATTGAAATGACAAATTTTTTGAATGCATTAATGGAGTTGCATAAAACCCTTTAATTTTCAACACATTCTGGAATTCTCTGCAGAACCCTCTTGAGATTATGGCTTAGTATGGCCCCAATTTTAGTGCTTCTCTGTTTTTTAAAGCACAATTTCATGTTAATTCATTCAATAATTAATTTATGAGCTTTGCAAAAATTGAACTTAGGGCTTTTTTTTGGAAGCTTTTAAAAGCTTTTAAAACCAATGTTGTTTTTTGGTTTTGTGATTTTTTTTTTTTGAAGAGTAATGTGTCATTTGTACAAAATTATCAAATAATTTAATAATAAATTTTATAAGATACTTTTAAAAAACTTCGTGAGGGTCAAACTAAACTTTATTTGTTTATAGACGCCAAACATACACCAAAAATCTGCAAATCATTTTTTTGTTAGGGAATGTCAACTAGAAAACCACCCATCATTATCGTTTGAATTTTAAGTAGTTTTAGGCTTATGGCAGAAGACAAACCATTCAAATACTTTTGGATACTTAGGCACGTGAAAGGAAAACCAAGGAATGCGTATTGTACAGAAACTACTGTATTCATACCATTTTCAGATGACTACCAGTACTTTAAACCTTTATTCATTGATACTAGACTTAGGGCTTGCTTGGGAACTCATACAACAAGATAGATAAGATTCTACCCAATTTGCATTTTCTCTATTTAGTTCTTTTCAAAATCAAAATCAAAATCAAAATCATTACCTTAGGCTCTGTTTGAAAAGTCTAAAACTGGACTAGGTTTAGGATCCAGGCTATCCGTAAAACGTACACTGAAGCAGAGGATCTTCAGGTCTTAACTTTTTATTTGATTCCTGTGAGAGTAAATGCTATATTGGTTTGACAAATAACCAGTTTAAAGAAAGTTATTAGACTGGACATGAATTCTTATGCAAGAATTGACATTCACTAAAAATCTAAATTTTAAGAACAATTTTACTTATGAACCACATGATTGGTTAGTATTTGTTTTTCCAAAAACCCTGTTATTTTGGGAAAGAATATGCTGATTTGATATCTAACGCGGACCCCTCCCGCACAATTGAGAAAAAAAAGCTCAAATATATGCAACTGTTCACCTGCAAACCGCAAAAACAATTTTTAGAGCACATAACAGCGTTTTAGTTAAAATCTAGATCCAGTTTTCACATAAAATAATTTAAAACAAACAACTTTTGTTGGATCATTGACTGGAATAGAGAAGCCCACAAATCCAACAATCTAACATGAATCTGTAACACATGTAACGGATTTATGGAATAACTTCTCGTTGAGCTGGGGCGTGGGGGTAGTGGTGGGCCAAGTGGGTCTTAAATTAGCACATGCATTCTCCGTGCGTTGCGTCAAAACTAACCACCCAAACCAAAATAAAATGTACACACAATTCAACACAGAACATGTGGTGTCCCACATGTTCAAATTGGGTACGTGTGGACTCCTCCACCGACGCCTCACTTTCATTTTCTCTTTCCTCCAATTTGTGCTTTGCTTTATTTTATTTGAGTTTTCTATCTCCTTACTTTGCCGCTCTCTCACGGTCATTTTGATTTTTGATCTCAGAAATAATAAATTGAAATTACTAATTTGTATATTTGTCATCTCCATTTGTAGAATTTCCCCCCCTATGCAATCACAATGTCTAAGTACATCTACACTCCCTATCTTTTGGGAAAAAAAATATCATGTAAGAATAATACTTAGGTGTATTTGTACCTTACAATAACTCATTTGGCCAGAAGAGAAGTTCAGTTATAGTCCCCTTTCACTGAAAAAGTTTATGATACGTTTTAGTGGATTTGGTTTTAGGATATATCTTAAAAAATAATATTTCCCAATTGTCATAATTTGATTCTAATATGTAGCAATTTATAAATTTGAATTCATTTGTAATATTTTGGGACCAAATTACTATATTTTGACACTAATTTGCGAGGTGTGATAACTAATATATGTAGAGTAAGTCTTTAGGTACAAACAAATCCCACAAACACAATCGACAAATACCACAATGTGTCTTATCTCTCTTTTGGTAGGGTCTACTACACTGTGTGGTCCATAGAGGAGAGAGATGGACACATTATAATAATTGTGGATTAGTTTTGTGAGATTTGTTTGTGGCGTGCCCAAAGACTTACTCTATATGTATCATAGAAGATCCCTTTTTTAGTTGGTTCTTAAGAAAATTATTACGATATTACTTAATTTATGTACAAAAACATTTATTGTAGGAGTGATTTTAGATAAAACACTACACTGTAAAATATATATGTAGAATTAGTTAAGTCATCAACTTAGAACTGAACCTAAACCTTACCAAACATCCCCTAAGACTTGCCGACTGTAGAGTGAGTGTCTGTACCGCACCTTAAAAGTTTAAATAAAACATCCCCTCACCTCTCACTTTCCTACTACCTCTCCCCCCACTTCAGAACCTCTGTCTACTAGTAATAAAGCAGAGAGAGAGAGAGAGAGGGAGAGAGAGAGAGAGAAATTCCCTCCTAAAACTTTCTCTCTCCTAAAAAGCTGAACAATGCCGCTCAATTTAGCCTCATTTGTCACTGTTTCTCTCTTCTTCGCCATTGTTGGAGCTGAAGATCCGTACAGATTCTTCAATTGGAATGTCACTTACGGCGATATATATCCTCTCGGTGTTCGCCAACAGGTTAATTTTGCTGCGAAATTCTGATGATTTTGTGTGTGTGTGTGTGTGTGTGTGTGTGTGTGTGATTTGTCAATTTTGGAATTAAGTTTTGATCTGAAATTGAATTGATGTAGTTGTTTTTTTTTAGGGAATTCTCGTCAATGGACAATTTCCAGGTCCTGATATATACTCTGTAACTAATGACAATCTCATCATCAACGTCTTCAATAGCCTCGACGAGCCTTTTCTCCTCTCCTGGTATCTCTCTCTCTCTCTCTCTCTCTCTCTCTCTCTCCAACACTAGGCTAGGCGTATCATTTGCAAAGCACCTCATTCGCACCACCACACTATAAGAAGAAAATTTCGAATTATTCCTCCAGCCAGTTTAGTAGTAGGATTTTTGCAATGCTTTGTGTTCGATCGAAAAATGGACAAATCATTGCAATTAGGCCACTCACTCACTCACTCACTCACTCACTACATAGATCGAACTAGAAACCGAATAAGAGAATGTAATTGATTAAAAATTTAAAAGAATGTCTTTTGTTTTTTTTCTACATTCCTCATGACACTTCAAAAAAAAAAAAAAAAAAAAAGGGTAAAAGGGGAAGTGAAAAATTGTAGACATGGTCTGATTAGATAAAACGGTGATCAGATCACGGCCGGTTTTAGTAAAAGATTAGTGAGCCTGTACAAGTTTGTTTGTCTCTATAGTACATACAAGACACATACTGATCGATATAGGTGGACTATATATGACAAAAAATTACTCATGAAAAAAGTACTGAAGTGTTGATACAGAGTTCAATGTAACAATGCATACGGATCGAGGGAGATATTCATTTATCAATGTCGGTCACCTACTTAAACTAACAAATCGTTGATGGAAAACCATGAGATCATTTGGCGATCGGATCCAATTCTTTAGTGTTATATTCAATACAAAATCAATGTTAATGTATGAGTATTAATAAGTAATCCATAAATGGGCTTTAAGAGTAGTCACCTGCTCTGATGGTACTCGTTAGTCGTTACATTAAAACGAATGTCATGAACTCATCAAAGAAAAAGGTATAAAAAATGTGGGTCGTGAAGACATTTTGAACCAAAATTAATAGAATAATGCTATTTGGGTGTGGATGTTTATTGGGCGTGGATTGGTGTGCCTCTAGCATTGTTGATTTTCTGAATTTTGCCTGATTTTGATTGGAGGATGTTGAAATAGTCCTATTATTATTTATCCAAAGGTGATTCCACCATCATATGTATTTGTGAAGCATTTGGAATGCAAAAATTAGAAAGCATAGCATTACTCAAAATAATAATAGTATTTACTTCTACATTGTGAAGGCTCAAAGTTTAATGCCGAATGAAGAATATCATTATCCTCGGATTTTCCTTTCTCATTAATTAGTATAAGTTTGTAGCAAAAATAAAAAATTAGAATATTATCTATATATGATTAATTTTACTACAATTAAATTGGGATTGCTCGCCCGTTTTTACTGACCCATTGCCCAAGCAAACTTCCATTGGGTGGCATGTGACCAATAGAATGAGACACATGTCAGGCCTGAGTGAGCAAAAATGTTCTCTTTAAATTGGGGGCATCCAGCTCATTCGGTAGATAGTTGTTTGTTCATACTTCCTCGTCATCAAATAGGGATTAGAATATTATCTATATGAGATTAATTTTACTACAGTTAAACTGAGATTGCTCACCATTTTTGCTGACCCATTGCCCAAGCAATCTCCACTGGGTGACATGACACATGTCAGACCCAGGTGAGCAAAAGTACTATCTTTAAACAGGAGAAGTTTTTGTATACCCTCAAGGTAGTGTCTATGTGGTGCCCCACACTCAATGAGGTAGCGCCACACAGGATTGTTAGGCCATTTAAATTTTTTGTGGTGGATTCCATTGTTCGTGTGGCGCGATACTATTGGGTACGGGGTACCAAGTGACATGCCACGTGGTACCCTAAGGGTACCCAAAAATTTCTCCTTTAAACAGGGGCATCCAGGCCATTCGGTAGATAGTTGTTTGCTCATACTTCATCGTCATTAGAGCATCTCCAACCACATTACTTAAAAATTCTCTAATTTTTAGTCAAAATAGCTAAAAAGTTATTTTAGCTAATCAGTTTTAAGCCTCCAACTCCAACCATGTTCTCTATTATAGGGAGGTTTGAATTATTATATTAATTTTTTATACAAAAGTTGAAAATTTTAATGCACTCTCTCTCCTTAAATGAATATGATATGTATTATTTTTCATTATTTTACTTATGGGTAATTACCCATATTCACACTCTCTCTCCTAAAATGTGGAGAACCAAAAATGGATTCCCCAAAATGATGAACCATTTAGAGAACCCATGGGAGTTCTAAAAATGCATTTTGATTCCCCAAAATAGCTAGAAATTGAATATGGGTAGTGTGATTGGAGTTGCTCTTAGATCGTAGGTTAGCCATAAATGGATACAATTAAGTTATGTACTGTATCGGGTTGGATGGACTTAAGTATTGTTGTTGTGTGTTTGTATATATATGCATTTTAAAAAAAGTGATCGATCTATGTGATTGTGTTCAAAGTTGTGATTCACGCAACAGAATAATAATTAAACCATTTAATGGGAAGAAATTAAATGGATTAAGTGAAAAAGAAAACACACAAGAGAATTAATGTGGTTTGGCAAAACACACTCTCTGGCTACCAAAATATCAATTCTTCTATTATTTGATAGTACTCCATCCGTCCCTTTTTTTGAGTCATATATTCCATTTTGAGATGCCCTAAAATTAGTGTCCACTTTCCTAAATTGGTACACAATTTTTACTTACTTTCCAAAACCACCATTCCTTGAAATCTACACCAAGACAAAACTAAAAAAGTTATTGTAATTATTAGGAGTAATTGTGGAAAGTATGTGTAGATTCTTTTTGTTCCTTTAATAAGTTGAGTTCCCAAAGATAGACTCAAAAAAAGGGATGGAGGGAGTATATAATTTGGATCAAAATACTTGTAGATTAAGTCACATAACGCGATGTCAATACTTTTATACACCCACTCTTAATACTCAAATAACCTAACACTCTCTCACCACTCTTCTCTTCCTCGAGTGTGTCACGAGTGATTCATTTTTCCATATGTAACATATATATGCACAGAAAGATTTGAGGCGAAAAGCCACTGGAGTGCAAGTGTGCAACCGACCTCATGACTGCCTCTCATGCCAACAAACCTATGCAATTCAACCAATCATCTTTGCTTCCCAACGACGTTGATTCATCTCATTGGAGAAATAAGGAACTTGCTGCACTTTAAAATTATCAAAGCAGCCCCCAATTCCCTTTACTCCTGTTCAAACGTCTACAAGAATGATATCCCCATATGTTCTTTGTCAATTTCGTGGAATTTTCGTACCATAGGACCACTCATGGGATCATTGGGATGGACCCACATTCAAATATTATTGATACTATGTGATTGTGAACCAAAGTTAAATTAGTATAGTATAATATGCAGTCATCTATATATATATATATATACATATAGTAAAACTACGTTCAGTGAAAATTACTAACCATTTTTCATGTTTATCCTAAAATCAACAATAACATAAGTACCCCTGAATAGTTTATTGTACATGAAAGAGAAGGTTTTTGGGCTAGTTTTATTATACATGCTTAATTAGATAGAAACAAACACAATCCGTCAAGTTTGATGGCATATTAGCTAGCAAAACATTTGCCCATTTGTTGTTTACAACCTTAGGTCTGCACTTGAAGCAACAAACTTCTCCATCTAGTGCTCTTGTCGGGAATGTGGACAGCTGTCACCTATTGTCTCATTCTTGACCACTATATCATCTATGTGACTTGATAATCCAAACGCCACGTGTATGCAAAATCATTGATTGTAGCAATGTTTTCTTGGTCCAGACCACACCATAATATTTCCGTAAAAAACCTAGCAAGATGCAAGGTATCGGAATTCTGTTAAGCCATCTGTGTCAATGGATGGTAACAATGCCAAATATCTGCTTTTCGTCAAAAATAAATTCTACTCTGCAAAATTAATCTGAACAAACTTTTCACATAAAATAATAGCACTTTTCAAATTTGAATTCTACATTTAATTTTTAAATACTTTATTAATTGTAACGCATGTAGTGGGTACGTGATACCACTGACCACGCCTAACTGTCACAGAATTTAAGAATTAAATCTAGTATCTAAATTTGGTAACCATAACATTACTCTTTAATGGGTGCGACACTCTTAAGCATAATTGACATTAGAAGAACATTAAAATTACTTTTGTAAAATGTAATCTTTATTTGGCCCAAACGCAGGAATGGAATTCAACAGAGGAGGAACTCATTTGTAGACGGAGTGTACGGAACAACATGTCCGATACCACCAGGGAAAAACTACACATACATTCTTCAAATGAAGGATCAAATTGGAAGCTTCTATTACTTCCCTTCTCTTGCATTCCACAAAGCCGCCGGTGGTTTTGGAGGCATCAGAATCCTCAGTCGCCCTCGAATTCCGGTACCCTTCTCTGATCCCGCCGGAGATTTCACTGTCCTCATCGGAGATTGGTACAAGTCTAATCACACGGTAATTAATCTTCCATTTTTATACCATTGTTTTCCATTCGTTATAACACTGGTATGCTTCTATGGTCACAAATGGATTAGCAAGTTTACCCATACTTTGACAGTGATCAGTGGTACAACATGGGTACAACTAACAAAATATTTGACAATTAAATTTGAGAAACATAGCATTACTCGATGAATAAAACTATAATTATCAAATTTTTATATCAAGAGTTGTTCCTAAATGATGTAGTAGTGAGACTATTCAAAATGACTTTCAATTAGAATTCATATTACATCACCAAAAAAGATTAAGTGCTGATTCTTCATATTTACAACATTCCAGAACTTAAAAAAAAAAAAAATTGGGGATCATAGTCCTTCATTGAATTGAAATGAAGTGTGACTGATGAAAGAAGAAAAAGAAAATAGTGAACTGAGGAAGTGAAGGCTATATTGAATTTGACTGGGGCCTCTCTCTAATGGGGGTACTCGTTTTAGCAGTGTCTCATGAACTTAAAAAAGGTTTCTTTTGTTCTCTTTTTAAATTATTATTAGCCTTCGTTTGATTTGAAAATTTGGATAAGAAAAGGTGTAGGAAAGAACGATGTGAAGATAGGTTATTCTACTAGTGGCTTTTTTTTTTTTTCCCTGTTTTCTGAGGAAACTAGTGCTTTTACTCAAACCATAGTACCATACCATACAAAAAACTTGAAATTTCCAATCAACAATTTATGGGTACTAATAAATTTCACTACCACTCACACTCACACCCACACTATATCTCTCTCCTTGTGGCACTACGGACCTCACAGTGCCACTAGGAGAGAGATAGAGTGTGGGTGTGAGTGTTAGTGGAATTTGTTAGTGCCCCAAATATTACTTCATTTCTAATATGTATTTCTGTTTTTCTTGTTATTTAGACAATTTTTTGGGTAATGTTAGACCTACACTCATCCATCCACACCCTAATATGGACCAATGATGAGAGGAGAGAGATTGGAAAGTGGTGTGTCTCTTCTCTCTCCATTGGTCCACATTAGGGTGTGGAACAGTGGATGAATGTGTGAGAGATTTGGGTGTAGGTCTAGCATTACCCAAAATTTTTTTTCTTTTTTTAAAGGGAAATGTTTGGCATACATTTTTTTAGACACTTTTTGACACAAAGTGTCATCCGGTCATTAATTGGTGCGGGTCACATCACCGAACCCATCTCGATCATCAAAAATTAATGACCGAGATGTATTCGATAGTAAGACCCGTGTCAATCAATACCGAATGACATTTTGTGTCAAAAAATATATAAAAAAAAATGTGTGTAACACTACTCTTTTCTAAATACTAAAGAACCTTTAAAAAATAAAGTGTTAGTGTCGGTAACTAATGGCCACCGCTTGAAGTTAAATGTACGAATTATATGAAGGTTCCTGTGAAAGGGTTACTGACAACTGGGTGACTAGGCCCCACTTTGGCCTTTGTTCAAAAAGCTTTGAGAGTGATTATTGATATGTTGAACTTGACCATCATATAGAGTGTCGAGTGGAAAGATCACATGATGAGTAGATAGATAATAGAGGCAGCTCATATTGACTTGTTTACGTCCACATATCATGGTCCAACAAGTATTAGTACAATTCATGACTAAATGTCCCCATTTGGTGAACTTATTCATGATGAACTAAGTCTGAATGATTACTCTGTTTATTTTTTTCGTACACAATAGAAGTATTATTCAATCAATGTGCCTTTATCCTATAAAAAAAAAATTGTGCCTTTATATTTTGTTAAGCCACGTTTGTCTCACTGTCACGATCATTTATCTCTTTCACTAATAGTGGCCCATATAACAATCTAATAATACCACACTCTTAATTGGACAAAATAGTGGTTTTTAGAAAGGGTACGTTAGATTTCAGTCCTTTAATGTGTCATTTTCTAGAAATAGATCCATTCTATAAGTCAACTTAGAAATCAGTCCCTCACCTATTTTGAGGGCCAAAATACCCTCACTCCTACAATTAAGGGTTTTTAAATTTAAAACCCATATAACTCTCTCTCTCTCTCTATATATATATATAATAAATCTGAATTTTGAAATTCAAAATACATATAATACATATATATATAAGAGTGAGAATTAACATAGAAATATTATGCAAGAGAGAAAGAAAAGTGAGGAAATTCTCACTTTAAAATATATAACAAAGTGAGAAATTCCTCAATAATAACATAATACGTGAAAAATTCTCACTTCCAACAATAATGTAAAATTTCTCACTTTAAATGAATCACTGACTATAAGTGAAAAATTGTCTATTTTTGTGAGAAAGTCTCGAGAATTTCAATAATACAAAATTCTCACCTAAAAAAACAAAAACTAAATCGTGACCTTTAAAATGCATCGTAGACCATTTATGGTGAGAAATTTCACACCAAATAAATTCATCACTTCTTGAATAGATTTGATAAGAAATTTCTTACCAAATAAAAATAAATTTCTCACCTTCAAACTCAAAAGAAAACTCTAGAAATTTGAGAAGCAAATGATAGAGATGACAAAATTACTAATCTATGTGACAAATTCCAAAAGCCAAGTAAGACACAATGCACATAACCAAACAGATTCAAAAGCAATCCCCCAAAAAAGAAACAATGGAAACCCCACCCCCCCTTCACAAATAAATAAAAAAAAGAAAAAAAAGAAAAAAGAAACATCATTATCTGCTTTAATCTATATCATTTACAATACCCTTTCACAATATAACCCATTGACCCGTGTTCCTCAGCATTCCATGTCTCTACTATCTGATGGTGAGGAGAACTCTGCACTACTGTGTGCTCTTGGAAACGTGAACTTTGAGGTCCAAAAGGTAGTGAAATTGAAGAAGAAACTGAGTAAGGAGGCCGACCACTTTGGTTTGGTAGTCCTCTCTTATTGATGCTCTGGCCATTGTTGGACAAGTCTGGCAGTCAGATTAATGTGGCCATTTTTATGGATCTATATTGTTGAGAGAGAAAGAGAGAGAGTGAGAGAGAGTCAATACTCAATCCCTGGTTTATTACACTAGCCTACAATTTAGGACCAACACATGCAATTAACCAAATTCCTAATATCACGTCTGAAACCGACGGTTATGAAAATCTTGAAATAAGCAATTAATACACATCGGAAAAAAACCAAGGTTATATAAGTCATAAAATAATCCAAAATTTTGAGAAAGGGACTAATTTTTAAATCAACTATTAAATGAGGTATCAATTTATATTCATCCAATTACAAGAGTACTAAATCTAGAATCAATGCATATTGAAGGAGGAAAACTAATATTTCTATTTTAGAAAACTATTTTAAAACTTTTTAATTAAAATAAACCATTAGTTCAGTCCGATCCCATCCAGGGAAACAAGTTAGAGGTACTCTTTGTTCAATTAATGTGACCCTTCTTTTGTATACTCTGTTGATAGATGAAGATATAAATGCTTCATTTCAAGAGCCCCTGGCTATTTATTGGCGGATTTTAATTTACCCTATCTTGCTTAGTTGGGATGTGCATCTACCATTAGCTTTGAACATCTCTCTGAACTCATCCACATGGCTTGTTTCCACCTACTCAGTTTCCACCTACTCATTGGTGGGCCACACTTGTTTTCTCATGGAATCAAGGACTATTAATTATATGGAATTATTATCGCATTATTACTCAAAGTTAGCCTCTTTTATTAGAGTAGCATATATATGGATTGGACCGTTGGATGGATTGATAACTAATTTTAAAATTTTAGGATGATTGTAATTTCGAATTTTATACCACATTGTAGTTTGGTCGTTGGTGTTTAAATTTTTAATTCAACAGTTTGGTCCTTAAAACTTTTTGGCATGTTAGAATTTCAGTATTATTTGTGATTTGTCTGAGAGATTGACACGAGAAATCCTTCTGAAGTTACACGCATCCAAATTAGTAATATTCACTTGGAAAATCCTTCTGAACTTCAATATGTAATGACTTTTGTAGATAATAATGCACGCAAGCATACGAGTCGGGTATAGATTCGTTACGTAGCGGAATAACCCGACGGATCGCCGAACAGTGTTGTTACGAGCCCGACGTTTTCACCCACGAACTGCTGCTCCTTGTAGCCTTCGTGTACTCTCTTATGCATCGCCTAGGTTGTAGAAGATGTTACTGGAGCAATCCCCATGACAGTCACGCGCTAAATCCCATAGCTCCTTTGGTGATGGCCAAGAGAGAGATGAACCGAGAGAGAGAGAGAGGGAGAGAGAGAGAGAGAGAGAGAGAGAGAGAGGCTGCTCAAATATTCTAGGATAGCCATATGTGTGTTATATAGCATATATATTTAAACAAACACATTCACCAAACCTTAGGGCTCCAAGAGCCAAGGCCCATTGGACCCGGTCCAATGTATGTGGGTGTCCGTATGGCCCACATATTTCTTACAACTTTTTTCAACAATAGTCATTACATTACGTATTGATGATCTCACTTACCTATATATAGAAATTAATTGCATATCACTCCTATATTGTGAAATTAAGTTTTGTCATTGTTAGTGCTTCCGTGTTAGATCGATAATAGCCCAATTTAAAATGGTGATCGCATTTGAGTATTGCAATTTAAAATGGTGATCGCATTTGAGTATTGGGGATTTCTCAGTGAGTGGAGATGAAATGAAAAGGAATTAACTATTCCATGGTAGTACATAAATGGAACTTATTATTTGCATGTGGATAGACAATGTAGCTTGCCTTCTACAACCAAAACCAATTGCATAAGTTGCGCTAGTGGTGGTGGTGTTTTTTATTATTTTTATTTTTTTTATTGCACCTAATTTTACATGATGTTCGTTAAATACTAACCTATGGTGGATTTAAATGCTTTTCCTCAGGATTTGAAGGCAAAACTAGATCGCGGCAAGAAGCTACCTCTAGTTGATGGAATCCTCGTCAATGGTCGTGGTCCCAATGGACACACTATCAACGTTGAACAAGGTTAGTGTTCATTGAGAAATTATATAGTGAAACTATCACACCACGTCATAATGCTTATACCAATCATACCCATCCATGTATTGAATGAGTATTCAGTTTGCCATATTTATCAAAAATAAAAAGTTACCGGGCATATTTACCAATTAAGTAATGGTTATAAAACAAACTAATACCACATGAAAAGATATGATTTGTATGACGATCAGCCTCATGTTCACCATCTGTACATTTTATTGCTTGATAAAAGTAACTTGTGCATTTAGTACTTTCACATTCATATCTCACCATGAGCTGTGTTACGGTGTTACCTACAACAGGAAAAACTTACAGGCTCAGAATATCAAATGTTGGATTGCAAAATTCACTCAACTTTCGCATTCAGGGCCACAAGATGACATTGGTGGAAGTGGAGGGAACACATACTCTCCAGACTACTTACTCTTCTCTGGATGTTCATTTGGGCCAGTCTTACTCTGTTCTGTTCACAGCTGATCAGCCCTCTCAGGACTATTACGTCGTTGTGTCCACCCGTTTCACCAATCCTGTCATCACAACCACGGCCGTTCTTCGATACCAAAACTCTGCTGGGCCAGTCTCAGGCCCACCACCTGGTGGACCCACCATTCAAATTGATTGGTCTCTAAACCAGGCCCGTTCTATCAGGTAGTACTATAGTCCCTTTTGCATTGCTTACTTAAGTTATCTACGACTGCCATGGTGCACTAGTTTTAGATAACCACGTGGGCCCAAACAACTTTGATGGGCCAATTTTGTTGATGTGCATTTATTATATCCACAAAATTGGTAGCTGAAGTGATAAATATCAAAAGTATAAAGCTGTAAACTCCCAAATTTGTTAATGCTACGGCTTACAGATTTGTATCCGAAACCTGTTTTCTGTTGATGGGTAGTGAGATCACATAAATCAACTTTTAAGAAAATTTCTTGTTCTCATTCAATATGACTAGTTGGTTCTCTAGTCTTACCATATTTGATTCACAAGAATCACAACACATATGGCATGGGACCATCTATTATAATCTCCAATAGAAATAAAGTGGTTCCCCCTATAATTCAATGCGGTCTAGTTGGAAAAGAAAATTGGAACAATAGTATTAATCCAAAATGATCTCACTGCCACACAGTTGGAATCAAATTAGAGATACACCGTAGTTTTCACTTTCAAATTTAGTTCTTAATGATAGAGAGTGTGATCGTTTTCAATTATAAAGGGACCACATGACGTTTCTTTGAAATTTGTTTTAGATGGTTCTGCTTCCATATCATATGGGTATCAAATTAGAAAACCTCAACATTATTCACATCTAAAATCGCATTTCATCATGTTGTTTTGGAGATAAGAATTGTTATTGACAACTTCTTCCCCAAAAGAATTTCTCTGATTTTGGTAACTTTTTATTGAACAGAACAAATCTGACAGCAAGTGGACCAAGGCCTAATCCACAAGGTTCATACCATTATGGTATGATCAACACCACCAAAACCATCAGGCTAGCCAACTCTGCTGGTCTCATCAATGGGAAACAGAGATATGGAGTCAACAGTGTATCATTTGTGCCAGCAGACACTCCTCTAAAACTAGCAGACTATTTCAACATTGGTGGTGTTTTTCGGGTCGGAAGCATATCTGATAACCCTACCGGTGGAGGATTGTACCTTGACACGTCAGTATTAGGTGTCGACTACAGAGCATTTATTGAAATTGTGTTTGAAAACAAAGAGGACATCGTGCAAAGCTGGCATCTTAATGGCTACTCTTTCTTTGTAGTTGGGTAAGCACCAAAAACACCCCCACCTATCATCTTTATACTTTAATTGGTTTGCAAATTCAGAGAATGAAAATTATTTCTTATCGTTTTTTCTAGTGTTTCCTTCGTACTTTGATAACATTATAAATTAATTTTTTTTTTTAAAAATATAACTGAAATTTAAGAAAATAGGAAGGGAAGTAACTCAAAATCTAGAAACATTTTTATTCTCTTTTTCCTTTTAATTCCTATTTTCATTGTGCTCTCAACCCAACAAACAACGGTATTCTCTATATTCTTCTTTTTCCCGTTGCCCCCATTAATTTAAGAGCCCGTTTGGCTATTGTCGAATCGGAAAAGGAAATTAATATGAAAGGAAAAATAATTCCAATTGTTTTTTTTTTTTAGTGCCTGAATAATATTAGAACCTAAAGTTTTCCAAATCTATCAGGAGATTCAGGACTGAGAAAATAGTAAGGCAGGTCAAGTGACTAAAAAAGTTCTCAATTTTCAATTTTTTTTTCCTTCATGTTTTTGTATTAGTCAAACAAATTAAAATGTTTCTTATCAATGTATTGATTTGGTGACTTATCCTAAATTTCACAATGCAGAATGGATGGACTGCCATGGACTTCAGCCAGTAGGAACCAATACAATCTCCGAGACGCCATTTCACGTTCCACTACACAGGTAATAAGAACCAAACTCAACCCTTATCTGATTTCTGCTTTATCCCAATTGCTAGTACAGTTAGTACTTGATCAAACTCAAAACTCAAATGTAAAAAACTCAGTTTTCCTGTTCTTGTGATTTCAGGTTTATCCGAATTCATGGACAGCTATATATATAGCACTTGACAATGTTGGAATGTGGAACTTGAGGTCCGAGTTTTGGGCAAGACAGTACCTTGGACAACAGTTATATGTACGAGTATATACGACGTCGACTTCATTAAGAGACGAATACCCAATTCCCAAAAATGCCCGTCTCTGTGGCCGAGCCACTGGCCGACACACACGACCCCTTTAAGCCAATGAATGATTGATGATCCACAGTTAGTCCTCTAGCTTAGGTGGATTATGATAAGTAGAGGTTTTGGTTATATAATCTGATTTATTTGGGTGCTATATCAGCACAAATGCAAGATATATATGTTTATGGCTGTAAGTTAGATGACCTTAGCTCAAGGTCACATTCTTTTTCTACTAAAAATTGTATTTTAATTGGTTTTTATTTAAGATTTTGTAAGAAGTGAAGTGAAGTGAAGTAACTTCCACGGTTCGCTCGGATCTTTTGAATTATCCTTTTTTTTTTTGAAGGGCTTGAATTATCCTTTCTTGAAGAATAATTGTTTATATTTTATACTTTCAAAAGAATCGTTATATATGAAAAATCTACTATAGGAGGTCAACAATGAACTGTGAGCAATAGTTGTAATTCTAGCCACTGTAAACATTCTATCCAAATGTGGAGAACATGAATTTCAATAGTAATTGTAAGCTAGGGTTACATATTTCTCTTTTTGCGCCTGCTCGCTTATACGTGCATACGTATGCGCACATGATGGTTCATACTTAAGGTGCCTTATATTCTTTAGATAGGTAATCTATCGAGAGGGTAGCTAAACTCAAGATTCTAGGTTCTGAAAGTGGACTTAGAATTCATTTTGGGGTGATTGTTGACCCTGGTTTTCTAACTTCAATTGACTGAACTCCTAGTTTGCTTAAGATAGGTCGTCCCTTATTCCACTCCTCGAAATGGAGCTCGGAATGGTGGGATGTGAAAGGCTCTTTCTTTGTTTTCCTTTTTACATCCGTCATAACTTGAATATATGATGGCACACCTTATCTTGCATATATGATGGCACACCTTATCTTGAATATATAAAGGTTGTTACAAAGATCATAGAACGGTCCTCTATTTAGGCTTAGTTTGGCCTCCATGTGGCTTTTTAAAAGGAGCTTATGAAATTTATTACTAAGTTTGATAATTTTATACAAGTGACACACTACTCTTCAAAAAGACATCATGAAACCAAAAAGCAACCTTGAGCTTTTAAAAGCTCCATTCTAGAGCTTTTAAAAGCTCCCCCCAAAAAAGCCCTAAGTTCAATTTTTGCAAAGCTCATAACCTAGTTACCAAATGAATTAACATGAAATTGAGCTTTAAAAAAGGAGAAGCACCACTTGGAGGCCAAACTAAGCCTTAGTGTCTTGGTAAGAACATCTCCTAGTTGCTCACTAGACCTAACAAAAGAAGTAACAGTTTCCTTTCTCATAACTATATCTGTGGTAAATTGACAATCAACTTCAATATGTTTGGTCCTCTCATGTAACACTGGATTACTCGCAATGTACATAGCTGCTTAATTATCACAATACATCTTCATAGGTTTACTACTTGGAAATCCCATCTCTTGCAGAATGGTCTTCACCCATAACAACTCACATGCAATATAAGCCATAGCTCTATACTCAGCCTCTGCACTTGATCTTGCAACTACATTTTACTTTTTTCTCTTTCAACTGATGAGATTTCCACCAACGAACACACAAAACCTTGATACTGAATGTCTATCAAGACTGTCTCCTGCCCAACTGGCATATGAGAAACCAACTATCTCCAAATTATCTGAAGGCTTTAACACTAAGCATTTACCAGGGGCACCTTTCAAATACCTCAATATACAACACACTGCCTCCCAATGTGATAACTTGGGACTTTGTATAAAATGACTAACAATTCCAACAAAGAATGTGATATCAGGTCGAGTTACGGTTAAATAAATCAACTTACCCACAATTCTTCTATACCTTCCAACATTATTGAAGTCTTCTCCACCATCTTTACTAAACTTAATATTTAAGTCCATTGGAGTGTCGACAGGTTTTGAACCCATCAATCCTGTTTCATCTAAAAGGTCAAGGACAAACTTTTTTGGGATAAGAAAATTCCTTCCTTAGACCTTGCTACCTCAATACCCCAAAAGTAACATAGTAGCCCCAAATCCTTCGTATGAAAATGCTTACTTAAATGAGACTTCAATAACTGTATACCTTCACTGTCACTGCCAGTAATCACTTTATCATCCACATAAACTGCTTGAACTATCGTACCTTTCTTATAGTGTCTCACAAAATTTGAATGACCGAAACTAGTTCTTTTCAACCCATATGAATTAGCTACTTGGATAAACTTGTCAAACCAGGCCCTTGGAGATTGTTTAAGGCCATAATTGGCTTTCTTCAACCTACATACTTTATGTGACTCTCCTTGAGCAACATACCCAGGAGGTTGCTCCATATACACTTCTTCCTGTAGGTCACCATGAAGAAAGACATTCTTGATGTCAAGTTGATATAAAGGCCATCCTTGAGTAACAGCAACAGACAATAAAATGCGAACAAAATTGAGACGAGCTACATGGGAAAAGGTTTCAAAGTAATCCACACCAAAAGTCTGAGTGTACCCTTTAGCCACAAAACGAGCTTTCAACCGTTCGACAGTACCATCCGGATGATACTTAACCACATAGACCCAACAACAACCTACAATATGTTTCCCAGAAGGAAGATCAGTTAACTCCCACGTACCATTTTTGGACAACGCCAACATCTCATCATCCATAGCACTCTTCCAACCCGGAGAAACCAATGCCTGAGTATAAGACTGAGGAACTGAGACTGAAGATAAAGCACTAACAAAGGAGCGAAGTGGAGACGATAAATGAGAATATGAAACAACCTAATCAATAGGATGGTGAGTGCAAGAACGAGTACCTTTTCGAAGAACAATGAGTAGATCATGAGATTGGGGAACCTCAACCGAAGTGGATGAAGATCGAGGTGGAGCTGGAGGGTCATGAATACTGGATGGCTTGTCACGACAATTATACACCTACATGGGAGGAGAACTAGAAGAAGGAGGAATGGGTAAAAGAATAGTGGACGATGGAGCAAGAACATCAACATCTAAGGAAGCACGGGAGGACGAAAAAAATGATGTACCTTCAAAGAAGGTGACATCTGCACTAAACACATAACGACGACTCTGAGGATTCTAGCATTTATAACCTTTTTGAGTGCATGAATATCCCACAAATATTCATTTGGTGGCCCAAGAATCCAATTTATCATGACCAGGAGTAAGAACATGGACAAATGGAACACAACCAAATACACGTGGTGGTAATGCAAACAATGATCTATCTGGATAGAGAACATAATGAGGAATGCCACTACTAAGAACAGATAAAGGCATGCGATTAATAAGATAACAGGCAGTGAGTACAGCATCCCCCCAAAATTGTTTAGGAACATGCATGTGCAACATAATTGTTCAAGCAACCTCAAGAAGGTGTCTATTTTTCCGTTCAGCTACGCTATTCTGTTGTGGAGTATAACCACAAGAGAATTGATGAATTATTCCCTGAGAATTACAATAGGACTGAAAAGGTCCTTTAACATATTCCAAAGCATTATCAGATTATAAAATACGAATAGTGCAACCAAACTGAGTCATAATCTCTTTATGAAATAATTTAAAAATAGAAGAAAAATAACCATGTCATCTTGGAACAATCATCCACGAAATACACGAAATAAGAAAAACCTAACAGACTCTTATGTCTAGACGGACCCCAAACATCGGAATCAAGCAACTCAAAAGGAGTGGCCCGACGATTACTTTTACGTAAAGGAAAAGACACCCTATGATGCTTACCTAACTGGAAAGCCTCACACTCTAAACTAGACATAGACTTAAAGGGCGGAAAAACCAACTACAAGGACTGTAGTGAAGGATGACCCAGACGGCAGTGCCATTGATGTGGTGAAACAGCTGTATGTAAAGCCGTCGATTTATTCGCTGTTGAATGTTGTTCCAGGTAATAAATACCATCTCGCTCACGACCTCCACCAATCATCTTCTTCGAGTTGAGATCCTGAAAAATACAATGAGAGGGATAAAATGTTGCAGAATAATTTAAAGATTTAGTAAGTTGACTGACCGATAGGAGACTAAAAGGAAAATTGATGAATATAATTTATAGATGACAATGAAAGAGATGAGGTGGGAGAAACATGACTATAACCAATAATAGGACAAGATTGTCCATCAGCTAAAACAACAGAAGGCTGTGTGGGTAGACTAAGCAATTGTGTAAATACATTGGACTTACCAGTCATATATGCCGAAGCCCCTGAGTCGATGACCCATGGTGAAGGAGCAGATGAAGAAAAACACGCAATATTACCTGACTATGCAAAACCAGCATTACTAGACAAGGATTGCTGCTGCTGTTGTTGGATTAAGGCATTGTAATCCTCTTGGGAGAGAGTGATAGACTCATTTGAAGATGCTACGACAGGTGGAGTAGGAGTACTAACTTCCTGTTGAGACCTAGAAGCATTGCCAGAAAAGTACAAGGCTGGATTAGGTGAGGTCTCCCACGACTTACCATAGATATCATAACACCTATCCATAGTATGATTGTCACCCCCACAGTGTGTGCAATAAAGAGAACCACGGTCTCGACCAAAACCACAACCACGTCTCGGAGGACCTCCTCGTCCTCGATTTCCATTAAACATAGGAGGGGAATTGCTAAAGCCACGACCACCGCGATCGCGATTATTACCAGGAAAATTGCCACAACACGAAAGGCCCCTCTATATCCCGTAGATGTAATAAGTGCAGAATTTTCTTTCCCAATAGGCTCAGAAGAGGCGGAGGAGGAAAACTTTGTAGTAACGTGGAGCACACGAGAATACACATTGCTCAAGGATGGAATACTACCATCACCGGCCAAAATCTGTGACTTAATAGACTGAAGATTCGAATGTAACCCAGATAAGAACTTGGAGACATAAAATTCCTCTCATTGCTTCTTGATAACGTCAACATCATTAGTGATAAGATGATACTGATTCAACTCATTCATGAGTCCCTTAAATGTATTGTAGTATTCACTAACCGGCTTATCACCCTGTTGAGGCAAAATCAAATTTTGATATACCTCATAAACGCGAGAAACATTCTTTTCCATGTAAAACATCTCATGAACAAACTCCCAAATCTCTTTGGCTGAGGACAAGAACATAACACTTGAACACACAGTAGGTTCCATACTATTCCACAACCAGGACATAACCACATAATTCTCAGACACCCATTCTTCATAATCCTTACTATCCTTAGTAGGAGCAACAGACTTAATATATTTCAACTTCTTTCTGGCCCCTAAGGCGACTTTCATAGCTTGAGCCCACAACAAGTAATTAGACCCATTCAACTTAGTAGTGATAATTTGCATACTCACAACAACGGACGAAGAAATAGAACCTTTCTTGTCAGCCATATCAACCAAAAATAGTAGGAGTCTTATACCCAATAACAAAGGAAAAATACTAACAACGAACAAGAAGCAACATCAACACCAATAAACTCAAACGGAACTAACCAATAAGGTCCATAAAGGGACCGAGACAACACGAACGAAGAAACCACCAATCAAAATTGCCTAATCGAGTTTCGATGTATGTGAATATGATCCCTTGGATGATTGGAGTTCAAGAAAGTAAAGAAATCAGATCATGAATAGTGCTCGAAGGATAGTTACTGCATGAACAGTGTTCGATGAACAGTGCCTTCAGTGAGCAGTGCTTGGTGAATAGTAACTATGTAAATAGTGCTCACGTGAACAGTGTTGCGTGAACACTGCTGCGACTGTGATGGTGGTGGTGGTGGTGGTGGTGTGCGGCGCAGAGAAGCCTATTCGGGTGGATCTGATACCATGTTCAAAGAAAGAATAGAGAGAAAGAGAAGGCTTAACCTAATTAGAATATCCCACACTTATATATATATATATCAATCATATAATCACGGAAATTATAGAAATACCCTTAATGCTAATACTTATATTCTAACATGGGACAATCCCATTAATTTAGGATTGTTATTTTGGCTAGATTCCTATTGTTATTTGATTTCCTTTTGTGATAAAGTTGTCACACCCGTTCTAGAAATTTATGATTTTGAAAATGCATCATTTGAGATTTTGAAATTATTAATGTTATTAATAATTTGAGTTGAGGTTGACTGTGAGTCAACGGTAAGGTGTCAGTGAGGACACGAGAACATGGCAGTTCATATTGCATGGGCATGAGTAAATGGCATTTATATGATTTAAATGTTATTTGACTTTATCTAGTATTCCTGTGAATAATAATTATACCTGTGTAGTATAATTCTTGTATTTGGATACTTTAGTATATCATTTTGAGAACTGTGGTGAGAACGTGAGTGATACGTAAATTGAAAAAGTAAGTTGTGTAGAAATTCCACAGAAAATAAATTTCGGACGTTATTTTTGGACCCAAACGAAACTTAGTCGGAAACTTTTGGAATGTATAATTTTCACTCGTAAAGACATAAAATGATCGTATGCAAAGTTTCGAGAGCTAATTAGAAGTATGAGAAACTCGTGGGGAGGTAAACGCAATTTTTGAAAAGTTTGCCTATATATAGTAGTGGATGAGATTCATTCTCATCCAAAACTTGCCAAAAACATCTAGAGAGAGGAGAGAGAAGGGAGATTGGAGCCAACGGGCTTTGCGGCGCTGATCGACGACCGTTCGTCCGTCAGATTTTCTCCAGATTCAAGATTTGAACTCGTGGAGGTAAGAGCTACGTTTTGATACTACTTAGGCCATGTTTGGCAAATTTTTGTAAAAAATCTTAAGTCTAGACTTTTGGGAAAAATCCAGTAAAACTTGTAGGAATCGTCCCAAATTTGAAATCCGACGATTATTTAGCCCCCTAGACGATCCTTCAAAGTTTGAAGAGAATCGCATGAAGTATGAATTCTAGATCTATGAAATATATGGATTTTCATGTTTTGAACATCAACTTTGATATCCTTGGATCCGGGCAAAATTCATGTATAAGTTAGGCCCGTTAATTATGCACGTGAAATTATATAAAAAGCACGTATAACTGTTTATGTGAGCATGTTATGTGTCTACTTGGGTCAAAGGGGAGTTTGGTGCAAATTCATCCGGGGTAAGCTCCTCGAACCTTGAGGATTGTGATTTTGATTGTGATTGTGATGAAATTGGAATTGTGGTTGTGTCTGGTATGGAGGTGGACCCAACCAGGACACGGTACCTGGTATGGAGGAAGGCCCAACCAGTGTACGAGATGCGTGGTAGAGGTGGGCCTCCTACGGCATCGATCGGATGAATGCGTACCACTCACCCTAGAGACTATTTTTATGTGTTTTAGATGCTTAAACCATGAACTGTCATATAAGCATACATTTAGAATTGTGCACTCAGCATATAGCTGAGCAGTGGAGATGTACTCCATTGCAGGTAAGACGAAAGACAATAAAAAGCGTGTTGAGTAAGGCCGAGGAACGCCGGGGAATCACCATTGTATATGTTTTTGTTTTAATCCTAAAACTTGTGTAAGGATTGGGAAATTGTAATATGTTGTAATAGAACCATGGATTAGTTTCGTAATATCGAAATCTTGTAATTGAACGTCTGTAGTTATGTTTTAAATGTTGTAATTGGTGTTGGTTGTGATTGTTTGTGGAGATTTGAGAAGCATGAGTTAGTATTATCATCACAGGGCTGCCCAACAGGGGAACAGTCGACTGGACCCTAGATTAGTCGACTGGATCTCGTGGGATTGAGACACTGAAAGTGAATAGTAATGGAAACAGTCGACTGGACCCTTGATCAATCGATTGAGTCACTGTAGATTTTGGCTACTGCTTTTTATATATGGCAAAACCAGTCGACTGTACCATAAATCAGTCGACTGGACCCCTTTTGGAAGTATTGCATTTTGTTTCTGCATAACACAGTCGACTAGGTTCCCTGATCAGTCGACTGGACCTCTGTTGAGAATTTTGGGTTTTGGTTTCTGCTAAGTACAGTCGACTGGACCGTAGGCACAGTTGACTGAACCTCTGTTTTCAAAATTGATTCTTTTGGATGTGTTTCCAATTGGCCAAAACTTTTTATAACTCTGTTCCAATGGATTTTTCAACTCAGAGGGCAATGTTTCCTAAAGTTTTAAAATTCCCAGGGTTGTTTTAAAGTTCTTTCCGCTGCGTAAAGTTATATGATGATTGGATGAGCCTTGGTGGCGTGCCACGTGTCCTATTTCCATGCGTAGTGGGATGGGTCATGACAAAAGTTTTATTTGGAATGGATCTCTAATTTCTTGTTGGACAAGGAATGACTAAAAATTCTATAAAAGGGGATGGAGTATAGGAATTTAGGAAACCATTGATGTACCAAGTTGGAGGTCTCCCTCCAAGGGGGGTGCATGGTCTAGGGTGAGAGTGAGGGTTCTTTGTTTATTGAGAGTGGGTGTACAAGGGGTTTAAGGGTTGGGTTCTGGGATTTAATTCAATATTTTCTTGTATCGGATTTTATTCTCAATAGTGAAAGAAATGGTCTCTCGGGTGTGAATGTAGACAATGTTTGACCGAACCACGTAAAAATATGTTTTTTCTATGATGTGCATGTTTATTACTGTTGATGTGTGCCTGTGTGTTTATTGGAAGAATTTGATTCCACATTTTAAATTCCCAATGGGAATTGGGTTCGCCTTCTTCAGTTGCAATTAAAACATAACGTTTGAGAATCTCTAAATTGTCATTATAGCAAGTATTTTCCTTTCTATCTTAGGTATACATTAGTGATTAGTTGTTAACATGTTACTGAGAAAAGGGAACAATTGACTTGTACTATGGTTGTTGCCCTTTACCACATGGTCTGAACCATTTTCTATTATGCGAAGCATTTGTGATCACTTTTTTTGGGGGACCAAAATTTGTGCACACTTGTATAAAGTAAAGTATAATACAAGGAAGTGTTGCTGTCCATTTAAAAAAAATAGTGCTATATATATATTCCAAATTAGTATGTGACATTGAAGCTTCAATTAACAACCTCCACTAACCATGGTTCACTTCATAGTATATAATATAACTGTTAAAATATTAAAGAATTAAGTTTAACATTTAAATTTGAGAAGCATAATATTACTTTTAAAAAAAAAAAAAACCAAAATCCGCCTATTGGTTAAGCATAGAAATCATGGCAATCGGTAGTCCATGAACTATGGTTTAAGGATCCTTAGCAACGAGCTGCCCGGGCAGTATCCCAGCAGCGCCTGTGTGCCATTAGCAGGATCACACAATGGTTTTTTTTTTTTTTTTGCAATTTTTAAAAATACAAAAAAAACCCATCGTGTGGTCCTGCCAGCGCCACGTAGGAGCTGCCTGGATAGCTTGCAACTGCGAATCCGGATCTTTGGACTATGATGATTCGGGTTGTGGTTGAAGGGTTGAGGCATCTATCGAAGTTTTCGATTTCACCCAACTTCGACCCGTAAACTGTTACGGTTGCACATTATCTAATTCGCGCAACATCCCTCCAAACAACGTGTCTGGCTCACTCAATCAAAAAAATCAATGGTCACCCAAGGGCCCTCATTTTCGAGCTGGCACTTGGGGTACAAGAAAAAACCATAAATCGACCAAATCAAAAATTGATTGGTCAGTTTCCTAAATGTATGTACAAACTAAAACTGATCGCAAAGCCGTCTGAACTCCTAAAAAATCGACCGATCGATCGATTTATACCCCTATTGACCGGTTTTCAAATACCAAAAAAAATCAAAGAAAAAAACCTGAACTGCTGGCACTCATTAACAAAATCCTACGTTGTATAAAAGATCAAGTCCGAACAGTTTCATAACCACTATATACACTGTACAATTCAACTGCTACATATCACTTCGGCGGGATCGATTGAGTCTCAAATTCCATCAATAGTGCTGTCTTCTCACCTCGTCGTCGCCCCCCCCCCCCCCCTCTCTCTCTCTCTCTCTCTCTCTCTCTCTCTCTCTGCCCAAGTAAAGCTTCACCGTCTCACTCTTATGCTCATAGTGTATGTATGTATATATGTATATGTTTGTGTATATATAGTCATTTATGTGTTCGTTGGATCTCAAGTTTGCCATTTATTCAGGTTTAGGGTTCGTTCGTCGGGGCTATACTTACTCATTTTAGGTTTCATCAATTTGTGAATTAGGTTCCTCATTTATTAATAGTCTATTCAACTTTCTTCTACACTAAGATGAAGTTTATTTGCAAAAATCTCCAGTGAGGATAGTTGTAATAGCTTTTAAGGATTGAAGGTTCTTACTCCCAACTCATAGTTCAATTCTAGAGAATTTATAGAGAAAATTGAAAATAGAAAAATGGAAATTGAATCTGTTATAACACGTACTACACAACACACCCAAAAAAGAGCTGCGCTCTAGCTCTTTTAAATAGTAACGACTAATCTAACAACCAACCAACCACCCACCTTGTGGACCAATTAATACAAGCCAAATTAATTAATACATAGTTTGTTACAACTAATTGTATTTAGCAGAGACAATACAAAACTGGTTATAGCTGGGAGTTTGAATTCGATCAAACGGCTGAGATAGTTCCTCTACTTCGATTCATGACATAGCTCCAATGGGCGGAGTTATTTTCATTTCTAATCCTTCTACACATTTTGAGCGGCTATCCATTTTTTTATTAACCATAAAAAACAACGACCGTATACATGAAATATCATATGTTTGTCAACAATTGTTACACCTCACATTTCACATTACTAGAATCTGTGATGTTATGAATTAATTCTAATTCTTTCATTTTTTTTAATATAAGACTTATTCACATGGCCTAGTCTACCATGCCACAAATCAATAGAGTTCACTATATAAGCATAAGAAGATGCAATCTCATTAACAACATTAAGGACATTCAAAATAAACAGTCCTTGGTTACATACCAATAAACATGTCATTCTTAGTCATAACTATTTTATCGAACTCAAAAGTAAGCTTAACTCCAACCTTACCAAGCAAAGCAACTAACACCAAATTAGCATGAATATTCGGAACATGCAACACATCACTAAGAGAGAGAGTTTTTCCTGAAGTAAGTTTAAGAAGAACTTTCCCTTTACCAACCACTGGTACAGCAGAAAAATCACCCATAAAAACTTGCTCTTCATCATCTTTAAGAGGGGTATATGAGTTGAAAGCATTTCTGTCTCCAAAAATATGCCTTGTTGCTCCAGAATCAATGATCCAATCTTTAGAAGTTGCCGCCATTAGGACTTGTGAAACAACAGTAGCAATGACATCTTGAGTGTTGGGTCGGGTGTTCCATGGAATTCCATTGGTTTCTTTCGAGCGAACTGTTCGGATATTACTCTTACGCCTCTATTTTCAGGTGCATGTACTACGGTTATCGGTTCCGACTCCAATGGAGACATTGGAGGCAATCGCTCCGCTATATTTCGGATCATGTCACCCATATTCTCCATCATTTCTGCCATTTCATTCATTCGTCGAGTATGTGGTGATAACTCTCGGTCACCCATGATTGTTCAACCTGTTAATCTCGGTGCATAAACACTATGCATGTACAACAATATTTATAACATGTATGTATAACAACATACATATGCATCAAACATCTCTACTACGTATGGATGCACTCTAGAATATGTGACAATTCACTCAACACTCCACTCGTCGTCGAACGTTCCCAAAGTTTTGTTACCTCTAGCTCTGATACCAATAAATGTCACGACCCATCCCGCTAACGTGCAGAAATAGGACACGTGGCACACCATCAAGGCTTATCCAGTTCATTTCATAACCATACGCAGCGGAAAAGACTTTAAAACCACCTTGAGTGCATAAAACTTTTGGAAACATTGCTCTCCGAGTTGTAAAATCCGTATAAAATTGAAAACACAATCATATATCGAAACGAATGATTTTATGTTAAAAGGGATCCCAAAAGTACCCTAAGAACGAAACAAAATCTTTTGAAAATTTTCAGAAGGTATAGAAAACGATTTCTGGCAGGGGGCATTTTGACCGGTGGAACGACCCCATTCGACCGGTCGAATGACTCTTTAGCAGAATCCTGCATGAGCTGCAGAATTTTGCCCAAGGCATCACCCAACCTTACACCTTTTATTCTTCTACACAAGTTTACCTTATTTTAGACTTCACAAGCTACAAAGTGTTATCAAAACCAAAGTGTAGACTTACTGATAGAAACAATAACACAACAAGTTAAGGCTCGTTTGGCTTTAAAACATAAAAGCTCCATAACATGCCTCCCAAAATATAAATTTGACAAGTTAATGTTCAATATGCAAATCCATGGGTTCAGATTCATTACAACATAACTACAAGTAGTTTTAAGACATATTACAATAGTCTAAGTCATTCCAAAACTCCCATGTTTGAAGTAAAAAGTTTGAACTTCGCAAAATTTCATCTTTACAACATTTGGAATTGAAACAAAATATAACCAAGAGAAGAATCCCCGTCGCTCCCGCGGTCTCACTCCTCACGCTTCTTTTCACCTGCAATGGAGTAAATCTCCACTGCTCAGCTATATGCTGAGTGTACAATTTCTAACATATGCATATATGACAAAACATGCTTTAATCTCATAATCACATAAATAGTCTCTAGGGAGAAAAATACGCCTTCATCCAGTAGCGGCAAGTCCAAGCCTTAAACCGCGACGTCAATGGCTAGTCCAAGCCTACAACTATTACATCCCCAAGTGCCCTAGCAACTCCAAGCCTTAAACCATACACAGTAGCCGTCGCTACTAAAATTCTCAAACATCGAGAAGCTTACTCTGGCATGAATTTGTATTAGACTCCTCTTTGACCCACATAGGCAACTCAACGTGCTCGCATAAATTTAGACATGCTTTCCACATTTAATCGCGTGCATAATTAACGGGCCTAAGATTAACACATGAATTTCGCCCGGATCACAATTTCATCGTCGAAATATAAAAAATGTATTTCACCTATATATCATAGGCTAGAAATTCATACCTCGAGCTATCGTCGTAAAACTTTAAGGGAACGACTAGAAGCCCGAATACACGCCAAATCTCCGATCCTACGCAAAACCTACAAGTCTACACGTGTTTTCCCCAATTTCTTAGATTTAGAAATTCATAAAATCTTAGCCAAACGTGGCCTAAAGACTATCAATACGTAGCCCTTGCCTACACGCCAAATCTAGAAGCCCGAATACACGCCAAATCTCCGATCCTACGCAAAACCTACAAGTCTACACGTGTTTTCCCCAATTTCTTAGATTTAGAAATTCATAAAATCTTAGCCAAACGTGGCCTAAAGACTATCAATACGTAGCCCTTGCCTTGGGGAGTTCGAATATGCAATTTGGTGAAATTCAAACGGACGATGGGTTGCCGTTTGTCGTCGCAAAGCCCATAGGATCAATCTCCCTTTTCTCTCTCGTCTCTCAAGATATTATATGAAGTTTTCAAGAAATGACAATTTCATCCACCACTATTTATAGACAAACTCTTCGGGAATCACGTTTACTTCCCCGCGAGTTTCTTAAACACCTAGTTTATTCCTGAAACTTCGCACACGTCCATTTTATTGCTTTATAAGTGAGAACTACTAATTACAAGAGTTTTCAATTAAGTCTCGTTTGGATCCAAAATATACGTCCGAAAACTAAATTCCGTGGAATCTCTATACAACCTACCTTTTTATATAACGTAACACTCGCGTTCTCACAATAGTTCTCAAAAGATATCTAATGATACCAAAATTACTAGAAAGTATACTATACAGGTATAATTCACTATTCATAAAATATCAGATAAGTCAAATAACATTTAAATCACATAAATGTCATTTACTTGTGCTAAAACAAAATGAACCATCATGTTCTCGTGTCCTTACTAACACCTTACCGTTGACTCACAGTCAACCTCAACCTCATTTATCAACTAACATTGATAAATTTATAAATTCAATTATGCAAGATAAAACTTATAAATTTTTGGCACGGGTGTGACAACTCTCCCCTCCAAAAAGGAAGTTTGTCCCCAAACTTATACCTGATACGTCGAACAGGTTCGGATACTCATTCCTCATCTCCTCCTCGTTTTCCCACGTAGCTTCCTCAACTGAATGACTACACCATAATACTTTCACCATTGGAATCGTCTTAGTTCTCAAGACTTGTTCCTTCTGGCCTAGTATCTCTATTGGATGTTTTATGTAACTCAAGTTCTCTTGAATTTGTAACGGTTCTGGTACCATGATCTTACTTGTATCCGACATACATCATCTCAACATCGATACAAGAAATACATTATGCACATGTTCCAATTCTGATGACAACGCCAACCGGTAAACCACTGGGCCTACCTTCTCTAGGATCTCAAAAGGTCCTACGAATCTCGGATTGAGTTTTTCCCTCTTTCCGAATCGAACAATGCCTTTCGAAGGCAATACTCGCAAGTAGACAAAGTCTCCTACCTCGAATATCATTGGTCGTCGCTTAGAGTCCGCATAACTCTTATAACGACTTTGAGCTACCTTAAGTCACTTCTGAATCAATTTCACCTTCTCGGTAGTCATTTGCACTATTTCAGGTCCTAACAACCGTCTTTCTCCAACCTCGGTCCAACAAATCGGTGATCGACACTTACGCCCATACAAAGCTTCATACGGTGCCATGCCGATACTTGATTGAAACCTGTTGTTGTACGCAAATTCAATCAAAGATAGATGTTTCTCCCAATCACTCCCAACATCTAGAACACACCATCGAAGCATATCTTCCAATGTCTGAATCATACGCTCTGACTGCCCGTCGATCTGAGGATGAAATGCGGTACTGAAACTTAACTTCATACCCATAGCTTTTGGTAAACTTTTCCATGACCTCGATGTAAAACTACTGTCGCAATCTAATACAATCACTGCTGGAACCCCCCGTGTAGTCGTACAATCTCTTTCACATACAATTCTGCTAACTTGGACGGCTTAGTCGTCTTGATTGGTAGAAAATGAGCTGATTTTGTTAACCTGTCCACGATAACCCAAATTTTGTCATTCTTGTTAGGTGATCGCGGAAATCCAGATACAAAGTCCATTGTAACCTCATCCTATTTCCATTCTAACACTGGTAATGGCTGTAATAACCCCGTAGGTACTTGTATTTCTGCTTTGACCTATTGACATGCCGAACACTCGGACACAAACTTGGCAACTCCACGCTTCATACCTTTCTACCAAAAATTCTCCCGCAAGGTTCGATACATTTTATTGCTTCCTGGGTGAACTAAATATCTAGTACTATGTGCTTCCTCTATTATCCACTCTTTCAAATCTTTCACATTAGGTACACATAGTCGTTTCTCAAGCTTCAACGTCCCTTGTTCCAACACAAAATAGGTCGCTTTCCCAATGGTATCTCATCCCTCATTTTGCATAGGTAAGCATCATGAAACTGTTCCCTCTTGATTTCATCAATGATATCTGGGTATGCTATGATCGCCATCATTAAGCCACCACTCGTCTCTGGAATTACATCCAACTCTAAACGTTCCATTTCCTTTACCAATTCCTTTTGTTGTGTCAGCTCGTCGGCTAAGTTCCTCGGCGTCTTCCGGCTTAAGGCATCGACTACTACGTTATCCTTCCCCGGATGATACTCTATAGAAAGATCGTAATCCTTCATCAACTCTAACCATCTTCTCTACCTCATATTCAGGTCTCGTTGAGTGAAAATATACTTCAAACTCTTGTGGTCCGTGAAGATCTCACACTTTTCCCTGTATAGGTAATGTCTCCAATTTTCAAGGTATGAATTACTGCGGCTAATTCAAGGTCATGAGTCGGATAGTTAACCTTGTGTGTCTTCAACTGTCTAGAAGCATAGGCAATCACCTTACCACCTTGCATAAGCAAGCAACCTAACCCTTGATGCGAAGTGTCGCTATAAATTACAAATCCATCCGTTCCGATTAGTATTGTCAAAATAGGTGCTCTCGTTAATCGTGCCTTCAACTCTTGAAAACTGTCTTCAAATTCTTGACTCCATTTAAAGGTAACTCCTTTTCTCATCAACCTTGTCATAGGTAATGAAATCTTGGAGAAATTCTCAATAAAACGGTGGTAGTATCCCGCTAATCCCAAGAAACTTTGAATTTCATATACAGATGTCGGCCTCTGCCAATTAGATACGGCTTCTACCTTGTGAGGATCAACTGAAACTCCATTCTTGTCAATCATGTGACCAAGAAAAGTAATACTAGTTAACCAAAATTCACATTTCTTGAATTTACCAAATAGTTGCTTTTCCCGCAATCTCTGAAGTATCAGTCTCAAATGATTTTTGTGCTCTATCTCACTCGACGAGTAGATAAGAATGTCGTCGATAAACACTATCACAAAGTCATCCAGATAGTCTTTGAAGACTCGGTTCATAAGATCCATGAATGCGGCTGGTGCATTCGTAACTCCACCATCATCATTTGCTGGTTCTCCGGCCATAACCAAACTACATAAAGAGTAAGTCTATGGGCACAAACAAATCTCACAAACACAATGTGTCTATCTCTTTTCTCTATGAAATATACAGTGTCAATGGACCCTATCAGGAGAGAGATAGACACATTGTGATGTTTGTGGGATTGTATTTGTGAGATTTGTTTGTGCCCAAAGACTTACTCATACATAAAGAACTTATGTCCACTTAGAATATGACGTTTGATTGTACAAGTTTGGAGGGTTACTACCAACTTTATCTTTCCTAAAATTTGATCTTAAATGTTACTGTTAAAGCATGCTGATTCGTTGGTAGGACTTAATTAGAAGGAAAAGAAAAGACTTGGGTATAATGATAACGGATTAAAGTTTTGTAAAGCAATTTATTAGAATCCAGGGTTGGGCTGCTATAGAAGGACACAAATAATATCTACTATAGGTGAACAACGTGCTTTCTATTTCTTTCCTCCCAGGTGCTTGCATATGCATCACCTATATTTTTTTTCCCTTTTTGAAATTCTTACTTAAAAGTGTGTTCATTGATACAATTGAACTGTTAGTTAACTTAGTTCTTTGGAAAACCTATTTCAGTTTACATAATTAATTCTTTCCCCTCAATCTTGGTTTAACACGATGACTTCTCAAAAACTTCAAAAAAGTGATATTAGAAACCAGATATTTATAAAGTGAAATTGCTACAAAGAACAGATCAAGGATTTAAGGTTGGCATGAGTATTCTTTCCGTGAAGCCTCTTTGATATTTTTTTCTTTTTAATGTTCATGTACTTCTTCCACCACCCCCCCCCCCCCCCCCCCCCCTCCCTCTTTTTTTTTTTTTCCCTTTTCTGTTTAGGCCAGTGCTCTCCCCTCATTGCAATATTCTAAAAATCGCTATGCGGGAGGCGGATGGTGAAGGGAGGCTTAGGCGGAAAGTTTATTTTTAAACAAAATTAATAATATAGAGACAATTTTCATATAAACAAAATTCACATTTTCAACAAGCTAAGTTTCTAATTCTTCTTCTCCATATCTCTCTAGTACTCTCTCAATTATCGAACTCAAACTCTTACTACTCATCAAAGTTAACTCTTCATTAAACTCAACCCACCAAATTAAGTTTTCATCTTTTTCAAAAGCACCCTTGATTTAATTTAATCTCATTATACTAAAATTACAATCCCACCCATAAATTTTTAAAAACATTTTAGAAAAGACCTGCCTATGTCCGCCTGGGGCCGCCTAGTATCACAGCTTGACATTCTCTCAAACATTTGGTATGCATCCTATGGAAGAAGATTCTAGAGCATTGGAGGACTTGTACATTCTAGAAGAAGCTAGGACTTCTTATGCTCTTTTATATCTTATACTTTGTAGATTTTCATAGAGAATTTTAGAAGATGGTAGAGTTTGTAAATATTTAGATATTTCCTAAGAGTATTCTAAATAGTTGATGAGGACCATTAGATCGAAACGATCTAGCCGTCCATTGTATTCTTAGTTCTCTATAAAATGGAATGACTAGTAACATTATAAAATGGGGAATCTAGGGCGGTGGAGGGGGGCCAAGTAACCCATGCTTCATAGTCTGCAGAAGTCACTCACTTAAAAAAAAAAAAAACAAACAAAAAGTCTGCAAGATTCTGCAGAAGTCATGCTTGACTACACCCCTGTTAGTTTGTGTTTTCATTTGTACTTTCTTTTTTCTAATCTTAAAATAACTTAAATAACCTGATATTTGAGAGTGTTTGAATCAAGAACTGAAAGAGATGACATTACTACTTTCATTATGTTGAGATTATTTCAATACGGAGTATCTTTTTTGTTAATTGTTTATTTATTATACTTACATTTTTTTAGAGGCTGATGCCGCATCAGTTATCAAACTAAACCAATCCAAGATATTAAAAGTAAGAACTATTAAGGTTGATTCTTATCCACTCGATCTATAAGATACATTTTTTTTCCTTCTTCAGAGACCTTAAAAATTCTAAAACAAAAAAGCATTTCTCCAAACATTTTGAACTTTGAAGGGTTGTCTTGTCTTCATATCTTTGTCCTGATAATGAACACAAGACTTCTGGAATATTTTCTCAATGAGGAATGCCACATAGCTGCTGAAGTTGGAGATTTGAATATGGTGAAATTTCTCATCAAAAGAAAGCCAAAAGTAAATGTCTATAATGAGCAAGGAGTAACACCCCTACACTCGGGGGCAGGTTTTGGTATGAATTAGTTTTCACTCAAGTGTTACATTTTGATTGAGTCATTTGGAGTTTGTTTAAACGTAGTGTATTTTTCTATTTTAGAAGTGACACGTGTTCATGAAAATTAATCCTAATATTGCAAAAAATGTGGAGATTGTAAACAATTTTTTTTTTTTGGAAAAAGGTGCTGAAGTGAACCCCACTAGACAAGCAGTTTCAGGAATGCCACTCCATTATGCTATATCAGAAAAATTTAATATCCAAGTGGTTGATCGATGTTGGGAAAGAATACGAGAGCAAACTAATATTGTTTATATACGATTTAATACAAATTTATCCTCACTTAATTAAATTACTGATTTTTGTGGTTGTATAGCCAGATGAAATGGTTTTAGGTGTCATACCATTGTTAGTAGCTATTTTAAAGGGAAATGTTGATTTGACTAAACTTCTTCTTGAGGTTACTTCTCCAAACAATATGTATTTTTTACATTCACATTCTTTTAGTATCATTTGGCTCGATGTAAATAGTGTGTTAACTTCTTCTTTTTTAGCCTCTGAATTTTACTTGCTCAATTGAGGACCCCAAACATTGTTAAGGAAGTTGTGAAACAATAGTTGGATAGGGGGTGTTGTCATACCCCAACCCGCCTAGCAGATTAGGGTCGTGTAACAAGGACACCCAAATCTAATAACACTTTATTAACATTCCAGGATTAAAGTTAAAACTCATTTAAAACAACTTGAATTTGAGAACTATCTCACTCAAGTGCTCAAGGAGCTTGAGCGCTCATGCCTGAAAAAGGCCCCCTCAAGCGTTCGTACACATGAGCACTTGGGCAAGCTGTTAAGCCTCATGCGAGCTAGCGTCGCTCTACTCGAGCAGTCGCAGGTGCCATTTTTGCAAAAAATAGTATGCTACTGTTGCTAATTTCCCTAAGTCACTACAAGAAAATGTGCTTTGGCGACAAACAGATTTCGTCGCTAAAGGTTTTAGCGACGAAAAAATTTCGTCGTCAATTTCGTCGCCTTTGCCTTGTCGCCAAAGGCCCCTAGCGACGAAATTTATCTTTTGTCGTCATAGACAAAATATGGCGACAAACTAATTCGTCGCTATTGATCACAATTTTCGTTGCCATTGATGCACATTTTGTTGCCAAAAGAGTCATTTTTTTGTAGTAATTTTGCATTAGCGACAAAAAAATTTCGTCGCCAATTCATCATATGCAATGGCGACAAATTATTTTCATCACCAATTCATTTTCAGCATATGCAACGGCGAAAAAATAATTTTGTCGCCAAATATATAAAATATTGGTTACTTGTATTAGCGATAAAAAAAATTCGTCGCCAATTCATTTTCATCATATGCAATGGCGACGAAATAATTTTGTCGCTAAAATTATATATTCTAGTAAATAGAATTATTTAAATATGCTATAATCCTGTTTGTTCCTGTTTATCACAATAATTTTCAAAACCAAAAGAGACATTCATATTAAACATAAAAAGTCTTAATGTTTCTGAGTAACTTCATTAAGCAACAAAAATTAATATTGTTAATTGTTCATGTACCCAACGAAAAAAATTAAAGATTAACAAAAGTATTAGCGCATTGTTCACTATATAACAAATTGTTTGACTACATAACAAAAGTAATAAGATGTGTCCGACTATCTACCGATCCACCATATCTACACAATTGTTCATTACATAACAAATTGTTAGACTACATAACAAAAAGTGACATATGTGGCCGACTACCTACCGATCCACCATATCCACACCCAATCTGCATGAAACCAATGAAAATCATTAGTATCTTTTAAGTTAGTGAACGAATATAAAATATGTGAAATGTAAAGTAATTATAAGTTGAGTTTTAAACCATCAAAGATACTATTATAATTTATAAAGTAATATAAATTAAGTGCATATTTTCTACCAAAATTTGGCAGAGCTCCGTTTGTTTATTAGATATCCCAAAAAATTCAAATCACAACACAACAGAATATCATCTCCCTATCCATATTCTAACTTCAACAAACAATCAAGTTTCATGGGTAGCTTCATCCAATCAAAAAACAATAACTAGTTATTTTAGGTACTGTGTTTTCTTATTTACGATTTGTGCTCTAATTGCAAACCGTGAGTCTGTATTCCATTCCACTTCTTCCTACAAGTTTCTTTAGTCGTATATGAGGTTTATGTCTGGATTCATAGAATTCACACTGTTATTTGATCGTTATGCCCAATATACCCCCATTTTTGAGTTTTTATATCTTAAGTCACCACTCCTATAACTTGCCAACCGTAAGTCCGTATTCCATTTCGCTTCTTCCTACAAGTTTCTTTAGTCGTATGTGAGGTTTGAGTTCCGATTTGTGGACTTCAGGTCGTTATTTGACCATTCTGCCATTTAAAACACCAAATATATGGTTATTTTTTTTTTTCGAATTTAAGCTATGAACTCGGGTAACTTACCAAACGGGAACCCGCTTTCCATTCCGATTGTTCCAAAAGTCTATTTAGTCCTACATGATGTGGGAGTGCAGTCACACGGCATCCAAATGTAGCCCTTTTTGTGTCTAGATTCTGATTATTGTGGATCCAAAAGCTACTTACCAATTACTGTTCGTGCGGATGTAGCCGTTGGTTGTCGCTGTCGATCCGCTTGCCGCCGCGAGCATGCGCCATACCCTCTTCGTCACACTCTCTCTCTCTCTCTGTGCACCGACTATAGAAAGCCCTAACCCCCTTTTTGGTTTTATTTTTGTTTTAACTTTATTTGTTTTTCTAGAGAAGGAGATTTTATTAAATCCAATAAAATTAAAATAAATTCAACAAGATTTTTTTCTTTTTTCTTTTTTTTCTCAAAAATGACAAGATTTTATTCTTTGACAAAAAAAATGATTTTATTTATAATTTTTGAATTCCAAATTGGTTCTATATGTTTAGTCGGTTGTACTATCAAAAGCATTTCGGAGTCAATTTGGGATTCAAAATTTGGGAAGCACAACATTATTTATTCAGTGGCATAGATGTCAAACAATTTCGAAATGAATTTAGTATTCAAAATTTGGGAAGTATGGCATTATTTATTATAAACCTACAATATTTCAACTTTGAATAACGATAATGCTTCCCAAATTTTGAATCTCAAATGTTTTGTCAGTTGTACCATGTGAAGTGATAGTGATTGGTTGTATCATATGGTATAATCGACAAAACATTTGGGAACAACTTTGGTATTCAATATTTAACACCCTTTTTTTTTCATTCGTCTGAATTAAAGAAGTAACACTGGCTTTTCTTTTTTCTTTCTTTGTCTTTCTTTTTTTGGAGGGAGGGACATTGTGAATTTGTATTATGAGTAATGGTACGACATACAACTTCACGTCGTACAACTATTAAAGCATTTGTGAACCAAATTAAGGATTTCAATTTGGAAAGTATAGCATTACTCAAATATTTAACACATTAATGGTATGCTTCCTAATTTTTATATCTCAAATGTGGTTTCTCAAGACATGTGACTATGGGACCACCTGATATGGGGTGATGTGGTCACATGGAGGGGGGAAAACAATTTGGGGAAAAGTATTGGGCAGGCAAATATTTGGGGTTTGGTCACATGGTGTATAATTTTCATTTTTTTCATTTACATAATTACTTTTATACTCCTATATGTATTGCAATTTAATTTAAACAATTAATGTGTATAGGATAGATAAGTTAATGCCAAATTTTTAAAGTTATTTAAATAATTTAATTTTGAATACATTTTTCTCACCCCAAAATTACTCATCTATTACTCACCCAACACTTCTATTGGTTAATGCAATGGGATCCAGGATTAAATAATAATTAATTAACCGATGGCTTTTCTTCAATTTTTTTTTGAAAATTTAACAAAAGGGTAATGTTATGCTTTCTAAATTTTTATCCCAAAAATGATTCCTAAATAATGTGGCAGTGGGGCAAGGAACACAACTCCCAATTAAAATTCAACTGGTCCTATTGTACTAGACTTGACCCCACTTTGAAAATGGAATTTTTATCACTCACTTTAGGCGACGAAAAAAAATTTCGTCGTCATAGACATCACTTTGAAAATGGAATTTTTTATCACTCACTTTAAGCGACAAAATAATTTTTTGTCGCCATAGACATCACTTTGAAAATGGAATTTTTTATCACTCACTTTAGGCGACGAAATAATATTTTGTCGCTATAGATTACTTTAGGTGACGAAATAATATTTCGTCGCCATAGACATCACTTTGAAAATGGAATTTTTATCACTCACTTTAGGCGACGAAATTTTTTTCATCGCCATAGTCATTCACTTTGAAAATGGAATTGTTTATCACTCACTTTAGGCGACGAAATATGCGACAAAATAATATTTCGTCACCATAGACCTCACTTTGAAAATGAAATTTTTTATCACTCACTTTAGGCGACGAAATAATATTTCGTCACCATAGATCACTTTAGGCGATATTTCGTCTCCATAGACATCACTTCAGAACTCACTTTAGGCGACGAATTAATATTTCGTCGCCATAGGCATCGCTTTAGGCGACGAAATAATATTATTTCGTCGCCATAAACATCACTTTAAAACTCACTTTTAGCGACGAATTAATTTCGTCGCCATAGGCATCACTTTAGGCGACGAAATGTTATTTCGTCGCCATGGACATCACATTAGAGCTCACTTTAGGCGACGAATTAATATCTTGTCGCCATAGGATTCACTTTAGGTGACAAAATAATATTTCGTCGCCATAGACATCACTTTAGGTGACAAAATTATATTTTGTCGCCAAAATTGACACTTTAGGTGACGAAACAAAATTTTTCGTCGCCAAATTTATATTTTTTTCAACCTCTTAGGAGACGAAATTTAATTTTGTCGCTAAAACTATACTTTTGGCGACAAAATTTAAATTTCGTCGCCATGTTTCATCGCTAAAGCCCATTTTTGTTGTAGTGAGTAAAACATGTCAAAACAAAGCCAATTCAGCTGAAATCCATTCCAATATATAAAGAAGTTCAAAACATAACTATGAAAACATTTGATACATGCTCTAAACATATATAACCACATACATTACAAACTAAACCATAAGCAACTGATCTCTCTCCCAAGCTAGAATTCATTTATACTACAAATACAAACATAACTTCAACCATGGAAACTAGTTCAACTTCAACTCCAACCTTCATAAGCATGCATATTTACATATAAGCATATAAACAACATCAACTCTAAACCACCTTGAGACCCCCAAACTCATCACCTCTCACTATGCTCTTCCGTACCTGAAATGGTTAATAACCACAAATTTGTCTAAGCTTTTGCTCAGTGAATGTGCGATTCATGCAATCAAAGTGTGTAATGAGTCAAATACGATAGTTAAAGATTCACGGCAATAAATTAGTCTCCGGTATGTCAAGTAATCTAACCACCACTGTTCCAAACCCATAGTTCCAAATCTTTATCACTTTTTCCATCGCATATAGCGATATTTCTCTCTCTATGACTCGTAGTCACCACTTGTTTGTGGTTGTCACCACTACCCTACCTGTGAGGAGATTCGACTTCCCTTCATTACGGGATAATAATGGTGATTGCTACTTGACACCCATTGACCCAATTAAGCACATAAATACCTCAATATATCAACATGGCAATTTCAACATTTAGACATGTTAAGCTCTAAATAATCATATGCTTGTCTATTTGTTCATGAACTATGCATTCTAAAGCAACTAACAATATGACAACATCATTAAATATCAAATTTTGGGATTAGGACACATCTCGTGTTTTGTTGAGCTCTCTACTCTACTTGTAAATGCTTGTACCTTTTTCACTTTCTTCTGTTCCTTTTTTCTTGCATTCCTTAAAGTTGAGATCTCATGCTTCTGTTTCAGTTTCTTATGATTTTCTTTCTTATTTCAATCACATAAGCTGATTTAGTTCTTTCGGATAACTCAAATTTCAAATTACAGTTTATTTTTGCATTTGGGTTCCAGCTTCTTCCGTTCTTTCTCGCTAATGGTGGTTTGTACACAAGTAATCCTTCATATCATGTGATTGTGCTATTCTTGCAAAAAAAAATTTATCTTTTGTCCATGTGTGGTTGATTTGGTGCATATATCAGACCTCTCAATTTGTTAAAGATGAAGCTACTGAAGAAAAGGGTGAGCGTGGCAGAATGGTGAGTGTTGGATTCTCATTCTTTTGCTGATTGGCACACATTTTTTGGTAAACTATAAAATATATGTCAAAGACAATATCATCTAAAGCATTGTAGGTATACTTGATAGTGAACTAGAGTATTTTGTGGTTGGACTGAAAATTTTACCATGCTAGTTCAGTTAGCAGGGCAAGTTGTATAACGACTGTTGGGATGTGTTTGCTTATATGTTGTATTTGTTATTTAAGAATAATGTTTTCTGTATCTGCTCTGTTTATTGGCTTTTTGTACATGGGACAATGGGAGTTGCAATTTACCAATTCTCTATGGTGAATAAATGTTGCTTTACTTGTTTTAGGCATCCTTCGTTGGAGCAATGGCAATTGTGGACTTGGTGAAGACAACCTTAGGGCCTAAGGGAATGGTAAAGTTGATTATTTCTGCAATGGGTTGACATATCAGAAGATACTCCTATTTTTGATTTTAACCTTCACTGCATACCTTACTATGATTATATACTCATTGTTGTAATTTCCTGCTAGGATAAAATTTTACAATCAACTGGTAGAGGACACAGTGTCACTGTTACCATCATTTTAAAGTCACTTCACATTGACAACCCCGCTGCTAAGGTGCTTGTTGGTATCCTTAGTATTGGTTTTTGTTGTTATTTTGGTGCCTTAAAGGTAGTTGTGATTTATGAGTCTTGTTCTTGCTCATGAAACTTGCATGTGGTTCTAGAAGACCTTTTTTGGCACCAAAGGTTGCATCCCGTATATTGACGTGAAAGTTACCATTTGCAGAAGTGTTTATGTGCCAATGGTTAAGCAAAGACACATGGCTAAAATGTTTTATTTCTGGTAATCCTTAAATTAATATCTAGACATTTTGAAAGTTCAAGATGATGAAGTTGGTGATGGGACTACTTCTGTAGTTGTGTTGGCTGGGGAACTGTTAAGGGAGTCCGAAAAGTTAGTGGCGACAAAGATCCATCCAATGACAATAATTTCAGGTTAGATTAGTCTTCTCTTAGCATCGTTTCCCCATATTTTCTTGTGTCGTAAAATGAATGTTCCATGCACTATTATGGGTAGTCTTTCATAGTGTTTGGTTGGATGTATGAGGATTACTTATTTGCCTCTAAGAAAAGATGCTACATTTTCAAAATTACAACAAAAAAGTATATGAACATGCTTTTGTTCATGAAGTTTGGCTATAGGTATTTCAAATACTATTTCCGTTTATGTTAATATTTGAAGCTCGCTTTGTCTTAAAGTTTATTATGATACCTGTTTCATTTCTTCAAGTAATCGGATGGCAGCTGAATGTGCTCAAGATGCATTGCTGCAGAAGGTCATGGATAATAAAGAGAGCGCTGGTATCGACTGTTAACTTCTGATTATCTATTAGTGGCGATTGATTTTCATGCTTGGTTTTCACTTACACGGAGTTAGAAAATTGGTTTATCTTACTACGTCAGTTTGTGATTGTAAGGATGAACTCTCAGAGTCTGAGCTATCTTGTATACAATTTTTTCTCCTTCACAATTTGATTTCAAAAAATGGCATATATACACCTGATTGACAGGTTCTTAAGATAGGAATGCAGCAAATGCTAGTTGCTTAACTTAATGCCTTCCTTGCATTGTAACAAGTATAATGCTTTAATTACTGGCCAATGCAGATAAATTCAAGTCAGACTTGATGAAGATTGCAATGACTACTTGGAGTTCAAAAATACTTTCCCAGGATAAGGAACGTTTTGCAAAATTGGCTGTTGATGCTGTTATGAGGCTGAAGGTTAGTAATTCTTGACTTAGGCAGAGTATATTGTATATGACATGTAAACTACAACATATGTTCCTTTTGACCTGTGACGTGCGTAAAAAGTTTAGCTAGGGTGTGGGCATCGAGGTGGAATTGTAGAGCATAGTCTTAAAATTGTTTTGTCAGGTTTGAACACAGAAATTGTTTTCAGATGGAATTGTCTTGGGCATACATTTATTTGTTTTTTCTCCGAAGAAGCTGTATGGTAGTTACTAAGATCTACTTTATTTATTATAATCATCATTAATTCTTTCAAAAACGGACAGCTACTCCAGTTTTTGCATTTTGTACTTTATTGCTGATATGTCGATCTGTTTTCACTTGATATCTTTTGGAAATCGCAGGGCAGCACAAACTTAGAAGCCATCCAGATAATTAAGAAACCTGGAGGATCATTGAGGGTTTCATTTTTAGATGAGGGGTAGGATATCTTAACCTAATGACTTTATATGATATGCTTCCATTTAGCACCACGTGATGTGCTTCCATATGAAGTGTTTTCACTTCATTAATGTATCATATCCTGCAAAAGGAATGCTTCTTTGTTTCCATGTTATCTATTGTTAGGCCATATAATTCGGAAGTGTCAGCAAGGAAAATGCTTTTTTGCAGAGATTCATGTACTTTTTTTTGATAGAGTTTCTATTGCTATGACTGCAGTACTGCACAGACTGCTACATACTAAACCTCTATTTGGTTGAGCTATTTTTGGTACAAAAGGTAGATAAGCCGAGTAATTATTTCAAAATTGTATATCTTACCGGCCAAGTACTTTTAAATCTTAAATATTTTCCTTTTAAGGATGTGAAAGAACTGAAAACTCTTCTCTGCCATGCTTGATTCGCGATTTTCTTAGTCACATCACATCTGCTACTGTCCGCTGTTTTTCATACTTTCGTTTCTACTTTCAAGAAAATAAAAAGTTCTTAAAAAAATCTTAATGACGTGCCGCCTTTCTTAGTCAACTGAATAGTTGACAAGGCCCAGTATGCTTCGTCTCTCATAAATCTTAACATTACCCTTTAAAGGACGCAAGAGATTTGAAAACTCTTCTCGATCATGCTTGATTAACTATGAGACGCATCACCTATTCTATTGAGGTCTGTTTTTGATGCTTTAAATTCAGGAAAGTCAAAAGTTCTACAGTTTTCTGAATGGTGCATGTGCTGCATTTCTTAGTCACCTAAATAGCTGAAAAGCTCTATATGGTTCATCTGTCCATATTCGTACTAGGGCATACGTACAAATCTAAGGCATACATACACACGTGTTTACTTCTCTGTTACTCCATTGTCGAACAACTAATCAAATGTTATATATATTCCATTTTCTTGTTATTCTTCGTAGTTTATGAAATCTGGCACTTAATTTTACTAGATGGTTTAGTTCCTAATGGTGTTCTACTCATTGTGCAGATTTATTCTAGACAAAAGATAGGTATTAGCCAGCCCAAGCGGATTAAGAATGCAAAGATCTTTGTGGAAAATACTGCAATGGATACAGACAAAGTGAAAATTTATGGGGCACGTGTTCGTGTTGATTCAATGTCTAGGGTTGCTGAAATTGAAGGGCTGAAAAAGAGAAAATGAGAGACAAGGTGCAAAAGATTATAATTTATGGCTTATGGGATTAATTGCTTTGTCAACCGACAATTTATCTACAATTTCCCACAGGAACTCTTCACTGACGTTGGGGTACTTGCCATTGAGCATGCTGATTTTGATGGCATTGAGTGCTTGGCTTTAGTTACTGGTGGTGAGATTGCATCAAGCTTTGACAATCCAGAATCAGTTAAGCTTGGGCACTGCAAGCTCATTGAATAAATTATGACTGGTGAGGACAAGTTGATCCATTTCTCTGGTGTTAATATGGGTCAGTCATGTACAATAGTATTGAGAGGTGCAAGGTACATTATTTCAACTGTCTGCTTTTTCTGGTCTTCTAGTTTCGCGCATTCTCTATGATTTATATGCACGCTTACCATCTAAACCACTATTGTTTCCCACCCCGTGTCTATTACCTTTCAGCTTAGTTTCGTTGTTCATTATACTTTTCAAGAACCTTGAAATCCATTGTATGCACTCACGCTTTGCATTAATTTGTACCCTTCATGCATAAATTACAGACAGGAATAAGTACTTCACTGTTGAGGTTATTAGCTGTTTATAACATGTTCTGTTTCGACGAAGTGGTGCGAATTTAACATCGTCAATTAGTTGGATGATTATCCAACCCTGAAACCTATTATCGCATGTCTATAATTAATTTACTTTGGTTTGGGATGTGAAAGGCATTAACATAATTAAAACTTGAAATCCTTCATAAGCACTAAGCTTGATAGAGTCTCGTTCTGACACGCACTTCTTTTATTGTGAGGGGCTTGTTTATGATTTTTTAAAAATAGGATCAGGTTGAGTCCTATTGTTACTTTCTATTTGCTTTTTTTGTAAAAACAGTGTTGGTCTGGAAATGAACCTGGTTTAAGTGTGATATTTGATTTAGCAGACTCCTATGCAGTATAAATAGCATCTATCAAACACTTTTGAAAGATAGAACTGGTCTACTTATGAGCCACAAAACTGGTTCTGAGTCTTCCAAAACAGCCCGGCCTTAGGAGAGTTCTGTAGCTCACACAAATTAGGGTGGCCCACATTTGCTATTAAAGCACACATGGGCCCATATGGGTTAAGAGCTAGGACCTTTACCTTGTAGAAATTATATTTGACGCTGACTTGCTTTGCCAGCTTTCATGTGCTTGTTGAAGCGGAAAGATCTTTGCATGATGCCTTGTGTGTGCTGTCTCAGACAGTGAATGATAGCCAGCAGGTTTTTGCTCGGACGTGGTTGGCCTGAGATGGTGATGGCAAATAAAGGCGGTGGATGAGCTGGCCCGGAAGAGTACTGCTAGAAAAAAAAATCTCAAAGGTACTTCTTGCCATTCCCACTACTATTGCTGACAATGCAGAGGTTTTGGACAGTCACAGTGCTGAGTTGATTGCAAAGCTTCGTGCAGAACACCACAAGAAGGGAAGCAATGCTGGGATTGATGTCATTTCTGATTCTGTGACTGTAAGTATAGCTGTTAAAAATGGGAATTAATACTACAAGAGTAATTCTTTGGGCACATTAAGAGTTACGTAAAAAAGAGTATACAAAAATCACAATGTGTCTTATCTCTCTCCACTGTGGCCCCACTGTGTCAGTAGACTCCACCAGAAGAGATAGACAAAAAGTTTATCTATACTCTTTTTGTGTAACTCTTATGTGCCCAAAGAGTTGCTCATACTACAATATATTCTACCAGTTCTACGTGTGCCAAATGCATCATGCACCAATCAATTTGCTCAATTCTTACTTTGTTGTAACTCCGCTGGTCTAGCTATTCTGGGGAGCATAATAATATCCTGACAATTGTTAGAATTAGTTTTATTAGCTTTAGGGTAGTTTAATCTTTTCTTTTATATTAGGGTAATACTGTATACCTAGATATTCTATTATTATTGCCTCTTCTTTTTCATTGTATTCATTCATTCAGTTTTAGTGTTATGAAAAACTCTAGCTCTCTTTTTTCGGATGATTTTGGTTCGTTGTTGGATTTCTCTCTAATTCGGATTCAGATTCGTATTTAGATCTCGCACTGCTTTGCGCTCGTTTTTGGATCTGTCTGATTCTGGTTCGTTTGTTTTGTATTTTTGGATCTGTCTTTGATTTTGGGTTCGCTTGTTTTGTGTTATTTAATTGCTTCGTTTTCGTAATGGCTACTGAACGTGATGATTCGCTTCAAGCGATTAGTGTTAAACTCGATGGCAAGAATTTTGCATATTGGAATTATGTGATGAAAAATTTTCTGAAGGGGAAGAAGATGTGGGGTTATATCAATGGGGATTTTAGTAAACCTACGAATGAAAATGCTGATAAATTTGCAGAGTTGCTAGATGTTTGGAACACAAATAATTCGAAAATCATTACTTGGATCAACAACTCCGTTGCTCCCTCAATAGGTATGCAGTTGGCAAAGTTTGAATATGCAAAGGAGGTGTGGGATCATTTGGCTAAATTATTTACACAGTCTAATTTTGTGAAAAGGTACCAATTAGAGTGTGATATTCGTGCCCTTGAACAAAAAAATTTGAGTATTCAGGAGTTCTATTCTACAATGACAGATCTTTGGGATCAGTTAGCTCTCATGGAGTCGCCCGAATTGCGGGCCTTTGCACCATATATCACTAGTAGGGAGGAACAACGTCTGGTTCAGTTTTTGATGGCTCTACGTGAAGATTTTGAGGGCCTTCGTGGGTCCATTCTCCATCGTAGCCCACTTCCGTCCGTTGATTCTGTTGTTCATGAGTTAGTAGCCGAGGAAATACGTCTCAAGACACAGTCTGGAAAGGGAATTCTCCCCGACTCTACTCTGTCTGTTTTAGCAGCCCCTTTTCGACCACAGTCCAACAATCAGAATAAGCCTTACTCGAGAGTTGGTAGTGATGTATGCAGCTACTGTAAGGAGAAGGGTCATTGGAAGGCTCAGTGTCCTAGGTTGGGTCGTGCAAACCAGCCCAATAACAACAACCAGCCCTCACATGGTAGATCACCACAACACCAGCAACCTCAATCTTCTCATTGGAAATCTGACAACCAATCTCAGCAGCGTTCATATAGGCCTCCACAGCCTAATACTGCAGCAGTTATACCACCATCAGACTCATTTGGACCCGGTTCCCCTTCCCCATCTACTCCGTCCATGACCTCCCTTGCTGAGCAATTTCATAAGTTCCTTGCCATACAGCCACATGCTATGGCCACCTCTTCACTAGGTATGTCTTCAGGTATGTCCTCAGGTATTTGGGTTTTAGACTCTGGAGCTTCTAATCATATGTCGCCTGACTTGTCGTTTTTTGCTTCCTTATGTCCTGCTTCCTCTTTGCCTGTTATGACTGCTGATGGTACTCCCATGCCATTAGCAGGTGTTGGGTCTGTTGTCACACCTCATGTATCTCTCCCTAGTGTTTACCACATTCCTAAACTTACTATGAATCTTGTTTCTATTGGTCAGCTTTGTGATGCAGGTTATTTAGTCTCTTTTTCTTCTACTTTTTGTCATGTGCAGGATCCGCAGTCTCAGACGCTGATTGGGACAGGCCGTAGGCAAGGGAGATTATACATCTTGGACAAGCTCAATGTACCAGTGGTTGCAGCTTCTAGTGTTGACTTGTCATCCTTTCATTTAAGTTCATCTTCGTCTAGTTTTTATTTATGGCATTCTCGCCTTGGTCATGTTTCAACCTCTCGTTTAAAATATTTAGCTTCTACAGGAAAATTAGGAGATTTACAAACTCATGACATTTCTGATTGCAGTGGTTGTAAACTGGCAAAATTTTCCGCTTTACCATTTAATAGAAGTATTTCTTATTCTCTTGCACCATTTGATTTAGTCATTCTGATGTGTGAGGACCCTCTCCTGTTACTACAAGAGGGGGGTCTCGATATTATGTATCATTTATTGATGATTGCACTCGTTACTGTTGGGTTTATCTTATGAAACACCATTCAGACTTCTTTGATATTTACAATACCTTTCGTGCTTTTGTTAAAACTCAACATTCTGCTGTCATCAAATGTTTTAGATGTGATTTAGGTGGAGAGTATACCTATCATTAATTTCGTGAGTTGCTTGCTTTAGATGGAACTATTCACAGTCCTCTTGTACAGACACTCCTGAGCAAAATGGTGTTGCTGAAAGGAAATATCGGCATATTGTTGAAACTGCTCACTCTCTTTTATTATCTGCATATGTCCCTAGTGATTTTTGGGGAGAGGCTGTCCTTACTGCTGTCAATCTAATTAATAAAATTCGTCCTCTCACTGCTCAGGTCTGTCACCTTTTGAAAAATTGTATGGGCATGCTCCTGATTATTCTTCCTTAAAGGTGTTTAGTTGTATTTGTTTTGTCCTTCGACCTCATGTAGAGCGTACCAAATTGTCACCTAAGTCTGCTATTTGTGTTTTTCTAGGTTATGGTGAGGGTCAGAAGGGATATCGTTGCTTTGACCCACTTACTAAAAAACTATATGTCTCTCGTCATGTTGTGTTTCTCGAGCACATACCCTTCTTTTCTATTCCTGATAATCATCATGAGTTGACTAAATCTGATCTCATCCATCTTGACCCATTCTCTGATGATACCGATAGTGTGCCCTCTCAAGCCCCATGCACCACTGATATTGTCTCACCTCATGGTTCTACTTCTGCTGATACTGGTACCTTGCCGCTTGATGCTACCTCCCTTCCAGAGGCCACTGAAGCACCTACTGAGACTGTGGAACCTCCTCGCTATCCTGCTCGCACTCGTAAGTCTACTCAATCACCTGTTTTGTTTATTCTTGTTATTCAGATTCTTTTGCTTCATTTTTAGCTTCAGTTCATGATCTCTCTGAGCCTCTGTCCTATAAAGAGGCAGTTCTTGATCCTCTTTGGCAACAGGCTATGGCAGAGGAACTCTCAGCATTGTATAAGACAGACACTTGGAGTTTGGTTCCCTTACCTTCTGGTAAGAGCGCTATTGGTTCTCGTTGGGTTTATAAAATCAAAACCAAATCAGATGGGTCTGTTGAGCGGTACAAAGCAAGATTGGTTGCCAAGGGTTTTTCCCAGCAGTATGGTATGGATTACGAGGAAACTTTTGCTCCTATTGCTAAAATGACTACTGTTCGTACTCTTATTGCAGTTGCTTCTATTCGTCAGTGGCATATAACTCAGATGGATGTTAAAAATGCTTTCTTGAATGGAGACCTCCAAGAGGAGGTTTATATGGTTCCTCCTCCGGGTGTTCCTCATGGTCCTGGTGAAGTTTGCAAGCTTAAAAAAGCCTTATATGGTCTTAAACAAGCTCCTCGAGCTTGGTTTGAGAAGTTTTCCACAGTGATTACCTCATTTGGGTTTTCCTCTAGTGAGTATGATTCAGCTCTCTTTATTAGGTGTATCACTGCTGGTCGTATTATGCTTTCTTTGTATGTTGATGATATGATTATTACTGGTGATGATGTTGATGGGATTGCAGTGTTGAAGTCTGAATTAGTTCGTTGTTTTGAAATGAAGGACTTAGGTCCACTACGTTATTTTTTGGGGATTGAAGTAGCCTATTCTCCAAAAGGTTATCTTCTTTCTCAGTCTAAGTATACAGGTGACATTCTTGAGCGTGCTCGCCTCACTGATAATAAGATTGTTGATACCCCTTTGGAGCTTAATGTTCGTCTTTCCCTTTCTGATGGCGTTCCTTTGCCTGATCCTACCTTATATCGCACTATTGTTGGTAGCTTGGTTTATCTTACTATTACTCGTCCGGATATTGCTCATGCTGTTCATGTTGTTAGTCAGTTTGTTACTTCCCCTACTACAGTTCATTGGGCTGCTGTTCATCGTATTTTGAGGTACTTGAGGGGCACTAAGTTTCAAAGTCTTTTACTTTCTTCATCATCTTCCTTGGAGCCGCGTGCGTACTCTGATGCTGATTGGGCCGGTGATCCTACAGATCGCAAGTCTGTTACTGGGTTTTGTATATTTTTGGGTGATTCTCTCATTTCTTGGAAGAGCAAGAAGCAAGATGTTGTTGTTGTGTCTTCCACAGAAGCTGAGTATCGTGCTATGGCTTCGACTACCCGTGAGCTTATTTGGTTACGCCGACTACTTACAGATATGGGTGTCTCCCTTCCTTGCCCTTCACCTATGTATTGTGATAATAAGAGTGCTATTTAGATTGCTCACAATTCAGTTTTCCATGAGAGGACCAAGCATATAGAGATTGATTGTCACATTACTCGTCTTCACCTTAAGCATGGAGCTATCACTTTGCCTTTTGTTTATTCTTCCGCACAGATTGCTGATTTGTTTACAAAGTCACATCCGATTCAGCGTTTTCATTTTTTAGTTGGCAAACTCTCTATGCTTTTAGTTGCAATATCGTGAGTTTGAGGAGGGGTGTTAGAATTAGTTTTATTAGCTTTAGGGTAGTTTAATCTTTTCTTTTTATATTAGGGTAATACTGTATACCTAGATATTTTATTATTATTGCCTCTTCTTTTTCATTGTATTCATTCATTCAGTTTTAGTGTTATGAAAAACTCTAGCTCTCTTTTTTCTTTCCCTTTATTGTTTTCTTAATTATTTAATATATTCACAACAATAACAAAGTTGATTCTTTTCCTTCGGCGTACCTTCTTTCTAGTAATTCAATCCATCATTTCATTTGTGTAGTCATTGTTATTTGTGCATCGGCTTGACAAAAAATATGAATTGTGACTCAGTTTAACATAATATTTCAAATTTTTTTTTTTTTTTTATAAAGGAAATACATAGTATATATATATATAGCAGTCAGACGGTATACCTATAAAACACATGCAGTGCATAAAACGAACAAAAAAACATGCTTAAAATGAACAACATAGCATTGTAACACAAGTTTCATGTCATATCAAAGTTTAAAATGTTTGAAGTTGTCCACTTACAACTTAAAAAACTTCAAAGTTCAAACTTATGAATTGTATTTGTATAAATCTTGAATCGATTCTGTCTCGTGAATCGACTTCTAACAACTATGGGTGTAGCAAAGTAGTTGTCCTTTTGAGCACTGGCGGACCCAAGTGATGCTCAGGGGTGGCACAAGCTCCACTGAATTTTTGAAAATTACAAAATTATATATAATAGTATATAGATTTTAGAAATAAATCCTCTTAAATTTCACACAGGCCCCCACTGAACTTCTAAAAATTCTAGACTTGCATGTAATATTTTACAAATTTTAGACACAGGCTCCCTTGTACTTTTGAAAATTTTAGACTTACATGTAATATTTTACATGTTTTAGATATAAGCCCCCTAAAATTACATAATTTATCCCAAATTATGGGTGTTAAACCTATTCTATATACGATTCTACCATTTTACACATAATTATGTACAGATAGACCCAAAAAAATTCGCCTCGGGGGCGCTGCCGCCGAAACCCCGTATAAGGCTAGGCCCCACCTGACCAAAAATCATGAGTCCGCCCGCCCCTGCTTTTGAGTCACCATATATAATGTTGTCTTTAGGTTCTTTCAAAAGGCTGCAAATATTCATGCTCTCTAATTGGTTTTTCCTGTTTAATGAATAATTTCTAATGCTTCGGGGGGGTCCTTGATAAAGTTAAGCAGCTGGCTGTGCTGCTCTCTGCAACTGAGGCTTCTGAGATGATTCTAAGAGTGGAAGAAATCATTACTTGTGCCCCCGCGGAAGAGAGAAGACAGAATGTGAAGGAAGCGATACATATATGTACATGGTTATATGTCGTACATCAATCAAATCTGTTCCACATCTGTTAGGTATGTTGGATGTGCTAAAGGAAGGGTATGACAGACTGGGTTGCAAAAGTTTGGAAATGTTTATGGTTAAGTTTGAAGTTGAAGTTTAGATTAATGTTGTGTTTAATGTTTTCGGAGATTTTTGGTGTAATTAATTCTCGGGTTAATATAATCGGTTATCTGACTTTTCTCTCCAGTTTGTGGATTGGAGTTTACTTGGATATGCAGAAAAAGATTTCATTCATGTTAGCTATAAGGATTATTGCTATGGTTCCCATTCTCAAATTTTGTATCTCAAATATGATTTCTAATACATGTAGTAGTAGGATCACATTCAATCACGGTAGAACTACTTCAACATCATCTAATAAAAATCACATGGATCCACAGTCACAAGTATTGAGAACCACATTAATCAGGATGCAAATTTAAGAAGCAAAGTGGAGGAAAATTATACTTTTTCTCGTTGTGCCAATTTACTAAGAATAATACTATGCTCACGGGGCTAGGGAGGAAGAGGCAAGGGTAGGCCCAGCCCCCCTTAAATTTTGAAAATTAAATTTTATAGTTTTAGAATTTTATAATTTTTAGAAATAGACCCACCTGAAATTAGAAATACCCTTTAATGTTTTGGTTTCACCAAATAATCCTTGATAAAATTTCAAAACATCACATTTAAGATTTTAAAATTACATACTTTACCCCAAAATAGGGGTGTAAGTCTTTTAAAAAAAAATGGGAGTGCAAAAACAATTCTCTACACATCTTTTTCCCTCCTTAATTATTTTTTTCCTTCAAAAACTCTAATTCTCTCTCCTTCGTCTCCTATATGGGGATTGGGGACCCAATTTCCTTTTCTTTCTTTCATTTTTTTTTTTTTTTTGTGTAAAAGTCACAAGACCCACATGATCATCTCCTCTCCCTCCCTCTCTCTCTCTCCTTTAAGTTATTACTAATATTATTATTTTATTTTTTTGCTTGGATCTCCTTTTAAGCTTTAACTTCCTCTGAAAACTCTCTCCCTCTATCTCATGTATCACAATTTGCAAGTCTCTCTCTCTCTCTCTCTCTCTCTCTCTATGTTAAAATTATATCATATATCACAAATCAAACGAAGCCCAAATCACATTTTATACTTGATTATTTGATATTTGATTTGATTTGGTACCTGATTATTAATAATGTTGATTATATATTTGTTACAGTTTGTAAGTTGTTTTTCGACTGGTAGAATATTTTTTCAGGTGTGACATAAAATCAATTATACTCAAAATTGACTAAAAAAAAAGTCTCAGCCATCCCCCCCCTGCTTCCCAAATTAAAATCCCAAATTTAACCCTTTCCCCAAAATTGGTTCCCAGCATTTTTAACAATTATACTATATGTTATGTTAGTAATTGGTGTTGGATCAAAATTAATTTTGGCCATGTTTGAGGTCAAATAAATGTGAGACCCATTTAGAGTTTGAATGGGGTCCTTGTGGATTTGTGTTCTCCTCCATGAGGAGATGAACTTTGGATATTTACATGTCCAAAATTATTATTGAGTGAATGAGAAATTAATCCATTGAATACATTTATATAATATACATACATAAATGCGTGGAAAATGTATATAATTTATTATAATGTATAATGCATGGGAAATGTATATACATGAATGTATTTATTCTCATTCATGGATAATGCGCATTCACAGATGAATCATGTATATACATGGATGAATCTATAGATTCATAATGGATATACATGGATGAATCCACAAATACATAATGTACTCATGTATATACATGGATGAATCTATAGATTCATAATGTACATACATGGATGAATCCACAAATTCATAATGTACATGCAATGAATCCTCTCTCCCCTTAGTCCTATATATTCTGAGCTTTCTCCTCAGAAATTTTAGAGTCTAAAAAACAAGAGCTATTACCTTCCTTCCTATATTCCTTCCTGAGAGAGACACAGAACATAGTTGGTTCGTCGGAGCAATCGAACACCGTGCTTGTCTACTGCTGGTTATTGCCGTTGTATCCTGGGAGACAGACGCCGGAGATATCATCAAGCACTTCTGGTGAGGCGGCGAATCTGTTTTAAGGAAACTGTGAAATATCACAGGCCTCGGTTTGATCTTATTTTGTTATAGTTTTCCAATTATTGCTTTCTGTTTACATTTTGTAATTCTGGTTCTATTCAAGTTCTATTTTCCAGTTTGTAATCAAGAATCTGTTTCTGTTTTCCTATTGTATTAATGTAATTTTTCCAACAATCTTAAAACAGATTCTATATATTTTTTACAAAACAAAAACAGATTCGGATTTGGAAAAACAAAATTATTTTTGAAAACAGTTTTACAAAAAATTGCTACTATAATCCTCATTTTCTGGCCAAACGGTGCAGAATCAGGAAAATTTGCATTAGAGGAAAAGTGTGCAGAATCCTGTTTTGCTTGGGATAGGAAGAACAGAATCTGAAAATTCATTCTTTTTCTAACAATTATTTGGGAAAAGAAATTCTGCTGCTGTTAAAATTAAAAGGAAAATATTAGATTTAATTTCTTTTCTCCTGTGATAATTTCAGAAATGGAAAATCAGAATGTGAACACTGCTGCAAACCCACCTATTGCAACTGATGGTGCTACAGGCTCCAACACCGTGGTGATTGGCTCCATACCTGTGAAGGTTCCCTCAATCCAAACGGTTCCTGTGAACCACGGGGAGAAACCCGAGAAGTTTAATGGTGTGGATTTCAAAAGGTGGCAGCAAAAGATGCTGTTCTACCTTACCACCTTGAACCTTGCGAGGTTCTTGAAGGAAGAGGCTCCTGTGCCTAATGAAAATGAACAAGACCGTGAGGTTGTGCTAGCTATTGATGCTTGGAAGCACTCAGACTTTCTGTGCCAAAATTATGTGTTGAATGGCCTACACGACACACTCTATAATGTGTATAGTGTTAAGACCACTGCCAAGGAACTGTGGGAGTCCTTAGACAGAAAGTACAAAACCGAGGATGCCGGATCAAAGAAATTTGTAGTGGGGAGATTCCTCGACTATAAGATGGTGGACTCGAAGACTGTGATCAGTCAAGTTCAAGAGTTGCAAGTAATCTTGCATGAAATCCATGCTGAAGGGATGACCTTGAGCGAAACTTTTCAAGTTGCTGCTATAATTGAAAAGCTACCCCCTGCTTAGAAGGACTTCAAGAACTATTTGAAGCACAAGCGAAAGGAGATGAAGATTGAAGATCTCATCGTCAGGCTTCGAATTAAAGAAGACAACAAAGGGGCTGACAAGAATTTGGGGAACTTTGTGGCCAAGGCTAATGTGGTTGAGCATGGTCAAAGTTCGAAAGTGAAGAAGAAATCCTTTTCTGGCAAAGGATATAAAATGGGGCCAAAAGGTGGTATCGCCAAGAAGCCAAAATATCAGTTTCAAGGAAAGTGCTACAACTGTGGCAAAACTGGACACCAGGCTTCTGAATGTTGTCTGCCACAAAAGAAAGTTCAAAATAATCAAGCTAATATGACAGAGTTAGATTATATCTCAAGGGATGTCTCTGACATTAATCTGTCTGCTTGAGTCAGACAAGGTGGTGCTGACCAAAGCGGGAATGTATGTGGGGAAGGGGTAATGGGATGTTCAAACTGAATGTAGCGACAGTATTCCCAAAGATTAATAAAATGAGTACCTCTTCTGTTTACTTGCTTGAGTCTTCCAATTTGTGGCATGGTAGACTAGTACATGCTAATTTATTTCTTTGCGAAGATTAATTAAATTAGACCACATACCAAACTTTCATATTAATGCAAGTTATAAATGTGAAACTTGTGTTGAAGCAAAGTTAACAAAGACTTCATTTCAATCAGTTGAAAGAAGCACTGAACCTCTGGAATTAATCCACACTGATGTATGTGATTTAAAAATGGTTCAATCTAGAGGTGGCAATAAGTATTTTATTACTTTTGTTGATGATTGCACTAAATATTGTTATGTGTATTTGCTAAAAAGTAAGGATGAAGCTTTGGATAAGTTCATTCTAAACAAGACAGAGGTTGAGAATCAACTAAGTAAAAAGATTTAGGCGTTGAGAAGTGATAGGGGTGGTGAATATGTAGCGCCATATGGTGAGTTTTGTGCACAAAATGGAATTATTCACCAAACCACCGCACCTTATTCGCCTCCATCAAATGGAGTTGCTGAAAGGAAAAATCGTACCTTAAAGGAAATAATGAATGCTATGTTAATAAGTTCTGGATTGCCACAGAACTTGTGGGAGGAGGCAATTCTCTCCGCAAATTATATTTTAAATAATGTACCTCGAAAGAAAGTTGATCAAACCCCGTATGAACAATGGAATGGTCGAAAACCTTCCTACAAGTTCTTACGAATGTGGGGGTGTCTTGCAAAAGTTCTTGTACCTACTCCTAAGAAAGAAAGGATAGGTCCAAAAACTGTTGATTGTTTATTTATTGGCTATGCACATAATAGTAGTGCGTATCGATTTCTTGTACATAAATCTGAAAACCCAGATATACACAAGAACACGATCATGGAGTCTAGAAATGCGTCTTTCTTTGAGAATATATTTCCTTGTAAAGAGGATTATAGTTCTAAAAAAAACGTACATTTGAGACTGTTGGGGAAACTAGTAAAACCCAAGAAGAAAATGTTGATATTGAGCCTAGACGTGGGAAATGAGCTAGAACCTCAAAATCTTTTGGTCCAGACTTTCTAACTTATGTTATAGAAAGTGAGCCTCAAAGCTATATTGAAGCTATTAGATCACCAGATGGTCCATTGTGGAAAGAAGCAATCAAGAGTGAAATTGATTCTATCCTACAAAACCATACTTGGGAACTGGTAGATCTTCCTCCTGGTTGTAAGCCGTTGGGCTACAAATGGATTTTTAAAAAGAAAATAAAGTGTATAAGCTTGTCAAATCATTGTATGGCTTAAAGCAAGCTCCAAAACAATGGCATGAAAAAATTGACCAAGCTATACTCTCTAGTGGATTTAAAATCAATGAGTGTGATAAATGTGTTTGTGTCAAAGACACAATTGAAGGCTATGTCATCTTATGTCTTTATGTTGATGACATGCTCATAGTGGGTAGTAATGATAAGATCATTAAATCTACTAAGAGTTGAATTCTAAATTTGACATGAAAGATATGGGACTTACTGATGTTATATTGGGCATCAAGATCTCTAGAAATACTAATGGACTTGTTCTATCACAGTCACATAATGTAGACACGATTCGAGAGAAGTTCAACAAGTCTGATACTAGTATAGCCAAGACGCCTGTGGACTTAAGTCTACACCTATCTAAGAATACTGGTAAGAGTGTTTCTCAACTAGAATATTCTCGAGTGATAGGAAGTTTGATGTACTTAATGAGTTGTACAAGGCCTGACATTGCTTATTCTGTTAGTAGACTAAGTAGATATACTAGTAATCCTAGTGCTGAACACTGGAAAGGGATAGTAAGGGTACTGCGGTACTTACGATTTACACGTGATCAAGGACTGCACTACTTGAGATATCCAGCTGTATTGGAAGGATTTAGTGATGCAAACTGGATATCCGATATGAAAGATTCAAAATCTACAAGTGGATATGTTTTCACACTTGGTGGTGCAGCTGTATCATGGAAATCTTCAAAACAAACTTGTATTGCTAGATCGACAATGGAATCTGAATTCATTGCGCTAGACAAGGCAGCTGAAGAGGCTGAATGGCTTCGCCATTTTGTAGAAGATATTCCTAGATGGTCAAAACCTGTGCTAGCTATTTGCATACACTGCGATAGCCAATCTGCTATTGGAAGGGCACAAAGTAATATGTATTATGGTAAGTCTAGACATATTCGTCATAGACACAATACCATTAAACAACTACTCTCAAGTGGGATTGTCACAATTGACTATGTAAAGTCAAAGGACAATATTACGGATCCGCTAACCAAAGGGTTAAATCGAGAGTTAGTTAATAAATCATCTAGAGGAATGGGACTAAAGCCTATAACGTTACAAGGGAATGGAATGCAAACCCAACCTAGTTGACTGGAGATCCCAAGATCTAGGTTCAAAGGGACAACCTAATTTCATATACCTTAAGAGAATCACAGAGAAGAAATGTTCTTCTGCCCATTTCTATGATTCAACAGTGATACCTGCTGGTGTGAGGGTAAGCTTAGCTTTTAATGACTATGTGCGTTGTTATAACCATGCGGAGTATAGCATGATACTCTAAATAGTCACCTATGTGAATGTGAAGTGGGGCCGCTTCTAAAAGAATTTGAGAAAGGCAAAATTCTTTGATAAACATTTACTGAACCAGGCGAGTGTTCAATGCCAAAACGAACACATGTGTAAGAACTAAACTATGTTTGGAAAGCTCATGTGTGAGGTCTGTTGGTTGTTTACACTAATGGCAATCAGTTCAAGACTATACGTTCACTAGTCAGCCAGTAAATCTGATAGATTGTCACAAGGGAAGGTTCAAAGCCAAAAGCTACCTATCCTTTGCAGGAGTGATCCGTTGTGCTCTCTCTCTCTTGTCGAGTCGTCTCATATCGTTTTGATTAATTTCATTCATGTGGGGGATTGTTGGATAAAAATTAATTTTGGCCATGTTTGAGGTCAAATAAATGTAGGACCCATTTAGAGTTTGAATGGGGTCCTTGTGGATTTGTGTTCTCCTCCATGAGGAGATGAACTTTGGATATTTACATGTCCAAAATTATTATTGAGTGAATGAGAAATTAATCCATTGAATACATTTATATAATGTACATACATGAATGCATGGAAAATGTATATAATTTATTATAATGTATAATGCATGGAAAATGTATATACATGAATGTATTTATTCTCATTCATGGATAATGCACATTCATAGATGAATCATGTATATACATGGATGAATCTATAGATTCATAATGGATATACATGAATGAATCCACAAATACATAATGTACTCATGTATATACATGGATGAATCTATAGATTCATAATGTACATACATGGATGGATCCACAAATTCATAATGTACATGCAATGAATTCTCTTCCCTTAGTCCTATATATTCTGAGCTTTCTCCTCAGAAATTTTAGAGTCAGAAAAACAAGAGCTATTACCTTCCTTCCTATATTCCTTCCCGAGAGAGACACAGAACATAGTTGGTTCATCGGAGCAGTCGAACACCGTGCTTGTCTACTGCTGGTTATTGCCGCTGTATCCTGGCAGACAGACGCCGGAGATATCCTGAAGCACTTCTGGTGAGGCGGCGAATCTGTTTTAAGGAAACTGTGAAATATCACAGGCCTCGGTTTGATCTTATTTTGTTATAGTTTTCCAATTATTGCTTTCTGTTTACATATTGTAATTCTGGTTATATTCAAGTTCTATTTTCCAGTTTGTAATCAAGAATCTGTTTCTGTTTTCTATTGTATCAATGTAATTTTTCCAACAATTGGTGGGACCATATATCAGTGCATGTGCTACAACTAATTATGCATTTGAGAACCATAATTGGGAAGCATATAGCAATAGTCATTTACTATTTCTTCTTCCGATTTGTCTTGTTTTCTTGTCTCAATTCCCCTTCTTTGTTCACAAACAAAGGACTCTACAGAACGAGGGCATATACTTTACATAACACATAATTTACAGTAAAGCCTTAGTTGGTTTATTGGTTACAAAGATTACCACGGCCACCAGTCTTTCTGTGTCTTCTTTGTTATAGGTTTAGATGATTTCCATGTGAATTCAAGAGGAGTTTCTTAAGAGAATCTAAAGATCTTTTTTGTAATCTTCCTTTTATCATCTTTCTTCCTTTCCTTATTTAAACGGTTAATCACGTGAACATTTTCCAATTTAATACGGAATTTAGATGTTTATTTATGTTGTTTGCCTAGTTCTTGTAATCTTAAGTCACACCTCGTTATTGTATGCTTCTCTCACATTCTTTGCTATACAAGGTGATAAAACAGTGAGCCAGATAGGTAGTAATTAATGTTCTGTACTTCCATTACTCTCATATATGTCTATGGCTTGTTCTAGTAGTTACTCCTCACTTTTCCTTCTCTTTTTTGTGACTTTGAATGCTCTAATTCTATCATCAGAATCAAGAAAAGTACCTGCCATATTCATTTTTGGAGACTCAACAGTGGATGTTGGGACCAACAATTTCTTGCCAAAAAGCTTAGCCAAGGCCAACTACTCTTACTATGGGATAGATTACCCAGGTCATAAGCCAACAGGAAGGTTCAGCAATGGCTTCAGCACTGCTGACCTTGTTGGTATGTCTTATTCCGGGTCATAAGGGGCTGTTTGGGTGATCGATCTAAGAACCAGTTATTTATGTAGTTCTTCAGTGAGCCAGTTTTATGTGTTCAATTGTTTGATAGATGCTCTTCTCTCTCTCTCTCTCTCTCTCTCTTTTTTTTTTTTTTTGCACAGGGATGTCAAATCAAAAATCACTCTAAAAATATGTCAAAAGTTTTTTATAGGAAACAAGCTAGATAGAAAGTAATGAGATTGGACATGATCTTATTTCATGCATTCTAGAGAGGTCAAGACGTTCAGAGAAATGCATTCCCAAATGGTTTGGTTGCTAGCAGGAACCCCCCCCCCCCAAGGGGCATCACTATGATGTCCACTAGCGCCTTTTGTGGATGGTATGACTCAATCGACTTGAGGGGAGTGCATACAGCTAGGGGTGAAAACGGTTTAGTTTGGTCTAGCTTTTAGTCAAACCGATCGGTTTCGATATGTTTCGGTTCGGTTTGATTTTTTACATTGCATGAACTTTTTTAAAATCTACCGAACCAAACCGATCGGTTCGGTCAGTTTCTCTAACCTATATATCTAGGCCCCTCTTGTCTTTGGTTCTCAGCTAGTAGGGGATGTTTTGGTCACGCCCAGGTAAGGAGTGCCACTTCCAATCGCGTCCTTCTACCATTTTTTTCATATAGGGAAAACCTAGTGCAAAGGGCTTGAGGTTTATTCTTACCCCAACATGATGAGATACTATTTTCGCCAATTGAACCCGTCTGGAAAAGGGTGAACGCATCCTTACCTAGGGGCGGATGTAGAAATTCAAAGTTGTGTGTGTGTGTGTGTTGTTGGGGGGGGGGGGGGGGGGTTTGCTCTATTTAGACACATTTTTAATGTAGACTTCCCTATAAATTTCAAAATAATTTGGGCTAAGTTAAGCTAAGAACCAGAAAGAAAATGTGTTGGACCAAATATTAAAAATGAGTTGGATAACAATTGCGTAAACTGCACTTTATTTGGAATGTATGTCTTGGTTCATGGTGTAAGATTAGAGGCGTCAATTGGGTCGGGTTGGCCCGGCCCGGCCCGCCTTTTTCGGGCCATAAGCCCGGTCCTCTTCAACCGGGACGGGACGGACACAACCTATGATGTCCACGGCCCGGCCCGCTCTCTAGTTTGAAGCCCAGCTCAGCCCGCTAGCCTGCCGGCTCGGCCCGAAAGCCCGACATTTTTACACTAAATATGCTTAAGCTCGCCCCCTAGCCCGAAGCCCGGCCCTAGTAGGCCCGGGCCACCGGTCTGGGGCAGACACCCCCCCTCCCCTCCCAAGCTCGGCCCGGTATTAGGTGAAGCCTGGCCTGGCCCGGGCCAAAAGCCCGGTTGAGCTCGCTTTGATCGAGCCCGGCCCGGCCCGGCCTGATTGACACCTCTATGTAAGATGGACTTGATTGCAATTAGTGCTGCAATATTAAAAGAAAAAAATCACATACTCATAATTGTTAATGTTTCCTTACCCATACATACAGAGATTGTTGTCGCGATTTGAACCCTTGACGTTTAGGTTACAATGGAATATAGCTAGGGGAATATAGGCATATAGCTAAGTGAATACTCCTAAATTTTTTGTTTTCACATCACCATATAATCATAAAAATGCATGAACCGGTAATAAAAAGCTATTCAACACTTGAAATGAACTTTTACTACTTACATTAAGCCTGCAAGGGAGAAAAAAAGGTGCAACAGGGTAAAAATCAATGGGTTGATAATGTTCACAACTACTCACTGCTTGATATCTTGATACTATTTCAGTATCGACTTACAGATTTTCCTTGATGCAATGGCTGCAACTTGTGTATCAATAAAAAAAAAATTAAAGCTTGCTAAACAGTTGATTCTATTTAATTCAGCACAACAGTTGGGGTTTCAGGAAAGCCCACCACCTTTCCTGTATCTTCTTACAACGAATGCCTCCTACTTCGACAAGCAAATTTCATCGGGAGTGAACTTTGCATCTGCAGGGGCTGGGATACTCAACAACACTGGATTGATTCTGGTAAATTTTATTCCTTATTTTTCTCAGTAACCAAATAATGAAAGGTGTTTTCCTTAGGCTTTGAGGGAAAAGAAAAGAAAACATAGCGGATAACCTTTACCTTTGTTTGGTAATTTATAAGGAAAAAAGATCAGGAAAATAGACAAGAAAAGAGAATAAGTTGAGAAATAAACTAAACATATTGAATGTTGTTAGCCATTTCCCTTCCTTTACTCGTCTATTACAATTATGTTTTAGAAAATTTTAATTTGTAATATTATTTAAGCATGAAAGAAATCACAAGAGAACTAATTTTCTTCTTGCTTTCCTTTTTCCTTGCCTTTGCTAAATCCGCAAACCAAACAAAGTCATAATGTTTTCTTTTCCCTCGCGTGCTAAATCAAGTAATGCTCTATTTGGTTCTTGAATTTAGCGAGGGAAAAGAAAAGAAGACAACGATGAAAACGCTTTACTTCGTTTGGTTAATAAGGAAAATTGTGAGAAAAATATGAAGTAAAACAAAATAGGGTGAAAAGTAAATCATAAATTTTGAATTTTATGTGTCATTTCTCTTTCTCTTTTCTAAAGTTACTATTATAGTTTTGACACTTTTAGGAAAACACGAGAGAAAACATAATGGAAATAATTTTCATTCTTGTTCTCCTTTCCTTGTGTCTTTTCCTTCTTTAAATCCGCAAACTAAGCAGATCCTAACCTAACAAAGAGCCAAGAAAATTCTGCCTCTGATCAGTTTCTAATCATACATGATACAACTAATCAACAGGGTGAGGCAGTTTCGATGAAAGAGCAAGTTGACCAATTTTCCATTGTGATCAATAATCTGAATCACCAAAAGGGTTTGCGTGCAACTCAACGAATGCTAGCAAAATCAATGATTCTCATTAGCATAGGAAGCAATGACCTTTTCGAGTTCTTTAACTCTGCCAAAACCCATCCCACTCCTGCCCAATCAATTAAGTTCTTTGTCAATGTTGAAAGAGAGTTTGGAAAATACATAAAGGTAGGTTTTTTGGGCCTCAAATTTATATGTATTGATACATACATGTGTGTGTAATGAACTTATAGAACTCAACTCGACCTTAAAATTGCAGTTACTCTTCAATCTTGGGGCAAGGAAATTTGGAATAGTAAGTCCTCCATTGTTGGGCTGCTGTCCAGTTGAGAGAGTTCAAAACAACACAGGAGGTTGTATGGAGGACTTAAATACACAGAGTGGAGTTTTTTATTCTACCGTTGGTTCTCTCCTGTCTTCCCTCAGCTTGAAGCTCAATGGAATGAAGCACTCATTCGAGAATACGAATGAAATGATGATCTATTTCTTACAGAATGCGCATGATTTTGGTGAGTATTTTACCTAAACCTTATTAAGAGTTAAGAGTAAAACATAACCCATCAGGGTAGTTCCTTTGGAATAAACCTTGCTTGAAACGAACTATAAAACTAGACATCTCGAGTTCTTGTCTTATTCGTGTCTTACCCCATAATGGTAACTTGTTGGTACTTGTCAGTTTTTGGGGTTTATCATATAGAGTTGGGTATTATTTCTTCCAGAACGCTTGTGATTTTGGTGAATACTATACCCAAGCTTAATAGGGGCAACTCCATCATGTAGTTAAAATGTATTCTTAGCCAAAATTGAATTCTCAAAAATCAACTCCAACTGGTTAGTTATTTTGCATAACCTCCAAATGGCTAGCTATGTAAAATGTATTGAGATACAATTTTGCTTTCCAGTATATTTTTTTTCCTCTAAATTTCAATAGTAAATTTTTCTGCAAAACTCAATTGACGAAATCTCAACGGTCAATATAAAATAAAATAAAGTAGATAGTTAAACTTATGAGTAGTGTTGGAGTTACTCTAAAAACTTAGTTAGTTAACATAGAAAAGTAGAGTTTTTAGCTAAAGTTTAGCTACTAGTACGTAGTTGCTTTTGAGAGCAAAACAGAACTCGTGGTGTCGGTCCAAGATCGACTTCTTCTGATATGGAAGGGTGAATTGGTGGTTGAGGGAAAGGATCAACTATTATTGAGAATAAATGGCCTAATATACCAGGCTTACCCTTTCTTAGGAATTACTGCAATGCTTGACTAAACATGAGCTTAAGAAAGGCCTGTTCTTCACCACCTTGTAGTGTTATCTTCCTTCCACCTTTGGTGAAGGTTAGTTTCAGCTGTTTAAAATCTGATGTAGGAGCCTACTTTATGATTAATAAGTCATAAGCAATGACCTCATTAGTGGTGTACTATAAGGAATAAAACATGATGTTAGTGTCGTAGATAAGTCTGTGACTTTCTAGAGCCTTTTAGACTTTTAGATTAGAAATTGTCTAGAAGCAAGAGTTGTTTTTCCAAGAAGGAGCTAAGGAGCTAAGTCGGCTGACTAAATAATTAACTAGAAAATAATCATTAGCCGACCTACACCTCCTATGTATATGTAAGTTGTGTATTGTATAATTCATTCAAATATTATTCAATGTTCTATACAATTCTCTGTGAGTATTCTCTTTCTTCTTTGTGCGTTAAAGAAACTCGTTCCTTGCATGATAACAAGCCCTTTTCAGCGAATTCACTGCGTCATCAACCAACCTCCACTATTGAACCCCCAGAGCTTTACCACTGCAACATCCACTTCCAATTTCACCCGAACCACCCGATAAACTCCACACCATTGCCACCACGATACCCTACCCCTATTCCCTATATAAAAAGTGATAACCTATGCTGAGATGAAAGCTAGAGTGAGAAGGGATAGTGAGACAATTGTGATGAGGTTTTCAAGGCTGGGCATAAGTGTGCCACCCAGCATCTATACATTCTAACTCGGGAGGAGGAGGAAGACACGTAGTTTTCTTGATCCAGAGATTGCCACCTTAAGTGGGAGCTTAATTGAACATTTGAACTTGCTACCCATTTGTGGGTGACAGTGGCCGGTGGGAATAAATTGGTGAGCAACGCCAGATGCCCAGAATTCAAGTGGACCATGCAGGGCCACGAATTCAAGGCTGATATGAATCTCTTGTCCCTGGAAGGTTGTGACATAGTATTAGGTGTGGATTGGATGCGGGTTTACAGCCCCTTGATCTTTGATTTTGATGACACAGCGGATTCGCTGAAAAAGGCTTGTTATCATGCAAGGTACGGGTTTCTTTAACGCACAAAGAAGAAAAAGGTTAATCTCAGAGAATTGAATAGTGAATAATATTTGGATGAATTATACAATACACAACTTACAAATATAGGAGGTGTATGTCGGCTAATGATTATTTTTTCTTTAGTCAGCCGACTTAGCTCCTTGGTTCCTTCATGGAAAAACAACTCGTGCTTCTCGACAATTTCTAGTCTACAAGTCTAAAAGGCTCTAGGAAGCTACTGACTTATCTAGGACACTAACACATTTTATTCCTTATATTACACCACTAATGAGGTCATTGCTTATGACTTATTAATCACAAAGTGGGCTCCTACATCATTGGTTGGCCTTCGGTGTGGTTTTGGTGGAAGAATTTTTGGGAATTCTGCTGAGAAATAGGTCTTGGGAAGAGAGGATACCTCTTATAACCTGGATTTGAGGCGAGATGAGCTTCTTGCAGATGAGCCAAGGATATATGTAGCACGAACACTTCATTTGGGGTGTCGTTTGTATTTCCGACACTCTGGGGATACGTACACGCTGGGACACTTTTGGCCTAGTGGTCCTATTTTATTATTATTTTTTTTTTTTGGGTCTGAGGAATGGTGATATTTTTAAAATAAGTGTTCAAATAAAATATTGAGAAAATAAAATGATATATAAGTACGTATATCATAATATCATATAAGCCCTAGCCTCTTACACTCTTTCTTTTTAAATCTTGTTTCATCTATACTCTTTCTTTATTAGTTATTACATGAGTCAAAAAGGGTTTTGAGTTTAGGGTTTTTTTTTTGGATGGATATGTAATATAATGTCGATGTTTAATCCTCCCTTCTAATTTTTTATCTTTTATTTACTTAAAATTAAATTATATTAAAAAAAATATTTTTTTATTTGAAGTATCTTAGCCGTCTCCGTATCCTATATTTTTGCGATTTTTCGTTTCGCCGTCTCCGTGTCGTATCGTGTCCATGTCATGTGTCTGTATCCGTGCTACATAAAAGGACACTACATGAGTGAGTGTATTGGGATAGAACATTTGGACAGTAGTCTTGATTTCCTCGCGCAACCCACTGTGGAAGCTGAGGACGAACCTATCATAGCCTTGAGTTACTCGAATTTCTTTTGATATTCAATCACTGCTAGTTTGTTGGAGTTTATTGAATTAGCCGACGATGATGTCAAGCCCATATTCCTCAAATCGAGTGTTTCATTTCATGATAGTCTTGGAACCAAATCTCAGCCTTACCCTCAAAAGTGCTGAGATGCCATAATGGCCTTCGATTACTCGGCCATGGGTTGTAATTGAAAGTACCTTTGACAGTTTCTTGCCCAGACGTGAGGGTTGTCCCTGTCGAAGTGAGGGAACTCAATTTTTGGTTTCGGAATCCGAGTGAATTCGCTCTAGTCTTGTCTCTCCCAGTTGCCCCCTCTATGTTTTGGTTCGGTCAGAGTAACGGGTCCCTGCCTAGGGTTATGGGTAGTAGAGGTCTCGGTGTGAATTTCCTCACCCTTCTCCTTATCTTGTAGAATTTTGAGTAGCTGATCGAATCTGGACTCGATCCTCTCTTAGAATTCCACTCTCACTCGAGCTTCCCTTTGTAATTGCTCGTCGAAGACCTTCTGTTGTTCCTTCAGCCCATTAAAGCTCGATTCAGTCTTCTTAGCTAGTTCCTCCATAGCTTTCGGATGGGTTCCCTGCTCAAAACGATGGCGTCACGGTGCAACAGAATAGCTTCTAAGCAAGCTCTAATGGTGGATTTCCCTGCTCAAGGAAAAAAGATACAAAACTTAGAAATATCTGAAAATTAATCAAATTCTCATTCACTATCTCAAGGATTTATATATAGAGATATGAGTTCCTATCTGCGTAACAGAATTTGGAATCTCGAGGAAAACAACCCATCGTCAAAACGACGGCTTAAAGCAAAACTTTGACATAAAATGCTTGACTCAAATGACGTCGTGCGGTTTATTTTTATAAAAGAAAAATTCAGAAAATAACGGAATGGCTATTTCCTTCTCTTCTTGCTGGCCAGACCAGGTCATGACAAATTTCTTGGAATTCATAAGGGGAATTACGATTTCAGAGTTGCTTGTAGGTCTCTAGGTTCAAAAAGATTCATTTTTCTAAAATAAAAATTAGTTCCTTGGAATTCAAAAGGGCAATTAGGATTTCAGAGTAGCTTGTATGTCTCTAGGTTCAAAAAGATTCAATTTTTGTTTTTATTCTTTTCATATTTTTTGGATTTGCGTAGTGGAAGTTGATACTTAGTGCCTGTTTGCACGTCCATGAATTTGAACGGGATCGTTTACAATTTTCAAAACATTTTAGTATAGAGACTAATCAAATTGAATTGGTTCATTGCGAAAAAAATAGAAAAAGTTCATCTGTTTCTTCACGTGCTGTCATTCTTGTGTTCTGGTAAGATGCTATCATTGTTGAGTTTAAGCATCACTTTTGGCATAGTAATCACTATTCCAAATTACCTAATTCAGGATGATGTATTAATACACTGGAATGCTTTGTAAAGTGTAAATGAGCTCATTCAAATTCATGGCATGCGCAAATAGGCCATTATTTATTCATTATTCTTGCTCTGAGGTTGTAGGTTCATTTCTGGTCATTCTCTTGGATGCTCTGTGTGTGTGTGTGTGTGTGTGAGAGAGAGAGAGAGAGAGAGAGAGAGAGAGAGAGAGAGAGGGAGGGAGGGAGGGAGGGAGAGATTCAAAATTTTTTTTGGGGGATGTATTCTATATTTCCTTTTTCACTATCACCACCTAAACATAGGAATTATACTTTCACTGGAAAGATTTTGTAAGAACAGAGTTAATGAGAAACAAGTAAAATCCAGAATAATCATACTGAATAAAGTAACACTTAACTAATAAATACCTCAATATTGCTTGATCAATTTTTCTCTGCCGACTGAACTAGTCGCCAGCCCTTTTGCACTGAATTCACCCACCATGTCATGTATGGGAAGTTCCTCAGTCCTCAAGGGTTTACTGTTCTTCTCAGCCCACTAGGTAATCATAGCTTGCCAAGCCAGTTACAGAGATGCAAGTATGCTGGATATAAACGCTGAAAAAAAAAAAGAGTTTTAGCATCATTATTCATTATGAAAGAATTCTAAGAATGTTTTACCTAAGATTTCGTATGGTATCAGCCTAATTGTTATCTACATTGTAATCCTCAAGTTCATTCACCATAAATATCTCAAAGAGCTAGAGTTGTAGGTGGTCGCCTTGAACTTTATGGGTCCGACCTACTAAAGAAAAGAAATAAATCTCATGGCTGCAGTATTTGCGTCTCTTTTGGGGTCGTTTCTAGTACATTAATATCCATGATGAAAAGAAAATACTGCATACCCTGCCCAATTACGTGGTCAGTTACTGTTTATTGTGACATCTCTACCTCTGGGCCTTTCTGAACACCCGCCTACTGTGTAGTCCTCCCGTCTCACATGCATCAGGAAATGACTTGAATATATCCCCTACGTGGCCCTAAGAGGCTGTCTTAGCAATCTCGTATACCCCTTGCAATTATTTCATATATTGATGTTATCTAAATATTTGATTTATGAAGTTCTTAATATATTAAATGTGACACAGGTATGCATTCGGTGTATCTTCCGACTTTTTGGTCTCCGCGAGTGTAGTTATTATTGCGCATCACTCCCACCATCAATCTTGGGTTCTGTTCTTTGGGAAATAATGAGTATAGAGGGACAAGTGGTAGACATCAATTTTAGACAAAAGGGAGATTTGAGTAGTGAGCATCCCTCTCAAGAATCAAAAATTGAACCAAATTTTTGTAGAATTTGTTTTGGTATCTTACAGTTCGCTTATTGTGACGAGAAGGAGATATTGGTGAGGGATTGTGCTAGTGACTTTGCTTTATTAATTGCCAAAATGGTAAAGCAAGATGAATCAAGCCATGAGATTGATAACTTCTCTCTTGAAGTCTCCGTACCACCAAGTATCATGGAAAATGAAGAAGCAGTTTGGTGAGTTGTATTCAGCTGATTCCACTTGTGGATTTTATCTTTTTATTAAAAAGAGTAGATATGTCAATTTTTGAATCTTTTGACAAATTAGGGGATATTAGGAAGGTTAGTTGAGTTTCTCTTTGTCAACTTGAAAGCTTTGATTGTATGTTTCAGATTCAAAATTGTTCAGTTATTTTAAGGAGCGTGCTTATTATTTAAACTAATATATGAGCGATCCTATATCCAGGGCTATATACTTTTGCCTTCTTCCAAATTTTTATATGCTCATTAATGGAGATATATTATTAGAGCATAACTGATGAAAAGTTACTTTTGATCTTCATCTCTTTCCCAGCCTGTACATGAAAAGGAAGTATGAATCAGAACTTTGGTTTCGAGAAAAGTTTCTACCTGAACGCATTTCTGCAAAGGATGTCTTGAAATTGTCTATAACGAATCCCCCTGAAAAAGTGGTGGTAATTTGAAACTCCAGTGTTTAATTTTGTTGATTTCCTTGTATTTGTTTTTTGTGCTGAAGTTTTGTTAAAAGAGAATTTGAAAAAAATTGTCAAATTTTAAATTGGAACAAATTCATGTACTCCATACAAAGTAATGCCTACAGGTTGATGTTTGGTATGACAGAGACTCTGCATGTATGTCTTCGGAACAAAATGCACAGAGAAACTTTTTCAGTAATAGACTTTTTTGTTAATGTCGCAAAAATTGAAAAGGAAAAAAAATAAAATAAAAAGACAAATATAAGAAAGAAGAGCGTTAGATCTGATTCAAGCTCTTTCCGCATCCGTTTGACATACACCCACTCTGTAGCATCAATTAAGTCTAAAGATTTGACAGAGTGGAACGAATGCAATAAGAGAAGAAGAACGGGTGCTGCTGATGACTCTAGCACCATTGGTGGGTTTGTAATTAGTAGTGCTGAGCATTCAGACATTTCTACTGGTGATGAATATGTCACTCATAAGTCCACCATTGGATTGCAAAATCAGGACCTTCGAGATCATCTCAAATTCCAGCTGGAAAAGGTGTAGTACCCTGCAGATCCTTAAGTTGAATTATGTAACTCATAACAATCTCCATGAATGTCGACTCAACCTCGACCCTATCATGTGTGTCAATGTTCATGAATTGTAACATCATCTATAAATCACAAATCCGAGTATCCGAGCGAACGTGAAAACCAGCCTTAATCATTTTTATAAATCCGGTTCTTGAACATAAGTCTTTAAAATAGTACATCTTTCAAAAACAGTTCTTTAAACCTTCAAAACCTTTTCCAAACAGTCCCTTATTGAAAAGAAACAAACTGCCCAAAATAACCTGCCGCACGAGCGATACAGCTCTTTTCACGAAATTTGCTAAAAATTCTTTTCTGCTTAAAACTGCATAGGTTGCGCGAGCGGGCCGCGAGCGCGAGATGAAGCAAGATCTTCTTCTTCTTCGTTTTTTCCTTATTTTAATTTTCAAAACTGAAATTGACCCATTTTCAGATTCTGTTTCAAACATATCATGCCATATATGGATTTCTTTAGTTTTTCGTGTAGATTAAGAATACGCGATTAGATTAAACTAATACGGATTGTATCTCTCAATTTTTGCGATTAAAGTAAGGGTGTCCAAAACTTTAAATCTGTAATACATCGCGATACTGTCACACCCCGAAGTACCAAAAATAGGGAAAATTATTTTCCTTTATGGGTTCGTAGACACGTGACTGGTTGTGAGTGTCACCTGATTATCCAAACATGCTTATAACAATAATGTGATATGGGAAAGTGACTAAGTTCAGCGGAAGTAGAAATTTAAAACATCCAAGTCTTACATCAGTAGTATATTACAGGCCAAAAAGATATCCAAAAGATACATATTACAAGACCAGCTAAACTATTACATCACTAACATAATAGTAACAGAACTATAACAAAAGAAAAGCTCCAAAGTCTTCAGCTGGCGAAACCGTAGCCTTCCTCGTAGTAATCTTCACTAACATAGTCTTCAGTAGTAAAGTCAGCATCTTGATAGTAGTCGGCTCCGTCTGGACCTGCAAAGGCTGGACATGGAAGGTCCAGCGGCATGAAAAGCCGTTAGCGGTTAAGCTAAGTGAGGGTCCCCTTAAGGTTACCACCACTTAAGGTAAGTTATTCTTCATCTCTTCTTATTCTCGATACTATGTCTTGTTCGTCTTTTCTCATTCTCAAAACCATGTCTTATTTAAACCCAATCATTCCCTTTGAAACTTAACCCAGAACTGAACTGACCAATGACATTGACTGAAAGAAGACTTAACTCCAAACGCATTTACTGGTCAAGAAAGAACAACACTCAACAATGAATAGTTAACTGTCGCCCAACTGGCACTCAAACTGTCGCCCAAATGACATTCAAACTATCGCCCAACTGGCATTCAAACTGTCGCCCAAATGGCATAAGTGTGCGGGACATTAACAATCTCTTGGTCGAACACGTCATGCCGATCCTCAGGTCGCCCGCACGTTACCGAAAACATCATGCCGATCCTCAGACCAAGGGTACGGCAAATTAATAATCACTTGGACGAACACGTCATGCCGATCCTCAGGTCACCCGTACATAACCGAACACGTCATGCCGATCCTCAGTCCAAGGGTGCGGAAAAATAATCAACCACTTGATCGAACACGTCAAGACGATCCTCAGGTCATCCGCACTTGACCGAACACGTCATGTCGATCCTCAGATCAAGGAACAAAACATAACTCACCAATCGACACCATATAATTACCGAAAGACCAATTTTGCAAGAAATATCCAAACACGACACGAAAGTTCACGAATTAACTTTGATCGGTAGTCACACGACTAGAAACGAGGCCCAATGTCCCTTATTCGCATTAAATCTATTATCAAAGGTTTTATCATTATTTTACACGTTCGTACGTTTCGTAGTTTAGTTCATTAATATCATCCATTTATAACCATTAATATTTCGCTATACATCCGACATTCCATTTTCCTCTCAATATACTTACGATGGAAATTTTCCCGATCACTTATCAACGTAATAATCGTGCCATACAATATACTTATAGTTTGTGTATGAACTTTCAACGGTCATTAGACTCTATTCATAACAATAGAAAACATAGCACGTAGCTCATGGATTTATAACGTGAATTTAATACCAATAATCACATAGACGAAACCCTTAACATATTCATCTACGCGATAGCACTACCATAGCACTAGATTTTCATAACACATGTACCGGAAAACTAGCATCAACAATCAACACCATGCATAAACAAAACATTATACAAAAAGCTGTACAATCTGCCCTTTTTTCTTTTTCATAATGAGTAAATCTGAGAACTATTACATGCTCTTACATGTAATTCAATTCTCTCTCTCTCTCTCTCTCTCTCTCTCTCTCTCTCTCTTCTATCCACACACAAGTCTAATAAGTGTGTGGTAAAATTTTGTATCAATTACATGTTCTTTAATACACCCAGTTTGGCCATTTTGTGCAATTTTATATCAATTACAAATTTTTCTTTTAAAGATGAGTACTTGTAATTATATGGCCTACTAAACTCCTATGTTAATTTGTGCATGTTTTAAGATTGCATGTGTTAATTATGATAATAATGATATGAAGGTTTCCACTGTTTTAGAGATTGGGTCACTTTTTTTCCAATTTTTTGTCTCTAATTATCAGCTTTATTCCCAGTGACTCCGATTGAAGCTATTGCAACTATTATGTGTTTTAGGAGGGCAGTAGTTGATTACCCTTTTATTTATTCCACTGTGTTTAGAGATTGGGCCACTTTTTTCCCAATTTTTTTGTCTCTAATTATCGGCTTTATTTTCATTTCTTTTTTGTTTAACAGTAATACAAAACTATATTTCCCCTTCTTTTTTTTTTTTTCTTTTCTTTTTTCTTTTTTTTTTCCATTTTTTTGTTTCAAAGTGGGCCTAAATGGGATAAAAAAAGTAAATAATTAAATTTTTTTGTTGGACTTCTTTCAAATTAACCATCAAACATTAACTATGATGGATTTCATAATTCAAGAAATGTATTATCGGTCACTTGCACATTTTTAATGTTGAAGTTTAGGAAGTGGGTTTCTATTGCCTATCTAGAAAATGGGTTTTTCCATCACTATGGTTGTAAATTTTGCACTTGATTTGATTAGTTACACCCTTTTTTTAGGTCATTTGATAGAGTCTATTGGGCTAATTAGTGAAATGTGTAAAGCTGCTTTCCAAATATGTAATCACAAAAGTTTGATTGCATTTGGATAGAATGAGTAATCACTAATGTTGCCAATTAGTGAAATTTGCACCTGGGCACGGTACTTTTGATTGCATTTGCATTTGGGTGTGTAATCACTAATGTTGCCAATTATTGAAAAGTTTTTTTTTTTCCTTTTGGATATGTAATCACTAATGTTGCCAATTAGTGAAATTAACTATTTAATCACAAAAGTTTTGCTTTCTTTTATATTTCTTTCCAAAAGCTCAGAAAAATCCTTTTTTTCCCCTTATAGAATCTATTCTATTATAAAGGGAAAGGGAGGGGTACTAACATTATTTTCTAAGTTCTTTAAATTACAGTTAAACCATTATATTTTATCTTCTTAAAAATATTAAAGGGTATTAAAATGTCCAATCAATTAAAAAAAAACTACTTCAATAAATGGGAAAAAACTCTCTAACACAGTTTGCTAAAAAAAAAACTGTCTAAAAAGCAAACAAACTGACACACAGAATTTTTAAAGTAAGACTTTCATATTAATGTTTGTATCTTTGTAGCTTATTTGTTCGGAGTTTTTGAGCTTTAAAGTGTGTAACCAAAGCATGTGAATGGCCAAGAGTTGCTTTATTGGTTTGTGTTTCTGAATATGTGATTTTGTGAACATGTTCTGAAATTGGTTTTAAAAAAAATTGAAAAGGTTTTCATTAGGTTTTGGGCACGTGTTCTGAACTTGGTCGAAAATCAATGTAGTGCACATATATATAGAAAAATCTATGCTTTCAAGCCTGGCGCTTACTTTTGTTATTGTGTGAAATCCACGCAATGCTTATTGTTTAGGTTTTTTTTTTTTTTTTTGATGTTTTTAATAACTGACATATTATTTCCAAATTTTTAGATTCAATTTTGAAGCATAGCATCACTTAAATTAAAATGTTCAACTCATATGTTTCATTTCACTGCATGGTCTGTTTTTAAAATTTTTTTTTCAAAAAACTGACAACATATTTGGGACTCAACTTTGGTAAGCGTAGAGTTACTGAAATTAAAAGGTTCAACTCATGCTCTTTTTTCTTTTTCTTTTTTGTTTGTTTGTTTTCAATTTCCAAACAATCCCTTAGCTTCAATGAGAGACCCAATTGGAACATTCATAACCAAACTTATTTGTTTATTCTTACAAAAATTTACAACACCTATTATATTTATGCTATTCACAAATATAATTTCCACCCTTTTTACGCCCGTGCCCGTGGGCACGGGCACGTACTAGTATATATATATATATATATATATGCTCGTATTCTTCACTTCCAACCCTCGCCGCCGCCGCCGCCGCCTCCTCCTCCTATTCACTCCGTCATTGGTAAATATTTTTCTTTTTGCCATCCTCTTCATTGCCTTTTCTGATCTAATGATTATATGGATCTGTTTTTTAATTGAATATTATTATTAAGAATTCGACGGTGAATCTCTGTTGTATTTTTCTTCTTGTTTCTCGTTGCTGCGCCCATGTGTATTGTGCCACTTTCTTTTGAAATATTTGGGTATATTTCATGGCTTGAATGTCACAACGTTTTTATTTATGTTTTACTGTATATGTGGTTTGTGTAAATTATTTCTCTTAAAAATCAAATCTTAATATTACTTAGATTACCTGATATTATCATTGTTAATTTGATATGCTATTTATGGGAATAATTTACTACCATCATATTACTACTTGGTTGAATAGTTGAATGGTATAAGGCAACGATGAGGAGGAATGATTGCTATTCGGGGGTTTTTTTTTTTTTGATATTTCTCTGAGATTTTGACTGGATACTAGTATTGTTGGATTTGTATATTTTATGCATCAGTCTTACAACGACCCCAGGTTTAATTCTCTGTTGGAGGAGCATCTTCATTTGTGTCGCATAAGGAATAATTAAGATGGTAAATATAATCTCTTTCAATTATTTATTTATGCCTTGAGGAATGGCCAGTCATTACTTTAAAATTGTGATTTTTACAGGGTGATGACATTCGTGAAAGGAAGTTTGGGTCGCTCTGTTTCGCGCCGATGAACTCTTGTATGCAATCTTCTTTATGTGACCCAACTTGAAATTTTTAACAGCAACACACTTTGATTCTATTTTCAAGTTATAACCATCCCATCCCTCGAGCGAGGCATCTGATAAATCTTTAAGCTTAAAATTTTCTTTTGTGTTGTCATATCAGTACCAGAAATACTTGGATAATTAAAAAAAAAAAAAAAAAAAATGAATGTGAATGTGAATCTGACTGAAATATGCAGTTGACATCGACACCATGTTGAAAAATTCTCGGGCATTGAAACATGTTAAAGATGCTTTGAAGGCTCTAATGGAGGACAAGAAGACTGTGGGAGAGATGGAATCTGAATGTCCAAGTAAGGCTTTAGTTAAAGAGACGTGTAATCTTCCCTTTTTCTTTTTTCTTTTTTTATTTATTTTTACTACAAATATATGGGTAATTGGTGAATTAGTTTTTGATTTGTGACAAGAAATTTGAATGAAATATATACAGGATCACCGGAACTTGTTGCAACAAAGAAGAGAGAGAGAGAGATGCCATCTAAATCTTCTGGTAAGGCTAAACTCAATTATGAGAGATTTACTTTCCCTTTCTTGTGTGAATTAAGTTTTGATTTTGTGACGAGGAGTATTAAATATATATATACAGCTAAGTACTCATGGCCGGAACTTGTTGGGTTGACTGCCGAGGCTGCACTTGAGCGGATAGAGAAAGATAATGGGGATATTGTTGCAGTTGTGCTGCGGCCTGGAATTTTACTGTCTGAGAACCTTAGGCAATACAGGGTTCGTATTTTTGTTGACGAGAAGGGCCTGGTGACTCAAGTTCCTATGGTTGGGTAGAAGAACATATCCTTTGTTCAGTATTTTGGGAGGTCATGCAATATATGCTTAAACTCATCTAAAGTTGTATGATGTACTTAATTTCCGAATTATAATTTGGTATGTAAGTTTGAACCATTTGGTATGTATGTTTGATTATGGTATGTTATAATTTCAGACTTATAATTATGTTGCTATTTGATTATCATTGGTAATGTTGGATATTTAAATACACAATGCGAGTGTTTGCAGCAGCAGATGTATAGTTGTGGGTTGATACGATGTTGTACCACCTGCTTCTTTTGAGAATTGCTTATGGTTGAATCCCACACATATATTATGTATATTTAAGTGTACAGAATATCAATTTTAAGTCTAGTCAGGTACTCGGGGACATGTGTTCGGGGACATGTGTTCATTTATATCAAATGTCCGCATATGCCGTATGATGTAATATACGGAGCACATTTGATTTGTTTTTTATTTAATTAAATGATTAAATATTACTTTTTATTAGGGATTTTTTGTATGGTGCAATAAAACTATGCAGTAAAGGCATAAATTGAAGGGAGCTTCTATGATCCTATCTACACACAAAATGTCTCTTTTCACTCGCCAATTTAAAAACAAATCAAGACTGCTTCTCAATTGGAAATTCTCGAAAAAAAAGTCTATGCTGGTTTGTTCAATCATTATTAAATTTTTTTTTTATTTTTTTTTTTCTTTTATCCTAGTGCTGTTTGTTGTTTGAAATGATTGATTTGAGTTTTAATTTTTTTTTAAAGACTTTTGTGTGTAAAGTAATTTCAAGTTTTAATTAATTGATTTGAGTTTGCGTTTGCTGAAGTGGAGAATTATCCATCGGAATCATTACAAGCGGAGTGTCTACCAAGTTAGGTCTCTCGGATCAACAATTAGGGATGTGGTTTTGTCACAGACGTTAAAAGACCGGAAGGCACCTCAAGAGAAGCAGCCAAGGAAGTATGCCTCACCGGCCACAGTGGTAGGGTCATCTAGTGGTGGAATTGGAGAAGAGATGGTGATGGCTGGTCAGACTGGGAATGACCATTTGTCGGGGTCGAGTCCATTCGGTTATGTGGACTCACAGGAAAGAGTTGTTCCACGAGCTGGTGACCGCTGTTGCGAGGATTAGAGCTGGATTAACGGCAGTGAAGAGGTACTATGAGCCGCCTCACGCGATATCTGAGCTTCGAGCAATAGCTGTTGTGGAGGTACAGTTAGAGCAGCCATTGAGGGATGATGGGCCTGCCTATTCTTGGAATGGAGTTTGATCCCTTTGCCGCCGGGTGCATTTGGTTCTCTCATTGGTAAATTTAACTAGCAGGTTTTTTTTTTTTTTTTTTTTTTTTTTTTTTGTGCTTCTTCATTTTAATTCATGTGGAATTTATCAGCAATGTGTGAAGGACATGAGTTGAGTTGTTCTGAAACTTAGGGAAGTGTGCTTCGATTGATGGAATGTAATTGTGTTCTCATTTTCCATATTTGATTAGGAGAGTTTTGTTTGGTTGTTGTCCAGTGGTTGGTTTAAATGAGTTAGTATTCTTGACAATTCTGATGGGATTAGCAGTAGCACGATATAAGACAATTGGTGGAGGACCTGGATGGGGCTAATTTGAGAATCCTGCTTGAGAAGAGTATTTTGCTACGATGTAGAATAAAAAATGTTGTTTTCTAAAAACACATTCATTAATTGTTCTTACATGTTAGGTTTACCTACTTGAAAGTTAAAAACATAGTTCAAAGAATTGTCCGAGTGAGTTGGATTGGGATTGGCAGAGTTATATCCAGATCACGGCTTACCTTTTTGATCGGGTCTAGTCACGCAACTCTTTTCATCTTTTCAAAAAAAATTTGCTTTGGCTGAAAAAACACTTACCCCTAATGAAGGAGGGGCTTCAAATACTTGGACCCTGATTGCACAACTTGGATGAGACCTCAGCATATTTTGAACGGTCTTATTACTGTTCCATATTGCGAATCAACATGCTAGCTTCAGCTGTGTGGAGAAGGGAATCTTATAAGGATGTATTATAAAAATGTTATGCTAGAATGGCAGTTCATTGTTTTTCCTTTTTTGGTGTTATATATATTTCAAATCCTAGGACCTAGGTTTTCCCAGAGTAGTTAATGGTGAAAGGTGCACTCAAAGCATTGGCCCAAGAAGAAAGGTGATGGGAAAGCACGGATGCTTTGAGTATGTTATTAGTGTCTCGGTCCTAGGATAAAAGCACGGATGCTTTGAGTATATTTCAAATCCTAGGACCTAGGTTTGACTATGAAGCACGGATGCTTTGAGTATGTTATTAGTGTCTCGGTCCACATGGAAGCATGTGAGAAGGGTTTTTGCTTTGGAAATTAGATATATAATAGATACTCATGCAGAACGGTCAACGCCTCTTCGTCTTCTCTCCTCTTCATAAAAGGCAATTGCTTTCCCACTAAACCATTCAGTGCTCCCAAACGCTATATCTTCCTGTCCTAAAATCCATCAAACAATGTATGGTAAGCTCTCTTTCTAGATTTATTTCTATGCCCTAAAGCTAAATCCTTATGTTTCAATTGGTGCGGTTGAGGGTTCCAAACCTTTTGTGATTTAGGTCTCTGTCTTACGAGCACGTTCGATTTTTTGAAGATCACCACTTCGACAACATTGTTACATATGCAATTGGAGTTTTCTTACTGGTGATTTTTTGAACTTCCATGGTTTCTTTGTTTATTTTAGTTGAAAGAATCTTCATTCTCTGCCAAATTGTTACCCAAATTGATATTCAAATCATCATGATTTTGGCTATAAGCTTGGGTAGTTTGATACCCAAATTGGCTCTTAAGTTATATTATTTGTTTAACAAATCTAGACTGTTGCAAATGACCAAATATCATGTGGTTTATCATTTTCCTTTTCATTTACTTTAGTCAACTGTAAGTCTACAATTTATGTGTATGTTATGATTGGGTTCAGATATGGAATACGGTTGTGCTCTTTGGTTAAGTATGGTCCATGCTTGATTCAAAAATGATATAAGAATTGGTTCTTTTTCAAACCAACACTCATTGTTATTTCGACTGCACCTGTGAAGTTTGTCATCATTTTATTAATGAATTAAGAAGTGTCCCAAATGTGAGAGGATTCGATGAGAAAACACAGAAAGGAAAATGGTTTTGATGTGAAAGTTGTAAATTAAAAAGATAAGCCCAAAATATTAGAAGATGCAGGTGGGTAATCAAATAATCCCACTACTCCAAACAAGGTTGGATAATGCTTCTCTATTTCTGCATGTGTCTATGGGATTGAAGTTTGTTTGGGAATATCCAAATATGTCAGAGTATTTATTTTTGACCTGTTTGCGTGTTCCACGAATTTGAATGGAATATCACAATTTGCAAAGTGTTTTAACTAGGGATCATCATCTAGATTATTTTATTGAAAAAATGGAAACTTCATGATGTTTCTTTGTAAATGGTCTGTCATAGACTTTATTAAGATGATGGAATTGCTGATTTTAAATTTCAAGATGATGGTATTCTAGCTTGAAATGCTCTACAAATTGTAAATTAGCACATTCATATTCACGAAATGTACAAACATACTACTTACATTTGGTTTTGTTTAACATGTAGTTATTTTTTACAGGGGCTGAAACAGCTTATGCAGAAGGATGACAAAAAATAAATGTTCTCGATGGAAAAAACAACTCAAAATCACATTGCAAGACTTTATTTGAAAATGGATCTTGATGAGAAGGAAATTGTGAGTTGAGTTCTGAAAAGAATAATAAAGCATGAAGGAGATAAAAGTTCAGTGGAAAGAAAGAAGAATTAAGGAGTGTTCATTTTCTTGTAGGTAATAGAACTTTCTCAGTCTCATAAATATAGATATACAACTACACGTATATTGTCTTCTCATATATAAGAAGACAAATATATTGTTTTGTGAGTGAAAGTTTTGTATAACACAATACTTGTCACGACCTATCCCGCTATGGGCGGAAATAGGTCACGTGGCACGCCACCAAGGCTCATCCAATTCTTTTAAAGTAAATAGCAGCGGAAAACATAAGTAAAAACATTAAAATCAGAGTTATAAAAGTTTTGGCTCAATTGAAACACTTCCAAAAAGAATCCATTTAGAAAACAGAGATCCAGTCGACTGTGGCGGAGTCCCAGTCGACTGTGAGATCAATACAGAAAGTATGAAAGGTAATAGCTCGATCCAGTCGACTGTGTCGGGGGCTCAGTCGACTAGGGTCTCAAGTTCTCAGTCGACTGAAACTGTCCGGTCGACTAGAGGTCAATCTAGCAGAATGTCATGTTTCGTGCAGAAACCAGTCGACTGTTTCGTATTTTTCAGTCGACTGTTGCCTGAAAACTACAAGATCTTTTGTTAAAAGAGGGGTCCAGTCGATCTCCGAGCATTCTGCACATTTTGCAGAATTTCAAAGCTGGGTTCTTCCAAATCAATTCCAACCTAAATACAACTATAATTCAACATTCCAAAACATAATTACAGGAATGTATACTAGCCTTTACAATACCACGAATCCATCCCAAAGTTCTATTACAACATTTACAAACTTCCCAAATCCTTATTACAAGTTGGAATGAAAAACGAAAGTATAAACAAGAGGTGATCCCCGTCGTTCCCACGGCCTCACTCATCACGCTTCTTCTTTCCTTTCTTCCTTTGACCTGCAATGGAGTAAATCTCCACTGCTCAGCCATATGCTGAGTGCACAGATTCTAACATATGCATATATGATGAAACATGCTTTAATCTCATAATTTACATCCAATAGTCTCTAGGGAGAAAGATGCGCATTCATCCGAAAGCGGCAAGTCCAAGTCTATCAACCATTGCATCCCAAGTGCCCTGGCAAGTCCAAGTCTTAAACCATGCACAGTAGCCGTCGCTACTACAAATTCTCAAATATCAAGAAGCTTACTCCGGCATGAATTTGTATAAGTCCCCCCTTCGACCCACATAAACAACTTAACGTGCTCGCATAAAAGTTATACATGATATTCACATTTAAGCGCGTGCATAATTAACGGGCTTACAATTAACACATGGATTTTGCCCGGATCATAATTTTGTCGTCGAAAACTAAAACATGTATTTTCTTATATAACATAGGTTAGGATCTGATACCTCGTGCGATTTCTCCCTAACTTTGAAGGATCAACAAGAGACCCGGTTAAACGTCGGATCTCTGACCTTACGCAAAACCTACAAGTTTACATGCGTTTTCCCCAAATTTCTAGGAATGAGATTTTATAAAAACTTAGTCAAACGTGGCCTAATGACTATCAAAACGGAGTCCTTACCTCAAGGAGTCCAAATATGAAATGTGGTTGAAAACTGATGGACGAAAGGTCATCGATCTGCGTCGCAAAGCTCGTAGCAAATAAATCTCCTTTCTCTCTCTCTCTCTCTCCAAGATATTTTGGAAAAATATCTAAGGCCTCATTCCTATATATAGGCAAAACTCTAGGGAATTACGTTTACCTCCCCACAAGTTCTCAAAACTTCTAATTATCCTCTAAAACGTCGTACACGTCCATTTTATTACCTCACGAGTGAAAGCTATAAATTATAAAACTTTTCGACTAAGTTCCGTTTGGGTCCGTAATTACGTCCGAAAACTAATTTTGTGGAATCTATAGATAACCTACCTTTTATGCAACATATTATATGGGTTATCTCTAAACAATTAACAATGATCTTAATCAAGATCCAAACTACCAGAAAACATACTAAACAGGTATATTTCACTATTCATGAGAATCAGGTAAAGTCAAATAACATTTAAAATCACATAAATGTCATTTACTCATGTCAATGCATTATGATTTTCCAATTACTGTGTCCTCAAATGACACCTCACCGTTGATCCACGTCAACTTCACCCAATTATTAATAACCAATAATGATTCACATGTTTCCAAATTTGCTTTATTAAAATGCATGAAATTCCGGGACAGGTGTGACAACTCTCCCCTCTAAAAAGTTAGTTTGTCCCCAAACTTATACCTCAAAGGTCGAAAAGATGTGGGTATTCATTTCTCAACTCTTCCTCATTCTCCCACGTAGCTTTCTCAACTGAATGACTATGCCACAACACACATTTACCATCAGAATCGTCTTCGTTCTCAATACTTGTTATTTCCAATCCAAAATCTCTACTGGATGCTCTACGTAAGCAAGTCCTCTTGGATTTGCAATGGTTCTGGTACGATGATCATGCTCACATTCGTCATACACCGTCTCAACATCGACACATGGAATACGTTGTGCACATGCTCCAACTCAGATGATAAGGCTAGTCGGTAAGCTACTGGCCCTACCTTTTTTAGGATCTCAAAAGGTCCTAAAAATCTCGGGTTAAGTTTTCCCCGTTTCCCAAATCTGACAATGCCTTTCGAAGGCGATACTCGCGTGTATACAAAGTCTCCTACTTCAAATGTCATCGGTCGTCACTTAGAGTCGACATAGCTCTTATAACGACTTTGAGCCACCTTAAGTCGCCCCTGAATTAACTTCACCTTCTCAGTAGTGAACTGTATGATCTTTGGTCCTATCAACCTTCCTTCTCCAACTTCGGTCCAACAAATCGGTGATCAACACTTACGCCCATACAAAGCTTCATAATGTGCAATACCAATACTTGACTGAAATTCGTTGTTGTAAGCAAATTCAATTAACGGCAAGTGTTTCTCCCAATCACTACCAAAATCTAGAACACAAAGTCTAAGAATATCTTCCAAAGTCTGAATCATTCACTCTGACTGGTCGTCGGTCTGAGGATGAAAAGTGGTACTGAAACTCAACTTGGTACCTATAGCCTTTTGCAAACTTCCCCAAAAACCTCAATGTAAAATTGCTATCACGATCTGAAACAATCATTGCTGGAACCCCGTGTAGTCTTACAATTTTTTTCACATACAACTCTGTTAACCTCGAAGGTTTAGTTGTCTTGATCGATAGAAAATGAGCTGATTTCGTCAATCTATCAACTATAACCCAGATCTTTTCATTCTTGTTAGGTGATCATGGAAATCCGAAAACAAAATACATCGTTATCTCATCCCATTTCCACTCTGACACTGGTCATGATTGTAGTAGTCCTGCAGGTACTTGTCTCTCTGCCTTGACTTGTTGACATGCTGAACATTCAGAAACAAAATTAGCAATTTCCCGCTTCATACCTCTCTACCAAAAGTTCTCTCGCAAGTTCCGGTACATCTTATTACTTCCCGGATGAACTGAGTATTTAGTACTATGTGCTTCCTCTAGGATTCGCTCCTTTAAGTCTGTTACATTCGGTACACACAATCGATTTTCAAGCATCAATACCCCTTGTTCTAATGTAAACCCGGGCCGTTTCCCCAAAGGTATACTGTCTCTTATTTTACACAAATAGTAGTCGTTGAACTGTTCCGTCTTGATCTCATCAATGATGTCTGGGTAAGCTATGATCGACATCATTAAACCACCATTCGTCTCTAAAATTACATCTAACTCCAATCGCTCCATCTCTTTGACTAATTCCTTTTGCTTAGTTAGCTCGTCGGTTAAGTTCCCTGTCGTCTTCCGGCTTAACGCATCGGCTACTACATTAGCCTTTCCCGGATGATATTCTATCGAAAGATCGTAATCCTTCATCAAGTCTAACCATCTTCTCTGTCTCATGTTCAAATCTCTTTGCGTGAATAGGTACTTCAAACTCTTGTGGTCCGGGAAGATCTCACATTTCTCCCCGTATAAGTAATGTCTCCAAATCTTCATGGCATGGATTACCGCAGCCAATTCAAGGTCGTGAGTCGGATAATTAACCTCATGTGTCTTCAACTATCTAGATGCGTAAGCAATCACCTAGCCACCTTGCATAAGTACACATCCTAAACCCTGATGCGAAGCATCACTATAGATCACAAACCCCTCGATTCTTGATGGTATTGTCAGAATAGGTGCTCTTGTCAACCGCGACTTCAACTCTTGAAAGTTGTTTTCATATTCCGAACTCCATTCAAAAGTAACACCCTTTCTCATCAACTTTGTCATAGGCAATGAAATCTTCAAAAAATTCTTAATGAATCGGCGGTAGTATCCGGCTAATCCTAAGAAACTTCGAATTTCAGATACGGATGTCGGTCTTTTCCAATTAGATACAGCCTCTACCTTGTGCGGATCAACTGAAACTCCATTCTTGTCGATCACGTGACCAAGAAAAGTAATGCTAGGTAGCCAGAATTTGCATTTCTTAAATTTCCCGAATATTTATTTCTCTCGCAATCTTTGAAATATAAGCCTTAAGTGTTTTTCGTGTTCTATCTCCCCCGGCGAATAGATAAGGATATCGTCAATGAACACGATCACAAAATCATCCAAATAGTCCTTGAAGACTCGGTTCATAAGGTCCATGAACGTGGTTGGTGCATTTGTAACTCCAAATGGCATGAATAAGAATTCGCAGTGTCCATAACGTGTTCTAAAAGTTGTCTTCTCTACATCTTTGGCTTTTCCTTTTAACTGGTGGTAACTCGATCTCAAGTCTATCTTCGAAAATACTTGTGCTCCACGAAGTTGATTGAATAAGTCATCGATTCTGGGCAACAGATATTTGTTCTTGATGGTCAACTTATTTAACTCCCGGTAGTCAATGCACATACGCATTGATCCATCCTTCTTCTTCACAAATAACACTGGAGTTCCCCAAGGTGATATGCTAGGGCGAATGAAACTTTTGTTAAGTAACTCTTGTAGTTGGATTTTCAGCTCTTTCAATTCTACGGGTGCCATTCTATACAGTACTTTCAATACGGGTCTTAAGTCTAGCATTGTCTCAATGGTGAACTCAATCTCTCTTTCAATCAGAACATCTGGCAAGTCATCGGGAAACACATCTGGATATTCTCTTACTATCAGAATGTCTTCTCACTGTTTTAAAAACCGGACCGGACCGGCCGGTTGAACCGGTTCAAGAAACGGTCCGGTTTGAACCGGAAAACCGGAAAAATGCAAAAACCGGTCAATTTTGTAAAAACCGGAAAAACCGGTGGTTGAACCGGCGGTTGAACCGGAAAACCGGAAAATTTTTATTTTTTAATTTTATTTTTTTATATTTTTTATATTTTGTATTATTATTAATATTTATTATATAATTATGACATCACGGTTCAATTCCGGTTGACCCAACGGTTGAACTAGTGACCCGTGACCCGGTCATTTTTCCGGTTCAATGACCGGTCCGGTTTTCAAAACAATGTGTCTTCTACCTTCAATACGGCCGTTGTCGTGTTAATTACTGAATATAGAAATCCCTGACATCCCTTTTTCAACAACTTACCCGCTCGGGTAGCCGAAATCAAATACGGTGGAGGTGTAACCCTACTCCCTTGAAAAAAAAAAGCTTCTGTGTACCGGTGATCTAAAATTAACTTCTTTCTGTTCACAATCTATCGTGGCTTGGTTAAGGGCTAACCAATCCATTCCTAGTATCACATCAAAATGGTTCACAACAATCGGTATAAGGTCTACGGCCATCAACTTCTCACTTAGTTTGATCTCACAATCCTTGTATATCATAGAGGTCACCATCGACTTACTAAATGGTACATCAATAGATAATTCATATTCTAGTGGTGTGAACTTAACGTTCAAATGTTCAACAAAATCATGCGATACAAATGAATGCGTAGATCCTGAGTCAACAAGTATGCGTGCTAAGTGCGAACATACAAGTACCATACCTAAGACCACTGTCTCCGAAGTAGCCATATCTCCTGGGTTCATCTGAAATGACCTTTCTTGATGTTGCTCTGTCCTCTGTCCCCCATCATTAGGTAATCTAGGCTTCGAACCACTGGAAGCCATCGAACTAGCTCCTTGTTGAGAACGCTTCCTTGGAAAATTCCTGGATTAATGGCCAACCATCCCACAATCATAACATTTGTCCCTCGTATCAGGTGCCAAACTAGCACTGTTCATCCCTTGAGTTTCATTCTGAAAGTTCATCATAAAACATGGGCCGGTATGTGGTCGGTTGCATAGTGGACACAACAGTATGTTACTTGGTGTCCTCCTATAATCACTGAAACTAGAACCAGAGCCTCGTGCAAACGGCTTCTTGAAAAGATCCGCCTTGGTTCTGGTCACCACCCTCATTACCTCGCTTGGCTTGCTGATTTTGCCTCGATCTCTCCATCCTACTTTCGGCTACTAGCGCCGTTTGTTGTACTGCTACTATAGTGGAATGCTCATAAGTCTCTACCTTCAAACGGATGTTTCCCTTAAACCTTCTTCGAATTTCCTTGCTCCATCTTCCTCCTCTGGCACTAAACCCTTTCCAAATCTCAACAACGCATTGTACTTGGACGTATATTCGGTTACGGTCATGTCTCCTTGTTTAAGGTTATCAAACTCTCTCTTTTTCACGTTGTGAACGGCTCACGGAAAGAATCGGCAATTGAAATCCGCCTTGAACCCTTCCCAAGTAATCGGTGCACCTTGGTCCAGAACATTTACTCACCAATTCTGGGCTTCTCTCTTCAGTACAACACTTACATTCTCAATCTTTAGTGTATCGGACATCGGAATAGATCGAAAAATTCTCTCCATATCCATAATCCAATGCTCAGCGAGTGTGGTGTCGTGTGTCCCATGAAACTCAATTGGTTTCTTTCTGGCAAACTATTCCGACACAGGTCTCCCACCCCTATTCTCATGTGCATGTACCATAGCTATCGGTGTCGCCTCGAATGGAGGTGTTGGAGGTAATCGCTATGCTATACTCCATATCAAATCCCCCATGTTTCCCATCATTTCTGCCATGTTATTCATTCGTCGCGTATGTGGTGATAGATCTCGTTCACCGTCACTCATGATTGAACAATCCTGTCAATCGCAATGCATAAACACTATGCATGTATGGCAATAAATATAATCATGTATGTATAACAACATACATATGCATCAAACATCTCTACCATGTATGGATGCAACCTAGAATATGTGTCAAAGCGCTCAACATTCCACTCGTCGTCGAACGTTCCCAAAGTTTTGTTACCTAAAGCTCTGATACCAATAAATGTCAAGACCCATCCCGCTACCGGCAGAAATAGGACATGTGGCATGGCACCAAGGCTCATCCAATTCATTTAAAGTAAATAGCAGCGGAAAACATAAGTAAAAAAATTAAAATCAGATTTATAAAAGTTTTGGCTCAATTGAAACACTTCCAAAAAGAATCCATTTTAATAATAGAGATCCAATTGACTGTGGCGGGGGTCCCAGTCGACTGTGAGATCAATACAGAAAGTATGAAAGGTAATAGCTCGATCTAGTCAACTGTGTCAGGGGCTCAGTCGACTAGGGTCTTAAGTTCTCAGTCGACTGAACCTATCCGGTCGACTGGAGGTCAATCTAGCAGAATGTTTTGTTTTCGTGCTGAAACCAATCGACTATTTTCTATCTTCCAGTCGACTGATGCCTGAAAACTGAAAGATCTTTTGTTAAAACAGGAGTCCATTCGACTATGTCGGGGACCCAGTCGACTGATCTCTCAGCATTCTGCACATTCTACTGAATTTTAAAGCTAGGTTCTTCCAAATCAATTCTAACCAAATACAACTATAATTTAACATTCCAAAACATAATTACAGGAGTGTTTACTAGCGTATACAATACCACGAATCCATCCCAAAGTTCTATTACAACATTTACAGACTTCCTAAATCCTTATTACAAGTTGGAATGAAAATGAAAGTATAAACAAGAGGTGATCCCCGTCGTTCCCACAACCTCACTCCTCACGCTTCTTCTTTCCTTTCTTCCTTTCACCTGCAATGGAGTAAATCTCCACTGCTCAGCTATATGCTGAGTGCACAGATTCTAACATATGCATATATGATGAAACATGCTTTAATCTCATAATTTACATCCAATAGTCTCTAGGGAGAAAGATACGCATTCATCCGGTAGCGGCAAGTCCAAGTCTTAAATCGCGATGCCAATGGAAAGTCCAAGTCTATCAACTATTGGATCCCAAGTGCCCTGGCAAGTCCAAGTCTTAAACCATGCACAATAGCTATCGTTACTACAAATTCTCAAATATCGAGAAGCTTACTCCGGCATGAATTTGTATAAGTCTCCCATTTGAACCACATAAACAACTTAACGTACTCGCGTAAAAGTTATACATGCTATTCACATTTAAGCGCGTGCATAATTAACGGGCCTACAATTAACACATGGATTTTGCCCGGATAACAATTTCGTCATCGAAAACTAAAACATGTATTTTCTTATATAACATATGTTAGAATCTCATACCTCGTGCGATTTCTCCCTAACTTTGAAGGATCAACAAGAGGCCCGATTAAACGTCGGATCTCCGACCTTACGCAAAACCTACAAGTTTACACGCATTTTTCTCAAAATTTTTAGAAATGAGATTTTATAGAAACTTAGCCAAACGTGGCCTAATGACTATCAAAACGTAGCCCTTACCTCAAGGAGTCCAAATATGAAATCTGGATGAAAACTGACGGACGAAAGGTCGTCGATCTGCGTCGCAAAGCTCATACCAAAAAAACTCATTTCTCTCTCTCTCTCTCTCTCTCTCTCTTTCTCCAAGATATTTTGGAAAAATATCTAAGGCCTCATTCCTATATATAGGCAAAACTCTAGGGAATTACGTTTACCTCCCCACAAGTTCTCAAAACTTCTAATTATCCTCTGAAACATCGCACACGTCCATTTTATTACCTCACGAGTGAAAACTATAAATTATAAAACTTTTCGACTAAGTTCCGTTTGGGTCCGTAATTACGTCCGAAGCTAATTTTGTGGAATCTCTAGATAACCTACCTTTTATGCAACGTATTACATGGGTTATCTCTAAACAATTCAATGATCTTAATCAAGATCCAAACTACCAGAAAACATACTAAACAGGTATATTTCACTATTCATGAGAATCAGGTAAAGTCAAATAACATTTAAAATCACATAAATGTCATTTACTCATGTCAATGCATTATGATTTTCCAATTACTGTGTCCTCAAATGACACCTCACCGTTGATCTACGTCAACTTCACCCAATTATTAATAACCATTAATAATTCACATGATTCCAAATATGCTTTATTAAAATACATGAAATTCCGGGATGGGTGTGACAATACTTTTGAGTTATTAGCATGTCAATAACGTACTCTCAAAATTATTAGTGGATTGCCCCCAATGTTTTGTATTTGAACTAAAACGTACTTTACTTTTGTGGACTGCACCAGAAATAAAGAGAGAAACATTCTATTCATACCTCTAACTCTAAGTTCAAGAAATATTGCAAGTTGGATAATACTAAATGTGCATGTTTTCTTTTCTTTTTCTATAATAATAAAGAGTCACCTAAATATTGTGAGAGTCATCTAATGTAGGAGGAGAGAGAGGACTTTGACAAAATTGGATACCAAAGAATAGTTTAGTTGCATCAGACATGACACATTGCAAGATGGGTACATTAATGTTTATTTTTGTGCTTATTCTTTAATAGGAAGTATGAGAAAATTTAAAGTCAATTGGCCACATATTGAGTTTTGTTAATCCACTTGAGATAGAAAGTGGTCATTTAGTTGTGAATTACAAGTGGGAGGTCTTCAAAGGGGAAGAGTTACAAAATCATGGGAGAGAAAGTTTATGAAAGAGTAATGCTACACGCACTCTAAAAAGCACATCAAAATGCACAACTTTGCTTAAAAAGATTGGACTTCGTGCTGAAAAGTTTGCACACATAAAATATCCACTTTTGTGTGTGCAGGCTTTTCAGCACAAGGTCCAACCTTTTTAAGCAAGGTTGTGCATTTTGGTGTGCTTTTTAGAGTACATATAGCATTATTGTTTATGAAAAGGACAGTTTTTGGTCCTTTAAAGCTCATTCCTATAGTGATTTATGGAGATTGTTGACAAGCCTGTGAAGAATGAGTTGATTTTGTAAGTCTCTCTCTTTCCTATTCCAAGATAGGGTAGATCTTGGTGTTTACAACTATCTCCAGGTTTCCCCTAAGTTTCAAATATCCACACTCATTTTTTCACTTCTTTTCTAAAAATGTTTAATGTTTCTCAAAAATGCTACAGATACACAATTTCTTACACACCAAATGACACAAAAGGTTATCTAAGCAATAAACAAAAATTTGCTGTGGGACCCACACTCTAGTTACACACTTTGCCCTAACATTTCCCCCAAATCTTACATCCAAACAAGAAACCATAGAGAAGGCCAGCCCCCAGCACACCCCTTCCTTCCCCTACCGTTGACCCCGAAGATGGAGCCATCGTCGGAACGCTGTCGCCAGCCTTCGCCGGCGCCGGCGCCGGAGCCGTGCAGTCGGGAAGTGTAAGTTCTCTCTCCCCTTTCTTCTTCTCTCTCTATCTCCCCTTTCTTCTCCTTATTCCATGACTACATTCATAGACTACCCTAAAAGCCCCTTTCTTCTCTATCAGTTCAAGCAAGTACTTTGATATATTCAAAGAACAATTTCTAAATATGTAAGAAATTGATCATTTTGCTAAGTACTTACATTCCCTTTTTATGACTGAATAATTAAAGCAATTTTGGCTCTTGAAAAGAAAGTTACCTTTTAAATGTAATGAAACATTCCAATGCTAATCACCCAAAAAAGAGCTGCTTTAAGAATCACTCACTTACATGGCTAAGCAAATTGCTTGATGATGGTGAAGATTTGATTTTTATAATACATTTATGTCGTAATAATGTGAGTATCCCAATTGAATTTTTGGATTTCAACCTCTGTTAATTAAGTGTTAAGAGTCTCAACCCCTATGTTGTACCACTAGACTGCTAGAGTAATTAGTCATTTGTAAATCCTTGAATTCATGAATTACAATTGTATTTACATCATTGGATAATTTGCCTTAGAAGTAAAAAGTACTGTAGTGAAAGCATACATAATGTAATCTGTCACCAACCCGTTGTGAAGTATGAAATTGACTTTTCATTTCATTTTATTTTGCTTTTGGATATACTTGATCCACTTGAATGTAATCTCTATATAAATCCGGAGAAATTGATGATTGTATGATATATTGTAGAGAAATGGAACAAGAAGTTTCAAGTGGCTCGGTAAGCATTGATGAGGATGCTATTGAAATTGATCATGACAAAGAACAAATAAGAGACGTAGAAAACCAAACAGCTGAGCCGAAGAAGGGGATGGAGTTTGATTCTTTGGATGAGCTCATGGCGTTTTATGCAAGATATGCCAGAGACAAAGGTTTTGCCGTGTCTAAAAGAACCTCTACAAAGATGCAAGGGGTCGTGAGATATGTGGCGTTTCAGTGTACCCGTGCTGGTACAACAAAGAGTAGATCAACCAACCCGTTAAATGTGCGCCCAAACTCAAATATTGGTTGCAAAGCAAAGCTTAGGGCATTTCATTGTCCCAATGGAAAGTGGTCTGTGAAATCAGTTGAACTTTCTCATAACCATGAAATGAGTCCAGGTAAATCTTGATATTTTAAATGCAATCGGTACTTACAACCACATGTGAAAAGGAGTCTAATGTTGAGTGATAAGGCAGGAATTAGAACGAACAAGAAGTTTAATTCGTTAGTTATTGAGGCGGGGGGACATGAGAATTTGTCATTTACTGAAAAAGATGTAAGAAACTATATCAATAAAGTTAGGCGTCTACAACTTGGGGAAGGTGATGCTAATGCAATGCACAACTATTTTTTGAAAATGCAATCTAACAATTCTGACTTCTTCTACATGATGGATTTGGATGAAAAGGGTCGCCTAAAGAATGTTTTTTGGGCTGATGCAAGGAGTAGGGCAGTATTCAGAGAATTTGGTGACGTGGTTACTTTTGATACAACATATTTGGTTAATAAATATGACATGCCATTTGCGCCTTTCGTAGGGGTGAACCATCATGGGCAGTCGGTATTGCTAGGGTGTGGGTTGATCTCAAGTGAAGATACTGAGTCCTTTACTTGGTTATTTCAGTCTTGGCTTAAATGTATGTCTGATTGTCCACCCAATGCAATTATAACAGATCAAGACAGAGCCATGAAGAAAACAATAGAGACTGTTTTTCCTAATGCACGACACCGATGGTGCTTATGGCATATCATGAAAAAGTTGCCTGAAAAATTGAAAGGGTACAAGGAATATGAGTCGATCAAATTTCAGTTGCAAAATGCTGTTTATGATTCATTAACCATTCAAGAATTTGAAGATGCTTGGGGCAAGTTCATTGAAATCTATCAGTTAGATAGTAATGAATGGTTGCTTGGTTTGTATGACGAAAGGCATAGGTGGGTACCAGCTTTTGTAAAGGATATTTTCTGGGCAGGAATGTCAACCACTCAACGAAGTGAAAGCATGCACGCTTTCTTTGATGGCTACATCAACTCGAAGACTACTTTGAAACAATTTGAGGAACAATATGAGAATGCCTTGGCAAAAAAGGTAGAAAATGAAAAGCAAGAAGAGTTCAATTCATACAACTCATGCTACCCATGTGCTACTCCTTTAGGGATGGAGAAGCAATTTCAAGGTGTTTACACGCGGGTGAAATTTAAAGAGTTTCAGAACGAGTTATTTGGAAAGCTTTGTTGTCATTTGGTTTTAATTAAAGCGGATGTTGGATTTAGAGAATATGAAGTACGTGAACGGGTTCGATTTGGAGATGGCCACCGGTCTGTATCTTTCAAGCTAATTTTTTTTGAAAATACAAAGGAAGTGGATTGTAATTGCCGATTGTTTGAGTTTAGAGGGATAATGTGTAGGCATCAACTTATGGTGTACAATGATATGGAAATTTATGATGAAGTACCCGCCAAGTACATTCTACAAAGATGGAGTAAGAATATCAAAAGGAGACACACCAAAATTCGGATCAGTTATGACAACTGGTCGGACAGACCAGAGGCAAAGCGTTTTGATAAAATGTGTAACCTTTTCTATGAGTTGGGTGAAGTGGCAGCAGATTCGGAAGCTTGGTGTGATGAGGTCATTGCACAAATAAAACAAATGAAAGAGGGATACAAAGAGAAGGCTGCAATTTGTGGAAGCAATATGCCCAATTTTACTAATCACTCAAGTAATTCAATTTCACATGGAGATGGTATTGTACTTACAAAAGAGAGTACGAATATACTTGATCCACTTGTAACTCGTAGTAAGGGGCGGCCGCCAAGTAAAAGGAAAGTGGGCCATGTTGAGAAAGCAGTTAAGAAATGCTCTAAAGCCAAAAAAAAATCAAAAACCTCGACAAGTGCAAAGGTTTGACAATATTGTACTCGTTTTAATATATGAAAACCAATGTTAAAATTAATATGTAGGATTTTTTACTTTGCATTTATTTGTAGGGATACGACAAGCACAGGAACGAGCACGATACACAAGAGAGCCGAATGGGAATAGAGGGAAGTCTTACATTTCAACCGTCAAATGTGGGAATCGAAGGAAGTTTTGCACTTCAACCGCCAAATGTGGGAATAGAAGGAAGTCTTGCATTTCAACCAAATTTGGGAACGAGAGGAAGCCTTGATTATTATGACTTTATTTGATGGTCCCATTTTGTATACAATGACTTTATTTGATGGTTTGAATGTGTGAATTAAGACTTTATGTGATGGTTTGAAGGTGTTAATTAAGACTTTATGTGATGGCTTCCCATGGCTCTGTTTGGAGTCTTTGGTGTTCTTCCTTTTTGGCCTGTTTGGTTCTTTTATCAAATTTTGTTTGATGTAAGAAAAAAAAAAAATTCTCGTCTCTATAGTTTATCTCTCAAATTACAAGTTGTGTCTTGCTTTTGATGTTGCTTTTTGCCGGCGGGATTGGGCTCAAACTCCCCTCAATCTGTCATGGTCCACCACATTTTGCTTCAAGTTTTGGGAGGTTATTAAGTCTACTGGAGTCTTTCTCTTTGTACTTGCTGTTGCTGAGGTATAATTCTGGTTGATTTGTGTTCAGGTTGTACATCTTGTTTGGTTTGGGTTGTATACGGGTGGCGTTTTGTCACCACATTTTGTTTATCAATAAAACTTGCCGTTCAAAAAATATATATATGTATATATTGCTTTGCTTCCATAATATCCAAAAAAAAATAATATTCTTCATAAATGGGTACCAAAATACATATGGATTACATAATGTTTGACAGATAAAATAACCCACTGAAGCCTAAATACAAGTCTAAGTATATAACAACTCAAACAAGCTTCAACAATAACATTACAACAAGAATTATGCAAAACATAATGGGTCGTTGTTAATTGTGTCTTCATCGTTCCTTGCTTTGCTTCAATCACTTGGAGTTGGCAAGATATTGCATTGTATTGAAAAACATAAGGGTCGTTGCATTTGAACCTGACAAACACGACATTGCTCATGTAACCTGTCAATGAAATACATACAAATTTGTAACTCCAATGAGTCAAAAAAAAAAAAGTAGTCACAACAACACATTATAGTCCACAACATTGAATTCAAAATTGTATTCAACACACTTTAGTCCAAACTCTAGCTTCAAACATTGTATTCATAGCAATGAACAAGTTATAAAACATATAAGGATCTCCTTTCATGTTGGTTGAATATGCAATGCTTCTTTCCTTTATACATTTCAACCAAATATGAAGGTAAAACTCCTGAAATCCCAAGGCAATGTGCAAATATTGCAATCTTATCAGAAGATGTCAAATATTGTAACAACAACAAAGAAAACTTACAAATTACAATACATAGCGAATCCAATCCTGAGATCATAAGCAGACTCGTAAAATTCAGTAATCCTCCAGCAATAGTACTGACAGGTCGTGTGAATTTTATGGTTGCAACAAGTTTCGATTCACAGGGATTTTTTGACTTTGAAGCTAAATGTGGGAATGAATTTTTTTTTTTAAATGAATGGGGCTAAACAGTGGTAGATCCCTACGTGAAATACATGGAAAAATTGCACAGTAGACTAACACGGTGTTGTTTGAAACATTGCATTTCTTTACTGCTTTAACAAACTAAAAGAAAAGCAATTCTTCAAATTTATGATTGGTTCAACCCTTCAGGCCTTTTATAAAACAACTGCAGCAACAATGATGGCAACAACTGATCATTGACTAAAGTTCTCTCCACATTTAACATCACTTGCAAGAAAATAACAAACAATTTGCCCATTGCTACTTGTGCTTTCAAATGTCTTTCACAATTTTCAAAAATCAAATGCAACTAATGATTCATACAGAAATCATACAATCAGAAAAGAGAGAAATCATAAGCATCAACAATCAGAAAACAGAGAGAGAGAGAGAGAGAGAGAGAGAGAGAGAGAAGTTTCAACCAGAAACGGGAGCTCCAACTTCCGGCGCCGGCGAAGAGAGAAAGAGTGAGAGAGAAGAAGAAACGGGAGCGGCGCTGTCGACGGCTGGAGACGGCGTTCCGACGACGGCTCCGACTTCTGGTCGACATGAGGGGAGGGGGGCGATGCTCGCTGCCGCGCGGGGGTGGGGGTCTTCTCTCTGGTTTCCTGTTCGGATCTGTGATTTGGGGGAAATGTTAGGTTTTATTTTTTTTTTTGGAGCAAACAAGAGTGTAACTAGACTGTGGGTCCCACAGCAAATTTTTGTTTATTGCTTAGATAACCTTTTGTGTCATTTGGTGTGTAAGAAATTGTGTATCTGTAGCATTTTTGATGTTTCTAGCTTGAAATAATTCCATCACTATTAGACTTTGTTTGGTTGTTGAGCCCGTGCATTTGCACGCGTGTTCGACTAGTTATATAGGAGTACTAATTTAGACAGTATCTTCATCATCATAGTGATTTTCGTGTAAGATTATAAAATATTATTTCCCAATTAATGCTACCCATCGTAATGTGCGCAACTTGAATATCCAAACCGACTCTTTTACTTATGTTTGGCACAGAGCACTCAAGACATGTACGAGTATCATGGATCCGTTTCTACCTCAGGATAGCTTCTACGTTTCACTCATTTTTCTCCTCCTACAGTCCTACTATTCTTTGAGATTCCATCTCTTTCTCTCTCTCTTGAGATTGTATCACTAATATCCTGTTTGGTTGTACACTTAATTTTGAATTAACCCATTTAGGCTTAGTTTGACCCCCATGTGGTTTTTTAAAAGGAACTTATGAAATTTATTACTAAATTGTTTGATAATTTTATACAAGTGACACACTACTCTTCAAAAAGACAGCATGAAATCAAAAAGCAACCATGAACTTTTAAAAGCTCTATTTTAGAGTTTTTAAAAGCTCCCCAAAATAGCCATAAGTTCAATTTTCACAAAGTTCATAAATTAGTTACCAAATGAATTAATATGAAATTGAGCTTTAAAAAAGGAGAAGCACACGTGGGGGCCAAACTAAGCCTTAAAGTGGGCTCACTTATTTATTGGCCTATTTATGGGTGTTTGGTGTCAAAATGAGCTAATTACAAATATGAACAAATTTAGACTTACTATGCAAAACCTAAATGAGACAATTTCACTACACCCCTAAAATAGCCTAATTTTAAAATAACAATATTAGGTACAAATAAGTTTTACAAATACTTACAAATACACTCTATTTTTATCCTAGGTGATACTGTGAGTTCCAAATAATTTCAATCAAAAATGATAGGGATACACACCAAATGACACACTAAACGACCCACTAGCTTTAAATGCATATACCCTGTGCTGTGTAAGTGATGCACAAAAATGTGTAAAAAATTCAAACAGTACAGGGTACATGTATTTAAAGCACAGTGTGTCGTTTGGTGTGTTGTTTGGTATGTATCCCTATCATTGTTGAATTTCAATGGATCCTATAATACCACTTAGAGAGATAGTGTATTTGTAAGTATTTGTGAAACTTGTTTGTGCTACAAATATTACTCATTTTAAAATTAGTCATTCTCTGCCTGACTCTGATCGTCACTCTCCCGATCGACGTCTCCCTCTTCGACTGCATGGTACATTTCTCTCTCTCCCCTCTCTCTCTCTCTCTCTGTATATATATACACACTATTTATATCACCTCTCCCTCTTCTCTATGGTTGGGGCTTCATTGATTTCAAAACGCTACTCTGATTATCTTTCTGTGATCAATGTATATCAATGAAGTACATCTCTGAGTGTATAAAATCGATTTCAGATATCGATCGACTTTTGAACTTTGTTTTTGGATTTTGAGTACTAGGTTTTGTTGTTTGCAGATTAAATTCATGAGGTTTGAGCATTGTGCATTGTTGGTAGAAATGGCGTCATAAGGTTTATGTAGTCATTGAAGCAGTGAATGAGCTCAACGAATTGTAAGGTATCGTTAGCAGGTATGATGATTCAGTAATTATGGTTTTGGGAAAGAACTAGTGGGATTCAAAGGCGAAAATTGTAAACTCTGATCATGATTTAGGCTTTACCCTGCAAATGGTATTTTTTTTGTGGCTTTTGATGGTTTTGTTAGCTTTATCAGTTTCAGAATTTTTTTGACACTATAGTTTTTCAGATTCTTGTTTATTTGAATTGTTATGAACTTATTTTATTTTATTTCCTTGAACAATTTCTGGGATTATCATAATTTGAAGCATTTGTAGCAAAATTAGTTGAAATCTGACCTTTTTTAGATGATTCCTTCGGATTTATGTTTGAGATAGGTTGAAATGTTATTCAATTGATCCAAAAAGGAAAACTCATTCTTAAGGTGGTAATTTTGTTGCTAATTCAAGTTATGGTTTCTATCCTTTGTTGCATTTATGTTGCTCTACATTGTTTGCACACTTGAGTAAAACTATTTACCTAGTAGCTGGATATGGTTTTTTTTTTTAAATCTTAAACCATTAATTTGCTGATATCTTGTAGTTTGCTAATGTATTTCTTATCTATTATAAATATATAAAACTCAAGGCAAAAACTCTTCCCTCATTCACCCACGTGGAGCCTATGTGGCTTTCTCTTTTTATAGAACCTATTATACACATGGCTTTCCTCAACTGCAGTGCCTCATCATCTCCCTGGCCTCCTCCTCTCCCCAACTGCGAAGAACCAGTGATTACAGATTTAATTGTCAAAACATAAAAATCTTGAAATCCTACCAACACCTGTATATAACGTCGCTCACTTTGTGTACAACATTACAACTGCAGCTTGCCTTTGCTAGCCACTGTGAGCTTATCTGCAATTCTTCCGACGTGAGTCTCTTTGACTGCTTTTCAAATCTTTTAAACATAGTTTTTCTTTTATTAATTTTTAATCTGGATATTCTTTTCTGAATTTTGTTTTCCTAATCACAACATTTATATGTACACATGATCTCTTTGTTTGCCAATTACATAGTGGCTCAACTGATATTGCACTTTTATTATAGAGTTTTTCGGTAATGATCAATTTATTTGTATTGGGAGTTCTCAGTTTCCTTTGTTTGGGCTTGGAAAGTGGTCTGGCAATGTAGTTTTGGTGGGTGCTCATTGGTTGTTTGTTGAAAGGTTTGAGAGAAATTTCTTCTATGGGTTTGAGTTTGATGTTTGGCCACTAGGTTTGCTATTGGCTGCTTCAAGATTTTATAGGCGGTGGTCTTTGGTTTCTGTGGGTGTAATATAGGCTCTCTTTGAGTTTGTTTATTAATGAACTTTCTAATTTGTTGTTAAAAAAAAAGGTGATTGGTCTCTTTGACTCTTTTGTCGTTAAAGTAATGATGATACGGAAGAGTAATGGTTAGTAGGAAAAAAGCCATTAATCTAACAGAACTTCCATTGCCGCCATTTGTTGAGTGCCTGCTACATGTTGCTCGAATTAACATTTTCAAACTACATGGTTGTTCTTCTTACATTTTAAATTCCCAAATACACTACACTTCTGTGGATGTTTCATGTTTCTAGGTTGAAATAGTTTCGTGACTATTAGGCTTCTTTTGTTTCATAGCCCGTGCAGTTGCGCAAGTTTTTCGACTAGTTATGTTAGACAATTGAGGATGTTGTGGGGGGGGGGGGGGGGGGGGGGGGGCTATCTCGCCCTTAAAGCGAAATGTTCCGTGATATGGTGAAATCACAACACACGGTGGTGAGGTGTTTCTCTCAGGGATTAATAGCTCCCGTACCTGGCGCAAACCATCGTTTACTCGTTGGAAACGGTTCTCACCGTGTTGACTCTCAATGTCTTTGTTTCATTGTTACCACCATTTCCCCCCGTCTTCGTTATTTGCCATGTTGACAAAGCTTGATGATGAACTAGAACTTGGGTTAAATAAAGCTAAGGTAGAATCTACGGACATATGAAGGAGGAAACCTCCTCGTGGGGATCTTAGAGAAAAAGACTGGAACTAACCTAGTAAACCTAACCGTTTTCCATCCCCGGCAACTGCACCAAAAACTTGACACGCATAACAATGTGTACTCTCTTATCAACACCCAAGTGTAGGTGATCGTGGAAGTAATATGCTGGACAAGTCCAGGTCGAACCCACAAGGACAACTTTAGATCTAGGTTCAATAAACTAGCTTCTAAAAGGAATGAAAAGATGAATAATGGTTGGAAGGTTGAGAACTAGATTACACTAATTTATATAAAAACAGAATTTAAATGACAATTAAATTAACAAAGCTATAAAAGTGTTAGGACTTGTGAATCTACTCTAATTTTGTCTATTATCATACCTTGGAAAGATATGGTAACATGTTTCATCCATCAAAAGCTTGTTTGAAAGTATGTTTTGCAAGTGTTGCGTTAATGACAAATGTTTATGGTAGTTGTCATGGAACAACGTCCTACAATCCGGTCTATTAAATATGCGCAGCTTCGGTATGAAATCAATCAATCCAACTAAATCTTATGCGTCGAATGGTTGATAGTAGTTGACGAGGAAAAACTGTTTGAACCAATTTCTTTCATAACAAGAATGATGATCTGGATTAAAACAACAAAGATGCCTAATACTTATTGAATCAATACCAACATTAGTTTCAAAGACACCAATTATGATTAGGAAGATGCGCATAATGACAAATACAAGTAGTCATGCAAATCTTGAACTTGTTTACTGATTAAATGAATGGAAATCTATAAACCCTAGCTCCAAATCTGCAAAACAAGAGAAAACTAACCTAAAACTATCCTAAACTAAGCCTAGGATATGAAGAAGCTAAGGAAAACTGGTTCAGAATGTGTTTCAGAATGTCTCTGCTTCGTTTTATAGAAATGAGAGTGACTCCTCGTATTCTGCTTTTGACTTTCTGATCCTTCATTTAATGACCCACTCGAACGCTCTGGAGACTCGAGCTCTTGAGCAAGCTCGAGCTCTTGGGTTACTTGAGCGCTTGAGCCTTGCTATTTTCCAAATCTTCTTCTTCTTACTTTGCATTTGTTTTCAGCTCCATTCTGGTATATGCATTCAATATCTTGTAAAACCATAGAAATAGACATGTTTGAGTGCAGTTGTCATAAATTCATCATAATAGTAGAATGCACATATATCTAGGGAATGCTTGTTCTCTTTTTCTCTTTTGATTATTGTGCATCACTTCATCGACGTAAAGGGGCAATGTTCAAAGCTCCTATAGCTGCGTTTCTTATGCCTATTACATCCCTCACCGTTGTCACTGCGGCCTTTACCAATTTCAAAACCTTGGTCTTAAGTCATGCTAAGGCAGTTATTTTAGATTTCAAAAACACATCATTTAGAGTATTTATTCATGCGCAGAAATGGTTAGGAGGATGGAGAGAAAGATTGTATTCTCCTTTACATGTTGTCGGTAAATAACAAGTATACAGATCTTATGAGGGAAGTGCTTTGGCTTTATCAGGTATGGCAGCACCTGTTCCAGCACAACCACAGTTCATAGTTCCTGCTCATTCTCCTCAGTTCATTCAAGGTAGCCGTTCTGACCAAACAGCAGGGTGAGGGGTTGATCAAGGTGAGTATTGCTATTTATGGCCGGGGTTTAACTTCACATTACATAGATTGCAAGTCCTTGCAACCATTTTGATTTATCGGTAGGGTGTTTTTTTTCCTCATTTTGATGTGAATTGCAGGTATCCTTAAAGACTGCAGCAGGACTAAGAGCAGCAGTACTGCTACATGAGTGGCAGGCTTCGAATCTAGCCTTGCAAATTATTCATTTTGCATTCTAGAGGTTTGTTTTTCATTTCTTTGCTGTTGTACACGATGTGAATGTTAACATGGAGCTCAAAACTTCAGTGACAAAGAAAGCATCGACCCATTGTGCAACTCAAGTTGGAGAAGGGAGACCAAAAAGCATTCAAAATGGGGTCCATGAAAATCAGGATTGTAGATAATGACCACTGATTCTCTGACATAAAAAAGAGTCGTGTCAAGAATTCAGAGCAGTCCATGAATATAATCATATGTCATAACTGCATTTCATCGTCGTGTATATAGTATACACAGATGGGAGTCTCCAATGCTTATGAAAAGTCTAACACAAACGAATAAAGTGTAGTAAAACGCGACCATTAGATATAACAGAATATGCCATGGAGGGGAAAAACTCCACAGTTGGACTCTAAGCTGCTTTATAAAGTTGGTGAAATATATAAATTAGACAGCAGCTGTCTCTATCTAAGTAATGTTTTTAAATTTACACCATGAGGTTTTGATGGAGATCAGGGGGATATTTGTAATTTTAGCCGATGGAGATCATCGTCTTGAAAATGGTAGGAGATGTGGCAAACGTAAAGATTCTAGAATGTGTATTTTGTCCTTTGGAATATTCCAGAATCGCCTGTTCATTTACGTTTTAAACTTTGTTATTTGGAATATTCTAGAAAAGTCCTGGTCATCTTTTGGAGTCTTAATGTGAGATACATTTTCGTTGAAATTTATAGAAGTGTCTTTTAGAGTCCTTATTTAGGTTTATGTCTTGATCTTTTTTGAAGTATCTTTCTTTTCTAATTTTAAGCATTGATCGTGGTTTTTTTTTTTTTGTTTTTTTTGTTTTTTTGGTTTTTATATTAAATGCAGGTTATACAATACATAAGTCTTGAGTCGCTCTAGAAGGTGGAGAAAGGAACATGGAAGAAGCGAATTACTCTTCCCTTCATCATTGTGTATTCTAAACTTCATTTACTGCCAGTGCCCAATAGGTTACTGGTTCATGGATTGATGGATGCTGGAATCGGTTTCTGGCTACCATTTAGGAATAAAAACTCTGTTAAAGGGAAATAAGAAGTCTGTCATGTTAGAATCAAAATATGGTTCTTTTATTGTCTAATCCCTGAACTCTGGGCCTCGTTTGGCAGGCCGGATAAAACTGTCGGATTGGACGGGATAAGGTCGGATCGGACTGGATTAGTAACCCTGTGTTTGGAACGTGCAGGATTAAACTGTCGGATAAGCTGTTTATATCCCTATCTTGTATTTGGTACTGTCGGGATTAAAGTTCCGGATATTTTATTTAGAACAAAAATCCCAAATATGGATTAAAAAAATTTTAAACTAAGCTTCCAATTTGCCATCATACAACAAAAAAATTATTTTTTCACACAAAATTAATAAAAAAAATAAGTTCTAACATAACCATGCCATATATGTATATGTATATATATGTGTGTGTATAAATGTGTATACCGAGATGATTTCCAGGAAGGCTGTCATCAAAACATAAAAACAACCAAAAAAAAAAAAAAAGAGAAGAAGAAGAAGAAGTTGAATAATCAAAGATCAACAAAGATCTTAACCTCTCCAATTCTAGATTATTAAACTGAGATTACCAAATCAAAGACCTCACCCTCTCCAAGTCTAGATTAATAATCAAAGATCAACAAAAATACCAAATGAGATTACCCAGATCAAAGACCCTAGAAAATCACAATGATATAAATCTGACCCAAAATCTTGCCCTAGATTCTTATAATCTTCCAAGATACAACTCCCAACCAAAATCAAACCAAAGGAAAAAAGATCTGCATTTAGATCCACCAGTCTCGATTGGTGATGGAAGCTTTGACGGAACCGCAGGAGCGATGGCAACGAAGTGAGTGTCATGGCCCAGAGATTAGAGTTCAAGGGTTGCGACGTCGTTTAGAGGGTGTGGTTTAGACAACAATTGGTATAACTAAATGAACACGTGTCTTTTATAATTGGTGGCTGAGTAGTCTGTTTTGAGGCTTATATGAGCTGAAATGATCTGTAATTTTGGTCATGTGAAATGATAAACAAATTCTGAATCTCTTTTTCTCTCCTCTGTTTCTCTCTCTAGTTCATCTTCTTCTTCAGTCTTCTACTCTCTGCTCTATAATTTGATTGTATCTGTAAGGATCCAACAAGGGGGTTCTTACAAGTGGTATCAAAGCACTTTTCTGGGCAAACCCTTCAGAATTCTTCCGCTAATTCTTCTCTAATTCCTCGTCTTCGTTCTTCCCTAAATTCCTTTCTTGAATCTCAACTTCTTTCATTTTTTGAATCTTTCTTCTTTATTTCGTTTTCTGTGTTCTTGAAACTGAAGTAAGAATCTGATTTTGGGTTCTTACAAATTGGTTTTGCGTTCCTCTCTTATTACTGCAAATTCATGAATAACATTCTGAATTAAATCCCTGAATCTCTTGTAAGGGTCTGAGTCCTTACAATTGGAAACTTCAAATTCACTTGAAAACTTAAAGAAAACTACATATGATACCAATGGAGTCCAAAATGAAGCACACCACCAAGCCCTGTCGACAAAGAACAAATGTGGCAAATTATGTGGAAGAACTGAAAACATTCATGGGTTGGCTCGTGAATGAGAGTCCATGGATGACAGAAGATTACTTCTTGGACTGCTTCATAAGACACCTCAAGGAAGACATACGAGGTTTTGTAGAGTTTTTGTCTCCTACAAATTTATCTAGGGCCATTTGTCTTGCAAGGATGCAGGAAGAATTTCTGGAAAATCAAGCCAAGAGAAGTGACAAAATGGGGCTGCAATTGGAAGATAAGGATGCACAAGAAAATGGGTCTGTATTTCCTTCAACTGACAGGAATTTTCCCTCAAAAACTAAGCCGGGATGTGCTCTAATTGAGCAACAAATTAAAGAGAAAACAGCACCACAAGATGGGTCTCCTGCCAAGTATTTCTTTGGGGCTGAAACATATGCCAATAAATCCACTTAAGAAGACAAGGAAATGATTTACTATGAACAAACTAAAGTTCTTAAGGTGGTTCTAATTGAGGGTGTTGAAACTAAGCAAGAATACCCAGAACTTGAGGTGAAGGATGGATCACCAAAGGATCAAAATTTACAGCCTGAAATCATTCATGTAAAAGAATCAAATTTGCAGAAATTGGTGAAGTTGTCTGGACAAGCATCTCAGAATTTCTCACTCTTCCAATAGACAGAAAATATGCTAGAAACCTCCTTGTCACAAAAACTGAAAGTTAGTCACTCTGGGCTTGCTATGTTGGGACAACAGTTCCTTTCTAAGGCACCAAGGGTCATCACCCAAGGACCCCTCAAATTCCCTCCAAAATACGGTCCCACCATGGCTACCCTTGTTTGGTTTAGGGGTCCAAACCCAGGAGGGACAAGATTGGGTCCCCTTCCAATCCTTCCCCATTACATCCTTGAGGGCAAGGATGTTTTGAACGGAGGGGTGTTTGTCATGACCCAGAGATTAGAGTTCAAGGGTTGCGACGTCGTTTAGAGGGTGTGGTTTAGACAACAATTGGTATAACTAAATGAACACGTGTCTGTCTATAATTGGTGGCTGAGTAGTCTGTTTTGAGGCTTATATGAGCTGAAATGCTCTATAATTTTGGTCATGTCATGACCCAGAGATTAGAGTTCAAGGGTTGCGACGTCGTTTAGAGGGTGTGGTTTAGACAACAATTGGTATAACTAAATGAACACGTGTCTTTCTATAGTTGGTGGCTGAGTAGTCTGTCTTGAGGCTTATATGAGCTGAAATGCTCTGTAATTTTGGTCATGTGAAATGATAAACAAATTCTGAATCTCTTTCTCTCTCCTCTGTTTCTCTCTCTAGTTCATCTTCTTCTTCAATCTTCTACTCTCTGCTCTGTAATTTGATTGTATCAGTAAGGATCCAACAAGGTGGTTCTTACAGTGAGTTGTTGCGGCGGCGGAGGATGTGTGTGATGGTGGCAGCAGCAATGAGGCTCGGCGACTCCGAGGCTAGTGAGGACGGGGTGAGGGAAGAAGAAGAAGAAGAATGGTGAGGGCAGATCGTGAGGAGATAGTGTTTTTCTTCTCCAGATCTCTTTTTTCTTTATCCCACTCTCTCTAATCCAACCTAATACCCACCCAATGGGATGGACTTATCCCAAACTAAGTGGGATAAATAACCCTTTGGAATTATTTTTTTCTCCTATCTGATAGCGCACCAAACACAGGATAGGATAACTTATATCCTATCCGACCCCTATCCGACCCCTTTATACGGCCTGCCAAATATGGCTTGAGCGTGTAGTTAGTCTTTGGTGATTGTGTTGCTAGTCTTTGTGCACATCTGTTTGGGGTTTAATTGGAAAGTCAATTCTGTAATTTCGATTAGGCTTAACTACAATTTACACTCTCCTAGTTTGCCCTTTATGTCAATTTGGTCCCTGTAGTTTAGAAAGTGACATTTCAGCCCCTGCAGTTTCATAAGTGTGTCATTTTAGTCCTTCAAGCACTTTTTGTGACAAATTTTTTACTTTCAGTGACAAAAGTATTCGTCACTAAAGGACTTATTAGACTTTTTGGACACAGTTATGGAATTACAGGGACTAAAGTGACATTTTCTAAATTACAGGGACCAAACTGACACAGATGACAACCTACAAGGGTGTAAAATGTATTTAACCCTTTGGATTATTTTTGAGGGACTGACTTCAAAGGTTGGGGAAGCTCCATGTCTATACTAAAGAATTTTCTTTGTGCAGCATTCCTCTTCTATATCATTCTTGTTAATGTGTTTATATTTGATTGTGTACTTGTTTTGAGGAAATGAGTCCATGACTCCCTCGATATTGCATTTTTGCATAAAATTGTTGTATATCACCGCGAATTTGAAAGATATTCAACAACTGTTTAATAAATAGAATTTTAGCCCAAACTACTTGATTTGTGATCTTTTGAGTCTAAAGGCCACGTTAGTTTTAATTTAGCCAAAACTCTCTCATCACTAAAACATTATTACATCTACTTACTTGACCTAACAGTTTGGTAATTTTTTGTACCAAATTACCCTTGCCTCGACATCAAGAACCAATAAACAGATGTCTAGATTTTAGTTCCTCTCTTCAAGCAAGCATCATCAAAACCATCAACGCCATCACCGATATCACTACCACCGGCAACCACAATTACCTCCACCACCAACCACCATTGCCTCCACTGATGACCACTGACCACCATCGCCTCCAGGCCCTCCACCGACCACCGCCATCACCATCTTCGATCTGGACTGGAAGATTTAAGCTCAGCGTTAATTTAGTCCCCCAACAAGAAAATCAAATGAAGATTAATAAGAGGGGAGAGAAACACAAGCTAGAGAGAGAAACTAGATGGACTTGAAAAAACATGCTCTTCTTTTTCAGCACGCTGATTGAAGACCACGGATTCACATTCAACAAATCAAAGACCGGTTGCGATAGGAGAAAGAACCTATCCTCAAGGCCAAGTCAGGTGGAAAAGAGATTACCACTTTCTCTCTTACTCTCTCTCTCTCTCTCTGGGGTGAAATTTCACGTTGAAAGAAGTTATGTGAAATTTCACGCTGGAAAAAGTTGTTTGAAATCTCACATAACCATATGTAAAACAAAAGTGGGTTAATTTTGTTTGAGAGTTTTTTTTTTTGTTGGTTTGTTCGTGTGAAATCACACTGAAAAAAGTTGAGTAAAACAAAAAAAAAAAATTTGTGAAATTTTCACCTAATTAATTTTGGCGAAACAGTGAGATTACCACTCTCTCTCCCAGATGAAATTCCATTCTAAAAAAAAGTTGGGTGAATTCAGTGTCAAATTTCTTACTAAAAAAAATTTTGTGAAAATTTCACCTATTTAATTGGAGAAACACTGAGATTACTACTCTTTCTTACATTCTCTGCCATAAATAATTACCGGCCAAGTACTTTTAAATCTTAAATATTTTCCTTTAAGGATGTGAAAGAACTGAAAACTCTTCTCTGCCATGCTTGATTGACAATTTTGCTTAGTCACATCACATCTTCTACTGTCCGCTGTTTTTCATACTTTCGTTTCTACTTTCAAGAAAATAAAAAGTTCTTAAAAAAAATCTTAATGACGTGCCACCTTTCTTAGTCAACTGAATAGTTGACAAGGCCCAGCATGCTTCATCTCTCATAAATCTTAACATTACCCTTTAAAGGGCGCAAGAGACTTGAAAACTCTTCTCGATCATGCTTGATTAACTATGAGACGCATCACCTATTCTATTGAGGTCTGTTTTTGATGCTTCAATTTCGGGAAAGTCAAAAGTTCTACAGTTTTCTGAATGGCGTGCTGCATTTCTTAGTCACCTAAATAGCTGAAAAGGCTCTGTATGGTTCATTTGTCCATATTCGTACTAGGCGTCTCTCTCTAGCATGCTCTCATGCTGCTTGTTATCCTTTTACACTTCGTTTGGATTGAGAGAAATGGAGAGAAGAGAAGAGAAAGGGGGTCACTTTCTCTCCAGTTATCTCGTTTGGTAAATCTTGTAAGGCCTAGCCCATTCAACTCTTTAAAACCCAGGTATTAAGGAGAGGGGAACTAAAGCCTTATAAACCGCACAGAAGGGGCATAAATGGGCGATGTGGGACATTCCAACACACCCCCTGAGCCACAGGAGATGGACACTCGGCATACCCTGGACCACAGCAGCCGGACACTCGGCACGCCGGAAGACAAGCCCAACCAAGCTCTGATACCATGTTAGATTGCAGTATCCAACCCAAAACCAATTGGCTATGGGTGGAGTAGCCCCTTCAACTTATATATTGAGTAGCTAGGTTATAAGTCCCCGATGTGGGACAGACAATCTCAACACGCCCTCGCACGTGTGGCATGACTGAGAGCCAAACACGTGGATTACTGAGATAGGGTGACGTGGAGCACACGTGGACAAATTGGCCCAACAATAACCTGCTCTGATACCACTTGTAAGGCCCAGCCCATTCAACTCCTTAAAACCCAGGTGTTAAGGAGAGGGGAACTAAAGCCTTATAAACCGCACAGAAGGAGCATAAATGGGCGATGTGGGACATTCCAACAGTAATTTAAGTGGGGAGAGGAGAGAAGAGAAGAGAAATGGAGAGAAAGTGGGGATAAAAGAGCCCACTTTTGTTTCTCTCCAAATCGGAGAGATTCCGGAGAGAAAAGAAGAGAAACTTAATTAAATAATGTGTAAAAGACCAATACGTCCCAATATATTATTATTTCATCTAACATATATTTCTAATAGAGGATAAAAAAGTAAATTGGTTATAAGTACTTTCTTTTCTTTTCCCCTATGAAACTTAACCAAACGAGATAAAGTTATGTTTCTCTTCTTTTCTCTTCTCTCCTTTATTCTCTATCCAAACATGATGGAGAAAACTCAACTTTCTTTTCTTTTCTCTTCTCTTCTCTTAATAAGTTTCTCTTCTCTTCTCTCCACTTCTCTCAATTCAAATGAAGTGTTAGTTTGGAGCCAGTAGAATAATATGTTCTCGTTTTTCTGTTTTTTCTTTTTTTTTCCCTTTTTCCCCCCCAAACCAACCCCCCCCCCCCCCCCCCCCCCCAATCATTTTTCAGCAACAAATTTACGGCATACATACGCACGTGTTTACTTCTCTTTTACTCCATTGTCAAACAACTAATCAAATGTTATATATTCCATTTTCTCGTTATTCTTCGCAGTCTATGAAATCTGGCACTCAATTTTACTAGATGGTTTAGTTCCTAATGGTGTTCTCCTCATTGTGCAGATTTATGCTATACAAAAGATAGGTATTGGCCAGCCCAAGCGGATTAAGAATGCAAAGATCTTGGTGTCAAATACTGTAATGGATACAGACAAAGTGAAAATTTACGGGGCACGTGTTCATGTGGATTCAATGTCTAGAGTTGTTGAAATGAAGGGCTGAAAAAGAGAAAATGAGAGAGGAGGTGCAGAAGATTATAATTTATGGCTCATGGGATTAATTGCTTTGTCAACCGACAGTTGATCTACAATTTCCCAGAGGAACTCTTCGCTGACGCCGGGGTACTTGCGCCATTGATCGAGCATACTGATTTTGATGGTATTGAGTGCTTGGCTTTAGTTACTGGTGGTGAGATTGCATCAACCTTTGACAATCCAGAATCAGTTAAGCTTGGGCAGTACTGCAAGCTCATTGAGGAAATTATGATTAGTGAGGACAAGTTGATTCATTTCTCTGGTGTTGATATGGGTCAGGCATGTACAATAGTATTGAGAGGTGCAAGGTACATTATTTCAACTGTCTGCTTTTTCTGGTCTTCTAGTTTCTTGCATTCTCTATGATTTATGCACGCTTACCATCTAAACCACTATTGTTTCCCAACCCGAGTCTATTACCTTTCAGCTTAGTTTCGTTGTTCATTTTACTTCTCAAGAACCTTGAAATCCATTGTATGCACTCACGCTTTGCATTAATTTGTACCCTTCATGAATAAATTTACAGACATGAATAAGCACTTCACTGTTGAGGTTATTGGCCGTTTGTAAGATGTTCTGTTTTGACGAAGTAGTGTGAATTTAACACCGTCAATTAGTTGGATGATTATCCAACCCTGAAACCTACTATCGCCTATCTATTACTTTGGTTTGGGATGTGAAAGGCATTAACATAATTAAAACTTGAAATCTTTCATAACTGTTCTCCCGCACTTAGCTTGATAGAGTCTCGTTCTGACATGCACTTCTTTTATTGTGAGGGGCTTGTTTAGGATTTTTTAAAATAGGATTAGGTTGAGTCCTATTGTTACTTTCTATTTGCTTTTTGTAAAAACGATGTTGGTCTGGAAATGAACCTGGTTTAAGTGTGATATTTGATTTAGCAGACTCCTATGCAGTATAAATAGCATCTACCAAACACTTTTGAAAGATAGAACTGGTTTACTTATGAGCCACAAAACTGGTTCTGAGTCTTCCAAAACAGCCCTTAGGACAGCTCTGTAGCTCACACAAATTAGGGTGGCCCAAATTTGCTATTAAAGCACACATGGGCCCATATGGGTTAAGAGCTAGGACCTTTACCTTGTAGAGATTACATTTGACGCTGACTTTCTTTGCCAGCTTTCATGTGCTTGATGAAGCGGAAAGATCTTTGCATGATGCCTTGTGTGTGCTGTCTCAGACAGTGAATGATAGCCAGGTTTTTGCTCGGAGGTGGTTGGCCTGAGATGGTGATGGCAAAGGCGGTGGATGAGCTGGCCCGGAAGACTGCTGGAAAAAAATCTCATGCTATTGACGCTTTCTCAAAGGCACTTCTGGCCATTCCCACTACTATTGCTGACAATGCAGGTTTGGACAGTGCTGAGTTGATTGCAAAGCTCCGTGCAGAACACCACAAGGAGGGAAGCAATGCTGGGATTGATGTCATTTCTGGTTCTGTAAGTATAGCGGTTAAAAATGGGAAATACTACAAGAGTAACTCTTTGGGCACATAAGAGTTACACAAAAAGAGTATACAAAAACCGCAATGTGTCTATCTCTCTCCTCTGTGGATCCCACTGTGTCAGTGGACCCCACCAGGAGAGAGAGACACAAAAAGTTTATGTATACTCTTTTTGTGTAACTCTTGTGTGCCCAAAGAGTTACTCATACTACAATATATTCTACCAGTTCTCTGTGTGCCAAATGCATCATGCTCCAATCAATTTGCTCAATTCTTACTTTGTTGTATCTCGCTAGTCTAGCTATTCTAGGGAGCATATAATATCCTGACAATAACAAAGTTGATTCTTTTCCTTCGTCGTACCTTCTTTCTAGTAATTCAATCCATCATTTCATTTGTGTAGTCATTGTTATTTGTGCATCGGCTTGACAAAAAATATGAATTGTGACTCAGTTTAACATAATATTTCAAAATTTTTTTTTTTTTTAAAAGGAAATACATAGTATATATATATATATATATTTAGCAGTCAGACGGTATACCTATAAAACACATGCAGTGCATAAAACGAACAAAAAACATGCTTAAAATGAACAACATAGCATTGTAACACAAATTTCATGTCATATCAAAGTTTAAAATGTTTGAAGTTGTCCACTTACAACTTAAAAAACTTCAAAGTTCAAACTTATGAATTGTATTTGTATAAATCTCGAATCGATTCTGTCTCGTGAATCGACTTCTAACAACTATGGGTGTAGCAAAGTAGTTGTCCTTTTGAGCACTGGCGGACCCAAGTGATGCTCAGGGGTGGCACAAGCCCCCCTGAATTTTTGGAAATTACAAAATTATATATAATAGTATATAGATTTTAGAAATAGATCCTCTTAAATTTCACACAGGCCCCCACTAAACTTCTAAAAATTCTAGACTTGCATGTAATATTTTACAAATTTTAGACACAGGCTCCCTTGTACTTTTGAAAATTCTAGACTTACATGTAATATTTTACATGTTTTAGATATAAGCCCCCTAAAATTACATGATTTATCCCAAATTATGGGTGTTAAACCTATTCTATATACGATTCTACCATTTTACACATAATTATGTACAGATAGACCCAAAAAAATTTGCCTCGGGGGCGCTGCCGCCGAACCCCCGTATAAGGCTAGGCCCCACCTGACCAAAAATATGAGTCCGCCCCTGCTTTTGAGTCACCATATATAATGTTGTCTTTAGGTTCTTTCAAAAGGCTGCAAATATTCATGCTCTCTAATTGGTATTTCCTGTTTAATGAATAATTTCTAATGCTTCGGGGGTCCTTGATAAAGTTTAGCAGCTGGCTGTGTTTCTCTCTGCAACTGAGGCTTCTGAGATGATTCTAAGAGTGGAAGAAATCATTACTTGTGCCCCGCGGAAGAGAGAAGACAGAATGTGAAGGAAGCGATACATATATGTACATGGTTATATGTCGTACATCAATCAAATCTGTTCCACCTCTGTTAGGTTTGGATACCAATCTGATGTTGGATGTGCTAAAGGAAGGGTATGACAGACTGGGTTGCAAAAGTTTGGAAATGTTTATGGTTAAGTTTGAAGTTGAAGTTTAGATTAATGCTGTGTTTAATGTTTTCGGAGATCTTTGGTGTAATTAATTCTCGGGGTTAATATAATTGGTTATCTGACTTTTCTCCAGTTTGTGGATTGAAGTTTACTTGATATGCTGAAAAAGATTTCATTCATGTCGGCTATAAGGATTATTACTATGGTTCTCATTCCCAAATTTTGTATTTCAAATATGATTCTCAATGTATGTAGTAGTGGAACCACCTTCAATCATAGTGGAACTACTTCAACATCCTCTAATAAAAATCACATGAGCCCACAGTCACAAATATTATGAACCACATTAATCAAGATACAAATTTATGAAGCAAAGTGGAGGAAAATTATACTTTTTCTCGTTGTGCCAATTTACTATGAATAATTCTATGCTCAGGGGGCCGAGGGAGGAAGAGGCAAGGGTAGTCCCAGCCCCCCTTAAATTTTGAAAACTAAATTTTATAGCTTTAGAATTTTATGATTTTTAGAAATAAACCCCCCTAAAATTAGAAATACCCTTTAATGTTTTGGTTTCACCAAATAATCCCTGATTAAATTTCAAAACATCACATTTAAGATTTTAAATTACATACTTTACCCCAAAATGGGGGTGTAAGTCTTTAAAAAAAAAAATGGGAGTGCAAAAACAAATCTCTATACATCGTTTTTCCCTCCTTAATTATTTTTTTTCTTCAAAAACTCTAATTCTCTCTCCTTCGTCTCCTATATATATGGGGACCCAATTTCCTTTTCTTTTCTTTTTTTTTTCTTTTTTTTTTTGTGTGTGTGTGTGTGTAAAAGTCACAAGACCCACATGATCATCTCCTCTCCCTCCCTCTCTCTCTCTCTCTCTCCCCTTTAAGTTATTATTAATATTATTATTTTATTTTTTTTTTGCTTGGATCTCTTTTTAAGCTTAAACTTCCTCTAAAAACTCTCTCCCTGTATCTCATGTATCACAATTTGCAAGTCTCTCTCTATCCCTCTCTCTATGTTGAAACTATATCATATATCACAAATCAAACGAAGCCCAAATCACATTTTATACTTAATTATTTGATATTTGATTTGATTTGGTACCTAATTATTAATAATGTTGATTATATATTTGTTACAGTTTGTAAGTTGTTTTTCAACTGTTAGAATATTTTTCAGGTGTGACATAAAATCAATGATACTAAAAATTGACTAAAAAAAACCGTCTCAGGGAGCTGCACCTGCAAACCGTATAGCTTAGCACCCCCACCCCCGGAATTAAATTTTCCGACTCTACCCCTGCTTTCTAAATTAAAATCCCAAATTTAACCCTTTCTCGAAAAAAAATCCCCAAAATTGGTGCCCAGCATTTTTAACCATTATACTATATGCTATGTTAGTAATTGGTGGGACCATATATCAGTGCATGTGGTACAACTAATTATGCATTTGGGAACCATAATTGGGAAGCATATAGCAATAGTCATTTACTATTTCTTCTTCCTTTTTATCTTGTTTTCTTGTCTCAATTCCCCTTCTTTGTTCACAAACAAAGTACTCCACAGAACGAGGGCATATACTTTACACAACACATAATTTACAGTAAAGCCTTAGTTGGTTTATTGGTTACAAAGATTACCACGGCCATGCACCAGTCTTTCTGTGTCTTCTTCGTTATAGGTTTAGATGATTTCCATGTGAATTCAAGAGGAGTTTCTTAAGAGAATCTAAAGATCTTTTTTGTAATCTTCCTTTTATCGTCTTTCTTCCTTTCCTTACTTATACGGTTAATCAAGTGAACATTTTCCAATTTAATACGGAATTTAGATGTTTATTTATGTTGTTTGCCTAGTTCTTGTAATCTTAATTCACACCACGTTATTGTATGCTTCTCTCACATTCTTTGCTATATAAGGTGATAAAAGAGTGCGCCAGATAGGTAGTAATCAATGTTCTGTACTTCCATTACTCTCATATATGTCTATGGCTTGTTCTAGTAGTTACTCCTCACTTAATTTCCTTCTCTTTTTTGTGACTTTGAATGCTCTAATTCTATTATCAGAATCAAGAAAAGTACCTGCCATATTCATTTTTGGAGACTCAACAGTGGATGTTGGGACCAACAATTTCTTGCCAAAAAGCTTAGCCAAGGCCAACTACTCTTACTATGGGATAGATTACCCAGGTCATAAGCCAACAGGAAGGTTCAGCAATGGCTTCACCACAGCTGACCTTGTTGGTATGTCTTGTTCCGGGTCATAAGGGGCTGTTTGGGTGATCGATCTAAGAACCAGTTATATATATATATATATATATATGTAGTTCTTCAGTGAACCAGTTTTATGTGTTCAATTGTTTGATAGATGCTCTTCTCTCTCTCTCTCTCTCTCTCTCTCTCTCTTTGCACAGGGATGTCAAATCAAAAATCACTCTTAAAATATGTCAAAAGTTTTTATAGCAAACAAGCTAGATAGAAAGTAATGAGACTGGTCATGATCGTATTTCATGCATTCTGGAGAGGTCAAGACTTTCAGAGAAATGCGTTTCCAAATGGTTTGGTTGCTAGTAGGTCTTGAGTTCGACCCCCCCCAAGGGGCATCACTATGATGTCCACTAGCGCCTTTTGTGGATGGTATGACTCAATCGACTTGAGGGGAGTGCATACAGCTAGGGGTGAAAACAGTTCGGTTCGGTCTAGGTTTTAGTCAAACCGATCGGTTTCGATATGTTTCGGTTCGGTTCGGTTTTTTATATTGCATGAAACTTTTTAAAATCAACTGAACCAACCGATCGGTTCGGTCAGTTTCTCTAACCTATATATCTAGGCCCCTCTTGTCTTTGGTTCTCAGCTAGTAGGGGATGTTTTGGTCACGCCCAGGTAAGGAGCGCCACTTCCAATCGCGTCCTTCTGCCATTTTTTTTCATATAGGGAAAACCTAGTGCAAAGGGCTTGAGGTTTATTCTTACCCCAACATAATGAGATACTATTTTCGCCAATTGAACCCGTCTGGAAAAGGGTGAACGCATCCTTACCTAGGGGCGGACGTAGAAATTCAAAGTCGTGTGTGTGTGTGTGTTGGGGGGGGCCGGGGGGGGGGGGGGGGGGTGGGGTGGGGTGTGGGTACTTGATAGGAACAGAACTAGGAAGTTGCACCTGGGAGCCGAATTTAATTATGGGAGTTTGGGTCAACACCCATGCGACAATTATTTATTTATTTATTATTATTTTTTTGGGTGGGGGGGTCTATTTAGACACATTTTTAATGTAGACTTCCCTATAAATTTCAAAATAATTTGGGCTAAGTTAAGCTAAGAATCAGGAAGAAAATGTGTTGGACCAAATATTAAAAATGAGTTGGATAACAATTGCGTAAACTGCTCTTTATTTGGAATAGGGATGGCAATTTTTCCCGCCCCGCTGGACCTCCGCCCCGCTCCGCTTCTAATGGAACGGGTTTGGAGGAGTTATAATAGGAGTAGGAGTGGATTTGGTATGGAAAAACAAAAATCCTATAGGAGTCGGGGCGGAGTTGGTATTCATGAAATACTACCATTTAAAACCCGCTCCGCCCCGATTAAATCATTAAGTTACTAAACTACCCTCATAGTTACAATTATTTACAAAAAATCAGAGCATATATGTACATCTCTTTGTCTTCAGTATTAATATTTAATTTCTGAATTGTGATTAACAAATTTAAAACCATTTGCGTGAGTGATTTTTAGGAAATCAAGCCAAAATATAAGTGGGTTTTGAATTATAAAAAAGCATTTAATTTTGGAATAGTGATTAGCAAACGGAGTAGGAGTGTAATAGGAGTACTCGATAGTAAACGGAGTAAGAGTGGAGTAGGAGTTGGTATTTTACTTAAATGGGACGGGGCGAAGTCGGAGTAGGAGGAAAATAAACGGAATAGGAGTTGGTATAGGGGGACTCCATACCAACTCCGACCCATTGCCATCCCCAATTTGGAATGTATGTCTTGGTTCATGGTGTAAGATGGACTTGATTGCAATTAGTGCTGCAATATTAACAGAAAAAAGTCACATACTCATAATTGTTAATGTTTCCTTACCCATACATACAGAGATTGTTGTCGTGATTTGAACCCTTGACGTTTAGGTTACAATGGCATATAACTAGGGGAATATAGACATATAGCTATGCGAATACTCCCAAATTTTTAGTTTTCACATCACCATATAATCATAAAAATGCATGAACCGGTAATAAATAGCTATTCAACACTTGAAATGAACTTTTACTACTTACATTAAGCCTGCAAAGGGAGAAAAAAAGGTGCAACAGGGTAAAAATCAATGGGTTGATAATGTTCACAACTACTCACTGCTTGATATCTTGATACTATTTCAGTATCGACTTACAGATTTTCCTTGATGCAATGGCTGCAACTTGTGTATCAATAAAAAAAATTAAAGCTTGCTAAACAGTTGATTCTATTTAATTCAGCACAACAGTTGGGGTTTCAGGAAAGCCCACCACCTTTCCTGTATCTTCTTACAACGAATGTCTCCTACTTCAACAAGCAAATTTCATCGGGAGTGAACTTTGCATCTGCAGGGGCTGGGATACTCAACAACACTGGATTGATTCTGGTAAATTTTATTCCTTATTTTTCTCAGTAGCCAAATAATGAAAGGTGTTTTTCCTTAGGCTTTGAGGGAAAAGAAAAGAAAACATAGCGGATAACCTTTACCTTTATTTGGTAATTTATAAGGAAAAAGATCAGGAAAATAGACAAGAAAAGAGAATAAGTTGAGAAATAAACTAAACATATTGAATGTTGCTAGCCATTTCCGTTCCTTTATTCGTATATTACAATTATGTTTTAGAAATATTAATTTGTAATATTATTTAAGCATGAAAGAAATCACAAGAGAACTAATTTTCTTCTTGCTTTCCTTTTTCCTTGCCTTTGCTAAATCCGCAAACCAAACAAAGTCATAATGTTTTCTTTCCCCTCGCCTGCTAAATCAAGTAATGCTCTGTTTGGTTCTGGAATTTAGTGAGGGAAAAGAAAAGAAGACAACGATGAAAACGCTTTACTTCGTTTGGTTAATAAGGAAAATTGTGAGAAAAATATGAAGTAAAACAAAATAGGGTGAAAAGTAAATCATAAATTTTGAATTTTATGTGTCATTTCTCTTTCTCTTTTCTAAAGTTACTATTATAGTTTTGATACTTGTAGGAAAACACGAGAGAAAACATAATGGAAATAATTTTCATTCTTGTTCTCCTTTCCTTGTTTCTTTTCCTTCTCTAAATCCGCAAACTAAGAAGATCCTAACCTAACAAAGAGCCAAGAAAATTCTGCCTCTGATCAGTTTCTAATCATACATGATACAACTAATCAACAGGGTGAGGTAGTTTCGATGAAAGAGCAAGTTGACCAATTTTCCATTGTGATCAATAATCTGAATCACCAAAAGGGTTTGCGTGCAACTCAACGACTGCTAGCAAAATCAATGATTCTCATCAGCATAGGAAGCAATGACCTTTTCGAGTTCTTTAACTCTGCCAAAACCCATCCCACTCCTTCCCAATCAATTGAGTTCTTTGTCAATGTTGAAAGAGAGTTTGGAAAATACATAAAGGTAGGTTTTTTGGGCCTAAAATTTATATGTATTGATACATACATGTGTGTGTAATGAACTTATAGAACTCAACTCGACCTTAAAATTGCAGTTACTCTTCAATCTTGGGGCAAGGAAATTTGGAATAGTGAGTCCTCCATTGTTGGGCTGCTGTCCAGTTGAGAGAGTTCAAAACAACACAGGAGGTTGTATGGAGGACTTAAATACACAGAGTGGAGTTTTTTATTCTACCGTTGGTTCTCTCCTGTCTTCCCTCAGCTTGAAGCTCAATGGAATGAAGTACTCATTCGGGAATACGAATGAAATGATGATCTATTTCTTACAGAATGCGCATGATTTTGGTGAGTATTTTACCTAAACCTTATTAAGAGTTAAGAGTAAAACATAACCCATCAGGGTAGTTCCTTTGGAATAAACCTTGCTTGAGACGAACTGTAAAACTAGACATCTCGAGTTCTTGTCTTATTCGTGTGAGCCATGTCTTACCCCATAATGGTAACTTGTTGGTACTTGTCAGTTTTTGGGGTTTATCATACAGAGTTGGGTATTATTTATTCCAGAACGCTTGTGATTTTGGTGAATACTATAACCAAGCTTAATAGGGCAACTCCATCATTTAGTTAAAATGTATTCTTAGCCAAAATTGAATTCTCAAAAATCAACTCCAACTGGTTAGTTATTTTGCATAACCTCCAAATGGCTAGCTATGTAAAATGTATCAAGATACAATTTTGCTTTCCAGTATTTTTTTTCCTCTAAATTTCAATAGTAAAATTTTCTGCAAAACTCAATTGACGAAATCTCAATGGTCAATATAAAATAAAATAAAGTAGATAGTTAAACTTATGAGTAGTGTTGGAGTTACTCTAAAAAATTAGTTAGTTAGCATAGAAAGGTAGAGTTTTTAGCTAAAGTTTAGCTACTAGTACGTAGTTGCTTTTGAGAGCAAAACAGAACTCGTGGTGTCGGTTCAAGATCGACTTCTTTTGATATGCACTTTGTCAAGCCAAATGTTGGTGGCTTGCGGTTGTTGTCGTTATCCGGATTTACATTGCAGGGTTGGGTCCTTTGGCCTGACCTTAGAAGGGCTCCTCCAACATACATATTACATTGTAATTTCATGACCGTGATATATCAATGAATTACTCGTATATCTTTTCTCCAATCTATAGGTTTTGAAGAAGTCAAAAGCCCATGTTGTGGGTCTACCACAGTATTCACAAGATGCCAACCAAATTCAACCTTATGTTCAAATCGTCGAGAGTACTTATTTTGGGATTTGTATCACCCTACTGAAGCCGCTTCCAAGCTTGCAACTTTCTCTTTGTTTAACGGTTCTTCAAGATTTGTCTCACCGATAAATTTTTATGAGTTAGCTAAGCTTTGAAAGATTTTATAATAATCCTACACATGCTCCTATACCATCAATAAAATCATCATCATGTAATATGGATCACTGGATGTAATTCTGCGGAATAAAACTGAATAAATCTATAGGTATGGTTTGTATGTGCACATGGACTCATAACCTTGCAATGCATTTGGAAGAAAATACAATGAAGGTGTTAAAATACTAGTATGTGGATCATTTGAACATAAACCTAGTTCAACAGCAAAACAAAGGAATCACAAGATTGTATGTGGGTCATTTGAACATAACCCATTAACTTGGAGTCGCTATGACAAAGTAATGTCATAATCTCATTGCTTGTTTTGAAAACTAAAATTGAGGGAACCCGTCAAGGTAGTTGAAATAGGGCTTCTATAGGAAGTCTAAAATCAAACGTATACTTGCGAGTATCCACAAGTTCATCTCACTGGCTCAAATCCTTAGAGTCTGTTTGGGAAAGTCTAAAACTGGAGGTCTCACTTTTTATAATTTAGTTCTTGTGAGAGCTAAGATAATATTGGTTTGACAAATCAAACAGGCACATAATCCTATATAAGAATTGACTCTCACTAAACACTTAATTTATATAATCGGTTCAGTGCTTTTCTCTAAGTTCTCACCTAAGTTCCCACTTCAACAAACAATTAAATAAAGAGAGAAAAAAAAAAAAAAAAGAAAGGTGAATTGATGTAGTTCACAATACCATGGGCCAAAAATCTAACTACGGGCCAAGATTGGCATAAATTTTTAGCCCGAGTTTTAAAAGAGTGCTGAAACTCGTCGGACCAATTTAGAACCAACTATACTATATAGGCTTGGGTCAAACAGATGATAATTGGTGCCTCTGTTCAAAACCAGGCCCAATATCAGACCAGCTTTTAATTTGTAGCACATGCCCATTTCAAAATGGATTAAAAATAAATTTCAAGCCCGAATTAATTTCGGATTATAGGCTTGGGCTAAGACTTGGGTCAAACAGTTCTGGATTGTGCGTCTGTCCAAAACTAGGCCTAACATCAGACCGGCTTTTGATTTGTAGCGTGGGCCCATTTCAAAATGTATAAAAAAAAAAAAAAAACTCGGATCGGTGTCGGATCAGCCCGCACAGCCCGAATTCCGCTCGCCATCTAACCAGAGAAGAGAGGGAGAGAGAGAGAGAGAGAGAGAGAGAGAGAAGTGTGTGCCGTCACACTCTCACAGAATAGGTTTGGAGTTGTTGCACTCAGTTGGGAGATGGGGAACGAGAGAGAAGCTGCTGCGCAGGTTATCAACGGTCAGGAGGAGGCGCACGTTATCTCCGCCGCCGCCGCCGACGACTACGACGACGTTAAGCTTATTGGCGACGCCATCCGTGCATTGCCGCCTCACGCAGTGAAGGACTTGTTGTCCATTGGGGTTCGTTATTCAATCTAAAATTTATTATTCAGATTTTGGTTTTTTTGTTGTTATTCTTCTTGTTGTGATTAGAGTTTCAAATTCATCATATGGCTAGCAGGTCAAGTGTTTGAATGTCTTTTTGGTAATAATTCAAATCATGTTACAAGTTCACTAAAAAAATGTGTTTGAATTACATTTGATTTGCTATATGCTCTGTTTGTTCACTGAGGACAGATATATAAAAAAAAAAAAAAAAAAAAACAGCCCGGAATTTTCAATTCCCACTCCAACAAATACTTTTTGTAGATTCGAATTTGTAAGTTAAAATATGGGTAATGGTATTGCCAGAGCAGCAATGGCTAATGCCAGAGCAAAAAGTGTCGCTAAATTTAGCGACACTTTTTAGAGCTAGCTTGAAATCGCTAAAACTTTTAGCGACAATTTTTGCTCTGGCATCAGCCATTGCTGCTCTAGCAATAGAGCTAGCCCAAAATATATATTATATATATATATATATATATTTTTTTTTTCTTGGAATTCAAACCGGGAATTGGGGAATTAGGATTTTAGATTTGCTTGTATTATAGGTCTCTAGGTTAAAAAAGATTCATTTAAAAAAAAAAAAAATTTTTTGTCCTGCTCTCAAGACAATAGCTTCTGAGCAAGCTCTAATGGTGGATCTCCCTACTCAAGGAAAGAGACATAGCCTAGAAATATCTGGAAATTAATCAAATTCTCATTCATTATCGCAAGGATTTACAACCTATATGCAATGTTCTAAAAATCCCTAGGCGGTAGGCGGGCCGCAAGGGGGGGCCTAGGGGCCTAGGCGGAGGCCTAGGCGGGGCCTAGGCGGAGGCCTAGTATTTTAAAACAAAATTTATAATATATAAACAATTCTAATAGACCAATATAAAAAAAAATCATATTATCAAATATCAACAATGTAATTTAAATTGATGCTTACCAACAAACTAAGCTTCCAACTCTGCTTCTCCATATTGCTCCAACACTCTATCTCCATCAGATTCAAACTCATACTCCTCATCACCCTCTTCTTCTGTATCCTCATTAGATACAAAATCGACTTCATGAAGGTCTCGTGACTCGTGAGTCGTCTTCTCTCTCTCTCTCTCTCTCTCTCTCTCTCTCTCTCTTAATCTTGGTAGTCAATTGAATGAACGACTGTGGTGTGGTGGCTTAGGGGATTATTAGGGTTTTACCCTTGTTATTATTTCAAGAAAATGACAATTCTACCCCTAGGCCTCCTGGGCCGCCTAGGCCTAGGCGGCCCAGGCGGCCTCCTGGGCCGGCCTAAGAGGCCTAGGCCGGGCCTAGAGCAGGCCTGAATCCCTGTGGGATTTTTGCAAGGATTAGGTGAAAATCCAGGCGGTTGGGCAAGGCCTAGGGCCTAGGCGGGGCCTAGGCAGAGGCCTAGGAGGATTTTTAGAACACTGCCTATATGTATAGAGATATGAGTTCCTATCGGTGTAACAGAATTAGGAATCTCGAGGAAAACAACCCATTGTCAAAACGACGGCGTAAAGCAAAACAACACAAACGTAAAAAAGCACGACTAAAACGACTTCGTGCGGTTTATTTTTTTAAAAGGAAAATCCAGAAAATGACATATCCGTGAAAACCCCAATGGCTAGTTCCTTCTCTTCTTCCTTGACCAGGTCATGACAATGCCCCCGGCTTCAGAAGATCCTTGTTCTCAAGGATCAAAATCTGGAAATTGGTTCTTCAAGGCATAATAACCCTCCCATATAGCATCCTCCGGAACTGAATTTGTCCACTGGACCAAAATTTGAGCAACTGCCTTGTTATTTTTCTTGACCATGCGCCTTTCCAGAATCATGAAAGGTTCCATTCGCATGTGGCCTTGGGGATCAACCAAGGGAAGTGGGACAAAATTGGTTGATGAGCGCCAACCTTCTTCTTGAGCTGCGAGACATGGAAGACAGGGTGAATTTTGGAGCCTTGGGGAAGTAAAAGACGGTGTGCGACTTTACAACCTTCTTCTTATGCTGCGAGACGTGGAAGACAGGGTGAATTTTGGAGCCTTGGGGAAGTAAAAGACGATGTATGACTTTACCAATTTTGGCCAAAACTTGGTAAGGCCCATAGTATTTAGCTGCTAGCTTGAGGTTGCGCTGAAGCTGCATCGATGTCTGGCGAAAGGGTTGAAGCTTAAGGTAGACCTAGTCCCCCTCCCCAAAGCTTCTCTCAATGCATTTCGATCAGCGAATTGCTTCATACTATTCTGAGCTAGCTACAGGTTCTTTCTCAAGACAGCCGTCATAATCTGTGTTTGGTGCAAAAATCCCCGATTGTGGCATTTGTGGTCTGATTGTCCGTTTCAAGCTGTATAGCCATAGACAGCTTGAAAGGGAGACTTTTTCAGGCTAGAATGATAGTTGGTGTTGAACCACCACTCAGCTAGCGGCAGCCAATGATGCCATTGCTTCAGCTTATAGTTGGTCATACAACGCATGTAGGATTCCAAGCAAGCATTTACCCTTTTTGTCTGGCTATCCAATTGAGGGTGATATGTAGTACTGGGGTGAAGATCAGTTCCTAGCTGCTTGAACAGCTCTTACTAGAACCCACTCAAGAAGATGTTGTTCCTATCCGAGACTATGGTGGATGGTAGACCATGGAGCTTGTAAATATGGTCTAGAAAGGAATGGGGTACACTCACTGCAGTGAAGGGATGGCTTAGAGCCACGAAATGATTATATTTTGTGAATCTATAAACTACCACCATACTAGATTTTTTTCCCTCCAGAGTTTGGCAACCCTGCAAAGAAGTCCATGGAGATGTGTGCCCATGCTTGTTCTGTAATGGGTAATGGCTAGAGTTGCCCAGCTGGATAGGTGTGATCATGTTTGTGCCTCTGGCAGACATCACATGATTTTACAAATTCTCCACTAGCCTTCTTGAGCCCAGACCAATAAAGTAGGTTTTGGCCTGTTGGTATGTGGCTTGGTTGCCCCCGTGACCTCCAATAGAAGAGGAGTGCATTGCTTGTAAGGGCTTATTGCGCAATTTTGTGGAGCTCCCCTTTTCGTCTGTTAACCCCTTGGTGGTAACTAAAATCAGAAACACCTTGGCTTGAAATAAGTAGTCGAGGAGTTAGGTTTTGGGTTAAAGGGGTCACTTGCGTAACTAAGTAAAATGTCTTGTATCCAAGCAGGTTGTTTTATGGTGAGGATTGAGCAGTTTGCGTGTTCGTGGGCCACTCTTGATAGTGCATCGACGACAATGTTTTATCTTCCTCGTTTGTGCCTCAATTCTTAGTCATACCCCAACAATTTAGATAGCCATCTTTGCGGTAGTAGAGTATGCATAAATATTTGATACTCTGATGGTCTGTGTGAGCCTAGTAGATAGGATCTCCATTTAGTGATGGCCATAATGATGGCTAACAATTCCTTCTCATATGTGGATAAACCCAGGAACCTCTGCCCCAAAGGCCTTGCTAAAGTAAGCTATGGCTCTTCCTCCTTGCGTAAGCACAAGCTGCACGACCCCAACTCCAGTGGAGCAAGCGTCAGTCTCTAATACAAATTTCTTAGTGAATCGGGTAAGGCAAGCACCGAAGTGGTGGTTACTACAACCATAAGTTGCTGGAAATCCTGTTATGCTTCTGAATTCGAACCAAAACATCCTTTTTCAGCAGCTCAGTAAGTGGCCTATTGATGAGACCATAATTCTTGAAAAATTTTCGATAGTAGCCTGTTAAACCGAGAAAAAGTCTAAGGCCCTGATAGTACAGGGTCAAGGCCAATCAATCATACATTGAACTTTGCTTAGGTCAGCTGCCAACTTGCCACCCCTTCCTGAAATCATGTGGCCCAGGTAGGTTGTTTGGGGCTGACTGAATGAGCATTTAGAGAGTTTAGTGTAAAGGGTATGCTGGCTTAGAGTGGTTAAGGCTTGGTTGAGGTGTTGTAGATGTTTTTCCAAAGTAGGGGTGAAAATGAGAATGTCATCGAAAAACACCAGAATGAACTTTCGAAGGTAAGGTTGGAAAATATGATTCATGAGGGCTTGGAAAGTGGCTAGGGAATTGGTGAGGCCAATTGGCATAACCTTGAATTCATAGTGGCCATGGTGAGTTTTGAAGGCTATTTTATAAATGTCAGGGGTGTGTACTCTTATTTAGTGATAGCCAACCCTCAACTAGATCTTGGAAAAGATGTTAGCGCCATTTAGTTCATCCAATAGCTCGTCTATTACATGTATGGGAAATTTGTTGTTGATGGTAATATCATTAAGTTTCCTATAATCCACTCAGAATTTTTAGTCATCATCTTTTTTCTTGACCAACAAAACAGGGGAGGAGAAAGGGCTTTGGCTTGGTTGAATGCTGCCTGATGACAACATCTCTTGGACCATCTTCTCGATAGCAGCCTTTTGGATGTACGTGACTCGATAGGATCTTTGATTAATGGGTTGTGAGTTTGGTTTTACGGGAATGGAGTGGTCATGATATCTGGTGGGTGGTAGGCCTTGAGGTTCGTGGAATACTTGGGAAAATGATTTGAGGACTTGAGATATGGAAGGGTGAATTGGTGGTTGATGGTAAGGATCAACTATTATTGAGAATAAATGGCCTAATATACCAGGCTTACCCTTTCTTAGGAATTACTGCAATGCTTGACTAAACATGAGCTTAAGAAAGGTCTTTTCTTCACCACCTTGTAGTGTTATCTTCCTTCCACCTTTAGTGAAGGTTAGTTTCAGCTATTTAAAATCTGATGTAGGAGCCCACTTTATGGTTATTAAGTCATAAGCAATGACCTCATTAGTGGTGTAATATAAGGAATAAAACATGATGTTAGTGTCGTAGATAAGTCTGTGACTTTCTAGAGCCTTTTAGACTTGTAGACTTTTAGACTAGAAATTGTCTAGAAGCAAGAGTTGTTTTTCCAGGAAGGAGCTAAGGAGCTAAGTCGGCTGACTAAATAATTAACTAGAAAATAATCATTAGCCAGCCTACACCTCCTATGTATTTGTAAGTTGTATATTGTATAATTCATTCAAATATTATTCAATGTTCTATACAATTCTCTGTGAGTATTCTCTTTCTTCTTTGTGCGTCAAAGAAACTCGTTCCTTGCACGATAACAAGCCCTTTTCAGCGAATTCGCTGCGTCATCAACCAACCTCGACTATCGAACCCCCAGAGCTTTACCACTGCAACATCCACTTCCAATTTCACCCGAACCACCCGATAAACTCCACACCATTGCCACCACGATACCCCACCCCTATTCCCTATATAAAAAGGGATAAACTATGCTAAGATGAAAGCTAGACGTGAGAAGGGATAGTGAGACAATTGTGATGAGGTTTTCAAGGCTGGGCACAAGTGTGCCACCCAGCATCTATACATTCTAACTCGGGAGGAGGAGGAAGACACGTAGTTTTCTTGATCCAGAGATTGCCACCTTAAGTGGGAGCTTAATTGAACATTTGAACCTGCTACCCATTTGTGGGTGACAGTGGCCAGTGGGAATAAATTGGTGAGCAATGCCAGATGCCCAGAATTCAAGTGGACCATGCAGGGCCACGAATTCAAGGCTGATATGAATCTCTTGTCCCTGGAAGGTTGTGACATAGTGTTAGGTGTGGATTGGATGCGGGTTTACAGCCCCTTGGTCTTTGATTTTGATGACACAGCGGATTCGCTGAAAAAGGCTTGTTATCGTGCAAGGAACGGGTTTCTTTGACGCACAAAGAAGAAAGAGGTTAATCTCAGAGAATTGAATAGTGAATAATATTTGGATGAATTATACAATACACAACTTACAAATATAGGAGGTGTATGTCGGCTAATGATTATTTTCTAGTTAATTCTTTAATCAGCCGACTTAGCTCCTTGGTTCCTTCCTGGAAAAACAACTCGTGCTTATAGACAATTTCTAGTCTACAAGTCTAAAAGGCTCCAGGAAGTTACTGACTTATCTAGGACACTAACACATTTTATTTCTTATATTACACCACTAATGAGGTCATTGCTTATGACTTATTAATCACAAAGTGGGCTCCTACATCATTGGTTGGCCTTCGGTGTGGTTTTGGTGGAAGAATTTCTGGGAATTCTGCTAAGAAATAGGTCTTGGGAAGAGAGGATACCTCTTATAACCTGGATTTGAGGCGAGATGAGCTTCTTGCAGATGAGCCAAGGATATATGTAGCACGGACACTTCATTTGGGGTGTCGTTTGCATTTCCGACACTCTGGGGACACGGACACGCTGAGACACTTTTGGCCTAGTGGTCCTATTTTATTATTATTATTTTTTTGGGTCTAAGGAATGGTGATCTTTTTAAAATAAGTGTTCAAACAAAATATTGAGAAAATAAAATGATATATAAGTACGTATATCATAATATCATATAAGCCCTAGCCTCTTACACTCTTTCTTTTTAAATCTTGTTTCGTCTATACTCTTTCTTTATTAGTTATTACATGAGTCAAAAAGGGTTTTGAGTTTAGGATTTTTGGATAGATATGTAATATGATGTTGATGTTTAATCCTCCCTTCTAATTTTTTATTTTTTATTTACTTAAAATTAAATTATATTGAAAAAAATTATTTTTTTATTTGAAGTATCTTAGCTGTCTCCGTATCCTATATTTTTGGGATTTTCCGTTTCGCCGTCTCCGTGTCGTATCGTGTCCATGTCACGTGTCCGTATCCGTGCTACATAAAAGGACACTACATGAGTGAGTGTATTGGGATAGAACATTTGGACAGCAGTCTTGATTTCCTCGCGCAACCCACTGTGGAAGCTGAGGACGAAATAGTGTTCTGGAAGGCTGTTATTCCTGGCCCTATCATAGCCTTGAGTTACTCGAATTTCTTTTGATATTCAATCACTGCCAGTTTGTTGGAGTTTATTGAATTAGCCGACGATGTTGTCATGCCCATATTCCTGAAATCGAGTGTTTCATTTCATGATAGTCTTGGAACCAAATCTCAGCCTTACCCTCAAAAGTGCTGAGATGCCATAATGACCTTCGATTACTCGGCCATGGGTTGTAATTGAAAGTACCTTTGACAGTTTCTTGCCCAGGCGTGAGGGTTGTCCCTGTTGAAGTGAGGGAACTCAATTTTTGGTTTCGGAAGCCGAGTGAATTCGCTCTAGTCTTGTCTCTCCCAGTTGCCCCCTCTATGTTTTTGTTCGGTCAGAGTAACGGGTCCCTGCCTAGGGTTATGGGTAGTAGAGGTCTCGGTGTGAATTTCCTCACCCTTCTCCTTATCTTGTAGAATTTTGAGTAGCTGATCGAATCTGGACTCGATCCTCTCTTAGAATTCCACTCTCATTGGAGCTTCCCTTTGTAATTGCTCGTCGAAGACCTTCTGTTGTTCCTTCAGCCCATTAAAGCTCGATTCAGTCTTCTTAGCTACTAGTTCCTCCATAGCTTTCGGATTTGCTCAAAGCGATGGCGTCACGGTGCAACAGAATAGCTTCTAAGCAAGCTCTAATGGTGGATTTCCCTGCTCAAGGAAAAAAGAGATAAAACCTAGAAATATCTGAAAATTAATCAAATTCTCATTCACTATCTCAAGGATTTATATATAGAGATATGAGTTCCTATCTGCGTAACAGAATTTGGAATCTCGAGGAAAACAACCCATCGTCAAAACGGCGGCTTAAAGCAAAACTTTGACATAAAACGCTAGACTCAAATGACGTCGTGCGGTTTATTTTTATAAAAGGAAAATTCAGAAAATAACGGAGAAATATCTGTGAAACCCCAATGGCTAGTTCCTTCTCTTCTTGCTGGCCAGACCAGGTCATGACAAATTTCTTGGAATTCATAAGCGGAATTATGATTTCAGAGTTGCTTGTAGGTAGAGAGGTTCAAAAAGATTCATTTTTCTAAAATAAAAATTAGTTTCTTGGAATTCAAAAGGGCAATTAGGATTTCAGAGTAGCTTGTATGTCTCTAGGTTCAAAAAGATTCAATTATTGTTTTTATTCTTTTCATATTTTTTGGATTTGCATAGTGGAAGTTGATACTTAGTGCATGTTTGCACGTCCATGAATTTGAACGGGATCGTTTACAATTTTCAAAACATTTTAGTATAGAGACTAATCAAATTAAATTGTTTCATTGCGAAAAAAAATAGAAAAAGTTCATCTGTTTCTTCACGTACGGTCATTCTTGTGTTCTGGTAAGATGCTATCATTGTTGAGTTTAAGCATCACTTTGGCATGGTAATCACTATTCCAAATTACCTAATTCAGGATGATGTATTAATACACTGGAATGCTTTGTAAAGTGTAAATGAGCTCATTCAAATTCATGGCATGCGCAAACAGGCCATTATTTATTCATTATTCTTGCTCTGAGGCTGTAGGTTCATTTCTGGTCATGCTCTTGGATGCTGTGAGAGAGAGAGAGAGAGAGAGAGAGAGAGAGAGAGAGAGAGAGAGAGAGAGAGAGAGAGATTCAATTTTTTTTTTTTGGGATGTATTCTATCCTTCTTTTTTCGCTATCACCACCTAAACTTAGGAATTATACATTCACTGGAAAGATTTTGTAAGAACAGAGTTAATGAGAAACAAGTAAAATCCAGACTAATCTTACTGAATAAAGTAACACTTAACTAATAAATACCTCAATATTGCTTGATCAATTTTTCTCTGCCGACTGAACTAGTCGCCAGCCCTTTTGCACTGAATTCACCCACCATATCATGTATGGGAAGTTCCTCAGTCCTCAAGGGTTTACTGTTCTTCTCAGCCCACTAGGTAATCATAGCTTGCCAAGCCAGTTACAGAGATGCAAGTATGCTGGATATAAACGCTGGAAAAAAAAAAAGAAAAAAGAAAAAAAGAAAAAATAGTTTTAGCATCATTATTCATTATGAAAGAATTCTAAGAATGTCTTACCTAAGATTTCGTATGGGATCAGCCTAATTGTTATCTACATTGTAATCCTCAAGTTCATTCACCATAAAAATCTCAAAGAGCTAGAGTTGCAGGTGGTCGCCTTGAACTTTATGGGTCCGACCTACTAAAGAAAAGAAATAAATCTCATGGCTGCAGTGTTTGCGTCTCTTTTGGGGTCGTTTCTAGTACATTAATATCCGTGATGAAAAGAAAATACTGCATACCCTGCCCAATTACGTGGTCAGTTACTGTTTATTGTGACATCTCTACCTCTGGGCCTTTCTGAACACCCGCCTACTGTGTAGTCCTCCCGTCTCACATGCATCAGGAAATGACTTGAATATATCCCCTAGGTGGCCCTAAGAGGCTGTCTTAGCAATCTCGTATACCCCTTGCAATTATTTCATATATTGATGTTATCTAAATATTTGATTTATGAAGTTCTTAATATATTAAATGTGACACAGGTATGCATTCGGTGTATCTTCCGACTTTTTGGTCTCTGCGAGTGTAGTTATTATTGCGCATCACTCCCACCATCAATCTTGGGTTCTGTTCTTTGGGAAATAATGAGTATAGAGGGACAAGTGGTGGACATCAATTTTAGACAAAAGGGAGATTTGAGTAGTGAGCATCCCTCTCAAGAATCAGAAATTGAACCAAATTTTTGTAGAATTTGTTTAGGTATCTTACAGTTCGCTTATTGTGACGAGAAGGAGATATTGGTGAGGGATTGTGCCAGTGACTTTGCTTTATTAATTGCCAAAATGGTAAAGCAAGAGGGCCATGAGATTGATAACTTCTCTCTTGAAGTCTCTGTACCACCAAGTATCATGGAAAATGAAGAAGCAGTTTGGTGAGTTGTATTCAGCTAATTCCACTTGTGGATTTTATCTTTTTATTAAAAAGAGTAGATATGTCAATTTTTGAATCTTTTGACAAATTAGGGGATATTAGGAAAGTTAGTTGAGTTTCTCTTTGTCAACTTGAAAGCTTTGATTATATGTTTCAGATTCAAATTGTTCAGTTATTTTAAGAACCGTGCTTATTATTTAAACTAATATATGAGCGGTCCTATATCCTGGGCTATATACTTTCGTCTTCTTCCAAATTTTTATATGCTCATTAATGGAGATATATCATTAGAGCATAACTGATGAAAAGTTACTTTTGATCTTCATCTTTTTCCCAGCCTGTACATGAAAAGGAAATATGAATCAGAACTTTGGTTTCGAGAAAAGTTTCTACCTGAACGCATTTCTGCAAAGGATGTCTTGAAATTGTCTATAACGAATCCCCTTGAAAAAGTGGTGGTAATTTGAAACTCCAGTGTTTAATTTTGTTGATTTCCTTGTATTATTATTATTATTATTATTTTTGTGCTGAAGTTTTGTTAAAAGAGAATTTGAAAAAAATTGTCAAATTTTAAATTGGAACAAATTCATGTACTCCATACAAAGTAATGGCTACAGGCTGATGTTTGGCATGACAGAGACTCTGCATATATGTCTTCGGAACAAAATGCACAGAGAAACTTTTCCAGTAATAGACTTTTTTGTTAATGTCGCAAAAATTGAAAAGGAAAAAAAATTAAAATAAAAAGACAAATAGAAGAAAGAAGAGCAGGACTGTATCAAATTCTCTACCCTCAGGTATTTTTTTCAAATTGGAGTTTTGCAGGGCGTTAGATCTGATTCAAGCTCTTTCCGCATCCGTTTGACATACACCCACTCTGCAGCATCAATTAAGTCCAAAGATTTGACAGAGTGGAACGAATGCAATAAGAGAAGAAGAATGGGTGCTGCTGATGACTCTAGCACCATTGGTGGGTCTGTAATTAGTAGTGCTGAGCATTCAGACATTTCTACTGGTGATGAATATGTCACTCATAAGTCGACCATTGGATTGCAAAATCAGGACCTTCGAGATCATCACAAATTCCAGCTGGAAAAGGTGTAGTACCCTGCAGATCCTTAAGTTGAATTATGTAACTCATAACAATCTTGCACCATGAAATTCACAGCCCTGGATTAGAATCTTAACTCTTCAGTTGTTGCCAATAACAAGCTTCAATGCTTCATGATCTTGGTTCATGTTGTGTCAGTGGATTGAAGTTCTCTTGATTTGATGTGTTCTCATATTTTGGATCTTTGATGCGGCTTTTGACCCTTTAGGTCCAACATCCCTGCAGCTTGACATTGCTTTGCAATAGGACTCCTATCTACATTGGCGGGAGGTACCTTAAGGTAAGCTTACTGGCTTACTGTCAATGAGGATCTGTTTTGTCCAAGGATAGCCTTCAGTTTCTTTCATGTTGTTGTGGCGAATAAATTATCAAGGTAAAAGAATCAAGGTATCTCACCGTAAACAAATATAAATCATATTATCGTAATCTATTTGAATGCAAAATTCCAAGAACGTGATAAATGCAACAAAAAAGTATTTCGACAAAAAAGTAAGGTTATACACCACATGCATCTCAATAATAGAAAACTCTTCTCCTTACAAGATGCTAAACGAGCTATCTGGAAGATTGTATTCTTCTTCATATATATATATATATATATATCTCCTATTCAAAGGCTCTTTTTCATGATTTCATCTATCCAAAAAAGACTCTATCTTACATACAAGCTACTTCATCGCAGTCACTTTCTACTTGAAATAATGTAAGTTAGCTTACATCCAACATGCCATTTCCCAGAGTATCCTGCCATCCAGGAGTTGTTTTTTGGCTTTAACTTGTACATTCAACAAAGTATTTGTGTAACAATTTTATATCTTTCAAGCCATGCACGTATATGTTTACGTCATTTGTAGGAGCAGCCCATCAAAGTTCTCTTTGATCTTTGTAATAGAATGTTAGTATATATCATTTTAAAGATCCCTAATATTCCTGTAATACGATTTTTTTTTTTACTTCTCTTCTATGTATTGTTTGAATCCATGTATGCATGGCATGCTCAAATATGTTGAATCTGAACTTGACAAAGAGTATGTGAATGTATTTTACTCTCCACATGAACTCGGTTCTTTCTAATGCTTTGTGCATGGCAGTATTCACGAAATGTCAGTCAGACTCGTTGGATTATTGATGATGAAAGAATGGGGGAAGCATCTGTTGAGGTCCTACCTAATTTTGCAGCTAATGATAAGACTGCCTTTTTTTGATGTTCTATTACTCATTATGTGAAACTAATATTTAATATTGTTTCCTCTGCAGGAGATAATTAGTAGCAATGTCCTTCCTATGTTTAAGGGCGATACTTACAAGTTTCACGCTGCTGGCAGAGAGGATATCGATGTAGTGAAACCTGAATTTTAAATGCTAATTAGTTATGCACATGGTTGTTGGTATCTGTGGATTCACGAGTTGATTCGAGTTTTATACAACCATGAAATTCAATACACATGATTCATAATTTTGAACTCTGAAGTTTTAAGTGGAAAACTTGCACATTTTGATTGTTGATAGAATATGATTTAAATTGTTAATATGTTCAGTTTAAGTAATGTACATGTGTTTTCAAATGTATATAGTATTTAACATATATGTTATCATTTGTTGTTTAAAAAACGATCATGATTCGATTCAATTCACAATTTATAATTTTGGAAATCCGATTCACTATTCAAATCACGTTTTGACGATGAATGACGCTATTATGATTGTTTGAACTACTCTTTTCAGGTCCGTATGTTGGGTTCAGGTCGGCCTTTCCTGCTCGAGATACAAAATGCCCGACATGTACCTTCTGAGGTCTTCATGAAAGAGATAGAAGGGAAAATAAATAAGCTGGAAAATAAATTAGTGAGTTTAACCACACGTTCACATCTCTGTTGCTTTGTTTGTTGTTTTTTGGGAGCATAAATGATTTAGCTGCGGAAAACACATTCTGCATGCAGGTTAGAGTGAAAAATCTCAAGGTCCTAGATAGTGAAGGGTGGACCCTAATGCGTGAAGGAGAAGCTGAGAAGCAGGTTAGCTTTTGTTTTGTGGTTAAATCATCATCACAGTTTCAGTTAAATGTAAACCTGCTCAAGGCTTATCTTATAGGATGTTTGGGTAATACAAGAGCTGGTTATATTGTTCAGAAAAGAACCAGTTTTAAGTAGTTTGGTGTCTATGAAGCTGCTTTTGGGTTACGTAGGAGTCTGCCTATGACTAGAAAATACTCGAAGAATTAGTTCTATATCAAACCAAACTATACTGATTTTAATGAAAATCAGATACAAGTCTCAGTCTGGGACTGAACCTGATCCTGTTTTAAGCATCCCCAAACAGGCCGTTACGATTACATTTAAATTTCTGCAGAAACAATATGCTGCACTAGTGTGGATTTCTCGCTCACTGAAGGATGATGACATACAGACTTTAAATTCAGTAAAGGATATGGTGAGTTTCCATAGAGAATTTATTGCCTTCCTGTATCTGAGCGTGTTGTTTCTTTTTTTTTTTGGCTTGTGGCAACACCATATGGCTCCTGATGGTCCTCACAGAACTTGTGGTCAAACCTTTATTTCGAACTTCTCATTCTTCTAAGTTCTACCAATCAAAATACATCGTATCAGAGAGATTCGAGGGATATCCTTGAATCTTTTCTCATTAGTTGCCTGGTATTTCTGGGAAAGATTTGAAGCATTTTTGTTAGTGCGTCTCTGCCTGCAAATAACATTTTGATCATTTGTTTATTTTGTGTTTATGCAGCAAATTTTGCAGAGAACACCAGTAAGGGTTCTTCATCGTCGGAGTCCATTAGAGCGTGAAAAGGTCATACATTGGTAAGAGCTTTTCCAGTTAAAGTACAATGTTACCTTTTATCTATTGTCTTGTGATATGAATATGCCTAACCCGACCTTTTTCTGAATCAGGATGGAAGTTGAGAGGATTTCTGGAAGTTCTCAATATTTTCTCTTGCATTTATGTACTCAGGTTCTTAAAATTTTATCTTGCATTTTTACAAAAGTGATCTTGCATCTGGAACTCAAATGAAAATTTTGTAGGGGCGACTATGACGCCACCAATGCTTTACGGGTAAGTGTCGGGCAACTAACAACAAGAAGTTAGTAAAATGAGTGTATGCTACGATAGATGTGCGAAAAAAACAAGATAAAATAGACGTAGAAACAAATCTATTAGTAGATATGAGATGTTTATTCTGTGAAACTGGGTTACGTAATATATGAAAAGTGTTATATTATCTTTTCTTGACCAGTGAAAAGGATTTTTTTAAGGAAGAATGCTCATTTCCTAGTTTGAAGTGAAATATATTGTGCTAATGATCATATTTGACACAGGCTGGCACATACATCAAGGAGTTTGTTCATGGGGATCTTGGACGTACCCATCCTAGGTGTGGAACTTTTTCTTTAACCCTCAAAATTAATTCTATATTTCATAGGATAGAGACACACCTTTGATTTCTTGGGTAGCCAAATTCATTATATATATATGGACAAATGCATGTATGTATACACATGCTTATTGTTATGAACACAGTTCTGTATTAATTGCAGCATAGGTACAATCCTCGGATGCAGAGCTGAGATACTGCAACTTGATGTTACAAACGTTAAAATGGACTGTTTCCTTGCTGAGTGAGATGATTTATGGTGCCAACGTTAAAACGTTGGTGGCGTGGGTAACCTTTTCGTTTTTCGATTTCTGTTGTAGAAATTTGTGTGTTCAAGTTTTAAAATCGAAATCAGAAAATTCGTTGGGTAAAATGTGAGTTTTAAAAAGGGTGCCATCCAACCAAAGCAAAAGCAAACTGCCAACAGTTTGCTTTATGGTAACAACGTTTGGTAACCTTTCGTTTTTCGGTTTCTGTTGTAGAAATTTTTGTGTCCAATATTTAAAATCGAAACCAGAAAATTCGTTGGGTAAAATGTGATAGTTTTAGAAAACGAAAAAAAGGAACCCATCCAACCAAAGCAAAAGCAAACTGCCAACGGTTGACTCCCCCCCACCTTACTAGGAATTAATGATCACAAACAGCCGGAGTGCATAACATAGAAGAAATCCCGAAATTACCTATTTGTCCACTCAATTCATAGTTACTCCGTCAGTCCGTCGCAGAGTACGTTTTCCATACGAAGTCACTCGATATTCATGCATCGCCTCTAACAATTGTTATTAAGGGTTAATAACAGATACATTCCCTGTACGTAAACCCTTTTTTTTTTTTTTTTGACGTTTTTCCTGTAGTTTAAATAGAATATTAGTAAAAAATACCTCAAGTTGGACTTTATGGGTTTAAAGTCAGTCCCGTTTTATATTTTAGTCTAAACGCCATCATCAATGAAACTTTGCTCAATCAAATCCCTTCACCAATTTAAATGGAATAAATCAAAGACCAGAATACCCTCAGGGGTTTCTACTACCTACCTAGGTCGACACACACAGAGAGAGAGAGAGAGAGAGAGAGAGAGGACCATGCCGATGATGGCCCATGAACCCCGACCTCTGTCGCCGGTGAACTTCACGAGCCAAACCATTGTCGGATTGGAGCTCCATCAAGAAAAAATCGCCGAAGAAGCTAGTCATCCATGAATCTGTCTCATGAGTCTACGCGCTCTGAGCTTCGAAGTCATTCGAGAGGTGCTATGGAAGAAGACAAATTGAGCTTGTACTTGGCGGTGAGCTTACACGTTGTGGCGGTAATTACTGGTGTGGTTAGGTTTAGGCATTGGTTTTGAGGTGTGATTAAAAGGTGACTTCTACCACATATGGTTTGATGTGGCAGAGAGAGAAATTGTGCCATTGAGGTGGGGATGATGACAAACAGAAATTGATTCTGCCACATTTGGTTTGATGTGGCAGGGAGAGAAATTGAGCCATTGAGGTGGGATGATGACAAACAGAAATTGAATTTGGAGATTTTGTTTTGATAAATGGTGATCATAGGCGGAGTGGAGATGATTTGGTGTGATAGTTCTACATTTGAAGAGAGAGAGAGAGAGAGAGAGAGAGAGAGAGATGCTTGAGACATTTTACAATGAGGGCGAGTAATTCTTTTTTGTCATGTGAAATTTCACATAATTAGCTTCGTATGTGAAATTTGACAAATTCACACAAAATTATAAATTTTGGGAAGTATAACATTATTCCATAACTACCTATGTGAAATTTGAAAGTTTCACATAACCAGATATGCGAAATTTCATATGCTAGAGTGAATTTCAAATAATTTTTTCTTTTCACAAATTTCACATAACTAGTTATGTCAAAATTTCATAGCCTTTTTTTTTAAGTGAAGAAACTAAGAAATTTCACAAACTTTTTCTAGAGAAACAATATGACCACACTCACTATCTCTCTCTTACACTTTATCTTTCTGGAATGAAATTTCACACTGAATATAGTTGTGTGAAATTTCACATTACTTTTTTTTCTGGAGAAACAATGAGACCACCCTCTCTCTCTCTCGATCTCGATTTCAAATGAAATTTCACATTAAAAAAAAAGTTAATGCAAACTTTCACATAATGAAATTTCACAAAAAAAGGTCAGGGAAATTTTAAATAAAAAATGTTTGTGAAATTTTACATAACTTTTTTTGTGAATGTAAAACCAATGTCTTTGCCCTTTGTTCTACGGCTTCCATAGTTTTTGCTATTTGTTTGTTGTGTGAAATTTATACTATCTTTGTAATATTACGTGAAATTTGAAACTTCAGATGCTGGGATAAATTTCACATTACTTTTTCTTTTCACAAATTTTTAAATTTTACTTAACTATCTTTGCAACATTATGTGAAATTTCACATAACTATATATGTGAAATTTTAGATAACTATATATGTGAAATTTTAGATATGTGAAATTTCACATAACTATATATGTGAAATTTTAGATATGTGAAATTTCAGATGCTAGAGTGAATTTCACTTCTTTTTTTTTTTTTTTTTCATTTAACAAATTTCACATAACTAGCCATTTGTAAACCATGATATCATGATCTTTCAAATGGTGAAAAAAGTGGTGAAATGTAAAAAGCTAAGGTATATTCATTGTGTAACTTGGATTAATGAACACCACAATTTTTGTAACATAAATTTCATGACTTTTTCCCCCCCCAATTTTCACATAACCAATTATGTGAATTTTTCAAACGCTGAAGTGAATTTCACAAGACTTATCCTGTTCATAAATGTCACATAACTTTTTCTGTTCACAAATTTCACATCACCAGTCGTGTGAAATTTAGGGGTGGCAATTTTCGACACGACACGGCAACCCGGCACGACCCGACACGAAAATAAACGGGTTTGGGTGACCCGTATAAGGGCACGGGTCATAAACGAGTCGACCCGTTTGACACGATTAATAAACGGGTTGAAACGGGTCAACCCGTCTAACCCGTTTGACCCGATTAAGTATTTAAGTGCAGTTGGGGCATTTTTTTTAGTTTTAAAAATAATTTTTAATAATCTGGAAGTCTAAAATAAAAGTAACATAAAAAAATTTTTTAAAAAAATTTAATTTAAAAAATTATTATTATTATTTTTTGAGAGAAAAAAAATATTTAAAATATATATAGATATATATATATATATATATAAACTAAAATTATTATTTTTTTTGCTAAAAAAAAATAGAGTAGTTACCAACTTACCAAACAAGTAAATTTATATATAATAATTAATAACTAATGTAATAAAAAAATAATAATTAATAACTAATAAGGGACGAAGGAAGCTGGAGTCTGGAAACATTCATGCATCAAGCATTGCATAAAAAATAAAATTAAAAAATAATTAAAAAATAAAAAAGAAAGAAAAAAAAGGGAGGAAGCCCGCTAGGATTGCTGGATTGGGAGGGAGACAAATTAGTCAATTAGATAAATACAACTGTTAATCTTGATTCTTGATGGATGGCAAGTGAAGAAATTTTTTTTATACTGTTAGTAAAAACAATATTTCTTCTTATTCAGTTTGTGTGTATGTGCTTGGGTGTTAAGTTTATAATAGTTAGATATTGCTATATTTGTAGTATTTTGGTATTTAAGATATACGTGTTAATAATTGATACATTTGATGGAAGACTTGTTTGTGTTCTTAGTAAGGCTGTAAGCTTATTTCGAATAGCTGAACCGAGCTAACCGATTGGGTTTCTTAAATTACTTACAACTAAAAAATTGATCTGATCACCAAAATTGACTAAATAGATCGAACCGACCACTTCGGTTGGTTTTCAAAACATGAAAATAAAAACGAAAATAAAAAAATAAAAATTAAATTCGATTCGATTCGATCCGAACCGAACTGAACCGAACCGATGACACCCTACACGGGTTAGACGGGTTAAACGGGTGACCCGTATATGACCCGGCACGATTATAACCCGACACGATTATGACACGTTAAGAATGACACGATTATAACCCGACACGACAATGACCCGACACGATAATGACCCGACACGATTATGACCCGACACGACCCGATTGCCACCCCTAGTGAAATTTGCATATGTCAAAAGGTTTTCAAACAAATTTGACTCAAAAAAACACATTAAACAGTGTGTGACATCTCACACAAAAAAGTACTCCCTTCGTCCCATTTTAAGAGTCTCTTTTGGGAATCCCAACTTATTAAGGGGACATCTTGATTCTTGTGAGATTTTCTAACTTTCCAATATTGCCCCTTTGGAAATTCAAAATTTTAATGTCACATCAATAAAAGAGATGGAAATGTTGTATACAATAAAGGACAAACTTGAAAAGTGTGTATTAAAGTGCTTTGATTTTTCAAAGAGGACTCTTAAAATGGGACACCAAAAAATGGCATCAAGGACTCTTAAAATGGGACAAAGGGAGTATGAAATTTTAATTAAAACAGATATGTGAAATTGCATAGAATCCATCCCAAGAAGAAAGTGAATCAGCACTTGTACCAGCAATGAAGGAAGTAAGTACTGGATTAGCAACAAATAATAGAAAGAACTAGGCACCCAATCAAACCAGGATAGTCAAAAAACAAAAGCAGCAGAGCCCAAACCAGGAAGAAACAAACCCAGAAAAGTATCTCAAGCAAACAACCAGCACCAGAGAACCATTCCAGCAGCAAAACACCCAGCCATTCAAATTCCAGCAGCAAAAACCTCTAACTTTGAAGCCAAACTACTTGATCTCCCCCAAATAAGATACAGATCCATGACCAGAAGAAACAAAACTCCCTGACCCTTAGCAAGAAACTTTGAATTCCCACAAAAACCTTTATCTCTTCGCTAAGAAAGGCGCCTCTTAAACGATTTTTTTTTTTTTTTTTTTTAAACAAGAGGCAAGATTTAAAAGAAGCCAACAAGGCCAAGAAAGGAACAACCACCAAAACTCCCAAACAGACCCTAAGAGAAGACCTCATAAACACAAAAGACGAAACAACAAAACAAAACATCGCCCCCAAATCTGTCAACCAAGCCTGAAAAAAAAAAAAACAAAAACATCCCCTCAAAGACCAAAGCAAAACAGAACCAGACCCCAAAGAGAAAAGGAAAAGAACCCCCTATTCAAGAGAGCAAGCAGCCCCTCAAGAAAAACAGCCCCTCAAGAAAGGTAGCCCCTCAGCACCAACCCACTTTTATACATTGTTAACATTGAGATTGGTAGTATACAGTTAAAAAAAAGAAGACCCATTTCCAAAATATACGATAGAGGAGGTATGTACATCCAGAAACATCAAGATACATGATTACATGGTCAAAACTATATGATACATATATCCAAAACATATGATTCACAATTTGAATGTCTAAAAAACAAATAGATGAGTTATGTTGCGTCGTTTTTGGTGTTTTTGAGCAGCTTTTGCTAACTCTTGGCCACTAGCATGATTCAATATGGACCCATCGTGTTGTGAAACATCACCCTCGTGAATTGATTCGTCGGACTCTTCGCACTATCCCCGCTATTGAGGTTGAACTGTCATCGGTTGTTGATTCACTGTCTTCAACAACATAATCCTCACTTTCTTCCATTTAACTTTCAGCATTGTCGCTGACGTCTTGAACATTCTCATATTTTCAGGTTGACATACCCTTTACCTTCTTTGCAACTGGTTGCTCAATCGTCCCATACTTTGAACTCTATTTGTAAATGGACCATTTACAATTCTTTCATTCAAGGTCATCTCCAGCTTGAAAGCATGGACCTACGAATTATTTGGAATTTCACAAGAAAATTTAGAGAAAAGTTCGTAGTCCAAAACCATGGAAAATTTTGTATTTTCACCTGCAAAATTTCACATGTTTGAAATCTAAATATCACAATATTAACAGTGAAATTTCTTATGTTTAATCACATGCATCATGAAATCTAAGCTGTTTGAACATACATATCAGTAGTCCAAACCACGAATCCAACAATGAATTTGAAATTTATAACAAACAATTGATAAATTTCATATGTTTTTATAGATCTAATTAGTTGAACAAATAGTTTGAAATTTCTCACTGTCAAATGAGAGATTTTACATCAGTAGCGCTAACCATGAAATTTCATATGAACAAAGTCAAAGTGACTGGGGATGAGTGCATTGCTCACCTCACTAGAGTCTAGGGTTGATATACCCCTATACAACAAAAGCCAGTTTAACTTTATTAAGTACCATTTGACAAACTGTGGAACCATCACGAGCTTTCTGTGACTCTTCTAGGCAATAGCTTCATGAATAAGCAATCTAAAGTCAGCAACTCAATCATCCATTGGGCTATATGAAATTTATCGTTTATACTAGACAAAGATTACAATTAAAAACAAGATTTTTGCTAGAACGAGATATTTCTCGTATGTTATATCTGAGAGTGTATGTGAAATTTCACATACCAGACATTTTGGAAATGCAATGAGAAATTTCAATTTCCCCCAAAATGATTAATCCCCCTGTATCTTACATATGAAAGTAGATGAGGAATTTCACACATCTCAACATTGTTTTTGTAATGAGAAATTTCGCAACCAAATTGTCATTTGAAATTTCACATTATAGAATCTCGCATGTTCATAAATTTTTAGGTTGTGATACTGAAATTTCTTCACAACATGATAACACTAAATTTCCCAAAATCAATGAAATTGAGTTCAATCATAGGAAATCGATATTGAGGATTATCCTCTAATACAATTTCACACAATGAAGTGAGAAATTTCCAACAACACCGGATGTATATTTACCTGCGATTTATGTAACGCATTCTTGTGTCGTGTCCGAAAAAACCACGACTTCATTGGGAAATTTATCAACATCAAAATGCAGGGAATTGATCGAAAAGCAAATTAAACACCAAAAATCTAAGAAGTTTTTTAAAAAGCCCAAGCAGCGATAAAAAAACGAGGCAACGAAAGCCTACTTTTTTCGTTTCTTTTTTTCTTAATGCAAAAGCAATTGCTGAATAGGAGAGAAACATGAACTAGTTTTCAATCCATATTACATGTTCATGAGAAATTTCAGACAGATGGTACGAAAAATAGAACCCTAAATCACATACCTTATTTTCCCCATTTAATTCGTCGTCAACGTGATCGTGGTGGCGATGTCGATGTACCGAGGTTTTCTGAAACAGTTCTCCGATGTGAGATCGATTCAGCTCAAAATGGAGTTTGGGTTTGAATTTTTTTGAAATGAATGAGAAACGATGGTCAGATTATTGTATGAAAAAAAAAACCCCTGATTTTCCATCTTGGATTCAGGAGTCAGGGACGACAACCGATTGTTTGGGGGAAAGAACTATAGTATCATGCAAGATGATACACTACAAACACGCGGTATATGTGTTGGTCCTGTTGGAGGGCTTTTTCGTCCGGATAATTACACAATGACTAATAACCAATAAGTTATTCGGGTTGGAGCTATTACTATAAAAACCTACTAAATTGCACTAATTACTAATTGTCCCTAGTTTAAATCGTGTCACTAATACCCCTTATACTTTGGACCAAAGTAAAATAGTTAGCAATTCTGTTAAAACTAACGAAATTGAAGCTTGTTTAGTGAAATATTTGCCACTTTAAACTCCTATGGTGAGCACATTTTTTAGCTTGCCCCCTTGTTGTTTCAAACGGGTCACTAATACTCCTTGTGGATCGTTAAGTAGCTTCTTTTTCTTATACAATAAAATCATAAATATATATATATATATATATATATATATGATGCAATTGGTATAAGTTGTCAAAAGTAGCTTTTTGGCTCATAGCAATTATAAAGGCTTATTGATAACTCCAAAAGTTGTTGTCAAATATGGCTTATGCCACTTAAGTTAACGGAATAGCTCACTATTTCACTTTAGTCAAAAGTATTAGTGACGACTTGAAGTATAGAGGCAAAGTGAAAAAAGGCCTAAGTACAGGGGGTGTATCTGTAATTAACCATTGTTATAACATTTGCGTGAGTGCAGTTTTGCTAACCCCGAAATTGCTCACATTTTTTCACCCTCCTCTCTTATTGGCTAATGTAATAGGGTTCAGTACTTTACACTATTAATTAATTCTCATTTAATATTAGATCCTATTACATTAGCCATTGAAAAAAGAGGGTGAGTAATTTTGGGATGAGTAATTTTGGGGTAAGCAAAATTGTATTCCACTTGCTTATCTTACTTATGGGAGCGCTAGGCCATAGGTACCTCAAACAAAACCCATTGCCATTTAGCCCATTTCTTGTTGTATTTAATATTTAAGAGCATTTTTGCTCACTCAAAAAATGGTTCACCGATATTTACCCAAGTATCTTATTGGTCAATACAGTACTTAATCTTGAATCCCACTGTATTGACTAATAGGATACTTGGGTGAGCATTGATAAATCATTTTTTGAGTGAGCAAAAAGTATTTTCTTAATATTTCCTCGTCCACAAACGGACCATACATGCAAAACACGTGCTTCTTTTCCAATTCTCAACCGCCGCACGTTTCCCAAAATAATGTTTTCCTTTACGGTTTTTCAATTTTCAAATGTCATTACTTTCCAAATGCAAATTAATTTTCAATAAAATTCAATATCGGTAACCTACAAAAAAAAATATGCATATTGACTATTAAATTTGACAAAAATATAAAAATTTTGCAGCTAAAAAAAAAGTGCTGATTTTTATTTTAAGAGGTCTTCAGCAATAGCCCCCTTAAGTAAAACCCTTTCAAGCTAAAATTCAAGTTACTTTTCTTTAACTCATTTTTTTTCCTTGTTTTTGTCAAAAGTTTCCTTTTATGCGTAAAAAATTTCAAATTGTTAAACCAAAAACATATTCCTCTTGTAAATATTGGCATCATAGGTGTATAGATCTCGAAAAACTACATGAAATAAAAAAAAAAATACACACACACACACACACAAAAACTCCAAAAAAATGATAAAATTATCTATTTGTGGACAAATAAAATCCCAAAATAAGCCTCCAAATTACCTGTTTTTGTAAAGTTTCCTAGTCAACTGCATAGATCTCGAAAAAGAAAAAAAAAATAAAAACATGAAATAAAAAAAAAAAAAAAAAAACCCAAAAGCTCAAAACTTGAGAAAGTTATCGTTGTTAATGCATATTATCTATTTGCTGACAGATAAATCTTAAAATCAGACTACAACTTATCTTTTATATATTTACATATATATAATTTTTTAAGTCCAATGCGCAGAACTCGAACAAATACATGAAATACAAAAATAAATATATAAATAAACAAATTCATCGAAAAAGGCCAAAAAAAGAGGAACGTTTGGTCGTTTTCATTAATATTATCTATCTGTCAACGGATAATATCATCTATTTTGACAGATAAAATTGAAAAATGAGGTTCCAAATTATTATTTTTTTTGGGTACAATTTAAAGTCTATTGCGTAGATCTCGAACAAATACATGATATAAAAATATAACACCCGTAATTGTGTTATTGCATTTTCATTTTATTGTCATGCATGAAAATGTGATGTGTTGTGCATTTTGGCACATGTTTGAGTGAGTTTTGACTCACGAGTCGATTTGGGGTATCTGTGTTAGAGAACCCATTGAGACTGTAGTGGTTGAGGATTTGTTGTTGTGACGTCTCTCCGAGTATGAGACGGTCACTGTGGAACACTTTAAATGTTTATCTGGAATTAAATGTTTACCTATGTATTTCTATATCTGTATTTATTTCTGGCTTAGAATTTAGTTCTGTTGTTAAATTTAGTATTCTGGTGAGTACGAATTAACACGGTATTAATTTGGTAGGCTAATTAGCAACTTCGGAAAAGTCATATAAGAATTTGTATTTTAGTAACCAAACGGAACTTAGTCAGAAACTTTTATAATTTTGAGATTTCACTTGTAAAGTTATGAATTAACTGTGTAGAAAGTTTCAGAGACTGATTAGGAGTTTTAGAAACTCGTGGGGAGGAAAACGTAATTTTCGAGAGTTTTGCCTATATATAGATAGAGATGACTTGAGATATTTTTCAAAGCTTGCAACCTAAGTGTCACACCCCAACCCGCCCCCACGGGCTAGGACACGTGTAACAAAGCCAACAAACCAAACAATCATTTTTAATGTTCCAAAAATAACATTTTAAAGTGAAATACCAGGGGTAAAATAATTTTTTTATCAAATAAATAATAAAAGAAATAAAATAAAGTTTTAAGACCATTGAATGGTACTTGGACAGTGTTCCCCCTATTACAGCACAATTTTCCCCTGTTAAACAAGAAATTAAAATACCATAACACTTGGAAAATACTTTTTAAACTTCAATCCACAACTCATATTACAAGGATTTAATACAAACTAAAACATAAACTTATCTCCAAAATTCAAACACTAGGAATATAACTACTCATCTAAACTCATTTACATATAAACATATTGCACACAAAAAAAAAAAAACAGTAATCTCGAGCCATCCCAGAAACCCCCACAGTTTAACGCTTCTCACTGTGATGTTCATCCGAACCTGCGTGGTCATTAGCCACAAAAATTAATTAAGCTTTCGCTTAGTGAGTACGTGGTACTAATCATAAAATTGAAATATTTAATGCATCATAACCACCAATTAAGCATTCACAATAATAAATGGTCGCCGGCGTGTCAAATAATCAATCACCATCGTATTGGACCCTTGATTCTGGGCCATTCTCACTTTGTCGTCGCTTTAAAAGTGATATCACACACTCTCTTGTGACCGTAGTCAATTCGTTGTAGTCGTCACCACCGTCCCCTTTTCTCTGAGGACTTCATCATCATCCTCCTTTTCTCTGAGGAATGGGCGTCCCTTATATACGGGTTAAATAATGGTGATTATCAATTAACACCCTTTGACCCAAATAAGCACATAAGCAACTCAACATGTCAACATGACAATTTTAGCATTTTAGACATGTTAAATAATAAATTATCACATGCTTTTATACTTAATCATAAATTAAGCATTCTAAGCATTTAATAACAATTAAAAGACATTAAACATCCAATTTGGGATTAGGACACTCACCTCACGAATAAGTCACAAATAAGCCTAGAAATCCCAACCTCCTACGCAAAACTAGCTCTAAGTATTCCCAATGATATTCCTACATATATATATCACATATATGTATCACCCCTTAAAATGGGTCGCGGAAAAACATTACCAAAATTGAAAAAGAAAGACATAAAAATAACCCTCTCACCTTCACGAGTTCAAATATGGCTTCGGTTCGCGAAATAGAGGTCGAACGACAAGAAACGACGACGAGACTGCAACTACACCAACTTTCCTCTCTTTTCTCTCTCGTTCTCCCAACTCTCTGTCTTGTCTCTTTTTTTCTTTCTTTCTTTTTTTTTTTTTTTTTTTTGTAATTAATGAGTCTTGACCGACTCATGTATATCATGCTAAATGATATACTAATAATTGTAACATATTATATTAACCTCCCCTAGAGTTTTTAACTCTTATTATGAAACCCCCTAAACTTCATATTAACTACCCAATCTCTAAGTGGGTATGTGTCTATGTCACGCATGGGTCCCAAAAGTAGTCCCAATTATTTTATGAAGTTGCTAAATAGCCTACTAATTTTGAACCATATTCCAATTCGCCCTCACATGGGTACCCAAATTGGTACCATAAAAGAACATAACTAGCAATAAAATATTAAAAGCAATTAAACAAATATTCATTTAATCACATATATGCAACTAAATGCAATTCATCTAATCTGGACCTCCCGTGGGCCCCATTTCATATCTGTCCAACTGTGCCCTTATCAAAGCACTTATCACATCAGGGTAACTGAAACTTACCCAAATATCACATGCGATTAATTATACTAATTAATGCATGGAAATAAATATTACTTCCATTTTCTGGGTATGGGTATTACATCTCTCCCTCCCTTTTAGGAAGCTTGTCCCCAAACTTTTCTTACCTCAAGTGTCAAATAGGTGAGGATATTTCTCTCGGATCTCGTCCTCACGTTCCCAAGTTGCCTCCTCTATTGAATGATTACGCCATAACACCATAACTAGAGGAATGACTTTAGTTCTGAGCACATAATCCTTCCTATCTAGGATTTGAACTGGATGTTCAACATAAGTCAAGTCTTCTCGAACCATCAACGGTTCCGGAGTGATACGGTGACTCGAGTCTGATAGACAACGTCGTAACATAGAAACGTGAAACACATTATGAACATCAGCCAACTCTTGTGGCAATTCCAACCGATATGCAACTGGACCAACTCTATCTAATATCAGATAAGGCCCTACAAATCTCGGACTTAACTTGCCTTGCTTACCAAATCGTGTGATGCCTTTCGAAGGCGATACTTTCAAGTAAACATAATCACCTACCTCAAATTCCAACGATCTTCTACCTGTATCTGCGTAGCTTTTGTAACGACTCTGTGCTATTTGTAGCCGTTGTTTAACTAACTTGATTTTGTCGGTAGTGATTTGCACAATTTCAGGTCCTATAAGTTGCTTTTCCCCAACTTCTGTCCAACACACTGGTGATCTACACTTTCGGCCATACAATGCATCGTAAGGCGCCATACCAATACTCGTTTGAAAGCTATTATTATAAGAGAATTCCACTAATGGAAAGTGTGTTTCCCAATCTGATTTAAAATCCATAACACAACCTCGAAGCATATCTTCCAAAATCTGAATAACTCGCTCGGATTGGCCGTCTGTCTGAGGATGAAATGCTGTGCTAAAATGCAAGGTCGTCCCCATTGCCTTTTGCAAACCTTCCCAAAACCTAGACACAAATCGTGTGTCTCGATCTGACACAATTGATACCGGTGCCCCATGTAATCTAACAATTTCTCTGACATAAAGCTCTACTAACTTTGTCGGATCACGAGTCTTAATTGGCAAGAAATGAGCTGATTTAGTCAACCGGTCAACGATCACCCAAATACTATCATTAGACTTAGGAGACCGTGGCAAACCTGACACAAAGTCCATCGTAATATACTCCCATTTCCATTCTGGTATCTCCAACGGTTGCAATTCACCAGCGGGTCGTTGATGTTCTAGTTTTACTTGTTGACAAGTCATACACTTGGCCACAAACTCGGCGACTTCCCGTTTCATACCACTCCACCAATATACTTCCCGTAAATCTTTATACATCTTGGTACTCCCCGGATGTACAGAATACCTCGTATTGTGAGCTTCTTCCATAATCTTGTCTTTCAACTCTTGGATATTAGGAACACACAGTCGATTAACGTACCTCAATACATTATTCTGAAAACTGAATTCCAGCCGTCTACCCTCAGGTAATTCTTCAACTATTTTCTTGAAATTTGGGTCCAAAAGTTGACTCACCTTGATTTCTTCGATCAAGCTTGGTTGTGCCATGATAGCCGCCATTAAACCACTCTGGATTCTGGGAATTACTTCTAATTCTAGCTGTTCAAATTCTTTTACCAATGTTGCTTGGGCTGTTAAAGAATAAACCAAAATTTCTGACGACTTTCAACTTAAGGCATCGGCAACCACGTTAGCTTTACCCGGATGATACTGGATCTTCAAATCATAATCCTTCATCAAATCAAGCCATCTTCTCTGTCTCATATTAAGCTTTCTCTGGGTAAATAAGTATTTCAGGCACTTGTGATCAGTGAATATTTTACACGTTTCCCCGTACAAGTAGTGACACCAAATCTTTAACGCAAAGATCACCGCTGCCAATTCCAGATCATGAGTTGGATAATTCTTCTCGTGTGTCCTTAACTGCCTCGAAGCATAAGCTATAACTTTACCCTCTTGCATTAGAACACATCCCAGGCCCTGATGAGAAGCATCACTGTATATACTGAAACCTCCAGTACCCGACGGAATAGCCAATATCAGCGCTGAGGTTAACTTATCTTTCAACTTCTGAAAACAGTCTTCACATTCTTTACTCCACACAAAAGCCACATCCTTCCTCATCAATTGAGTCATCGGAGTCGCGATTCTAGAAAAGTCTTGAACGAACCTTCTATAGTAACCAGCTAACCCGAAAAAGCTTCGAATTTCAGAAACATTTGTCGGCCTCGACCAATTCTTAACAGCTTCTATCTTTTGTGGGTCCACAGAGACACCATCCTTAGAGATCACGTGTCCAAGAAAAGTAACATTTGTCAACCAGAATTTACTTTTCTTTAACTTCCCAAATAGTTGCTTTTCTCTAAGTCGTTGCAAAACCAACCTTAAGTGTCGTTCATGTTCTTCTTGACTTCTGGAATAAATCAATATATCATCAATGAATACTATCACAAATTCATCTAGATAAGTCTTGAACACCCTATTCATCAGGTCCATAAAAGCGGCTGGTGCATTCATAACCCCAAATGGCATGACAAGAAATTCGTACTACCTGTACCGAGTTCTGAAAGCTGTCTTCTCAACGTCTTCAGCTTTAACCTTCAATTGGTGATACCCAGATCTCAAGTCAATCTTAGAAAATACTTGTGCCCCTTGTAATTGATCAAATAAGTCATCAATACGCGGCAGTGGATACTTGTTCTTTATACTCACCTTGTTGATTTCTCGGTAGTCGATACACATTTTCATTGTCCCGTCCTTCTTCTTCACAAATAAAACTGGTGCTTCCCACGGTGATACACTAGGACGAATGAACCCCTTATCTAGTAACTCTTGCAGTTGAGTTTTCAATTCCTTCAACTCTACCGGAGCCATTCTATACGGTACCCGTGAAATTGGTTGAGTTCCTGGCATCACATCTATCCCAAACTCAATTTCCCTCTCAATCAACACACTAGGTAGATCTTCTGGAAAGACGTCTGGAAATTCTTTCACTACTGGTATATCTTCTAATTTCAGTTCAGTACTTCTAGTGTTAAGTATACTACACAAGAATCCCCGACATCCCTTTTTCAACAAACGACAAGCTTTGACCGCTGACACCAAATAAGGCGGTGATGCTACACTTGTCCCTTGGAAACAAAATACATCTTGATTGGGCAATCGAAATGTTACTCTTTTATTCTCACAATCGATAATGACGTGATTTGCAGATAACCAATCCATCCCCAAAATGACATCAAAATGTTGAATAACTAATGGCACTAAGTCAACAGTCAAACCTCTACCATTCACATCAATCCCACAAGCTTTAAAGACACCCAAACTTACTAATGGAGCTCCCGATGGAAGTGAAACACACAAATCAAAATCTAGTAGTTCTAAGGGTTTATCCAAATATTTAGCAAATGGGTATGAAACAAAAGAGTGAGTTGATCCTGAATTCAGCAATACTCTAGCAGGTTGTGAGCAAATAGGAAGTATACCTGAAACCACAGTGTCAGCGGCAGTGGTCTCCCCAGGCTTGAGCTGAAAATACCTTCCTTGTCGTTACTCCCTCCCTTGAGATTGTTGTTGAGGTGGTCTCTGGCTTGGTGCACTTCCCACAGATAAACTAGCACTTACTGGTCCTCTCTTTTGGCAATTACGTTCCCGATGCCCCAGGTCACCACACAAATAACATCGTATTCTGCTGTCATTTACACCTTGTCTCTGAGTAATACTTTGTCTTGGCACATTTTGTCTTGATAGATTGGGACAATCTCTTGCCACATGTCCTGACCGTCGACAATTGTTGCAAATGATAGGAGATAAGTTGCACATTCCCCAATGATATCTACCACAGATCTGACACCTGGGCTTGTTGCCCCCACTACCCGATGAACTCCCCAAACTCTGCTCTTGGAACTGCCCTGTCCCTGAAATTGACTACCTCCTGGCCTCTTGAAAGGTTGACTTTGCCTGGATGACAATACACCTCGCTCAGCAATTAGGGCCACGTCTAACACTTTTGAATACGTTGATAGTCGGAGTGTATCTACTTTTCCCCTAATTTCATCACGAAGTCCTTCTTCGAATCGTCTTGCCCGAATAAACTCGTTCGGAATCAAATCCATTGCAAATCTGGCCAAACTTGTAAACTGAGCTGCGTAATCCCTAATACTCATAGTACCCTGACTGAGATGAGAAAACTCTCTGGCCTTCTGATCACTACAAGATCGAGGAATATATTGCTTTGAGAACTCCTCCACAAACCCATTCCAAGTAGTTGGTGCTCCTTGTCTTAGTACTGATGTCCACCAATTTTGTGCTTCTTCTTTCAGAGTATCTGAGGCAAACAAGACCTTCTGTTCCTCTGTACATGGCAAAGCACAAAAAATTCTCTTCATATCGGTCAACCAATGATCAGCCTTCATTGAATCAGATTCTCCTTTGAACTGCCCTGGCTTTTGCTTGTAGAACATAGCAATAGTTGTTGGTTCTGATCTTTGTTCTGGATTTGATGAGTTCGGTCCTTCTTCAATAACTCGAGTTTCAGCCACTTTTATCAACTTTTCCATAACTATTTCATTTCTGTCCATACAGGCCGAAGATGGGTTCTCACCTCCAGACATCCTTGCCTGGCACCCACAGCAAAGTATATACATATATGTTACTTTTAAATAAATTACAATGCATGCTAAATAACATTTTAAAGCATGCTAAGTAAATATGTATGCATGATTGTACAACTACGTGTCATTGTGTGCACACTCACGCGTCGTCACTCGTACCCAAGGCTCTAGCCTATTGCTCTGATACCAAAAATTGTCACACCCCAACCCGCCCCCACGGGCTAGGACACGTGTAACAAAGCCAACAAACCAAACAATCATTTTTAACGTTCCAAAAATAACATTTTAAAGTGAAATACCAGGGGTAAAATAATTTTTTCATCAAATAAAATAATAAAAGAAATAAATTAAAGTTTTAAAACCATTGAATGGTACTTGGACAGAGTTCCCCCTATTACAGCACCATTTCCCCCTGTTAAACAAGAAATTAAAATACCATAACACTTGGAAAATACTTTTTAAACTTCAATCCACAACTCATATTACAAGGATTTAATACAAACTAAAACATAAACTTATCTCCAAAATTCAAACACTAGGAATATAACTACTCATCTAAACTCATTTACATATAAACATATTGCACAAAAAAAAAAAAAAACAGTAATCTCGAGCCATCCCAGAAACCCCCACAGTTTAACGCTTCTCACTGTGATGTTCATCCGAACCTGCGTGGTCATTAGCCACAAAAATTAATTAAGCTTTCGCTTAGTGAGTACGTGGTACTAATCATGAAATTGGAATATTTAATGCATCATAACCACCAATTAAGCATTCACAATAATAAATGGTCGCCGGCGTGTCAAATAATCAATCACCATCGTATTGGACCCTTGATTCTGGGTCATTCTCACTTTGTCGTCGCTTTAAAAGCGATATCACACACTCTCTTGTGACCGTAGTCAATTCGTTGTGGTCGTCACCACCGTCCCCTTTTCTTTGAGGACTTCATCATCATCCCCCTTTTCTCTGAGGAATGGGCGTCCCTTATATATGGGCTAAATAATGGTGATTATCAATTAACACCCTTTGACCCAAATAAGCACATAAGCAACTCAACATGTCAACATGGCAATTTTAGCATTTTAGACATGTTAAATAATAAATTATCACATGCTTTTATACTTAATCATAAATTATGCATTCTAAGCATTTAATAACAATTAAAAGACATTAAACATCCAATTTTGGGATTAGGACACTCACCTCACGAATAAGTCACAAATAAGCCTAGAAATCACAACCTCCTTCGCAAAACTAGCTCTAGGTATTCCCAATGATATTCCTACATATATATATCACATATATGTATCACCCCTTAAAATGGGTCGCGGAAAAACATTACCAAAATTGAAAAAGAAAGACATAAAAATAACCCTCTCACCTTTACGAGTTCGAATATGGCTTCAGTTCGCGAAATAGAGGTCGAACGACAAAGAAACGACGACGAGACGGCAACCGCACCAACTTTCCTCTCTTTTCTCTCTCGTCCTCCCAACTCTCTGTCTTGTCTCTTTTTTTCTTTCTTTTTTTTTTTTTTTTTGTAATTAATGAGTCTTGACCGACTCATGTATATCATGCTAAATGATATACTAATAATTGTAACATATTATATTAACCTCCCCTAGAGTTTTTAACTCTTATTATGAAACCCCCTAAACTTCATATTAACTACCCAATCTCTAAGTGGGTATGTGTCTATGTCACGCATGGGTCCCAAAAGTAGTCCCAATTATTTTATGAAGTTGCTAAATAGCCTACTAATTTTGAACCATATTCCAATTCGCCCTCACATGGGTACCCAAATTGGTACCATAAAAGAACATAACTAGCAATAAAATATTAAAAGCAATTAAACAAATATTCATTTAATCACATATATGCAACTAAATGCAATTCATCTAATCTGGACCTCCTGTGGGCCCCATTTCATATCTGTCCAACTGTGCCCTTATCAAAGCACTTATCACATCAGGGTAACTGAAACTTACCCAAATATCACATGCGATTAATTATACTAATTAATGCATGGAAATAAATATTACTCCAAGTGTGATACAACAATCAAACACCCCAACACATGTTCAAACCCCCAACTTTCATTATTCCAACCCAAACATCATATGAACTCTTAAAATCATTTCAAAACATTCCCATGTGTCTCCAAACCTTAACTAATCAACAAAAGGGTTTTCAAAATCATTTTCAAGCACTTGATTAGCTACTCACATACCCAAAACTCATAATGCTTTAGCTGGGAGCTCAAGCATGCATCAAACCTACATTTTTATCCCAACATAAGCATCAATACTCAAACAAGAGAGCCTAGTATTAAATTCACAGAAAGTCACTCAATTTCCCCAAGTCTCTTACCAAAATACACAACATGTGGTTTGCAAAGTGCAACCCACACAACAATACACAACTAATAACAAATTGCCCAAGCTCTTCACAACCACTCATAACTTGTGACTTGTAAATATAACTCATAATTTGGTGCAAATTAACATCAAATCCAACTTGACATATTACGAGTCTTCCAAAACATAAGTTGACTATTATAACACCCATATTTGTGTTATTGCTTTTGCATTTCATTGTCATGCATGATAATGTGATGTGGTGTGTCTTATGACACATGTTTGGGTGAGTTTTGACTCACGAGTTGATTTGGGTGTCTGTATTAGAGAACCCTTTGAAACTGTGGTGATTGAGGATTTGTTGTTGCGACGTCTCTCCGAATGTGAGACGGTCACTGTGGAATACTTTAAATGTTTATCTGAAAATAAATGTTTACCTGTGTATTTCAATATCTGTATTATTTTCTATTTTAGAATTTATATCTGTCGTTAGTTTTAGTATCCTGGTGAGAACGAATTAACACGCTATTAATTTGGTAGGCTAATTAGCAACTTCGGAAACGTCATGTAGAAATTCGCGTTTTAGCGACCAAACGAAACTTAGTCGAAAACTTTTAGACGGACTTTTGCACGTTCTTTGTACACGGGTTTTCTTTGGATCGAAGTTTAAGAGCGTAAATCGGAGGTGAGTGATCCAACTATATTTTGGAATGATTTCTTGACGTGTATTCATGTTATGTTTGAATAGCATGTATTAATTCATAGATATATACTGTGTAGTTCATATTGGGCATTTGTATTGATAAGTAGGCTCAATAGCATGATGAAATGTTTGATTTCCGCGAGCATGGTGATATGTATTTGAGCATGTTAAGTTGCTTATGTGGGTCAGAAGGAGCACGTGGTCACCGTGTCATTTTGTGGAGCCGATATATGCATTAAGGTCGCACGATTAAAGAGAAGAATCGTGGGTCTTACCCTTTTGCATGGACTTATTGGCGAGGAGTCGCGGATTGGGAGTATGGACGGGCACGTGAGTCTCCGGCGACTAGTATGAAATGTAGAGATGTGAATGCGGACATGTTTATCATTCATGTGCATATGTTGTTTTATTCACTAAGCGTTAGCTTAAACAAATCGAATATGTGTGGTTATTCAAATAACCATTTCAAGTGTAAATGCTGGCGAGGAATCACATAAATGAGCACGTGGGTTGGGAGTTCTTTTAGAAGGCAACTTGAACGTTAATCTTGTAGTTTTGGGACAATAGGAATGTTGTAATAAGAATTCTTATGGTTTTTAGTTATGTTTAACTTGGTATGTTAGAACGAATCTAAAATGTTGTAATAGTTAGTAACATGCTGTAACTGTGCTTTGGTAATATGTTAATACAGTTAGGATTGCTTTGGAGTACTTTTGGAGTGTGTGTTTGATCCCCGTTTGAATTTAAAAAGCTTTTAAACTTGTTTTCTGCAGATTTTGGGCTACTGTCAGGGGAGCAGTCGACTGATCCAGTGTTCAGTCGACTGAACCCTTTGCCTGCTAGCTACTGCTTCTTATTATGGCAAAAGCAGTTGACTGGGCCCTGCCTCAGTCGACTGGACCTCTGAAGGTTATGTGTTCATTTTGGTTCTACTTACTTCAGTCGACCGAATGGGGGATTCAGTTGACTGAAAGTTGGAGGCCCAGTCGACTGGACCCCAGTCTCAGTCAACTGAATGGTCTATTAAACTGTTTTGAAAACTCTCTACTTTCTTCAGTCGACTGAGGTCCTGACCCAGTCGACTGAACCCCTAGTTTTGAAAATGTGTTTTATTTTTCTGCTGCGTGTTTTCTTCAAACTAAATTTTGGGAACGTTAATGGATTAGGTTAGCCTCGGTGGCGTGCCACGGGCTCCGGTTCCGCTATTGTGGGACCGGGCTCTGACAACTATACATCTCCAAAACAAGAGTTACATTAGGGACTTTAACACCTAAACTCATGAGCATATCTACATGTTCACTAGTCCCAAAACCCAACCCGTCGCGTGATTCATTTCCTCTCATCCTCTCGTTCGGTGCATGCGATGGTTATTCAACAACCATAATAGAAAACATATTTTTCATTTAAGCTTTCGCTTAGTGAGAGAACTAATCATGCTATTGGAATGTTCATCATGTAAATGCAACAATTATCATTAACATCAATAAAATACATTTTTTGAATCTGCGCCAAAATTGAATAAATTGGGCATTTGGTTTGCTCAAAATGGTTGAGAAATGGGAGTTATGAAAATCGCAGAAATTACTTTAGTTTTTGCTCCTAGAGAAAGAAGATGACCTCGCTTGGGTGAGTTATACTTATGTTTTCTCGCTTGAGCAAGCGAAACTCCGCTCTTGAGCAAGGTGCAACTTTTCAACATTTTATATTTGACCTCTTTTAGTAAAATGGTCTTAACTTTCCTTAAGAAAATTGAAATTGCATACCGTTCAAACTTCAAAGAACTGAAACTAGATTTAGAGACATTCCCATTTGGATAAAATTCAATTTTCCTTGTTCTTTCTTCTTCTTATTGGTTTAATTTCTTTTTTTCATTTTTATTTTCTTTGCGTTTATATAATTAATAGCATTTATTTGAATTGCAGCATCTATAAAAAAGATCAATGTAATTGTACCCCGTCAAAATTCATCAGCAGTTCATTGTTCATATTCGTGAAGGTTAACAACTTAACAGTAACAAATTGCTAACTTTAGTATTTTTAAGTTTGACGGAGATATAGATATAAGTAAATGTTTTCGGGAAATAAAAAACAATCATTTTACTTTTGAAAATCACTAGTTAATAAATATTAGAATATTTTAGTATTAATTTATAAAATTTTACCATTCAATACTAAAATGTAAGATGCATCATAAATCACTAAAATGTATCGAAACATTTTCTTAGCATCGAAGTAGTAATTTAATAAGGGGAACTTGAACTAAGGTCCTGGCAAGTAGTAATTAACTAGTTAGATGCACAAAGTTTTACAACATCTTTTAAGGTCATTAATATTTTTTTGGACAAAAAAGCCCTTCTGTCGCGCTGCCATTAGTGCCCAAATTTTATTTTATTTTTATTAACGTCAACTTTTGAAATATCCTTAAAAATTAATGTATAAACTAAAATTTAGAGACACTTCAATGCAGAGACATGAATTTAAAAAAGAAATAGAGAAATATCTCTAAAATCGAAAACTTCAGATAATTTTTTATGAAAATATCACTGAAACCGAAAATTCATGCTCATTCTATGAAATTAGTCTCTAAAAGTATTTGTGAAAATGTCTCTAAGAAAGTCAAAAGTTGACGTCAGGAAAAATATTTTAATTTTCTTTTTATAAAGAAAATAGATGGGTAATTTCATCTGTAAAATAAAAAATAAAAAATGAGAGATTTTATCGCGCGAGAGAGAGAGAGAGAGAGAGAGAGAGAGAGAGAGAGAGAAATGGGTGTTCTCTCGAGTTGGGTGAAAGAATTTTGGGCTCACTTTTTCGGCCTTCAACTCTCAAGTAACTCAGCCCACTTTTCCCTTCTAATAATGGATAAATTATAGTAACACCCCTTCACCTTGACTCTTTTTCAAACACCCCCTGAACTATAAAACTTGATAATTTGACCCCCTCAACTATTGTATTTTTTCATTAACATTATCTCTGTTAAAATTCCATCCAAAAAAAACCTTTTTTTTAATGTTTTATTTTTGGTATCAGCTGAGCAATAAATGATACAAAATCATTACCAACATGATATTTATTTAGAGAGCATTTTCGCTCACCCAAAAAATGGTTCACCAATGCTCTCCCAAGCATCCCATTAGCCAATGCAGTGGGACCCAGGATAAATATCATTTGTTTTTTTCAAGGTCCCACAGCATTGACCAATATGATGCTTGGGTGAGCATTGGTGAAACATTTTTTGGGTGAGCAAAAGTATTTTCATTTATTTATCCTTCCTTAGAATCATTGGAAATTTAAAGGCAAAATTATTCTTATTGCTGATTGCCCTTTGTGACAAAATTTTAGGCAATTTTGTCCTAAAATAATCAATGAAGCATATGAGAGGCAAAAATTTCAAGTGGTTAACACTTTTATATCATGTGTTGGTAACATAATACACAATTATTCATTTTTTTTTTTTTTTGGAGGAAAACCTAACCGGAGGGGTTTTAGTAAAAAGTTATAATAGTTGAGGGAGTGAATTTGTTGAGATTATACTTAATGGTATTTGAAAAACGATCACAATTGAAGAGGTATTATCTTAATGGGTTAATTACATTTTCACCCCCTGAACTATGACCTGTTTTTAACTCCTCCCACACACACACACACACACACACACACACACACACCCCCCCCCCCCCCTCAATTATAAAACCCAACAGATACCCCCTATAATATTGATCCACATCACAAAATACCCTTACGTCAGTCAAATAAACGGAAAGAATGCACGTGGAGCTGCAGATCAATTAAATGGGAACTTAATATACCGAAAATACCTTTCTTCCTAGTCACTAAATTGAAAGGGACCAAAATGCCCTATGTTGTGAATACAAAGACCTGTATCTCTCATACTCCAAATCACTGTCTCTTATTTCGACCCAAATTCTCTCTGCAAAAGCTAGCTCATCTCCACCATTTTTTGCTTCCAACTTAATTGGTGAACAAGTAAGTTTACAATTTTCATTTTGAGGTATTTGCTTATTTGAAAAAAACTACACCAATAGCCAAATCTGAAAATGGGGTTGGAAGTTTCAGATGCAAATAAAAATAAACAAATCAAAAGGCTAAATGAAGATGGCAATATGGCAGCAGTATAATATACATATATAAATATATGTAATTAAATGACAATAGTGTGTTGAAATTTAATGACAATGTTGTGGAGGTCTATTCGTAGTGGGCTTTGAAATGGTGAAAGATGGTTGCAGAATCGAATGATTCTCTCTTAATGGTTGCATATAGGTTGTTTGTGACAAATTTGTCCAGCTAATAGGGAAGTGCCATGAAGGATTCGACGTGGCAAGGCAGTTATTTGAATGGAAGTGACGCAGAAGCAGTTATGAGCAGTTTTGCTATTCATTCTGTTTAAAATGTAAACTGCCAAGGACACGTGCTGATCATTAAAGAGTAACTGAAAGAACAGATGTCAATTCAAGGCAATGCCACGTGGAGGAGCAGTTATCAGTTGGAAAAAGAGGAACTTAGATGCTACGACAATTATAAATAGGAGTCAATGATCAAAAGATGTCACGCCCCGGAACCACCCAGATGATTCTAAGATACGTGGCACGCCACCAAGGCCTTACACCAGTGATTAAAGTTCCAAAATAAAATCGGCCAAAAACCCTGTTTTTAGCAAGTAGTAATTTTTCATATAAAATACCAAATCACCAGTTAAAATCAACACTAGTGCTTTAAACCATTTAGAATAAAACCAAAGTCACAAACATGAGCTTCCAAGTTCAAGCAAGATTTTTTAAACACTTTAAATAAAAATACTAAAAATAACCATATACAATCAACCGCACCCAATACCTAGAATACTTACCCCTCTTATAAAGCAAGTGTCCAAAATATACAAGCAGATTACTACATGAGATAATGGCCCAACTAAAATGTAAAGCTTAACTAGAAATATTACATAAGTCTTAAACCAACCAAAATATGACTCCTACTACGATCCAGAATAAAACCGATTAATTACAACTATATTGCAAGCTTTAAACTAAAAGCAAGTAACTATTAACAAGGTTACAACAACCCCCAAAATCCATGCACTAGCCAGCCACTTCCCAGCTCACTTCCCCGATTTCTCGCCGCGATCACCTGCAATGGGTATTCAATAACCACTACAATATATAAGCTATATGCTTAGTGAATAATGCTAATCATGATCGTGGGTAATAAACATGCTCAATTCAACATATTACAAATTACTATAGTCTCTGGCAATTACTAGTTCACTCCTACCACTACCGGTTAGATCGCGGCTCCACTCTCCAAGCCCACGTGACTAGTCATGACCCACGCCCTTACACGTGCGGTCCCATAGGCCTCTGGCGGCCGTGGTCGTCACCACAAAGATTACCTCATGGTGGTATAGAACTAGCAATTTTCATTGACCCAAATAGGCAACTCAACATGCTCATTTAATCATTACACCGTGCTTTCACAAATAAATTGGGCCTAATTTAGCCACATGAATTTTGCCCAATTATAAACTAAATAAATTAAATTAAACAAATTAGGCATGCTTTGGCATCACAATTGAACCCAACATGAAAATCATCAAAATATCAAAATTAACGTCACTCACCTCTTGGGTTTCGCTCCTAATCACAAGATTAGAGTCCTACTATGAACCAGGTACAAATCCTATACACAAATTACAAGTTATGAGCTAAAACCCCAAAAAGGGTCACGGAAAAAATATCACAGAACTTAATAAAATTAGTACCAACGGGTTAGACTCACCCCCAGGAGTCCGAATATGTAGCCTGTTTTAAAAACCACCGTCGTTCAGCTCGTCAACCGTCGTCGAAAACGTCACCGTCGTACGTATCAACTCTCGTCTCCAACTCTCTGCGTGAATTATCTCCCAACTAATAACTAAGATGATTAGTCACCTCATTTAGGTGGCTTGTTATAAAATTTTCTAATTTTATTATAGCAACCCCGCAAGTTTGCTAGTTTTACAATTACGCCCCTACTAATTATGAAACTGTGTTAAAACTATCCCAAACCTAAATGGGTATTTTTCTATGTCTCGCATGGGTCCCATATAATTATATGAAGTTGCTAATTAGCCTACTAATTATACATGTTCAATTCGTGCTCACAAGATACCCCTAATTGACCCCGAAAGTGGTCATCATCTAACGACATGATATTACTAGCAATAAAATAATAAATCATTTAAGCCTTAATAAACATATAGGCACATATGGTGTTTCACATACTAGTGTCCCATCTCAACTGGGATCCATCAACACATATCCCAACTTAGGATTGCCATATTGCCACAACTGGGTTCCTAACTGGACACCCATAAACAACTTAGTGGGTTAAACCCACTTCCAATATGTGTCACATAACACTATAATTATCATTAACTCATGATTATGCATGCTAAAGCAATAATAAATATAAACCGCGGGGGCGGGTGTTATATCTCTCTCCTCCTTAAAAAGGAGTTTGTCCCCAAACTCATAGTACCTCAAGTTTTGAACAAGAACGGATATTTCTCTTTCATTTCATCTTTTCTTTCCCACATGGCTTCCTTAACAGAATGATTCCGCCACAATACCATAACCAAAGGAATAGTCTTTGTCCTCAGAACTTGTTCTTTTCTGTCAAGAATCTTGACTGGCTGCTCGATATAAGTCAAGTCTTCCCTGACTTCCAACGGCTCTGGAATAATCACTTTCTTCGGGTCTGATACACATTTTCTTAACATTGATATGTGAAACACATCATGCACATTAGCCAATTCTGGTGGTAATTCTAACCGATAAGCTACTAGTCCAATTCTACCAATGATCTCAAATGGCTCAACATACCTCAGATTTAACTTCCCACGTTTCCCAAACCTTGTAATACCCTCTAAAGGTGATACTTTCAAGAATACAAAATCCCCAACTTCAAACTCCATCGGTCTTCTTTTCAAGTCAGCATAACTTTTATATCTACTTTAGGCTGTTTGAAGTCGTTGTTGTATTGTCTTTATCTTTTCTGTAGTTTGCTGAACAATTTCAGGCCCTATCAATCTTCTCTCACCAACCTCAGTTCAACAAAGTGGAGAACGACACTTACGCCCATTTAAAGCCTCGAAAGGTGACATTCCAATACTGGATTGTCAAGTCATAATCCTTCATTAACTCTAACCATCTTCTTTGCCTCATATTCAATTCCCGCTGTGTAAACAGATATTTCAAACTCTTGTGATCAGTGTAAATTTCACATTTTTCCCCATAGAGATAATACCTCCAAATCTTCAAAGCAAAGATAATCGCCGCTAACTTAAGATCATGAGTTGGATAATTCACTTCATGTGGCCTTAACTGTCGTGAGGCACAGGCAATTACCTTGTTGTTTTGCATTAGTACACAACCCAAACCTCGATAGGAAGCATCACTGTATATCACAAACCCTGTAGTACCTGAAGGAATGGTCAATATTGGTGCTGTCATCAAACGAGTCTTCAGTTCAACAAAACTTTCCTCACATTTTGGACTCCAAACTAAAGGAACATCTCTTCGCATAAGTTGTGTCATAGGCATCGTAATTCTTGAAAAAATTTCCACGAACCTTCGGTAATATCCAGCTAATCCCAAGAAGCTTCGTACTTCTGGCACACTTGTTGGCGACTTCCAATTAGCTACAGCTTCAATCTTTTGTGGATCCACTGATACCCCTTCTTTTGATATTACGTGCCCCAAGAATGCTATCTCAGTTAACCAAAATTCACACTTCTTTAACTTCCCAAACAACTTCTTTTCACGGAGTCATTGTAGGACTAATCGTAGATGCCTCTCGTGGTCTTCCACACTCTTGGAATATATTAGAATATCATCTATGAAGACAATGACAAACTCATCCAGATAGTCTTTGAACACTCGATTCATCAAATCCATAAATGCTGCTGGTGCGTTTGTAACTCCAAAAGGCATAAAAAGAAATTCATAATGACCATAACGGGTCCTAAATGCTGTTTTCTCCACGTCTTCCTATTTGACTTTTAGTTGGTGGTAACCTGATCGCAAATCAATCTGGGAAAAGACTTGGGCTCCTTGAAGTTGATCAAACAAGTCATCAATTCTAGGCAACGGATATTTGTTCTTGATAGTTAACTTGTTAAGTTCTCGATAATCGATACACATCCTCATAGTCCCGTCTTTCTTCTTGACAAACAAGACTGGTGCACCCCACGGCGATACACTAAGTCGAATGAATCCCTTATCTAGAAGATCTTGCAACTAAATCTTCAGTTCTTTCAACTCCACCGGTGCCATTCTGTACAGTGTTTTTGATACTAGCTGAGACCCCAAGGCTACTTCAATAGTAAATTCAATTTCCCACTCAACTAGTACATCAGGTAGATCCTCGGGAAAGACATCTAGGAACTCTCGTATAACTGAAATATCTTCTACTCTAGTCCCTATGACCCGTGTGTCAATTATTGAACATAAGAACCCCTGACAGCCTTGTTTCAACAACTTATCTGCCCGTATTGCTGAAACCAAATATGGTGGTGCTACAACACCAATTCCCTGAAAACTAAACTCCCCCTGTCTCATTGGTCAAAAAGTAACTCTTTTCTGTTCACAATTGATAGTTGCTTGGTTCACAGATAACCAGTCCATACCCAAAATTGCATCAAAATAATTAATGGCCAACGGAATTAAATTCACTGTCAAAACTCTATCATTTATCCTGATATCACATACTTTAAATATTGATGAAGTCACCATGGGTTTACTTAAGGGTAACGATATCGACAAATCATACCCTAAAGGTTCTGACATGCTGTCTAAGTGTCTAACAAATTCATGTGCAACAAAAGAATGTGTCGACCCTAAATCTATTAAGACACGTGTCGGGTATGAGCAAATAAGTAATATACCTGACACGACAGAATCAGCAACTGCAGTATCCCCCGGTGTTAGACGGAAATACCTTCCTTGTCTCTACTCTGGCCTTTTTCCCGTATCCCCACTTGTCCCTGGTTTTGCCCCAGTTGAAACCACGGAACCTGTCCCTCGTTGCCGTCTTGTTGGGCAATCTTTTGCTAGATGTCCAGGCTGCCCACATTCGAAGCATTTTCCCCTTAGGTCTGGATTTATGCTCCCCGTACTTTGAGTTCAAGCTTGTGAGCAATTTCTCGCTATATGCCCCTTCTGCTTGCAGATATTGCATACTAGCGTTAAGTGGCATACACCCCAATGTTGACGATTGCACGTTGGACATAATGGATGACTCTCCCCAGATAAGGAACTTCTCCTTTGAAATCATGAGCTAGAACCAGAACCTCGCGAGAACGGCTTCTTAAAGAAACCTTGTCCTTTACCCTTCCCTTCGGCTAGTCGTTTGCTTTGTTGACTTTGCTTGTACTTATCAATATCTCTTTCTGCGATCAAAGCAACATCTTGTATATCGGCCACGTTTCTGAGTTGATGTGTATCCACTCGGCTTCTAATATTATCTCGTAGTCCCTCCTCAAATTTTTGTGCCCTATCCACTTCCCTTGGTACTGTTCGATGTGCAAACCGAAGTAGGCTATTATATTTTGCTGCATACTCATTTACTGTCATGTCCCCTTATTACAGATTTGCAAACTCTCAATCCATCTAGGTCTTGACGGATGCTGGAAAGTACCGCTTATAGAAAATTTTCACAAATTAGTCCCATGCCTCTGGTACCCCTTGATTAATCATATTTGTCCACCAGTTCTGGGCTTCACCTTTCAAAGCATCAGTAGCACACATTATCTTCTCCCCATCTATAGACTCCACTGCCTGAAAGATACGTTCCATATCCATTACCCAATGATCAGCTTGTGATGGATCTGGGCCTCCATCAAATTGACTCGGTTTTCTTTTATAAAATTGTTCAATGACTCCCCTTTCGGCCCGTGGTTGTGGGTTTACAGGTCTATCACCACCCATTCGATCACTTACTACCTTTACAAAATTGCTTACTACATCTTCTAGTTGGTCCAACCTCGAATGAGGTGAATATTCCCGATTCAGATCCATTTTCTTACCTGTCGGTCAATTCAAATAAATATATTGCATGCTATGCCAACATGTTATAGTACAACATAATAGAAAATCCTCATATGTATTCATGAAATGCATCTATATGCTCAACATCTACATGTACTCTCAATCGTCATCTCTAGTACCCAAGGTTCTAAGTCTACCGCTCTAATACCACTAAATATCACGCCCCGGAACCACCCAGATGATCCTAAGATACGTGGCACGCCACCAAGGTCTTACACCAGTGATTAAACTTCCAAAATAAGTTTAAAATAAGCTTAAACCAAAGAAGCTCAACTAACAAAGGGCAAAATCCCGTCTCTGCAATCGGCCAAAAACCCTGTTTTTAGCAAGTAGTAAATTTTCATATAATAATACCAAATCACCAGTTAAAATCAACACTAGTGCTTTAAACCATTTAGAATAAAACCAAAGTCACAAACATGAGTTTCCAAGTTCAAGCAAGAGTTTTTAAACACTTTAAATAAAAATACTAAAAATAACCATTTACAATCAACAGCACCCAACACCTGGAATACTTACCCCTCTTATAAAGAAAGTGTCCAAATTATACAAGTAGATTACTACATGAGATAATGGCCCAACTAAAATGTAAAGCTTAACTAGAAATATTACATAAGTCTTAAACCAACCAAAATATGACTCGTACTACGATCTAGATTAAAATCGATTAATTACAACTATATTGCAAGCTTTAAACTAAAAAACAAAAAACTATTAGCAAGGTTACAACAACCCCCAAAACCCATGCACTAGCCAGCCACTTCCCAGCTCACTTCCCCGATTCCTCGCCGCGATCACCTACAATGAGTATTCAATAACCACTACAATATATAACCTATATGCTTAGTGAATAATGCTAATCATGATCGTGGGTAATAAACATGCTCAATTCAACATAATACAAATTACTATAGTCTCTGGCAATTACTAGTTCATTCCCACCACTACCAGCTAGCCCGCGGCTCCATTCCGCAAGCCCACGTGACTAGTCATGACCCACGCCCTCACACGTGTGGTCCCATAGGTCTCTGGCGGCCGTGGTCGTCACCACAAAGATTACCTCATGATGGTATAAAACTAGCAATTTTCATTGACCCAAATAGGCAACTCAACATGCTCATTTAATCATTACATCGTGCTTTCACAAATAAATTGGGCCTAATTTAGCCACATGAATTTTGCCCAATTATAAACTAAATAAATTAAATTAAACAAATTAGGCATGCTTTGGCATCACAATTGAACCCAACATGAAAATCATCCAAATATCAAAATTAGCATCACTCACCTCTTGGGTTTCGCTCCTAATCACAAGATTAGAGTCCTACTATGAACCAGGTACAAATCCTATACACAAATTACAAATTATGAGCTAAAACCCCAAAAAGGGTCGCGGAAAAACTGTCACAGAACTCAATAAAATTTGTACCAACGGGTTAGACTCACCCCCAAGAGTCCGAATATGTAGCCTGTTTTAAAAACCACCGTCGTTCGGCTCGTCAACCGTCGTCGAAAACGTCACCGTTGTACATATCAACTCTCGTCTCTAACTCTTTGCGTGAATTATCTCTCAACTAAAAACTAAGATGATTAGTCACCTCATTTAGGTGGCTTGTTATAAAATTTCCTAATTTTATTATAGCAACCTCACAAGTTTGCTAGTTTTATAATTACGCCCCTACTAATTATGAAACTGTGTTAAAACTATCCCAAACCTAAATGGGTATTTGTCTATGTCTCGCATGGGTCCCATATAATTATATGAAATTGCTAATTAGCCTACTAATTATACAACATGTTCAATTCGTGCTCACAAAGGTACCTCTAATTGACCCCAAAAGTGGTCATCATCTAACAACATGATATTACTAGCAATAAAATAATAAATCATTTAAGCCTTAATAAACATATAGGCACGTAGGGTGTTTCACATACTAGTGTCCCATCTCAACTGGGATCCATCAACACATATCCCAACTTGGGATTGGCATATTGCCACAACTGGGTTCCTAACTGGACACCCATAAACAACTTAGTGGGTTAAACCCACTTCCAATATGTGTCACATAACACTATAATTATCATTAACTCATGATTATGCATGCTAAAGCAATAATAAATATAAACTGCGGGAGTGGGTGTTATAAAAGAAGATCCTTCGATCAACATCAACCAATACACTTTTTATCTCTTTACAAATATTGTACTTTTAGAATTTGAATTAGAACACCTTCAAAGTTATCTTCAATATTAGATTGTAGTTTATCTTACTCAATAAAGTAGTCTTTTACTTTACTATTTTCTTTTACTATTCTTAAAAAGGATAAATAGGAGTAGTGTCACAATACTTTTAGTTGCATCTTTACACTATTTGAAGTCCTTGTTAAGGCATCGAACGTCACTACAATCTCCCTGGTGAGGCACAATTTGGATATTTATCACAACACACATTGACAATTTGCTTGCCTGGCATGCTCACACATATAAAATTCCAATTATATATTTTGAGGAATTTTCTAACCAAACAAGAGTATGATACATGGAGTGATGTGGTGGTTGAATGTCTGTAAAATGTGAAAGGCTTTGGGATGATGCCTTTAGCGATTGATATATGGGTAATGAGTGTCGCAACTCGCAATGGTGGTGGAGTGTGAACATGCCAGTGGTGGTGAGTCGGTGTTGCTGAAGTCTCTCATGGATGCTTTTTGTCATATAATCAGATTGAAGGGTAAAGAGAGGGGGTTTTTCTTTGGTTGAAGACTAAAAATTGGAGTGTTAAAAGTGAGGGTAAAATAGGAATTTCAAAATTTTCTATTAACACCATTTAGTCCAGTCAACTCGGAGGAGCAACTCATATTTATTTCAGGGGTGTGATTTAAAAGTGATTCATAGTTCACGAGGTACATATGTATTTAACCCTATCTTAATTTGTCCTTTAATTTAAGGGTTAATTACACTTTACCCCCTGTGGTTTGGCTCGATGTCACTTTACCCTCATGTGGTTTAAAATTGACCACATAACTCCCCTGTGCTTTGGGGTAAAGTGTCATCGCTAAAATGAGTGACCACTTTACCCCCCTGTGGTTTGGTCTGATGACACTTTACCTCCCTTTGGTTTGGCCCGAAGACACTTTAACCCCCATGCGCTTTCGGAGTAAAGTGTCAAGTTAACATTTTTTTTAGCGGTGACACTTTATCCCAAAGCGCAGGGGGGTTAAGTGGTCAATTTTAAACCACAGGGGGTAAAATGACATCGGGCCAAACCACAGGGGTAAAATGTAATTAACCCTTAATTTAATAATTGGAAGCAATATGAATTCTACCGCCAAATTAAATGCTGACGTTGGAGCTCAAAAACCTCGTGCATTCCTATATCACTCCCCAAAACCAAACCTATCATACTCTTTCATAACACGTCCTTCTCAAAAACCAAACCCTAAGAGGGAGAGAGAGAGAGGCAGCCACTCCGACGACAACGACAGACCAAGGCAACAATTGACAACTGCGACGACAAATTGGGGGGTGAGTTTCCTCTTGCTGGTTTTTGTCTATATAAGACCCCCAAAATTTATTACCGCTTTGATTGTCAGTTATATATATATATATATATATTGTCCCATAAACCCATTCTCATCAGTTTTCATTAAGCGTTCTGAAATAATTTCATACCTAAAAACTGGATTGAACGATAACGGCTGTAAACGGAAGTCTCACTCTAAAAGAGTGAGTACTGTGTATATATATATATATGTATTTATGTGTATGTGTAAATGTATATCAGTCCGTGCGTGTATGTGTAAATGTATATCAGTCCGTCTCCAAATTATCTGGAAAGAAAAAATAATAAGATGAAAGATCAATTCATTTAATACCAAACTAGCGGTGGAGCACACGCGTTGCTTGTGCAATACGATTGTCTTTGTACTATTAATGCGTTGCATTTGTTACGCATTTTTTTAACTAAACTAATTAAAACATTATGGTAGGTGGGTGTGAAAGAATTGGTAATAAAAGTTCAAAACACATGAACTTATACTTAGTCATAAAATGTGAAATTTTTGAACAATCTAATAGCCTAGTGTTCATAAAATGTGATATTTTTGAATAATCTAATAGCCTAGTGTTCCAATTGTAATATTAAACAAACTAATAGCGTAGTGTTTCAATCAATCTTTTATTGATAAAAACATTTTAAAAAAAATCAATCTTTGATGAAAAATTATGGATTGCTTGGGAAATGCACAATTAAAATTAACAACATCGATGGCCAAAATGCATCTTAATTCCTTACCACTTCCTTACAATGAACTTGGTAGACATTCCAAAACTCCAAAAGCAAACAATAAAACATAAATATACATATACATATACAAATAGTTGTAGATATAAACCTGCGAAGAAGTTTCAAAGATGTCTCCAATGTATCCACTGCAATGAACTTCTTTGGATCATACTTCCTTTGGTTCGTCTCTCTCTAGACCTCTAGCATAATCACTAAACTTCTTCTGCCCAATTGTTGCTACTTTAACCCATAATTTTGACCTCTGCATTACTTAGAATTCTAACTACTGCATTTTTTTTCTTTTGAACTTGACAGACGGTTAAAGTTTGTGGGGAGAGAAATAGTAGACATGGAGGGGTGGTTTTTTTCAGGTAAATGCGTAGAGGGGTGGTTACTTCCAAATTTTTTTTCTTTTTTTTTTAATTGGTTTTGAAAATGTTAAATGACACTTTGATACTCTTAAAATTATTTTTGTGAATCAAAATATGTTGGTTTTTATGTAAATATGGGTTATAATAAAAGGAAGGTGGGTACCCCTACTTCTCCCTTTCTATAATAGTATAGATGAGCAACCCTTCTCTGTTCTATACATATATGCATACATGCATGTATATTTTTTTTCCATGTTTATTCTGTTTTAATTACAATCTTGCCCATGTCTTGGCTTGTTTTGCTGTTCAATTGACAGATTCTGTTAGATGGAGTGCCGAGTGTTCCTTTCCCTAGGTTGGACTCTCCTGGTTGATGTTTCTTGGTTTTTATCAATAAAAAAAAAAAATCACTGATGAGAATCAACATAATTTAAAGTCGTCCTAGGAAATTTCATCCTATAGAATTTTTTATTTTTTATTTTACTTTTAAAATCCTTTATTTATTTTCTTTTTTCAGAAAAATGGTTAATTTACGAAAAAAGGGCCTTACCCTAGGATATTACAATAAGCTCAAAAATCAGCTAAAGAAAATAAAGAAGACGGAGTCAAACTCTAAACTAGCAAACAACGTCCAAAGAGGCTAAACAAGGCCAAACAACAACAATCAAGGAAAGCAAGGCACAACAAAAAACAGCCAGCAAACGCTGAACACAATCAGTTTCTATGCCGACCCTTAGGATGGCTCCCACTGAAATTTATCTTCGCCTCCCGTTTCATCTGTCTGTTGGAGGCAATGCTCTTGACAAACGGGGGACCTTCCTCATAATCAGATTCACAAACTTCACATCCCTCATCAGGGGGAGAGCTGGAAGCCTCTCGGCCTGTATCAAACCCAGTAGAGGGGTGGTGAGAAGGATTAGCCAAACTCAAATCTTTCCCAAGAGGAGATATCACAGCTTCACTTTGACCCTGATCAACATCAGGGGAAAGCACAGAAAACATATTGCCCTCGTTCTGGGGTGCATCCACAGATTCAACCAACTTACCTTTACCTTTGCCTTTCACAACTATCCATTCCCCAATCTCTGGATTCTTGCTATAAGAACAAGAGGGATGGGGAGGATGACGACGGGAAATGCGACGAGCCGGAGCAAGTATCGGGGTCACCTCTTTAGAACAATCATGACCAAATGCGGAGCATTTAGCACACCTGGGAGGGATCCACTGGTATTCCATAGTAATGTCAGTTAAAACAATTCCGCCCATTTCATCCTCAGTCTCAAGAGAAAACTTGGTGATTAAATCATGCGCTCCACTCACTTCTACACAGACCCTGGCAAAGGACACACGCTTGCGACTGGCAGTAACTCTGTCCATCCGCAGAGGTTTACCAAGGTAGCTAGCAATAAAGCTAATACCCTTTCGGTTCCAAAGCTCCAATGGGATACCAAATAAATTGACCCAGATAGGAATAGCGTGAACTTCTTCCTTACTTAACTTCAAATTTGGCTTCCAAGGACTAAGGATGAGAGGTTGACCCAAGATATACCATGGGCCACCTTCAAGCACAGCATCCCTTTCCTCCACACTAGAGAATGTAAAGAAATAAAAACCAGAATTACCAAGGGTATCAATAAGGCCTTTATTACCCCAGAGCCGTTTGGTAGTGTTGTAAACAATATTAAATGACGGATTCCTCTTCTTACCCACAAAGTGTCCAACTAATGTGGATTGCCACTCCTTTTTCCCCTCTTCAATCAGTTCGGACGGAATTTTGAGCTGAAGGTTTTCATTTCGAGGCCCATGGGGCACAAAATCAAGAGAGTACTCCTTAAGATCTTCTCTAATAGAGCTCTTGCCATCCGCACTCTCATCACTTTTAGACTGACGTTCCAAAAAACCATTCTGGACATGATTTCTCTTGAACAAATCTGCAAACTTAATATTACAAGGAGACAAATTAATTGGACCCTGGGAATATTCATTACCACCAACATGAGTGGCGGGGTCCACTTGACCCTCTTTTACGCACAAGGCAGTATCTTTCGCTACACTTGAGCCAAGTGCCAATTCATTAGCATTAATGGTAGAGTGGACCCCACGAATAGCCATGGTACCTTGAGTACTCATGCACCTAATCTCAGACCTTGGGCCATGTGATGATATGGGCCCATGATGGGACACCTCATCTACGTACAAAAGTGGAGCCTTGGTTACCTGAACATCAAGCTGTTTCGCATAAGAGGACGCGTGGGTATCACCTGCTTGAGCAGCTTCATCATGGGCATTTGTATCACACGCGACCAACACATCCTTCTGCACAAACCTAGAGTCTGTAAGATCAAAAGGAGTACATTTGGGCCTTTTTGTTTGAACGCCTTCAAGAGTGGAGCTCTCAACTTTACTGAGCTGGGCAGGATCCCCATTATGTTCAGCTTGAAGGCATTCATTAAAATCACATGAAAGAGCTCCCTCTACAGTTAGATCCTCAAATTTGAGCAACCGTGTATTGAGAGTGTCAATCTTCTTCATACAATCATACATTTGTTCCTTCCAACAACCGAGTTCGAAATCAATGGGTAAAGCATTTTCATGGTCAGTAGGTTCCTCGTCCAAGGAGATTTCGGATTGACGGTTACAAAGTTTAGAGATATCCTCTTTGCACTTGTTCAACTGCTGCATCACACAAGCAAGCTCAAGCTTGATCTGCTCATGTGATTTATTGGCGTCAAGAGAGGCCCCCTTCACATCTCTATGATTTTGTGATTTTTTGGGATCACACCGCATCTGCTTCCATTGATCCCCAATAAACTCATCTGCAAATGAATCTTTAGGAGGACCCCGTGGTCTTGAGGATCGTCTAATAGCCCCCTTCATAGGCTCAAGCATTTTGGAGCTTCTCTCTCTAGAAAAAACATTTTCGGCACTTAAAAATCCTTTATTTAGACATATGTAAAAGGTGCAAATATTAATACTATGGTTGGTTTAGTTTAATAGGAATTCTGATACTATAGGAGATATTAGTATATGACGCTGGAATTGAATTGAAACCAGATATTCATGTATTAGGATTTAGGACACATTACCCTAATTGAACAAGTTGTGAAGCGTGGATATTAAATTATTAGTGAATGGGATTTGGTTGAAATTGCTTGAATTGTGAACCTAAAGTTTAAAAATTTAACTCATAAATGAATATTCGACCAACCTAATACATATTACGTCATCATTCCCGAAGTAGATAGTTTATTGATGCACCCTAAAAGCACAACTTCATCGCGTCAACAAGGTAATTAATATGTGGCAAGCTTACACCCGAACTTAATTATTAAGCACATTGTCCTCAATGTGAAGCACAAAGTGAAACAATAGAAGTACAAAGCATAAGTAAGTGAGGAAAATTCCTGGAGTGGTGCAAACGCATATGGACATAGCAAAATCATTGAGGAAAAAGAGTACCCCCAAACTTATCAACCATTGCCTGTATTGTATGGGTAACCAAAACATAATGTTCCCAAGTGTGAAATTGTATGCCAAGTCCAATATAGTCTTTAATAACTAATTCGTCCAATTATAAAGATCGCATGCAAATTTGGAACAAATCGTAATACTCCTTCTGTCCCATTTTACGTGTGTCTTTGGGAATCCTGCCTTTAGTGGAACATTAACTATTGCATTAACATGTACTGTATTGTTTCGTTTTCTAGACTGCTTTGCCATTTATAAAGTAAAAGTTCAATTTCAATATTCCAATCTTAACCACCTTGATAGTTTATGGTAAAGCACTTCTGAAAAGCATGTTGAGGAAAGATTTCAGAGACAATCAAATCGAGAAACTGTGACCCTTTCTCAGTTAGAGACCTGATAAAGATTGTGCTTTCATTTTGAGTTGGTTTTTTTAAGTGAACCTTGCAGGCAATGTTTCAGGGAATTATTCTGAAATTTAAATGTGTCTTTTTTTTTCTTTTTTTTTTTACACACACACACACACACAGTTTCAGTGGGACCTTTTGGACCTTCTTTGTAGCTGTCTCAGTAATATCAGCTTATATACGCAGAACCTAAAATTAATGCATCGAGGCATTTCAGTCAGATCCATTTGAAACAGATGGTTGCAGCAACTAGACAGCATAGAACTAAAATAGATGATTGTAATGACAAGGTGCATTGCAGTTAATGGTTATGTGAAAATTGAAATCATCCTTTCATATTGTAGTACTATGACTCTTTTGGGATTAGCTCTTGACTTTTGTGTCTATTGACTCTATTGTCACATTCTGGTATATTAATGAATTCAGCAATTAAAAAAAAGGGGGTAAATATTGTTGGGGGAAAAAATGCGAAAATTCCCAATATTAGGAGCAACACTTCCTAACCTTGTCTAGTGTAAATTAAATAGGCACAAATAATATCCAAGCCACAATGGATAAATTTTCTTTCACCACAATCAATATAATAATAATGGTACCCAAACAAGAAATAAATGACACCAAAATTTATGTGGAAAACCCTCCAATGGAGAGGGAAAAAACCACAGGCAACGCCGAAAGATTCCACTATATCAAAATAAGGAATACAAATGTTCTCTCAAGTTTTTGCCCTAAACTTGAGGTATTCAATCAACTAGAGAGTGAGCACAAGGGTTATCTCTTAGGGTTCACAATACCCAAAGGAATACAAGCAAAAAGCTTCTTCTTCAAAATCCCCTAGATCTTGGTAGTAAACACCCCTTGAAGCCGCCGCCGCTGTTAGGAGTAGCAAACCTTCTAATCCTTTCTTCTCGGTTGTAGTTGTTTGTGATGAAAATATTCAGCCAATGCAGGTTTGACACGCAAGATGTGACGTGGCAGGATAATTGGTGGATACTGATGGACATTGGAACTGTTATAAGCGGTTGATGCTGATTCATTTCAATCAAGTATTTAACTAATGAAAGACACGTGTTGACCATCATGGAGTAATTAAAGGGCAGTTGTCAACTTGAGAAAATGCCACGTATAAGAGCAGTTATCAGTTTGAAAAGAGGAGGGAACATTCAAATCAAGTTGCTGAGGCCTCGATGTCTATAAATAGAAGGATTGTGTATTCGAAAGAGATCCTTCAATCAAACATCAACATATATCTCTCAATACATATACTGTATTGTTATCTAGATACTTATATTTAGGAGTAGAACACCTTCGAAGTCATCTTCAAGGTTAGATTGTAGTTGCTTTAATTTAATAAAAGTAGTTCATTACTTTTAGTTACTTTACTGTTCTTATTTAGGAGTAGATATTATTTTAGCCAGTTCGAAGTTCTTCAGTTTGTTACATCTTCACACAATTAAAAGTCCTGTTCAAGGCATCGAACGTCACCACAATTCCCTGGTGAGGCGCAGTTTGGATTATCACATATACACATTGGCAATTTGCTTGCCTGGCACGCTCACACACACTTATAAATTTTCCAACCAAACATTTTTGGCACGCCCGGTGGGACACTAGTGTCAAAGGATGGCAAACAGAAACCTTCGAAGCAATAGGTCTGTTGATAATGCCAATGTTGGTGTTAATACTTCTGAAATTGGTGGTTCTTCACACCAAGATCCTCAGAATAGCAATACTGGAAATCATACAACCAATGAAAACCCAGAAGTGGGGGTTGAAAATTTAAATTCAATTCAAAATAATGGGAATGTTGGTTCAGAAAATCAACATGATTTGGTAAGTCAGTTGACACCAATATTTGATCACTTGGGAAATATGCTTCAGAATGTTAATGTTCTGATCACTTCCCTTAACAACAGTTTACCACAATTTGCACCAACAATGGTGCCAAATGGAAATCCTTTTATGATTCGACAGAATGAAAGAAGTCATAGCCATGGTTTGTTTCAACCAAATCCTATGAATCATACAAATGGGCCTCCTCTTAGGCCTAATTCACAAGAAAGTTTCTATGTGTCTATCCCTAATAATACATTCCCAGTATTCGAAGGGATCCAAGGAAACCATGTAAATAGTCAAGATCATGGTCATAGAACAATAAATATCGAAGAACTAAGGCCTAGAGAAAACATGATAGGCCAGAATAGGAGAATAAATAATAATCCTATGTTCGAACTAGACCCTACTGGGATAGGAGTGGGTCGAAGGTATGAAAATCTTAGGAGGATGGATAATAATCCTCAACCACCACCAGTACCACCAATGAACCATCTTTTTGGCCAACCAGGTCATCAACAACCATTTAATATGGTTGATAGGAATGACATGATTAATTTAATTCATGAGATTTGTGGACCTATGGCTCAGGGGGTACAAACTCCAGTTTATAGGAAGCCTTATCCTGATTGGGTTGATAGGATCGAATTCCCCAAGGGATTTAAATTCCCTACTTTTGCTATGTTTGCAGGGGATGGGAGTCAATCCACAGTTGAACATATAGCAAAATTCATCAGTCAATGTGCTGATGCAGGAAATAATGAATATCTTAGGCTTCGTTTGTTTCCTAGTTCCTTAACAGATACTGCATTTGCTTGGTTTACTAATCTAGCCCCTAATTCGATCTATAGTTGGGCTCAGATGGAAGAATCTTTCCATACTCAGTTTTTTCAGACAGAACCAGAAGTATCAATGGCTGATTTAGCCAGATTATGTCAAAAGCCTGATGAAAAGGCTACTCAATTCATAAATAGGTTTAAAAGGGCTAGAACAAAATGTAAAATCATGTTACCTGAACCTGAATTTGTTAAGTTGGCTCAAAATGGCCTCGAATTTAGACTTAGAAAGAAATTCGACGCTTTGGAATTTAGAGACCTTGTTGAATTGACTGCTCGAGTTTCTAGATATGAAGCTTTATTGGAAGAAGAAAATGAAAGAAATGCTTCTTCAATAAAAACATATTATAAGGATCCCAATTATGAAATAGATGCTGCAGAAATAATAGGCAAAGAGCCTTTCACATGCAAGAGTCTTGTGAAGAAAAATGTTTCTGCTGAAGTGTATAAATCAAAAGGATCCTTTAAGAAATATTCATTCGATGTTTATAAATTAGATGAAATATTTGATCACCTATTAGAAGGAAAAATTATTAAATTGTCTGATGGGACGAAATTACCTTCGAATGATGAATTAAAGGGTAAGAAATACTGCAAATGGCATAGTTCTGGGACCCATTCGACTAATAATTGTACTATTTTTCGAGACAGGATTCAGGATCTAATCAAGAAAGGGAAATTGAAATTCCCTGAAAAAAAAATAGGGGTTGATGAAGATCCATTCCCAGCAGTACAGGAAGTGTCAATCAATGTTCATGACATTTCCTTCGAAGATCTGGTCAAAGAAAGAGAGAGTGCAAAGTCAGAAGACCATATGAAAAGATTCGAAGAAATGACCAGAAAAAACCCTGATTTATCAGTTTTCAACCATGAATATGCAAAGAATCTATGCATTGGTTGTGGGAAAAGATATGCTGAAATCTATGATGAAAGGGTTGGGATCAAAGCAGGCAGGAAAAACATACAGCCTTTGTTCGAACAAAGGAAACCAAGCACTTCTGGTGGACCTCCTTTCCAACCAATCATGAATGTTGGGAGAGGACAGTTTAGAGGACCAATTTATCAAGCTTTAACATATACTGGACCTATGACAACAAGGTATGCCTCAAAACCAGTGGTTCCTTTTAAGGCCAATTTTTCAAGAAACTCCCATCTTGATAGTTATGTTCGACCATCAAGGAACATGCAATATGTGAGGCCAGGTTTCTTTCAGACACCAAAGAAACATTATAGGTGGCAGAGAGAAAAGCAGATTCAGTTCATATCTTCGAAAGTGGTACCAGCACATGTGATGCAGGCTGAGAAAAATATAGAAGTATTAAAGGAATCACCAAAAGTTGGTGAGACATCACAATCAGGTGAGTCTACATTGGTACCAGGAGTGCCAAATTGGTTTGTTTTGCAAGATGATAGAGTAAAAAATATGATCGAACAGCAAGGTCCTCAAAACAAAAATAGGATGATCAAACCTCCTCATGTTGAAAAGAATACATGGCATGTACTTCAACATCCCAAAGGAAAAAACCAGAACATGGTCCCTATGATAAATAGGACTCAACAGAGAAGACTGCAAAGGAAGTTTACCATGTGGAAAGAATTTTCTAATATGCAGGCTAGAAGCCAGGAGTTAGGAAGTGAAATGAAAAAGGATTCCAATGATGATTCGAAGCCTAATCCTAGGTTTGATCGAAATCCAGAGGGTGATACTGATACTATGTCTGAGGAAAGTATCATTAAAGCCAAAGTATTGGAATTAGAGAAGGCTATGAGTATTGATGATGAGGATGAAGCAATGACAATGGTGAAATCTCAGGAATTGGAAAATGTTGAAATTAAACTGGGAAATGAGGTGGTTAATGATGAGAATATGCTCATTCAATTTGGTACATTTCCAGAACAAATGGAAGTTAACACTGCTACATTTGTGTTGCCAAAAATTTTTGAGGCAGTAGAAGATCAACAGTTAGTTGAGGAAATGGAAGTGGAAACATCTACTGAGGATGTTTCTGAGGTAAATCTTCCTGAGTTTATTTTCAATGATTGTAATTTTGTTTATTCATTCGAAGAACCATCCACAGAAATGACTAAACACCTTAAACCATTATACATAAAAGCTTGTTTAAATGGTGTTCTTTTAAACAAGATACTGGTTGATAATGGTGCTGCTGTCAACATTATTCCCCAGAATACTTTGAAAAAGATCAATAAACAAAATGCAAAATTGATAAAAACCCACATTATGATATCAGGATTTACTGGTGATAAGAAAAACACCAAAGGGGTAATAACCATTGAAACCATAGTAGGATCGAATAAATTCAAAACTGCTTTCTTTGTGGTAGATGCTAATCCTAGTTATCATGCCTTATTAGGAAGAGACTGGATTCATGCTAATAAATGTGTTCCTTCTTCAATGCATCAGAAATTGTTGCTAGTAAAGGAAAACTGTGAAATTGAAACAGTGAAAACTGATGTCCAGCCTTTTCATGCAAGTTCCAATTGTGTCGAAGCTCAATTGTATCAAGAGAATGTCAAGCCAATTGACCTAAAGGAGTCAGAAGACGAATCTCCAGAAGAAAATTGGGATATTTTGGCTGAAATGCCATTTAGTTCTTTGGAACCATTGGGTGATGACAAGATAATTTGATGACTCATACATCCATGGCAATGGAAGATGTAGAAGAGACCATTCGATTGGTCTTGCAAAAGCTGATGATAACAGATTTAGAATCAAAAATTCAAAAAGGTTCGACCATAAATTGGTCAGATTATGTTTTTGAAGAAGATTCACAAGAATTAAAAAATAGTGGCAAAGAAGAATTATCTATAATGCCAGAAAATTCAATACAGGAAGTATCACAGGATCCTCTTTTAGAAGTCAATTTAGGTTCAGATCAACAAAAGAGAATCACTTACTTAAGTTCCAAACTTGGAAAATATGACCAGTATAAATTGGTCGAATTGTTGAAGGAATTTCGAGATTATTTTGCTTGGGATTATGATGAATTGCCAGGACTCGAAAGAAGCTTAGTAGAGCATAAGTTGCCTATCAAAACTGGCTACAAACCAGTGAAACAACAACCTCGAAGGATGACTCCAGAAGTCACTTTAAAGATTAAAGAAGAAATTGAAAGATTGCTCAAGGCAGGATTCATTAGAACTGCCAGGTATGTTGAATGGCTATCGAATGTTGTTCCAGTAATGAAGAAAAATGGTAAATTAAGAGTTTGTATTGATTATAGAAACCTTAATTTAGCCACACCTAAGGATGAATATCCTATGCCAATAGTTGATTTATTAATTGATAGATCTGCTGGAAATACTATAATATCCATGATGGATGGTCACTCAGGATATAATCAAATAAGTATTACTGAGGAAGACATTCATAAAACTGCATTTAGATGTCTAGGTAGTATAGGTACCTTTGAGTGGGTACAAATGCCTTTTGGTTTAAAAAATGCAGGGGCTACTTATCAAAGAGCCATGAATGCTATTTTCCATGACATGATTGGAACATTCTTAGAATGTTATATAGATGATATAATTGTTAAATCAAAAACATTCGATGATCATCTTATTCACATGAAATCAACATTTGAAAGAATGAGATTTTTCAAACTTAAGTTAAATCCATTAAAATGTGCCTTTGGAGTCAGTACTGGAAATTTTCTAGGCTATTTGGTACATGAAAGGGGAATTCAAATGGATAAGAATAAGGCACAAGCAATCATTCGAAGTAAACCTCCTTCGACCAAAAAAGAATTGCAAAGATTCTTAGGACAAGTCAATTTTATTCAAAGATTTATTTCCAATACTGCTGGAAGAACTTTGATTTTTTCTCCCTTCTTGAAATTGAAGGATCATGAAGAGTTGAAGTGGGAAGATAAACATCAGATTGCCTTTCAAGCCTTGAAGGATTATTTGGTGAAACCACCAGTGTTAATGCCTCCAAGAAAAGATAGGCCTATGAAGTTATATATCTCAGCAGCAGAAGCATCGATTGGGGTTTTGTTAGCCTAGGATAATGATGATAAGAAAGAACAAGCTGTGTATTACCTTAGTAGGTTTTTAAATTCTGTTGAATGCAAATATTCTTTTATAGAAAAGTTATGTTTGTCTTTGTACTTTGCAGTTATGAAATTAAGATATTATCTTCTTCCCACTGAAGTTTATGTGATTGCTAAGTTTGATTTGATTAAGTATATGTTGACTAGACCTATTCTGAGAAATCGAATTGGTAAATGGATTTTGGCCTTGTCAGAATTCTGTTTGCTTTACGTGCCACAAAAGGCAGTAAAAGGTCAGGCTTTGGCAGATTTTTTGGTTAATCATCCAAATTGCCTCGAAACAGAAGGGAATTATGAAATTGGATAAATAAATATCAGTCCATGGAAGTTATGGTTCGATGGTTCAAAAACTGAATTTGCTGCAGGCATTGGTTTTGTCATTGAATCACCTGAGAAAATTAAAACCAAATATGGTTTCAAACTAGATTCGAATCAATGCACCAACAATCAAGTTGAGTATGAAGCTTTAATCTTGGGACTCGAAACCTTGTTAGATATTAAAGCTACATTTGTAGATGTGTTTGGAGATTCCCAGTTGGTCATAAATCATATGAATGGGACCTATAAATGTATGAGTAGTACATTGAAAGTGTATTATGACACTACAATGGATTTATTATCCAGATTTGATAATGTGAACTTATTGCATGTTCCTAGAAGTTTTAATGAAGAAGCTAATGATATAGCTCAGAGGGCATCTGGATTTAGAACAAATAATGAGGATGCTGAAATGGAGCAGGTGACTTATAGGAAATTATTACCAATATTGGTAAATAGATTATCTTCTGTTGGTATCCTAAATATAGAGGTTCATGATGATTGGAGAAAACCAATCATAGATTATCTCTCAGGATATAATAAAAAGCCTGATCGAGGTATAAGGCTAAAATCTGTCGATTACATCTTGTACAGTGATAAATTATTCAAAAGAGGAAGTGATGGATTATTACTGGAGTGTTTAAGCAACCTCGAAGGATTAGAAGCTATAGCTCAAATTCATGAGGGATTATGTGGAGCTCATCAATCTGGAATTAAGATGAGATGGTTGCTTCGAAGACACAACATTTATTGGCCAACTATTTTGAAAGATTGTATTGAGTTTGCTAAGAGATGTCAAGAGTGTCAGAAGCATGGTCCTTTAAAGCATTTACCAACTGTTGATCTTCAATATGTGGTAAAACCTTGGCCTTTTAGAGGATGGGCCATAGATGTAATAGGAAAAATCAGTCCTCCTTCTTCAAAGGGTCATGGATTCATTATTTTGGCCACAGATTATTTTACTAAATGGGTAGAAGCAGAACCTATGCAGACTGTGACTCAAACAATGGTTGTAAAATTCTTAGAAAACATAATTTACAGATTTGGTATTCCTCAAACTATTGTATCTGACAATGCCTCTATATTCGAAGGGGATGTGATTGCATTTGCAAATAAGTTAGGGATTACAATGTCAAAATCAACCTCATATTATGCTCAATCAAATGGACAGGCTGAAGCCACTAACAAAGTCATAAAAGAGAATATGGCTAAGGTCATAAAAAATAATCCAAAAATATGGCATGAGGTTTTGCTAGAAGTTTTATGGGCATATAGGACTTCAAAGCGAACAAGTACAGGTGTATCCTTATGCCTTAACATTTGGACATGAGGCAGTTTTGCCTATTGAAATAAAGATTAATTCTCTTCGAGTAATGAAACAGAATCAGTTATCTATGGATGATTATCAAACATCCATGGCTATTGAATTGGAAGATATTGATGAAGAAAGAATCAAAGCTCTCAATAATATTTTGATACAAAAGAGAATAGCATCGAAGGCATATAATAAAAAAGTACAGCCAAGAACCTTTGATGAAGGGGATTTGGTTTGGAAGACAATATTGCCTATTGGAACCAAGGACCCAAAGTTTGGAAAATGGTCACCTAAATGGGAAGGTCCTTTCCAAGTCAATAAGGTTTTTAAAGGTGGATTTTATCATTTGAAAAATCTGAATGGGTATGTACATTTAAGGAAAATCAATGGTAAATTTCTTAAGCAATATTATCCCACTATTTGGGAGGCAAGAAATTTAGAATAAAGCATTCGAGCAAGAACTTGTATTTCATATAAAGATAAATACAAAAACCAGCTATTGGTAAATTACAAAATCTACATTGGTATAGATTATTCATACCAACTTTGTTATGAATTGGGCTTTTAACCTAAAGTTATTCCAAGACCTGGTGTACAGTTTTGATTGACTAAGGATAAACTTTTGCCTTGAGATTGATTCTTGAGTCTTTAGAGGCTTCGATTCGAACTCTGTCTTTAAAACTTGAAGTTTTGCCTCAACACCTTGCTGTTTGATCTTCAGGTTTGCTAATTCAGTTTCTGCAAATGCAAGATACTTTTTTAGTTGATTCACTTTGGCAGATGCTTTTTCAATAGAAATGTTGGTTCCTTCAAATTCTGTCAAAGTTCGATCCATCTCAAGAGTTTTCTCTGTTGTATACTCCACGTCAACTTCTAATTTCTCTCTTTCTTCGATGACCTTTTCTAACAAAAAGCAATCAAAATCAAAAGTTGACATGACTGCAGAAATTATTTCCTTGTCTGGAACAGAAATGTTAGGACTTTCTAACATGAATTGGCATAAGATCTTCATAGCTCTTTGTACTTCTTTGTCCTCAAAAACCTCAAAAGAAATTTGACTAAAAAGCCTCAAGGTAGCAAGAGCAGCCACTGGATCTATTGAAGGTGTTTTTGGTTTGCTTCGACCTGTCATTCGTTGGAAGAATTCTTGAACATTGGTCGAAGTGACATCTTCCATTTTCAGAACAAACTTCAAACTCTTTTTAAAGTCCTTGACTTCTTCAGGAGTCAAGTTAGGAGGAAGAGGCAGGTGAAACTCTTCAGAACTTGAGACACCTGAGGTAGCTTGAGGTTTAAATGAAGTAGATGTAGGAGCAGCTTTAGGATCAGAACTTGCACTTGGCTTCGAAGAGCTAACCCCAGTTTCAGGAACAGATTCAACCTGTTCAGCAAAGAATTAGGAATTGGTTTAGAATTTATCTATGAAAGGAGATCAGGAGTCAAAGGATTTTAGATGTCTTACTATTGGTTGGTGTTTGAGTAATGTAGCATGAGTGTCCAAGGAAGGAGATTTTGGGACTTCTGGGACCTCAGGACTCTGAGTTTTTGTTTTTGGAATGATTGGCGTCGTTTCATGTGCAGGATGGGGTGCTACCTTCGAAATGGGGACTGCTAAAATAGGTACTGTTTTCATGATCTCTGTGCCAGCAGAAGGTTCAATGGCTGTTTTGGCTTTCTTCTTCTTGCTAATTAATGAGGAGATTGGACTGGTGTCTTTTTCTTCTTCAGAATCAGCATGTCCAGAGGCTACAGGAGAACTCTCTGTTGATAGGATTAGTTTCCTCTTTGGTTTAGGAGATGATGGAGCAGGAGCCTTTGAAGCTTTCGAGGGGGTTAGAGCGCTCGATTTTGCTTTCGAAGCTCTGGTTGTTGGTGAAGAGCTTTCTCCAGCTATCACCCCTGTGTTTTGAAGTCCAAACAATCATAAGTCAAAGTTTTTTCCATCATTTAAAAAGGAAAGGATTCAGTAAGAATTATGATTACCTGGTTGCTTCGAATCAATGTATCTCAGAAGATGGCATTTGTCCATCTCCACTGACATTAAATTTTCCCACCAGCTTGAGAAGGCAGGAGTGCAAGTGGTATACACTGGTAAAGAAGTGAACTCCAAGTTGCCGATTTTGTTCTGATAAACTGCTAATGAAGCAGTTATCACAGATTCTAGCACCTTCGAATGAGTTTTATAAGCCATGAGTATATTGGCTTGACTTCTGATTGGGAAAGGAATTGACTGAGTTAGCCCAAATTGCCTCGAAAACTGATTGGGGAGGTAGAGTTCACCTTGAGATTTGAAGCTTAAGTTGTTCCCAAAGAATAAGTCCCTACTAATTAGGAAACTTCCCCATGCAGCTTTTAGTTCGAGAGCGTTTGCTGCTCTGTCCAAAATTTGACAAAGCCAATGAGGGGAAATAGGAGACTTGTCTTCAGAACTGTAGAGGATTTCGAATGGTTGGAATAGTTTGTTTGACCTCATTTCAGGAAGATTAAAAAAAAAGAGAGAGGAATTCTTTGAAAGTTTTATCAACACTTGGCAATAAAGCAAAAAAGATCCCATGTGCCACAGTATTAGATAAGGGTCCTGAGTCATGAATTTCTGGGAAGTAAGCATATAACCATAATTGCAAAATCCAGAAAGGACCACCTTGGGTGAGAATGAAAGGATCAAAGCATAAATCAGAAAAAGATCTATAGAGAGATCCTAAAACGAAAGGTGCTAAGGCTAACCTTCGACCGGCAGCCAGAGCTTTGGCAATATTAGAAAATTCGAGGACAACCCTCTGAGAAGAAGTACAAAATAGATGCTTCGAGAGCCAATACAGAAGGAAGCAATAATATTCTTTATCAGTCACTGCTCCTGATGTTTTTCTGTGGGCAATTAGAAAATTGGTGTACCCTAATGATTTGGAGTCAGTGTTGATTGAAGGACTATCAGACTCAGTCATATAGGGATGAGCATCTTCCCCATGAGATAGAAACCCTAATAAATGACAAATATCTAGAACAGTTGGACCTATTGGACCAAATCGAAATTGGAAATGATTGAAAATGGGGTTCCAAAAACAGAGAGTTGCGGCTATTAAGTTAGGACTAGATTCAATGGGAAATTTCGAAAGATTGATAGCATGGTAAACCCCTGTAGTGATTAAAATTTCTCTCTTTTTCTCCAAAATTCTATCTACCCATTCAGGCCAATCCTTTGCGGGTTTAGGCCAGTGTCTAAATTTCCAGTCATACTTGGGATTTGGGAGTTCCCGTTGGTAAGTCAAGCGTTGTTCTCCTAATCTAGGGTAATAGACATGGAGTCTCAAGCTTGGAACGCTTAGGCAGGGACCTACAGCAATTGAAGATTCCTGGTTAGGAAGAGTAATGGGAACAAGAATTTCGTGAACCAGAGAAGTCTCTTGCCCACTCGAATAGCGCTCTTGCTCATCTTTAATGATCTTTTCAAAATCATCGCAAATCTTTTGAAGTTGAGTATTGTCATCAGATTTTGCCATTTTTTGGATTGCGAAGAAATAAACAGGTAAGGAAAGCAAAGTGCAAAATAAATGGTTTAGGGCAAAGCAAATTGGTGGAAGTCAGAAGGTTTGTCTTTCTCTGTGCTTATCTATTTATAATCTTTGGTGACGTTTAGAAAGAGGTGCATTTATTGAAAGATAGCCGTTAGATTCGGTTACCTTTTTTGGACCGTTGTATCAAAGGAAAAGACATACTGGTTCAGAATGAACTAATTTATTAGTAGGAATGCGAATGTTCCATCATTCATTACATTAAGAAGAGAGTGCAGTTACAATTCAAAGACATAATTGGTAAAAGTGGGGAAACCCATAAGTAACCAAATTGTGAAACATAGCCTAATAATAAGCAAAATACTCTGCCTCTAGTTTTATCTCGAAACATAGGTTTCTGGTTTCTAATGCCAGTTTATCTTCACTTCGAAGGGCGATGTAAGCTTCCTTGAGTTGTTCTTCATATTGGCTTAATTGAGAAGTGATCTTGAATAGAGCTCTGCGGAGATTTCGAAGTTCTTTGGCTAATGGAGTTTTGCCTCGAAGGGAAATACCAGCAGCTTTGGCTTCATCTTTGAGATGTGCAATTCGACTTTCGAGATCGGGCTTCGAATAATGGGAAATGGCGCTTTCTTCATCAGAGCTGCCACAACCATAAACATACTTCTCTTTGAATTCTAGGACTTCATCAAGGAGTGCATTGGGGGTTTCTTTGAGTTTTTCATAGAGATCTAATAGATAATTTAGATGATGGATACCTTCTTGGTGATGAGAATACCATCTCATGTGGGACGCCATAGTTCGAAGGGTAAAATCCATTTGAGTTCGAACAAGCGTTGAAATATCCCATTCATGACATAAGATGTGATAGCTCCATTCGAAGTTGATTCGAGCCCTCGAATTTTGCAGAATAGAGAATGGAAGATGAGAAAAGGCAACTAATAGCCTTTGAGCTTGAATAATCAAGCATGGGGAGGGTGATGTAATGGATGGAGTGTGCTCGAATGTAGGACTATGTCTACACAATTGCTCTAGCTTTGAAAAAGGATCACTAATGTTTTCAGTAGGGTCTATCACTTGAATTTTGGTGTCAGGAAAGCCTAATACAGAATGATCAAAGAGAAGTACCCTCTCTTCGTAATCTTTCTCGAAAAGTTTGCATTTTGAAAGGAAAGCTGAGGAGTAGTGCTCATTGGAAAAATTTTCATGAGATGCCCTTACATATGTGTGGATAGGAGGTCTGCCTTGAGGTATTAGGACATTACCTCTTTGGAGTCTCTCACCAGGAGGACTGGTTGAAGAAATCAACCAGGCATTCAACAGATTTTGCTCTCGAGAGAGATGATTCGAAAATGGATAGTATGGTTTTATTGTTCTACTTCGAATAACACTTTCAGTCTCAGGGTATTTGAAGTTTGGATGAACAACTGAAGGCACTGTGATTGGGGTTTCGAGCTTCATTCCCTTGTAATATCCTACTCCTTCACCATGAGAAATATGTTGTTCCCAAGCAGGAGGGAACGTTTGGTTATTGTAAATTGATTTAGAGGAGCTCGAGGATGAATGCTGCCCTGATGAAGAAGCACTTGGTTTGTTTAGCATCTCATGCCATTTTCCCCATTTCGAATAGGAGAAAGGTTCGGGAGGAACCTCAAGGGGATCCCAATTGGTTCGAAGAGGAGTTTTAGGGTGTTTGGTTGATAGCATCACTTCTTCGGGAAGATCGACAGGAAAGTTATCGCAAACATCAAACGAAGATTGAGAAGAAGACATGACTAAAAGAGTGAATTCAAAATAACAGGGGCTCAAGAATCAAGCAAATGCGATGGTTTGGAGTGAATTGAAGAAATGGCCATGCAATTTAAGAACATTCAAAGATTGCATAAGGTGTTAACTGCCCAACATGATCTAACCACGATCACCATTATCTTTTTTTAAAATCAAAAGGAAAATGGCGCGGGGGGTAATGTTTGTGATGAAAATATTCAGCCAATGCAGGTTTGACACGCAAGATGTGACGTGGCAGGATAATTGGTGGATACTGATGGACATTGGAACTGTTATAAGCGGTTGATGCTGATTCATTTCAATCAAGTATTTAACTAATGAAAGACACGTGTTGACCATCATGGAGTAATTAAAGGGCAGTTGTCAACTTGAGAAAATGCCACATATAAGAGCAGTTATCAGTTTGAAAAGAGGAGGGAACATTCAAATCAAGTTGCTGAGGCCTCGATGTCTATAAATAGAAGGATTGTGTATTCGAAAGAGATCCTTCGATCAAACATCAACATATATCTCTCAATACATATACTGTATTGTTATCTAGATACTTATATTTAGGAGTAGAACACCTTCGAAGTCATCTTCAAGGTTAGATTGTAGTTGCTTTAATTTAATAAAAGTAGTTCATTACTTTTAGTTACTTTACTGTTCTTATTTAGGAGTAGATATTAATTTAGCCAGTTCGAAGTTCTTCAGTTTGTTACATCTTCACACAATTAAAAGTCCTGTTCAAGGCATCGAACGTCACCACAATTCCCTGGTGAGGCGCAGTTTGGATTATCACATATACACATTGGCAATTTGCTTGCCTGGCACGCTTGCACACACTTATAAATTTTCCAACCAAACAGTAGTGCAGAGCAATTTTTGGAGAAACCTCTTTCTGTATTCAATATGCATTAAAAAATGCTATGCAAAACCATCTGGCCGTAAAAATCAACTAAGGCACTACTACCTTGTATTCTCTTTATGCTAATAGAAAATAACTTGGTCAATTATGACCTAGGCCCATGGCCCACTAAGCAACTTTCAATGATTAATGACCAAAGAATGGCCCACTGAGCTTATTTAAAACAAGCCCACTAAATAAACTTAATCTCATGTGTATTGACCCATACACATGGTACCCAACAAATCTCCCCCTCTATACACATGAGAGGAGGGAACACCCGACTTTGACCCTCACTTGGAGTCCATTCTGGCTAGCTCTTTACAGAGCTCAAGCTTCTCTCTTGTCACGGCCTTAGTCATCATATCAGACGGATTCTTGTCTGTATGAATTTTCTTCAACTTCATTTCTTGCTTTTCCATCACCTCACGAATCTAGTGGTAACGAACATCAATATGTTTTGTACGGGAATGGTATGTGGCGTTCTTGCTCAAATCCATAACACTCTGACTATCGCAATGAACCACATACTCATCTTGCTTCAAATCCAACTCTTGGAGAAACCGTTTCATCCATAACATTTCTTTCCCTGCTTCAGTAGCAGCGATATACTCAGCTTCAGTGGTAGATAAGGCAACACATTTTTGCAACTTGGACTGCCACGAGATAGTTCCTCCTGCAAAAGTAAACAAGAAACTGTTGGCAATAAATATCTTGTGTTGGTGTGTGCTGGGCGTGCCAGAGTCCGAGTGGACTCAAAGTGATGTGGATTACCTAATCTAACTTCTAAACTAAGCGATTTGTTATTTAACAATAGAATAACAGTGGGCTTTTCTCTACTCTGATGCAAGTAAGAAATCACAAATGGAAACTGTAAAAAGGAAACTAAACACAATGATTCAGAATACCTCCATAGACAAACTCTTCTCCATTGATTGAAAGACAAGTGATTACAAATGTTTACCGTAGAATAATAAAGAAAACGAGCACTAAAGAACAAAAGCTCACAGATCACTCAAGAACAAGAAAGGATTGTTATGAGGAAAGGTTAAAATCCTGCTGAGAGCAGAAGTGGCGTGTGTGTTAGCCCTTTTAAATGTTGCACCACATGCCATATTTATAGACTTGCTTGCACAACCGCTCATGTTAGTGGGGATCATGGAGTAGTGGGGTACGTGGCCCCTAGTTTCTAGGCATATATTAATTTATGCTCCCACTATGTCCCATGATCAACTTCCATGATTTGTGTGATGATCCCACTTCTGCCGCATTCCTTTCTTCTCGCAACTGCTTTTTCTTCCACTTCAGCATGTTCTGAAGACCCACGTTCTCATTCCTACTTGACTATTTTCCAAGTGAATTTACGACCGATTGTGTTTCTCTGTGTAGCTTAATCTCCGCTGATGATATTACTCGGCCTTCTCTTTAGTAGGAAACCTACTCGTGTCTCTCGGTCTTACCCCGATGTTGCTTCTTATCCTTACTAATCCCATGGACTGCTGTTATCCTTCTCTGGTCCTGTTACTGCAAGATCTACAGAGAAAGTCCTCGGCCTTATCCGTTAATGCCGAGGCGTCACTGATCTTTTCGGATATCGGCCTTATCTGTTGAGACCGATATCTTTATTAGAACCGTTTTGTCATTGCCGATATTAGGACTCAATGGTAATAAACCAGTTTGGCATCGGTCAAATTTTACCGATGTTAGGGCTGCAGTTGAGGCTACTCTACCACTAGCCATACTAGGGTACTTTTCTGAGAACTTCGTATCAATTGGTCCTCGGTCTTGATACCGATATTTTAATTTGGAACGTATCATCTTTACCAGTAGCTATATCAAATATCGGTTTTCCTGGGTCATCGGCCTTATCCTCGTTCATATGCCTACGTGGTCTAGTGATGACGTTTTGAGTTCACATGACTGTCACGTGCCCTGGGAAACCCTAATTTAGGGTGTAAACAATGCCCCCAAAACGTCTTGTCAAACGTAGCTTCGTCAGTTTGATGAGACGTTTTTGAATTCAAATTTTAAATACCAACTGGAAATTGGCGGCGTACGGCTCCACGTGGCATCCCCCCCATAGTCCTTCCTGCCTCGTTTCTTGAATCGAGGCGTGCCTCTTGGGAACTCGTTCCTAAATCATGATGACCCCCTTCTGTCATCTATATAAGTCACTCACCCTTGTCCTTTTCCATTCCATGCCTACTTTCTTGCCTTAATATTTTCTCGAGAAAATATTTTCTTTCCTTTTCAAATCTCCATGGCGTCCTCCTCTGCTCCCAGTGTTTCTCAAACCGTCGGCGCCACCTCTTCCTCTCCTGCTGCCACTGAAACTGCGCCGGTGGTGAAAACTAATGCTACCGCCGTTAAGCAAGCCCTTGAGACTATTCCTGGGCTAATAAATCCTCAGGTATTGACCCTTTCATCTTCTGGTTCAACGGGACTTGGTCCCTCCTTCGATTCTTTCCCTCCATCTTCTTTGGACCCATACTTTCCCCTAGTTGTAGATGATAACGAATTACTTTATCGCTCTTCTTCCTTTGATTGGGGTTCTCAGTACACCCCTTCCAATCCTTTGAGGAATTGGCCTATTCCTTCTCCTGATTGGATTTCATGGGTAGACCGATTGGTGGAGGTGAAAAGGGACTTGTGGAAAGCCCTTGACATCTATGATGCCATTATGCTGAGCCGTGAGAAGTTCCTTCTTGACAAACCTCTCTTCTTTTCTTCTTTATTCTTCTGGTCGACTTCGGCCAATGCTTTCTTTTTTCGTTGCGGTCTCATGAGTCCGACAATTCAAGATGTTTGCTTCCTTACCGGTCTTTCCGCTCACGGTGAGGAAGTCACTCCCACCCTTTCCTCCAATCTCGAATTCGAATACCCTAGGACCACATCAGGCAAGGGTTCCAGAGTTGTTACTGGCTTTGGTCCTTTTATAATGGCCTGTATGAGACAAGGGGATGTTTCTGACCAGGAACACGTTGCTTTCCTGGTCTACTGGCTGAACCGCTTTATGTTTTGCTCAGCCTCATACGCCGTTACTCAAGAATATACCCATATCGCTCTTGCATTAGCCGAGGGTCGAAGACTTGCTCTTGCTCCTCTCGCCCTTTCTCATCTTTACCGGGGTATTCTTGAACTCATTTTTTCCGATTTTAAAACCTCGGGAGGAGCCCTCTGGCTCCTTCAATGTTGGCTCCAATCTTATTTTCCCGAAAAATGCTCAGTTGACCACTTCGATCCCACCATTCTACCCGAACATTCCTCGGCCTTTGCTTTTCATTTTGCCGGTATCAGCCCCATGGGCCTTTCTTTTGAGCACCTTTTTTCCTTCTTCTATGAACACATGGGTAACCGATCCCCCCAGCAGTTCCTTCCTTTTCATCCTCGACTTAGATGTCCGAGCTGGCTTCTCCACAGTCCTGGCCAGGCTCCTGAGGCCGAGACAAAAGACCATGAATCAATCTGGGCCAGCTTCCTAGTTGGCCGAGATCTATTGTATAGTCCTGTTGTTCCCCCTCGTAATAACAAGTGTGGGGTGGAATATTATAATGCTCCCGCTTTAGCCCGCCAACTTGGGCTAAAACAACTCATTCCTATTCCCCCTTTCCAGACCCTCAACCGTTCCATGTCAGGGCGGTCTCTTCTTTCCGACCTCGCCAAGGTCGAGAAGTGCCAAACTTTTGGCCGAATGGCCTATGAAGGATTGGAATTCATCACCTTCCGAGAGCTTCTTTCAACATCCACCGAGTTTGAGACTTGGTGGTCCAAAGTTTTATCGGGCTTACGTTCCGAGCCCCTTTTTTCTGTACTTAGACGTATTTCTCCTCCTGTTGCCGAAAAACCATCCCGTTCATTTAATCCTTCCGTGGTTCAGGTTGCAGGTCACAAAAGGAAAGCGACGACCCCCAAAGGTAAAACACCGTATCAAGCCGTACTTGCCTTCGAAAAATTCTTTAAATTCAAATTTGACCCCAGGCAACCCGAGATCATGCGGTCCAATATGAAGTGGCATTTGAGGGCACTTGAGCAGGAACACAAGGAGAAAACGGCAAGGGCATACAGAAAATACCTTCAGACGGTTGACTATTCATCCGTCATGTCCTTTAAGCAGTTCCTCAAACCCTTTGAATGCCGTTCACCTTCTTTGCCCGAGGCCGATTTTGCAATTGCCATTCCGATGGTGGAAAAGCAAACATCACCACCGGAACCTTGGGAGAGAATTACTTATACCGGATGGCATGATCTCGGAGCGGTCGATCATTCATCGGCCATAAGGGTTGTAGAAACTGGAGCACCCGTTTTAGGTATCCTTTTCACTTGTTTTAATCAGCCTTCTCTTTCTCTAACTGATTTCATCTCTATTCTTGTCCAGATGCTCTTCCTAGAGAGAACCCTTCTGGGGCGACCGATATTGAGTCGGATGAGGATATCCCCCTTTCAACTCGGCAACGTCGTAACGTTGCCGCGGCTACCGTTAAATCGGCCAAGGTATTGAATTTTTCCTTGTGCTTTGCTTTCGCATATGTACAATTTTTTGACGCTAACCAATACTTGATTTGATTTTAGGGGGCTGGTGGTGCTGCTACCAAGAAGACCGGCCAGGCGGCGATGAAGCCTCCAACCTCTCGGGCAAAGATGCCTCTGCCTCCAAAATCTCCATTGAAACCAACAATTCCAACACCCTCTTCCCAACCTGCCCCTGTGGAGACAGCCCCTCAGATGTCCTATGATCAGCTGATGGCCGAGCTTCAACGATTAAGAGGGCTGGATGAGGCCAGGTAGGCCATCCTGCGTGGTGGGGCCGATATATTATCGCCCGCAACTGACAGCACCGGTGCTGGTGATACCGTGGAGACTACAGAGGATGAGAGACCCTCTGGATCGGATCGCAATGATCCCATCGATCTCAGTGATCCTGGGACTCCTCGGGATGCTGAGGCTATGGGTGAACAATCTATTCCTGATCATACAGCTTCCACCGATGTTTCCCATACCGAGACATCGGCCTCGCCACCGGTACCAATGCAAGTACCCGTTGTGCCACAACCCCCACCGGCGGCTTCCTCGACTAGCTCTCCCTCAGTCCAGGTAGCTTAACTCATCGACTGACCTTCTCCTGATTGCTTCGTTATTATGCTTGTGCCTAATAGTTGTATTTTTGTGCAGGTTCCTAGTTCTTTTCCAATTCCTGACTTTAGTTCGGTTACTTCCATTGACGCCTTCTTCGCTCTTCTTGACCCTGAGAAGCTTCTTCAGGCCGAACCCACGGTAGCCCAGGCCAGCGCTGCTCCTTCCACTGTGGAATATCAAAGGGCTGAGGAATGGTTCAGGACTACCGTTCAGAGGAAACTTTCCCAGCTTCCTGATTTTGAAGAATTTCATTCGGCTATGGGCCTTTTGCTCTCTTGTCTGAACATATCCGATGAGATGAAGGCCGATCTACGGAGTTTGCAGGTTAGATTACCCGACTATCTTAATAGGCACCGGGCAGCCACCAAGGTCGTGTCTGAGATTGAGGAGAAATCCCGAGAGCGAAAAGCCCGAGTAGACAGTCTTGCGGCCTGCAAGGTTCAATATGGGACTTCTAAAGTCATGAAGGAGCGCCTTCTGCAGGAGAAAACAAGGCTCGAGTCTGAGCTAGCCAAGATTCAGAAAGAACTAGACAATGCCGATGCTGGCCTGGCTTTATCTGAGAATGCTATTCTTGACATCGGCCGATCCGCGCGAGAGCATGTCGAGGTTTTGACTAGGACTGCTGCAGAAGCGAGTCGATGGGAGGCCGACAAGACTAACGCCGAGAAGGAACTGGAATACCTAGATCAAGCTTGGGAGGAGCTTAGACTTAAATTTGCTAGGAAATAATGTAATACATTTTTTTTTTGTATGGCCGTTACAGAATGTGCGGCTAATATCATGTAACAAGTTGTACATTAATAAATAAAACATTAATAAAAATGAGGATTTATATCATTCATTCTTCATTCATTTATTGTTACTGACTCCCAAAGGGATGGCACATATTGCTTTAAATATTTTCCATTTATCGGTCTTGCATGCATCTCACCATCTAAGTCCATTAACCGATATGCACCCCCCTTGATGACCGATGTCACCTGGAATGGTCCTTCCCATTTAGCTGACCATTTTCCATATCGGGCATTCTTTTCACCCAGTGGTAACACAGCTTTCCAAACAAGGTCTCCCTCGCCAAACGACTTATGTTTGACCCTTTTGTTGTATGCCCGAGTAACCCTATTCTTTTGTGCCTTGATACAATCCAAAGCTTTGAGACGAACGTCATCAAGCTCTTCCAACTCGGCCAACATTGCTTCGGTGTATTCACCTGATTCAAGGCCGAGTTGGAATGCTTGTCTTGTTGACCGGACGGTTACTTCCATAGGCAGCATTGCGTCATGACCGTAAGTCAGCATGAAAGGAGTTATGTTTGTTGCTGATCTTTTAGATGTCCGATATGCCCACAAAGCCTCAGATAATAGCTCGTGCCATATCCTAGGATTGCCTTCCACCATTTTTTCGATTATTCCTTTGATTGTTTTATTGGATGATTCGGCCTGTCCATTCCCTTGAGCAAAATACGGCGTTGAATTAAGGATCTTGATACCTCGGCTTTCTGCAAATGCCTTAACTTCATCCCCCGTGAAGACCGACCCTTGATCTGCTGTAATTGTTTCGGGAAGTCCAAATCGGTGAATTATGTGTTCACTAATGAATTTGATCACATATGCTTGATTTACCGACTTTGCTGGTACTGCCTCCACCCATTTGGTAAAGTAATCAGTAGCTACCACAATAAAACAGTGTTGGCCTGATGATGGTGGGTATATTTTACCAATCAGATCCATGGCCCAGCCCCGGAATGGCCACGGTCTAATGATTACCTGCATCTCGGTGGCTGGTACTCGTTGTATTGGCCCGTGCCTTTGGCATGATTGGCATCCTTTGGCGTAGTCAATGCAATCTTTTAGCATGCTTGGCCAATAGTAATTATACCTCCTAAGAAGCCATTTCATTTTCGTACCAGCCTGGTGTGCACCACAGATTCCTTCGTGTACTTCGGCCATCACTTTCATGGCCTCGAGTTTGTCTAAACATCTTAACAAATTTTCATCCTTTACGCTCTTTTTAAACAACTCACCATCCAATAAGACATACTTGACCGATGACAGCTTGGTTTTTCTCTCGGCCACTCTGTTTGGGCATAAGAGGCATTTAATTATTGGATCTCTCCAATCGTGATCATCCGTGATCACCGAGAAAATTTCTGTTGCCATTTCTCGTTGCCTTACTGAAGGCAAGATTCTCCTTTGCACTCTTATCAATTTTTCGCTATCGGTTACCTCCAATTTTGTTCCCGATGCGACTTGTGCTAGATTATCGGCCTCGTCATTATAGGCACGAGCAACGTGTTGGACCCTAACGTCATCAAACTCTCGTAATAATTGCAAGGCGATTGAGTTGAAAGGTAGCAACTCCCAACTCTTACACCTAAACTCACCACTTAATTGGCCAATCACTAAGTTTGAATCGCCGATGATATGGATTGCTGATATATCCATTTCGGCCATGATTTCAAGGCCGATGATCAGTGCTTCGTATTCTGCCTGGTTACTAGAGCATTCAAACTCTAGTTTAAACGAGAAGACGGTTTTCCGTTTTCTTGGTGATATTACAATTATCCCTGCCCCTGCGCCGTCGGCATTTTTGAATCCGTCAAATATTAACGTCCAAGGGGTCAGAGAAATTGTTGATAATAGAGTGGAATCAATTGCCTCATTAAGTTCTAGACCGACATCCAAACAAGGGTGATCGGCCAAAAAATCAGCGAGGGCTTGGCCTTTTACCGATCTTTGTGGGACGAATTGGAATGTGAACTCCATCATTGCTAGAGTCCATTTCCCTATACGTCCACGCATAATTGGTCTTGATAACATGTATTTAATGACGTCTGTCTGACAAATCAAGTAAACCAACACAGGAAGCATATATACTCTTAATTTTTGTGAAGAAAAATACAAGGCTAGGCATAATTTTTCTATCGGCGTATATTTACGCTCGACAGGAGTTAATACTCTACTCAAATAATAAACAGCCTGTTCTTTTCCCCATTCATTATCCTGTGCCAACATACATGCTATAGACTCTTCGGAGGCCGACAAGTATAACTTAAGTGGCCTTTTTCTTCTTGGAGGCATGATCACTGGTGGTTCAGACAAATATTGTTTGATAGCTTCAAAGGCCTTTTGATGCTGACTTTCCCATTTGAACTCTTCCTCGGCCTTAAGCTTGAGTAACGGCGACCAAACATGTGTTCGTCCCGCACAATTTGAAATGAACCTCCGCAAAAAGTTAATCTGACCGAGCAGCCTTTGTAGTTCCTTCTTGTTCCTCGGCGGCTCAGCTGATTGAATGGATCGGACTTTGTTTTTGTCGATTTCGATCCCTCTCTGGTGTACTAGGAAACCAAGGAAGTTTCCAGCCGATACGCCAAAGGCACACTTTAGAGGATTCATCTTCAACCCATGAGCTCTCATCTTTTCGAATGATCTTCGTAAATCGGCCAAGTGTTTTTCCTGTGTAGCCGATTTTACGACTACATCATCGATGTAAACTTCCATTATCTTCCCTATCATTTCATGAAATATTGCATTCATGGCTCGCTGGTATGTAGCCCCAGCATTCTTCAATCCGAACGGCATTACTACCCATTCAAATGTCCCAATTGCTCCAGGACATCTGAATGCAGTCTTAGGAACGTCTTCCTCGGCAATGTATATTTGATTGTAACCCGAATGCCCGTCCATAAAAGACAAAATTTTATGTTTGGCCGCAGCATCAATCAATTGATCGGCCATTGGCATCGGGTATTCATCCTTCGGCGTTGCCATATTCAAATTCCTAAAGTCTATACAGACCCTTATCTTGCCGTTCTTCTTGACTACCGGCACAATATTAGAAATCCACTCCACATACCTGGTTGTTCTTATGAAACCGGCCTTCAATAGCCGTTCGATTTCCTCTTTTACTTCGAGAACGACTTCTGGAGACATTCTTCTCGGTAGTTGCTTGAATGGCCTGAAGCCTTCCTTAATTGGTAACCGATGTTCTACCAATTTCCTGGACAACCCTGGCATTTCGTGGTAATTCCAAGCAAAACAATCTTTGAATTCCCTTAAGAGGGCGATCAAAGATGCTTGGAAATCTGGTTCAAGTAGTTGATTTATGAATGTTGGCTGATATTCTCCATTTGCCCCCAGATCAACCTCCAGGAGAGGATCCTGTACATCGGCTTTCAGATCATCGAGCTTCGCGGGGGCCGATGCTAACTCATCCAGATTGATGTAATCGTCAAGTATTTCTTCCTGACACTCGTCGATGACTTCGGCCATACTAGCCGATGATGCTAATGCCTGCTTGTCCGCCAAAAATGCCTGCATCCTAGCCACACTGGCCTGTACGGCCTGTGCCCTTCTATGCTTCAGTAATAATTGGTTCTGGTCCATTGAAGGTATGTTCCTCGTCGTTATCAACCGGCGTAATCACAATGGATGGCCGGTCAAGTTGTCTGTATACCTGTATTAACTGGTTCTTCTGCTCCCTCACCATGGTGGCCGATTTGGGCCTTCCATTCTTGTCCGTCCCGATAAATTTTACGAGACCGATATCGTCCTCGTATAGAACAGCTTCAGAGCAATGTACTCTTGCGACAAAAGGTTTGTGGTCGGCCCACACGACCTCGACCTCGTCTCCATTCCAGAATATCAGAAACTGGTGCAAAGTAGAAGGGATACACCAACTCGTGTGAATCCAATCTCTTCCCAGCAGCGCGTTATATGATGCCCCCGAATCTACCACGAAGAAGGCCGTCATGGTGGTCTTTTTCCCCACCGTGAGCTCTACTGGAAGAATTCCCTTGGTTTTTGCAGGAGTGCCAGTGAATCCGCAAACCGTGAGCTCAGTTGGGATCAACTCGCTCTCATCCCGTTGTAGCTTCAGCAGCATGATCGAGGGAAGGATGTTTACAGCTGCTCCATTGTAGATTAACACCCTTGAGTATGGAACACCATCGATATTTGCATTGATGTATAACGGCTTCAAGTGTTGGGACATCCCTTCCGCAGGTTTCTCAAAGACTACTTTGGCGGGCTTCTTCCCTGCTTCATTCTCGGCCTTCGGCCTTATCACCGAAACCTTTGGTTTTTCGGCCTTTACTTCATGATTAACGAATATCGGTGTTGACGGACCCTTGTGATCCTCATGCACATCACCTTCCATTTGATTTTCCTGGTTGGATTTCGCTCCGAATGACATCGGTAAAGTGTAAACCATGTTTACCGAAAAATCTTTTGGGATGCTACCGAATTGGATATGTCGCCTTGACTCGTCTTCGTATCCTGAATCAAAATCGGTCATTTCTACGTCCGATTCGTTGACCTCGGGAACAGATGGCTCATCCAATCTTCGTAGTTTGTTGCTCTCCCCTTCAATCTGAGCTTTTCCTTTTTCTTTTTGGCTTGGGATCACCTTCGATCCCACATCTTCCTTCTTGCCAATTTCCTTGTCTGCTCGTTTTTTCTCCATGCGGTACTTGGCCTCCCATTCTCGAGCAGATTGCCTCAAACGCTGTACTCTTCTCTTTTGTGTTTTCGTAAAATAAGACTGCTCCGGGAATTTTGGATGTTCCACTCTTTTCCAGCGATTTACTTCTGGACGTGACGGAACAATCATTCGCGGAGATCGAGTTCTGTGCTGATAAATTTCCTTTGGGTAATCCTTCCTCTTGACATCCCTACATTCCTGCCTCGGCTGTTCTCGCCGATATTCTGTCCGTCCAACCTCGGGCTTTCTGTGGTATTGACTTGGATAGGTTAAACGGCTCTGAATCGGCCTCCTTGGGCTACAAGACCGATACGCCGTTTTAGTCACTGGCTTGGGTTGATTAGTCACACTGGCTTTGCACTTAGGACACATTCCTTTCTCAATTAGATCGATCATCCATTGGAATGATGTTGGGACTGCTGAATCTGCTTTAGGAACCTCTGTCGTGACTTGGGAAGCCACCCTTGCATTTGGTTTCTGATTGCTTGCTTTTCTGCTTGATTCAGCAACCTCAGCTCTCCGATTGTCCATTTTTTCCCCCGTCCTTCGCAGAAGGGTGAAATCTGGGGAAACCATGTTTGTTCCCAATGTCTCCGGAAACGGATTGCCATCCACTACCATTTCTTTTTCCTTTTCGGCGAACTTCAGGTTGCCCTTTTCGATCATATCCTGCAGAACATTACGAAACACCAAACAATTATTAGTAGCGTGGCGCCAGGAATTGTGCCACTTGCAATACTCCTTCCCTTTTAACTCGTTTGCTGATGGTAGCTTCACATCATGAGGCAACCGAATCTGTCTATCGGCCATCATGAAGTCGAAAATTTGGTCAGCCATAGCAATGTTAAATGAATATTGCTTGCCGGCCTCAAAGGGTTGTTTTTTAACCGATGACAATTGCGCCTCGGTCGGCTTTGGCAATGGCTGACACAGATATGGCCGTTTTGACACAATCTCGGCCACATCTATCTCACTGTTTATCTCACACTCTGTATTATGTATGTCGTAGTTAGGATCTCTATAATACGTCCCCTTGGACGAGTTTTTCCTTTCTTGCTCTTCCTCGAGCATACGTTCATATCGGGCGGCCCGTGTTGCGAGTTCGAAGAGATCTCGGAATCCCATTCCCTCGAACTTTTTCCTGAGTTCAAAGGTAAGTCCGCCTAACGCTATGTTGACGAATTCGTCCTCGGGCAACGTAATTTTACACCGATGTTTAGCTCGTTTAAACCTGGCTATGTATGCTTCTGCTGACTCATTTGGCAGTTGATACAACCGAGTTAAATCGGCCATGGAAACTTCGGGCTCAGTCCGATAAAACTGGGCATGGAATGCTTCTTCCATTTGATTCCAGGTGTAGAAGGAGTTAGCAGGCAGATTAATATACCAACTGAAGGCTACCCCTGTTAAGGAATTAGGGAATAACTTCAGTAGCAAATCTCCTTGGTGGTTCACCTCTCCACTCTGGAGCAAGAAACGACCGATATGCTCTACGGTCGATTGCTCGCTTTCACCTGAAAACATAGTGAAGTTCGGCACCTTATATCCTCGGGGAAAAGGCACTCTCTCAACCGCATCGCAATGAGGCCTTCGGTACACAGGCCTCTGGGTCCTACGTAATAAACCACCGAAGTCTTGGCGAATAACCTCGGCTATCTGTTCCCGATTAACCCTTACCGGCTAATCAGGGGTTATCAGATTTTCGCCTCTGTCATAGGCCAAGAGAGGCCTTTCACAACCGAATATTTCTTGATAGGTTTCTTCATGGTTTCCGTACAACGGGTTAACTCTTCCCCACTGTTGATCTTTTCCTAGCCCGTTTTGGCCGAGCGGTTCTATAAAAGGACTTCTTATCGGGATTGAGGTCTGTCTAGGATTCGAGGTCTCACCTAACACCTCTTTGCCACTTCTCTTGGGAGGAGTGACATATTTCTCGGCCTGGGAGCTTGGGGGAACCTCATGACTTGCCCCCACCCCAACCTGAGACAGCAAGGTTGGTGGGATAGAAAGTTGTGGAGGATCATCCGTCGGGTGGTCCTTCCATTTCCTCATTTCTCGGAGCATTTCACCCACTTGGGTGAAGGTTTGGTCTGTCTTGATGGACATCTCAGCCAAGCGCTGGTTGAATATCCCCATCAAGTGGTTACTCATATTAGATAAATCGGCCTGACTTGCTACCGAGCTGATGACCGGATCTATAACAGGTTCAGTAACGGACTCTATGATAGGGTCCAAGAGAGGCTCACGTGAGCCTGCCTCTTGGGAAATCCCCTTGGATCGTGTTCCTTTTGCGGCCATTTGACACTGGTCCCACCGGGCGTGCCAAAAATTGTTGGCAATAAATATCTTGTGTTGGTGTGTGCTGGGCGTGCCAGAGTCCGAGTGGACTCAAAGTGATGTGGATTACCTAATCTAACTTCTAAACTAAGCGATTTGTTATTTAACAATAGAATAACAGTGGGCTTTTCTCTACTCTGATGCAAGTAAGAAATTACAAATGGAAACTGTAAAAAGGAAACTAAACACAATGATTCAGAATACCTCCATAGACAAACTCTTCTCCATTGATTGAAAGACAAGTGATTACAAATGTTTACCGTAGAATAATAAAGAAAACGAGCACTAAAGAACAAAAGCTCACAGATCACTCAAGAACAAGAAAGGATTGTTATGAGGAAAGGTTAAAATCCTGCTGAGAGCAGAAGTGGCGTGTGTGTTAGCCCTTTTAAATGTTGCACCACATGCCATATTTATAGACTTGCTTGCACAACCGCTCATGTTAGTGGGGATCATGGAGTAGTGGGGTACGTGGCCCCTAGTTTCTAGGCATATATTAATTTATGCTCCCACTATGTCCCATGATCAACTTCCATGATTTGTGTGATGATCCCACTTCTGCCGCATTCCTTTCTTCTCGCAACTGCTTTTTCTTCCACTTCAGCATGTTCTGAAGACCCACGTTCTCATTCCTACTTGACTATTTTCCAAGTGAATTTACGACCGATTGTGTTTCTCTGTGTAGCTTAATCTCCGCTATTGATATTACTCGGCCTTCTCTTTAGTAGGAAACCTACTCGTGTCTCTCGGTCTTACCCCGATGTTGCTTCTTATCCTTACTAATCCCATGGACTGCTGTTATCCTTCTCTGGTCCTGTTACTGCAAGATCTACAGAGAAAGTCCTCGGCCTTATCCGTTAATGCCGAGGCGTCACTGATCTTTTCGGATATCGGCCTTATCTGTTGAGACCGATATCTTTATTAGAACCGTTTTGTCATTGCCGATATTAGGACTCAATGGTAATAAACCAGTTTGGCATCGGTCAAATTTTACCGATGTTAGGGCTGCAGTTGAGGCTACTCTACCACTAGCCATACTAGGGTACTTTTCTGAGAACTTCGTATCAATTGGTCCTCGGTCTTGATACCGATATTTTAATTTGGAACGTATCATCTTTACCAGTAGCTATATCAAATATCGGTTTTCCTGGGTCATCGGCCTTATCCTCGTTCATATGCCTACGTGGTCTAGTGATGACGTTCTGAGTTCACATGACTGTCACGTGCCCTGGGAAACCCTAATTTAGGGTGTAAACAGAAACCTAAAATAAACTTTCGGTCATCGATGTCCCTTGCCATATCTGAATCTGTAAACCCTTCCAAGACTGGTTTTGAACCCCCAAAACATAAACACAAACTCGAAGTACCCTTCAAGTAACGAATAATCCACTTAACTGCTTCCTAATGCTCTCTTCTAGGATTGGAAAGAAATCTGCTCACAACACCCACTGCATGAGCAATGTCTGGCCGTGTACAAACCATCGCATACATAAGACTCCCTACTACCGAGGAGTAAGGAACAACTTCCATTTCTTCTCTTCCTTCTCTGGTAGAGGGACACAAGCTTTTACTTAGCTTAAAGTGACTCGCAAGAGGAGTGCTAACTGGCTTAGCATCTCTCATGTTAAACTTTTCAAGCACCCGTTCAACGTATTTCTCTTGTGACAACCATATCTTCTTGGCTTTCCTGTCACGAACAATCTTCATACCCAAAATCTGTCGGACCGGGCCCAAGTCCTTCATATCAAAGGACTTGAACAACTCTCCTTTTAACCTGCGAATCATATTAACATCTTGTCCAATAACAAACATATCATCAACATAAAGCAAAAGGATAATAAAGTTACCATCCAGGAATTTTTGCACATAAACACACTGATCTGCAGCGGTTCTCTTGAACCCATGACCCACCATAAATGAATCGAATTTCCTGTACCACTGTCTCGGAGCTTGCTTAAGGCCGTAGAGACTCTTCTTCAACTTGCAAACCAAGTGCTCTTTCCCCTTAACTTCAAATCCCTCTGGTTGTACCATGTAAATCTCTTCCTCCAAATCATCATGAAGGAAGGCAGTCTTTACATCTAGCTGTTCAAGCTCAAGATCCATGTTAGCTACCAAACCCAAAGCAACTCGAATAGAACTCATCTTCACCACCGGTGAGAAAATCTCATCAAAATCAACGCCATGCTTCTGCCCAAAGTCCTTGACAACTAAACGAGCCTTGTACTTTAGTAGCTTGTCACCATCCTTCTTCAACTTGAACACCCATTTGTTTCTCAACGCTTTTCTGCCCTTAGGAAGATCAACCAACTCATAAGTGTTGTTCTTATACAAAGAATTCATCTCATCTTGCATAGCTTGTACCCAACTGCATTTGTCTCTGTGAGTCTGAACTTCCTGAAAACTCTCTGGCTCCCCCTCATCTGTAAGCAAAATATACTCAGAACTGGAATACCTGACTGATGGCCTGTGCTCTCTAGTCGATCTCCTGACTTGAGGTACTACAATCTCTGGTGAATGGGGCTATTCCCCCTGCTCAACACCTTCTGTATCTGGCACATCATCATCATCCCCAAATTCTGGAACATCTATAACTGGCTCATACTGTACTTCTCTCCCATCTATGGCACCCTGTGATGTGGAAGGAACTGATATGAGGTCTGGAGCAATGCTCGCTCTAGGTTGTGCAGATTTCTCAAAATCTGCCAAAGTCTGATGCTCGTGAAAAACCACATCTCTGCTTCTGATCACCTTTTTATTTTCTGGATCCCACAACCTATACCCGAACTCTACATCTCCATAACCAACAAAGATACATGGAGTAGCTTTGTCATCAAGCTTAGATCTCTGCTCCTTAGCAACATGTGCAAATGCCTTACACCCAAACACCCTCAGATAAGAGTAGGAAATATCACCACCAGTCCATACCTTCTCTGGAATCTCAAAATCTAATGGAGCTGAAGGAGACCTATTAATCAAGTAGCAAGCTGTGCGAACTGCTTCACCCCAGAATGTCTTAGGCAGCTTAGCCATTCGTAACATGCATCTGACTCTCTCTCCAATAGTATGGCTCATTCTCTCGGCCACACCATTGTGCTGTGGGGTACGTGGAACTGTCCTCTCATGCCGTATACCGTGACTTGCACAATATGCTTCAAACTCTTTTGAAGTGTACTCTCCCCCGTTATCAGTACGAAGGCACTTCAAAGATTTTCCTGTCTCTCTTTCCACAATGGCATGGAACCTCTGAAAATGCTGAAAGACCTGGTCTTTTGTTTTCAGAAAATATACCCACACTTTACGTGAAGCATTATCAATAAAAGTAAGAAAATACTTATTACCGCCCAAAGACTCCACCTCAATGGGACCACAAACATCAGAATAAACCATATCAAGCAACTTGGTTTTTCTTTTACTAAAAGCATGAAAGGAAACTCTATGGTGCTTACCAAATAAGCAATAGTCACAAGGGTTAAGAATTGTACCTTTGGCAAAGGGAATGGGGGACTTCTTTGCTAGAATCTGCAACCCTTTCTCATTCATATGTGCCAACCTCCTGTGCCACAAATTTGGTGAAGACTCATCCTCAATTGCATTGAGCCCGCTTGAACACTCCTTCACATGAGTCTTGTACAAAGTGCAACAAAGTTCCCCTTTTGCAACAACTAGGGACCCTTTGGTGAGTTTCCACTTTTCGCTCCCAAAATGGTTATCATAACCCATCTTATCTAGTGCAACACCAGAAATCAAATTCAAACGTAAATCAGGAACATGCCGAACATCCTTCAATGTCAAAGTGCAACCCAAGCTAGTCCGAATACACACGTCACCTATCCCCTCAATCATGGAATAGCTGGTATTACCCATCTTCATAGTACCAAAGTCACCGATTTTGTACGAAGTGAAGAACTCTCTCCTAGGAGTAGCATGGTAGGAGGCGGCTGTATCAACAACCCACTCAACATCACTATCTGTAACATGTAGGCACTCCTTATCTCCAAATAAAAGTACCACCACATCCTCAGAAACTGTAGCTGTAGTATTCTTGTCTTCTGACTTCTTGTCAGTATTACCCTGTTTCTGATCTCTCTTACGAATTATACAATTTTTGCTCGTGTGGCCTTCCTTGTTACAATAATAGCATACAAAACCTCCTCGCGTCTGTGACTTGCCTCGACTATTTTTGGACTTACTACGATCTTTAGATCCGTTCCAAGACCCTCTGTTCGGACTCCTACCCCTGTTCTCCGTGACAAGAGCCTGTGTCTGATCTATACCCATACCCTTTCGCCTGGCTTCCTCGTTAAACATGCTATCTTTAACAATCTCCAAAGTCAGCTTACCATTAGGAGTTGAATTACTAAGAGACACAACCAACGTCTCCCAACTATCAGGCAAAGAACTCAATAAAAGCAAAGCTTGAAATTCATCATCTAAATTAATCTTCATCGTAGCCAACTGATTAACTATACTCTGAAAGTCACTCAAGTGCTCGGCAACGGAATTCCCATCTTTGAATTTCAAATTCACAAGCCTTCGAATCAAGAAAGCTTTGTTCTACAGGGTCTTCTTCTCATACATAGACTCTAATTTATTCCATAAACTTTGTGCATTAACTTCTTTGGCAACGTTGTGAAACACGGTGTGATCAACCCACTGTCTAATTTGACCCACTGTTTTCCTGTTTAATTTTACCCAATCCGTATCGGACATAGTTGTAGGCTTGGCCGTATCACCCTCAATCGGATCATACAAATCCTTACAATAAAGGATGTCCTCCATTCGCGGTTTCCAAATTGCATAATTTGAAGCCGTGAGCTTAACCATTGAATTTGATGATTCCTCCATTTAATTACACAAGATAATAAATAATAATGAACCTTAGCTCTGATACCACTTTGTTGGGGAAAAAATGCGGAAATCCCCAATATTAGGAGCAACACTTCCTAACCTTGTCTAGTGTAAATTTAATAGGCACAAATAATATCCAAGCCACAATGGATAAATTTCCTTTCACCGCAATCAATATAATAATAATGGCACCCAAGCAAGAAATAAATGACACCAAAATTTATGTGGAAAACCCTCCAATGGAGAGGAAAAAAACCACAGGGCAACTCCGAAAGATTCCAATATATCAAAATAAGGAATACAAATGTTCTCTTAAGTTTTTGCCCTAAACTTAAGGTGTTCAATCAACTAGAGAGTGAGCACAAGGATTACCTCTTAGGTTCACAATACCCAAAGGAATACAAGCAAAAAGCTTCTTCTTCAAAATCCCCTAGCTCTTGGTAGCAAACACCCCTTGAAGCCGCCGCCGCCGCCGCTGTTAGGAGTAGCAAACCTTCTAATCCTTTCTTCTCGGTTGTAGTGCAGAGCAATTTTCGGAGAAACCTCTCTCTGTATTCAATATGCATTAAAAAATGCTACGCAAAACCATCTGGCCGTAAAAATCAACTAAGGCACTACTACCTTGTATTCTCCTTATGCTAATAGAAAATAACTTGGTCAATTATGACCTAGGCCCATGGCCCACTAAGCAACTTTCAATGATTAAAGACCAAAGAATGGCCCACTAAACAAGCCCACTAAATAAACTTAATCTCATGTGTATTGACCCATACACATGGTATCCAATAAATATCATCTAGACCCCCTGAGGTTTGCTCTAATTACACTTAGATCCTCTCACGTTTCAGTAATATCACATACACCCCTTGAGGTTTGAAGTGCGTATCACCTTGACCCCCTCCGTCAATTCACTGTTAAAAAAGTGATGGACTGATATAAAGAAATACAAAAAATACCCCTGAAAGTTCTTGTATCATTTTAGTCCATGTAGTTTCAATTGGGTCAATTTGGGCCCTGAAGTTTTAAATTAAAGCAATTTGATCCAAATGTTCAATTTTGTGAGAAAAATTGATAGAATTTACTCACATACTATGGATTGTCACACTTTTCAAGGGCAAAAATAGAACACCACCAATCTCCCAACCCGCTTATTAGCATAATTGTGCATAACATTAGGTAAATTCTGTCAATTTTTCTCACAAAATGGGGCATTTGGATCAAATTGCTTAAATTTAAAATGTATGGAGAAAATTGACCCAATTGAAACTACAGGGACTAAAATGATACAAGGACAAAACTTTCAGGGGTATGTTTTGTATTTTTTATGTCAGTCCGTCACTTTTTTAACGGTGAATATACGGAGGGGGTCTAGGTGATACGCACTTCAAACTTCAGGGGTAGGTGATATTACTTAAACGTGAGGGGGTCTAAGTGTGATTAGGGTAAACCTTAGGAAGTCTAGGTGATATTTACTTTAAAAAAATGGTGAAATGTTAGCAGAATTAATAGATGAAAGTTTAGTTATTTACTTGTTAGTTGTTACCCACCTTGGCCAAACATGTTTCCGCATTTTTGTCTCTATTTATTTACCATCTATGTACGGATCTGATTCATCAGATTTACTTACCTAATTGAATAAGGTATTTTTAATAGCCAAAAAAAAAAAAAAGGCCAATGTTTTATTTTATTTTTTTTGTTAGTGAGCTTATCGTTTTATTCTTTCTTGTGCTTGGATTTGTGTATTTGGATAATAATATGTCAATGTGAAGTATTCCAAAGTTGGTATGGATAAGTGATGCTTGACTGGATAGCTAGATTGGATTGTAGATTTCCAGATTTTGGTTTATGGTGTTGGGGTTTCAATTGGATTGCTGTGTGGCTTCTATTGGGTGGCTACGTGTGATTGAGGGGTTTTTGGGAGGGGGCTTTGATTTTTTGGTTCCTGTATGCCTTCCTATGGCTTTTTATTCTGCTAAGTTGAGAGCATTGGCCTTTGAGCTGGGGGCTTGGTTGATTTGTGTAGTCTTTTTTTGTTTGTGGCTGATCTTTGTGATCTTCTGGCCTTAATAGCTTTTGCTTTGCCGTTCAGGAAAAAGAACAAATATTTTATATTCAGATGTCAATTTTTGTTTTTGTGAAGTACTCAGTGTATGTTGATTTTCGTATGACTGTGACCACTATTGGGTTGAGTTTTCTTTATGACGTTCATTAAATCTCTTTGATTTGTCTATATAAAATTAAGTAGTAACATCTATGTTGGTAAGAATTGTTTCACAATTTGGCAATAGGCTTACATCGCGTATAGCCCGTGCATAGTACGGGATTATCGACTAGTTGTTTAATGAAAATAACTTACCTACCTCGAAAAAACATTAATTGTACCTCTCTCCCTCTTTGCGTGCAACATCTCTCTCTTTCTCCCTCTATATATCTATCGATAGGCATCTCTCTTCTGGCCATGGTCTCATCTTTGCCGCTAATTCTCAGAAAGAGTGGCAAACCCTTCTTGTTTATCGTCTTTTTCCCTCATCGTGTTTTCTTCTTCCAAATTCTGATGTTTGAGTCACCAGAACTAGTCTCCTCTAGAGCTATTGTTTTTCTTCTTCCAAATTCTGATGTTTGAGTCACCAGAACTAGTCTCCTCTAGAGCTATTGTTGTAAATACACAAAATTTGCTACTCTTGATGTAGACTTAGGACAAGAATTAGAGAAGCCAATTAGTACAAGAACTTTTGTGTCCCAAGGCACACCATTATCAACCTACTGTAGATATAACCCCAAACGCAACAAGTGAGAGATCATGGAAGAGTTTGTTCGCACTAGTAACTGGTGAGTCGCCACCAAACTGCACTTCAAATGTCTCAGCATTGTCAGTAGTGTTGTTAATGCCTTGTTTGACTCCTTCGTAGTTATTACCATTCAAACCACTTATTGCTCCTGAAAGCTACCGCTCAACAGCAGCCCTGTACACCTCAATATAGGTACCTAACTTTCTGAACAATGTACATAGAATCTTGAGTTTGCCTAAACAGGTTCCCAACTTTGAACAGTGTAGAGTTGGCCTTAGCCAAGTCCAGTTCAAGGGCGATTCGTGCAAGTCCTTTGACATCTGCATTGAAACTCTTGGGGTTGTATCACCCTTTGGGTTCAAATTTCTGGGATTACTTTTGGAATATTAGAGTTAAAATCTGAGAGTGTTTTGGGGTGGCATTGACACAATTTAAGGTCTTCTTCCAAAAATATCAAATAGAGACCTAGGGTAGTAGAGAGGAAAGGAAAAGGAGAGATTTCTCTGTCACCGACAAATCGCCACTACCACTTCACAACTACCAAATAGAGCAGTACTTGACATTCCCCCATCTTCCTTCTTTCCCCCACACATCCAAGAATACAATTAAGTAGTTTTGTAGCTTTTCGGATTCTTTGGTGCTTACTAAATTGAACATGACCCCCTCTTCTGTTTCAGTCATGTTTACTTCATTGTATTACTCGCCAAGTTGGGAGAAGTTATATATAACATATATGCTTTTATGTTATTTGGTCAAGAGAGAGACCGATCCATCACAATCTAAGTGGTTGTGGCATTGTTTGCCTCACGATTATTGTTGCCTTTGGTTGGAAGCTACCAGGGCAATCTTCACTTGAAACTTTACCTGTCAAGAAAACTGGTAGATTAAGTTTCTAATTTACAAAAAGTACTTTCTTAATGACATATGGTAATTCTCAAAACACAGTTACGAATAGCTCAATCCTCAGGTCCTCATAAACTTGTAGCAATGTTACTGATCGCATCAAGATCAATGTAAAATAACCCTACTAAAATGAGATAGTGGTAAGCAGCGGTCTAACTTTCTGGGACTACGGCTGAGAGATGTGCAATTAACTCTGGAACCTATTTCTAAATTGATTTTGGAGGGAATGCTTGATTGGTAATGTTAGAATATATAAGAGAGAGGGAGAGAATGAGACAATACAAGATTAAGTATTGTATTGAATGGTGTGATGAAACCTTACAATGAGTAGCCTTTATATAGGTCAAGAGAGAATCCTAAAAGGGAAAGAAAGGTACCTAGGCTAGTAGTACAACTAGTAGTACAATGTATCTAGACAGTAAGTATAGTAAGATACAATAGGTACAAAAATGTAGACAATGTATTCTAACATTATTCTAACAGCCCCCCTCAAACTCAAGGTGGTAGAATAGAAACCAACTTGAGTTTGGAAACTAAATCCTGAAGACGTCCCGGTAGATAAGCTTTGGTGAATACGTCAGCAGTCTGATCGATGGAGGAGACTGAGTTAAGTCGAATGGTACCACAAGAAAGATGATGACGAACAAAATGACAGTCAATCTCAATGTGTTTTGTACGTTCATGAAAGACGTCATTGTGAGCAATTTGAATGGCACTTTGATTGTCACAACTGATGGTTGTAGCAGTTGAATGATTGACTCCCATGTTCTCAAGTAACCAGCGTAGCTAGAGAAGTTCCTGAGTGGTATCAGCAAGGGCACGATATTCAGCTTCTGTACTAGATCGGGCAACAACAGTTTGCTTCTTACTGTGCTAGAAGATGAGAGAGTCACCCAAGAAGAAGCAATACCCAGTGGTGGAACGACGATCAGTAGGATCTCCTGCCCAGTCTGCATCTGAGTAGGCACGTAGCTCAAGAGAGGAGTGAGCAGAGAAGTGGATGCCATGAAATAAGGTCCCTTTGATGTACCTGAGAATGCGGAGAACTGCTGCATAATGAGGAGAACGAGGAGCAGATAGAAATTGGCTTACAATATGGACAGCATAGGAGATATCAGGTCTAGTAACTGTCATATAAACAAGACTCCCAACAAGCTGACGGTATAGAGTAGGATCATCTAAGGGTATACCATCCATAGGAGTGAGCCTACAGTTAGGCTCGAGAGGAGTGGTACTAGTCTTGCGGTCTGTAAGTCCTGCCCGTGTAAGCAAATCTGAGGCATACTTGGCTTGAGAGAGATAATATCCGTCGGAACTAGAAGTGATCTCAAGGCCCAGAAAATAGTTAAGTTTGCCGAGATCTTTCATTTCAACATGTTGGCTAAGATGGGTTTTGAGATCCAAGATTCCAAATGTATCATCTCCTGTGATAATCATGTCATCCACATAGAGGAGAAGCAGAATAATGCCCCGATCAGTTTTGCGGATGAAAAGAGCTGAATCATACGAGCTGCCTATGAACCCAAAGTGTTCAACAATGGTGCTGAACTTTGCAAACCAAGCCCGAGGAGCTTGCTTGAGACCATATAATGCTCGGCAGAGCTTGCAAACTTGATGAGGATGATGATGATAACCAGGAGGAGGACGCATATAAACTTCTTCAGTGAGGTCACCATTGAGGAAGGCATTTTTTACATCCATTTGGAATAAGTCCCAACGGCGAACTGCAGCAACTGCAATAAGACTGCGAACAGAGGTGAGACGAGCAACGGGGGCAAATGTTTCCTCATAATCAATCCCATACTCCTGGGTAAAGCCCTTGGCTACTAGGCGGGCTTTGTAGCGATCAATGGATCCATCTGAGTGAGTTTTGATCTTGTAAACCCACTTGCATCCCATAACATTCTTGCCACTTGGCAAGTTCACCAAATCCCATGTGTGATTTTGTTCAAGTGCCCGTAATTCATCATCCATTGCTTTCTGTCAAAGAGGAATAGAATTGGCCTCATGGTAAGATTGAGGCTCATGATGAGAGAGAATTGTAGAAAAACAATGGTAATCCCGAAGATGAATTGGAGGAGTTTTTACTCGGTCGCTACATCTAGGAAGAGGGTCAGGGTCTGATGCAGACCCATTAGATGGAGCAAGCAATTCAGTAGAGACTGTGGTGGACAAATCAGATGAAGAGTCTGTAGATGTGGATGTGGGTAGAGGGGCAGGCAAAGATGTTGATTCAGAGTGAGAACTTGTATACAAATCAGATGAAGAGACTGTAGATGTGGATGTGGGTAGGGGCAAGTAAAGATGTTGATTCAGAGTGAGAACTTGTAGCAGGGGTGTCAGGAAATAAATCTACTGAGGGGTCAGTGAAGTAGAAAGGAGTACTGGCAGGAGATAGATGAAACTGGGACATGGATGAGAACATTTTGTGTTCCCAAAAGACAACATGACGAGACACACGAAGATGTTTGGAGTGAGGGTCCCAACATCGATAGCCTTTGTGTTCAATACCATACCCTAAGAAACAACATAAGCGAGCTCGGGATTCTAGTTTTGTGCGCTCATGTGGCTGTAGTAAGACAAAGCAGGCAGGACCAAAGACTTTAAGGGTAGTATAGTCAGGAGGATGGTTATATAGACGCTCATACAGTGACTGGTTTTCAGTAGTGGGAGAAGGGACACGGTTCATGGTGTAAATGGCAGTGAGGGCAGCCTCTCCCTAAAATTGTTCAGGACATGAAGTAGATGTGAGAAAAGCTCGAACAATATTCAGAATATGTCAGTGTTTACGCTCGCCTCTCCCATTTTGTTGGGAGGTGCCTGGACAGGAACGATGAGGAAGAGTACCATGCTGGCGAAGAAAATTTAGAATACCTTTTTCTTTGTATTCTTGGGCATTATCAGCTCGAAACACTTTGATATTGCAAGAAAATTGAGTTTTGATCATGTTAGCAAAATCAAAGTAAATCTGGGGCAATTCAGATCGATTTTTCATTAGATATAACCAAGTGTATCTAGAAAAATCATCGATAAAGATTATATAGTATCTGGATCCTCCCATTGTGACAGTTGGAGAGGGACCCCAAACATCAGAGTGAATAAGATCAAAAGGTGCAGAGGAAACAGAATCACTGTTATTAAATGGTAAAGCGGATTGTTTGGCAAGTTGACAAGGTAAACAATCAACATTTTCGACTTTAATTGAACCTAACTGACCACTTGACGCTAAGGATTTTAACCGACTTAGCGAAACATGACCTAAACGAGAGTGCCAGAGGTGAAAAGGTAAGGCAGATGACACTGAAGCTGCAGTTTGAGTTGGTGAAATGAAGTGAGATGGAATATGGAGATTGTTAAGTTCAAATAATCGTCCTATTTTACGACCTGTCCCAAGAGTATGGCCCATTTTTGGATCTTGTACTAGACATCCAGAATTAGAGAAAGAGACGGTAAGTCCGAGTTCACACAATTGGCCAACAGATATGAGATTTAAAGTGAGTTTAGGAATGAGATAAGTGTCGGGGAGAGATGTGTGAGTGGTGGAGACTTGCTCTATGTGACTGACGTTCATACGGGAACCATCAGCTGTGTGTATGGATGGTGCATTGAGAGTAGAATGTTTGGTAGAGAATGTAGTGGGATCAGAGGTCATATGGTTACAGCAACGAGAGTCAAAGAACCAAGAAGATGTACCTAGGGCAACAGATAGAGCAGTAGGAGACGTGCTACTAGAATGATCAAGAACTTGTTTGACGATGTCCGCAAGATGGGAAACAGAGATGGATGAAGGGGTAGACGACTTAGAAGATGATGACCCCTTGGTAGAAATAGCAGTAGATGATGATGAACAATCTCGGGACCGATTATTCTGTGAATATCTAGTAGGATTCTCGTTACAATCATTAAGATAGTGCCCTGGTCCACGCTTGTGACAGAAAGTACACACTCTGACAGGACAATGCAATAGAATATGTCCTGGTTTATGACAGTATTTGCAGTAGGGATCTGTGAGAGGCCCCATGATGTGTAACAATAGCCTGAGAGTGGTAGAATTGATCTGCGTGACAGTGGCCGGGTGGTGATCTAACGGAGGGAGCCTAGATGAAGAAGTGGCAGTCAGGCAATAGAGGCAGCCGGGTGGTGGTGACTGGGTGACAGAGGTGGTGATCGAGCGGCGAAGGCTGTGATAGCGGTAGAGCCCAAGTTGAGGCGGCGAGGTGACTAGGAGGAGGATGTCGGGCATGATAGATGTGGATGGTGGTAGCCAGGCAGCGGAGGTGACCGAGCTGAGGCGACACGATTTGAACTTGAGGCAACTACAAGAAGGATTTCTGATGTGGAGGATCCACTATTGTGGCAACCACAGAGCATACTTTCCTTTTGAGAGGTCACCGGGAAGAGGAAGAGGCCACCAGGAGCTTATAGCTCTGATACCATGTTAGAATATATAAGAGAGAGGGAGAGAATGAGACAATACAAGATTAAGTATTGTATTGAATGGTGTGATGAAACCTTACAATGAGTAGCCTTTATATAGGTCAAGAGAGAATCCTAAAAGGGAAAGAAAGGTACCTAGGCTAGTAGTACAACTGGTAGTACAATGTATCTAGACAGTAAGTATAGTAAGATACAATAGGTACAAGAATATAGACAATGTATTCTAACATTATTCTAACAGGTAATATTAAGCTAATATCAAACGAATGAGCAAACAGAATAATTGAAATCAAGTGATAAAGAGACCTAGGCCAGTGAAACTACCATTAACCTAATAACTCTGGGACTCGGGTAGTAGCCTTTTAATTTCTCTCTCTTTTTTATTCTTTCTTTCTTCCTACTTGCTTTTGTTCTATTCTATGTATTTTCTTTCTACTTGCTTTTTTATTCTTTCTTGAATTTTTATTTAATGGCTTTGTTGAACATTTCCCTGACGTGTTCGTGTCCTTAATTGAGAAATGTCTTGTCCGTGTGTCGTGTATCCATGTCTTGTGTTTGTGCTTCTTAGTCGGGGGCGTGTATACCACGTCTGTCAAGCTCGTGAATTACATGTGCTTTAATGTAGAGCGTGTATAGGCATGCCTATTTTTCTTAATTCTAGTATGAGCGTGTATGGGCATGCCTATTTTTCTTAATTTAGTATTTTTAATGGTTAGGCGCACTCTTTATGCGTTCAACATGTAATACCCTGTATTTTTGTAATATATTATGTGAATAAGACCCTGTATGCTTCTTTTAGTACTTGTATGAGCTTGGCCTTACCCTTGGTATATTTTTGATACCAATCGATTGGCAAGTATATCAATCGATTGCTTATACCAATCGATTGAACTTTATCTCAATCGATTGATTGTTTCAATCGATTGACACTTATGTCAATCGATTGGAGGCAGCTGGGCAGATTCTTTTGCTCTGGCTAAGGAGAGGCCACGTGAACACTCTCTCCTTATATATACCAACCATTTTCCTGCGTTTTTCTCTTTAGAAAAATCAGAGAGAGTAAGAGGGAGTGTTTTGTGTGTGTTTATATATATATAAACACTCATATATATATATATATATACACACATATATACATGTATTTACACTCACACACACAGATAGACTAAGAAGAAGGAGAAGAAGAGCAAGAAGAAGAAGAAAAGAAGGAGAAAGAGAAAAGAGAAGGCAGAGAGCAGAGGAAAGAGAGAAGAGGGAGACCACCATTGAAGCTCAAGCTTCAACACACATTCCCAAACACGCCCTTAACGCCTAGGTGAGTTTTAAACTCACTTGGTAGCTTGATACTGATGTTAGAACATGTTTTGAATGAAGAAATGGAGAGAAATCATGTATTCCCGTTTATATGTTGCTGGGCAGTCTTCTCTGTGAAGAAGACGAAGTGTCAATCGATTGACACTATATCAATCGATTGACATCTCTCATGTTCTAATCGATTGACATGGATTGTCATCCAATCGATTGAACTTTTTATCAATCGATTGACACCACTTTTATTCCAATCGATTGAACCTTCTTCCAATCGATTGACACTACTTTTATACCAATCGATTGACCTCTATATCAATCGATTAGAAGTTTTAGTTTACTGTTTTACTTGTTTAGTTAATGTAATAACTGTTTAGTTGTTTATTTACCGTTCAGTATTTCTCAGCATGCTTTATTAATGTAATACAGACATGATAACGAATTAATGCAGCGTAGGGTCGTAGTAACAACAAGACTAACGGATAATGATTATAATGTTAGATAACAGAATAGTCGTGAATCCTTTGGAGTTAACGTTCATTTCATTCCGAGTAGTCGGGCCACATTGGGATTGTCATGTATCGGTGATAGAGTCGAACTTAAGTAGGTTTGCTAAGATTCGGGAAATTTGCGTGGGCGGGCTTTGGTCGATCATATGTTCTTAAAAGCGGTAGACAGACGAAGGTGTCTATGACTTGCGGTGAACCAGACCATTTGCCCTAAGATAGCCAGATGATCTAATCATATGTTCTTAAAAGCGGTAGACAGACAAAGGTGTCTATGACATGCGGTGGACCGTGATCACTGGTAGACGTCGCTAAGTCGTGGCATAGAATGATGTACTGTTGTTTAAAGCGTTATATCCCTGACATGCGGTGGACTGTGCATATGTTCTTAAAAGCGGAGGATGGACTAACGTGGTATCCATGACATGCGGTGGACTGTGCATATGTTCTTAAAAGCGGTGGATGAGCAATGGTGTGTCATAGAGTTGAACTACTGTCTAGTCTGTTCCCCTATCTAGACGTGTTATCGGTTTTATATAAGTAAAACATTAGTAATCGGATCATCGGTTTAATGTAAAGAAGTTACCCTTACAGAACTCTAACTTGTTGCGGCTTATAACTTGTAATAACTTCAATAGTCGATACCCTGTTAGTATTTAACTCACTCAGCTTTCATTTAGCTGACGGCGTTTATGCCGCTGGACATTTCTACGTTCCAGCGCACCCTGGTTATGACTATACAGGTGAAGGGCCTGCAGGAGAGGACTACTATAACGGTGACGGAGTCCCTGTGGAGGATTTCCCCGACGGAGGTCAGACTGAAGAAGACTACTACGCCGAGGACTACCTTTATGCCAACTGAAGACTAGACTAGAATTGTAGCTAATTGTCTTTACCATTTTAGAACCCTTTTTGTAGTCAGGCATATGTTGCCTTGACATTTGTACTTCCGCTGCCTTATATTTGATTCGAGACTCTGATATGTAATAGTTAGTAACTTCTGTTGACCTTATGTTACGTTGTGATCAGAACCTAGACTTCATTGTTGTTACACTATTACTTCTTGTTGCTTAGTACTGCGTGGTGTGGACAATCATGTGACTTCACCCGTCGCTGCCTTTGGACCCAAAAAGGAAATTTATTTTTCTCTATTTTTGCCGTTCCGGGGCGTGACACAACATGTATTAACACTATATTGAAATGCATAATGATTAAAATTGAACAACTCTAAGTCGTTTTTAATCTTTCTTATCTAATGAAAATGATTTATTGTTGTTCAGCTAATGGGTGACATTGTGGAGTACATTGACACACTGCCAATTGACAGTCGTTTGACATATCATCCTAAGAATATGGACGGAATACCCCATGGATATCATTTTGATGCCATGAATGGGTACAGCAGAGCACAATTTATTGGCATTTTAAAGAACTACGTGAATGGTGCACTTCAAAGACAAATCCCAATCGAGCCGATGAATATATTCCATTCTACACCAGCGGCAGTTTTCGGTATGTTTATTTTAGACTGATTTTGTTTCAACCACTGAAACTTTCTTTCTGCTTCGCCTGTTTCAACCACTGATACAAGACTTATTTTATTGTTGGTAGTTTTATTTAGTGTTGTTTAGGGTTATTATTATAGAGTATTATAATTAAAGAGAAATTGGACTTATTTTTATTGTTGGTAGTTTATTTAGTGTTGTGTAGGGGTTATTATTGTAGAGTTTTATAAAAAAAGAGAAATTGTATTCATCTAACTTATATCATTTATCACAATCAAGAGCCTTTTTTATATAGGCTTGTACATAATCATTTTATGTAGGGGCAGAGCTAGGAATTTTAGTCAGGGGGGCCTAGGCTATACGGGGGTTCGGGGGCAGCGCCCCCGAGGCGAATTTTTTGGGGTCTATTTATACATAATTGGCAATTTTTTTAGGGTCTGCTTGTATACAATTGCGATTTTTTTGGGATATGCTTATAATATGAATCTATTTTGTGACACGTAAATATTGTATAGTGTCTTTCAAAATTCTAGGGGGGCCTATTTCTAAAACGCATAAAATTCTCACAGTAAAAGTGTAATTTTCAAAATTCTAGGCACCTTCCCGTTTGAGTTGTATATACATGTATATCAATTGGCCCTTGTACCCCTTTGGGAGGCCTAAACATAAATTGAGGTGGGGGCTAAATAAGTTGAGGGGGGGGGGGGCTAAATGTAAAATACTAAAAAAAAAAATATAAGGTAAAATTTTAATTCTCAAAATCTCAGGGGGAGGGGGGGGGGGCTGGGCCCCCCTTGGTCCAATGCTGACTCCACCCATGCATTTATAGTTATCAATAATATAAATTTAAATTCAAATCCTTCCTAATATTCAGAATATCCCCCAAATCTGTTCCAATCAAATCATATCACAATATCTCCAAATTATATCATATCTTCCCAAATCTTTCATTCTTCCATATCTTCCAACACTCCCCCTCAAGTTGGCACACAGATACTTGTTGAAGTGTCCAACTTCCACACAAATATGGAAGACAATCTTATACCGAACTATCCTCTTTAAAACTCCACCTTGTAGACTGTTGCAGTGGCTCCTCTTAAGCAGTCTCTTGTCCACGTGCAACCCCTTCTTGGGTGGTCCATGTGTGGCTCCTCTTAGGCGGTTTCGTCATACAAACATCCAAAACTCCAAGATCATGTGGCAAAAGGTGAGATGTGCCCACTAATCCATCATGTGACGCATAAATAGAGGTAGTTGCCTTGTCTTCAACACTCCCCCTCAAGTTGAAAGGGGGATGTGTGTTCAAACACACCAATCTGTGCAGTGTAGCGGGTCCCTCTTCAGGCGGTCTCGTCGCCCGTGTGATATAGCAGGCCCCCTCCTCAAGGGTCTCGTCACCCGGTTATGTCTCCTTATATTCTCCCTCAAACTAAAGGTGGGAGTGAACACGAACACCGAAGTTTAGAAGATCAAAGAAAAAAATATTAAAGCCCAAAGCCAACCATGGCTTAAATATCTGAATTTTTTTGGAAAATTTAGGGCCATTCTGTAATTTCCAAAAAATTATGGGGCAAATCTATAAATTCAAGAAACTTTAGGGACTGATTTGAAAAATTAGAAAATATTGGAGCTAATTTGTAATTTCTGAAAATTTTGGGGCAAAAAGATTATTTAAAAAAAATGGAGGCAGATTTGAATTTCAAAGAAGATTGGGGCCTTACTAAAAAAATAAGAAAGCTTTAGGGGTGCAATTGAAAACCCAAAAAAAAAATTCGGAAAGTGTCCCGCTTGTTTTTAAAGCTGCTGGAGGGGGACAAGAGAGATGGGTTTTGGTCAATGAGCGAAAAAGAAAAAAGAGACTTAAAAAAAATGAATGGAAGACAAGCATGGTGGACCACTATTCAGACGTTTTCTCCCTCTTCTATCTTCTTCTCCATTTTCTTTTTTTCTCTCTCTCTAAACTTCCCTCTACAAAACAGAGGACCCTCTTTTCTCTTCAAAGCAGAGACAAACCAAGGAGCGACCACCTCTGGTCAGCACCAAACAAAGCTGCACAGATCTGGCAGCCCCCTCATTGCCACGAGAGACCACCAGAAGTCAAGCCTCTACCTCCCATGTTGCGTCGACAACACCCATGCCTCGCCAGAACTCATCAGAAACCATGTTGCACCAAGTCAGTCCACCACGGCAGAAGAACAGAGGCGGCAAATAGGGTTTCTTACCCGCCCCCCTCCTCTTTTTTTTTGGTTTAAAAACTCTCAATCTCATATTTGGGTTGACAGAAAAATCAAGAAGATGAAAAGATTCCCGTAATACGAAAGTCCCGGCGGGTAGCGGGCTGCACCCGCCGTTCCACCCGCCTTTAGTGGTGGTGGTTGCTGTTTTGTAAACCCTAACTAGGGTGGCTCTGATACCATGTAGAGTTTTGTAATTAAAGAGAATTTGTATTCATCTAACTTATATCATTTATCACAATCAAGAGCCTTTATATAGGCTTGTTCATCAACCACTTATGGTTATCAATGATATAAATTTAAATTCAAATCCTTCATAATATTTAGAATAATATCCTCCAAATCTGTTCCAATCAAATCATATCATATCTTTCCAATCTTTCATTCTTCCATATCTTCCAACAATTATTTCATTCATTGGTGTGACAAATTTTTTTCCCCCCATTTCACAGGTAAACAAGACTTGCTCGAGGGTCAAAATCCGAAACCCGTATACGTTTTAAGCCATCTATTTTGGCATATGGAGACATCTTTTCAGAGGGATTTGGTTCAAGTATCTTTTCCTATCTACTTGGCAATGTGGGAGCCCTGCCAGATAAAGCCCGTCAATGCAAATGACCAACAAGTTGGGATATGCCAAACTTTTTCCTTGTTTGAGAAATCGGAAGTCCGACAATGGAAGAGAAACCGTAGAAGCTGTAACAACTTGCATTTCATGTAAATTTTAATTTGCATTTCCATATTTAAATTGTTTGTACTGCCTTTATTTAAATTTCATTTTTCATGATTAAACTGTTAGTACTTGTTTTATTTCATATTGAAATTCTTATTGGGGTCAAAACTGCAATTTCTGTAAAGTTAGTAATGTCCGTGTGGATTTCAAAATCTGCATTCCAAAGACGGTGGAAATATTTCCTTTTGACTCAAACAGAATTTTTATAAAACCAGAAAATCATTTCCTTAGTTAAAATGAATTTTCTGTATTTTTATAACGAACACTGCGTCACGAAAACACCAGTTTATGTGCAAAACTGTCCACGCTAAGTTAAAATTTCACAGATTTTGGGATTTGATGTAAAGGTAGAAATGACATACACTTTACTTGCCATTTATGGCAACTAATCATTGGGTTGGGCATGTTTGGGAATGTTTAACTTGTGTGTGTAATTTTTGTGCCATAAGTTGTTATTCCCAAACAACTCGAGCTTGGACCCCTATACACCTACTTGGCCCTTGGTTAACTTTTGAGCCCATATCATCAGTGCATATACACATACGTATATATAATTGCTGTGTATTTTTGGAATTGAGAACTAAACCCAATTGTTGAGTGAATTGGAAGGATCTTGGCCCCCAAGTTTGTGTTCTCTTTATATATGCATATACACTTCACTCCCTCTCATTACACACACACCTTCTCCTTCTGCATTCTAAATCACAGAGAGTTAGTGAGAGCTTCCTATAGACAGAAATTTTAGAAAGAATAACTCTTCTCTCCATAGCCAATAGCTTGGAAGCTTGGAGATCATTTGGATTTCTTATTGCTATTCTTTCTCAACCAATTTCTCCTATCTACATCTCAGTGAGTATTTCAAACTCACTCTTAATGTAAAGTCATGTTCATTTACTATTTATATGTGTGTATTTGTAACCACCATCACTAATACCTCCATGGGAGCTTGAGTTTTGAAAATCATAATTTTTCAAAGTTAACCAAAATCCGTTTGTAGAACGAAATATGATAGATTACATGTCATATATGCTATACCCATAGTTTTAGAGCTTAATTCGTCCATATAAAAAAGTATGTTAAGAATTAAGTTTTGACAACTTTTAGTTTTTCATGAAATTCAAGAGCTATGGTTTGATTTATGTTTAATTGATGTCATATTTGTAATCCTTGTAAGGAAAGGGAGAGATCCATATACAACATGATATATATGCTAACAGATTCGAAAATGGGTCAAAAAGACCCCATTAAACTGAAACAGAACAGTTTCTACGAAGAAGAAGGAGCCTCAGCAATTAATCGCGCCACGATCGCGCAGGCGAGGATCGAGCGAGCGACCCGTGCGAGCGACCCCTCGGTTTTCTGGCCGTTGGAAAGTTTTATTAAATAAAATGAAAATAGGCAGGTCGTGCGAGCAAGGGTCGCGTGAGAGACCCCTCGCGCGAGCGACCCGCGCACGTGAGGTGTCTGATTTCAGGCAGAAAGAAAAGATTTTTATAATAAAATGAAAATTGGGCGGACCGCGCGAGCGACCTATCGCGCTAGCGGCCTGCGCGCGCGATCTGGCAGATTCTGGTTTTTGTCTGTTTTGTATTTAGGGACAGTTTGGTTTAACTTTTAAGGACTGTTAAGGTTCTGTTTGGGAAAATTATTAAAACAGGATCTTAATTGATTGTGTTTGAACGAATAGAACGTTGTATTATGACTTATCAATCCCCGTATGTACGTTGTTCCTTTCATTCAGCGTTTTGCTCATGTTTAAGTTCATATCATTCATGTGGGGTCAGTGGTACATGCATGTGGGTGGCGGTCAGTGTGGAAAGAGTATTGAGATTGAGATTGTGTGGTGGACACTCCCTGGTTATGGTGTACCAAAGTGTGACGTGTTGAGATTGCGGTTGTGGTTGTGGTTGAGATTACGGTGAGGGTATCTTTGAAATGCGACGGTGGCAAATATGGACACTCCTTGACGCCCATGGAAGCGTTAAAGTGTGTGACGCCGAACTTGGACACTCACTGGCACCCATAGTAGTGCTAAAGTGTGGCCTACGGACACTCCCTGATACCCGAGTCTGGATACTGCGTGAGGTTGCTCCGGTATTTGCATGGCGGATTAGGTAGTCAAAGCGTGAGGCAATGGACACTCCCTGGTACCCCAGACCAAAGTGTGAGGCAAACTGGACACTCCCTGGCGCCCCGTTGCTAAAGTGTGGCTATCTTAGTGTTTCAAAGATACCAGAGTGAGATAGTGGGTGGTTGTGTCTGTCGAGAGAAAAGAGTCGGCAAGATGAGATGGTGCATCGTCCTCATACACGGTCACATGTATGTGAATTTATCTTTTAAACAATATTGCGGCTGTTTTCTAAAACGAACTCTTTATCTTAAATATAAACTTGTGGATTTAAATGGGAATTGGAAAATGGTAAATGAGTATGTTTTACATTCGAAGTTATGTTTTTAATACTCACCAGCTTCTTGAAGCTGACGACGTTGATGCGTCCTGGGCATTCGTGTCCAGGCTTTTCAGGTTATAAACAGGAGGAACATTATGACTATGCTAATTGAGAACGGCTGCTTTTGGAAGAGAAACTGTTATCATCATTGCATATTCAAGTTATATGTTTTAAGTTTTAAACTATTTGTTTCATGAGGATGACTGTAATAGACACTAAGATATTGTTTTGTTTCAAGGCGGTCTGTGCCTTTAGATGACCCAGTGCTGTAATATTTATTAAGTTAGAAAATTTTATAAGCCTTGATTGCTCTGCTCTGATTATTATGTTTGTTGTTCGACGTTTGGGACGGAACCGATCCTTCAAACTGTCGCGACCTACGGGTCCATAAAGGAAATTAAACGCTTTCCTTATTTATGCTACGTCGGGGCGTGACAGAAGCTTTGTAATAGAGGCGTACTCACTTATGGATAACGACTACCCAGTATATAATGGCCCCCCTATACCGCACAAGGTAAATTGGTTGATCTAGCAAACACACCATTAGTTATTTAGTTCCCAATCAAATGCATGAAGTCGTTTTCCCCAAGCGTTCACCGATGTTTTAAAACTAGGATCGAACTAGGAGCTCATGACCTGGTCAATTTTTGATTTTTTTTTTCCTAATTTGTATTTTAAATTATAATTAGTATTTGCAACGTAATACGGTTGACCCGACTGTTGAACTAGTAACTCATGACCGGGTCATTTTTTTCGGTTCAAAGAACGGTCTGGTTTTCAAAACATTGGATTTGACCCACTTCTATCATATGAATCACTTGTTTGAGGCTATAACACACATACGCGAACACACACACACACATACACACATATATATATATATATATCAACTCTGATGTTTGTGATCACTTATGCAATCTGGCAATTGGATGCTTTATAAAATGCACGCAGTCCCTAATTAAATGCCCCTTGGATTTGGATTGGCCAGCTACAAAAGATCATGTAACATATTCTTCCTAATATTTTTTAGATTGTTAGCATTAAGAATTCAATCTTTGAGAAATCATTTCGTCAAAACAAAGAGATTTTCGTCATGACGAAAACCTCTCTTCTACTTCATTTCAGATAGTGTTGAAAAATTAAAGGCTCTCTAAAATAGAGAGCATGGTTGGAGTTAGCACTTAAAAATGACTAGCTATTGATGATTCTCTAATGCATAACGTGTCAAGTTTTGGAGGACATTCTGCTGTTTCCCTGCCTAAGTTTTTGAGTAAATGTGGCATCCGAGTGTAAATATCAAATATGTATGCTAGTGTAATTGGGGAATCTCTGTGTAACTCTATTATTTTAGTGCAAATGTGGCATCTAAATGCGGAAGTCAAGTATAACATCGTTAAAAAATGGTAGCTTGCTGCAAAGTGACATCCCAATCTAACTCCTACGGTAAATGTGGATCTACGTGTAACGACGTTATTTAAGTGTAACGTACGTACTGTGGCATCCAAGTATAGTCCAAAGTGACATCCCTATCTGACTTTTAGTGTTTTCGTCAACTATTAATTCACTAAGTGCTAGATTTTTTGCCCATGTGCAACTAACAGATCCTTAAGTACTTGATTTTTTTTTTTACATTGTTACGATAGAGGTTTCCCAAGAACCAGATTTGCCCAAAATACGAAAACAGTAGCTCATTAAGTACTAGGCTTGGTTCACAATGAGCGTTTTCGTGTATGCGTGTGTTGCTACCTTATTTATTTTTGATATTTACCTTTAGAAATTCAAATATGATCTAGAGGGAGTGGTGAATAATGATATAACATACGTCATACAATATATCAAAGGTATATCTGTATCAGAAGGGCTGTTATAACATCACAATTATTACTATTATTATTTTATTATTCCTGTGGATGGGTAAAGGGGGTTTCTTCCATTTGCTTTTACTAGCAAGGGGCAAGTTCAAAGAAAATCATCAAAAACAAATTTTCAAAATGTGATTATTTCTCCTTTTCAAATTTCAATTATCACGACAACATCAACACCAAAACACATGACGTTCAAGTAAAGATGGCATCTATTCACAATTGATCATTATGATGTTCTATCAGACCAAAATGCTCTCAATTAAATTTTCACACAATGCTCTACTCTTTAAGAGGACACTTAATTTGCAAACATGTTGTTTACCTAGCACGCCTCATAAAATTGGATAGTAGCCGTTTTGTCATGACGATGACCTCTTTTCTACTTCATTTGAAATAGTGTTGAAAAATTAAAGGCTCTCTAAAATAGGGAGCATGGTTGGAGTTAGCACTTCAAAAATGAATAGCTAGTGATGATAATCTAATGCACAATGCGTTGATCCCATCATTCCTCGGATGCAATAAGGGTACAGGCCTTTCTTCTCTTCAAATTTACATTAGGAGTCTCACCTTGAATTTTTTTCACAAGTCTCACCTTTGTTTTTTCATTTTTTTTTTTTTTGCTCTAGTTCAAGTTTAACGTCCTCAGAATTCTTTCTCACTCTTTGTATTGATTTGTTTTTTTTTTTCATTGCTCTAGTCGAAGTCTAACATGCTCAGGAGTCTTTTTTCTTATTTTCCGATTTCAAGACTACAACTCACATCCTTTGAGATAAGGTAAGTTATTGTATTAATTATATTTTTAGTCTTTGCTTAAAATTTTGGTGGAGAATCATATTGTGTCATGTTTTTAAATGATGTTTTTAACTTGATTGTTGGTAAGCTTATAATGGAATTTCTGATTCAGTCTATGTAGGAAGTACTTGCTCATGGGATTTAGCTTACCTTTTGTTGTTCCAGGTTTTAGGCCGCATGCACCGCAAGGCTAAATGAAGTTGGTGCAACTATTTTTTGAGTACTTCTATGTTAGTGTTTGTAATGTTTTGAAATTTTAATTAAGGGTATTGTGGTAATTTTGGTGGTCAATGTGTGGACCCAATTTGAACATATACATTTTAAATACCTAACATTTGGTCTTGTGATTCCACTTGGTATTTTTTTTAACACATGTGTGTGTATATATATTACATAATTTGTGTGTGTGGGTGGGGGGACAAGATGAGACTCACAAGTCAACTCCCAAACCACCCCCAACCACTCTCAACAACTCTCAACCACTCCAACCACTAAAGTTCCCTAGGAAGCTTCCTAGGAAACTTTCCCATTTCCTTCTCCCTGCCTTATATATTTGACTCTCTCTCTGTCTCTCTCTCCCCCTCATTTTCTTCTCATTTTCTTCTCTTATTTATATCTCTATCTCTCTCTATGGTTTGGAAGTAAACCCTCCAAACTACTTCAACCTTCAACCCCAATTTTGAGCCTCCATATACCATTGTTGGAGCCAAACTATTAGAGGCAAACAACTTCAACCTTCATCACCTCATCTAGGGCTTCCTATGGGTACTTATATTTTACATCCTGGGGATCTCTAGCTCACATTATGGACTAGAGGAAGAAGGGGGATTTCCTACTTTCTTAATCTTGAAGATCCACACTTGGGTTCTCTTATTTTCTCACTTGGATTCTCTATTTCATTTGCACATTTCCATTCTTAAGGGCAAGGTAGATTATATTGTCTTGATTCACTATGTATTTTATCTCTAATGTGTGATTTGTGTAAGGGTTGTTAAGGATTAAAACATAGCTTGTGACCTTGAACTGTCCCTTTCACTAATCTTACTATGTTGATTAAAATGTTAGTTGTTGAGTTGAAATTAAATTTGCTTAAGTGATATTATCTACTCCTTAATTGTTGATTAATTGTTTAGTTGCCTAAATGAATTATTTGCTTACTTGATTAAGTAGCCCTTATGCCTAGAAGTTGATTTCATATGTTCCTTGTTGATATTCTATGAACTTGAATTCATATGTTAGCATGAATTAGATTGAAGTAATTGGACTTGCCTAAATATGTCAAGCATGTTAATTACCGTTTAATATGATTAACATTTGCATTGGAATCATAGAATTCATGTGCATTGTTGCCAAGTGGGCACACCTCACAGCATTAGCATGGGTGACATTTGAGAAATCCCTAAGAGGGGATAATAGTAAATCCGACCCTAATAAAGGGGGATAAAAGTGTATAAGAAAATCCGGATGTGGGTTGTGTGGTGAGACAGGGTGGACGTACCTAAGAACGTGCCAAACTCCAACTTATATTCGACTAGCTATCGGAAAGTTGGTATGCTACATTCCCAGTAGGGGGTGGCTCACAGTCCGGTAATGAGGTGAGTGATCATGTGTGCATGGCCCGAGAGCTCATAAGTTGCATTGCCTAGGCGACATTCATGGCACCTCATGTTGCATATTAGTTATGGGATCCATATTGAATCTCTATAATATTTTCTACGAGCCGTCGTTCTCATAAAAACGACAAACCATTTTTCAGGGATTATCGAGTTGGGACAAGACCCAAGAATTACTCAACGCGTGACGTCACACTTTGAGGATTTCATTCAAGAAGAATAGTAGTTTTGAAAAATTTTCAAACTTCTAGTTTTGTCTAAAAAGATAATGTAATAAATTTGAATCTTGTAGTTTAAATTCCTTAATACTTGATTCGGGCACATGTTTAGCCCTTTACTTAGAAAATGTTAGAATTTTTGACTTAATGTAATCGGACTTGTAATTGGGACTTTGAGTCGCCTATGGGCGCATGTTAACATTAAATATTTATTCACTTTGATTCGGATACTTTTTAGTCTTTTAACTTAGATCCTTTTTATATCGATTGGTTCGGATGTTCCGTTGAGTTGTTTTGGTAAGTTTATCGTATGGCTACACAGGTTCTATACTTAGAAAATTTCTAAAACTTCTAAATTTTCAAAATCTAATTTGGTTTATACTTAGCCTGTGGATAGTCTACTATGGGAACAATATCACTTTTGATTTCTAAGGGACTGTTTGGTTGTAAATTCTCAAACCTTGATTTCATTGAAACTTTCAATTAAACCTCTTCGTCTTTTCTTCCACTCTTGATACTTCTTGCTTCCATTCTTTTAAAACTTCTTTGATAACAGAGTAATGTTGATTGATCATATTTGACTCATTTGGTCCTCATGGGTCAATTCTTGACTTTTTGACTTTCCTTTGGAATCCACGTAGGATTCTCTTATAACTTCCGCACTGTTTGGATTGGTCCACGTAGGATATCTTCTTCTTCTTAATCTCGTTCTTTGACCTCTTTGACCCATCCACGTGTCGTGGATTTTGGGGCGTTACAGTGTTAGTTTGGATTTATGGACAACTTTATTCATTTCAGAGTGCTTCATTTCAATTCTCATTTTTTACTGTGGTTATCATTCCATCTTCTTTTTGTTAATTTAGAATGATCTAACTTGTCTGATATAACCTTTTTTTTTCTTTTCTATATTGTTCTGTCATAGAAGTTCTTATTGTCAGGGTGGGAGGTCACAAAAAGATATTATGCCCAAGCGATTTTATTGGATCGAGTTTTAGAAATTGTTCATCAGGGAGATAATCCGTAAAAGAGAGGAAACACTGCCTGTTTTTTCTAAATATTTAAGGACTTGAAAAAAGTAGGAAATGAGTGAGTAATTGAATTTTGAGTAGCAAAACTTGGTATATTTTCTCAGGGCCTAATCCACCACTCTTTTGTTACATTGCTAAGTAAAAAGGCCATTTAGTTTTTTATGATTGATGTACCTGGGTCAGAGATTCATGTCCAACTGTTCTACTAAAAGGTTCTCTCTCTCTTTTGAGGGTACAAAATATCCCTCAATTAAAAAGGGATATCAAGAAACATATCCCTTAAATAAATTCTTATTAAATTCAAAACTTTAAGACTTATAACTCAATCTTCTTCCTCATTTTTCAAATTTGTAACCCTTCTTCGTTCCTATTTCACATTCACTGCAGAAAAAATAATAATAATAATAATAGTAATAGGGCATCTAAGTAAACATTGTTGATGAAACAAAGTATTTAAAATGCTAATTTTTCTAGAAAACTGTTTGAGAACACAAAGTGTTCAAATTGTTGATTTTTCCACAAAATTGTTTGAGAAATTTCACAATGTGTTTAATCATGCTGTATTTTCGAAAAACTGTTTGAGAAAATTCTTAAAGTGTTCAAAAATTCTAATTTTTCTAGAAAGTGGTTGAGAAATGTTTTAAAAATGTTGTGTTTTCCAGAAAGTTGTCTAAGAATATTCACAAAGTGTTCTTTTGGTTGATTTTTTTTTTTTTTTTTTCAGAAAACTGTTTGAGAAATTTTCACAAGGTGTTTAAAAATGCTACATTTTTTTAGAAAACTATTTGAGCAAATTCACAAAGTGTTCAAAAATACTAATTTTTCCAAAAAACTATTTGAGAAATTTCAAAAACTATGTTTTGAGATTTTAATAAACAAAGCTTTGAGAAAATTAACAAACTATTTATTACCTTGATAAATTTGAAAAGTCGACCAAACATGGCCAAAGAAAACTCAAAAAAAAAAAAAAAAACAAACAAACAAACAAACAAACACACACACACACACAAAAACAACGCCCATGTCTATATGTGTGTGGGTGTAGAACACACAATAACACACGTCTAAAAGTGTGTAGCAATATACGTATATATGCATATTTTTAGAGAAAATATAGAAGGTTAAACAACTAAAAACATCAAACATACATGTGTGTGTGTGTGTGTGTGTGAGAGAGAGAGAGAGAGAGAGAGAGAGAGAGAGAGAGATTGTATAGATAAGAGTATTCTGGAAAAAAAAAAATTGATTACATATATGTATGTATATAGAAGAGTCTTTTAAATTGCCAATTAAATCAAATTTGACTTACCAAATAAAAAGAGTGATACAAGGGATTGATATGATATCTTCCCTTATATCACAAAAAGGGTAAATCAATCCAACAAAATCTCATAAGGGACTTTTGACCAAGAGAGAAACGTGGAGGGGCTTTTACTACTATTGATTGGTAATTAGGGATTTCTGGTAAAAAAACTCTACCTGGAATGCCCTTTCTCATTTTGGCTTATCCAATACTCTTTATTGGCTTTTTGGAAATGCCCCCAAAATAGGATTAGATTCAGTCCAAGTCTAGTTTTTTTGTAAAAACATTATTTGGTGAGTGTTTATATAATACACATGAGTTCGTGCCCAGTCCAAGCCCAGCTTATGGTCTGTTTGGAATGGCATTTGTATTTTACATTCTCGCCAATTATAAATACATTATCATCTTCATTTTCAACTTATTTTCAAGATGCATTCTAATACAGTTTTTGCTTTCATCTACAAAACAAGTCTTTCTTGTTGCTGCTTTTAAGTTGGAGTAGGTATCTCGAATGTAAAGACGTTGATGGAACTCCATGTTCCTTTACTGTTATACCAAAAACTCCCACTCTATAGTGTTTCCATCCTCATATCTATCATTCTTTTTTCTTTTTCTTTTTCTCTTTCTATATCTAAACTAGATAAAAATTGTTCATATGATGCGGGAAAAAAGTTAACTTCCGTACCAAACGGAGCTATTTTTCTAAGCACCTTTAAACTTGAACCAAGCATGATTTTTTTTTCTTTCAAAACTACTTTACTCATAAGTACTAATAAGAACTTAAAATAGTTATACCGAACATCACCTAAGATGCTTAAAAAGAAACCCAAAGTGTCTTTTGCTAAGTAACTTTCAATTTAGGTTGTGTTTTTTTTTTTTAATTGTGCTCCTTATTGGAAGCTATATTATTTATTTTTTTTATGTTCTTTATATATGGAAGGAATGCTAAAAGACAACCAAATTTTTTTTTTTTAAAAAAAAAAGGCATTCTAGGCCTATCATATCCATTATAAAAAGATTTTGTCGAATAACTAATTGGGGCGGCTAGCCATATGTTCCTAATTTGGTACATAATAGACAAGCAGTTCACATGCTTTTAATTTCATCAAAATAACCCTCAATAGTCAAATAGTGTATGTTATGTATATTAATATAATATACATATAATATAAGGGCAGCTGGCCATAGGTTCCTATTAGAGACTTAAATAGGCCAACAATCCACGTGTTTTATTTTTGGTGCCAAAAGTCCCTATAATTTTTTGAGACAAAATTATCCATTTGACGTGTCTGACGCGCGTGTCAGATTTTTTTTTCTTCAAAAACTTTAAAATGCAATATCTCACAAACGACAACTCCGATTTTTATAAAATTAATATATTTGGAATCGCCAAACTGAGATCTTTAAAACAAGGCTCATAGTGCATATTAAAATCTGGAATTTTTTTTTTTTTTTTTAAATTTTACAACTCGTAACATAGTATCATGATATTATATTAATTTGAAGATGATATTGCCTTTAACACGATACTGTCTTTAATTTTTGCAATTTAAAACCATGATACTACCTTAAGCCATTTTGGACAGTGATATACTGACATAAGCCATAATAGGCATGGTCATAAAAGCAATGCCATAAGCCTTAAATGCAGTGACATACTCTTTCTTTGATAAAAAAAGGCAATGACATACTGCCTTAAGCCACAAAGACAGTGACATAATTCCTCAGATGGAATCAAATTAAAAATAAAAAAGACAGTGACATGCCTTTTTTTTCTAAATGAAAAAGGCGGTGACATACTGCCTTAAGCCACAAAGACAGTGACAAGATTCCTCAGATGGAATGAAATTAAAAATAAAAAAGACAACGACATACTTTTTTTAAAATGAAAAAGGCAGTGACATCCTGCCTTAAGCCATAAAAACAGTAAATTGTGCATATCAATCGAATTAGTAACATGATATTGCACAAAAGAAAAAGTAGCATATCATTGTCTTTTAAAAATATCATTTTGCGTATGTCACTGTCTTTGTCACGCCCCGTAGTAGCAAAATAGAGAAAATAAATTCATTTTTGGACCCATAGGCCATGACAGTCGAAAGTCACCACATTGTCCGTAACCAAAGTCTAATCATCAAAGTAATGATTCAAACCACGCATTGGAAAGTTCTAAGGTCGATATATTTAATCAGAGTTCAATACTAACTATTACAAAACCAAGAGTGTCTGCAGAAACATAAATAAAGTATCACGGCAACATATGCCGATTACATACTTAACTATTACAACAGTCCCTTAAACATAAAAATAAACTATCAACAGCAAGCTCCAAGTCTTCAGCTTGCGTAATAGTCAGCACCATCATAGTTTCCGTCATCGTCGGCGCCATCCTCGTAGCCCTTGTCCCTGTATGCATCTCCTGCACACTCAAAACCCTGGCTAGCTGGATATCGAATATCCAGCGGCATAAACGCCATCAGCTACGAAAGCCGAGTGAATGCAAACACTAACAGAGTATCTATAGATTTGCAGCATATATAATAACAACATTGTTAAAAGGATCATATAATCGTTCGTATGCATGTATGCACCAATTCAATAAATAACAATGGACATCGTCCCAACCAGTCCCAAACATATCATAGACTCTTGGGTCCACATTAATCAGACGCGTAATCCCATACCTACGGTCTGTCAAACCCCAACACATAGCCCTAACGTTCCGGCCAACCTGCCTTGATACAATACGCCACGAAGCTCTGATATACTACAATCAACATGCCCTGACATAATACGACACACAGTTCTAACATACTATAACACTCAACTCCACTATACGACAGCACTCAGCTCCATCATACCACTGCACTCAGTAATACCACCGCACTCAACAATACCACATCACTCAACAGTACTACAACACTCAGCAATATCACAGTACTCAGCAATACCACAACACTCAGTAATATCACAACACTCAGTAATATCACCCTATTATGGCACGCAACCCTAGTATGCTACTACGACACCCTAGCACCAATATGCTAAACTCGACACGAAGTCCCATATCACATAACCTTCCCAAACCCGAACACAGTCCAACTTCATCACATGTAAAACCGGATATATAATCCCGATCCTATCCCAGCACCTTAGGATCCCACACCCGATCCTATCCTAGCACCTTAGAACACAATCTAACTTCATCACATGTAAAATTGGACATGAAACTTCCACTGAATCTTCACCAACGGAATTTCTTTATTCCTCAGCTTATTAACTCCTAGATCCAAAATTCGTACTGGTCCTTCGTTGAAGAAGACATTGTTGTTCACCTCGATGTCTTCAAAGTTGATCTCATGACTCGGATTGTGGTCCAATGAAATGCGATGCTAGCTTTCCTCTCTTCTGTCCAAATCTGACAATTCCTCACACCGGAGATACTTTAAGTAACACGTGATCTCCAACACTAAATTCCAAGCTTCTGCAACATTTATCCGCGTAACTCTTGTGTCTACTCTGCGCCGTTCACATCCTTTCTTTTACGATTTGGATCTTCTCATTAGTTTCCCGAACTAATTCAGGTCCAAGCAGTTGATTCTCTCCAACCTCTGCCCAACACAAAGACGATCAGCACAGTCATCCATATAGTGCCTTAAAGGGTGCCATCGCTATGATCGAGTGGTGACTATTATTGTACGCGAATTCTATCAGGCAGTAGGTGAGTCTCCCAGGAGTTCTCAAAATCAATAGCACATGCTCAAAACATGTCCTCCATCACCTAGCTGACTCGTTCAGTCTGCCTATCGGTCTGCGGGTGAAAGGCTATGCTTAAGCTTAATGAAGTCTCCAAAGCTGTCTGTAGACTTTTCCAAAACTCGATAGAGATTGATAAACCGTGCACTCGCACGACTTTTTGTAGGTACATCCTGCTCAAATGCTCAACCGGGTACGACATACTATAATCGATGAAGTGCGCCAATTTGGTAAGTCGATCCACCACTACCCAAATCGCATCATGGTTTTCCTGAGACCTCAGTAAATCTACCACGAAGTCCATAGTTATATATTTCCGCTTCTATCCAAGAACTGGTAACGATTGTAGAAGTCTTGGAGGCTTTTGATGTTTCGCCTTCACTTGCTTACACGTAAGACATTGAGATACGTACTCTGCAACTTCTCGCTTCATTCCTTCCTACTAGAAGTTTCTCTTCAAATCTTTGTACATCTTCATACCTTTTGGGTGGATAGTCATTCGCGATTTGTGAGCTTCGTCCAATATATCCTTTCTAAGATCACATTCATCCAGTACACAGAGTTTGCCTCTACATCTGAGTGCTCCGTCTGCACTAATGCTCCAATTCTCTGATTCTTTCACTGCGTTTCTTACGAATCACTCCTGAAGTCCTTCATTCTTCTTCTATGCCTCCAAAATACGAATAATGAGGGTCGGTTGCACCATAAGACATCCAATGTGTTGCCCTTCACATAAATCTGAGGCCTGAATATAGAATTCAGCCAAAGTTTCCAATGCTTGCCACTCTTTGACCATAAGAGAAGCTACTGATATCCTCTTGGGTTTCTAACTCAATGCATCGACTACTACGCTCGCCTTTCCAGGGTGATACTGCAATGTGAAATCATATTCCTTCAGTAATTCCATCGAACATCGTTGCCTCATGTTTAACTCCCTTTGAGATAATAAGTATTTCAGACTCTTATGATCCGAAAATAGATTGAACTTCTCATCGTAGAGATAATGCCTCTAAATCTTGAGAGCAAATACAATCGCTACTAACTCGAGGTTATGCGTAGGGTAATTCAACTCATGCGAGTTTAAATGTCGTGATCCATATGCGATTACCTTCTCGTCTTGCATCAAAACACATCTAAGTCCTTGGTGTGATGCTACGCTATAAATGGTGAAGAACTGCTCACCACTCTTGGGTATCGCAAGCACTAGTGCTATGGTCAATCTTTCCTTCAATACCTAGAATGCACGTTCATGCTTGATAGTCCATTCAAACTTCAAATCATTCTTCATTAGTCCGGTAAGAGGAGCTGCGATCTTAGAGAATCCTTCCACAAATCTCCAATAGTATCCAGCTAGACCAAGAAACTTCTGACTTTCGTTGTGGTAGTTGGTATTTTCCAATCTAGAACCGCGTCTGTCTTTGATGAGTCTATGGCTATTCCATCTACTGAGACAACATGTCCTAAAAACTTGACCTCCTTCAGCCAAAACTCGCACTTACTGAACTTCGCATACAGTTGGTTATCTCGGAGGGTCTGTAGTGCGATCCTTATATGTTCTTCCTCGGTCTTTGAGTATATCAGAATATTATCTATTAACACAATAATGAACTAGTCTAGGTAGGGTCTAAATGCTCTGTTCATTAGGTCCATGAATATCGCTGGGGCATTGGTTAATCCGAAAGACAACCAAGAATTCATAATGGCCGCACCTCGTCCTGAAAGCAGTCTTTGAAATATCCTCGGGTCGAACCAACAGTTGGTGATATCTCGAACGTACATCAATCTTCGAGAAAGTTGTTGCTCCTTGTAATTGATCAAATAGATCATCGATTTTAGGGAGTGGGTACTTATTCTTAATCATGACCTTGTTGAGATTCCTATGGTCGATACAAAGTCGCTGAGTTCTGTACTTCTTTTTGATAAATAGCACTGGCGCTCCCCGATGCGACGTGCTGGATCGAACAAACTTGAGATCTTCTAACTCCTGCACTTGCTTCTTCAGTTCTTGCATCTTCGTTGGTGCCATCCGATAAGGAGCCTGCGATTGTGGTAAAGTACCAGGCACTAATTCGATACAAAAGTCAATCTCTCATTTAGATGGCAATCCTATGATATTCTGAAACACATCCTCGAAGTCTTGGACTACTAGGATCTATGTAATAGTAAGTTCTGAACTTGAGCTCTCGATAGCTGCTAGACAGCTAGTGAGAAAAGCATCACTAGAGAGGTTGCACTGAAAATCAAAAGGCTGACTTCCTGGTACCAAAAAGGTAATCATCTTATTGGAACAATCTAGTTTATCACGATACCTCGTAAGCCAATCAAATCCTAAGATAATGTCAAATTCCTTCATTGACAAAACAATTAGATCTGTAGGAAGAACCCTTTCCTCAAAGGTTAAAGTACAGTCCTTGCACACTTTTCCTAATCTTATGGTTACTTCCAAAGGTGATACCACATTCAGGGCCATATGAAGAGCCTGGGATACTAAACCCAATAGTTTAACACTTCCGATAGCAACAAACGAATTCGAAGCACTAGTATCAAATAGAACTTTAACTCAAGAGCTGAATAACGTAAGAGTACCTTCCATGTTCTACTGTTCAACCTCATCAAATCCTGCGTTCTCTAGGACGATAGCATTCATAAATGCATGTCCAACTTGGCCCTGAGCAATTGGTCCATTGTATGGTCTACGAGGTGCTCTACAGTCCTTGCTGATGTGGCTGTGATTTCCACAGTTATAACAGTGAATGTTCGACCGGTTATAGTTCTTGGGAGCTCAAAAATCTTAGCCACATGGCCTGGCTTCCCACAGTTAAAGCATCCGTCGGTATTGCTTCCAGTAGCAGCAGGGAGTCCTTGTGGGAGAGGTGCTTGGTTTGCAGCATAGCAGTTCTTAGGAAACGCAGGCTGTGGCTTCCTTTCACCGGTCTAGTGGCGCTTGTTACCTTGAAACTGCATCGGAGGTCTCGATCCTTGGTTACCCCTGAGTGGTGGTCGATTCCCAAAGCGTCCTTGCTCTCGATTGTTGACATCCTCATGACCAACTACCATTCCTACCATACCTTTGAAGGTTTGACCCTGATGATTCAGAGTCATCCGTTATAGTGGCAGCGAAAGACCTTGGTGATATTGCATGTTTTTCTTCTCTGGGGTATCGATCATATGAAGGGCAAAACGGGATAATCGTTCGAACTGCACCGTATACTCCCTCACGGTAAGGTTCTTTTGTGTTAGCTCAATGAATTCTCTCTCCTTCTTATTCCTTTCTATTTGAGGAAAGTAATTCTCTAAAAATAGTCCTTTGAATGTGATCCAGGGCATCCTTCTGGCCGCGTCTTCTCCTACGGCCACCTTCTCCGATTCTTACCAATCGGCGGCCGCATAAGTCAACTGAAATGTCACTGGTTGATGCTTCTCGATCTTGTTGCATCCCAGTGTATCGAAGATTGCTTCCATCTCTCGGAGCCACTGTTCTTCTTGTCACGACTCAGTATTCCCGTCAAACTTCTCTAAACAAAAATGGAAAAAAATGCTCTACGATTCGATCCTCAACTGGCCTTGGAGGTGGTCCATGATTATTACCGTTGTTCACATTAGGGTGGTTGATCCGTTCCATCCTACGCACAAAGGCTTCGAATAGTCCAGTTGGATCGGAATCTTGGGGTGCTGGAGGTGTATCTTCAATTTGCGCAGGACGGTTTCGGGTAGGCATTCCTGCCATCAATGCAGTAAGGTTTGATACTTATAAATACATCTATCGGTTAGTCGTTAACCCAAAAATAATCATAGAAAGTAATTCGCAACTAAACATAATAGTTATAACTATTATCACATTAATAGCAATGCAACTTATATGAACAACTTATAACCATTGCTTCCATCTCAAGGAATCTTAAGGTTCAAAACTTAAGAAATGTTGGACAATTGGTAAACGCGCTCACTAAACCTAGGCTCTGATACCAAAAATCCTGCCATGCCCTATAGTAGCAAAAATAGAGAAAATAAATTCCTTTTTGGACTCGTAGGCCATGACATTTGAAAGTCACCACATTGTCCATAACCAAAGTCTAATCATCAGAGTAATGATTCATACCATGCATTGGAAAGTTCTAAGGTCGATATATATAATCAGAGTTCAATACTAACTATTACAAAACCAAGAGTGTCTGCAGAAACATAAATAAAGTATCACTACAACATACACTGATTACAAACTTAACTATTACAGCAGTCCCTTAAAACATAAACATAAACATAAACTATCAATAGCAACCTCCAAGTCTTCAGCTTACGTAGTAGTCAGCACTAACATAGCCTCCATCATCATAGGCTCCATCCTCGTAGCCCCTATCCTTGTATGCATATCCTGCATACTCATAACCATGGCTAGTTGGACATTGAATATCCAGTGGCATAAACATTGTCAACTACGAAAGCTGAGTGAATGAAAACACTAACAGAGTATCTATTGATTTGTAGCATGTATAACAATATCATCATTAAAAGGACCATCTCATCGTTCGCATGCATATATGCACCAACTCAACATATAATAAGGGACGTCGTCCCAACCAGTCCTAAACATAACATAGACTCTTGGGTCCATATTAATCAGACACGTAGTCCCATACCTATAGTATATCAAACCCCGATATACAGCCCTAACATTCCGACCAACCTGCCTTGATATAATATGGCATGAAGTTTTGACATACTACAGTCAACATACCCTGATATAATACAGCACGCAGTTCTGACTTACTACAGTACTCAGCTCTGCTATACCATAACATTCAGTTCCTCATACCACCATACTCAGCAATACCACCGTACTCAACAATACTACATCACTCAGCAATATCACTGCACTCAGCAATACTGAGGATTGTGATATTGATTATGGTGGTGTCTGGTATGGAAGAAGGCCCAACCAGGACACGGTACCTGGTATGGAAGAAGACCCAACCAGTGTACGGGGTGCGTGGAAGAGGTGTGCCTTCCACGACATCGGTTTCATTTACCGGATGAATGGGTACCAGTTACCCTAGAGACTATTTCTATGTGTTTAGATGTTTAAAGCATGGATTGTAATATAAGCATACATTTAGAATTGTGCACTCAGCATATAGCTGAGCAGTGGAGATTTACTCCATTGCAGGTGATAAGAATCGAGGAAAGAAGAAGCGTGAGGAGTGAGGCCGAGGAAGGCCGAGGAATGCCGAGGGGTGTAGACACCCTAATTTTGACCAACCGTTGAATCCAGGGTTGGTTACTTCTGAAGACCGATAACGACAATGATCGGTGAAATTCGAAGATTTTCCAAAAGAAATCAAGTCCTTCGAAGATTTTTCAACTTAAATTTTTAAAATTAAGAAGAAAGAGAAGAATTGGGTGATTTGAGAAAAAAAAACCGGGTATGAAATGCGTATGAGAAAAGAATAGTCCAAAAATCAATTCCCAGAATAATTATATATATATATAGGAATTTTGAAAAGAAAAGAAAAAAAGAAAGAAAAAGAGAATTTTAAAAGAAAAGAATTTTAAAAGAAAAGAAGAAAAGAATTTTAAAAGGAAGGAAAAGAATTTCTTTGAATATCCATATAATCTATAAAAGTATATTTTATAAGGTATAAAAATAACTTATATGAATAAATGTATATATGTTTGAAAATAAAATAAAGGATTCTGTTGGCTGTGGCACGCGGCACACACGGCATCGCTCACTGAGTGCCGCGCTAGCAGTCACTGAGTGCCGCAGACAACTCAGTGAGTGTCGCTCGCTGTAACAGACTATTTTTTTTAAATACGTATGGAATATTCTTGCACATGGGTTTTCACCCAAAATTACCCAATTAACCCTTGAATGAGAGGTTTATATAAGCAGACCTTCATCTCCATTGTGAAGGACTTGAATCATTTTCTCATATATACAAGAGATATACATTGAAATATAGAGAGAGAATTGAGAGAAAACAAGAATTTCTTAAAGAAAACTTTGAAGAATTTCAAGAATTTCAAGAAGAGATTGAAGAATTTGGAAGATTTTCATCCAACAATCAAGAATTCCCTAAGGTTATAAGAAGAGGTAACCTCCCAATCTTATAGAAAATTAGGCTAATTCAATCACAAATTCATAGTTTTAGGATCTTTACACATTTTCAAAACCTCTCTTCTTACCTCATTTCATCACACACCACATAGGATTTGTGATTGAATTTTCATGTGTTATTCTCATTGATTTGGCTCTAAATAGAGCTTTGGATTTAAGATTAAATGAGTCTTGACATGAATTTTTCAAGGAACTTTTGATTTCATTTAGTTTGTTTAGTTTCTTCTCATATGATCTATGAGATCTTCAATATCTCACTAAATCTCTTTGAGTTTGATCCTCTAGTCTCCTATAATCCTATGATTTATATGGGGAGTAGGTTGATCATTGTTACATCCACACAAGCTTGGATGGATTCAAGTCTCATTTCATGACTTGGAGATTCCAAACTTGAGAATCTCATAGAGTTCCCTCTATACTCTATGAAGGTTCATGTGGATTCAATCATATTTAGTCTCCAAGGACCTATGATTTGAGAGAAGATTTGAATAGAATGGATCTAAATCCCTTAAGGAACATATGTTTGGGAGAGGGATTAGGTATAGTTTGAGTTTAATTAAAGTTTTGAATACCAATTCTACAAATGGTGCAGTGAGTTCACTAACCAATTGTGATCAAAGATTTCTCATAAAAATCATGGTCCATTGGAATTGAATGATACCAATTAGAGAGTGTTCATAACTCATATATATCACTAGAATGTTTGTTTTGATGAAATCTTACACTTAGGATGTTTTGGCCTCATAATTTGTAAGTGGGTTGTTTTCTGTCCAAAGTTTCAAAACAATAAGTTCGTTTTAAAATGAGTAAATCAGAGCCTTAATAAAGTTTTCTTAACCTCAAATAAATTTTTCTAAGTAGTTCAATGTGTTAGGAAGATACCCTAAAAAGATCAAAGTGTTTCTCATTTTTTTTTTCTATTTTTAGAAAATCATACAAAAACTCCGGACAGAGGGTTGCAGATTCCTGAGTGATGTCTAGTGTTTTCCTCATTCCCAGAGATCTTACCATTGGATCTTTGATTTTCTTTTTGGGTTAGAAACTAGCTCTCAGAGGTTTAACATACTCAAAAATCATTAAGATCCAACCGTTGGAAGTATTTTATTTATATTTTTGAAAGTCTGGTCTGCTCTCTATAGATCCTGAAATTCAGTCACTGTTTCGAGAAATCTTGTCAAACTTAGCTTAAATGGTCTCTTAATGCCTTAGGACCCACAACATGTTTCGAATGATGATAATTAAACTTAAATCCAGAGGCTAAGTGATCCAATTCGATGATTAGTTCATATCTCATTCTTGTTTATATCCATGCATTCATCCATGTATATTGATACTTGTATTTAGGATCTAGTTGTGGCTTAGGAATGATATTTTACCATTAGCAATTTTACACCATTTTAGACATGCTTTTGCAATGTATATATACATATGTATTAGTTGAGGGCATGCTTAGATTAATAATTCGATTAAAAAGGATGTTGAGTAGAGGCCTATCATGAGATAGGATAAAAGGGGGTATTTTAGTCGACCGGGCTCCTTCCCCTCTCATTCCATAATCCCCGGACCTAGTTTAATCTTTGGTTTCGCAAAAGATCAGTTTGCTTTAAAATGGTTTCTTAATTTTTTCCTTTACAAATTAAGTGGCGACTCTTTACATTTTAAAAAGTGGGCCCAAATGCCGGTATCTATAGGGGGACACTCTTGTTTATACCTTTGTTTTCTTTCCAACTTGTAATGAGAATTGGAATTAGTAGCATGTTGTAATAGAATATTGTTACGAGCTGGATTAGTACTTGGAATCCTTAGTAAACACTTTTGTATATAGGTTTTGAATCGTGATTTATTATTGTGTTGATGTTGGGAATTGGTTTGGAGACCCTTGGTTTAAGATGCTGAAGAATTGGGCAATTCTGAGAGGGATTAGTCAACTGGTCCTTAGTTCAGTCAACTGGACCCCTGTGTTCTTGAGTTGTTTCTTTCAGTTTTCGAGGTCTTCAGTCGACTGAAAGAGGTATCAGTCGACTGGTTTATGAACGAAAACATGGCATTCTGTATGCATAGTGCCCAGTCGACCGGACAAGATACCAGTCGACTGAGAATTTGAGACACCAGTCGACTGGGTCCCTGACAGAGTCGACTGGACGAGGCCTTTGGACTTTTTATACTTACTGCTTTTGATCTCTAGTTGATCGGAGCCCCGATTCAGTCGACTGGAGCCCTATTTTCAAAACTGAATTCTTTTTGGAACTGTTTCAATTGGGAAAAACTTTTTCTATTTCTGATTTTAACAGATTTTACTTATGTTTTCTGCAACTATTTACTTTAAAGGAATTGGATAAGCCTTGGTGGCGCGCCACATGTCCTATTTTCGCGTGTAGCAGGATGGGTCGTGACATTTAGTGGTATCATAATTATAAGTAACAAAACTTTGGTAACATTCAACGACGAGTGGAGTGTGAGTGATTTGACACATGTTCTAGTTGCATCCATACATGGTAGAGATGTTTGATGCATATGTATGTTGTTGTGCATACATGATTTTGGTTATTGGCATATATGCATAGTGTTTATGCATTGAGAGTAACAGGATTGTAACCATGAGTGACGATAGAGAATTATCGCCACATACCCGACGTATGAATGAAATGACAGAAATGATTGAGAACATGGAGGATATGATACGGAATATAGCAGAGCGTTTGCCTCTAACACCTCCATTTGAAGCAACACCGTAGTTGTAGCACATGCAGCTAAGAATAGGGGAATGAGATCTATGTTCGAACAGTTTGCTAGAAACAAACAACAGAATTTCAGGGAACGGCTGACACAACGCTGGCGGAGCATTGGATCATGGACATGGAACAAATTTTTTGATCTATTCTGATGTCAGATAGGGAAAAGATTGATAATACAAGTGGTATATTGAAGGGTGAAGCTCAGAACTAGTGGATAAATGTTTTGGATCAAGGGGTACCGATTACGTGGGAAAGGTTCAAGGCAGAGTTCAATTGCCGATTGTTTCCGAGGGCTGCCCACAATGCGAAAAAGTGAGAGTTTGATAATCTTAAGCAGGGAGATATGACTGTGATTGAATATACCTCTAAGTATAATGTGTTATTGCAGTTTGGTAAAGGTTTAGTGCCAGAGGAGGAAGATAGGGTAAGAAAATTTAAAGAAGGCTTAAGTGACAACATTCGTCTAAGGGTGGAGACCTACGAACATTCAATCGTGGCAACGGTGCAACAAACGACACTTATAGCCAAAAGTGGGATGGAAAGGTCGAGGCAGAATTAGCACAAAAAGCGAGGTTATGAGGGTGGTGATCAGAAACAGGGTGGATCTTTTTAGAGGCCATTTTCACAAGGCTCTTTTTCTAGCTTTAGTGATTCCCGAAGAGTACCCAGTAACATACCATTGTGTCCACTTTGCAACCGACCACACACTGGCCGATGTTTTTTGACTAACTCCCAGAGTAAGACTAGAGGGGAAAATAGTACAAGTTCTGCATCCTATCCGCAACTCAAGTGTTTTGATTGTAGTACTTTGGGACATCTAGCAAAGGATTGTCTGAGGAAGCGTTCTCAACAAAGAGCGAGTTCCATGGCTTCTAGTGGTTCAAATTGTCAGTAGTCAAATGAGAGGAGACCAGAGATAGAACAGCGTGAAGGGAGATCTTTTTAGATGAACCCTGGAGACGTGGCTGCTACTGATACAGTGGTCTTAAGTATGGTGCTTGTATGTTCGCACTTAGCACGCATACTCGTTGATTCGGGATCTACGCATTCATTTGTAGGGGTAGGCAAACAGTCGGTTCGGTTTCGAACCGAAAAGTTCGGTTCGGGTTGTTCGGTTCGGGTTGAGAATTTCGATACCGAAATCCGAACTGAAATAAATTTTTAAAATATGGTTCGGTTTCGAAATTAAAGTTCGGGTTCGGTTCGAAACTTCGGGTTGAAATTCAACCAAAGTTTTTTTTTTTCATTTTTTAAAATTTTTATTTTTATAAACTTTTTTATTACTCAATAAAGAGAAAAAATGTCCTTCAAGTTTCAAGATATCCATTTGGTAATCAAGAATATTAGTTAAACTAATGAAGTACCCTGGATCTTAAAAAAAAAACCATTTGGTAATCAAGAACAAAAGAATAATTCAAATAGTTACAGTTTGTATTTTGTTATTACTCACTAAGAGAAAAAAAATGTCTTTCAAGCTTCAACATGATATTTGTAAAACTAATGAAGTACCCTAAATCTATTTATAAAAAAAATAATAATAAATAAATAATAATAAATAAATAAAAATTTAAAAAAAAAAAAAAAAAAAATCGGTTCGGGTTCGGGCTGAAAAACGCTACCGAAAACCGAACTGTACTTAAAAGTTCAGTTCGGTTTCGAACCGAACTTACTTTGGTTCGGGTTCAAACCAAACTGAAATTGTTTGAAAGTTCGATTTCGGTTCGAAAGTTCGGTTGGCCCGAAATGTGCCCACCCCTATTCATTTGTGTCACATAATTTTGTTGAACATTTAAATGTTAAGTCCACACCACTAGGATATGATTTTTCCATTGTCGTGCCGCTTAGTAAACTGGTAGTAACGTTCACAATATATAAGAACTGTGAGATTAAACTAAGTGAGAAGTTGATGACTATGAATCTTATACCGATTATTGTGAACCATTTCGATGTGATAATAAGAATGGATTGGTTATCTCTTAACCAAGCTACCATAGAATGCGAACGAAAAGAGGTAAATTTTCGATCACTAGTGTATGGGGACTTTTGTTTCCAAGGATGTGGGGTTATACCGCAGCCGTACATGATTTCAGCTATCCGAGCGGGTAAGCTGTTAAAAAAGGGGTGTCAGGGATTTCTATGTTCAGTGATTGATACTGCGGCGACCGAATTGAAAGTAGAAGACATTTCCATAGTATGAGAGTATGCGGATGTTTTTCCAGATGACTTGCCTGATGTTCTTATTGAGCGGGAGATTGAGTTCACCATTGAGATAATGCCAGACTCAAGACCCGTATCACAAGCACCATATAGAATGGCACCTGTGGAGTTGAATGAATTGAAAATCCAATTACAAGAGTTACTTGACAAAGGTTTCATTCGACCTAGTATATCGCCGTGGGGAGCTCCAGTGTTATTTGTGAAAAAGAAAGATGGTTCAATGAGAATGTGTGTGAACTACCGAGAACTAAACAAGCTGACTATCAAGAACAAGTATCCATTGCCTAGAATTGACGATCTATTTGATCAACTTCGTGGAGCACAAGTATTTTCAAAGATCGACTTGAGATCAGGCTACCATCAGTTGAAAGTAAAAGTCGAAGATGTCGAGAAGATAGCTTTCAGAACGTGTTATGGATACTACGAGTTCCTAGTAATGCCATTTGGATTTACGAATACACCAGTAACGTTCATGGATCTTATGAACCGAGTCTTCAAGGACTACTTGGACAATTTTGTGATAGTGTTCATCGATGATATTCTTATCTACTCACCGAGTGAATTAGAGCACAAGAACCACTTGAGGTTGACACTTCAGAGATTGCAAGAAAAGAAACTATTCGGGAAATTTAAGAAATATGAATTCTGGCTATCTAGCATTACTTTCCTTGGTCACGTAATTGACAAGAATGGGGTTTCCGTTGATCCTCACAAGGTGGAAGCTGTATTGCATTGGCAAAGACCAACTTCAGTGTCAGAAATTTGAAGTTTCTTATGATTAGCTGGATATTACCGCCAATTCATTGAGAACTTCTCGAAGATTTCACTACCTATCACAAGGTTACTTTTGAATGGAGTCCAGAATGTGAAGGCAGTTTTCAAGAGTTGAAGTCTCGATTGACGAGAGCACTTATTTTGACTATACCATTCGGAACCGAGGGGTTTATGATCTATCGTGATGCTTCGCATCAGGGGTTGGGATGTGTACTTATGCAAGGTGGCAAGGTGATTGCTTATGCTTCAAGACAGTTAAAGACACATGAAGTTAATTATCTAGGTCACGATTTGGAATTGGCCGCTGTAATTCATGCCTTGAAAATTTAAAGACACTACTTATACGGAGAGAAGTATGAGATTTTCACAGACCACAAGAGCTTGAAATATATTTTCACCCAACGGGATTTGAATATGAGACAGAGAAGATGGTTAGAATTAATGAAGGATTACGATATTTCGATTGAGTATCACCTGGGAAAGGCTAATATAGTAGCTGACGCTTTAAGCTAGAAGACGACAAGGAATTTAGTCGACAAGCTAACTCAGTAAAAAGAATTGGTAAAAGAGATGGAACGTTTGGAGTTAGATGTGATTTTAGAGATGAATGATGGCGATCATAGCTCGCCCAGATATTATAGGTGAACTCAAGGTAGAACAATTTAACGATCTTTACTTGTATAAGATGAGACACGAGATACCTTTGGGGAAATGACCTGGAGTTACGTTGCACCAGGGAGTATTAATGCTTGGGAATCATTTGTGTATACCAAACGTAAAGGACTTGAAAGAGCGACTTTTGGAGGAGGCTCACAGCACTAAATATTCAGTTCATCCAGGGAGTTACAAGATGTACCGGAACTTGCGAGAGAACGTTTGGTGGAAAGGCATGAAACAAGAAGTTGCCAAGTTTGTTTCAGAGTGTTCAGCATGCCAGCAAGTCAAGTAAAGGCAGAAAAATAAGTACATGCAGGACTACTACAACCATTACCAGTGTCAGAGTGGAATTGTGATGAGATCACAATGGATTTTGTTTCGAGATTTCCACGATCGATTAACAGGAACGACAAGATTTGGGTTATAGTTGACAGATTGATGAAATCAACTCATTTTCTACTAATTAAGACGACTAAGCCTTCGAAGTTAGCAGAGCTATATATGAAGGAGATTGTGAAACTACACGGGGTTCCAGCAGTGATAGTATCGAATCGTGATAGTAGTTTTACATCGAGATTTTGGGGAAGTTTACAACGAGCTATGGGTACTAAGCTGAGTTTTAGTACTGCATTTCATCCTTAGACTGACAAACAGTCAGAGCGTATGATTAAGACGTTAGAGGATATGCTTAGATTTTGTGTTCTAGATTTTGGGGGTGATTGGGAGAAGCACTTACTATTAATTGAATTTGCTTACAACAATGGTTTTCAATCGAGTATCGGAATGGTACCATATGAAGCGTTGTATGGCCGTAAGTGCCGATCATCGATTTGTTAGATCGAAGTTGAAGAGAGAAAGTTATTAGGGCATAAGATAATAAAGTTGATGACTGAGAAGGTGAAGTTGATCCAGGAGCGACTTAAGGTGGCTCAGAGCCGTTATAAGAGTTATACGGACTCTAAGCGACGACCTATGGTATTTGAAGTAGGAGATTTTGTGTACTTGAGAGTATCGCCTTCTCGAAAGGCATTTGTACGATTCAGAAAAAGAGGAAAGGTTAACCCAAATTTGTAGGACCGTTTGAGATCCTAGAGAGATTAGAACCAGTGGCTTATTGATTAGCCCTTTCGTCGGAGTTGGAGCATGTGCACAATGTTTTCCATGTATCGATGTTGAGACGGTATATGTCAGACATGAGTAAGATCAAAGTACCGGAACCATTGCAAATCCAAGAGGACTTGACCTACATAGAACATCCTATAGAAATCTTGGATAGCAAAGAGCAAATAATTGAGAACAAAGACGATTCTGATGGTGAAAGTGCTATGGCGTAGTCATACGGTTAAGGAGGCTACATGGGAGAATGAAGAAGAAATGAGGAATGAATATTTGTATCTTTTCGACTCATGAGGTAAAGTTTGGGGCAAACTTCCTTTTTGGAGGGGAGAGTTGCCACACCCATTCTAGAAATTTCATGGTTTTATCATTTCGTATGTGAGATTTTGAGCATTATTAATGTTATTTAATAATGGTGGGTGAGGTTGACTATGGGTCAACGGTAAGGTGTCAGTATGGACACGGGAACTTGAAAGTTCATTTTGCATCGGCACGATTAAATGACATTTATGTGATTTATATGTTATATGAGATATCTGGTATTTTGTGAATAGTAAATTTACCTGTGTAGAGTAAATTTCTGGTAGTTTGATATTGTTATATATCATTTTGAAGACAGTGGTGAGAACGTGAGTGTTCACTGCTTAAAAAGGTAGGTAGAATAGAGATTCCACGAAATTTTGTTTTGGATCCTTATTTTGGACCCAAACGGAACTTAGTCGAAAACTTTCATAACTTTTAGTTTTCACTCGTGAAATAATAAAGTAGACATTTAAGACGTTTCGGGAGATAATTAGGAGTTGTGAAGAACTCGTGGGGAGATAAGCGTAATTTCCAAGTCTCTTGCCTATAAATAGTAAGCTTGGGATTTTATTAGTCAAATTTCTAAAAATATCCAAGGACGAGAGAGAGAAAGGGGATTTTGTTGCCACAAGCTTCACGACGCCGATCGACGACCGTTCATCCGTCAGTTTTCTCCAGATTCTAGATTTGGACTCCTCGAGGTAAGAGCTTCGTTTTGATACCTCTTAGGCCACGTTTGGCAAACTTTTTCTGAAAATCTAATTTATAGGAATTTGGAAAAAATCCAGTAAAACTTGTAGGAATCACGTATAATCTGAGATTCGACGTTTATTCAGACCTCTAGTCGATCCTTTAAAGTTTCGGAGATATCGCACGAGGTATGAATTCTAGATCTATGAAATGTATGGAATTTTTATGTTTTGATATTTTGGATCTGGGTAAAATTCATGTATTAATTAGGCCGGTTAATTATGCACGCGAAAATGTTAGGAAAGCATGTATATCTGTGTATGTAAGCATGTTAGGTAGCTACTTGGGTCAAAGGGGAGTTTGGTGCAAATTCATCTGGGGTTAAGCTCCTCGAGCCTTGAGGATTGTGATATTGATTGTGGTGGTGTCTGGTATGGAGGAAGTCCCAACAAGGACATGGTACCTGATATGGAGGAAAGCCCAACCAGTGTACGGGGTGCGTGGAAGAGGTGTGCCTTCCACGGCATCGGTTTCATTTACCGGATGAATGCGTACCACTTACCCTAGAGACTATTTCTATGTGTTTAGATGTTTAAAGCATGGATTGTCATATAAGCATACATTTAGAATTGTACACTCATCATATAGATGAGCAGTGGAGATTTACTCCATTGCAGGTGATAAGAAGCGAGGAAAGAAGAAGCGTGAGGAGTGAGGCCAAGGAATGCCGGGGGGACACTCTTGTTTATACCTTTGTTTTCTTTCCAACTTGTAATGAGTATTGGAATTAGTAGCATGTTGTAATAGAATCTTGTTATGGGTTGGATTAATACTTGTAATCCTTAGTAAACACTTTTGTATATATGTTTTGAATCGTGATTTATTATTGTGTTGATGTTGGGAATTGGTTTGGAGACCCTTGGTTTAAGATGCTGCAGAATTGGGCAATTCTGAAAGGGATCAGTCGACTGGTCCTTAGTTCAGTCGACTGGTCCCCTGTGTTCTGGAGTTATTTCTTTCAGTTTTCGAGGTCTTCAGTCGACTGAAGGGGGTATCAGTCGACTAGTTTCTGCACGAAAACATGGCATTCTGTATACATAGTGCCTAGTCGACCGGACAAGGTACCAGTCGACTAAGAATTTGAGGCACCAGTCCACTGGGTCCCCAACAAAGTCGATTGGACGAGGCCTTTGGACTTTTTAAACTTATTGCTTTTGATCTCCAATCGACCGGAGCCCCGATTCAGTCGACTGGATCCCTGTTTTCAAAACTGAATTCTTTTTGGAACTATTCCAATTGGGAAAAACTTTTTTTAACTCTGATTTTAACGGATTTTACTTATGTTTTCTGCAACTATTTACTTTAAAGGAACTGAATAAGCATTGGTGGCATGCCATGTGTCCTATTTCCGCGCGTAGCAGGATGGGTCGTAACATTAATATCACAACACTCAGTAATATCACCCTATTATGGCACGTAGCCCTAGTATGCTACTACGACATCCTAGCCCTGATATGCTAAACTCGACACGAATTCCCACATGACATAACCTTCCCAAACCTGACACACAATCTAACTTTATCATATGTAAAACCTGACACTTAGTCTCGATCCTATCCCAGCACCTTAGGATCCCACACCCGACATCATACGATCTTAGCGACCGCATTCATACGCACAAATATAAACAACATTGACACCTGCGGTCAATAGACCCACTACCATGCACGTCGGCTTCTTAAATTGGTTTAAACGCATTATCTCATCATTAAACCAATGGTTCCACTGTTCAATTCATTAAGTCCATTATTCACATGTGTATTATTCCAATACAGCTTCTAACCATCAACACACGATAACATACAGCTTAGCAGTTCATCGGATATAAACAACCTAAACATTTAACATTTTGTCAAGTTTGATCGAATGAAGTTACTTCAATCGATTGACAAAAGTAAGGTTCGATCAATTGAGAAATGTTCGATTGATCGAGATCGGTCTGTGTTCAATCGATCGAAAGCAGTTCAATCAATTGAGACTACATCATCTTCCATAATTGAACTAAACCTTCCTCGTACGTTCAGGGTCTGTTCTTTCTTGCCGAAACACATATATAGCAACATATCTACGCTACAGAGTGAGAATAGACACTTACCGTTAACGTCGGTGATGCCGGCGAGCTCGGGGTGGCCGCGGGTGGTGCTCTTAAGGTGGTCTCCTTCTCTCTCCTTTCTTCTTCTCTTCCTCTGTCTCCTCTCTTTCTCTCCTTCTCCCTGTCTTCTGCTTCTTCTCCTCTTCTTGCAGAGAGTGTGTGTATGTGAGTGTATTTATATATATAATCGGGTGTGTGTGTGTATATATGAGTGTATGTATATATAAACTATATATATCTCTAAAGCTCAGCAAACCAAATGAGTGTGTGTGTGTGTGTGTGATATATATATATATATATATATATAGGTAAAGGAGGGAGCAGGTGGCAGCTCTACATATACTAACAATAACATGTTCGATCGATTGAAGTAAGTTCGATCAATTGAGAACAGGTCGACCAGGGTTCGATCTATTGAGATGGGTTCAATCACTTGAGAAAAGGATCCAAGTCATAATTCAGTTCGGCAGAGGTTTGATCACTCAAAGGACGTTCGATCGATTGAGAATATTAAAGTTCGATCGATTGAGAATGCTTTGATCGATGGAAAGTGAAATACAGGAAGGATAAATGCAGGTATATTAAATCTCATTTATATCAAAAGGGTATAAAAGTACATTGAAAATACAGGGTATTACAATCTTTTAAATTAGAATGATAGCAACATCAGTGCCATTTAAACTGTAATGGTAGTGATAATGATACCATTAAATTATAAAACTGTAAAATTTGGACATTTTTAGCCAATGTCACTGCCTTTTAAAATACAATGGCAGTGACATTAGAGTTATCAACTATTCAAGTCACTATCTACAATTACAAAAAAGAAGAAGAAGAAGAAGAAATCATCTAAGAGGACTAGGGGCAAGAGCTCACTATTGATAATCCACTCAATTTATTAGACTGAGGTGTAATCTGATGCTATTAGTTGGTGTAGTCCACGTAATTAGTAAAAATGCAACAAACACATTTTGTAGTTGGGAATCCCACCACTTGAGCAAGAAATCAATGAGATCTATACCACGGTCTTCACATCGTCGTCCCCTCGTCACCACTGCCCACAGTTTGCTTTGTTCTGTCCAAGGATACAGACTAATTCTATTTTCCAGCTCCCGCTCATCATCCATGGCTTCCACTACCTTCTTATTTCCAGATCTATACATTTGTTTTCCTCTCTCTCTCTCTCTCTCTCTCTCTCTCTCTCAGCACGGAGGTTGGCGATGGTGGAGAATCGGAGATGTGGCGGCTATGGTGGTAGAAATGTTGGAGGAGGTGGAAGCGACGACTAAGAGAGAGATGAGAAAAAGGGAATATGGTTGGAACCCTAGATTAGCCAATTAAGGAGGGTAATTATGTCAATAAGTTTTTTAAAAATTTAAAAATGGACTTATCATAATTTTTTTTAAATCTCCATATCCTTCTTAAGCTAAAAATAGACAGGCTAAACTTATTCCTATATATGATCCTAATCAGGGTCTTCTAATTAATTTCCCCTATGATATACATACGAGTGTATTAAGAAAATAAGAGAAACAATATTTAAACTAAAACAGTTTTTTTTCTTTGTATTTCCCACGTTTTACTTTAAATAAAACATGTGCGTGAATTCAATGTGCCAACAGTCATATTCCAATTAATCTCCCAACGGACCTTTAGGCCCAACGTACATATTTGGTGCCTATATAAGGCTGTGCTTGTTTAGAGAAAAAATACACAACAAACAAAATCCATTAGTATTCTTACAATGAGCTAAGATCCAAAAGCTACCTCCTAGCTAGATTTTTTTTTATATATTTACATGGATGCAGACTGGATACACGTACACCCCATATACACACGCACACCCCAACTCTAACCCAACCCTAAAGCCCTACACTGGTCCACAGCAAAGCAATTAATCCGAAAAGGTGTTTGGTTTTCCAATTTATTTTTGTGCAAAAATAAATTAAGACAGAGGTGACTTCTGGACTGTTTTATACTGGGAACGGCGTGACATATACGAACTGCTTGCACGTTTTGGGCAGAACCGCGAAATGTCTTAAAGAGAGCGAGACCCGCGACTCAGCCCATGATTTGTTAAAGAGGCTACTAATCCGGTAATTCCGTTCTAATATTATTTACATGTTCCAACAACGTCTCTCCTTACTTTCAACTAACTATCTGCTCGCTTCTCAAAATAATTTTTTAGCTTTCAATCTTGAAAATACCAGAACTTTCAAACTACACATCGATTTTCGATAAAATTTATATATTCGTGATTTACAAAACAAGATGCATATTGACTATTGAATTCTTTAAAAAAAAAAAAAAATCGAAATTTTGCAGCTCAAAAACGGAGATCAAATTTTTTTTTTTTTTTTTTTTTTGTGAAATCGACATTTTCATTGTGTAGATCTCGAAAAATCATCCCAAATCAAATATATATATATATATATATCGAGCCAAAGAATTACAAATGTATATACATTTTAGTAGATGATACTTTCTTTACAGTTCTGCCAAGGTAAAGGTGGTAGCCCAGTTGGGACGGGGCTCACATTTCTTACCCCAAGGCCAAGAGTTCGAATCCGGACATAAGTTGAAAGCGCTTGCGTGAGTAAAGCCTGATTTTTGTGATCTGTGGATAGGTTCCTGGCCCACTGGTCGCTTCGGTAGGGGTGTGGTAACCGGCTTGCCTACACAGGCAGTAGTTTTGGCTCAAAGCGAACATTCCACATTGGTGAGGGGCTCCTATGGTCACGCCCAGGGAGGTTTGCTACGCTGGTTGCCCCCTTCTCCCCTTTTTTTTGAGCAAAAAGGTAAACATTGTGACATGTTATTGTGTTTATAATCTGCACATGCATATTAATGGATATCGTCAAATATAGTAACATTCAAAGACAGTAAATTTCGTCAAAAACAATAACTTTTCTTTAAATCAACCAAAAAATCGCAAAATTATGATCACTAAGCAGATGCTATTTTCTTTAAATGTTGTCCCCATGTGAAAAATAGTAATATATCGTCAAAGATAATACTAACATGGTACCACACAAAATATAGTAACAATGCGTCTTTGACAATAACATTCATTCAAATCGACCAAAGAATCACATTCAATTCTATCAAAGAATCACAAAATTATGGTCGTTTTATCATATGTTATTGCCTCTACAATACTGTCCAGATAAAGACAGTAACATGTCATAAAAACGAAACTTTTTTCAAAGATAGTAGTATGTCACTGTCGCAAAAACAGTGACACGACACTATATTTTCACTACAACAGGTCTGTTACTGTTATGATTTTTTTTTTTAGTTTATTATAGGCACTATGGGTCTTGTTTGATAGGTCTTTTCTTTTCGATTACAGATATATTAATTTTATTCAAAATGGTGTTGTGGTATGAAAGTTATGGCATTTTAAAGTTTAGAATAAAAAATGCAATGGGACACGTGCTGAGGTGGCATGAGCAGCATATTTTACACGTGAAATGGGGATAAACTTGTCAATAACCTTATTTTTGTTTGTTTGTTTTTTTGTTTTTTTTTTTTTTTTGTAAGAAAAAAAAAAGAGAAAGAAAAAGAAAAAAAAATAGACTTAGTGTCAAACAATTCAAAAACTCATGTCCTTATTACTATAAAGGTAAATATCACCTAGACCCCTAAGGTTTGTTATAATCATACTTAGACCCCCTCACGTTTCAGTAATATCACCTAGACCCCCTTAGATTTGAGGCGTGTATCACCTAGACCCCCTCCATCAATTCACCGTTAAAAAGTGATGGATTCACATGAATAAATACAAAAACTACCCCTAAAAGTTTGGTCCTTGTGTCATTTTAATCCCTGTAATTTCAACTGGGTCAATTTGGTCCCTAAAGTTTTAAATTGAAGCAATTTGATCCAAATGTCCCATTCTGTGAGAAATTTGACAGAATTTATCCACTGTTATGCACAATTACGCTAATAAGCGGTTGGAAGATTGGTGGTGTTTCATTTTTGACCTTAAAAAGTGTGACAAAGCATAGAATCCTGTCACATTTTGTCAAATTTTCTATCAAATTCTATCAAATTTTCTCACAGAATGGGGCATTTAGATCAAATTGCTTCAATTTAAAAACTTCAGGGACCAAATTGACCCAATTAAATTACAGGGACTAAAATGACATAAAGAATTTTTACATTTATTTATGTCAGTCCTTCACTTTTTTATCGGTGAATTGACGGAGAGGGTCTAGGTGATATGCGTCTCAAATCTCAAGGGATCTAGGTGATATTACTGAAACGTGAGAGGGCATAAATGTGATGAGTAATACTTGGGGCACAACCAAAGCCACAACCTTTTGCCCACAACCTCCATGTTGTGTCTATCTCTCTCCTAGTGGGCACTGTGGGGTCACTGGCACTGTGGGACCCATCAAGAGAGAGATAGACACAACATGGAGGTTGTGCCCAAAAAATTGTGGCTTTGGTTGTGCCCCAAGTATTACTCAAATGTGATTAGAGAAAACCTCAAGGAGTCTAGGTTATATTTACCCTTACTATAAAACCAAAACGTATGGATTAATCTCCTAATATATTCCTTAGTAAGGATTTTTAATTAATATTCCCTTAACTAAATGCCTTTTATATTTAAAAGCTAACAATACAAGTATAAAACTAAAGGTGGTAGATTTAGCCAAAATTAAAGGTGGTTTAAAATACTTCAAAGGCTTGGAAACCAAAAGTATTATTTTTGTCCTTAGTACCCTTTCATCAAGTTAGAAATAAATCTCCTAGAGGGGTTTTTGACCGGTTCAGTGGGTACCTTTGAGCGGTTGAAAGATACTTGACAGAAAATCCATAGTTGTTGTGTACCACTCGACCAGTCGAATGGTCCGCTTATACCAGTCAAAAGGTACACATTGGATATATATATATATATATATATTTTTCCACATATTGTTCCCTGTTTTAACTAGTTCAAAGTACATATAAATCCCACACAAAGTATTTATAAACATCAGGAGTCATTTGTAACTGAAACCATATTGTTCCACATGCCATTTGTTTTAATCAAAAAAAAAAAAACCAATCTCACACACATGGTTTTTGATTACACAAGTCCAATTTATCTCCTATAATATTTGGTAAAGAAGAATTCAAAAGGGAAAACAGTATAAATAACTGGAAGTAACATTTATGATGCGCAAGTATTATGTACTGCAATTAAATGGATTGCACACTATAAGTCTATAATAGTATATCAATATTAGTGTAGGTTATTAAAAGTGTAGGTTATTAAAATTACAATTTCGCTCCTATGATTCGTCAAATTACAATGCACCCTTTTTTATATATTGATGATTGAACTTAGTTGAGATCAAATGCAAAAAATTTAGTTATATCAATTTAATGTCTAAAATAAGCGTGTTTATTATGTTACGTAAACTTGATAAACACTCAATTAGTCATCATCTGTTTACATTACCCTTGGTTTTTTTTTTTTTCAAGTCCTCGGCCGAAAGTACCATTAAAAGACAAGATGTGGAATTCCAATTATACCTCCATTTCCTGCACAAAATGCTTGTCCTCACAGCATCTCATAAAGGCAAACATAATGGGATGGTTTTTATTATTTAAAAAAAAAAAAAGAAGGAACAGGAGAAGGAATATATAGAATTAACCGGGTTCCCAAATCATAATGCTTCCGCTAGCTTTATGTACAAGTCACGTAATGTCTCCGTGGCGTGTCACGTGTTCTTTGATCCACCATTGAATTTTGTGGCTTGACAATTGTGATTGAGCTCGAGATACACAAATAAGGTGTAACAACAGTACCATTAGAACCTAATTACCGCCAAATGACACCAACGTAACACCCCATTGTCCCAACACACAGTGCCCTGCAACTTGACCAATTTGAAGCCAAAATGAATCTGGATTGAGTTTTTTCTCAGTAATTTCTTTATGTCAGAGTCAGTTAGGTTTCTTCTGTCTTTTAGTTCCATGACCAAGAAGTAAAATAATGAAGTCATAAAGCTAGACGGATTTTTGATTTCTTTTTTAGAGGATTTGTGATTTCTCAAAAGTGAGAACAATGGATTCGTGATTGGGGGCTACTGAGTGATGATGTGCAGAGGCAGATGCAGAATTTTTTTATTAGAGGGGCTTGGCAGGGTCTAAGTTTTCGGGTGTTCAGGGGGCACTGCCCCGAGGTTAGTTTTTCTTGCCCTATTTATAGACATTTCTCCTGTAGTAATTTCTATAAAACTTGAAGTGATATTAAATCCATTTGAGTTAGGTTCTTAAAAACTGAAAAGGAAATGTGTTTTGACTTTGACAAAATATTTAGGATGAGTTGGATTACAATTGCGTTAATATTCGTTCAGTTGCTTTTTAGGATGTCTAGATTGCAATTAGTGCTGCAATAAGTCTATTGTAATATATTCCAAGATTTTATTAAAGTAAGGTGGGCTTGGAATTACAAATTCTATAAAAATTACCATAAAAATTAAGATATTCACAAAATATGAGGCTTTACTGAAATTTCAGGAGGGTCTTTAAGCGTCCATTTTTACTTTTTCAGGGTATATAAAACTAACTTTCAAAATTTGAGGGGGATGGGGGGCTTGAGCTCCTTTTGGGTCTGCCCATGATGATGTGGAATCTTCATTTCCATCTCGTCCGATCAAAACCGAAACCGACCGGTCGGCCCAAAAACCAGTCGATGTTGATATGACAATATTTCTATTTGTTATGCACACTCACAATAAAATCCGTTATGTTATGGTACCACTTGTGCAAAAGACCACTAAAATACAAATCCCTAGAAAGAGAGAAAAAAATGTGCGCAAAATAGTAATGATAAGAAGTAGCAACCATAAATGACACAAAATATACGTTGATCGGCAAACTCGTCTACCTCCACGGGCAAACCACAACAAAAAATTCCACTAACAAGAAGATTATACAAAATGAATTTAAGCTCTTAACCTGGGAACAACCCAAGAGCCAAGGACATAGAAACTCCTCTCTCTCTCCCTCTCTCTCTCTCTCTCTCTCTCTCTCACACACACACACACAAGGCTCTCCTATGTCTATACAATGTGTCTCACACACACACAATGTATCTAACACTCTTGATCTTCAAAACGTGCTCAAGGACCCCTATTTAAAGCCCCAAGGCGTTCAAATCTGATTAGGAAGCTTTCAACCCTTTTCTAAACGAATTAGGAAATCTTGTTCTCCGACCTCACTCGAGCGAGGTGGCCATTTGAACCCTCTGAAATATCACTATAATCTCACCCAATTGCAGCCTCGCTTGAGTGACATCTCACTCGGGCGAGCTGACAGACTTCAAAATCCAAAACCAGAGCCAAACTTAGCACCGTTCGACCAAACTTGGCGACGTGGTTAGCATACTTTATGTTCCTTTCAAATTAGGCGAGTCAAGTCGGTTTTAGTCGGGTTCCTAAGAAAGAAAAAAAACCGATGGCCGAACCGAAACCGAGGAAAAAGCAGCCTTTGGACCGGATGTAAGAACCTTAAAACTGAGGGGGGGGGGGGGGGGGAACTCTCAATTTCAACAACAAATAAGCAAGGGTTATCAGAATTTTTCACTCTACATCTCCATGTGCTTCGGCTCTGTTTCTCAGTTGTCTTCATTGCTCGTGACACAAACAGCCCCTAAGACTTGCAAAACACCAATTCAACTTCATTTTGCTTAATTTTGACTCATCTATTAACTATATATAAGATAAGGACAATCTATTGTGTCAACGTAATCCAACAGTCAACTTCTCGTTAAAAGGAACAAACAGAGCAATAGTTATTTACTTCAGAAACACAGCACAGAACAGGAAAAAAGCTTGAATGTGATGAATTAGAGGTGGAATCTTTAGCAGAAATGCCTCCTATGTGTCAGAAATAGAAACTAGGGAGGCTTGGTTTGAAGAAGGTCCTTAAGATTGAGCCAATAAGAGGCCTAAAGGACATGCCATAAACAAAAAAACCCCAAAAAGACACTCTAGAAAACATTATCCCCTAAAGTCCCTAAGATTTTGAATTCCATTTTAAGAGACAAAATTGCCCCTGGAACACTAGCGAGCTCACCACTACCACCATTTGTCTTCTCTCTCTCCAACTTTCTCTCCCCTCCCTGCAATGGTGTCTGCCGCCACCACCACCACCTTTGCGCGCCACTTAGGCTTGTCAATGGACCGGATCTTGGCCTAGATCCGATCCAGATCCTGGCCTAGATCCGATCCAGATCCAGCCTTTTTTGACGGATCTGAGCTTTTTGTTTAGATCCAGATCTATATCCAAATCCGGATCCATTTAAAATGTTAGGTTGACGGATCGGATATGATTTTGTGATATCCGATCCGAATAAGAATAAACTACGCATAAAACATATACATACAATACACTAGATAAGATTACTATTACATATAAAATTGAACTACATATACAGTATACACTAGATTATACATATTTACTTTCAGTGGTAAATTATTTTGATTTACAGATAGGATTTTTCTACATAATCAAGTGTATTGATGGGTTAAACGTTGATTGATTTTTGTGTATGCATAGAGAAAAATATTAAAAACAATAGTTTCTATGGTAATACTAGAATACATATAAACAGTTAAATTGCTGTTTTAGATCCGACAAATGGATCCGAATATCCAGATCCGATCAAATCTGGATATGGATTAAATAAAACAGATCCGATGAATAAATGGACCGGATCTGGATAGTAGAATTGTTAAGGGATCTGGATCTGATTTGTGTGAATCCGGTCCAGATCCGATCCGTTTACAGGCCTAGCGCCACTACGAACCACCATCACCACCATCGCTTGCCATTGTAAGCCACCACCATCATCATCACACCCCATCGCGAGCTACCACCAACACCATCAGAAGCCACTGTGAGGCGCCACTAGCACCATCGCCAGCCACCACCACTACATTCGCACGCCACAGCGATCCAACACCACCACTATCATGCACCACCATGAGCCACCATCACCACCATCGCAAACAACCACCACCTTCCAAGTAAGTTTTTTCCTCATTTTCGAGTGACTGAACTTGTAAGCCCTAGGGTGGTAGGATGCAAAGATCTTGAGTAAAATTTCACTTAACATTGATTTCAGTAAAATTTCACCTTTAACTTTTAGTAAAATTTCACCGAACTTTTATATTGACAAAGTCGTATGTTTTTAGAAGTGGGTGTGGGGTGGTCATCAGAGGTAGGTGGTCGTCGGAGGTCAGGAGTGGCAACCGAATGTAGCAGAGGTGATGGTGAGAGGTGGTTGGGGTGGTGGTCGTTGGAGGTCAGACGTTACAGGGGTGGCCGTCGGAGATAACGGGATGGTGGTCGGAGGTGGCAGAGGTGGTGGTCAAAGGTGGCAGGGGTGGGGGTAATGGCAACTAGAGTTTGGTTAGGGTTAGATGATGAAGATGAGGGTATTAAGGGTGTGTTTGATAACCCCATTAAGTAGTGAAAATTAAAACTTTCAGTACTTATTTTTTTTCAGTGCATTTGATAACGTACCACATAATTGAAAAAGCAGCCAAAAAACCACTGAAAACTTTAAGTGAAAATTTTCTACTGAAAATAATCACTGAATGCACTCTCTTTCAGTACTTGAAAAACTGTTTTCAGTACTGCAAATTCAATTGTTTAAAATTTTCAGTACTTAAAATTCAGCACTTAATTTTCAGTACTTAATTTTCAGTTTTATCAAACGCACCCTAAGTCTATGACTATTGGGAGGACTTATCCTCAATGTTTGATTTAAGCTGTCCTTAATACTCCATACCAAAAAAGCTTGTGCTAATATCCTTTTCACCAATACCAAACTCAAGAAGTTACGATGATCAAATATTCACAGAAGTTAAAAGTCATCTAGCATGGCATCAACTAAACAAAATTTAAGTTCAAAAGCAAATCAAACAATCACAGAGAAATAAGAAATAAAAACACCAAAGACGAAAAGCAAAACTAAACACTATCTCATCATCATCCATGACATATGGAGTTGCACCCGTATCCGCCACGGCTGCAGTCCGGTCTGCATCACCAGCTGCAAACCAACCATTTGTCTGATCCAAATACCGACTCTGGTAATGTGCACGATGCATAGAGTCTGAAGCAACCAAACAAGAGTTTCAATAAAGTGCATCAAGAATTATGACCATAATAATTGCAACACATATATATCAACAATGTCGCACTAACTTGGGAACAATGCATACTGTCGAAACAAGAAGTTACCCTTTCTCCCTTGATACTTACATTACAATGCAGTTGAAACGAGTTCCAAGTTGCAGCATCAAGGTCCATTATGCACATCTACAAAACTCCCATCCTTGTACAGCTTACAAACAAACCACATACCAGCCTGCAAAATGAATAAATAAAAAAAATTACAGAGAAATAAAATAACGTAAACCGTTTGTATATTAAAAAAAAATAACAGAAACACTTCGATTAATAATATTTCCGAATTCTAGAGAATTTTAGCACTACTTTGGTGCTTGTTCTTCTTCTTCTTGATTGTTGCAAGATCTTCGTGTGCGGTTGATGGGGACAAATGGCAGCAACCTTATAAAGTGTATAAGAAGCGTGGAAAGGGTGGTTCAAAGGCTCAAGCTTTAATTTGGCACATGTGAGATGGTGGGGACCTTCTTGGGAGCTTGCATAATCGAGTTTGAGTTTATTGTAGTCCTAAATTTAGGACTTATTTTACTTTACTGCTGGATAGTTTTTAAATATTTTCTTAACTTCTTTGAGTCGGATAGTTATCGGTAATTTCCAAAATTTTTGGGCAGTTGCTGTAGTTTTGACCCAGGAATATATTTTGGGCCAAGTTTTGGTTTTTGGATCTAAGTTGGGGATTATGGAAAGATTTAAGCAAGGTCTGGTAGCCAAAGTTTCCTATTTCAAGATGGGAAACTAAATCAAGAATACATTTTTGCTCACCCCAAAATTGCTCAGCTTTGCTCACCCTCCTCTCCCATTGGCTAATGCAGTGAGACCCAGGATTAAATGAGAATTAATTAATGGTGTAAAGTACTGGGCCCCACAGCATTAGCCAATGAGAAATGAGGGTGAGCAAAAGCTGTGAGCAATTTTGGAGTGATCAATTCTGGGGTGAGCAAAACCGCACTCCTAAATCAACTAGGAATCCTAGAGTCTATATCAAGCTATGTAATGCTTTCAATTTGGTGGATAAGAATACAGAAATTTGAGAGCCCTTGAAGCTTCTTTTAGAGTTGTGTGATGCAATTCAACCCCTAGGTGTGATGCCTATGTATTCTAGCTGTGATGCCTAGTTCTATCTTCTTCCTCTAGTAAATCTTCTTCTTCCTCTAGCAACCAGCTTTCAAAATCATCATATTGAGACCTGGATTAGCCCCTTTTATTCACCAAATTTCTTGTTTTCCAACCCTAACTCTAGAGCCTATCACATACATAAACCAGCGCCAGAGTTACTGTTCACGGCACAATGCCTTGGACAGCAACTGTTATCCCTTTCTTCGTTGTTCAATCATATAGCCCCTTACTTGTCCTACATTAGTTTGGTATCAGAGCAACTTACAAGTTACGAGACATGTTTGTGTGTTCCGGAAGATCTTTTCGAGGGAGATTGACTGACAAACAACGAGATGAGCTCATTTTCCGTATCATGGATCAGTTAGAAGGCCTCACTATTCGAGTGAGTATTATTAGAAACCAATTTTCTCGATCCGGTGGTGGTGCACAAGGAGAACATTTGGAATTAATAATAACTGAGAGAATGAAGAAAATCAAGGGGAACTACTTGCTGGACAACATGCAATTATGCAAATCCTCCCTTACAGCAACAAGTAAGAGCTGGTCGAGGAGCTGAAGTACCCCAATATCCCGTGGGACTGGACTAGAGATCTATTCGAAAGGCCGCAATATGAACCACATGATACTGCTAGAGATATCACCAAAAAAAAATTGGGATGGAGGATCGTGATTTTGAAGGGAGAGTGGACCCTACAATATTAAGATATTAAGAGTGGACCCTAAAAAATTGGCTTGCTACTATTGGAGTATTTTGATTAGTATGATATGTCGGATGACCGGAGAGTTAGATTTGCAAAGATGAAACTTGTTGGATTAGCAAAAGTTCCGTGGACTGGTCTTGAAGGAGATATTGGGAGAATCGGACTACCATCAATAGGTACATGACAAGGATGAAGGTTAAACTACAAGAGAAGTACATGCCTGAAAATTACCATGAAAAATAGTGCGAGTAGCTCGATAATTTCAAACAAAAAAATAGCATGTATATAGCGGAGTACACAAGGTTATTTAAGGCGCAAGGTGCACTGAGGTGCAAAGGTCTCCTGAAGCCTAGGCGCGAGGCGCAAGGCGCGCACCCGAGCGAAGCGAGGAACAGAAATACATATATATTTTTGTATATAATATAGCAGTCTGGCTGCCCTTTTTTAACATATACTAGTATTTTCTATATGATTTTTAAAATTTTCTAGTATTATATGCCTAGTGCTCCACCGAAAGATTAAGATATTAAGACATTTTTTAAAAAAAAATTCTCGTATTTTCTAGTATTTCTTTAATCTCTAGTATTTTCTGCCTAGTATATATATTATATATTATATTGTCTCACTACATATTATATATTATATTGTCTTAAACTGTAGTCTTATGAGTTAGGACTTATCTACTACTATTATATAGGTCATATATTATATTATATCATAAGTTCATAACAGCTGGGCACTTCATTAAAACAAAGAAAAAGGCCAAAAGATGGGTTTTAAACCCCACCAACAATGAAGAAAAAGAAAGAAAAAGAAGAAAAAAAAACTCTGTATACAATTAGGCAGAGAAGAAGACGATGAAGAAGAAGGAGAAGACGAAGGAGGAGGAAGAAGAAGAAAAAATAAATAAAAAATCAGACGTCTCACTAGACAGTCTGACAGAGAGGAGGGGGGAAAGAAGGAAGAAAAAGGAGAAAAAAGAAGCAAGAAGAAGAAGAAGAAGAAGAAGAAGAAGAATGAAAGAAAGAAAGAAAGAAAAAAACGACTGATTAGGGCTGCGAAGAAGAAAGAGGAAGAGAAAGAAGGAGGAAGAAGAAAGAAGAAGAAGAAGAAGAAGAAAAAAAGAACATGCCTGCGCTGAGACTGGTGGCCTCGTTTCTTCTTGCTCTCGCTTCTTCTTCTTTTCTTTTCTTTTTTTTTCTAAACTGTTGGGATATAGCCTTATGCGCCTCACCTTAACTGGGCGATCGCCTTGTACGTCTCGCAAAAAAGCCCTAAAAGACGCGCCTCGCATGCGCCTGATTGAAGGGGCTGCGCCTAGCCTTAGGCGAGGCACTAGTCTTGCGCCCGCATGCGCCTAGGCGCACCTTTCACAACAGAGGGAGTACATGTAACAATTTGATGGACTTGCACTCGAAGTCAAGTTGTTGAAGACCCCGTCAAACTTTTGCTCGATTTAAGGCTGGTTTAAGGGCTGATATTCGGCGGGACTTGATTCGCCAACCACTACATGGTCTGGAGCACGCATTACGTAAAGACCAAATCAACTATGAAACTATAACAAAATTTCAAATTTAATCCTCATGTAGATTATTCATACAATTAGGCTCTCTCTCTTTTCTAAACTTGGGAACCAATATGAGGGTTAGTGTAGGCCACAAAGAAGCATATTCTTGTAGTAAAAGATGTGACCCTAATTGTAATGGTTCAATGACTCTTAATATTAGTTCAGAGCTAATAAGAGACGAGTCATGAGTTGGGTCTAAATATGGGCAGTTTCATGCCTAATTAAGTTATTGATGCATAATTTGATTGAGGCGCAAGCTTTGCGCCTTCGGCTTTTAAAGAAGGGGGGGGGGGGGGAGGGGAGGGGGGGGGGGGGGGGGGGGGAAGCAAGAAAAGCGCGCGCCTAGGCGAGTTCTGTTTGAAGGGACCTCACCTGAGGGAAGGCGGGGCGCAAAGGCTAAGCCTGCCTGAGCCTTGAGCCTAGTCCTGCCAGCGATTCTTGTTTGTGTGATTTCTGCTGCATACGCTATGAATTGTAACCTTCGTGAAGGGTGATTTACAACACAAAATGATGTAGGACAAGAGGACTGTGTAAATTACAAATCCTTAAGTATTTTTATTTTAGTTGTAATTTTTGTTTTTTAGTTTCATAGGCTTTATTTTCTATCTTTTAGCTAGCTTTAGGCATTTAATGATGGAATTGCACTTTTAATAAAAAGTCTTTGGGAAAAGGATAATCTTTATTGTTGTACATTCCCCTATTTATACTCATACAAGGTGTGTATAAAAGGAAAGAAATGACTCACAATAATAGAAAAGATAAGCTCAACATGACCATAAATGAGAGAATAAAAATCAGCATAAACTAATAATAAAACCTCCTAATTCCAACACTCCCCCTCAAGCTGAGGCGAAGATGTTGACGAACCACAGCTTGCTAAGAGATGAATGTAGAAGAGCCACCAAACAGACTTAGTAAACATATCGGCAGCTTGATCAGATGAGGGAACAAAGCTCGGTGTGATAACTTTTGACCGATCTTTTTTCCGAATAAAATGGATATCAACCACTATGTTTTTTGTTCTCTCATGAAGGACTGAGTCAGAGGCCAACATGATTGAGGAGTGAGGACTTATTATCACAAAACAAGGTGGATGAGTCCAATACTGGGAAGCCCAACTCATCTAGAAGAGACCGAATCCAGAGAAGTTCACACATGCCCTGAGCCATGGCACGATACTCAGCCTCAACTGAGGAATGTGAGACGACTTCTTGCTTCTTACTTTTCCAGGATATGAGATGACTACCACGGAAAGTGCAGAAACCGGAAGTAGAGCGCCTATCACTCCTTGACCCCGCATAATCCGCATCTGTAAAGCAGGAGAGACCTGATTGTGCTCCTGTCTTAAAGAAAAGCCCAAGACCAGGACAGGTCTTAAGGTACCGGAGAATATGATAACAGCATCCAAATGGGAGGTACGCAGCAAGTGCATAAACTGGCTCACTACACTGAAAGCAAATGTAAGATCCAGTCTTGTGTTTGTCAAATAAATAAGAAGACCCACAAGACGTTGATATATTGAAGGATCCGGTAATAACTCCCCGAACCCTGAAGATAGCTTAAGGTTTAGACCCATAGGAGAAGAGGCAAGCTTACACCTAAGCATCCTTGTATCCTAAAGAAGATCAAGAGATACCTTGGCGAGACCGAGCAACCTCAATACTAGGAAAATATCGAAGAGGGCCCAAGTCCTTGTTATCAAACGACATCCCTAGATCATGCTTCACTTGAACAATATCTACGCATCATCACCAGTAATAATTATATCATCCACATATACCGAGATAATAATGCACTGCCCTTCGGAACGATGTCGAATAAAGCATGTATGATCTCTTGACACCGTACAAATCCCATAGTAAGAACCACATCACTGAAACGACTAAACCATGCTCGGGGAGATTGTTTAAGGTCGTACAGGGATTTTCGAAGGCGACAAACTTTCCCCGAACACTCCCCCTGAGCTCAAAACCCCGTTGGCGGATCAATGTAAATAGTCTTTGACAGGTCCCCATTAAGGAACGCATTTTTAAAATCGAGCTGATGAAGGGGCCAAGAATAGGATGCAGCCAGTGAGACAAGAAGATGTATCGTGGTTAGCTTAGCCACAGCGGCAAACGTAGCACCAAAATCTTTCCCAGGAATTTGAGTGAAGCCCTTAGCAACAAGACGGACCTTATAGCGATCGATAGTGCCATCTGCAAGATATTTCACACTGAAAACCCATTTACAACGAACTGTGCGCTCACCAGCGGGGAGAGAAACAAGCTCCCAAGTCTGATTACCCTGAAGAGCATCCATTTCCGCTTTCATAGCAGCTACCCACTTAAGATTCTGGAGAGCCTCATGAACAAAACGGGGAATCGAGACCGAATCAACCTAAAGGATTGATAGGAATTAGACCGGCCCTAATAAGAAACATACTTGGCAATGAGATGGTTAGTACTACTTGAAAGGATTAAACGAGAAATGGGGGCGAGGAATTCGAGTAGGATAACGGGGAGCAGCAATATCGGAAACTAAAGGAGGAGAGATACCTGAGTCCGGACAAGAAGCAGGTGGAGGGTTCGGAGAGCGTGGACGACGAGAATACACTTATGAGGGATCAATGGTAATGATCAGAGGCAATGATCCATTAGAGGAATCAAATATAGGAACCGGACACGGAAGCAGAGAATTATCCTCTATGGCAGTCTCCACAACTAGCCCCGGTGAGGGAGAAGAACCTGAAAATAAAAGGGCAGTTTCCATGAGGTTGACATCTAAAGAGTGATAAAAGTGATGAGTGACAGGATCATAGCACCTATACCCTTTAAACATAGAGGAATATCCTAGGAAGACACACCGAACTACCTTATCATCAAGTTTGGTACGAGTAGGACTTCTATTTTGGACAAAGCAAGTACACCCAAAGACACGGGGTAAGATAGGAAAGAGAGTACTATCAGGTTAAAGGACATTACGAGGAGCCTTCCCGTGTAGTATCCGACTGGGAGTACGATTTATAAGATAGGTGGCAGTGAGAACAGCCATGTGCCAGAAATATTTGGGAACTCCCATACCACATAAAAGAAACATCAAACCACGAACATAATGTGACGATTCTTACGTTCTGCCACACCATTCTGCTCAGGGGTGTAGGGAGTCTAGGGACAGATAAGTTGTTGGAGAATACCACTTTTCTTAAGTTCAGACCGAAACTCATCTGTTACATACTTTCGACCATTATCTAACCGAATATTACGCACAACAGTATGATATTGGATTTTTATCATTTGCAGAAAATTTCTAAAACATGTGAAGGACTACAGATTTTTTCTTCATTAGATAAACCCAAGTACAACGAGTGTAAACAACAATAAATGTGACATAATAACGGTGTTGATAGAGGGTCGTGACAGGTGAAGGCCCCCACACATCAGAATGGATAAGATCAAAGGCACTAGGTGCCCGGTGCATGCGGGGAATATAGGTAGTACGAGTATGTTTTGACAGTTCACACACCACACCATTGATATTAGAATTCTTGCAAGCTTTACTTAAAGAAGGAAATAACCAACACAAATGTTGAAAATTCGCATGTCCTAGATGATCATACCACAACTCTAATGTTTGAAGAGAAAAGACATAAGTATTCGAGAGTAACAAAACTTTATTTGAGACTGGCAAAACAGAAACTTGGAGGCTGGAGGAGGACACTTTGGAAAATGGAGGATCACCAAAGTAGTAGAGGTCGTCTCGCTCATACCCCCTGCCAAAAATCTTGTTTAAAGTCAGATCCAGCAAATAACAACAGTTAGGTGGGAAAACAACGACACAATTATGACTTTTAGCAAGACGATTAACATAGAGGAGATTTTAGGCAAAGTTTGGGATATAGTAAACAGAGGAAAGAGTGATGTATGGGGACAAGTGGGCACCACCCTTACTACGGATGGTAATGGAAGACCCATTAGCTATACGGACAGATTGATCAATGGAAGTAAAAGGAGACGTAAAAGTAGAACGCTCCATAGTCATATGGTTATTGCCTATTGGCACCAGAATCCAAAATCTAGGTGGGATGGTCTAACTTACCATGAAGAGCGACAGGAGTACCTACAGCAATAGCGGCCGTGGGGCAGGAAGACGAGGAGGAAGCACAATATTTTCCTTTATCAGCCATAAAACTAGCAAGGACAAACAATCGAGAAGAAATCCAAAAAATCACACAGCCTCAGAAGGGAGTAATACGATCAACAAGAACAGCCGGAAACTTGGCTGAGAAAGATGAGGGAAACCGGACACTCGATTACTCGGACAGAAGACGAAGAGCAAGAAACATGCTCTACTGCATCACAAACAGACCCAAAACGGGCAAGACTAACAGGCGAAGCGCTGTTGGACTGAGCCAAAGAACTCTAGGGTTGCACCGTTGGGTGGGAGAGCCTTAGGGGCTGCGACACTGGGTGTGGGTTGGTAGGGTCGGCGACGGCTGGTGGCTTACGGCGCAGGTGTGGTGGTGTCAGTTGGGTGTGGTGGTGGTGGTCGATGGCGAGGTGGTGGTGATGTTACTAGGCTCTAATACCAAAAAGTCTTTGGGAAAAGGATAATCTTTATTGTTGTGCATTCCCCTGTTTATATAGCCATACAAGGTGGGTATAAAAGGAAAGAAATAACTCACAATAAAAGAAAAAGATAAGCTTAACATAACCATAAATGAGAGAATAAAAATCAGTATAAAATAATAATAAAATCTCCTAATTCCAACATAATATGTTACCGCATTGGTTAGGTTTATTTTGGGAAGTATATGATTTGATTTTCTAGTCATAATTAGGCATTGAAAGAGGAAAAACAAATTTCTGTCTATTTCCTTATAGCATAGGATTAGATTTCTAGCATTATTATTAGTTTCCTCATTTCTGTTTATTTACTTAGTTTACTTTTCTTTGTGGACAAGTTTCCTAGTCCTATAAATAATTGTAATATCCATTTGAGAAGAGATGGTTTTGATGAATGAAATACATATTTCTCTTTGAGAATTTTCTCTTCTTGTTCTGCTCTCTAGTTCCTAGATTAGAACATTTCTTCTATCCTATCCCTCTAGTTCCTGGATTGGAACATATTCTCATCTATTTATCCATTCTTCTCCCTCCCTTCTCTAATTTAGCGTACATCTCAACTATTTCGCCAGCCATGTGTTTGTTGAAATCATTGGAAGAGAAAAATTTTCCAAAAATATTTCAAATTTCATTCATCTTTCTGCTCTTTTATTAGCAAATAATAAAGCCTATTTATAGGCTAAGAAAACAAGAAAGTGATAACCATAATTCAAAACTATTCTTATCTCAGAACAACCTAATATTATTCAAATCCTAAAACCAAATCTATCCAAATGTAAAGATTGCATCATTATCCAAACATATTTATTCAAAATCTAATATTTAAACTAAGAGATAACCACATGATCTACTTGAGGGCCCCTCGTCAAACGGAATACATCACAAAATAATGGTATACCTTCATGTGATCAGGAGCAGGATCTAGTTGGTACTCGATAATCTTATAATCGCTCATGTGACCCGCTTCACAATATTGCATTACTTGTTTAACACCGACTTTCTCTTCCTGATAAAAGACGTCCTTCTTTTCGCCAAAAACCCAATTTCCTTGAACATCTGTGTATGGTTGAATTTCATTCGGACGGCTACAGGTGAAGAAATACCAAACTTCGGATTTTCCTTCAGCCAAAAATAAAAGAAGTCATGCGCCCGATTTCCAAACGCATCTATTATCCTTCAATAATTTTCATGCGACACATAGGTTCTTTGCATGGGGCGAATTCTTTTAAGGAGGTCGCACAGTTAGACTTTAAGCCAATAGTGTACTCCAATTTATTTTTTTTACTGTAAACAAAAATTTTATTACAGAAGAAGAAAATCACAAGAAAGGCAAGGCATCCTCAAAAGAAACAAAAATAAGCACTACAGAAACAACATACATATGTGTGTGTGTGTGTGTGTATCTATACAGAGAGTTTCTAATAAGGGATCCATCACTTTAAGAAAGCGAGGGCTTCTAATCCTGGTCGTCGGAGCTCATTTACTGCACAGTGAATTTCACTTTTACTGTAAGAATTAAATGAGCTCTGACGACCAGGATTAAAAGTCATCACTCTCCTCTCAGCCAATCATCTCTTTTTCTCTCTTTCCTCCCCATACGGCAACACACTCCATCAATTTGGGCTTCTCTTTCCCGCCACCTTCCTTTGATCACCCTCTTTCCCTCACGCGAAATTTTGAATGACAAAAAAAAAGAGGGGGGGGGGGGGGGGTGAAAGGCACAGAACCTTAAGTGCCTCTTTCAAAACCTCATCCGTCTCCCATCATTTCTGAAAACCCTCCTCTCTCTCTCTCTGGCCCTCTCCTTCCGCCGACCAGCTCTCTCTCTCTCCGATCTCTGTCTCCATCACTCTCAGCTCTGGGTCCCCATCAGCTCTCTCATTTCTCTAGCCAGTAATGGCTACATCAGGTAAATTAATGTTGATTCAAAAATTTACAACTTGGTTCAGAAATTTTAAACACTAACAATTTCAATTTTTTCGTTTCTTCTTTTATTTTCAGAAAGTTACATCTTCCAAAAACCTTCTCCTCCAGACTGCAAAATATGTACAGGACAAACTTGCCTCAAACATTACTAGCATTTTCATCGACTCGAGTATTTGTTTATGGAAAGTTGATTTCTCTCTGAATGTGTGTTTCTACGAATTTATGTAACAATGCTTTCCCACTTCTTTTCAACTATACTTGCATCTCCCTGTCATAATTTCTTTTTTATTTCGAGGCCAAATGCTTAATAAGCACTGGGATTTTCTTTTAAATTTGAGGCCAAATGATATATAAGTTTGTCTTTGTTCGTCTGTTCCATTTAGATCAACGTTATTCCTTCGTTGTTTCCATCCGTTGTACAAGTTATTATAATTTAGGGAGGATGGTTTTATTATAATTATAGTTAAAAACAAGTGTAACTGCACAATTCATTTTTTTTTTTTCCCGTGCCGGAGTGCCCAAAAAGTTATACTGTACAATTCAGATTTCTATTTGATCATTCCCACAGGCACTGACAATTACTAGTATATATATATATATAATATATATAGCATTTGAAAGAAGATACCAGTGAGGGCCTGAGGATGGTTTGCATAGACGTTGACTTCCTTAATAGGGCAGAAATCCATTGGTTCGTCCATAATTTTGTTCCTTAAGTAGTAATCAATTAATTTCCCTTCTTCTGGGCTGAAAACATACCCAATATTAAGGAACGTTTTCATGATTTTCTCATTCTTCTCCTGCAGAAATCAAATACCATCAAACCATTCAAATAACCTTGAACAAATCTTGTCAATGCTATTGCCTAGACAATGCTTCAAATCAAACTTAAACACTTCAACAATTTTAATTCTTTCCTCCGAAGTTTAAAACATAATTAATATTTTTTAAATTTTTTGTGAAGGGGGCCCCATGGGAGGGAGCTTGGTTGTGGAATTGTGGAGAGAATGGGAAACATAATGGTTTCCTCCCTTTAATTGATGAACCTTACTTTTAAATGACTGGATATATGTAAAATAAATAATAAATAAAAAAATATGAACCGATACCCTATTACTTTTTTCAAGGAATTCATACTCAAGCTTCTTCATTTTTTGAATATAGGCAAGTTCTTGCTGCAATATTAAACCCATGTCCTTCTTTGCTTCCTTTGCCTTCTTCTCGGTGCAGTTCTTCACCTTTCTCAGTGACTCTCTCCTGTTCTCATTCTCTACATTCAATCAATCAATCAATCAAACGTGTACGTAAAATTAACAATACGCCACGCAGACAGATATATTCCAAAACATTGTAAAATAGTGAAATTGAAGACTACATAATAAGACAACCAGAATTGCTTACTCTTACTCTTCTTTGCCATAGTTGATTGATACTTGTTTAAACGCAATCGGATAGAGAGAATAAAAACCCAGCCCTAGCTCTTAAATCGCGTTGTTTTCTCCTAAAGATGAAAAAAGAAGAAGCAAATCATTAAGCAAACCTAGCAAGTAACAAAGCAATAATTCACAATTCTAAACATGGGAATCATGATAGTTACACAGAACCCAGCTTAAGAGAACACACCACATGAATAACAAGAAGGTCATGCTGATGCTGCAAGAAAAAAAGAGACACTACGAAGCAACTGAAAAACAAAACAAAAAGCATGTACATATAAAACAAATTGCACTTTGAAATAGAGGAAAACCCCAATTTGGGGGGGGGGGGGGGGGGGGGGGGGGGGGGGGGGGAACCCTAATTTTTAAACTTTAGGTTTTGACCAAAAAATATCGGAATTCCAATATTCTGCTCCGATACCAATATTTCGGAATTATCAAACTCCGTTTATATGAACTTCAATTAAGCATTCACAAAACAACTCAGATCACCACTAAACAGCAGAGACGCGAATCAAACGATCAACAAATTGTTAAACAACCATCACAAACACCACACCACAACAAAACCCTCAGAAAACACAAAATGTAGGGGAGAGAGAGAGAGAGAGAGAGAGAGAGAGAGAGAGAGAGAGAGACTGACCTATGCAATGGACGTCCGACGACGAGCGATCGGAGACTCAAGAGGGTTTTTTTTTTTTTTTTCCGTTCGGTTCTTCGTGAGGAGGGATTTTGAGGACTGAGTTACATACATACAGGTTAGCACCTCCCTTATATAGGCTTAATTATAAAATATAGGATAAATTACACGACCTCTCTCCAATTATAAAAAGCTAGAAGGATCCACTCACTGTGAGTAGAGGAAAAAAAATTGAAAAAGAAAGAAATTTAGGAGAGGTTTTTTTTTTTTTTAGAAGTTTTAGGCAGTTTTTAATTGATTTTATTTTAATAATTTCTGTGACAAAATTAGTACTTACCCTTTTTATTTATATGTTCGTAGTAAACTTACTTAGTTTAAATATAAATATAGGGCATATGAAAAATGTAATTTGTACCCCTCCTTTTCCTTTTATAATAGTATAGATTACATGGACCTCTCGGACGATTGGTCAACGTTCATAACGAAATAAATTAAATTACTAAACTGCCCGATATGAAATTACACAAACCTCTCCTGAAATATGGTTGAATAACACGGACTTCTCTTGTATTTTGAAAAATTATATGAACCTCCATTATCACCCATAAAACTCTACCTAAATTTACAGTTTGTGCAAATATATTATTACACCCTCAATCAAAACTTTCTTTTGCAATGAGAAAGGGTTTTGGGTAAAACTTTTCATACTACTAATATCACGTCCCGACGTAGCATAAATAAGGAAAGCGTTTAATTTCCTTTATGGACCCGTAGGTCGTGACAGTTTGAAAGATCGATTCCGTCCCAAACGTCAACAACAAAAATATAATAATCAGAGCAGAGCAATCAAGGCTTACAAATATTTTTCTAACTTAATAGTTATTACAGCACGGGGTCTCTAAAGGCACAAACCGCATTAAATCAAAACAATAACTTATCATCTATTACAGTGTCACGACCCATCCCACTACGCGTGGAATTAGGACACGTGACACGCCACCAAGGCTCATCCAAACATTAATATAATTATACGCAGTGGAAAGAATTTCTTTAAAACAACCCTGGTAGTTTAAAACTTAGGAAACATTTCCCTCAGAGTGGACGAATCCATTGAAAATTGGAGTTGGAAAGAATTTTGTTCAATTGAAAGTGTTCACAAGAATCTATTTGAAAATGCAGAGGTTCAGTCGACTGTAATAGAGTCCAGTCGACTGCTCAGTCGACGGTGTCAAGCAGAACCATAAATACAGCATATTGCAAAGGGGTCCAGTCGACTGATCTGGGGACCCAGTCGACTGCTTTTCAATTAATAGAAGCAGTAGCCAAAATCTACAGTATTCAGTCGACTGCTCAAAAGGGTTCAGTCGACTGCTTCTCTGATATTCACTTACAGTGTCTCAAATACACGAGATCCAGTCGACTGATCAGGGGGTCCAGTCGACTGCTCCTCTGCTGGCAGCCCTGTGTTGAAAATTTACAACACATGCTCCTCAATACAAACAACAATCACAACTACTACTGATTTCAACATGCTGCACATAACTACAGACGTTCAATTACAATGTTGTGGAGCTAATCTAAGGTTCTATTACCACATAGTACAAAATTCTCAATCCTTACACAAGTTTAGGATTTAAAACAAAAGCATATACAAGTGTTTTCCCCCGGCGTTCCTCGGTCTTACTCCTCACGCTTCTTCTTGCCCTTTTTCTTTTCACCTGTAATGGAGGAAGTCTCCACTGCTCAGTTATATGCTGAGTGTACAATTCTAAACAAATGCATATGGGCAATTCATGTTTTAAATATCTAATTCACATAATTTAGTCTCCGGGGAGAGAGATACGCATTCACCCAGTATATCGGCAAGTCTTAAATCTTAAACCGCGATGCCAATGGTTAGCCAAGAATCACTCAACAATTGCATCCATCTGCTCTGATTGGCCACTTCCCGCACCAAGCAAGTAGTCGTCACTACTGTAAACTCTCAAACATCGAGAGGCGTGCACCGACGTAAAATTATATCAAACTCCCCTTTGACCCACATAGACATTTAGCATACTCACATAATCATGTCACCGTGCTTTTCTATACGTACTCGCTAAATTTAACGGGCCTAATTTAACACATAAGTTTGCCCGGATCACAAATCATACAAAATATCTAAAACATCCCAAATTGTCTATATTACATAGGTTCGGAATTCATACCTCGAGCTATATCTCTCAAACTTCAGGAGAAGTACAAGAAGACCAAATAAACGTCAGATCTCCGATCTTAAACGATTCCTACAAGTATAAACATGTTTTTCCCAGATTCTTAAAATTAACTTTTCAGAAAAACTTTGCCAAACGTGGCCTAAGTAGTATCAAAACGTAGGTCTTACCTCCACGAGTTCGAATCTAGAATCTGGAGGAAAACTGACAGACGAACGGTCGCCGTTTGTCGTCGCAAAGCCCGTGGCATCTAAAACTCCCTTCTCTCTCCTCTCTCTAGATATTTGTGGGTTTGGATGAGATTTCAATCTCATCCTCATCTATATATATATATAGGCAACTTTCAGGGAATTAAGTTTACCTCCCCACAAGTTTCTCAAAACTTCTAATTAAATCCTGAAACGTCGCACACATCCATTTTAGGCCTTTACGAGTGAAAATTAGAATTTTCAAAAGTTTTTGACTAAGTCTCGTTTGGGTCCAAAATAACGTCCGAAAACTATATTCAGTGAAATCTCTACACAACCTACCTTTTTAGTTAACGTGGCACTCACGTTCTCACCACAGTTCTCAAAATGATATAACCATATCAAAATTTACCAGAATTATACTACACAGGTAAATTACTATTCATAAAGTACCAGATATTTCCAATAACATTTAATCACATAAATGTCATATAAATCTTACGAATGCCTCAATGGATATCGAATCACCGTGTCCTCACTTGACACCCTTCGTTGACCATGGTCAACCAATTCCTCAATTATTAATCAACATTAATAATTCTCACAATTCAAATATGCATTTTAAAATGAACGCATTTTTCCGGGACGGGTGTGACAACTCTCCCCTACAAAAAGGAAGTTTGTCCCCAAACTTATACCTCAAGAGTCGAAAAGGTGCGGATACTCGTTCCTCATTTCTTCCTCGTTCTCCCACGTAGCTTCCTCGACCGTATGACTATGCCATAATACTTTCACCATTGGAATTGTCTTTGTTCTCAACACTCGCTCTTTTCTGTCCAAGATCCTTACCGGATGCTCCACATAAGTCAAGTCTTCTTGGATTTGCAATGGTTCCGGTACGATGATCTTACTCGTATCCGTCATACACCGTCTCAACATCGACACATGAAACACGTTGTGCACAAACGTTAACTCAGATGATAAGGCTAGTCGGTAAGCCACTGGTCCTACTTTCTCTAGGATCTCAAATGGTCCTACGAATCTTGGGTTAAGTTTTCCACGCTTCCCAAATCGGACAATGCCTTTCGAAGGCGATACTCGTAAGTACACAAAGTCTCCTACTTCAAATGTCATCGGCCGTCGCTTAGAGTCCGCATACCTCTTATAACGACTCTGAGCTACCTTGAGTCGCTCTTGAATTAGCTTCACTTTCTCAGTAGTCAACTGTATTATCTCAGGTCCTATCAATCTTCTTTCCCCAACCTCGGTCCAACAAACCGGTGAACGACACTTACGTCCATACAAAGCTTCATACGGTGCCATCCCGATACTTGACTGAAAACCGTTGTTGTAAGCAAATTCGATTAATGGTAAGTGTTTCTCCCAATCACTCCCAAAATCTAGGACACACAATCTCAACATATCCTCTAAGGTCTGAATCGTCCGCTCTGACTGTCCGTCGGTCTGAGGATGAAATGCGGTACTGAAACTCAACTTCATACCCATAGCTTCTTGCAAACTTCCCCAAAACCTTGATGTAGAGGTGTCAATCGGGTCGGGTTGGCCCGGCCCGAGCCCGGCCCGATTTTTCCGGGCTAAAAGTCCGGCCCGGCCCGCTAGGCCCGAGCACTTTTGTCCAGTCCGGGGTGGACACCCTTGGTCCCGTCCACGGCCCGGCCCGCTCCTTTGCCCGAAACCCGGCCCGGCCCGCTAGCCCGGATAAGCTAGTCGTTGTGGCCCGGCCCGGCCCGAAGCCCGGCCCGGTAGGCCCGCCCGTGGCCATAACGGCTAGTTTGGCCCCTTTTCAATTTTTTTTCCCATTTTTTACCCCTCTAACGGCTAGTTTTGGGGGTAAAAATGTAAATGTGCTTTTTGACTTCCCAAAATACCCCTTAGCCCATTTTCTATAAATACTAAACCTCCCACAACATATTTTCTCATACAAAAATCAATTATCTCTCTCTATTCTCTACTTTCTCTATACTACTCCATAAACTACAAGTCTACAAGCACTTCTACTCTACAAGTTGGTGATTCAATTATCAAAGCTCTAATTTGTAAAGGCACTTCTAGTCTTCTACAACTTGAACTTACAAGCTCTCAAGTCTCAAGTCTTATTATAATTTATAGTTGTTCACTTCTTCTTTTACTACTATAAGTTGAGGTAAATTTATTTATTGTTTCACTTCTTGCTTTATTAGTTGCTTATTTAATTGTTAGTATTTTTAATCTTTTATATTTCTTTCCCCTCTTTTTTTTTTATTTAAAAAAAAAATGGCATCTCACTCAAGATCTTCAAAAACTAGGGAAGGCCCAACTTATGACTTTGAAAATTTAGATTATGGGGAAAGAAATGAGATTAATGATTTGGAATTGGAGGATGATGACGACGTTGAAATTATGGGGTCTAATCCATCTGAACCATCTCCTTCAAATCCTAATGATCCAAGTCCCACCACTGAAAGAAAATTAAAATCACCTGTTTGGTTATTTTTTAAATTAAATGACGAAAAAAATGGAGCTATTTGCAAAATATGCGGACTCAAATTTTCTTACAAAGGTGGAGGAAATAATACACTTAAAAGGCACATCATGAGCAAACATAAAGGTGCATGGGAAGCAGGTACCGCTCAAGCGGACGGCCTAGTACAATCCCAAATTTCTGCTTCTACTGGCACAAGTGTTGGAACTTTTCTTTATAATCAAAAAAAAATGAGGGAAGGCTTGGCAAAATTTGTTTGTGCATCCGATATGCCTTTTACTTTAGTTGAAGAAGAGTGTTTTACACGTTTTATTCAAACTTTTTTATAACCAGCCTACCAACCTATTACTAGAAATACTCTTAGAAGTGATATACAATCTGTTTTTCAACAAACCAAAAAAAAATTAATTGAGAATTTTTCTACTTTTAATTGTACAATTGCATGCACTTCCGATTTGTGGACTGGTTGTAATAAAACGGGATATATATGTATAACGGCGCATTTTGTAGATGAAAATTGGAATATGAATAAAAATATCATTGCTTTTCGTGCATTAGACTATCCTCATACTAGTGAAAATATATATAACTATATAATCAATGTTTTTAATGAGTATGATATTATGAAAAAAATTATAAGCATTACTTTTGACAATGCTAGTGCTAATACAAATGCTATTAATATGTTTAAAGATCTTATGCGCCCAATGTTGAATGGAAAATTATTTCATGGTCGTTGTGTATGTCATATCATTAATTTGATTATCCAAGATGGATTAACAAAAATTGATGATCACATACTTAAAATTAGAGAGGCAGTGGTCTTTTGTTGTTCAACGCCTAAGCGTCTACAAGCATTTTATGGTGTTTGTAAACAAAATCGTCTTAATCCAAAGAAATTGCAAACTGATATTAAAACTCGTTGGAATTCTACTTATCTTATGATAGATTCTTGTAAAAAGTATAGTAATATTATTACTCAATTTGTTAATTTTAATTATCCATCACTAAACTTGACTTCAAACGATTGGGATATGGCATTTGACTTTCATGGATTTTTAGAAGTATTTTACAATGCTACAAATAAACTTTTCGGTGTTTACTATTCTACTTCTTGTTTAGTTCTTATGGAATTATATAATATGGCTCATACATTTCATAGTTATAAACAAAAAAATGACATTTTTATTGATATTTGCGAGAAAATGGAAAAAAAGTTTTAAAAATATTGGTCTTACATTCCACCTGTATTTTACTTATCTGCAATCTTGGATCCTAGAATCAATTTTGATGGTGTTTCTGAAATGGTTAAACAAATATCTGAATTGATGCGAGGACCAGATGGTGAGCCTGGTCTAGAAATAACTACTTCTGAAATGGAAAATACTTTGGAATCTTTATTTCGTATTTACTATGAAAAATATACAAATAAAGAAAGTGCTACTTCTTCTTCTACTTCTAATATTGAGTTAAGTTCGGGACCGTCAGGTGGTTCTTGGGCGAGACAGTTTCTCAGTCGAAAGAAACAAAAGGGTGTTAGTCAATCATTTGTAAGTAGCTCTAACATTCTTGGTGAATTAAATAAGTATCGAGAAACAGAGTGGGAAAGTCGATTAACCAACGAGGAAATGGTCGATTTAAATCTTTTGACATGGTGGAAAGAACATGTAAGAACTTTCCCTGTTCTTTCCATCATGGCTCGTGATCTACTAACTCCTCCGGCTTCCACAGTTGCATCGGAGTCTGCTTTTAGTGTAGGTGGAAGGGTGCTAGAGGAAAGGAGGAGCAGATTATCTCCTGATATGCTTGACTGCTTGATGTGCTTGAAGGATTGGGACCGTGCACAATATCGAACTCAAAACCGCCAAGATCCTATTCTTGAAGACTTCGCAAATTTGGAAGTTACGGAAGAAAATTGAAGAATCAAGAATTGGCGAATGAATATGAGAGTTGAAGATCATTTAGTTCCAAACAAATCAATTGTAATACTCCTGGCCCGCATGAGTATAAACTGTGAACGGCTTTTTAAAAAAAAAAATCCAATTCTGTAAAATGTAATCTTTACTTTTTATTATACAAATTAATGATAAGTAATCTTTATTTTTTATTAGACTATAATTTTAAATATCAAATAGTAGTAATCTCTTTAATTTTTATTGAATAATAAAAATTCTTTACTATTTTTTTTAATGAACTTTTTTTAAACTTTTAGTAATCACTAATCATTAATGAATAAATATTTACTTTTTATTATACAAATTATTGAAATTAATGATAATAATCTTTATTTTTTATTAGACTACAATTTTTAAATATCAAATACTAGTAATCTCTTTAATTTTTATTGAATAATAAATATTCTTTACTTTTTTTTTTTGAATGAACTTTTTTTAGTAATCACTAATCAATGTAATCATTAATGAATAAATCTTTACTTTTTATTGTACAATTTATGATAAGTAATCTTTATATTTTATTAGACTATAATTTTTAAATATCAAATAATAGTAATCTCATTAATTTTTATTGAATAATAAATATTATTTACTTTTTTTTTTTTGTTAAACAAATTTTTTTTAGTAATCACTAATCATTAGTGCATAAACTAAACATATAAAAAAAAAAAAAGAGTAAAAGTCAAAACTCCCCCCAATTCCCAAACATTAAACTTTAAAAGTTAAAACTTTTCCCCCCCAAAACTCCGGCCCGGCCCGTTTATGGGCCCGTCCACGAACCCGTCCACGAGCCCGTCCATAAGCCCGTCCATGAGCCCGTCCACTAGCCCGGCCCGGCCTGGCCCTAAGCCCGGCCCTAGTGAGCCCGGGCCAACGGTCCGGGGCGGACATCCCCCCTCCCTTCCCAAGCCCGGCCCGGCCCGGCCCGATTTTAGGTGAAGCCCGGCCCGGCCCGGCCCGAAGCCCGGTCAAGCCCGCTTTGACCGAGCCCGGCCCGGCCCGTTTGACACCACTACCTTGATGTAAAACTACTATCACGATCCGAAATAATCACTGCTGGAACCCCGTGTAGTCTTACAATCTCTTTCACATACAACTCTGCTAACTTGGACGGCTTAGTCGTCTTAATTGGAAGAAAATGAGCTGATTTCGTCAATCTGTCAACTATAACCCAAATTTTGTCATTCTTGCTATGCGATCGCGGAAATCCGGATACAAAATCCATCATAATCTCATCCCATTTCCACTCTGACACTGGTAATGGTTGTAGTAGTCCTGTAGGTACTTGTCTTTCTACCTTCACCTGTTGACATGCTGAACATTCGGACACAAACTTAGCAACCTCCCGCTTCATACCTCTCCACCAGAAGTTTTCTCGCAAGTTTCGGTACATCTTGTTACTCCCCGGATGAACTGAATATTTAGTACTGTGAGCCTCCTCTAAAAGTCACTCTTTCAAGTCTTTTACGTTCGGTACACACAAACGTTCCCCAAGTACTAATACTTCTTGTTTCATAATAAACCCCGGTCGTTTTCCCAAAGGTATCTCGCCTCTCATTCTACACAAGTAACCATCATTGAACTGTTCTGTTTTAATCTCATCTATAATGTTTGGGTGTGCTATGATCGCCATCATTAAGCCACCGTTGGTCTCTGAAATTACATCCAGTTCCAAACGCTCCATCTCCTTGACCAATTCTTTTTGTTGTGTTAGCTCGTCGGCTAAGTTCCTTGTCGTCTTCCGGCTTAACGCATCGGCTACTACATTTGCCTTTCCCGGATGGTACTCAATCGATAGATCGTAATCCTTCATCAATTCCAACCATCTTCGCTGTCTCATATTCAAGTCCCGTTGGGTGAAAATATATTTCAAACTCTTATGGTCCGTGAATATCTCACACTTTTCCCCGTACAAGTAGTGTCTCCAAATTTTTAAAGCATGAATTACTGTGGCTAATTCAAGATCATGGGTCGGATAGTTAACCTCATGTGTCTTCAACTGTCTAGAAGCATAAGCAACCACTTTACCACCTTGCATCAATACGCATCCCAACCCTTTATGCGACGCATCACTATAGATCACAAATCCTTCAGTTCCAGATGGTATTGTCAGAATAGGTGCTCTCGTCAGTCGTGCTTTCAATTCTTGAAGACTGTCTTCACATTCCTGACTCCATTTGTCACACCCGTTCCAGAATTTCATGGTTTTAAAACATGCATAAATTGAGATTTGTGAAATTATTAATGTTATTAATAATTTGATTGAGTTGAGTTGACGTGAGTCAACGGTGAGGTGTCTAGTGGAGACACGAAGACTTGGTAATGCATGTTGCATTGGCATGATTAAATGACATTTATATGACTTAAATATTATATGACTTTATCTAGTATTTTGTGAATAGTAAATTTTACCTGTATTAGTAAATTGTGGTAATCTTTGATATTGTTATATATCGATTTGAGAACTGTGGTGAGAACGTGAGTGTCACGTTAATTGAAAAGGTAGGTTGTGTAGAGATTTCCACAGAATATAGTTTTCGAACGTTATTTTGGACCCAAACGAAACCTAGTCGAAGACTTTTGAAATTTATAGTTTTCACTTGTAAAGTTATAAAATGAACGTGTGCGAAGTTTCGAGAGCTAATTAGAAGTTTGAGAAACTTGTGGGGAGGTAAACGTAATTTCCAAAGAGTTTTTCTATATATAGATGAGTATGAGATTTCAAATCTCATCCACAACTCCTAAATATCTAGAGAGAGGAGAGAGAAGGGAGATTTTGTTGTCTCGGGCTTTGCGACGACAAACGACGACCGTTCGTCCGTCAGTTTTTCTCCAGATTTCAGATTTGAACTCGTGGAGGTAAGATCTACGTTTTGATACCACTTAGGCCGTGTTTGGCCAAGTTTTTGTAAAATCTTAATTTTGGACTTTTGAAAAAAATCAGGTAAAACTTGTAGGAATCGTACCAAATTCGAAATCCGACGATTATTTAGCCCCCTAGACGATCCTTCAAAGTTTGAAGAGATTCGCACGAGGTATGAATTCTAGATTTATGAAATATATGGATTTTCATGTTTTGGACATCACTTTTGATATTCTTGGATCCGGGCAAAATTCATGTGTTAATTAGGCCCGTTAATTATGCACGTGAAATTATGATAAAAGCATGTATAACTGTTTATGTGAGCACGTTATGTGTCTATTTGGGTCAGAGGGGAGTTTGGTGCAAATTCATTCGGAGTAAGCTCCTCGAACCTTGAGGATTGTGATCTTGGTGGAATTGGAATTGTGGTTGTGTCTGGATTGGAGGTGGGCCCAACCAGTACACGGTACCTGGTATGGAGGAAGGCCCAACCAGTGTACGAGATGCGTGGGAGAGGTGGGCCTCCTACGGCATCGACCGGATGAATGCGTACCACTCACCCCAGAGACTATTTCTATGTGTTTTAGATGCTTAAACCATGAATTGTCATATAAGCATACATTTAGAATTGTACGCTCAGCATATAGCTGAGCATTGGAGATGTACTCCATTGCAGGTAAGAAGAAAGACAAGAAGAATCGTGAGGAGTGACGCCGAGGAACGCCGGGGGAATTACACTTGTAATTGTTTTGTTTTAAATCCTAAACTTGTGTAAGATTTGGTAATATGTGGTAATAGATCCTTGGATTAGCTTTGTATCATGGTAATCTTGTAATTGAACGTCTGTGGTTTTGTTTTAATATGTTGAAATCAGTTGTGGTTAGATTGTTGTTGGTTTTGAGTAGCTTGGGTTGTTAAATTTTCAGCACAGGCTGCCCAGCAGGGGAGCAGTCGACTGGACCCAGGGGTCAGTTGACTGGATCTCGTGGGATGGAGTCACTGATAGTACATTATAAGAGAAGCAGTCGACTGGACCCCTTGTACAGTCGACTGAACACTGTTTATTTTAGCTACTGCTTCCATTGATTGAAAAGCAGTCGACTGGACCTCTTTGCAGTATGATGTATTTTTGGTTCTGCTTAACACAGTCGACGGAGCAGTCGACTGGACCCTAGTGCAGTCGACGGGGCAGTCGACTGAACCTCTGTTTTCAAAACTATTTTCTTTGAATGTGTTTTCAATGGCCAAAACTTTTTATAACTCTGATTTCAATAGATTTTACAAACACAGAGGGGAACGTTTCCTAAGTTTTAAACTACCAGGGTTGTTTTATAGAAGTTCTTTCCGCTGCGTATTATTAGATGATGTTTGGATGAGCCTTGGTGGCGTGCCACGTGTCCTATTTCCACGCGTAGTGGGATGGGTCGTGACACCATTCAAACGTAACCCCCTTTCTCATTAACTTTGTCATAGGCAATGAAATCTTCGAGAAATTTTCAATAAAATGGCGGTAGTATCCCGCTAGTCCTAAGAAACTTCAAATTTCAGATACGGAAGTCGGTCTTTGCCAATTAGATACAGCTTCTACCTTGTGAGGATCAACTGATACTCCACTCTTGTCGATCACATGACCAAGAAAAGTAATACTAGGTAACCAAAATTCACATTTCTTGAATTTCCCAAATAATTGTTTCTCTCGCAATCTCTGAAGTATCAATCTCAAATGATTCTCATGTTCTATCTCACTTGGCGAATAGATAAGGATATCGTCAATGAATACAATCACAAAGTCGTCTAAATAATCTTTGAATACTCGATTCATAAGGTCCATGAACGCAGCTGGTGCATTAGTAACCCCAAACGGCATAACTAAGAACTCATAGTGTCCATAACGCGTTCTGAAAGCTGTTTTCTCGACATCTTCGGCCTTCACTTTTAACTGATGATAACCCGATCTTAGGTCTATTTTGGAGAATACTTGTGCCCCACGAAGTTGATCAAATAAGTCATCAATTCTGGGTAACGGGTACTTGTTCTTAATCGTCAACTTGTTCAGTTCCCGGTAATCCACGCACATACGCATTGAGCCATCTTTCTTCTTCACAAACAATACTGGAGCTCCCCACGGCGAAATACTTGGTCGAATGAAACCCTTGTCAAGTAACTCTTGTAGTTGAACTTCCAGTTCCTTCAGTTCTACTGGTGCCATTCTATACGGTGCTTTGGATACCGGCTTTGAGTATGATATAATTTCAATAGTGAACTCGACCTCTCTCTCAATAAGAACATCTGGTAGCTCATCAGGAAATACATTTGAATATTCTCGCACTATCGGAATGTCTTCTACTTTTAATTCAGCCGCGACATCTGTCACTGAACATAGAAATCCATGACATCCCTTTTTCAATAACTTTTCCGCTCGGATAGCTGAAATCAAATACGGCGGCGATATAACCCCACTCCCTTGAAAACAAAAGTTCCCATGTACCGGTGATCGAAAATTAACCTCTTTCCGTTCACAGTCTATCGTGGCTTGGTTAAGAGCTAACCAATCCATTCCCAGTATCACATCAAAATGATTTACCCCAATCGGTATAAGGTCTACAGTCATCAACTTCTCGCCCAATTTGATTTCACAGTTCTTATATATAGTAGACGTCATTATCGATTTACTAAGTGGTACAGCAATAGACAATTCATATCCTAACGGTGCCGATTTAACATTCAAATTTTCAACAAAGACATGTGATACAAATGAATGTGTAGATCCTGAGTCAACAAGTATGCGTGCTAAGTGTGAACATACAAGCACCATACCTGAGACCACTGTCTCTGAAGCAGTCATATCTCCTGGGGTCATCTGATAAGCTCTTCCTTGACGTTGTTCAGTCCTTTGTCCCCCATCGTTAGTCTGTCTAGGCTTCGACCCACTAGAAGCCATAGAACTAGCTCCTTGCTGAGGATGCTTCCTCGGGCATTCCTTGGATTGATGTCCAAACATCCCACAATCGTAGCACTTGCCCCTCATATCAGGTGTAGCACTTGCACTGTTCATCCCTTGGGTTTTGTTCTGGAATTTTGTCATAAAACATCGACCGGTGTGTGGCCGATTACACAATGGACACAACGGTATATTACTTGCCTGCTTCCTGAACCCACTGAAACTAGAGTTAGAGCCTCTTGCAAACGGCCTCTTGAAAGGTCCACCATAGTTCCGGTCATTACCCTCGTGGTTTCTCTTTCCTTGTTGGCTTTGCTGATTTTGCCTCGATCTCTCCATTCCACTTTCGGCTACAAGTGCCGTTTGTTGTACTGCTGCTACAGTTGAATGTTCATAGGTTTCAACCCTCAAGCGGATATTATCCCTCAACCCATCTTCATATTTCCTTGCTCTATCTTCTTCTGTCAACACAGACCCTTTTCCAAACCTCAACAAAGCGTTATACCTTGAAGTGTATTCCGTCACAGTCATATCTCCTTGTCGGAGATTATCAAACTCTCTCTTCTTCGCATTAAGAGCAGCCCTTGGAAAGAATTGGCGATTAAACTCTGCTTTGAATCCCTCCCAAGTTATTGGTGCTCTTTGGTCTAGGACGTTCACCCACCAGTTCTGGGCTTCACCCTTAAGTACATCACTAGCATTCTCAATTTTTTCCTTATCGGTCATCGGAATCGATCGGAAAATTCTCTCCATATCCATGATCCAATGTTCTGCGAGCGTTGGGTCGGGTGTCCCATGAAATTCCATCGGTTTCTTCCGGGCAAACTGTTTTGATATTGACCTCATACCCCTATTTTCAGGCGTATGTACTACAAAATCGGTTCTGGCTCCAATGGATGTGTTGGAGGTAATCTGTCCGCTATATTTCGTATCATCTCTCCTATGTTCCCCATCATTTCAGCCATTTCATTCATTCGGCGAGTATGTGGCGATAATTCTCGTTCTTCGTCACTCATGATTATAGTCCTGTAGTTCTCAATGCATAAACACTATGCATGTACAACAATAACAATAGTATGTATGTAAAACAACATCCATATGCATCAAACATCTCTAAGATGCATGAATGCAATTGAAAACATGTGGCAATCCACTCAACACTCCACTCGTCGTCGAACGTTCCCAAAGTTTTGTTACCTCTAGCTCTGATACCACTAAATGTCACGACCCATCCCACTATGCGTGGAATTAGGACACGTGGCACGCCACCAAGGCTCATCCAAACATTAATATAATTATACGCAGTGGAAAGAATTTCTTTAAAACAACCCTGGTAGTTTAAAACTTAGGAAACATTTCCCTCAGAGTGGACGAATCCATTGAAAATTGGAGTTGGAAAGAATTTTGTTCAATTGAAAGTGTTCACAAGAATCTATTTGAAAATGCAGAGGTTCAGTCGACTGTACAGTCGACTGTAATAGAGTCCAGTCGACTGCTCAGTCGACGGTGTCAAGCAGAACCATAAATACAGCATATTGCAAAGGGGTCCAGTCGACTGATCAGGGGGTCCAGTCGACTGCTCCTCTGCTGGCAGCCCTGTGTTGAAAATTTACAACACATGCTCCTCAATACAAACAACAATCACAACTACTACTGATTTCAACATGCTGCACATAACTACAGACGTTCAATTACAATGCTGTGGAGCTAATCTAAGGTTCTATTACCACATAGTACAAAATTCTCAATCCTTACACAAGTTTAGGATTTAAAACAAAAGCATATACAAGTGTTTTCCCCCGGCGTTCCTCGGCCTTACTCCTCACGCTTCTTCTTGCCCTTTTTCTTTTCACTTGCAATGGAGGAAGTCTCCACTGCTCAGCTATATGCTGAGTGTACAATTCTAAACAAATGCATATGGGCAATTCATGTTTTAAATATCTAATTCACATAATTTAGTCTCCGGGGAGAGAGATACGCATTTACCCAGTATATCGGCAAGTCTTAAATCTTAAACCGCGATGCCAATGGTTAGCCAAGAATCACTCAACCATTGCATCCATCTGCTCTGGTTGGCCACTTCCCACACCAAGCAAGTAGTCGTCACTACTGTAAACTCTCAAACATCGAGAGGCGTGCACCGGCGTAAAATTTTATCAAACTCCCCTTTGACCCACATAGACATTTAGCATACTCACATAATCATGTCACCGTGCTTTTCTATACGTACTCGCTAAATTTAACGGGCCTAATTTAACACATAAGTTTGCCCGGATCACAAATCATACAAAATATCTAAAACATCCCAAATTGTCTATATTACATAGGTTCGGAATTCATACCTCGAGCTATATCTCTCAAACTTCAGGAGAAGTACAAGAAGACCAAATAAACGTCAGATCTCCGATCTTAAACGATTCCTACAAGTATAAACATGTTTTTCCCAGATTCTTAAAATTAACTTTTCAGAAAAACTTTGCCAAACGTGGCCTAAGTAGTATCAAAACGTAGGTCTTACCTCCACGAGTTCGAATCTAGAATCTGGAGGAAAACTGACAGACGAACGGTCGCCGTTTGTCGTCGCAAAGCCCGTGGCATCTAAAACTCCCTTCTCTCTCCTCTCTCTAGATATTTGTGGGTTTGGATGAGATTTCAATCTCATCCTCATCTATATATATATATAGGCAACTTTCAGGGAATTAAGTTTACCTCCCCACAAGTTTCTCAAAACTTCTAATTAAATCCTGAAACGTCGCACACATCCATTTTAGGCCTTTACGAGTGAAAATTAGAATTTTCAAAAGTTTTTGACTAAGTCTCGTTTGGGTCCAAAATAACGTCCGAAAACTATATTCAGTGAAATCTCTACACAACCTACCTTTTTAGTTAACGTGGCACTCACGTTCTCACCACAGTTCTCAAAATGATATAACCATATCAAAATTTACCAGAATTATACTACACAGGTAAATTACTATTCATAAAGTACCAGATATTTCCAATAACATTTAATCACATAAATGTCATATAAATCTTACGAATGCCTCAATGGATATCGAATCACCGTGTCCTCACTTGACACCCTTCGTTGACCATGGTCAACCAATTCCTCAATTATTAATCAACATTAATAATTCTCACAATTCAAATATGCATTTTAAAAAGAACGCATTTTTCGGGACGGGTGTGACATACAGTCATCCTTATTACAAAACAGTTCATAAATTAAAAGTATAGGATATTGATAACAGTTCTATCATCCATAGCAGCCGTTCTCAGTTTGCATAATCATAATGTTCCGCTTGATCAAAACCTAAAAAGCCTGAACACGAATGTCCAGGGCGCATCAACGCCGTTAGCTTCAAGAAGCTGGTGAGTATTAAAACATAACTTTGAATGTAACACATACTCATTTACCATTTTCAAATTCTCATTTAATTCATCAAGTTTACATTAGAGTAAAGAGTTCTTTTTAGAAAACAACCACAATATCATTTGAAAGCTATAATTCACATATATGTGACCGTGTATGAAAACAATGCACCATCTCATCTTACCGACTCTTTTCTCTCGACAAACACAACAACCCACCATCTCTCACCAGTATCTTTGAAATACTCCGATAGCCACACTTTAGCACAGGGGTGCCAGGGAATGTCCAGTTTGCCTCACACTTTATCACAGGGTGTCAGGGAATGTCCAATGCCTCACACTTTAGTACTTAATCCGCCTCGCAAATACATCACACAGTATCCAGACTCGGGTATCAGGGAGTGTCCGTAGGCCACACTTTAGCACTTCCATGGGTGCCAGGGAATGTCCAAGTTAGGCTTCAGACACTTTGACGCTACCATGGTCGTCAGGGAGTGTCCAATTTTGCCACCGTCACATTTCAAAGACACTCTCGCCGCAATCTCAACCACAACACACTTTGGTACTTAATGGGTGTCGCGGGTCTCACTCCTCCGCCTAGCGATTGCAGATACTACAGAATAAGTAGTAGGGGTTTTGGTCTTAAGGCTTTACCTATCTCTATCGGGCTCTTCCTTGTAATGGTTGTTTAGATAAAGGGTCGCCACCCCAAGGTTTCGAAGAGTGAAGTCTACGCCAGTACCCCCATCCGGGTATCTCCCTAAAAGCCGAATTCACTTCCGAATCTATCAATTCGCCTACGTATCCTTTCTCTCCGATGAGCTTTCGTTTGACTGCCCCCTAAACAGGACGAGTTTTTCAGCCCTTTAAACAGAGAGGGATCCCGAATCATAGACCGATAGGGAAGAGAGCAGATTCGGTCTTTAGTTTCCGATCGTCAGTCCAGCGTTGATTGATCTGACTGGAAAGGTGAATCCGACCAGGCTTTCATCTCGAATTCTAATAAGGGTAGAAGGGCTTTGCAGCCATGGGCAAGTCTATCGGTCTGTAGGGGCACTCGTATATCGATCGAAGAGTGGAGTCCGATGTTTTAACCAACTACCAGGGAGTGTCCACAACACGATCTCAACCACACTCTCTACACCACACTGACCATTACTCTTTTCCACACTGACCAACCTTCTCACTCACCATGCATGTACAACTGACTTCACATGTATGTCATGAATCTTTACACATAAAGTAAATCACCGAAATATGGAAACAACATGCGTAGGGGGATTAATAAGTCATAGTACATCAGTTTAATCGTCCAAACATAACCAAAAAGGATTCTGTTTTAGTAAATTTCCCAAACAGAGTTTTAAAAGTCCATGAAACATCACCCAAACAGTTCCTTAACATAAAACAAGCAAAAATCAGAAACTGTCCAAAGTTGCTCGCTCGGGCCACTTGCGCGATATACCCATTTTCCCGTTTTATTATAAAAACTTTTCTTTCTGCCTGAAAACACACAGCTTGCACGCGTGGGTCGCTCGCGCGATATGCCCAATTTTCGTTTTCCTTTTAAAAATCTTTTCTTTCTACGTGAAAACATACCCCTCGCGCGCGCGGGCCGCGTGAACGGCCGCTTGCGCGAGGGGTCGCTCGCGAGGGCCGCTCGCACGATCACGCGGGCGAGTTCAGGGAGTAGCTTCGTCTTCCTCGCTGGTTTTTCCCTGTTTCAGAAATTAAGGGGTCTTTTGACCCATTTTCGAATTTGAAAATTTATAAGACATGTAATATATGGATTTCTCTGGTTTTTCGCAAGGATTATGAATCTACAATCAATTTTACATTAATCAATCCATAGCAAACGAATTTTATGAAAAACCGAAAGACGTCAAAACTTCATTTTTAATATACGTCCTCCTATGAATAAATTAAGCTCTTATACTTTAAACATAGCATCTATAACATGAAATCTTTCATAATTATCTAAGAAAACAGATTTTGGTTGAGTTTGAGAAATCCATGCTTCTAAGCTTTGAAATTTAAACGTAAAATCATCAATGGAGATTTTCAAATTAAGCTATATAAACAGAAACCAAGATATGAACTACATTCATAGTGAGTTTAGAATACTCACTGTGATTGTGTTTGAGATATGTGTTGAGAAAGAAAGACCAATTTAAGAAATCCACTTGAGCTTGGCTATGGTGGATTGAAGCTTTCTCTCTCTCTAAAACTCAAAAATTATGAACTCCCAAGCTCTCTCTTTTCTCTCTGTGTTTCTACAAATTGTGAGAATAAGTGTGTGAGAGTGTATGTGGTGTATAAATAGGGGAAGAGCCAAACTTGGCCACTAAGTCCATTCTTCAACACTCAACAAAAGAGATTTGTTTTCCAATTAACTAAAACCAACATACAAATATGCACAGCACATATACACATACGTATATACACTGATTATTAGCTCCACAGATTTTGAAAGGGTAGTATAGATCAATAGGGGTCAAGCTTAAGTTGTTTGGAAAATTAGCTTATGGCACAACATTAACACACTCAAAATAGATAGATCCAAACAAGGCACAAGCCAATGATCACTTGCCATAAATGGAAAGTAAAGCATAAGTCATATCTTGCTTTATAGCACTTCCAAAATCTGTGGAAGTTCAACACAGTGCGGACAGTTTTGAACATAAACTGATATTTTCGTGGCGCGGTGTTCGTCACAAAAATACAGAAAATTCAATTGATTTTCCAGTTTTAAACATTTCCACCGTTTTGAAATACAGTTTTAAAATCCAACACAGGTATTGCTAAATTTACAGAAATTACAGTTTCACTCCAAAAGAATTTCAAATATGAAATAAAGCAAGTCACAAGATTTTAACACATGAGAATTGCAATTTGAGATATCATCAGGAACATTAATTAAATATGAAATGCAAATTTTGAAATTAAATGAAATGCAGGTTGTTACAACTAAGAAGTGAATCTTTCTATTTTTCAAATTTCTTCGAGTTTCGAGATCTGTAATTTCTTTAAGTATTAATTCTTCAAATTCTTCGATTTCATAATTTAATTCTTGGATTTGGTTTTTCTTTACTTCTTCCTCATTTCAATTTCTATTGTCTATAGAATAAATATGAAGAACATGATTGGTCAAAAAAATCTGAGCAATCTTCAATTCGGTTTGTTGAAAAATAAACTTTTCTCTGTTTTATGAAAAATTGAAGGGGACTGTGAAAAATGGTAAGTGTGATATAGTCATTTTGAAAAATAAGAGATGATTCTAAATTTTGGAAAAAAATAATTTTTGATGAGAGACAGAATGAGGGAGGAAGATGAAGAGAGAAAAAAAAATCACAATTTTTTTTTTTTGTAATGAGGGAGGTCCATGTAATTAGACCGTATCTCAAGAGAGGTTTGTGTAATTATCCCCATTTTTTTATTAAGATAAACAATGGTATTTTGGATATTAGGTAATTAAAAATTGCCTACATCTTTAATTTCTGTCAGGTGGTAGACGGTCAACTAATTGAGGGGAGGTGAGTGTAACTCAACCTCAAACCTCAAGGGAGGTCATTGCAATTTCTCAAAATACAGGGGAGATCCATGTAATTAAACCATACCTCAAGGGAGGTCCGTGTAATTTACCCTAAAATATATCTCAGAAGTTTGGTCTCTGTCTCATTATAGTTCCCATAGTTTTAGTTGTGTCAATTTGCTCCCTACGAATTTTAAACAGAAGCAATATGATCCAAATGTCCATTTTTGTCACAAACTTGACAAAATTCACCTACTGCTACACACAATTATGCTGATAAGCGGGTGAGGAGATTGGTGGTGTTCCATTTTTGTCCCTAAAAAGCGTAACAGTGCATATTATGTGAGTAAATTCCGTTAACTTTTTTTTACGACATTTGGGCCACGTTGCTTCTATTTAAAAACTTCAGGGACCAAATTGATGCAATTGAAACTATAGGGACAAAAATGAGACAAGGGCCATACTTCAAGTGTATATTTTGTATTTAAGCCCCTTTAATATCTCTACAATTATGTTTCATAAAATACACAAAGACCCTCCAAATTCAAGAGTATATTAGAAAACTGGCTTTTCTAACCCTTGTAATGCACAAAAGGTTTTCTAAAAATCTAGACAATTTTGAAAATTAGATTTTAAAGTGTTAGATTATGAATTGTTTTGAAATCAATAAAAGAGTGTGAAAGAGGAATAAACTTTGAATATATCGCTGGGGTGGTACTAAGCGGTAGATTGGAGGGGTATGGACTAACATTTGATATTTATTTACTTAGGCCAGGTGTGTTTGATAATCCAATTAAGTGGTGAAAATGATAACTTTCAGCACTTATTTTTTTTTCAGTGCGTTTGATAAATGTACCACTTAATTGAAAAAGAAGCCAAAAAACTACTGAAATCTTAAAGTGAAAATTTTCTACTGAAAATAATCACTGAATGCAGTTTATTACAGTACTTGAAAAACTGTTTTCAGCATTGTAAATTCAATCACTTAAAATTTTCAGTACTTAAAATTTAGCACTTAATTTTCAGTACTCAGTTTTCAGTTTTATCAAACGCACCCTTAGTTGGACCAATTCGTAAAAACATTCTACTTATTCTTTAACATAAGAAATAAGTTTTCAAGTATGTTTATCTTTTTCAAAAAACCCTTGAATACCAACAATCAATGGAATAGAGTGATGCTGATAGGAATTGATACTTAAATCTGGCTTTAGGTTTTATGGTAAAATAAAAGACAGAACAATAAGAAAGAATGAAAGAGAGAACGAAAAAGGTATTAGGGAGAGATGATTTGTGTATGGTTCGGTGCTATTGATGAAGCAATCTACATCCACATGTAGAGTGCGTGCTAGTGCTTCCACAATGAAAGGTTTTGTTTACAGGTGATTGATTGGGAGACCTTGATGATCCAACAACACGACTAGAACTAACAAGGTTCTATCCAGCCCTATGCAAACTTAGGACAAGTTTTCTGAATAGAGTCCCTTCCTTGATACCCGAAATCCCATTATATAGCGCTGAGGGTTTCTTTTCCAATCAGGTAACCCAGCTAGATCAGGGGACTCGATAGGATCATTTTAATCTTATCTTTGAACCTTTAGATAAGGAAAGCTTGGATCATGAATCAATTCCACGCTCTCTATGATCTTATCCACTTATCTGCTAGGCCTAAGTGAGAGTTTCTGCTGGCACTGGTCCTCATGTGTGTCCCCCGACGAACCTCTAAGTTGGTTGGGTTAGGTGGTCGGGTAGGACCGACCTCATGGTCGTATCAGCTACCCTTATTTTCCAAGTCTTAGTCAGATGAGGTATTTAAGAAAACTTGGAAATCTCGTATGTCTCCATGATGTAACCAGGGGTGTCCTTGGGCCTCCCGTGTATAGATTTGACTGGTTGGAGTTGGGCCAGATTACCCATAGATGGACCAAGATGGTCAGGAATGGACTGGGTGACCATCGTGGGCAATACCGATCAAAAAGACGTTAGATTGGAGCCCGTGTTCGGGTTGCATATGCCTGCATCGAGCGGGTGACACCTATCTCTCAACTGACGCGTGTTCGGTTGGTCCTGACAGGGGGCGGCTCTAGGCCTTCTGATCATATGGGAACTGGGAAGATCCAGATGGCCATTCGCCCATAAATGGGGGCCTTCTCGTCCTCATTCCCACCTTAGCGCCTAGATTTTCGAAAGAGGGAAACTTTATAAGAGAGAGAGAAGAAGAAAAAAAATTGTCCGGTGGTCTCTATGCTCCAATCTGCCTGTTCATGTTGCTCAGTAAGTTTCTCGGTACCCCCCTGTTTTTTTTCCACCCTTCTTTTCTCTTTCAATTATTTCAAATCTGGAGAGCTTGAACCCGTTACCCCCTATTTGGTATGACACAAAGTAGAATAGAATTCATTTGCAATTCTATTTTGTGGAATTCTTGTGTTTGGTATGATACAAAACAAGAAATGAATTCATTTTGAATTCTACCCAAATCTTGTTTTGGGCTGTTTACAAATCCGACCAAAAATGGTCGGATTTGATGAGAATTCAATCTAAATATGTGTTTTTCCCAAAATACCCCCATCTTCTTCATCGCAACCCTATTCTTCTTCTTCTGCGAACTGCGAATCTTCATCTTCTTCTTCGAATCGTCATCTTCTGCAAATCTTCTTCTTCTTCTACTTCTTCTTCTTCTGCGAATTCTTCTTTCTTCTTCTTCTTCTTCGAACCTGCTTCTTCTTCTTCTTCTTCGAATCTGCTTCTTCTTCTTCTTCTTCGTCTTCGTCTCGTCTTCGAATCTTCTTCTTCTTCGTCTCGTCTTCTTCGTCTGTTAAAGGTCTGTTTGGGTCATGTAGGTCTGGGGTATTTTAGGAATTGCATTAATTCTTTTCATTTCTGTTTTAACCAAACAAGAGAATTATAATTGCAAATCAATTCAATTCTTTTCTTTTCTATTCTATTCTATTCAATTCAATTCTATTCTATTTTACAATCATACCAAACGGACTGTTAGGGATCAAGAGGGAGTGGGACTTCTTCTTCCTTTGATTCTGCTCCTTTTCATTTTATCTTTGGGGGTTCGACTGGGCAAATTAGGGATTTTTGCTTGTCTCACTGTTTTGGGTTTGTATCATTGAGGGCGCATCTGGTGTTGAGGCCCCTTTTCACCCTTCCTTACTAGTCTATCCATCTTCCCTCTTGTACTCTCGATTAGCAGTTTCTGACCCTTATTTGGGTCGATTTGTCACCATGAGGATGAGGCCTCAGCATCACCTTCCGTCCAGCCCCTCTACCAACCATCTTCTCCACTAGAAGGCAAGGGCTCACTTTCTGGTAACCCCGAGCCTAGTGCACCCAAGGTTGCCCTAGCGTTGTCTGATCGTGAGAGCAAGTGACATCTCGATCCCTAGCAACAACAGACAGAACATTGGGAGTGATTCCTTGGTCTCTAAAGGAAGCGGTCCTTCGGCCTCGGGTCAGGTAGATCGGTGCCAAGAAGCTGACCCCCTTTCTATTGTCAAGGTATACCTAGCATCCTTTCCATGCCGAATTTGGCTCAGATTAGGGAGAGGTTCTTCATTGCAGATTCCTTTGCAATGTCTCTCCCTCCTCGGACAGCTAGGCTTACTATGATTAGCCCGAGTTCCTCTATGAGGACGATTTCGCGGATAGCCTGCGTCTTCCTTTGCATCCCTTGGCCAGGGATCTCCTTTGCTTTTTGGGGATATCCCTGGGAGGTATCTTGTAACAAAGTTGTACTTTAATTTACACTTCACCAAAAAGGACACAGATTTTTCCTTTTACGAAGGTGATTATGCAATTGTTTTATTTTATTTTTATTTTCACCTTCCGAACAGAGTTAGATTTTGGTCGGTACATACTCTACCATTGGCTATAGGTCGACTGGTTATATATCAAAAGCTAAACCGAGAGCAAATTATTAGGCCTTTTTGAAAACAGAAACCCACCGGTAGGTATCTTTTAACCAAGAATAAAAAATATTTTTTCTCCGTTGGAGTTTTTATGAACATTTGTTTGTTCGAGGAATCGCTTAGAGGAAGTAATCACAAGAGCTAGCGAACAACGAACTTACTTAGTAGGGTGGAATCCTGTAACAAAATTGCACTTTACTATTCCCAAGAGGATACAAAGATTTTTCTATAATGTGTAGCAAAAAACAAAAATGATAGGAATACACACCAAACGACACACTAAATAACACACCAGCTTTAAATGCATGTACCCTGTGTTGTGTAAGTGATGCATAGAAAAATGTGAAAAATTCAAACAGCACAGGGTACATGTATTTAAAGCACAGTGTGTCGTTTGGTGTGTCATTTAGTGTGTATCCCTATCATTGTTGAGCAAAAAAACACCAAGGTGTAATTAAGACTTTTTCATAATATATACCCACCGGTAGGTATCTTTAACAAAAAAAATTAAAATCTTTTATGAACATTTTTACCTCCTGCAATTTTTTAGTTTAATTTTAGAAACTTACCAATGGATTTCCTTTTTCGGGTAGGTGATTATGCTATTGGTTTGATTTGGGATTATGCCAAATCTATTTTTGTTAACTTCATGTTCTAAACAGAGTTAGATTTTGGTCATGTTCTAAACAGAGTTAGATTTTGGTCATTACGTAATCTATCCACACCTTCATCATCTCTAGTACTTACATAGTAATTTTTCAAATCATTTTCATTTTCATTTCCATTTCCATTTTCTTTCCCATTTTTGAAGTGATAAGACAAGAAAAGGAAAATGGGAAAGTGGTAAAAATTATAGAACATGGATTTAAATTTTGCATAATCATTTTCATTTTCATTTTCATTTCCATTTCCATTTGCATTTGCATTTCTAAGTGGTAAGAGAAAGAAAAAGAATTAGGATATTAATAAGGCATAAATCTTAGACTTTAGGTATAATTTTCTTTTCAGTTTCTACATAAATATATGCCCTTGTTAACCATAGATGCATATATGTACATCTATGAAGCACGGACATGCACACGACATGATACGGGCATGTCGGCACGACAAAATTCTAAAAAATTGCACATCGACACTACAGGAAAAGTGTCCGTGAACTGTCGTGTCCGAACACGGATACGATACAAAATGCGACACGCTACCTTCTTAGATGTGTCGGTACTTCCTAGATGTACATATTATGTTAATGATACATAAACATATATTGATGTAACTTGTTTCCTACTTTCCTGCCTGTGTGAGGTCATTCCTCAATTGTATACAACTTACAAGTACTAAAAGAGAGAAGGAAAAAAAAAAACAGGAAAAAAACTGAATTTTAATAACTTCTTTTATCAGTGAGGTGAAGACAAGAACCACAATGCGTGCTTATATGGAGCCTTGTTTCAACTGATTTGAGCAGAGACCACATCCATCAACTTATAAACAAGTGATTCTGAAATTGGGCTTTTTATATACTTGCCAAACATTCCTATAGAACATCCATCTTTTATACTAACATGAACTACTAATCAATCCAAGATGCACCCAACATCTTAGCCATGAAGCTATACCGATCTGCAGCTTCATCAATCTGTAGTACAGAATTCACAAGGCCAAACAAGTACGCTTGGCAAATGATTAAAATAAACAAAGATATTTAGAGTACATATATATATATGTGTGTGTGTGCGCGTTTTTTTTCTTCTGTAGAATCTTTTGGCTTTGTTTGGTTCATAAATTTAGTGAGAAAAGAAAAAAAAGAGGACAATAAGAAGGAAAATTAGTTCTCTGGTGTTTTAATTACCTTGTGTTTTTCTTCATGCTTAAATAAAAATTTCTTAAATATAATTATAACACATGAAAAAGAGAGGGAAATGACTCACAACATTCAAAATGATTAATTTATTTAGGGAATTGTTATTGCCACTCTATCATTGAACTAAGGCACTCCATGGTACCACTCTCAGAACATGTGGTACTATGTATGTAATGCATGACATGCCACATGTTTTAAGAGTAGTACCATGGAGTGCCTTAGTTCAACGATGGAGTGACAATAGCATCACCCTTTATTTATCTCAACTTATTCTCTTTTATATCCTATTTTCCTTGAAGTTTTCCTTATTAACCAAACAAAGGAAAACGATTTCCTCTATGTTTTCCTTTCTTTCCCCTCACTAAATCCAACAACCAAACAAAACCTTAGAGAATATTCAATGGAAGATATACAAGTATATTACCAATTTCTGGGTGGGACGTCCACATCCATGTCCAGCCTTACATTCAATGCGACCAATAATTGGGTTGGTCTGGGGGCTTTTCTCCAAGCTTGAGCACAGAAAATATTGCATTGTCTGAAAAAAAAAAATGAAAGAACTCATATTTTTTTCACTAGGGCCCAAAATGAAATTACATCAAACACATAAATACATAAAAAAAAACATGTGTGAAATACACATTTGACAGCTTATGAACTAACTAGTGGGTCAATGAGCCAGATGAATTTTATAAAACCTCATCACTAAAATTTGTTGGATTGCAAGTTTCATCCCTAAACAGAACAAGTATAAGGTGCATTGTCCTTGTGTGCAATTTTTGTGTAGGTGACTCCAAAAATCAAGACACTCAATAGTTATATAAATATATTTTTTTTAAAAAATAATAATAATATGAGAGACAAGAAGAGGAAATAATTTTGATCATTAAAGACCCACCGCTAACATCTTCAAGGAGTGCAATGGCACGACACGATCATCATGATCAGCAGTCAGTAGCATCGTGGCCGGGTACTGAGAATGCAGATTAGAAGACTGCTCCCACGGTCTCCTTACATTGTGTAATGGTGAGTACCTAAGGAGAACAATTTGAGCAAAACAAGAACAAACATGAACAACCCCAACAAAAATTCGACAGCAGAGAAGTTCACGTGTACACGTATAGGGAAAGAAGAAGAACCAGAGAAGTGTGTGTCTGTAGAGGAAAAGAAAACAAATTTTATTTGCTACCATTATTATTAATTTCTTTTTTTTTTTCTTTAATCTAATTAGCATTGAAGATAAGGTTACTTACTTGATCAGCCAATGGAACTCCTCCTCTTTTTCTGAACAACCAAAGTCAGATGTCCATGCATGCCCTAGAAAAGAAAGTATAAATCAGAAAAAAAAAAAGAGAAAACAATTAATGAGTGAACCCAAAGAATGTGAACTGACCTATGGTAAACTTGTGAAATCTAAGCATGTCCATCACTCCAACTTGAGCAAGAGCACACCCAAAAAGATCAGGTCTCTGTGACCACCAGAAATTTGCAATTTAATTCATGGACAAAGAAAGGTTTAAATAAATGGAACAAATGGAAATTCAGGCTCTGTTTGGTTTATGGATTTAGTGACGGAAACGAAAATAAACCACTGAGGAAGCTTGTTCCTTCCTCTTTTCTCGAGAAAATATTGTGAAAAATAGATTAAATTTTTGAATCTTGTTAAGTCATTTCCCTTCCTCTTTTCTTGAGTTACTACAATATTTTGAAATTTTTTTTTTTATGTTAATGTTATTTATTCATGGACAAAACCGCTAGAGAAAACACTAGGAAAATAGTTTTCAATTTGTTCACTTTTTCCTTTTCATTCTCTAAATTCACAAAACAAACAGAGTCTCAATCTAGCATGTGAACGAACAATCCAAACCTGATTGATGCAAGCACCAACAAGAAGGCCCCCATTGCTTCCACCTTCAATACACAACTTTGTCGGCATTGTATACCTATTCGATACAAGATATTCAGAAGCAGAAATAAAGTCATCAAAGCAATTCTGTTTTTTTCCAAGGGAACCATCTCTATGCCATTCCACTCCGTACTCTCCACCACCGCGAATGTTTGCTACGCAGAAGATAGCACCTAAATGTCTTGTGAGTACAATACGACTCACGCTGAAATATGGTGTGAGATTAACATTGAATCCGCCATATCCGTATAACAAACATGTATGTGATCCATCCAGAAGAATGTTTTTTCTGGCCACTATGAACATTGGTATCTTGGTACCATCTTTACTTGGAACAAACACCTGAAAATGAAAATTGCAGCTACAATAATGGCGAGACATCTAGGAATAATTTTGTTTTCTATATATAATGGAGTACTTATATGTATAATAGTACCACCCTAAATGGAAGCTAGTTGTTAACATAACGCATTATCGAAGATGAAAAAAATAGATCGAAAATAACCATCTCTACAAGTTTCTAACACTAAGTTTCTTTTTGGTTCATGGATTTAGTGAGGGAAAAGAAAAAGAGTACACCGAGGAAAATGCTTCTCTTTGTTTGATTAATAAAAAAACAATGAGGAAATAAGAGGGATAGGAAAATAAGGTGCAAATAAGATAAGAAATTTTGAGTTATGTGAGTTACTTATCTTCCTCTTTTCTCGAGTTTTGTAGACTATCCTACTTTGAAATATTCAACTTTGGAGTTATTTAAGCATGGAGGAAAAGACTAGAGAAATAATTTTTCTTTTTTCTTTTTTCCCTCTCTCTTACCTTTTCCTTCTCTAAATCTACAAACCAAACAAAGCCAAAATGTGCTTAGAGTGGGAGGAGAGTACCTGATCAACACGAAATTCCTTGCGATCAAACCCAGGAATAATACTTTCTCGGAATATCGTCATATCAGGAACTTCAGTCTCCAAGTTGCACTTGTATATAATACCCGGACTAAGGAAGCTAGTAAAACCAATAAAAACCACACTGTCTTCCCGTTTAGCAGAAATCCCATAAACCGTTCCAATCTCAATAGGTAAATGATGAATCAAAGAACCGGTTCTCAAGTCTCGTAACTGCAAAACGTACTTCACATCACTCAAGTAACTCACGAGAATCTGATTACCATTAACTGCCACAGCCGATTCAAGCACGTTCTTTTCAGCTTCTTCGAGCACATCAGTCCAAGAACTAGGCTCGTTGAGATTTACTCGGACTAACTTATATTTTGGAGCGTCCCTATTTGTTAAAAAGGTGAACGTTGCCTTATCATTTGCAATTGCTTGATAACGAGCGTCAAAATTGTCAATGAGCTTAATAAAGGGAAGCAACTCCTTTTTTCCCTTGTGACCTTCAAGACCGTTTAGAAATGCAGATATGTCACAGTAATAAACTTTGTTGACTGGTTTACAACTCTCATTGATATAGAGAAGAATATACTGCAGAGAACATTAAAATTTAGCCAACTAATAACTCAGCTGAAAATATATTCAGGCAAAGCAAGCAATACACTTGCAGAGATCCATATGAAACTAACTTCTGCCAAAAACTGCCTTATATTTAACAGGTATGTATATAAGGTGAGAGCTAGAATTTCTTATCTATAATGGGTTACTATAGTTTCTTCATTAATTTGTGTATACATTTTGAATGTGACCCCACTGCAATGGGGTCATCTACATCAGCTTCCAACATATAAATTAGCTGATCCCACCATCACTTAATGTGATCTTACTGTCACATATGTTTGGTACCAATATTTGAAAAATAAATTTGGAACTGTATCGTTGCATTGCTCAATTACGAATCTAGAGATTTTTCTCTATGAATAAATCAATAGCCACTCTTGTAAAACTAATTCTAAGTGGGTCCCAATTAGAAACAATATTTATACTAGTCCAAAGTAATGCAGCTGGTTAATAACTTGTTACCTTCCCATCATATGTTACATCAGCTCCAAACATGTACTTTGGGTGGTCAGGATCTCTCCAACACAAAATATCTTCAGTTTGATCTGTTCCCAAGAAGTGATAGTATAGCTCATGGTGTAAGTTAACATTAGTCTCAGTCCCAGCATCCAATTTTTCTCCCTTCCTGCAAAAAGGAGTCCCTGGCTTCATAACTATCACAATTTCCTTTCCTATTTATCAGGGGCGGTCTTGACAATTTGGGAGCCCAAAGCGAGATCAAAAGACGGGGTCTTAATGGGAGTTCGAGGGCCGCTGCCCCCGAAGAATTTTTTTTTTTTTTTTTTGGGTTTTTTTACACATATTTCAAGTATATTTATATGTTATAGTTTGATAATGTGTATAATTGATTTTATGTCACATTTATAAAATGTTCTAATAATTTGCAGCATAATTAAATACTTATTGGAATAGCAGATAATTTAAAATCAAGCCCTAAATTGATAACAAAATGTTCGGTCGTCTGCCGTTGCGTAGACTAGTGAGAGAAAGAGAGTTTAAACTCTGTAAATAAAAACACTCTTCGTAAACAAAAACACTCTTTTAATATGTTTTTTTTTCATTATTGAAGTGATGTATTGGTCTGATAGGCTTTCGGGTTTTAGTCTTGATTGGGATTTGTTTTAAATTATTTTATTTTATTATTTTTTATTTTTTTTTATATAGAATGTTAATTGGGTTAAAAAAAACTGATGGACATTTTCATAATGGGAATTGTTATTTCCACTCCATCATTGAACCAATGTACTCCATGGTACCACTATCAGAACATGTGGTACCATGTATGTAATGCATGACATGCATGTACCACATGCTTTAAAAATGGTACCATGGAGTACCTTAGTTCAATGATGGAGTGGAAATAGCATCACCCTTTCATAATTCTATATACCTGAGCTTAAATATATAAGAGAGGGTTAATTTTAATTGGGGCCCCAAGTCCAAGCTTGTGTTGCTTGGCCCCAGGTCGGCCTGCTATTTATGACATAGTTATGACAATCACATTCAATGAAAGAAAGCTTATTTAATAAATCAATTCATTCAGCACAAAAGGGACTAACATCAGTACACCATGATTCTTGATTCAGAAATTTGTCATCATAGTCTAATTTTTCATCTTCAACATTTGAAAATTAGGAGGGGAAAATATCACCAAGGAGATGAAGTAAAGGGCCAGAATTTAACTGTTCACAAATTGATTTGACTTACTTGGGAGCAGGATAGCGGCTGTAGAAAAAACCTTTGCTGTCATGGGTCCAGCTAATGCCTGAAAACTTAACCTGTATAAAGGTATATATATATATAAACATAAATAAGTTCAAACCTTTAAGAGGGCAGATTAGTAAACATGCAATAACTTCTTCTTTTTTGGGAAATGACAATTTCATTCCTATCAATGATATGCTTTCAATAGTCTATATGCCCGTTAGGACCAAGAAAAAAAAAAAGGCAATGTTATAGTGAGCAACTTCTCATATTAGAAGGCGGATTTTAACCGTTAAATGAGCATTTAGCCATAAGATTTTCAGGAATCCGGCGATGCATTTATTGCTAGATGCTCATCCAACGGTTAAAACTTGCCTTCTCATATGAGAAACTTCTCACAATAGATTTACCAAAAAAAAAAAATGTGCATGTAGTGGTGGTTTGGGAGCTAGATCATTGAGTCGAAGCTCGAAATGGACAATCTTGGTACTTGCAACGCACTAAACTTGCAGACCTAGTAACTTGAAAATATTACAACTCTTGTTACTAGTAACTTGGGCTACAACATTTTGAGCTGTATTGTTAAACCCTTCTTCAAGTTATTACAATGTCGGCGGAAGAGATTTTTAGGTATCACGTGGCATCAAGCCAATAGGAGAGGGGTGAAAGTAGTTCGGTTTAGTCGGTTTTTCTCATTTTCCCCAAGTTTTAGAACCGACCTAAGAGGGTTTGTCGATATTTGTCCTTTTTTTTTCTTTCTAAAACCAACCAAATCGACCAATTCAGTTGGTCTGTTCGGTCCATCGGTTTTTCTTATACCCCTACAATAGGAGTTGGTTGTTTGAGTGGGATGGATCCACGCCCCAAAATACAAGGGGTCTCATTATTTGTCCGTCCACATTAGTTAGAAAGCACCACTTCATGACTGTGTCACATAATACCCTCAAAATACCTTTAAAAAAAAAAAAAAAAAATTACTCGGGTCAGTAGGCTTGGTGGGTTATTCTTTATGTCTTAGTGGCTTTGGTGGAACTGGGTTAGACCATTCAACAATCTTGAATGAGACTTTCATACTTTGCAGGCCCATCCAGGGCCCCAGGCCCATGTTGTCATTGGTTCATCTGTCACAGTGATACTTTTGGATTTGGCATACTACTGTCAACATGGTTACATGGCCCAATAGAGAAAAGTACTTTGTGCATTGACTACTGTACTCACCCAGGACAGAGTATCGGGCTCGACCCTTCTGTCCTCAATCCGCATTACTTTGATGGTGACCCAATCACTTCCGCTCGAGCTAAGCCCATAGGCCAAGTACATACCATCTTCACTCACTGCATATGTATGCAATGAAACTGTTCCGTCCTCACTTAGCCCATTCGGATCAAGCAAAACCTCTGCTTCTCCATCCAAATCCTCCTGCAAATTGCAATTTCATTTCATTATTATTATTATAGTTATAATTATTATTTTTTTAATAGATGCATGCAATATTTTATTATTAGAATACTCAAACCAAAAAAAAAAAATAATAATAATAACTACTACGTAAAGCTCTGCTTGTATTAAGAGAAGTGGAGGGAAGAGAAAAGAAAAGAGAGACTATACTTCTCTCTAATCTCCATCCTATTTGGATAAATAAGAGTAAATATAAAGGGAATTACTATTGGCACTCCATGAATGAACCAAGGCACTCGAAGGAATACATAGAATGCATGGTATCAGATACTCCAAGAGTAGTATCATGGAGTATCTTAGTTCAATTTTGGTGTGCCAATAACAATTCCCTATATAAATACTTTGCAAGGCCAAGATAAACAAAAAAGAAAAGTTAATGTATTCCGGTTTAGATAGTACTCCATAATTGTCCTACAAGTTTGAACATTCTTTAAGAAAGATATATTACATTCTTTCTTTTTTTTTTTGTCCATTAAATAAAAACTTTCCTATTTTACCTTTTCACTTTCCTACTCATTTCTTGTTTTTATTCTAGATCACACTTAAATATTATCCTCTCCGTCCCATTTTGTGAGTTATGTATTCTATTTTTGGATGTCCCAAAATTAATGTTCACCCTCCTAAATAGGTATATAATTTTTACTCACTTTCCAAAAATATCTTTCATTGAAATCTATACCAATACAAAACTAAAAAAGTTGTTGTAGTGATTAGGGGCAATTATGAAAAGTAGGGGTAGATTCTTCTTGTCAGCTTAATAAGTTGAGTTTCCAAAGGTGGACTTACAAAATGGAACGGAGACAGTATTTATTTTTATTACTACGTATAAGGGTATTATAGGGAGTTTATATAAAATTTGTTATTGACTTTCAAAAGTTGACACTTATTTAGGGACATGTATAGTACAATTTTAAGAGTCCTTAAAAAGTTAATGTATTTTAACTACACATTTTTAAGTTTACTTTTTACTCAAAAACTCTCATGCTTTTTCTATAATATGACATTGGAAATTTGAAATTAACAATAAAAATCTATTAAAAAAATTTCTTTAAATAGTTGGATTTCTAAAAATGACTCTTAATATGGAATAAGGTCTCTCCTCTCAATGAACTCTTTTTCCTCACTCTATATATGCATTCTCTCCATTAATCTTCTCTTTTCTATCAATTTTTAACTTACCAAAGGAAGCAAGTAAAAAAGAAATAAAGATTGTGTGCCTCTTTTCTCTCTCTCTTCTACTTCTCTCAATCCAAACAGACGGATTGCGTCCTTCAATCTGAAAAGTTTCATGTCTTCCAAAAAGAAGAAGAAAGCAGCAAAGGTGAATTTCAGAGGAAGTCACTATAAGGGTTGTCGACAACAATAGGTTTTCTTTGATTTGAGCATGGTTGGTAGCCTTTTGGCTATTGGTAGCTTCGTTTGATGGTGTTTGATTTCCTTATTTCATTCTTGGTGTTTTGCATTCGAAGATGTTTTTGATACTATTGTAACGATCCTTTTTTTTTTTGGATTGAATTAACCTATTTTCGAAAAAAAAAAAAAAAAAAAGGGACGGAATGTAATCATGAAACCAAAATTCAAAGCTACTTCTGAATTTCAAATCACATAATTCAAACCTGGACATAGAGGACTCTCTGCGGTTGAAGACCAGTGTTGTGGAAGTAAAAGCACTTATTCCCTCGTCTGAAAGGCAAATCGTAACGCGGGTGATCGAAGAGCTTCGTAATCTTCTCGTGAAGCTTTTCTCGAGTATCGCACGTTTTTAGAATCGATTCCGTCAATTTAACCTGCTTCTCTACGAAGCCTTTAACCTCTTCAGCATCAGGATCTTCAAGCCTAACCACAAAATCCAACGCAATTTCAAGCAAAAGTTTATCAAATAACCCCTGTTTGGTTCAACAGAAAACATTTGTAAGTAAAAGAAAATATACATAATGATCAAAGCCAATTGTGAAGAGACATGAACCTTTAAAATTTATATTTACGTGGAAACTTTGTCTAGAAAATGGATATTGTTACAACTCTTGCACAAAAAAAAAAAAGAAAAAAGAAAAAAAAAAAGAGTAATGTTATGTTTTCTAAATTTTATCCCAAAAATGCTTCTTAAATGATGCGGCAATGGGCCAAGTTTAATACAGTGTGATCAATTGAATTTTGATTAGAAGTTGTTTATCTGACCCTACTGCCACTTTATTTGGAAAGCACTTTTGAATAAAAATTTGGGAAGCATAACATTATTAAAGAAGAAAAAAAAACTGTTTTTGACTTTAGCCAATCTCAAATGGCTTGAGTTGACAGTTTGACATTTTTTTGTTTTTTTGTTTTCATAAGTAAAATTGCAATAAACTATTTTATCTTAGCACCCGGTTTGTAATGTTGTAGTTTTTGATTTTCGCTTATCTTTTTTTTTTTCTTTTCAATATGAGAGAAATTACTTAAAAACAAAAATAAAGACAAAAATCGAAAACCAAAAATCATAGCACTGCAAAAAGGGCCCAAATTTGGTGTTCTATATCATTTGGTATACCATTGATAAGGATCAGGGACAATGACGCCGTGATAGTTATCGACAATGGACTCGTCTCTGCGAGCGATTGGGTATTGCATAGGCTCGTCTACGATACAGAGCGAACCCATCCTGGTTATTTAGGAAGAGGTGAGAGAGAGAGAGAGAGAGAGAGAGAGAGAGAGAGGCGGGGGGAAGGTTTCGAGTGATGGAAGTAATGTTGGTGGTGGTGGATTAATTATTTGTTTAGAAGGGAAGAAAATTAAATGAGGAGAAAATATGAGTAGTATATAGTGAAGGGGAAAGAGAATCATGTGAAGGAAAGAGAGAGTATGAGAACATTGTGACCTTATTTATGTGGTTGTTAGTTTGCTTGTAGATTCAGCGAGAGGGCCTTAAGACTAACAAAGGGATGTCATGTCGCCATTTATGTCAATTATGTCGCCATGTGTGTTTTGGGAGTTGGGGACCTTTCTTTTGTAATGACCTTTGTCCTTCCACTTTTTTCTCTCTTTTGTTTTATCCGCATGGGAAAAATTATTCTATGCTCCAGGACTATAAGATACGTTGTGGTTCAGGTAGGAAAAAGTTATCTGCTTTTTGAGAGGCGAAAAGTTAACACTTGGCCGAATGACAGTCCAGTACTGACCGAGACTATCACGTGACACATGATCTAAAACCTTAGGATAATTTCTCGTTGTTAGGGGAAATTTTTTAAGCACTTTGAGTTTGAGGTACCACGACACATAGTACCTCAGCCAATTAGAGTGTACTGTATTATTTTGGTGGGATCTATATCTTAGGGTCTCGTTTGTTTGCCGGATAGGATAAAGGGGTATTGTATTAAAGTGTAGTTAGTTATCATAGGATAAATAACCACTGGATAAAATAATGCTATTTTATTTTTATACTGTGTTTGGTTCGTGTCGGATTATATTGGGGGATAAAATTTAATTAGTCAAATACTGTGCTTGAATGACCATGGTATAAGTCTGAACTAATCTGTAATTTTTCATAAATGCCCCTTTTGCTAGAAAAAAAAAATACAAAACATCACACAAATAGAATTTATTTTGTCAATGCCATCTCCAAATGATATTCTTGTTGCAAACATTCTACGAAAATAAGTAGATCCATGGCAGGAATATACATCAAACATCGAGTAAATTTTATATATACCAATTATACATTGGAAAATACTCAAAACTTCTTACTCATTTTCAACAATCTCTCGATATAATTACAATGAGAGCTCTTGAATATCTACACGGAAACAATCTGTTGATATAATTACAATGAGAGCTCTAGAATATCTACAAGGAAACAATCTGTTGATATAATTACAATGTAAGCTCTAGAAAATCTACAAGGAAAGAATCTCTTGATATAATCACAATGAAAGCTTTAGAGTATCTACAAGGAAAGATAAATATAGAGATGTTGATGTTGATGCTCTTTCCTCGTCACATTCAATATACCTACAGGAAAAGGAAAAAAAAAATTTCAGTAATACAACAAAATGCAGACAATTGACATGATTTTGCACCAATTCATGTTTTAGAACTAACAGTGCTCACCATTAAGTGCTACTTGATACAACTTCTCAACCTAAATGGAGTATAAACTAAAACCATTGCTCACCATTAAGTGCTACTTGATACAACTAGGAACTAGTTAGTCATGACCCCTAATACTCATCTGCCACTTTAGGAGAGTAAACAAAAACTGGACTACAAGAAAGATTATCTAATTTAATTTTATTAAGACTTCAATATCTTGGTTTCTCATTGAGGGATAAGCTAGACAGATTATCTTAGTCTATCAGTTGGAAACATGATGGACTAAAATGAAAATGAAAAAGATTCAGTAATATGAAACAACTCCTAATACGGTAATACATAGCATGTTGGTATTAACTATTAAGAAAAACAACTAAGAAGCATATCCACCTTCCCCATGCATACTATTAACATAACTACACAAGCAATGAAATAAGGCATTCTGGCAATTATATGTTATGGGGATTGCTTCAGGTTTCCCTGAAACTGAATCAAGGAAACTAATTATCACCTCTAGCGTGTAAGTTTCCAGTCAAATTTGTAGTAGCCAAATGGTATTTCTATAAATTATACAAATATATAGTATAATCTCTTGACTTCTAAAAAAAGAGAATTAATTAATGCTGTAAGGATGTGATTAAGTGTGTGAAGAAAAATGAAGGAATAAGGGGTAGTGAAAGAAAAAATTGGAATCCTATGTTTCAGTTTTGAAGTTGAGAAATTTTGCGGGTCTATGGCCCCCGGGGCTCTTCTAAGTTCCGCGCCTGGGTATAACATGAGTGTAGTTGTTGAGGAAAATATTAAGAGCCTGTTTGGATTAGCTGAAATATTAAGTGAATATTTTTTAAGTGATAAAATGTTAAGGGCTCGTGAGAGAGGTCATTAAAAAAGCTCGTGATCGCTTGAAATTAAAGCTCGTGAAAAAGTTTGCGAACACATGAGCTAAGTTCGAGTTCGGCTCGTATACACCCTTAGTTTTAGCTAACCCAAACGGATTCTAAGTGAATTTTGTTAACGGTTAAATAGTTTTTTTTGCAGAATTTATCTCTTTTCTAGTAATTATTAAATTTTTTTTTTTGGACTGAACATTCTATGAGCTAATAATGTAACCATAAAATAGAATGTTTTTTTATATAATTAGTTTTTTATTATCTAATTATATATAATTAGTTTTTTTATCATCTTTTTTTTTTCTAAAAAATGAGAGGAAAATTAGCACTTTATAATTATCAGGTACCATTGCATGTTAGCAGCATTTTTATACAGAAATATGTATATTATGTAATTTATGTGCATGGATGTATATATTGGGCCATAGAGTGAAATAATGGAGAAATTTGAATTAAATGAAAGGAGGAAGTGATGGTAAAAGTATGAGAGAGACATAGATAATTAAAGAAGAGAGAGACTGATGGCAGGCGAGTGAGAACGTGATGCAGCAAATTACTCCGTCTCTTGGCAGAGAAAGTCTGCTAAAAAATTTGCCACGTGTTCAATTTTTACTCACGGAAGGTACAACTTCAGACCTCCAGTCTAGTGCTCTACTTATTTATTTATTTATTTATTATTATTATTTTTTTGTACATATTTGTATTAATGTTCATAATTGAGGATTGACTAAAAAAATAAGGAATTAATTTAATGTAGATGAAATTGACACTTTAGATAGGAGATTGAAGGTTAGTTTTCAATCATGTGCCTTTTATTTTGGTATTACACTTTCTCTATATAGTTCTTGATAGAGTAGTAATACTTGGTTACAATACGATCTAACTAGATTTGCAAAACTAAAGTAAGATTTGAATTTTTGAATCTAACGTGAATTAGTGAGAGTTATTAACAATTAATGCTACGTTTTATAAGTTTATATCTATATTTGGTTCCTAACACGATATTTAAGTGGTCCAACTAATTTTTTTTAGAGTGGTACCACTATCACATATGTTGGGAACCATATTTAAAACATAAAAGTTGGGAAGCATGGCAGTACTTAATCCAACACAATTACTAATGTTAAGTTTTCAAGTCTTTTGACGTTTGTGTTGCATACATTATTTTTTTGGACGTATTGACATTGACAATACAAATCAAATAATTTTTTTAGATTGCTCTTATTACTATTATTTTAATTTTTATGAAGTTCAAAAATCATCTATTTTTGTTTGCTAGATATATATATATATATATATATCATAATGTTTTCAAAATCTTAAAAAAAGAAAAGAAGAGAAACTAATAAAATTTAAAACTGCACCAAAAAAGATGTACTCAATTAAAGGATAATGAGAGTACATATTAATATTTAATAACATACATTTATAAATATATGACAGTATATTCTATGACTATTGTATAAAATTGTGTGTAGATATTTATATATTCAAGTTTTTTTTTCACTTATTTGTTATATATAATGTTGCAATAAAAAAAAGGATAGTGCAAATATTTTCGTTTTATCTGGGGAGAGTCATGAAGATCATAAATAAAAGATAGATAAACTAATATTTGATCCACTACTATTTTTTACCACAAAAAAAAAAAAAGCAGAAAAAAGAAAAGAAAAGAAAAGAAATTACAACTCTTCTAGAACGTATCTAATCTTCCTTCTTTTTCTTTTCTTTTTTTTTTTTTTTCAATTTTATTCTATACATAAATTAGTGAAACAATATGGTTAAAGTCTTATTATTCATATCAAGTGAAAAAAAATGTAAAATGTATGTACGTTGTTGTGGGACTCATTGCACACAACCTCTATTTTGTGTCTATCTCTCTCTTGATAGATCCTACAGTGCCAGTGACCCCACCGTGCCCACTAGGAGAGAGATAGACACAAAATGGAGGTTGTGAGCAAAATGTTGTGACTTTGGTTGTGTCCCAAGTATTACTCAAACTATATATAGACTTCTGTCAAGAGTGATTTGTTTTTTTTTTTTTACTGAATATAAATTATTTAGTTCTACTAATTTCAAAGTGAATACTATTAATATTTTTTGATTTTCGACTAACCCATGCATTGCACGCACCTCATAGCTTGTATATATATATATATATATATGAAAGCAGATGCTTTTGCATGGGTCCTGCGTTAGTTTCTAAGGATTTTCATTATTTAAAATTTTCTTTTTTCATATTAATTAGATAAGATACAAATTATATATACATATACACACACATATTAGTTGGATAAACTATAATAGATAGCATATATATGTTTAAGTTTCTTATTTTTTTTTTAAAAAAAAACAAAAAACATATGCTTAAGTTTATCCAAAAATCAAGTGGTGTTTTTGAATTTTATTAAAAAAATTACTTCAATGTTTGATATACCTATTAATCTTGGTAAAGTTTAAAACCAAACCGTTTCATATTTGTAATTTACAATTAATGATAACATATAGCTTTCCAATATTGATTTCTTTGTAAAAGTAACACTAGATATACACATAACAATAATTGCTATCTTTAATAGCATAACTATTTTTATCCTTAAAGATTTTAACGTGAACCAGTATTTCATCATTGATTTATGTATTCTTCATCTCCAATCCTCGATCATCTTTAACAGCTTCCATATTCAACCCCTTATTTCTAACCATTTTATATATTTACAGTTTTGTGTTTCTATTTCACTTCGAACTTGGCTTGATATGTTCATGCTTGATAGTTTTTTTAATATATTTTTATATCTCCTACCATCTCGTATATTTATAGTTTTATTTTCTATTTTACTTCCAAACTTAGCTTGATATGTTTATTCTTGATAGTGTTTATGTTTCTATTTGTAGGGACAGGACGATAAACTACATTCTTTTCTTCTTCTTTTTCACAGCAAAAGCTAACTAGACAAGAAGTGCAAACATAAAGACAAGTTTATTTATTTATTTATTTTTTTGATACTTAGATCCATGGCAAAGACCAACAGGGGCTACTCATTCCGATTGATCAAGAATAATTGGGAGGGGGCAAGCAACTAAAATCCCCTATAGGAATTCGAACCCTCTCCTTCCTCACTAAGAAGAGAAAGACTATGCCAATTAAATTATAGCCCACTCGACGAGTTTATTTTCTTTGATATTCTGTTTATGGAATAATCGAGTATTTGCATTATATTGTATACTTTGAACCTATACTATACAATACAATAAAATAAGAATATAATTCATACACTACTTCACTCTAAAATATAAATAAAGAAAAATAGATTGCATAAGACATTATTATCGAGCTCTATTTTCCTTATAGAGTTTGCATAAGATATGGAACTATTATTTCTTACGTTGATTAATGCAATGAAACTGTAAGAAATACGTGGGCCATACGGGCACCCACATACATTGGACCGGGTCCAATGGGCCTTGGCTCTTGGAGCCCTAGGGTTTGGATATTATGTGTATGTGTATATATATGATATAAACACAACATATTGGGATATCCCCTAATATACACAGCAGCCTCTCTCTCTCTCTCTCTCTCCCTCTCTCTCTCTCTCACTGTTCATCTCTCTCTAGCTAATCACCAAGGAGCTTGGGATTTAGCGCGTGACTATCATGGGGATGGCTCAAGAAGCATCCTCTACGACCTAGGCGATGCATAAGAGAGTACACGGAGGCAACATGGAGCAGCAATTCGTGGGTGAAGACGCCGGGCTCGTAACAACACCGTTTGACGATCCGTCGGGTTATTCCGCTAGGTAAGTGACCTAAACCCGACTCGTATGCTTGCGTGCATATTATCTACATTGGTATTAGAGCCTATAGGTGTTTGATTCGCCCGTAGATCACCCGAATTGAATCTGCCATTAAAGCTTAACTAAGCTTTTATCAAAACTTTGAAATTTTGATTTTGAAGTGGGTCTAATACAAAACTCCAATAGGGGTCCAATTTTTTGACATGGTTGTGTCCCATATGGTCCCTAGAGTCCCCCATATAAGTCCCATGGCTTGATTATCTCATACGGAGAAGAAATCTGAAAACCTAATTTTTGGATATTTTAAGAACGAGATTTTTTCAGCAACTTTCAGCCTCTTTTCTGGATGATTTACTCGTCCAATCAGGCTATTTTTTGGCTTGATCATGTTCTACTCCGTGAGACCTTTCCAACCATATATAATACGCGTGATTTGGATCTATATCGAAGGAGATATAAGCCATCAAAGTTGGGGGTTCGCACAGCAAGTTGCTGCGTTTTTTAGGGCTTCTTGGTGAAGAAGAAGACCCAGCAGGGCCTCGCCCACTCGCGCCGGGGAGAGTGGGTCCCACTCGCCGGCCTTTCGTGGTCCGACGACCATGATTCCGGCGAGTGTGGGTCCCTCTCAGGGTCCCGGTCATTAATATATTTTTTATTAAAATATTCCAGAATAAAAAATAATTATTTTCTAATTAAAACAGTTTCTGGTTATTAAAAATTGTGTTTTTTAATAGTTTAAATTGTTTTAAATGCTTTAAAATTCTGGAAAATTATTTTTTTATTTTTCCTATATTAAGGGCACTGTGTGGGACCTGAAATAATTTTATGGTAGATTATTTCATTGTTTTTGGTATTTTAGAGCATAAAAGATATGTTTTAAATATGTTTTTAATTGCTTAAAATATCCAAAAATGCATGTTATTTTTTTGAAATTAATATATAGTGTCTAGTACACTGTAAGGGACTCTAAGATAATTTTTATGTAAATTATCATGTATTTATGGTATTTTAGAGCATATAATTAATGTTTATGGACGTTGATTTAATTGCTTAAAATAGCCATAATACATTATTAATTTTTGTAATTAATATGGGACATAAGGGACACTGTTTTAAGACCATGTAAAATTTTGTGGGACTCATAGATAATTTTTGGTAAATTATCTCAATCATATTAATATTTTAGAGCAAACAATTGTGTGTTTTTGTACACATATTAAATTGCTTAAAATATTTTTATTGATTATTAGTTCAGGGAATTAACACAATGTGTTTAGAACACTAGTGGTAGCTTGAGAAAATTATTTTAGTGTATTTTCTCGCTCTTTGGGACGTATTTTAGAGCACATATATTGTGTTGAGTATGCAATATTAATTGCTTAAAATATAACCAATTAAAGTTGTTAATTCTTGAATTTAATGTCTAGTGTTTTTGTACACTAATTGGAGACTTGAGAAAATTTTATGAATTATCTCACATTTGTTTTGGTATTTTAGAGCATAAAATTTATGCATATGTGCATTTATTTAATTGCTGAAAATAGCCAAAATAAATTATTAATTTTTGAAATTAATATGGGGTGTTTAGAACACCATATTAGACCACTGAAATCTTTGGAGAACAAATTCTTGAAAATTTTTGTATTTTTGGGAATTTAGTTGCTCATAGTTAATTTTGTTTAACTAAATCAATTTATTTCGTTAAATTGATTCAAAATGTTTTTGGGCCTTCATGAAATTTCGGAAATTTTTATTCAAAATGAAAAATCTATTTTTCAGTTAATTAAATTTTTCATAAGGTCTTAAATTAATTGTTGATTTAAAAGGCCCTCAATAAATTGGTTTTAAATTATGTTTTAAGACCTAAAATTGGGTTAAAATTAATGAAAAATTCAGGATTTTTTCATTGATTTTACTTAGCTTATGGGAGCTATCCGGGCTGTGCAATAATCATTTTATTGCACATTTTATTATTTTTAGAGGCTCATTGCACTGTTGGTCACGTTTAATTACTGTTGTTTGTGATTGGTTGACCCTATGACCTCTAATTCCTCCTCCTTAAGTGGAGTGACGGATGAGTCCATTCATTTTATAATAAGATCACATGAGTGCTTGATGTGTGTGATTAATACATTTTTAATCTGGCTTAAATGAATGGACAATAATTAATAATTTATGGAGCTTGTGTCCTCACGATGTATGTTTAAGGTTGTTTTTGTGTATGTATATGAACAAAGCATCCCTATTTTTTTATGGGCTATAAATGTAATGTGAGGACGAGGGTTTTATTTCTTGTATTGGAAAAGCCTACTTGTAAAGGGATGGTTTTCTTTGTTCATAAATCATACACTTGAATTACCTTAACATGAGCTCTAAGTTGTCAATTCGGACCCACGTGGGGATCCATGCGCACTTTTGTTGTATGGCGCACTTTATATCATGTGGATGATCTTAGATAGGTAATTGTACCATCTAATTGATGTTTGTTTAGAAAAATCAATTATAAAGGGTTTTTCTTGATTTACAAAATTAAGATTTGATTAATGAGCAATAGCGAATTTTTTGGTCTTAAATTGTAGAAAGGGGAAAACTTATTTGTAATTGGATTTTAAAACAAACCTTATGAAATGTGCAAATAATAATGTCAACCCCTTGCGCATGTTCTCAAATAATATTCTTCAATTTTTTTTTGATTCACAAAAACAAATGTTTTCCAAACCACACTTTGTCGATTTTTATAAAAGTAACAAGTTTAAAAGGGACTAATTTTTTTTAATATGGCACTGCAAAGTAACACACCGATAGAATGAGTAAGAGCTTATGGGCTTTAGGCTTATTCTATGGTCCAACCCATTAAACCGAATAATGGGCCTCCGGCCCAATATCATTATAACCTTAATAGCCTATAATACTTGGCTCGAGAAGTTCATAGCACGCGCTTTATGATAAGCAGCATGCACCATGATCTTGTTGGGAAGTATATGTACTACCCAATAGCCAAAGTATTATGAGATCAGCTCAAATTTGTTTTCGATGGCACATGCACTACTAGATTGAGCATATAGTTATGAACTTCGGGAAAGTAAAGAAAACGTTCCAAGTACACGATGACTGGACATCTAAGGTCGATGACAGGTATGATTCGTGATTTCAGAATACTCGGAACATATTTACTGGCGAACTGCAGTTTCAGGCTATGATTAGTTCTTTGCCTGATTCGTGGGTCCATAGAAAACAAATCAAGATCCACAACGGAAATGTTAAATTTTTGGTTTTGACATTTCTGACAAGTTGAGCTGATGAAGGTGAGGCGAACCGTATAGCTATACTCTTGACCACTACTTCCATAAGTGGAAGTAAGCGCAAGGCTAGTGGGCCTAAACGTAATGGTAAGGGTAAAGCCGCCTAGAGGCAGGATGGGGCCAGCAAGTTTGCGCCCAAGGCTAACAAGGTGGAAGAGCGCAATCGAGGGCGTTTTTCAGTACGGTGGTAATAGGATGGACATTTTTGGGTGGTAGTGTTACTAAGACATGGTTATCTAAGGATAACTGCTTAAGAATTGTTTTCATAAATTATAGTTTTCTCTGTTAATTCATTTATTCTGAGACATAGCATGCTAGACTTGAACGCATAGGATTGATAGGATGACTTGATTAGCTTGAGAAGCCCTTTTGGGCCCACTCGCTGAGGTTGACCTGCCTATGTGTGAGTCTTGCTTAGTTGGCAAAGCATGTCGAAAGCCTTTTAGAGAGGCTATTAGAGCTACTCAAGCATTAGAGCTATTTCACTCAGATATCTGTGGACCTATGGTTGTAAAGGCACGTCATGGCGCCTCTTATTTTCTCACTTTTATAGATAATTTCGTGCGATGTGAGGATCGTGAGTATTTATCTAATCAGTTCTGAGAACTATGTGAGGAAAAAGGGGATACGCAGACAACTTTCTGTTCTGGAAACTCCGCAACAATATGGTGTTGCAGAAAGAAGGAATAGGACATTCCTACATATGGCTAGGACTATGATGGCGCAAGTCAACCTCCCAAAGTTGTTTTGGGAGGATGTACTCTTGATTGCTGCCTACATACGAGAGTGCCTCTCCTCAGTCGTTTCCCTCTACCCCCTTATGAGCTATGGAAAGGCGAAAAGCTCATTTTGGAGCATTTGCGCCCGTGGAGCTCAGGAGGTCATGTTCACTATACCTCGTATAAGTACAAAAAACTATGCTCAAGAGCTGGAAAGTATACCTTTATAAGGTATTCTAACAGCTCGACAGGCTATGTTATGTATAATGAACAAAAAGGGTATAGGAATGACAGAAATGGTGCCACATGATATTGAGGATGACTTCCCCAGATTTGTATTACTAAGAGAAATCTTGACCTCTATGAGTTGGAGGATGTTGAAGACAACATACCATCTTTAAGCGAGGGTGGGGAGATTGAGATTCCACATCCTATAATCGCTGTAAAATGGTACTAGTCTCCAGCCGAGTGGGAGTACACCGCTAGACACTAGTGGGAGTGTACCAGATAGTGGGAGTGCACCACTAGGCACTCAAGATTCTCAGGTAGTACACTGTATGGTGATGAGGAAAACGTTCCCTATCGCTGTTTTGAAATTGAGGAAGACATTTTCATATGTGTGCAAATGTGTGCACAAGTGGATGAGGATGAGCCTGCTTCTTTTGTTGAAGCATTTTTCTTCGTCTGCTGAAGCTGAGTGGATAGTTACTATGCCAGACGAGATGAGCCCTATGGACGTAAATAAGGTCTAGGAGTTAGTTGACATTCCGCCTGTGCGTAAGGCTATTGGAGACAAGTGTGTTTACAAAATCTAATGCAAGGCAGATGGTCCAATTGACAAGTATTAGGCGTGCCTTGTGGCGATAGTTGGTACCCAGAGAGGGTATAGACCATGGAAACATGTTCTCCCAAAGGGTGAGATCTGACTCCATTCGCCTTATCCTAGCAATTGTCGCATATTTAGTTTTTGAACCTTTTAGTTGGATGTTTAAACTGTTCTTTTCTCAATGGAGAACAAGACGACGAGATAAATATGGATCATCCCATTGGTGTTGTGACCAAAGGGAATGAGCTCAAAAGTGTGCTGTCTCAAACGATCTATTTATTATCTCAAATCGTCTAGGCAGTGGTACAATGTGTATACATTAAATAGTCCAAGGAAAGTGTTTTAATTCTTTATATGTTGATGACGTCCTTTTAGCTGGGAATGAGATGAGTTCCATTGTCGCCACTTGAGGGTGGTTGTCCTCTCAGTTTGAGATTGAGGGCATGGGTGATTCCAACTATGTGTTGGAAGTTTAGACTGTGAGATATTGTTCTCAGAAGCTCATCTATTTGTCCCGAGGGACTTACAAGATGTAGGTTCTTGAACGTTTTCACATGAAAAATTGAAAACCCATAGACATCCCATTTTTGGGGGACTCACCTTGACCTTAAATCAATATCTTAAGAATAATGAGAAGAAGAAACAAATGTCCAGTTTGCCATATGTATCCGCAATAGGGAATCTGAAGTATGCTAATGTGTGTACTCGATCAGATGTCTGTTATGCGGTTGGTTTAATTAGTCGTTGCCGTAGCAACCATGGTCCTGTCACTAGAGAGTAGTGAAGAGTATCTTGTGATATGTTCGCAGGAGGACTGTGGACCTTGCCTTATGCTGTCCGCAATGGAAGCATAATATGTGGTGTGCTCTGCAGCTGTTAGAGAAGCTGTTTTGGTTTAAGAGTTTTTGCAGTGGCTAGGCTCTTTATCTCATAGTGATGAGGTTGTGCTTATCTATGGTGATAACACATAAGCCTGAGCATATGCAAAAGATCTCAAAAATCATTTTAGCACATAGACATTCGTTTTTGTCACATTTTGAGATGTAGTTTGCGCAAAGGGAGTTTGTCTTGAGGTATATCTCCAATTGGGGATTTGATGTGCTTAGACATTTTATTGTGATATTGACATTATTATTCAAGTTTTTATAAACTAGTTGTTTTCCATATATATATATTTGTTATAAGTGGAACGGATGCACATTTCTTATATGTCACCGGGCTTGAATCGACCTGCTCACACGGGTGATTCACCTTGGCGCCGAGATAGCGAACTAGGGCATGCGTGTCCATGGCGCTTAGATGGCGAGCAAGATGAGACATTTGTGTTCATGGCGCTTAGATAGCTAGCTAGGACATGTGTGTCCATAGCGCTTAGAAAGCGAGCTTGAACACTTATATCTACGCAGTATAAGAACAGCGAGCTAGATATAAACCCTATTATTTCTATATGTCGCCTTAGATGGATCTAAGATGAGACCTTATACTTGGTCGAACATAGAGATATCCCACGACTCTATGTAGCCTGTTTACAGTCGAATGTGAGTTTTCAGACGGGCGCTAAGAGGAGCGACTGTGCTGGGAGACTCAGGTTAGACGTTTTGTGTAACGTCTAGACTAAGATTCGTATGGCGTTACTTGTTTTTTCAAACACAGAGTGACATGCCCATTTTGATGGAAGAACGCCATAGCATACATATCGTACTGTATGTGCTTTCGCGATCGACTGTGGAGCAGTGAATGGATTCCTCTTCATTGTTGTGTGAGCCATGTAGCATATCCAAGACATTGGTTATCCTACAAACTGGTTGCCTTCACGACTTGAGACTATGTCATGAAGAGGACGCTTGATGATAGCTACTTTAGCATGCTATCCTAGGACGACGAGACAATTCCGTTCTATGGGGCGTGTCTGGGCAAGCGGTCAAGTTAGTCGGATTGACATGTGGGCTCAGGGAAGACCATTCAATAACACACCATGTTTTTTGTAACTCATTAGCAGGCCTGCGACAATCGTATTTGTTACTGATATGTCATGAGTACATTACATTGAGGTGGTGCAGCAATTCTTTTCACCGAGGGATTGAGAATGCTGTGTCCGGTGTGGTTGAATCGTCTAAGGCATACACGAGAAGCTTCCGAGTGATGTGTCTTGCTGGTTATGGTGATGATTTGGCATTACACTCCTGTCGCTGTACTTTCTTTTCGTAAGGTCGCACGTTCTATTTCCCTGTATGAAGAGATGAGAAGTTCTGTTTCGAGAGATTGGTTTTAGTACTAGCCCTATGTGGGTGAGTGGGAGATGTAAGAAATATGTGGGCCATACGGGCACCCACATACATTGGACCGGGTCCAATGGGCCTTGGCTCTTGGAGCCCTAGGGTTTGGATATTATGTGTATGTGTATATATATGATATAAACACAACATATTGGGATATCCCCTAATATACACAGCAGCCTCTCTCTCTCTCTCCCTCTCTCTCTCTCTCACTGTTCATCTCTCTCTAGCTAATCACCAAGGAGCTTGGGATTTAGCGCGTGACTATCATGGGGATGGCTCAAGAAGCATCCTCTACGACCTAGGCGATGCATAAGAGAGTACACGGAGGCAACATGGAGCAGCAATTCGTGGGTGAAGACGCCGGGCTCGTAACAACACCGTTTGGCGATCCGTCGGGTTATTCCGCTAGGTAAGTGACCTAAACCCGACTCGTATGCTTGCGTGCATATTATCTACAGAAAAAATATTCACCATTCTCAAATTTCAAACCAATACCTACTGGGTGGATATGCAATGTTGTTATTTTTTGTTGAATCCTTTTTAATAACATACTTTTTTAATATTTTCGACTTCATTATTGTGTGTGTGTGTGTTTTTTTTTACTATTCCGGCTCATTCCCATCCAGTTAGTACATAGAACATGGGAATGGGGATGATCTCCAAATGCTTTCAATTAGTTTTCTTTCTTTTTCTTTAATAAGTATTTCACTTAGTTTTCAATCATGCACTATAATAATCTCAAGTTCTAAAGTGTTTTTTTTTGTTTTATTTATATTTTTATTTGTATTTTCTTACAAGGGGAAAGGGAGTCCAACACTCATCAGTGGTTGAAATCAAATGAGCTCTACTTACTTTGCCAAATTCAAAAGCGTTGAATGATAATAATATTCTTCCGTGCATTGCACTGGTTCTTCAATTAATGAGTGAAATAAAGGAAAAAATTTAGTGAATTAAATGAAGAGAGAGAAGTTATGGTAAAAGTATGAGAGAATTGAGAGATACAGAGATAATTAAAGAAGAGTGAGAGACTGATGGCAGGCGAGAGAAAATGTGACGAAACAAAGCACCCCATCTCTTGACAAGGAGTCTGCTGAAAAATTGCCACGTGTTAAATTTTTACTCGGGGAAGGTACCACATCAGACCTCCAGCCCGGTACTTGCGCGCGTGCAAAACTTTCTCTCCCTGTATGTAGGGGATTAGATTCTACCTAAATAACTCATTCTCATTGGTTGAATGGTACCTCATTAGCAAGCCAAGTGGTGCTCTTAAGGTAGAAAGTTATAAAAAAATCACCAATTCTTTTCTGTTTATTTTTAGGATTAATCACTTGCACTTTAGAGATCGCATTCGAGCTCTTGAAACAGTATCGCATTCGAGCTCTTGAAACATGCATCGTGACGTCTCTCTCTAGGAATTTGTAAGTTTTCAGACAATGTTGTTTGGATTAAAGTTTGTGGTTGATGTAAAGTTCAGGTGTTCATTGTTTCATTTGTAATTTATTTGATGCGTGTGCAAGGCATTGTAATTGTTACGTATTATTAAACTTCATTAATTAAAAATATTATGACAATGATGTGTATAATAATTAGCTCGAGATTGAAGAAAACTACCCATAAATATACAATCACTACAAGAAAACATGCCTTTTGTGATGAACGTTTTTGTGACGGACTCAAATCTGTCACAAAAAATGTTATTGTGACTGATTTTGTAACGGAAATGTATCTAACACACAGAAGTTTTATTCGTGACGGAAACGTACCTATCCGACACAAGTAAATTTTATTCGTGACAGAAACGTAGCTATCCGACACAAATAAATTTTTATTTGTAACGGAAACCTATCTATCCGACACAAGCAATATATATTTTTTTGTCTCGAATTGAATAAATCCGTCACAAATGGCAATTTTTTTTCACAAAAAACCCAAATTTTTTCCCCTAAATTCAGACCTAACTCCAAGACCTCTTATATCTTTGTTCTAGGACAGATGTCTGTGTGACCCTTCCTCATCGCGGATACCATCTCATCTCGGACACCATTTCTCTCTCTCTCTCTCTCTCTCTCTCTCTCTCTCTCTTAGTCTAGAATAGTTGGAATCACTTTAGTAATTTTCTTTTATCTGGTTATTTTTAGGGTTCAATTTGTAGAAAGTTATAAAAAATCACCAATTCTTTTCTGGTTATTTTTAGGATTAATCACTTGCACTTCAGAGATCACATTCGAGCTCTTGAAACAGGCATCGTGTCGTCTTTCTCTAGGAATTTGTAAGTTTTCAGACAATGTTGTTTGGATTAAAGTTTGGTTGATGTAATTTTCAGGTGTTCATTGTTTCTAGTTCTCTGTATTTGATTGTAGGATTAAATCATTGATTTTGCATTTTGTTGATTTATTGTTTTTTATTTTATGGATTTTGGCTTGAATTTAGGTTCAAACCTGAATTATTGTCGATAATAGTTCAAGCTTTTGATGGTACACAGCTATAAATCGTAATTGGTGATTATAGGCTATCGCTGATTGGAATGTACCAAATCTCATACATTGACCTGACGCCGTGCTGCGTTGCGTTTGTTGAAACTTTTAATTTTTCAAGTGTGTAAAAGTATCTTCGTTTTTAGTTTTTATTGTTTTTTTAGAGCTAGGTTAGATTAGATTGGCTCTTTTTGCTTAATTTTTATTTTGTACAAATCAGTGTTCCCTTTTCCGGGAGAATCATTTTTAACAACTACTTTCTCTGAAACAAACGGCTGTGACAGGTGTTCTGTCATTTTGTTTTCCAAATTTTGAGTTTCATGTTGTGATGTTATACCGAATTCCTGGTGTCATTATGTAATTTATTTTTATTGTTATTTTCCCTTTTCCCCCAATAGGAAGACAAATATTGTTCACTTGGATTCAAATTTGTCTACTGTTGAGCTATATTCTAATAAGCTGATGTGATACAATGTATTTGTTTTCATTTGCTCCAGTCTTCTTCTCATCGTTTGTTTTCTTGACTGTTGTCTGTGTTCTTTACTAATATGAATGAAATGTCAATTGTTGATTTAGAGTCCTCATCATTTTTTGCTAATTTGGCCCTATATATGGAAGAATTAGAAGAAGAAAAGTGATTGAAATGAACTTCAAACTTTTTATTCAAAATGGGGAAAGATATATCTTTAAAATGGGGCTTAGTCATAGGTTTTTAATAGGCAGAGTAAACGCCCTAGCCAATATAAGATCTGCCATTTTAAGCATTGTTGTCTTTTGGTTCATCAAAAGATTGTGGGGTTTAAGGTCCCTAAATTATTATGATGCAGAACAAGTCGCGGCTAGGCTCGACAGTACCCAAAATCCAGACGGCGTTAGAAAATTACGAAACACCCAGATATGATCAGAAACGATCCGATGAGCAAAAATTAATACATAGTATTATGCCCGGGATTTTTAGGCCAAATTCCATCGTTTAGACCTCTGTTTTCGCGTTTTTATATTTATATGGACTATTTTTTTAGGTTTGTTTCCTTTTAGTATTTGACTTTTTAACCCTATTATAGTAGTATTGTAATCTAATCATCTAGGATTGGTTACCTAATATAAATCTAGGATTAGAAATTCAATCTAGGATTTGTTTTCTAATATCTAATATACATACAATTCATCTAGGATTTGTTTTCTAATTCATCTTGGATTTGTTATCTAATATACATCTAGGATTAGAAATTCAATCTAGGATTTGTTTTCTAATATCCAATATACATCTAATTCATCTAGGGTTTGTCTAATATAAATAGGGTTTAATTCCAAGCTTTAGAAATTTAATTTTGAGTTGATTCATGTGGTTCGTTCTTAAGTTTTCTTTCTAGTAATTCACCCACTATCTTCATTCTTTAATTCTTAGTTTCTTACCAACATATTTTTGCATATAGCTATGCTGCATTAGAACTTCTTTCACATATTGTTGTACCCTTTGTGACTGTGGTTCTTGTTATGTAACAACAGTTCAAGAAAGTATACATAGATGATAGAAGTTGGTTTGGTTTAATTAGGAATTCAGCGGCATTTTTGAAAGGGGTTGATTTTTAAATTTCGACATTATCCATAGTAGACAAAATAACAACAAAAATAGAGAAAAAAATTTCCTTTTTGAGTCCGTAGGGAATGACTGGTAAAGTCACTGAATTGTCCACACCACACAGTTCTAGACAACAAGAAATAAAGAGAATAGTATTACAACTAACTGATAATAATATAAACAACCTTATTATTACATCAGAGTTTGGAAACAGAAATACAAAAGTAATAAGGCAGCACATGCCCATTTACAAAACGAATTAATAAAGTTCGACAGTAAAATAGAACTAATATCTATCTAATCTTCAGCTAGCGTAGATGTAATCGTCAACGTAGTAGTTCTCCCTGACATATCCATCATTAGTGGGACCAACCTTTGTGTACTCCCCCTAGGTAGTAGCTGTCATAATAAGGTTCTCTACTTGCGTTGTACGCAATGGGATAGTCTGGACGGAGAATGTCCAGGCAATAAAGGCCATCAGCTTACTGAAAGTTGAATGAGTAGAAACTTACACAATATCATAAAGGTGAAGTAATTACGAGTTATGAACGATGGGTAATAATGTTATTGATAGTATTTTCTCTGTATTCAAAACATTATCTGATTATTGACGTCTTGTTACCCCAAAGACTGACAAGGTACCCATGATTATAGAACAAACTCGATCGTTCAACTCTATCAATATACCATTATTCCGTCAGCTGCTGTTAAGGACATAACCGTCCACTGCTTGTCATGGACACCACGCCAGTCTATTCCCCCTGTTGTTAAGGACATAACCACCCACTGCATGTCTGGGATATAGCGTTTCAAGCAACAAAATATCAATCCATTGCCACGACTTATCGTGATCTGCCAGTGATGCCCGCCCACCACTGTTAAGGACTTAACTGCCCACCACTGTTAAGGACATATCATGGATCACCTGGCTATCTTAAGACTATTTGGCTTCACCCACCGATGTTAAGGACATAACCAAGTGTTCGCCTACGTATCATTTCCCATAACTTATCAAACCTACTCAACTTTCGTACTAATACTTATACATGACTTCCCATTGTGGTCTGACTAATTTGATTAAATGAAATGGATATCAAACTGATTCCCGACTACCCCGTGATCTAATGTCACAAAACGTTCTTACGCATTATCCATGTGTTGCATTATTGCGTCTCTTTATCTCTTATTAAACAGTATTGCATAATGAAAGTATAAAGATAGTATGTAAACAACTCAGCAATTTATATCATATATAACAGAGCATATCAATAGTCTGTAAATGCCAATTGATTGAAGTCATTTTCAATCGATTGAGGAAAAATAAGTTTCAATCGATTGGGTGAACAGTGATTTCAATCAATTGAAACCATTTCAATCAATTGATAAAAAAGTTCAATCAATTGAATTAAAGTTTAATCGATTGAAATCTTCATCTTTCCCAGAAACTGGCAATGATGCCGAGAATTTCTGGGGTGCCTTTGGCTTGATTTTTTCACGTCCAAAACTTTTAAAAATAACTCCCTAGGCAATTGAACGAGTTTAGAACTCAGCTAGTTGAGGGTGGTGGTGTGTGGCAAGCTTTTGAGCTTTGAGTTCCAATGGTGGCCTCCTCACTCTCTTCTCTTCTTTTTTGTCTCATTCTCTTCTCTTTATCTCTTTCTGCTCTTCTTCTTCTTCTTCTTCTTCTTCTTCTTCTGCTCCTCACTTTCTCTCTTATGTCTGAATATATATTGTATATGTCTGTATGTGGGTATATACATATAACAATATATCTCTCAACTTAGTCTCAACAAACACACATACACATACACATACACACACACACATACATACGAGTAGCACACACATATATAGAGGAAGTGGGTACAAGGTGGCTTCTTCTGCGTGAACTGAGGAATACAAGTCATAACACTTTCAATAGATTGACAAAGGTTCAATTGATTGATAACAGGTGGCACACATTCAATCAATTAACAAGGGTTTAATCGATTGAACTGGGATGTAATCATTGCATTTAAGTTGGCAGGGTTTCAATTGATTGGAAATGGTTCAATCGATTAAAAAGGCAAAATGTCAATCGATTGAGAGTGAAATTATAAGTATTGTAAAGGTAATTATACAGAACCTCATTATATTAATATGCATCCAAAATACAGGGTATTATATCATCCACCACTTATTAAAAGATTTCGTCCTCAAAATCTGAAGTAGTAGAGTTAAAACTAAAATGGAAACTTCTTCCTCATCTCTGACTCTAGCTCCTACAAAGCTTCTCCTTTGTCATGGTGCTTCCATTGGATCTTCACCAACGGAATCCCCTTATGCCTGAGCTCATTGATTCCATGATCTAGGATCCGCACTGGTCCTTCATTAAATGTGACGTTGTCATTGACCTTAATGTCCTCAAAGTTGAACTTATGCACCGGGTTGTGGACATATTTTCTCAACATACTAATGTGGAAGACATTATGCACTCCTGATATCTTCGGCAGCAATATAAGTCTATACGCAACCTTTTCAACGCGCTCCAAAATTTTGAACGGTCCGATGAATCGAGGTAATAACTTACCTCTCTTTTGATCAAATCTCACGATTCCTCGAACGGGTGAAACCCTGAGCAGTACGTGATCTCCTACTGCGAATTCCAAGTCCTTGCGTTTCTTGTCAGCATAACTCTTGTGTCGGGTCTAAGCCGTCCTCATCTTCTCATATATAACTTGAACTTATCACTAGTTTCTCGTACCATTTTGGGCTTAAGAAGTTGAGTATCTCTGACTTTGGCCCAACATAGCAGTGATCGGCAAGGTCTTCCATACAATACCTCAAACGGCACCATTCCTATGCTCGTATGATAACTATTGTTGTAGGTAAACTCGATTAACGGTAGATACGTCTTCTAAGCACTCTCGAAATCAATAACATAAGTACATAGCATGTCTTCCATCACTTGATTGACTCGTTCGGTCTGCCAGTTGATTTGCGATGAAAGGATGAACTCAAGTTCAGTGTAGTTTCCATGGCGGTTTGGAGACTCTTCCAAAACTCTGCGGTGAACTGAGAATCTCAATTCGACACTATCGAAGCAGGTACGCTATGTAATCATATAAGTTACAGATACATCTGTCTCAAATTTTCTACTGGATATGTCATACTGTAGGTAATAAAATGCGCCTTTGTAAGTCGGTCTGCGATTACCCAAATAGCATCATGGTTCTGCTGAGACATTGGCAAACCTACCACGAAATCCATAGTTATATGTTCCCATTTTTAGTGGAGAATTGGTAATGGATGTAGAAGTCCAGGTGATTTTTGATGTTCCGCTTTTACTTGTTTATAAGTAAGACACTGAAATATATACTTAGCTACTTCTTTCTTCATTCCATCTCACCAGAAATTCCTTTTCAAGTCCTTGTACATCTTCGTACCTCCAGGGTGTAGAGTCATTCGCAACTTGTGTGCTTCATCTAATTCGTATTTTTGGAGATTATTTTCGTCAGTCACATAGAGTCTCCCTCTATATCTTAAAGCTCCATCCATACTAATACTTTAGACTTATCGTTCCTTAGCTGACATCTTAGTGAATCACAATTTCAAATCTTCAGTTATCTGTTGAGCCTCTATGATACTGCTGATTAGGGTTGGTTGTATAACTAGACATCCAAGCTGTTGTCCTTTTGTTGATTCCATTGGTCGAAGGTCAAACTCGTCTAAAACTTCCAATGCTTTCCATTCCCGAATCAATAGGGCAATGATTACTAGTCGAGGTGGGCAACTCAAAGCATCAGCTATAACGTTTGCCATACCCGGATGGTATTGCAAAGAGAAGTCGTAATCTTTGAGTAACTCCATCCATCTTCACTGTCACATGTTCAACTCTTTTTGAGAGAACAACTACCTTATGCTTTTGTGATCAGAGAATAGGTCAAACTTTTTTCCATACAAATAGTGTCTCCGTAATTTCAATGCAAACACTATTGCAGCTAATTCCAAATCATGCGTAGGATAGTTTTTCTCATGTACCTTTAATTGTCTTGATCCATACGCAATAACGTTCCCGTCTTGCATAAGCATATAAGCAACTCCTTAGTGTGATGCATCACTATAGATATAATACCTTTCTCCACTCTTAGATATTGCCAATACTGGTGCTGAGGTTAATCTTTCCTTTAACTCCTGAAATGCACTTTCATGCTTATTTGTCCATTCATACTTTACCTCCTTTCTTGTCAAATTTGTTAGTGGTCCTGTAATCTTGGAGAATCCTTCCACGAATCTCTGGTAATAACCAGTCAGACTAAGAAAACTTATAACTTCTTCTATTGGTCGGTCTATTCTAGTTTAAGACTGTATCGATCTTTATCGAGATACCATCTTGAGAAATAACATGTCCAATGAATTTGACTTCTCGTAGCCAAAATTTGCATTTGCTGAACTTTGCGTACAGTTGGTTGTCTCGAAGCATCCATAGAGCAATATGTAAGTGTTCTTTTTATCTTCCTCTGTCTTTGAGTAGATCAAGATATCATCAATGAATACTATAATGAATTGATTCAGATAATGTCTAAATACTCTATTTATTAAGTCCATAAATACTGTTGGGGCATTAGTCAATCTGAATGGCATAACTAGGAACTCATAATGCCCATATCTCGTCCGAAATGCAGTCTTTGACACGTCCTCTGGTCAAACCAATAACTGATGATATCCTGACCGTAGATTGATTTTCAAAAAGATCCTTGATCCTTGTAACTGATCAAAATAGATCATCTATCCGAGGAACTGGATATATGTTCTTGATTGTAACCTTGTTCAACTCTCTGTAGTCGATATAGAGTCAGAGTATCTCATCCTTCTTCTTCACGAATAATACTGGTGCTCCCCATGGTAATGTACTTGGGCGAATAAATCCTAAATCTTCCAGTTCCTGAACTTACTTCTTTAATTCCCACATCTCAGTTGGCATTATTCGATACAGAGTCTTAGAAATTAGTAGTGTTCCAGGTGCTAGTTCCATATAAAAGTCTATTAAGCTCTTTGGTAGAAGTCCTAAAATATCTTGGAAAACATCTGCAAAATCTTATACGGTAGGAATCTGATCTATAGTAGGTTATGTACCCGTATTTCCAATTGTAGCTAAACAACTTGTAAGAAACTCATCAGCTGACATTGAAATCCGAATGTAGGACAACCTGGTATTGGAAACACGATAGTCCTGGTAGGGCAATCCAAGTTGGCAATGTATTGGGTAAGCCAATCCATCCCTAGAATAATGTTAAACTTTGACATTGGAAAAACTACCAAATCTGTCAGAAGATTCCTATCTTCCAGGGTCAATGGGCAATCCTTGCACACTTTACCCAACTTGATAGTCACTCCCAATGGTGACATAGCATTAAGTGCTGGCTCAAGTACCTAGGGTTCTAAACCCAACTGGCGCATAATCTTAATAGTAATAAACGAATGTGCAGCACCAGCACCAGTATCAAATAAATCTTTAACTTGACTGTGAAAGAGTACAAGCGTACCTTCTAGGTTCTGTTGTTCCTCGGCATTAAAACCTGCTTCGCCAGGAATAATGGCATTCACCCGAGTCTAATCTATGGGTCCTTGTATTCCTTGAGCTGGTGCCCCATAATCTTCTCTGTGAGGTACGCGACAAATCCTGCTCAAGTGGCCAGCTTGTTGCAGTTACTACAGATGGCATCTGACTGCTGACAAGGGCTGGGGACTGTGCAGAACTTTGCAATATGTCCAGGCCTTCTGTAATTGAAACATCGTTCAGTACCCAGGCGTAGGGCGGTGAATGGTGCCCGAGGTGGCAATCTCTATTGCTAGTACTATTGAGGTCGAGGGTAAGAAATTTGTGATTTTTTGGTTCCATCCCAAGTCCTCTTATTCCCCTAAAAATTTCCCTGAGGTCTCCAACCTTGGGTATTCCTTGATGGTGGGTTCTGGAAATTCCTCTGTTGAAAGTTCCTTGATGGTTGGGGTCAATTTATCTATTGTCACTGTGTTGGATATGTGTCTTTCTCCAGGCTCATAGAAAGTCTTACTTGTCCCTAAAAATGTTGATTAAGGTGACCGATCTTCATGTGTTGAATATGTGGGTTAAGACCTTGGTGAAATCTCTTCACCTTCTTCTATAGTGTATCGATCATGTGTTGAGCGAATCGGGATAATCGCTCAAACTACATGGTATATTCTCTCACGATCCAGCTTCCTTAGAATAAGCTGATAAAGTTCTTCTCCTTTTGATCCTTCTCATCCTTTATGAAATACTTCTCCAGGAATCTGTCTCTAAAGGTCTCCCAAGGCATCCTTCTGGTAGCCTCAAATCCGATTGTAGCGTGTTCAACTTTCCACCAGTCTGCAGCGGCATAGGTGAGCTAGAAAGTGGACATGCGTCACTTATCCTGCTCATTACACTCTAAGGCTTCAAATATTAGTTCTATTTCTCGTAGCCATTGTTTAGCTTTCTACCGCTCCGTCAACCTATCGAACCTCTCCGGGCGTAGAGCACAGAAATGTTCTAACAGCGTATCTCTAGTTTGCCTCAGTAGAGATGGTGCGAGAGGGTGTTGGACAGGTCATTGGTGAGTAGCATGGTTGTAAGTGTCTCTAACATGCTCCATCCTCTACATGAATGCCTCAAAGACACTGCTTGGGTCCATGCCTTCTAGGATAGGTGCTCCCAAAATGGGGTGGATTTTTCCTAGCTCTAACTATAGTGATCCTGAGTGCTATGTACCTACGGAAAGACCTATTGTTTAGCTAAAAATCTTCTCGAAGAAACAAAATCAAGATAAAGCAACAGATGGAATGAACCAATAGTTCTAAATCGTAAGCACATAACAAAATCAGGCTCATAACGCAAATATCTCTAAAAGATAATACTCGTATATATGTGTATATCAAAAGATGTACCGCGGAGTACACAAGAGTCAAATTGTGTACCGCATGGGATAAGCCAATACAAAGCTAAAGTCAACTATATACAATGCCACTCATGGCGGTTGCTAACTATACAAAAGAGCTATGGTCAATAGCTATCTCTAAGATCTCAAAAGAAGTGGACAACATGTCTTGGTATATACTAATAAAATCTAAATCCTACAGATCTTGACTCAAAAGTCATCAGTATATGATCCAACTGGTGGTGCCTCGTCCTCTAACGCAATATCTAGCTCCCCCGGTGGATCGTCCTCCATTAGTGTAGTGAGACCTCCTACTATAACCCCGGTATTCTAATCATCGGCTATCATCTCATCAGCATCCCCTGCCATATCCTTCGTTATCTAGTCGGCGACATCAATGACTATTGCAGCAAATCCCTCGGCTACAACAATAGCCTCTACTAAAACAGCCTCCCCTTTTATAAATTCGTTTAGCTGTGCGTCCATCTCTGCTACTCTATTGCCATTTGGATAATAGCTGCCATCTGTGCTATGGGCCCTGCTGGTATCTCGGGTACAACTACACGTAGAACTGCCTCCTCTTCTGAAACATCATCCTCAACATCCTCGTCTCCCTCGGTTACTGCAATGTCCTTTCCAGTAACAATATCCATATCGGTCGGCTCTAGGTCCTTTGGATCATCCTCTAGCTCCTTTGGGTCCTCCTCTGGCTTTTCATCATCATTCACTGGCTCCTCTTCTTCATTCCCATCTATATCCCCACCAAACCCTATCTGCTCGGGCTCTGCTGGCTCTAACACCTCTGGGTGATCCTATGGCTCTAGGGCTGGTGCATCGGGTTGTCACACCCGTACCAAAATTTTTTAAGTTTTATCTTGCATAATTGAACTTATGAATGGATTTATCAATGTTAGTTGATAATGAGGTTGAGGTTGAGGTTAAGGTTGACTGTAAGTCAACGGTAAGGTGTCAATGGGGACACAGGAACATGATGGTTCATTTTGTTTTGGCACAAGTAAATGATATTTATGTGATTTAAATGTTATTTTACTTATATGGTATTTTAGGAATAGTGAATTATACCTGTATAGTATACTTTCTGGTAATTTTGGTATCGTTAGATATCTTTTGAGAACTATGGTGAGAACATGAGTGTCACGTTATATAAAAGGTAGGTTGTGTAGAGATTCCACAGAATTTAGTTTTCGGACGTATATTTTGGATCCAAACGAGACTTAATAAAAAAACTCTTATAATTAGTAGTTTTTACTCATAAAGCAATAAAATGGACGTGAGCGAAGTTTCAGGAATTAACTAGGTGTTTGAGAAACTCGCGGGGAAGTAAATGCGATTCCCGAAGAGTTTGTCTATAAATAGTGGTGGATGAAATTGTCATTTCTTGAAAACATCATATAATATCTTGAGAGAGGAGAGAGAAAAGGGAGATTGATCCTACAAGCTTTGTGACGACAAACGGCGACCCTTCGTCAGTCTGAATTTCACCAAATTGCATATTTGAACTTCCCAAAGTAAGGGTTACGTATTGATAGTCTTTAGGCCACATTTGGCTAAGATTTTATAAATTTCTAAGTCTAGGAAATTGGGGAAAACACGTGTAGACTTGTAGATTTTGCGTAGGATCAGAGATTTGGCGTGTATTTAGGCTTCTAGTCGTTCCCTCAAAGTTTTACGACGATAGCTCGAGGTATGAATTTCTAGCCTATGTTATATAGGCGAAATACAAGTTTTATATTTCGACAACGAAATTGTGATCCGGGCAAAATTCATGTGTTAATCTTAGGCCCGTTAATTATGCACACGATTAAATGTGAATAGCATGTCTAAATTTACGCAAGCACGTTGAGTTGCCTATGTGGGTCAAAGGGGGGTTTTATACAAATTCATGCCGGAGTAAGCTTCTATATGTTTGAGAATTTTAGTAGCGATGACTACTGTGCATGGTTTAAGACTTGGACTTGCCAGGGCACTTGGGGACATAATGGTTGTAGGTTTGGACTAGCCATTGATGTCGCGGTTTAAGGCTTGGACTTGCCGGTACCGGATGAAGGCATATTTTTCTCCCTAGCGACTATTGATGTGATTTATGAAGTTAAAGCAAGTTCTGTCATATATTCATATGTTAGAAATTGTTCACTCAGCATATAGCTGAGCAGTGGAGACTTACTCCATTGTAGGTGAAAAGAAGAAAGGGAAAAAGAAGCGTGAGGAGTGAGGCCGACGGATGCCAGGGATCCTTTGTACATGTTATTGTTTTCTATTCCAAGTCCTGTAATAATGAGCGTTTCGAATAGCTAGCATTTTTGTATTTGGCTTGGAAGGAGTGGTATGGTATTGTTGATGTTGTAATGAGTCTTAAAACTCTTTTAGTTATGTTGTAATGGAACCAAACTCACGGATTCATGCCTTGAATGTTTAACTTGTCAAATTCATATTTTGGAGGCATGTTATGGAGCTTTTATGTTTTAAAGCCAAACGAGCCTTAACTTGTTGTATTATTGTTTCTATCAATGGATTAGTAAGTCTAAACGTTGGTTTTGATAACATGTTGTAGCTTGTGAAGTTTAAAATAAGGTAGACTTATGTAGAAGAATGAAAGGAGTAAGGTTGGGTGATGCCTTAGGCAAAATTCTGTAGCTTGTGCAGGATTCTGCTAAAGGATCATTCGACCGGTCGAATGGGGTCATTCGACCGGTCGAAATGCCCCCTGCCAGAAATCTTTTTCTATACCTTCTGAAATTTTTTTAAAATGTTTTGATTGGTTCTTAGGGTACCTTTGGGACCCCTTTTAACATAAAATCATTCGATTCAAAATATAATTGCGTTTTCAATTTTACACGGATTTTACAACTCGACGGGTAATGTTTCCAAAAGTCTTATACACTCAAGGTTGTTTTAAAGTCTTTTCCGCTGCGTATGGTTATGAAATGAATTGGATAAGCCTAGATGGTGTGCCATATGTCCTATTTTTGCATGTTAGCGGGATGGGTCGTGACACGGGTACCGATGCTGGTGGTGCTACTTGTGCTGGTGGAATGGGCCCCCTAGAATGGCCTGTAACTCGATGCCATCCATCTCTAGCTTGCTCTGAATTAAGCGAGCCATCTTGTGGTATATCACCTCACCTGTCCTCCCGTAATGGTAGGCATCCATACGCATCTCCGACGGGTGAGTCCCTCCATTCACGTAAAGAGCTCTCCATATATGCTCCTCTAAGTACTGGCTAGCCGCATGATGGATGCGCTCAGAATACAGCTCTGGGTTAGCAGGCTCCATAGTATCCCTGTAGCAACCTGTATTTTCGCGTCCCTATTAATAAATAAAAATGTCAATTTTATTTCATTAATGTGTATCATTTTTTTTGTTGTGATAATCTTTCCATAAAATTATTGGCACTAGTATTATTAATTTGATAACTCAATGCCATTTTATTTTGCTACTGTGTATTAGCGTTAGTAGGATTATTATCTGAATAATTAACACGTGTGTGAACATTTATAAATACCATGCCTTTAATTTTACAACCCTTAGTAATTTAAATTTGTTATTACTACTTAAGACTGCGCCCCTAAGTTACCCTATGATTTGGGATAAGAAGACATTACTAAAATGTAATATCACGTCACCTACATTTTTGTCCCTAATGATTTTATTTGGGACATTTTAATTAGCTAACTGACCAAACTGGACTAACTAGACTGAATTAACTATCATAACTAATCAACTACTGATTGACGTTCAATCATTATAATCATGTGGATGTAAAAAAATTGAGACGAGTGCATATTGCTTCTTTAACCAAGTGAATTCTCAATTCTTGTGGCTGTAAACAAAAATGTGGTGTATGCTTATACTATAAGCCACAAGCCTTACCTAATGAGAAGAGGCAATGATGATTTATCCAATGGATGAGAACTTGTGAGGTGTTCTCAATTTTTACCCACAAATTCTAACTACCTCACTTAGACAATTTGCCTATATAAACACATAACACACAAAGCATTTGACACATCTCCTCATTCTAGCTCTCAGTAGCACTCTCACTCACTCACTCACTCACTCACAAGCACAATACAATTCTACAAGTGCTAAGTAGAAAAGGAAGAACATCATAGTAGGAGCTCCATTGCCATTATAGCTCAAAGCTTTCATTACGGATATTTACGGAATCTCTCGGTCTCTTAATCCAGCTACTACGAAGAACGGTGAGTCTTTTGAACCCACTCTTAATGTACTTTAAGTCATTACGCGCTATCTGTAGGTTTCGAAAATAAGTGAATATGTATAGATATGTATATTTAGCCATGGAGGTACAAAATTAGCGGTACCAAAAATGTTAACGAAAACTCATTCTGTAAATTAACAATGAAATATTAGGATCCCAATTAGTCCCCCCTTGAAATAGTTTGTTGATTGGTTAGTTCATTGACCCCAAAGTTGGGAGTTCAATACTTGCTACATAAAAATAAATAATAAATATATTAGTTTACTATGTAGAAAATTAGTAGTAAAAATACTCATTGACCCTATTAAATTCTATTTTATAATTAACATGTTGGAGGTCATTTCATATAGTTTTATAATTTATCAAATTATAAAACTAGAACTTGATTTTTGTTAATAAATTAATTAAGTGGTTATTTAACTAATATTTTAATTATTTCAAAATACATTTGGTACTTCTAAATTTATGGAAAAATAGCAGAATTGTATTTTAATGCCTTGTTTTTATTAAAAATAATGTCAAAGCATGTACCCTTTACTTTTATATATTTATGTCATTAAGAAGGGCCTTGTGACTAAATTTATATATTATTTTATATTCTAAAAATTGTAATAAAAATTCTATGACAGCGAAAATTACGCCGTCAGTTTCCTAAAATCAAATTAAGCTAAATTGGTTCATTTGATAATAATCACATGTTTAAAATAACCACTGTCATGTTAAAGAAAATCGTAAATGGAATAAGTCATACACATGCATAGTCGAGTTGACATGTTGGAAAGGGGTCGTTTGGGTCGACATATATGTCTTGTGAGAAGTAAGTAATGATAGGGTGTGTTGAGTTGTGTCACCTTAATTATTCTAGGCCGATTCGGATACGGCAGATTAATTAGGAAGGATTGAGCCCAGGCCGATTCGGATACGGTAGGTCAATCAAAGTCTTGTGTCACCTTAATTATTCCAGGCCGACTCGGATACGGTAGATTGATTAGGAAGGATTGAGCCCAGGTCGATTCGGATACGGCAGGCCAATCAGGTCGTGTCTAGGCCGACTCGGATACAGTAGACCGATCTAAAAACAACGGCCTCGTGCCGGATGGTTCTGGCGAACCGAATGAGTCAAGAGGTTGTGGTCAATATAAAAGAGTCAGTAAGGTGAGGTGGTTACATTGTTCATGCACGGTCTTATATAATTGATTTAATTATTCATTTATTGCTTATATGTGGCGACTAGAATAATGGATTACCAGTACTGTAAAATACTAAATGCAAAGACAGTTAATGTGCTTTTATATACATTGCTTGTATGTTCATTATGCTCACTCGGCTTTCATTAGCTGATGACTTTATTTTGTCCTGGACACCCAAAATGTCCAGGAGATGGCTATGCAGGATTATATGATTATGCCAGCTAGAGAAGTCTGCAGAGCTGCTTTTATAATTTATTAAAGTTGTAATAAAAGATATGAATAATGTTTTAATTTGAATAAGGCGGTTTGTGCCTTAAGAAACACTTTTATTTGAGACAATGTAATATTAATTAAGTTTGTAATATTGATTTCATTTTCTTCCTTGCTGCTTTACATACTCTGTTTTCTGGTACATGTTAAGCTAAGTACAGGACAAGCGATCCCTCACCTGTCATGACCTACGGGTCCAAAATGAAAATGAAAATTTTTCCTTATTTTGCTACGCTGGGGCGTGACAGGATTTTTGGTATCAGAGCCTTGGTTGTATTCTTAGGCATAAGCCTAGACACAGGTTGTGATAGCAAAAGGATAGGCATAGTCGAGTGTCCTCGGTACTTAGGATCCGACATCCAGATATATTAAGATTAGCCCTGATATAAGATAGTTTGCTTTTGTCAGGTTATGGACCCATATCTTGTTCCAGATGATTTTGGAGGGCACGTTATTGGCCCTAATGGGATAGAGCCACTCGATTGGGAGCTGTACGTCACCTTGATACGATATCAGGCCACCGTTAGACTGGAAAACCATGTGTGGCAGGAGATTCATGTTGAGGGAGCCATAGATTTGAGGCGAGTACGGTTAGAGGCCCTTTACCATGCTTGGACAGATAGACTGATTGCTGATGAGAGGATCAGGAGGATCCTTGACCCTGAGATCTACGTACCCCTCGAGATGGATATGGTCCAGGCACATCTAGACCTTTTAGCCGTTGCAGTTATACCACCCCCAGCTATGGTACCCGTGGCCGCTCCACCTGTCGAGCCCATGATTGATGATGATGATGATGAGGATGACGAGATGGATGGAGTGGTCCCCGTACTGATGGAGGGGATCATAGACGAGGACGATGAGATGGGGGCCGAGGTTCATATCATCGAGTTACCTGAGCCACCACCTGAGCTACCTGTTGAGCTCGATGTTATTATGGAGGATGCCCCACCCTCCGTATCTGACGATGATACCATCTACCGAGCTGTTGTCCGCCCGACTCGTAGGCCCAGAGTTTGGCGTCGATGGCCCGCTGCTTTTGCTAGGCACCCTTAGGTGTTCTTATTTAGTCTTGTTGTAAATATTGGACTGGTAGTCCCCTTTTGTTATTGATGCATATATAGGTAGCACTAGGGTGCATATAGGAAATGACTCCCATATTTTTGTATATCGGACTGATAGCCCCAAAAATCTCACTTTTGACTAGATAGAAGCATTAACTGGACATACTTGATGTAACTGCTTACAGAGATATATATATAAAGAAATATTTTTGGAATCTTGTTTTAATAATTGTACTTCTTATTATAATTGTTTAAAATTGCTAACATTTGTACTATCAGGACTTAAGATATAGCATGGCAAGAAGGAGTCCCAGAAACCACGGTTTGATCGAGGGAGCACCCCTAGCTACCGATCCAACTGGCATGTTTGAGGCGTTTATCCGGCGAATTGAACGGATAGGAGAGCTGACCGCCCAGAACAACAGAAATCGAAATGATCAAGGGAATGTATTACCACCTCGTCAAACGGGAGATAAACGATTGGAAAGGTTCCGTGCCTTGCGACCAGAGCAATTTGCTGGCGCTGCCGAACCATGGAAGGCCGAACAGTGGCTAAGGCAGATGGATCACATCTTCGAGACAATGGATTGTGCTGACCAGGAAAAGAAGAGACTGGCAACATTCCAGTTGACATATGCTGCTGCAGATTGGTGGGAGGCAGTGAAAGCCACCATGGGAGAAGACGTTGTACGGGCAATGACATGGACTACATTCAGGAGAAAATTTCTGGAAAAGTATTTCCCAGCAACCGAGAGGCACAAGCGAGAAAGAGAATTCATGGACCTGGTCCAGGGAAACAAGTCAGTACAAGAGTACACAACTCAATTTGAGAGGCTATCCAGATTTGCTCCACATATGGTGGATACGGATGAAAAGAGAATCCGAAAATATAATCAAGGGTTGGCTCCGCCTATTCGACGTATAACTATCGGGCACTTGGACAAAACATTTGAATCTCTTGTGGATCTGGCCACCGAATTGGAAGAAGACATGCGATCGAGCCGCAAGCAATTTGACTTCCGCCCACCACAAAAAGGAAAATTTGGAAACAAGCAACCATATCGCAATCAGGGTCAGAAGAGGACTTTCGATGGGAACCAAAAACCTCAGCCAGCCCCTTATCAGACTCGACCACAATCAGGCGCAAGAGGGAGTACTAGTAATTGTTTCAATTGTGGCATCCCCGGTCACCTATCTCGGGATTGCAAAGCACCAATGCGCGATAATCGTCAGAATACAGTATGCTATAACTGTGGCAAGACTGGTCACGTCAGCAAGTATTGTCGTGCCCCCAAAGGAGGAAGCTATGGACAACAAGGACTGGCCCAACTAAATGATATCATTCCTAATGCCGCAGGTTATGAAGAAGGTAATTATGAAGAAGCTGGGTATGAGGGAACCCAATATGAAGAGCAGCCTGAGCAGCAAGTCATGGAAGGTACTTTAACACTTTGTGATCATCGTGTGAAAGTCTTATTTGACACGGGTGCCACACACTCTTTTATTGCTGCCAAAATTCTTCCAAATTTGAATATAGTACCTCAGAAGTTAGACATAGCTTTGAATGCCGTCTCACCATTAGGAGCTACTGTCACACTAAAACATATATGCAAGGGTTGCCCGGTACACCTAGAGAATCGAAATCTTCCAGCTAATTTGGTTGTCCTAACAATGAAGGAATTTGATGTGATATTAGGAATCGACTGGCTTACTAAGTATCACGCTAAGTTGGACTGTGCTAAGAAGAGTATTACTTTTTCGGTACCTGGAGGTCAACTTTTTGAATTCCAGTGTAACCCTATGAGTGATACATTCCTCACCAATTGTCTAGCTAACATCGAGACTGCCAGTACAGAAGTGGCTATCTCATCGATACCCATAGTCAGAGACTTCGAGGATGTTTTTCAGGATATCTCTGGGCTACCACCTAAGAGAGAGATCGATTTCTGCATTGATCTAGTGCCGAGCACTATCCCTATATCCAAAGCACCTTACAGAATGGCCCCTACAGAAATGCTGGAGCTAAAGAAACAAGTTCAAGAACTTGAGGATCCGGGATTTGTGCGCCCAAGTACATCACCCTGGGGAGCACCAGTGTTATTCGTGAAGAAGAAGGACGGATCACTTCGGTTGTGCATTGACTACAGAGAATTGAATAAAGTCACTATCAAGAACAAGTATCCTTTACCCCGAATAGATGATCTATTTGATCAATTGCAAGGAGCTACAATCTTTTCTAAGATAGATCTACGGTCGGGATACCATCAGTTACTTGTACGACCCGAGGATGTACCAAAGACAGCATTCAGAACAAGGTACGGTCACTATGAGTTCTTGGTAATGTCGTTTGGATTAACGAATGCTCCGGCAGTGTTCATGGATCTGATGAACAGAGTGTTCAGGCCTTACTTGGATCAATTCATCATAGTCTTCATTGATGATATCTTGATATATTCAAGGACAGCAGAAGAACATGAACAACATTTGCGACTCACATTACAGACACTTCAAAGTCATCATTTATATGCGAAGTTCAGTAAGTGTGAGTTTTGGCTTCAAGAGGTAAAATTCCTAGGGCATGTGGTCTCACAACAAGGAATTGCTGTAGATTCATCAAAGACTGATGCTGTTTCAAATTGGACTCGACCAACCAATCCTACAGAAGTCAGAAGTTTCCTTGGACTTGCGGGTTACTATCGGAGATTCGTAGAAGGATTTTCAAAAATAGCAGCCCCTCTGACTAGTTTGACTAAGAAAGATGTGAAGTTCGAATGGAATGATAAGCGTGAGCAGGCTTTCCAGGAATTGAAAGAAAGACTGACCACGGCACCAGTACTAGCAATACCAAGAGATGGCGAGAAGTTTTCTATTTTCAGTTACGCATCCTATCAAGGATTGGGATGTGTACTTATGCAAGACGGCAAGGTTATTGCTTATGGTTCAAGGAAGTTGAAGTCGAATGAATTGAACTACCCGACTCATGATTTGGAATTGGCAGCAGTAGTGTTTGCCCTTAAGATCTGGAGACACTATCTATATGGAGAGAAGTTTGATTTGTTCTCTGATCACAAGAGTCTGAAATATTTATTTACTCAGAAAGAGCTAAATATGAGGCAACGCCGATGGATGGAATTGATTAAGGACTATGACTTCACGTTAGAATACCACCCTGGTAAAGCTAATGTAGTCGCAGATGCCTTAAGTCAGAAACCTCGAGGAATGGTTGCATCTCTAATGGTTAGAGAATGGAAGGCTTTGGAAATGATAGCTGAATTTGATGTTCAAGTGTCTACAAAAGGCGAAGGACAACACTTTGGATGCCTTGTAGTGCAACCGACACTTATCAATCGTATTTTGGAAGCGCAAAAGAAAGACTCCGATCTTCAACTGTGGTTTCAGAAAATATCAGCAAAGGACCCAGAGGAATGGAAAATTGGGGCCGATGGAGCACTCCGGTGCCGGAATAGATTATGTGTGACCAACACGGATAGTCTAAGAAAGGATATTCTCGAAGAAGCACACAGGTCGAGATTGACAGTTCATCCAGGAGGAACGAAAATGTATAAGGACCTGAAGAGAAATTTCTGGTGGGAAGGAATGAAAAGAGATGTAGCCGAGTTCGTGTCTAAGTGTTTAACTTGTCAACAAGTGAAAGCCAAACATCAAAGACCCTTAGGGCTATTACAACCCTTACCGGTTCCAGGTTGGAAATGGGAGCACATCACGATGGACTTTGTAGTTGGATTGCCCAGAACACAACAGCACCACGATGCTATTTGGGTAATTGTGGATCGTTTGACAAAGTCCGCTCACTTCATCGCTTATAGTATGACCTACCCAATAGAGAAGATGAGTAGGATGTACATTCAGCAAGTTGTACGACTACACGGAGTACCAGTGTCTATTGTATCAGATCGCGATTCACGGTTTACGTCAGGATTCTGGGAAAGTCTTCAAGAAGCTTTAGGGACTTCATTGAGTTTAAGTACTGCTTTTCATCCACAAACTGATGGACAAACTGAACGCACCAATCAGGTTATGGAAGATATGCTCAGGGCATGTGTTATAGACTTTAAGAGTTCATGGGAAACACATCTTCCATTGATTGAATTTGCTTACAACAACAGTTACCATTCAAGTATAGGAATGGCCCCATTTGAAACATTGTATGGACGGCCGTGTCGATCCCCGCTTTGTTGGGCAGAGGTTGGAGACAAAGAGTTGTTGGGACCAGACTTGGTTAGAGAGACCAATGAAAAGATCACAGTTGTGAAAGATATGATGCGTGCCGCACAGAGTAGACAAAAGAGCTACGCAGATAAACATAGAAAGGACAAAGAGTTCACTGTCGGAGATCATGTGCTCTTGAAACTTTCACCAATTCGAGGAGTAGTACGTTTTGGACGAAAGAGAGGTAAGTTGTCGCCTCGATTCATTGGACCATTTGAGATACTGGAACGTGTTGGGAAAGTAGCATATCGACTGGCATTGCCACCAAAGATGTCTGGAGTACATAATGTCTTTCATATCAGCATGTTGAGGGAATACAAGGGAGATCCTTCACATGCAATTGATTTCAATGACATAGAGATCCATGACAATGTTACCTATAGAGAGAGACCTGTGCGTATTCTAGATCACAGTACGAAGAAGCTGCGGAACAAAGACATTCCTCTAGTGAAAGTTCAGTGGAAGTATCATGATGAGAAAGAGGCATCTTGGGAGTTAGAATCAGAAATGAGAATTAAGTATCCAGAGTTGTTTCAAGATTAGTCAGCTTAGATTCCGGGACGGAATCCCGATTAAGGAGGGAGTGATGTAGCAACCTGTATTTTCGCGTCCCTATTAATAAATAAAAATGTCAATTTTATTTCATTAATGTGTATCATTTTTTTGTTGTTGTGATAATCTTTCCATAAAATTATTGGCACTAGTATTATTAATTTGATAACTCAATGCCATTTTATTTTGCTACTGTGTATTAGCGTTAGTAGGATTATTATCTGAATAATTAACACGTGTGTGAACATTTATAAATACCATGCCTTTAATTTTACAACCCTTAGTAATTTAAATTTGTTATTACTACTTAAGACTGCGCCCCTAAGTTACCCTATTATTTGGGATAAGAAGACATTAATAAAATGTAATATCACGTCACCTACATTTTTGTCCCTAATGATTTTATTTGGGACATTTTAATTAGCTAACTGACCAAACTGGACTAACTAGACTGAATTAACTATCATAACTAATCAACTACTGATTGACGTTCAATCATTATAATCATGTGGATGTAAAAAAATTGAGACGTGTGCATATTGCTTCTTTAACCAAGTGAATTCTCAATTCTTGTGGCTGTAAACAAAAATGTGGTGTATGCTTATACTATAAGCCACAAGCCTTACCTAATGAGAAGAGGCAATGATGATTTATCCAATGGATGAGAACTTGTGAGGTGTTCTCAATTTTTACCCACAAATTCTAACTACCTCACTTAGACAATTTGCCTATATAAACACATAACACACAAAGCATTTGACACATCTCCCTCATTCTAGCTCTCAGTAGCACTCTCACTCACTCACTCACTCACTCACTCACAAACACAATACAATTCTACAAGTGCTAAGTAGAAAAGGAAGAACATCATAGTAGGAGCTCCATTGCCATTATAGCTCAAAGCTTTTATTACGGATATTTACGGAATCTCTCGGTCTCTTAATCCAGCTACTACGAAGAACGGTGAGTCTTTTGAACCCACTCTTAATGTACTTTAAGTCATTACGCGCTATCTGTAGGTTTCGAAAATAAGTGAATATGTATAGATATGTATATTTAGCCATGGAGGTACAAAATTAGCGGTACCAAAAATGTTAACGAAAACTCATTCTGTAAATTAACAATGAAATATTAGGATCCCAATTAGTCCCCCCTTGAAATAGTTTGTTGATTGGTTAGTTCATTGACCCCAAAGTTGGGAGTTCAATACTTGCTACATAAAAATAAATAATAAATATATTAGTTTACTATGTAGAAAATTAGTAGTAAAAATACTCATTGACCCTATTAAATTCTATTTTATAATTAACATGTTGGAGGTCATTTCATATAGTTTTATAATTTATCAAATTATAAAACTAGAACTTGATTTTTGTTAATAAATTAATTAAGTGGTTATTTAACTAATATTTTAATTATTTCAAAATACATTTGGTACTTCTAAATTTATGGAAAAATAGCAGAATTGTATTTTAATGCCTTGTTTTTATTAAAAATAATGTCAAAGCATGTACCCTTTACTTTTATATATTTATGTCATTAAGAAGGGCCTTGTGACTAAATTTATATATTATTTTATATTCTAAAAATTGTAATAAAAATTCTATGACAGCGAAAATTACGCCGTCAGTTTCCTAAAATCAAATTAAGCTAAATTGGTTCATTTGATAATAATCACATGTTTAAAATAACCACTGTCATGTTAAAGAAAATCGTAAATGGAATAAGTCATACACATGCATAGTCGAGTTGACATGTTGGAAAGGGGTCGTTTGGGTCGACATATATGTCTTGTGAGAAGTAAGTAATGATAGGGTGTGTTGAGTTGTGTCACCTTAATTATTCTAGGCCGATTCGGATACGGCAGATTAATTAGGAAGGATTGAGCCCAGGCCGATTCGGATACGGTAGGTCAATCAAAGTCTTGTGTCACCTTAATTATTCCAGGCCGACTCGGATACGGTAGATTGATTAGGAAGGATTGAGCCCAGGTCGATTCGGATACGGCAGGCCAATCAGGTCGTGTCCAGGCCGACTCGGATACGGTAGACCGATCTAAAAACAACGGCCTCGTGCCGGATGGTTCTGGCGAACCGAATGAGTCAAGAGGTTGTGGTCAATATAAAAGAGTCAGTAAGGTGAGGTGGTTACATTGTTCATGCACGGTCTTATATAATTGATTTAATTATTCATTTATTGCTTATATGTGGCGACTAGAATAATGGATTACCAGTACTGTAAAATACTAAATGCAAAGACAGTTAATGTGCTTTTATATACATTGCTTGCATGTTCATTATGCTCACTCGGCTTTCATTAGCTGATGACTTTATTTTGTCCTGGACACCCAAAATGTCCAGGAGATGGCTATGCAGGATTATATGATTATGCCAGCTAGAGAAGTCTGCAGAGCTGCTTTTATAATTTATTAAAGTTGTAATAAAAGATATGAATAATGTTTTAATTTGAATAAGGCGGTTTGTGCCTTAAGAAACACTTTTATTTGAGACAATGTAATATTAATTAAGTTTGTAATATTGATTTCATTTTCTTCCTTGCTGCTTTACATACTCTGTTTTCTGGTACATGTTAAGCTAAGTACAGGACAAGCGATCCCTCACCTGTCATGACCTACGGGTCCAAAATGAAAATGAAAATTTTTCCTTATTTTGCTACGCTGGGGCGTGACAATCCCCATGTATCACGTGTCCTCCGTAATTATCATCCACAAACTTATGAAAGTTCGAATCTATGCTAACCTACAAGGAAACTATCTAACATCAGAAGGACGATCTAATCTTAAACTCATATCTCAAGGATCTTAAATGATAGGACCAGATGGTATGTAACAATTAGTGAGCAAAATTAACTGATCCCAAAAATCCTATCACGCCCTAGAATAATAAAAATAGATAAAAATAAAATTACCTTTTTGGGCCTGTAGGGATTGACTGGTGAAGTCACTGAATTGTCCACACCATACAATTCTAGACAACAGGAAATAAAGAGATCAGTATTACAACTAATTGATTATAATATAAACAAACTAATTATTACATTAGAGTTTGGAAAAAGAAATACAAAAGTATTAAGGCAACACATGCCCATTTACAAAACGAAGTAGCAAAGTTTGACAGTAAAATAGAAACTAATATCTACCTAATCTTCAACTGGCGTAGATGTAATCGTCAGTGTAGTACTTCTCCTAGTGTATATTCGTCATTAGTGGGACCACCCTCTGTGCACTCCCCCTCTGGGTAGTATCCGTCATCATAAGGTTCGCCACCTGCATTGTACGCAATATGATAGTGTAGACGGGGAATGTCCAGGCAATACAGGCCATCAGCTTACTGAAAGCTGAGTGAGTAGAAACTTTTACAATATCATAAAGGTGAAGCATTTACGAGTTATGAACGATAGTTAATAATGTTATTAATAGTGTTTTCTCTGCAATCAAAACATTATCCGATTATTGACGTCTTGTTACCCCAAAGACTGACACGGTACTCATAATTACAGAACAGACTCGATAGTTCAACTCTGTTGATATACTATTATTCTATCTATCACTATTAAGGACATAACCGCCCACTGCCTGTTATGGACACCACGCTAGTCCATCCCCCTGCTATTAAGGACATAACCGCCCACCGCATGACAGGGATATAGCGTTTTGAACAACAACATATTATTCTATTTACTGCAACTTATTGTTACCAGCCAGTGATCCTCGCCCACCGCTATTAAGGACTTAACCGCCCACTATTGTTAAGGACATATCATGGATCACCTGGCTATTTTAGGACTATTTGGCCCTACCAACCGCTGCTAAAGATATAACCGCCCACCACTGTTAAGGACATCCATGGCCAAGTGTTTGCCCACGTATAATTTCCCTAAACTTATCAAACATGACTTCCCATTGTGGTCTGACTACTCTGATTAAATGAAATGGGTATCAAACTTATTCCCGACTACCCCATGATCTAACGTCACGAAACGTTCTTACGCATTATCCACGTGTTGCATTATTGCATCTCTTTATCTCTTCTTAAATAGTGTTGCATAATAAAAGCATAAAGACAGTATTTAAACAACTCAGTAGTTTATATCATAACAGAGCATATCAACATTCTATAAATGCCAATCGATTGAAGTCATTTTCAATCGATTGAGAAAAAATAAGTTTTAATCGATTGAAACATTTTCAATTGACTGGGTGAATAGTGACTTCAATCGATTGAAACCATTTCAATCAATTGATAAAAAGTTCAAACGATTGAATTAAAGTTCAATCGATTGAAAACTTCATCTTTCCCAGAAACTGGCAGTGAGGCCCAGAATTTCTGAGGTGCTTTTGGATTGATATCTTCATCTCCAAAACTTGTAAAAATAACTCCCTAGGCTATTGAGTGAGTTTAGAACTCACCTAGTTGAGGGTGGTGGTGTTTGGCAAGCTTTTGAGCATTGAGCACCAATGGTGGCCTCCCCTCTCGCTCCTCTTCTTCTGTCTCCTTATCTTCTTTTTATCTTTTTCTGCTCATCATTCTTTCTCTTCTGTCCAAATATATATAGTGTACATGTATGTATATAACAATATCTCTCTCTAAACTCAGTCTCAATAAACACGCACACACACACATTCAAACACACGCATACACACACACGCGTGCATTAGTAGCACACATATATATAGAGGAAGGGGGTGCAAGGTGGCAGCTTATGCGTGAACTGAGGAATACAGGTCAAAACATTTTCAATCAATTGACAAGGGTTCAATCGATTGATAATAGGTGACACACTTTCAATCGATTGACAAGTGTTCAATCAATTGAATTGGGATGCAATCATTGCATTTATGTTGGTAGGGTTTCAATCTTTTGTAAATGGTTCAATTGATTGAAAAGGCAAAATGTCAATCGATTGAGCCAAGTTCAATAGATTGAGAGTGAAATTACAAATATTGTAAAGGCAATAATACAGAACCTCATTGTATTAATATACATCTAAAATATAGCCTATAGGGTATTACACAAAAATAGTGCAATACAACAAATCCTAGGTTTCTTAATATTTATCCAAGACTATGCTTTGATGCTGCAAAAACCATGGAAGTTTTTATTGTGAAGATACCAGATAGTGTTGCCTAACCTACTGAACGCGTTGGTTCTCTCATTTTCTAGTGCATGAGCATTATTTGTAAGATCCTTGGCATAAAGGAAAGTTATGTCAGGCCTGATCAACCTTATAGGTTCCATGACATGCTAGTTTCTTATAATATTGTATAGTTGTTTCTTTTTCATTATGGGTTCCAATAAATATAGTTCAAATTTTCATAGCGCTTCAACAATACAGATTCTTTTGTTCATTTATGCATAATAAATTATCTATCTCCACTGTTTTTTGCTCCAAGAGCATGTAGTATCTTTATGTGTCCATAGTGTCCCTTCTGGTTCAGTGGTTAGTTTATGTTTCTTGTGATGGGATGTCTCAATCTCGATAATACTGGAGATTGCAGGTCTTGAAAGAGTTCGGTACATGAAAATATCTGGAGTAAAGGGGTCACACCCCAACTCGCCCCCGCGGGCTAGGACACATGTAACAAAGCCAACATGGACCAAACAATCATTTTTAACGTTCCAAAAATTACATTTTGACTGAAATGTCAGTGGTAAAAATATCATTTTTTTTTATCAAATAAAATAACCAACAGAAATAAAATAAAGTTTTAAAACCGTTGAATGGTACTTGAGCAGAGTTTCTTCTATTACAGCACCATTCACCCTGTCTTCAAAACATGAATATTTTAACCCCTGCTACACTTATTTATTTAAATATTCTAAAACACTTCAAAAACCTAACTAATATTTATAGATTCATTCTAACATAATAAAAGTTAAAATCATAACTTCTAATATGATCTTATACACAAAGCTGTAATCATTATACCACAACTCCAAAACATTTCCAACTAGTAATTTAAAAATAAATAAAATGAATAATACAAAACCCATCTTAGCAAACCCATCCCCGTAGTCTTGATCATTTCTCACTGTGATGTTCATCTGAACCTGCGTGGTCATTAGCCACAAAAATCGAATAAGCTTTCGCTCAGTAAGTACGTGGTACTAATCATGCAATTGGAGTATTTAATGATTCATAACACCAATTAAACATTCACAACAATAAATGGTTGCAGGCGTGTCAAGTAATCAATCAGCAACGTTCTGGACCCCTGATTCCGGGTCATTCTCACTTTTTCCGTCGTATACATCGAAATCACACTCATTCATTCGTGACCGTAGTCAATTCGTTCTGGTCGTCACTGCTATCCCCTTTTCTCAGAGGATTTCATCATCTCTCTGTCCCTTATATATGGGCTAACTAATGGTGATTATCACTTAAGACCCTTTGACCCAAATAAGCATATAAGCAACTCAACATGTCAACGTGACAATTTCATCATTTTGGACATGTTAAACAATGAATATTCACATGCTTTTCTACGTAATCATAATTAAGCATTTTAAAGCATTTAATAGCAAATAAATAGCATTAAATATCCAATTTTGGAATTATGACACTCACCTCTACGAATAATCAAATAAGCCTAGAAATCCCGAATTTATTCTAAATCCAGCCTTGGTAAATTAAATGTTTCCAACCAATTTGGGTCACGAAAAATCTATCGATTAAACCTAAATAAAATTATACCATAAGGTTAGGCTTACCCCCATGAGTCCAAATATGACTTCGTATCACGATTTGGGCAACATATGACGAAACTATAGCATTGGGAATATAGAAACCCTCACTTTTCTCTTCTTTCTCGCAGCTCTCTCTCACTGCTTCTTCTCTTTTTTTTTTCTTTCCTATCTTATTTTGTGATTTAACTAATGTAACTAATATATATATATATATATAATATGCACATCACACACGCCGCCAAACACAAACACACACTTACGATTTTTGTTTGGTATTTTTTAATTTCTTTTTTTTTTTTTTTTTTGACTTGAGAGTCAAACAAAATATTCCATAGAATATTCTCCAACTTTGGTCTATTTTCATTTACACTCCCAATCTTCTTAAATTCTATTATGAAAAGTCCAAACAACTTTATATTAATTACCCCAATATATAGGTGAGTCTATACCTATGTCACATATGGGCCCCAAACGTGTTCCCAAATATCATATGAAAGCATTAATTAGCCTACCAATTATACAATGTGTCCAATTACGTCTTCACAAGGGTACTCAAATTGGTATCATAAATAAACATGAACGATAATAGAATAGTAAAGCAATTAATATTTTATCAATTAAATAATCATATGGCATCTACATGTATTATAATGCACATATTTACATTTACATGTCTACCATTTAATGACATAAATGCAACTAAATGCAATTTATCCAATCTGGACCTCCCGTGGGTCCTGTTTCACATTTCTCCAATGGTGCCCTTTATCAAGCACTTATCACATCGAGGTAACTGAAACTCACCCAAATCATAACATGCAATTATTTATATTAACTAATGCATGCAAAATAAATATTAACACTATTTTTCGGGTACGGGTATTGCATCTCTCCCTCCCTTTTCGAAAGTTTGTCCCCAAACTTTTCTTATCTTACGAATCAAATAGTTGTAATTGTTTCTCCTCAAACATGTACTGGTTCATACGCAACAACACGATTATAGAATACATTATACCCACTGATGTGACCACAATCGCAACAGGTCCCCATTCTTTTCAATATTTCTAATTGATGTACTGGGATTTCAATCTCACTTGGTTCGTCAAACTATACCATTTTCTGAAGATAAAACTTCAAAAAATATTTTTCACTCCACAGTAGTCATTTCCCTCAATCATTCTGAAATAAACTCACTTGTCTTCATTATATTTCCCCATCAGATTTCAGCGGTGATAAAACATCTCGCAAAAGTTTAGTTCCACTTATATTGCTTCTAGCAAGATTCCAGAACTTCTTCATAATCGACTACTATCACACCCGTTCCAGAAAGTTATGATTTTGAAAATGCATCATTTGAGATTTTTGAAATTATTAATGTTATTAATAATTTGAGTTGAGGTTGACTGTGAGTCAACGGTAAGGTGTCAGTGAGGACACGGGAACATGGTAGTTCATATGGCATGAGCATGAGTAAATGGCATTTATATGATTTAAATGTTATTTGACTTATATGGTATTTTATGAATAGTGAATTATACCTGTGTAGTATAATTTCTGGTATTTTCGGTATTGTTTGTTAAAATTTTGAGAACTGTGGTGAGAACGTGAGTGATACGTTAATTAAAAAGGTAGGTTGTATAGAGATTCCACAGAATATAGTTTTTCGGACATTATTTTTGGACCCAAACGAAACCTAGTCGAAAACTTTTGAAAATTTTAGTTTTCACTCGTAAAGTTATAGAATGGACATGTGCGAAATTTCATGGGTTAATTAGAAGTTTGAGAAACTTGCGGGGAGGTAAACGTAATTTCCAGAACGTTTCTCTATATATAGAAGTGGATGAATCCAAATTTCCAAAATATCTAGAGAGAGGAGAGAGAAAAGGGGGGAGGGGGATTGAGCCAACGGGCTTTGCGACGCCGATCGACGACCTTTCGTCCGTCAGATTTTCTCCAGATTCAAGATTTGAACTCGTGGAGGTAAGACCTACGTTTTGATACTACTTAGGCCGTGTTTGGCCAATTTTTGTAAAAATCTTAATTCTAGACTTTTGGAAAAAACAGGTATAAACTTGTAGGAATTTTCTCAAATTCGAAATCCGACGATTATTTAGCCTTCTAGTCGATCCTTCAAAGTTTGGGGGAAATCGCAAGAGGTATGAAGTTCTAACTTGTGAAATATAGAGAAATACATGTTTTATAGTTCAACGACGAAATTGAGATCCGGGCAAAATCCATGTGTTATTTATAGGCCCGTTAATTATGCACGCGCTAAATTGTGAAAAACATGTCTAAATTTATGCGAGCACGTTGAGTTGTCTATGTGGGTCAAAGGGGAGTCTTATACAAATTCATGCCGAAGTAAGCTTCTCGATGTTTGAGAATTTGAGTAGCGACAGCTACTGTGCATGGTTGTAGGCTTGGACTTGCCATGGCACTTGTGGGGATGTAATGGTTGTAGGCTTGGACTTGCCATTGACATCGCGGTTTAAAGCTTGGACTTGCCGCTACCGGATGAAGGCGTATTTTTCTCCCTAGAGACTATTGATATGATTTATGAGATTAAAGCATGTTTTGTTATATATTGCACATGTTAGACTTGTACGCTCAGCATATAATTGAGCAGTGGAGAAGTACTCCATTGCAGGTAAGAAGAAAGACAAGAAGAAGCGTGATGAGTGAGGCCGTTAAAGAACACCGGGGGAATCATTTGTTTATATTTTTGTTTCTATTTCCTAAACTGGTATCAATGAATTGGGTTATGTAATATGCTGTAATAGATCTTTGGATTAGTTCCTTAGTATTGTAATCTTGTAATTGAACGCCTGTAGTTATGTTTTAAATGTTGTAATTGGCGTTGGTTGTGATGGTTTGTGGATACTTGAGAAGCATGAGTTATTATTTTCGCAACAGGGCTGCACAACAGGGGAGCAGTCGACTGAACCCTGTATCAGTCGACTGGATCCCGTGTGTTTGAGACACTGAAAGTGAATAGTAAGAAAAGCAGTCGACTGGACCCTGCATCAGTGGACTGAGACACTGTTGATTTTGGCTACTGCTTCTAATAATGGTAAAACCAGTCGACTGGATCCCCAGATCAGTCGACTGTACCTCTTTTCAAAGTGTTGCATTTTGGTTCTGCTTAGCACAGTCGACTGGGGACCTTGATCAGTCGACTGAGAAGTCGACTGGGTTCCCTGATCAGTTGACTGGACCTCTGTTGAGAACTTTAGGTTTTGGTTTCTGCTCAGTACAGTCGACTAGACCCTAGGAGCAGTCGACTGAACCTCTGTTTTCATAACTGATTCTTTTGAATGTGTTTCCAATTGGACAAAACTTTTTATAACTCCAATTTTCAATGGATTTGTCAACTTAGAGGGCAATGTTTCCTAAGTTTTAAAATACCCAGGGTTGTTTTAACGTTCTTTCCGCTGCGTATCGTTAGAGGATGTTTGGATGAGCCTTGATGGCGTGCCACGTGTCCTATTTCCGCGCGTAGCGGGATGGGTCGTGACAACTACTTCCTTCTAGGATGACAAGTGCTAGTACTCGCATAATTACGTAATTCTACTCATATATAGGTCATTTAATCCCATCAAATTTGTAGTTTTAATCAATAATCACAGTCTGATTGGATCAACCTGTCCACAAATCATTTATATGATATGACAACACCTAATTCTTGTTGACTTTGACAATCCTGTCATAAAATTTAATACGATAAACATTCAACTCAGATTGTCAATAATATCAATCACAATAACCCCATGAACCTTTATTATTTCTGCCATAATTCCACACATCGCAAAGAATGCTTTACATTCCCATCTGAAGACAGCTTCTCAACATCTCAATCTTTAAGAAGACTTGTACCCCTGTAACTAATTACTAAGTCATCATATGCAATAACATGCAATTGGTAATGTCACATACCCAATTACAATGTATTAGATATTCAAATCTCATTATATACCTCAATATTTCTTCTGAACTCATTCCCTTGAGCTATCTTTACTCAAAGTACATACTTAACTTTGAGATTCTAACACATTTTACTGTAGAGCAAAGCCCAATAACTTTCCTGTCAATGCTTTATCACAAATTTCTAAAACAGAAACTCAAATCGATCTTTAAATCAATTTCCGTTCATCTACTATAGTAATGCTAATTGACCTCAATTTATTACCATAATTTTTTTTCCAATTTCCAGAATAAATTTAGCTTCCAATAAATTTTGAATCTTGACTCAAATCTTTTTTGAATGGTCAATGTGCACACAAAACCCCGTTGATCTCTGATTCGAGCACTAACCACCATTTTGTATTCAACTGATTAATATAAAATTTTAAACTATAGCTATCACGAGTTCCAACTGTTCTCTGTACCATGTATTCAATTGTCGTTGTATAACTAAATATTCCAAAGCACGACAATTTATGTAAACTTCCAGTTTGTAAGAATATTACTACCCAAATGCTCAATATAAAAAGAATACCATGAATTCTAAATCTTGTACCAAATAATCCATTTTATGAGATTTTAACCATACGCAGTATAAATTACCGTTGCATCAACATATAACCCAATCCCAACACAAACCTTTGCAGTAATAATAATATCAATATCATCATAGAAGAAAATCTTCACTGTAACCAATATAAGTTTCACACGTGCACTTGTGCAGAGAAGAAATCTTCGATATATTTTTCAATAATACCCAGTCAATCCCATAACTTCAAGTTAATGTCACCTTCATAAGTCCCAAATGATTGATTTCCAATGATACACACGAAATCTCTAGCTTTTCAAATCATATATTCCATAAATACAACTCATCCACTAGATGTTCAACTTAAAGCAAAGCTTCACAATTCTCAAGCTATTCAGATTGTAGAACTTACCTATATTTTCAGTTTACGCTGTCTAAGCCCCAATATATTGAAATTGATACACATATTTGTCTCCTCCTTGTAGCACTTACAATCAATAAGTAACTAATTTTGTTGTGATACAACTTAAATATGATCCAACACTCCTCAATCTCAAATTTTCTCCTTCTTACCCAAGTGTGTAGTTTCCTTTTAAAGGCGTCACTTGTATATAAACAAGATCACTCAGTGTTATCCAACTGCTATCCTAAGCAACAAGCGATAACCTAAAGATATCCAGAACATGTCCTTAAAATGAAGTGCTTCATTGCCCTGTCATACTCACCTTGTAACCAATATATCACAACTCAGTTTCCAAGAAATAAATTGATGATCGTTATAACTCATCAACCAAAATCATGTATCTGCAACAAACAGTATTCAGAATAGTACGTAGAATATCACAGGTTACTTCTAGACCCTTTTCTTACCAAAGTCATTTGGAATTCATTTCAAATTTAATATTCTAATTTAAAATCAAAGTAAAGGTAGTGTACTCGACTAAGTTTCTTAGTCCAATATTATTCATTTAAAATCTCTCTTCATGGAATAAAAACGTTCACATAACTTTTATATAATCAAAATATTTTCCATTAATAACTCCTTTAAACAACAATTGAAATGCCCACATTTGATCAAAATTCTTTTCACTAATTTCCCACTTTTACCCAATTTGGGTCAAATTCAACTACCTCCTTTTTGTCAAAATATTTTTAAACACTTCTTGATTCACAATAAATCAGTGTTTTTTTCTCTTCAAAAGATAATTTCAAAATATTTTTTACTCATTTAAACATATATAAACTCATTTAACGTCATTCAAATAGCCCAGAAATTTCTAATACATTATTTGCAACTAAATCCAAAGCCTGAAAGTTTCCAGTGATATACTAGGATACCTAACAATTGCTATACTGCAGTGCAATAGTCAGATCTCAATTACTTTCATATAAAATACAAAGAAACAATAGGAATACTATTACCTGATGCACATGGTGGTTGAACGGATGTTGCAGTGGTTTGGATGTCAAAGAGATACTACTTATTAAACTTGTAAACCCATTTTCAAATTCAGATCTCTGATAGGAAAATTTGATACCCCGTATATCCAGTCAACCCAATCAATTTTCGTACAGCACAACTACTTAGTCTTGATCTCAATCAATCATATCCTTGATCAGAAAGGAATGATTTAAAACTGTAGTGACTCCCAATCGATAGAAATGGAAGAGTCTGTTACTTTTAGTTGACCCCAAATCTACTCTTCATACTGACACGGTGGAGAACCAATCATTATTCGATAATAATAGAGGCATTCCAAGATATAGAAATTAATTAATTTATGTTGAGAGATTCCTAACAAGCTGATATAACCCAATAGAGTTGAGAGATTTCTCAACAATCCAAGATAACTCAAGCGACTGGATAAATTCCCCAATATCTTATTACCACAACAAACTCAGTATTTTCACCCTCAATCCCAAAAGAATATAATTAGCTCGATAAATAATCCTAAAGATCATCACCAAATAAATGGAGAAATAAGAGATAATAATAATACCGTATCTGCTCATGATGCCCATATAAATCATAAGAAATCCAGAATTTCCCAAATTATTATATTTGAATACCAGAATACCCGTTGTAAATAAAGAAGTCCAGATAACCAATTTCTTGGCAGAAAATAAGAAAGAATCTTCACTAATGATAATACTCGATAATATTTGGAAAGAAATCCATATCCACAATCATAACCCCATACTCAATAACCCTTCATCAAGTCAATACCCTTGATAATATAATATCAGTTAAATCATTTCAGGATGACCAACCCAACTCTTGATTTCTGAACCCAAATTCCATCAATATTCCCAAATTCGGATTTTTCTTACTGAATTCACAATCCCCCATTCCAACTCAATTAATTTCAACACATAATGAAACATCTCCATCTTACTACATTCTTCCAACCATTTTTATACATGTCACAATATATATAATACATGCAACGTGATATGCATGCTCAACAACATTTAGGTCACATTCTACAAACATGTATGCCTCTAAATGTAGCTACATGTCATAATTATCATATACATGCATTTTTTTTACACGTCGTATTCGTCTCTCGTCCCCAAAGGCTCTAACCTATTGCTTTGATACCAAAATTTGTCATACCCCAACTCGCCCTCGCGGGTTAGGACACGTGTAACAAAGCCAGCAAGGACCAAACAATCATTTTTAATGTTCCAAAAATTACATTTTGACTGAAATGTCAGGGGTAAAATATCATTTTTTATCAGATAAAATAACCAAACGAAATAAAATAAAGTTTTAAAACCGTTGAATGGTACTTGAGCAGAGTTTCTTCTATTACAGCACCATTCACCCTGTCTTCAAAACATGAATATTTTAACCCCTACTACACTTATTTATTTAAATATTCTAAAACACATAAAAACCTAACTAATATTTATAGATTCATTCTAACATAATAAAAGTTAAAATCATAACTTCTAATATGTTATTATACACAAAGCTGTAATCATTATACCACAACTCCGAAACATCTCCAACTAGTAATTTAAAAACAAACAAAATGAATAATACTAAACCCATCTTAGCAAACCCAGTCTTGTTGTCTTGATCATTACTCACTGTGATGTTCTTCTGAACTTGCGTGGTCATTAGCCACAAAAATCGAATAAGCTTTCGCTCAGTGAGTACGTGGTACTAATCATGCAATTGGAGTATTTAATGATTCATAACACCAATAAAACATTCACAACAATAAATGGTCACAGGTGTGTCAAGTAATCAATCACTATCGTTCTGGACCCCTCATTCCGGGTCATTCTCACCTTTTCCGTCGCATAGAGCGAAATCACACTCATTCATTCGTGACCAGAGTCAATTGTTATGGTCGTCACTACTATCCCCTTTTCTCGGAGGATTTCATCATCTCTCTGTCCCTTATATATGGGCTAACTAATGATGACTATCACTTGAGACCCTTTGACCCAAATAAGCATATAAGCAACTCAACATGTCGACGTGACAATTTCATATTTTGGACATGTTAAATAATAAATATTCACATGCTTTTCTACGTAATCACAATTAAGCATTTTAAAGCATTTAATAGCAAATAAATAGCATTAAATATCCAAATTTGGGATTATGACACTCACCTCTATGAATAATCAAATAAGCCTAGAAATCCCGAATTTATTCTAAATCCAGCCCAAATATGAGCCTTCAGTTAATCCTACACAATTTTGGTAAATTAAATGTTACCAACCCATTTGGGTCACAAAAAATCTATCGATTAAACCTAAATAAAATTATACCATAAGGTTAGGCTTACCCCCATGAGTCCAAATATGACTTCGTATCACGATTTGGGCAACATATGACGAAACTATAGCATTCGGAATATATAAACCCTCACTTTTCTCTTCTTTCTCGTGGCTCTCTCTCACTGCTTCTTTTTTTTTTTTTTTCTTTCCTATCTTGTTTTGTGATTTAACTAATGTAACTAATATATATATATATATATATAGATAATATGCACATCACACACGCCGCCAAACACAAACACACACTCACGGCTTTTGTTTTGTTATTTTTTATTTCTTTTTCTTTTTTTTTTATTTCTTTTTTTGACTTGAGAGTCAAACAGAATATTCTATAGAATATTCTCCAACTTTGGTCAATTTTCATTTACACCCCCAATCTTCTTAAATTCTATTATAAAAAGTCCAAACAACTTTGTATTAATTACCCCAATATATAGGTGAGTCTATACCTATGTCACGTATGACCCCCAAATGTGTTCCCAAATATCATATGAAAGCACTAATTAGCCTACCAATTATACCATGTGTCCAATTACGCCCTCATAAGGGTACTCAAATTGGTCTCATAAATAAACATGAACGATAATAGAATATTAAAGCAATTAACATTTTATCAATTAAATAATCATATGGCATCAACATGTATTATAATGCACACATTTACATTTACATGTCTACAATTTAATCACATAAATGCAACTAAATGCAATTTATCCAATCTGGACCTCCTGTGGGTCCCGTTTCACATTTCTCCAAGTGTGCCCTTTATCAAGCACTTATCACATCGGGGTAATTGGAACTTACCCAAATCATCACATACAATTATTTATACTAACTAATGCATGCAAAAAAAATATTAACACTATTTTCCGGGTACGGGTATTACAAAAGGATTTAACCTGCTTGAGGCTTATGAGTGCTTGATGGTGGAACTTGCCTTATGGTTGAGTTAGATAAATGGAGCACATGCACCTGTTAGGCCAATGCCTCATTTGTTGTGCATTTGGTTTATTTTTCATATTGTATTTAAAATTTTCCAATAGACATCTTCATCAACATATTTAGGAGTTTCTTCTCTCCACATAGTTCATGTATAAAAATTTTGGGTACTCTCAGTATGAATTTTATATGCTAGAGGACTCGTTGACACTTCAAAATTATCCTCTGTGGAATTTTGCTCTAGAAACAAGTTTGACTATAATATATAAGAAAGGGGTCCGCAATCATAATCTTGTCAATCTAGAGTCTTGGTAGGGGTTAGACTTCATATAGATATATATAGCCAAGGTGTTACGTACATATTCCGCATCCATGTCGGGTTGTGTTCAAGTTGGGTACTTCATCTATTCTAGTGTGTCAATGTTTCTATATCAACATTTACAGGAAAAATGTTCATATTATTAAGGGATAAACCAAGCAATGTCTATAAACCTCTTTTGTAGTCTTGGTAAGGGATATACTTGGTTTGGATATACACCATTAAAAATGTATACGTGGGACTTTTCTTGTCTTCTATACTTATACAAGAAAATGGTGACTTGTCTTGTACATATAGATGGAGCTTATTTTTGTCACCCTTGTATTATCTATAGGAACATAATCCATGAACAAGGATTATGTCTACGCGACTCTCTGTATGTAATGTTGCTGATCAAATATTAGACACTCTTATGTTTTATGATGAGGTAATTTAAGGTTTATAAGGGTATACTTTTTAATTAACCCTAAAAAAATGAGTTGGGTGTTACAGAGATTATCTTGTGAGTGTAGGAGAAATAACTGAGTAAGTAATAAATTAGATAAACACAATGAACAACTTCCCAATATCATTGTTTCCTTATAATAATCACTTATTATGTATCCAATCCCAATGATCTTGTTAGTACAATCATGGCATGGGTGGGCAATCTTTTTTTTTTCTTCCAAGAAAAATTATCATTACTGAAATAGAAACCATTATATCTTACCAACCAGTTGTAATTCCTCACAAACCATGCATCAGGTGAATCAATAAGACAACTACTGGCCATTTTTTCACTGAAAAAGGACAAAGATAATATGGTTCTGATAACCTTTCCAAAAGAAGGAGAAGAAGTGTGTGTTTCCCCAGAAATTGTCTCTAAATTGCCATTGCAACTCTTCAACTCTAACGGGGTAGTGTTGCCAAGGTCATTGCCTATGGATTTCCAATGAATGGTCAACAAGGGGCCACTAAATGGAAGTTTATTGATGATGTAAACAATGAACTTTCCTAGAGTGATTAATGTTCAACCTTGCATTGTGCAAACAGAATTTTGAGTGCCACCACAGTAAGGATAAGAAAGTACTTCTTATGGCACAATTTATGTTGGAAAGTGCTAGTTGTGGTGTTTGAAGATAGGCAATTTGATTTATATAACAGGGTATTGGAGTTTGATATGTTGTTGAGCTCATTTTCTAACAACATAAGCTCTTGAAGCAACTCGTGACTTAACATGTTTTCAGAGCCTTTTTGTGGTAGGTCATAGGTTCAAATATCTATACCATCCCCTTGATGAACATATTTGCACTTTGTTATTTGTCTCCATTATGATGGATCTTAGTTTGTTGGTTCTCTACAAGTGAAACAGGATTGCAGTGAGAAAGGTGTTGGAGCTTAATAGACAATATTGAGTTTATTTTCTAATAGTTTAAACTTTTGGAGCAATTGGTGACTTAAAAGCAATGCACACTGATCTTGTCAGAATCAAGATATAAAAAGTGTTCTTTACTTTTCAAAAGATTTGCAGTGTGGAAGTAAAGGTCGAACCCACAGAGATTGATTACTACAGCTCTTAATTTTAAAACCTAAGTCTAATTAACTATGAAAAACGGATTTGATTTGGATTTAATTAAACTAAGAACAATAAAAGTAAATCTAAACTAGGAAAGCAATTAAAGTTGTTTTAAATAATGTTTAAGGGAACCTAGGATTGCAAATCCACCACTAGCTTCATAATAGGAATGTTTATGAATTACTTTAGCTTATTACATTGGATGAATATGGGGAATTGTAGCTACAAGCCCAATTCCTCCGACAAGAAGATATTCATGGTTCAAGCACCAACATAATCCATCTTCGGGTAGCACGAAGTATCTCACACTAAACTAGGGTTGTGATCTAATCCGTCTAACCTAGGCATGGACTATTCGGATACTTGATAGCACGAATCAATAGAGCACCATCACATGTAAACAATCTAAACAAACACAGCAAGAATAGATCGTTGAGCACATCACAGTCAAAACAGATCTAAGACAAGAATAAATTCTGAAAGTAATGATTTAATCAATAGAAGTACGATTTGTTAATAAAAATCCTCTAAACATGTGACTGTCATCCATACATAATAGAACTAAAATAAAAACATAAATAAAACCCTATTACTCGTCTAGGGCTTCATTGAAACCCTAGATCTATGATCTAGCCGTCCATGGAAGTGATAGATGGCAAGTAGTTGATGGAGGAGGCCATGGAAACCCTTGGTCTTCTTCTTCTTCTCCTTGCTTCCTTCCCTTCAATGGCTGGAAGTATGGTTGTCTAATGTGTATATAATAATTGCCAACCTCTAAAAATTATAAAAACTAAGTATATATAGAGTTTAACACAAGTTTTGGAAGCTTTCCCAACCCGAAACGAACTGAAACTGATGTAATTTACAATCTGGACGTCATTCTGCAGTTTCGTTTGCATAGGAGTCTTCAGTATACTGAAATACGCAACATTGGTTTTTACCCATATCGCGCGAGCGGGTCGCGCGAGCGCGACTTTTTGGACTTCGCGCGCGCGGATCGCGCGAGCGATTCTGGGGATCTCGCGCGAGCGGATCGCGCGAGCGATTTCTGGTTCTTCGTGGGCGCGGGTCGCGCGCGCGACTTGGCTTTTTTAGCTTCTTTAGCTCTGCTTTTTCACCCTGTTTGGCCTGGTTTAGTTGATTTCTTCCTAAACCTGTCAGAAACTAGAAAACGGAGTAAAAATATACAAAAACAGGATAAAAAAGTACTAACAAATGTTTGTTAAGGCGTATATTTAGGATTAGTTCTCTCCCGATCACACCCCCAAACCTACATTTTGCTAGTCCTCGAGCAAAACTAAAATAAAACTAACTACTAATAACATACTATTCCATTTTCGCATGGATTGCGATTGCATTTAGCTTATGCAACAAGCCTTTTAAACCTCTAGGTGTCCCTAGTCGGACGAGTGAAGTCTCGCGAGGGTTCTCATCAACAAGTCACCCACAACCATCTTTATTAACTTGTAAATTTAAAAAGAAAAAACTTTATTAAAAAGAAAAACAAAACATTCAATACTCCTTGTTATAAAACAATGATTCGAAATAGAATAACGAACAAGAAGAAACAGAATCAAACGTTCACCTATATCATGAGAAACAATCAAGTGCATGCAATGTACGAATCAGTAGAGTTCCTCATAAGATTGCACGTGTGTGATGTGGTAGTCAAATGAACACGCGCATGTCATGAACATGGAATATAACTCGGATAACCATCCAACTATGCTTCAACTACGAATCTCACAATGAATTACACTCTAAAATGAAACACTCTGAAACAGGTGTAATTTATCTAATATATGGGAGTAAAGGAAATATATTTTCAAAACGAGAATACTCACATATGACTCGAAAAGGACGCATGACACGAAAGAACAGTAGTCTCATGGATAGGACGCCAATAATCAAGAAAAATTAATCATTACCATGTTTTAATCCCCTCCCATCGTTTACATATCTAAACCATGTTTCCTAGGATCAAATAGGACTTTTCAAAGGTTGTAATGTGGCTCAGGCTATGAAAAAGGATAGAAAGGATTTATCAAGTAGTTTCAGAATGGCATTGTAAGGCATGTTCGATTTCTTTCATTCTTCTTCTACAAACTTTCATCTTTTCTTTCTCTTCATTCCTTTTCATTCATTTTTCTTCTTTTCTTTCATTTTTTTTTAACCTTCCTCTTCTTTATTATGTTTCTTTTCCTTTTTCTTTTCTTGCTTCTCAAATGATTATTCATCGAATACCAAGCAACTACCCCAATAGCATCTTATTTTCTTCTTCTCAATCAACACATCGCCTTAGTACTACTAAAAGTTGATCACTCTTCCAGTGGTATACTCCAAGTTGATCAAGTTGGAGCTTTTAAAGAGGATAATGGTGAACAAAGAAAAAGAGGCATTGTAACGGCTCAAAGGGCGAACTAAGGAAATTTTATAATTTATCGGTCGGCAGTAAACAAAGAGGGCCTAAAATCATGTCCTATGGTTATATGGTTCTTCAACATGTACGACGGAAGATTATTTAGCATGGTAACAAATATTTTAACTTGACTATCAACCAAAACAAGAATAATGAGACTAAACAACAAATAGATGCGCTATTTCAATGAAATTCGACAAACACAATATATTTATAACCCTCTAAAATGAAAAGATAGGCTCAAAAGCTCACCGGGTCTTAGTCTCCACCTTGTGTTATCTAGAAATCCGAATCCTATTATAGTTCACAACCAACATGTATTCAATCAACTACGTGCAGTGCATAAGTTTATGTGCAAATCTATGATATAAAACTACGATTCAAACAATACATAACTTAAAATGTCATATCATAACTTCAGCAAATGATTAATCACATCTTCCCTGGTTTACCATTCTATAACACTTCAATGTTCTCTAACAAAAAGTATCAAATTGCTATTGCAAAAAAACGTCGGTAACATCGTTTATTTAAACACAAGAATTGAATTTTTTTTTAAATTAGTGCATAATAATGTGCATGTGTGCATACCCCCAAACCTAAACCTTTCATTGTCCCTAATGAAACAATAAAACGAAAGAAAAGAGAGTAGGTAAGAACGGAACGATAATACCTCAATCTTGACAAGCATAGAACAGGTGAACACAAAGGAATATGGCACTAAAGTTCAATGTTACCTATTACTTCTTAATAAAAGAAAACAAACTAACAAAAGAATATTAAAAGTACATGAAACCAAAATATAAATTTAAAAACTAATCTAAACTAAACTAAACTAGCTAATGGAAAAGAAATAAAACGAAAGAAAAAAAATAGAAAAGTAACAAGGAAAAACAACGAATACGAACTAAAATGAACAAAAACAGAAAAGAAACACAAATAAAATAGGCAGGGGGAAAGATATAAAAAACAAAAGGGAAAAACAGGAAAATGGGGAAATCGCGCGAGCGGCCGTCGCGCGCGCGAATTCCCAAATTTTTTTTTTTTTTTATTATTATATCTCGCGCCCGCGACATCAGGCGCGAGGAAAAGCTGAGGGCTCATAAAGAGGAAACGAAAGAAAAATACTAAGGCACATTCTCGCGCGAGCGACGTCTCGCGCGAGCGGGCCGCGCGCGCGAGAATGGTATTTTCCATTTTTTGGTTAAAAATATGTATACACTATTAAAATAAATTAATTCCAACCCCCAAACCTGTCCAGCATGTCCAAAACAGACACAAACAGACTCAAAAACGACCACAAATAAGAAAAACGAATAAAATAAAGCTTGGGTTGCCTCCCAAGAAGCGCTAACTTTTACGTCTTCAGCTAGACCGTTCTAGCTCAAAACTTACGGAGGTTGAAAATCAGACTTCGTACCCCTAAGGATGTCAGGTAGAGCTCGATGGTAAGCAGAAATTACGTCGCTTCGAATTAATTCAATCGACGGTTTGTCAGTATGTTCAAATCGATTTCTTACCTTTTGAGTAGATTCAACATTAGGGTCCGAAGTATTAGGATTCATCCACTCCTCATCCTCTATATTATTCCCCGCACTTATATTTATTACGTTCTTAGGCTCAATATTCCGTTTAACCTCACTACCCTCCACACATAGGTAATCATCGTCTTTGGGAGGTTGATCGACCGCATTAAAAACATTTAATTTTAATTTTATATTTCCGAACGACACTTTCATCACCCCTGTTCTACAATTGACACGTGCGTTGGCCGTGGCTAAGAATGGACGACCAAGAATGACAGGAGTGTGTTTCCTAGCATCTAGCACCGGTTCGGTGTCAAGGACCATAAAATCAACGGGATAGAAACATTGATCAACTTTTACTAGTACATCTTCGACGATTCCTCTAGGTATTTTGACAGAACGATCCGCTAACTGAATAGTAGCGGCCGTAGGCTTGAGTTCCCCTAAACCTAATTGTTTATAGACGTGATAAGGTAAGAGGTTAACACTCGCTCCTAAGTCAAGGAGAGCCCGATGAATGATAGTGTCACCTATGATACATGAAATTGTAGGCGTACCTGGATCCTTATATTTCGGAGGAGCGTGTTGGAAAATGGAGCTTACTTTTTTCGTGAGGAAGACCTTTTTAGGCGTATGACTGCGTATTTTGCGTTTTTGCGTACAAAGGTCTTTTAGACATTTAGCATAAGCGGGAATTTGTTTAATAGCATCGAGGAAAGGAATATTTATTTTGACTTGTTTAAATACCTCGAGTATATCCTCAACCTTAGACTTTTTATTTGTAAGATTAGACGGTTCCTCAACGTTTGGTGGATATGGCATTTTAGGAATATAATTCGTTGGGACCGATTCTTTTTCTTTCTTATTTTGGCTCACGTCCTCACCCTTCGTCGTATTAGAGTTGCTATTCATATCTTTCACATTCTCATTCGGAATTTCTATTACCTCTTCCCCTCGTGTAGTCAACCTAGTTGAGACGGGATTTACTTGTTCATTCGACCCCTTAACCTCATATTGTCCCTTAGGGTTTTGAATTGTTTGACTAGGCAACGTCCCCTCGTTTCTACGACTCACTACAGTAGCTAGTTGTCCCATTTGGGATTCAAGCTTCGCAATGGATTGTGTATGAGAGTGCACTATTTGTGCTTGTGCCTGTACTTGCGTTTCAATTTTATTAAGGGACGCCAACACCTTTTCCTCAAAAATATTACCCCTTGAAGGATTCGAATTAGGAGGCGGGTGTTGGTATTGACTAGGTTGAAACTGAGGTCGATACGCATTTGGAAAATTAGTTGCCTCATTAGGATTATTATTATTATTTTTCCACGAGAAGTTAGGATGGTTTCTCCATGGCGCATCCGGATTATTAGTAGTTGCATTATAATTATTTCGTGGGTATTGTTGAATAGAATTAATGTGTTGTTCCACGAATTCCGGAAATTGACTCGCCGATGGACATGCAAGTATCGAATGTGAAGTATCAGAACATAATGCACAAATTTCACGAGCGGGTGAGGCTGTCGTTTGGTTCATTGTTAAAAGTCGGTCAAGTTTGTTAGATAGTTCTTTTATTTCAATTGATTGACTTGAATCGAACTTTACCTCCCTCTTAGGTTGTGGGTATCCCTCAGAACGGACAGACACCGCTTGGTGCATCGAATTCGCGCTTAAAGTTTCAAATATTTTCCAGGCCTCGTCGGCGCTTTTGTGTAGGAAAGTTCCCGCACAAACGGTATCGACGGTATTCCTAACAGAGGGGATAAGCCCCTCATAGAAGACCTGAACAAGTTGCCACTTAGGGACCTGATGATGTGGACACGAGCGTAATAATTCTTTAAATTTTTCCCACGTGTCGTAGAGTGATTCCCCATCTTGTATCACAAAGTTTGTTATAGATTTTCTTATCTGGTTCGTACGCATAATCGGGAAAAACTTTTGTAAAAATGCGGTGTGTAAGTCTTCCCATGTTCTAATAGTGTTTGGCTCCAAAGATTGGAGCCAATATTTAGCTTTGTCCTTTAGTGAGAATGGAAAGAGCCTCATTTTTAATTCATCATCAGTAAGATTTTGAATTTTCAAAGTAGAGCATATATCCTGAAAATCTCCTAAGTGTTTATAAGGGTCTTCATTTAGACGGCCACGGAAAGATGGAAGTAGCGAGATGGTAGACGACTTTATCTCAAAGTGAGATGCCGTCGCCTCCGGTAATTCAATACATGTTTGTGGCGTGTAAGTCGTAGGAATAAAATAATCTTTAAGCGGCGGAGGTGGAGGGATATTAGGATTATTCATATTAGCTCCGATGTTATTTTGGTTGTTGTCGTTATTATTTCCAATGTCTGCCATTTTAATTGGTTCTATGTTATGAAAGCGTGGTTTCTTTAGTCTTTGAAGGGTACTACGTATTTCGGACTCAAATAAAGACGTTGGTTTTGGTGTCAAATCGTCGTCTATTACAAAAGTTCCAGAAGTTAAGTTTGAAGACTTGTTAAGTCTTAATGTACGTTCAAGTTCAGAGTCAAAAGGTTTTAATTCCGGTTTGTTTGAACGTGTACCTAACATAAACTAAAACAAAAGAAAAGAAATTAAAAACAAAAACTAACTAAACAAAATAAACAAATAACAATCACGCAAATAAGATAACAAGCACTCAACTACTATGATGCATGCAAATTATCCTGTAATGCAATGACCGCGTCAAGCCCAGCGCCCCGGGTTTCCTAGCTAATGCAGTGCAATTAACCTTAAACTAATGCAAATAGTGCGTCACAGCGCCCTGACTTACAGCGGTTTAAAGCGAATTCCAAAGGAAGCAATTTATTTAATTTTATTTATATTTTTATTTGCGTAAGCTCCTTTGATGTAATTAGCTGCTCCACTCGGAAACGTTGACTACAAAATAAAAAAAACAAGTTAGTAACTAAAAATAAAACGAAAAATAAGAAAAGGAAACCTAATCTAATATTTACGAATTACCTAAACTACGATTCTAAAACTAAAGGTAGTAATACAATCCCCGGCAACGGCGCCAAAAATTGATCTTGTCAGAATCAAGATATAAAAAGTGTTCTTTACTTTTCAAAAGATTTGCAGTGTGGAAGTAAAGGTCGAACCCACAGAGATTGATTACTACAGCTCTTAATTTTAAAACCTAAGTCTAATTAACTATGAAAAACGGATTTGATTTGGATTTAATTAAACTAAGAACAATAAAAGTAAATCTAAACTAGGAAAGCAATTAAAGTTGTTTTAAATAATGTTTAAGGGAACCTAGGATTGCAAATCCACCACTAGCTTCATAATAGGAATGTTTATGAATTACTTTAGCTTATTACATTGGATGAATATGGGGAATTGTAGCTACAAGCCCAATTCCTCCGACAAGAAGATATTCATGGTTCAAGCACCAACATAATCCATCTTCGGGTAGCACGAAGTATCTCACACTAAACTAGGGTTGTGATCTAATCCGTCTAACCTAGGCATGGACTATTCGGATACTTGATAGCACGAATCAATAGAGCACCATCACATGTAAATAATCTAAACAAGCATAGCAAGAATAGATCGTTGAGCACATCACAGTCAAAACAGATCTAAGACAAGAATAAATTCTGAAAGTAATGATTTAATCAATAGAAGTACGATTTGTTAATAAAAATTCTCTAAACATGTGACTGTCATCCATACATAATAGAACTAAAATAAAAACATAAATAAAACCCTATTACTCGTCTAGGGCTTCATTGAAACCCTAGATCTATGATCTAGCCGTCCATGGAAGTGATAGATGGCAAGTAGTTGATGGAGGAGGCCATGGAAACCCTTGGTCTTCTTCTTCTTCTCCTTGCTTCCTTCCCTTCAATGGCTGGAAGTATGGTTGTCTAATGTGTATATAATAATTGCCAACCTCTAAAAATTATAAAAACTAAGTATATATAGAGTTTAACACAAGTTTTGGAAGCTTTCCCAACCCGAAACGAACTGAAACTGATGTAATTTACAATCTGGACGTCATTCTGCAGTTTCGTTTGCACAGGAGTCTTCAGTATACTGAAATACGCAACATTGGTTTTTACCCATATCGCGCGAGCGGGTCGCGCGAGCGCGACTTTTTGGACTTCGCGCGCGCGGATCGCGCGAGCGATTCTGGGGATCTCGCGCGAGCGATTTCTGGTTCTTCGCGGGCGCGGGTCGCGCGCGCGACTTGGCTTTTTCAGCTTCTTTAGCTCTGCTTTTTCACCCTGTTTGGCCTGGTTTAGTTGATTTCTTCCAAAACCTGTCAGAAACTAGAAAACGGAGTAAAAATATACAAAAACAGGATAAAAAAGTACTAACAAATGTTCGTTAAGGCGTATATTTAGGATTAGTTCTCTCCCGATCACATACCATCATGGTAGATGTGTTGGAAAAATTAGGTTTAAAATTATTTTAAACGCACAGTGGAACGATTGTGTTTCAAAACTTATTTGGTAGCCCAGATCTACCACCTGTCAATTACATAGATGTGTGTACTAAAGAGGGAGAAGAATTATATCTCAGGTCTTGACCCAATTCTAATTTTCTTTTTCCTTGATGGTGCAGCAGCCTCCACTAGGTTGTCTTCACCCTTATGACTCCTGCAGATGCTTCCCGGAAAGACTAGAGATGGTGGGATCTTTAATAAGGAGGATGGAGAAGGTTTGGGAGCTCCTGCAGCTTCTAACGTATTAAAATGACGGACTTCTTTTTCTGGACATAGCTGCCCTATTTATAGATTCCCAGAACCGACCTAAAGTTCAAGCGATCGAAGTGGCTCGATCGATAGAAGATTCGATCGATAGAAGATTCGATCGATTGAACCCGCCAAGACTTCAATAGATCGAGACACCTTTGATCGATCGAACCACCTTGACAAGATCCTTATGTGACTTTCCAAGCATCCTAGTGGAGCTAAGAGTGAGACTTCCTAGGCTCTTTATTGTTGGCTCAGACCAGTTGTTAATTCCCATGACCAAACTCTTTGATCAGCAAACTAACCAACTAACCAGTTAACCGTTTGCTCCACTATAAAATGATAACTGAACTCTAACACAAAAGAACATATCTGAAGTGATAACTAGACTTATATGGTGTACTAATGTCCCTCTACCTTCAGCATTCGTAATCATCTTCAGGTAGTCGGATAACTGTTACTGTCAACCTGAATCATGATTACTTCTTATATTCCTTGAGTCCCATTCACCTCTCATGATTACCAAACATGTTGATAACTACTTATCAACCAGACTATAATTCTTAGTAATCAACTTAGTGATATTCTCAAGGGAATACTTACTCTAAATTAGAGGGTGATGATGCCGAAAATTAGTAAGGAAGATCAAAAGAAAGAAAAAGACACAAGCAAGTTGTGTGTGGTTCGGCCCCGTTAACAAGATGACCTACGTCCATAGTTGCGTCTGTGCGTGTTCACTAGTAGATCATCGGCGGGCCTGGTGAGCCAACAAAGAGGGGCGGCACTACCAGTAATACCGGCCGGGTATATGCATACAATGGTGAATTTCGTGTTCTATGCTTGTTAGCTAGAGAGTTATTCGAATCCCCGTAGACAGGGTAGGTGGGCTCTTTTATAGGTGCAAGAGTCCACCCATACATGCTAAGCTAGTCAGATTAGGAAGCCCAATCTGATTACAATTGATTTGCATGATTTGGGGAGAGTTTTCTAAGCGGTTTAGGAAACTGCCACATTCCTTCTTGCAGTCTAGCAGCTGGTTTAGGAAACTACTGGTTAAGCCAGGTCCACAAGATGCCACGGCCTTTCGTGCCCGGCACGTTGGCACGAACCGGGCGGTCCTAATGAACACCCCGGGATCGTTGGGCTATTGGTGCTGACATCTCGGTGACGTGGCAGATTGACTTCATGACTGGATAATCCTGGACACATCAGAGGATAGATTTTATCTTGACAATATATGTTCACAACCCTATGAACATGACATACCCAAGATACCCAGGTGTTGATCTTCTATAGACCTCACTGATTGGTAAGTCAAAGCAGCCATATCCACAGTCTGTTTTCATAATTGTCTCAAGATTAAGAACATGTACCTTTTACAAATTATGAGTTCCTATCGACTGTTTGACAGTCTTGAGTGTTAATAGGAAAGCTCAGGTCTGCCAATGCACTATAAGCACTAGCATATTAACTAAGAGTTAAACTCTAGTGATTGAGATTTATCACTCCATCCAATGGTAGTTAATCATGCTACAGTGTAAACCTGATAAGATATCCAGTCTCATCATCTACTATGACAAGTTCTAAGTATCAAAGAATAGTAATTCGTATCTCACTTGTATGTATCTCATACACACATGAATTACCTAATATGATATTTAAGGATTAACAATCATCTCATGAAAGAAACATACATAATGAAATGTAAAGCTGATATCCATATATTAAAATGTCAATGTCTAATACATAAAGTAATGGTTTGAGGGCACAAACCCAACAAGATGTACTTTGGGTATTTCAAACTTATTATGGAAATCTAAATCCCTTAATTACAAATGTCTTAGTGCTAGTAGGGCTTTTAAATAACTAGATTTCAAATATCTAATTACCCATTATGGCTATATAAAAACCTATCTCTAATGTTTCATATAAAGGATGAATGGAAAGAAGGTAAGGGGTGGAGAAAAAAGAGTAGGGAAGTGGTTAAAAATACTACTTTGGGAAGATGGAAGATGGTATATAGAGAGGGGAAGAGGGAAGGGACGTCACTTCCATCCAAGCCCAAAAATTTTAATCTATCCAAAAGTGGACCGATTAGGAGAGAGAAAATGCTTCTCTTATATTTTGATTTATGTTCTTATAAACAATGATATTTTTTTTAATATAGGGCTATAGTAGTAAAATATATAATACTTTCTTTTCCTTTGTCACTTCTGTCTTGTTTAACCAAACAAAAGAAGGGAGTATTCCTTTTCCTTCCGTTGGGATATCTTTTCCATCCCTCCACTCTTTCTTTTCTTCTACTTTTCCATCTCTCCTCACAAACATAGCACAAAAGTATGTTTCATATGACGAAAATGGAAAAAAAAAATGAGAAAAGGGGAGGGAAGCAGATAGAATATTATGTTTGGTTTGATGGAAATGATGAACTAATAGAAGAGTGGAGAAATGCATCTTCAGATTTTCTATTATCTTGAGAACCCATGAAAAATAAATAAACAGCAAAGAGATAAACACAAAATAAAAATTGGAAGCTGAAATTGTCACTATTATTATTGTTCTGTTAATGATCAATTATTGATGATACTTTTAAGCACATCACATGGTATTGTTATTACAATAATCATGCCCAGTCAAACTTTTTATTCCAACCAACATTAGTATTGCTGAAATAGAAACCATCATCTTTCACTAACCAGTAGCAAGTCCCTGGGCCTAAATTTTTCTTGTCACACGAGTATGATATTATTTCATTGAAAACATCAAAACTCTTTGTCTTCTTATCTTCGTGCCAAAATTAGCAGTAGAACCTTGTGGTTCCCCAAAATTGCGATCGAAATGCAAGTTGAAGTCGCCACCCACGTGCGGGACATGTATCCCAAGGTTGTCATCTTTGGATTTGCAATGAAATCTCAAAGAAGGGCTAGCGGGTGTGAGTCCATTGATGATATGAACTTCGTACCTTTCATAAAGTCTAAGTCTGTTTTTGGGATTGGTTGTGAAAACCACATAAAGTGCTAGCATGATGTAGGAGACGAAACTTCTCATCATGTAATTAATTTTTCAAATTTTCTTTTTGGACGTGGTGTTTTAATTTGGTGCTTTTCTTCATCTTAGACTAATGATTGGATTTATATACATGGTAATGTACAAAATGATATATGGTAGGTATATTTTGGTATTACAAGTAGATTAAGACAATCACAATAGCGAGATTACAAATTTAATAACCATTATAACTTTCTAAATACATAGATTGCAAATATCTAATTACCTTTATAGCTTTCTAAATAATGAAAACTAAGACTTAAGTTCTTTTGTTTGGGTTCTTTACATGCTATTTTGAAATGCTAGCATGAATGAGGAGACGATACTTCTCATGTTATAACTCAGTATTGAAGAATGATGGTTATGATGTTTTAAGTTACCAATCCTTTTATTTTACACGTAAGATTTACGGATTTCGATATATATTGTAATCTATCACAAGTAGATTATTGATATCAAAATGCCTAGATTACTAGAATATAATAACCACCACAATTATACTGCAATGAGTTTCTCTAATAAAATGAGAGGAAAAGGGAAGGAAGATGATAGAATCATTTGTTTGGTATGGTAGATAAAAAAAAATGGAAGAGTGAGGGACACCTTTTTCCTTCTCGGCACACAAATTTTAAAATTTCCCTCAAAATAGACATCTTTGTCAATGGAAGAAGAATTTTTTGCAAAATGACACTGTTCATCTCAAATCCCTTATCTATAAGGTCTCATGATATCAAGTGAATAAAACAATACGAAAAAAAAGGGATGCCTATTGAATCACAATGCATAATATATATATATATATATATAATTTATATAAATGGTAGGAAACTATTTGGAGTGTTAAGAATATTAAGGAAATAATCTATTATATTTATGAGATTACGACTACATCTTTTTTGGTGAAGTGATCAACACCAAGCGAGGGAGGGAGAGAGAGAAACTTGGAATATTATTAAAATTTTGATGTAATAATTGTATTTTTGTAGATTCCTACTTCATCAAGTGTGCACCCCCCAAACTCTGTGACTCATGGAAATGCGTACCAAGCTTGCAAAGAATTTCTTTGTACATGTAGTTTACTAATAAGTTGTTAATTAGATATAAGCTCTAGTTTATAATTAACAAATTTTCTGAGAAAAAAAAGAGCTCTAGTTTATTAACCAAAAGAAAAATTATTGATCTTCACCCCCCAATACTAAAGAGTTGTAGGTTGGGGTTGGTTTTTGTGTGTGTGTGTGTGTGTGTGTGTGTGTGTGTGTGTGTGTCTTCTTTCGCTCTTTGGGTTGCTAGGTGGTTGTATTATTATATTTTTAATTGAATTTTCGTTTTCTGTTTCAGGATATGGAGAGGGGTTAGAGGTTTTGGATCACGATGCAATTCAATTTATGTTTGGAAAAACTTCATTTTGGTCATTATTGTTTTTTTTTAGTAATGTCAAGTCTGAAACAATTATGCAAGAACATATACTTTATTGTATCTCGTTTTATCTAATTAATAGGCTTTTAAATTTTGTGGTTCTTGTCGTTAAAAATTAGTATTTCATAATTTATTGTAATGGAAAAATAATGTTTTTTGGTGACAATGTATATAATGTCAGTTTTCTGACATTTTGGTTCGATACAAATAATCTTTCACATGCGTTATGCTATTTGTGATGGAATTTTCAAATAAAATGACATAAATACTATTTCTGGAGGAATTTTCAAACCAACTTCCGTCACAAATACTATCTGTGACGGAATCTTCAAACAAACTCCGTCACAAATACTATTTGCGACAGATTAGGGTCGACACAAATAAACTGTCATAAATAATAAGTATATATGACACTATTATTTGTATCAAACCAAATTCCATCACAGATACTATTTGTGACGGTTTCGAGTTGACATAAATAAATTGTCACAAATAATAAGTATATATGATGCTATTGTTTGTGTCGGACCAAAATCCGTCACAAATACTATTTGTGTCAGAATTTTGTCACACCCGTTTCGAAATTTGCATGTATTTTTAATAAACATATATGGTATCATGTGGAATTATCAATGTTATTTGATAATTGTGTATGAGGTTGACTGTGAGTCAATGGTCAGGTGTTAGTAGAGACACGGGAACATGGTAATTCATGATACATTAGCATATGATTAAATGATATTTATGTGATTTAAATGTTATTTGACTTTATCTGGTATTTTGATTAATAGTAATTATACATGTTTTGTATAAAATTCTGGTAAATTTGATATTGTTTTAGATCATTTTGAGTACTGTGGTGAGAACATGAGTGATACGTTGTATAAATGGTACGTGGTATAGAGATTCAACGGAGATTAGTTTTTGGATCCTTATTTTGGACCCAAACCGAACCTAGTCGAAAACTTTTATAACTTTTAAGTTTTACTCGTGAATTAATAAAGTAGACGTGTAAGACATTTTGAAAGATAATTAGGAGTTTTGGAAACTCGTGGGGAGGTAAATGTAATTTCCGGAAGCCGTGCCTATATATAGCAAGGATGAGATTTCATTATTTTGAAAACTTTCTAAAAATATCCTAGAGGAGAGAGAAAAGGGAGATTGAGTTGCTACGAGTTTTGCAACGCCGATCGACGACCGTTCGTCTGTCAATTTTTCTCCAAATTTCATATTTGGACTTCTCGAGGTAAGAGTTTTCGATTTGATACCTCTTGGACCCCGTTTGGCTAACTTTTTTTCAAAAATCTAATTTCTAGAATTTTGGGTTAAAATCGAGTAAAACTTGTAGGAATCGATTATAATCTGAGATCCGACTTTAATTCGAGCCTCTAGGTGATCCTTCAAAGTTTTAGAGAAATCGCACAAGGTATGAATTCTAGGTCTATGAAATATATGGAATTTACATATTTTGGATATCGACTTTAATATTTTGGATCCGGGTGAAATTCATGTATTAATTAGGCCCGTTAATTATGCACGTGAAATTGCGATAAAAGCATATATATAACTATATATGTGAGCATCCTATGTGTCGACTTGGGTCAAATGGGAGTTTGGTGCAAGTTCATCCAAGGGTAAGCTCCTTGAACCTTGAGGATTGTGATATTGAGTGTAGTTGTGTCTGGTATGGAAGAAGGTCTAACTAGGACACGGTACTTAGAATGGAGGAAAGCCCAACCAGTGTACGAGACGTATGGGAGAGGTGTGCCTTCCACGTCATCATTTCCATTTACCGGATGAATGCGTACCACTCACCCTACAGACTATTTTGATGTGTTTTAGATGTTTTAAACATGAATTGTCATATAAGCATATATTTAGAATTGTACACTCAGTATATAGCTGAGCAGTGAAGTTTTACTCCATTACATGTGACAGAAAAAAGGAAAGAAGAAGCATGAGGAGTGAGATCACGGGAGCGACGGGGATCTTTCTCTTGTACATGTTTTGCTTTCCATTCCATTAATGAAAATGTAATTTTGATAAGTTAGGACTTGAAACTTCGCTTTTGAACTTTGGAATGGTTTTGTAAGGTGGTATTTTGTAAAAGGGCTACTTGTGGCTATGTTCAAACATATCCGAACTCTTAAGCTCGTGTTTTGTACGCTTAACTTGTAAATTCTGAGTCTTGAATGAACGTAATAGTACTTTTGTGAATCAATCCAAACAAGCCTTAGCTTGTTCCGTCATTGTTTCTTTTCATAGATTAGCATCTTAGCGATGTCCTTGAAAGCTTAATATAACTTGCGAAGTTTAGAATAATGTAATCATGATTGGAGGAGTGAAAGAAGTGAAGGTTGTTTGATGTCTTAAGCAAAATTCTGCAGCTTTGGAGAGAATTCTGATAAAGGGTCATTCGACCGGTTGAACGACCGGTCGAAAGTGGTCGTTCGAACGGTCAAAATACCCCCTGCATGAAACATATTTATACCCCTTCCGGAAATTATTTAAATATTTTGATCGGTTCTTAGGGTACCTTTGAGCCCCTTTTAATATAAATTCATCCGATTCGAAATATAATTACGTTTTCAATTTTCTACGAATTTTACAATTCGAAAGGTATCGTTTCCAAAAGTTTTAAATATTCAAGGTTATTTTAAGTTCTTTTTTCGTTGCTATAATTTTTTAATGAATTGGTTGAGCCTTGGGTCGTGACAAATTTGGTCGAACTCAAACTTTTTGTGTCGCCCGAGCTTGTGTCGGGCAAAATCTATCACAAAAAGGTGTAATTCTGTCACAAATTGTGACAGAATTACACCTTTTTGTGGCGGATTTTTTCTATCACAAAAGATATATTTTTTTTTTTGGTATTGAATTATATACATAGAACTAATGCCAGTTAAGATAAATCCAACTATGTGCAAAAATACAACACCTTGCACATGCCTTGTACTTTAAAGTGAACAAAAGTAAATGAGTGGTCTTTGGTGGGCTGGGCTGGGCATGATTGGTGGGTTGGATTGGGTTGGGTTGTGTTTGTGTATATCTAGTATAAGTTATAACTAGTAACTTATGATTAATAACTTAATATAGTAATTAACTTATTAAGTATTACTACTAATTAGACTTAAATTACATAATTTATAACATATATCTTATAATTTAGGATTAATTTTAATTTTCACCCTCTAACTTCGGGATCGATTTTACTTTGGTCCCTATAGTTTAAATTTTCTCAATTTAGTCATCCATGTTTAGTAAGTGTTTCAATTTGGTCCAATTATAGACATTTCATCGCTAAAGACCACTGACCCCAAAGTTGGAGGGTGAAAAATGCAATTCACCCTATGATTTATAACTAGGTTTCTGAATAGTTGCGGGGCGGGCTGGGTTTTTGGGCTGTAGGTTGCGGGCTGGGTTGGGCTGAGTCATGAGTTTTGGTGGGTTTAGGGGGGCTGGGCCGGTGGTCTAAAAAGGGTGAACCGAACGACCCACTCTAGAGGGCTGAGTTTACCCTCTTTCCTGGACTGAGTTGGGCCAACCCAGCCCACTTTACACCCCGAGCCATGGACGTCAATTAAAGAGTGGTGGATTGAAGTGTGAGTTATACCTAGCGGTTTCATAACAAATTCTTGTTGTAATTGAGTCGTGTTTTTCTTTGCAAGAGTCTGCTCCAAGTAAACAATTTGAATTAGTCTTTTTTAGACGATATATGATCGAAGACCTTGATTCAAATTGTTGTTAAATATATTCATAATTAATTATGTGGGAATTTTCATATCTGTTCAATTGAACAAGAATTAAAAGAGGAATTTGTATTTTCTTGTCATTCTTCATTTTGCTGGTCTGTGTTCGTTGATATTTAAGTTGTAAATGAAAATGCAAACTTTTATGTAGCAAACCTTCAAAATTACCTCTTAAAAAGCAAACTACAATTTTCCTATTGCATACTTTCTCTACCCAATCACAATTCCATATATACGTCACCTTCATGATCCCAAGAGCACACCCTTGCTTACATGATCTCTAATTGAAATAATGTGATATTTCTCTAGTAATCCTTGATCGATCAAGTGGTAATCCCAAGTATTCATGAGTAGCTTAAGAGATTCTATAACACCCAAAACACACATAACAGTAGCGGCAGTATTGAGACTACATTCCATAAGAATAATAGATTTACGAGTGTAAACGAGCCGAACTCAATACATATTTGAGCTTGATTTGTTTATTAAACGAGCACGAAATCCATCCTTCTACCCATGATTAATTAGCTTAAGAGATTCTATAATACCCAAACACATATAACAGTAGAGGCAGTATAATTGGGACTACATTCCATAAGAATAATAGATTTACGAGTGTAAACGAGCCGAACTCATACATATTTGAGCTTGATTTGTTTATTAAACGAGCACGAAATCCATATTAAACGAGTCAAACTCATGATGATATATTGAGCTTGGCTTGATTATTAAATGAGCAAAATTCCAACTTTATTTTGACTCGTACGTATAAACTATATATAGTCGATTCAATAATTTTTCATCCAGTGTTTGAACTTGGCTCATGTATATGGGTCGGGCTCATTTCACCTTTAAAACTACACAATTTTATGATATATGAATCAGTACAAGTTAGTGTACAAGTCTTTTACCAAGCCTATTCATGAGATCTTTCATGATCCTACTAACATGAGCATTATTATTCAACATGTACGTTCACGAACTCTATCGAGTTGAGCTCATGTGTGTATAATCTTGACTCTTTTATTAAATGAGTCCAAAATCGAAGTTTGAGCTTGACTTGTTTACTAAACAAATCGAAAACCTTTAATATGTTTGCAAAAACTTGTTGAACGACTCAACTCAGATCATATACTATCCTATTTTCCGAAAAAAAAAAAATTAAATAAAATAATTCAATCCTAAGTACGATCAACTGATTTTTTATTGAAGTATTTGTAAAAATATTTTTAAGTCATTCCACTGTAGATTAAAGAACCATACTCGCAGAATAGAGAGATGTCAACAGAATCGTCCGTCCCTGAATAAAGCACTTCCTTGTATGGTGCAAAAAATATAATTAATTAATATTCCTCGAAACTACATCAACCTCTTGAAGATTTTATAGTTTGGTAAACACAAACCTCCCTTTATATGTATTTTGCTTCCTAAACATAAATCTCAAAAATATTCTCAAATGATTCAACGTGTTGTACCACATCCATGTGAAAGAAAATCATGTGGAACCCTTAAAGGTTCGCGTAGCGGAAAACAAAATTTTTAATGGTTTCCTAAACCCATGATCAAGTCTATGATATATACAAAATACATACAACATCCATAGGGGGTTAATCGAATAGTTACCCTTGAAGCGTGCTTTACAAAATATTGAATCTGATTCGTCCCACGAACAGTTCACCAAATCGTCCAAGCGTCCGATCTCTAAAAGTATCCACGAGCAAGTTACGAATTGGAAGAATGTTCAATTTCTCCAAATAATTAATTGAAGAAAAACGGAAAAATTCGTTAGCCAAAAATTGGCCGTACGATTGTGCAGGGGATGTGGTTTTTCTTTTTGGGAAAATATTGTATGTACTAGCATTCACATTGTTTCCCATACTCATATATATATAATAATGCTATAAGTCCCTTTCCTAATCTAATTAGGAAACTATATTTGATTGAAAGACTTTCTTAAATCAAATATAAACTAATAGTATTATTATACTACTTCCATATTAACAACTTAATATCAAGTAGACCCTCACAACTTCTTCCAATTACACATTGCCCTTTTGTGTGTGACCCTTTAGGTTCATACTAATCTGGTAGTAGGTACTAATACTTTAAAGTATTACAATTAGAACCCTTTCTAATTAATTTAAATTAGAACACCTTCTAATTCTCCCTTGTAGAAATAATTAATATTAATATTTATTATTTCTGAGCTTCCACTAGTCATGAGTGACACCTAGCAGTATATCATGACACACCCCAGACCGTCTGAAAAATAGTGAACCTTTCTGTTAACAGTTACCATACAATTCAATCCTTCTATCATACCAATGTCCCAATTAAATCTCTTGGGTAATGGACATATTATCAAACCCAGATTTAATTATATATTCTCGAACTAATTGATATTTCTCTATTTGGTGAAATTAGAAAACTCTTTCTAATTCTCACCCTGCCCTGGCCAGGGAGCTTTACTTGAGATATATCATAGAAGATCATATAGGACATTCACTCTCGCACTTGAGAGTGATAGATTCCTTGTTGAACATTCACATGTCTCCATGTATAACTTACTATACCCAACAGTACATGAATATGCCTTTGATTAAAACATAAACACTGTGTACGTTAAAGCATAATAACTCATACATAAGACAACAGTAATGTCTCAGGTCTAAGGATTACTTGTACCACTGTAACTAAGAACAATCCATTGATAGATAAATAAAACTCCATTTGGATTTTCCTAATAGTTGATCATGTTCAGTGAACTTGTTCTATAACAAGCACCCATATGTCTGCTCTAGTGTCCCCACACTGATGACTTAAGACTAGTCATATTTTATCATATAAAATAAACATGACACATGTTAGTCTAACCGGATTATCAAATGCCCAATTTAATAATCCTACGACTAAGAACAATTTTAGAATAAAGCAACTGAGAAGTATATGGTCTTGTTCCTAAACTCTTTAAGTACATACCTTCTCAACTTTAATTCTATGGACATATCATATAAATGTTAAACAACAATAATGATAAATAATAATCTTGCCCTTTATTAATATGAAACTGTTATTACAAGGTAATATTCCTAAAACACTACTCCAATCTAATTGGCTTTTAGGGCATACTACTAACAATCTCCCACTTGCACTAAAGCCAATCAACCATGTATCTCATACCCATCTTTTCAAGATGGCGATCCAATTGCTGCTGGGTTAAGGCCTTAGTGAATGGATCTGCTACATTATCTGCTGATGCTATCTTCTGTATCTCCACATCACCTCTACCAATGATTTCTCTAATCATATGGAGTCGACGCTGAATGTGTTTGGATTTCTGATGAGACCTTGGTTCCTTGGCTTGAGCTATCGCCCCATTGTTATCACAGTACAAAGGCACAGGTGATTCAATGGTTGGAACTACACCTAGTTCACTGATGAACTTTCTTATCCATACACTCTCCTTTGCTGCTTCTGAAGCAGCAATGTATTCTGCTTCGGTCGTGGAATCTGCCGTTGTATCTTGCTTACAACTCTTCCAGCTAACAGCACCTTCATTAAGGGTAAACACATACCCGGATGTGGATTTTCTATCATCCACATCAGACTGGAAGTCCGAATCCGTGTAACCATCAACTCTCAGTTCTCCTCCTCCATAAATAAGAAACATATCCTTAGTTCTTCTCAAGTACTTAAGGATGTTCTTCACTGCAATCCAGTGATCCATACCTGGATTAGACTGATATCTGCTTGTAACACTTACAGCATGACTGATATCAGCTCTGGTACATAGCATAGCATACATGAGACTTCCCACTGCTGAAGCATATGGTACTTTGCTCATGCTCTCTCTATCCTCTGGTGTCTTAGGACTCATGTCCTTCGAGAGATGAATTCCATGTCTGAAGGGCAGCATCCCTCTCTTGGAATCTGCCATGTTGAATCTATTCAACACTTTATCTATGTATAAGGACTGGGATAAACCAAGCAATCTTTTAGATCTATCTCTATAAACCTTTATACCTAGTATATAAGATGCTTCTCCCAAATCCTTCATGGAGAAGTTTTGTGAAAGCCATAGTTTGACTGATGACAACATTCCTACATCATTCCCAATGAGGAGGATGTCATCAACGTACAAAATTAGGAACGTAATCGCTCTCCCACTGAGCTTCTTATACACACATGGTTCATCCATATTTTGATGAAAATCAAATGCTTTAATCGCTTCATCAAAACGGATGTTCCAACTTCGAGATGCTTGCTTGAGTCCATAAATGGATCTCTGCAGCTTACACACTTTGTGGTTTTCACCACGGGATATAAAGCCTTCCGGCTGCTCCATGTAAATCTCTTCCTCAATCTGACCATTGAGAAAAGCGGTCTTTACATCCATCTGCCATATCTCATAGTCATAGTGTGCAGCTATAGCAAGTATAATCCTGATGGATTTTAGCATGGCTACTGGCGAAAAGGTTTCCTCATAGTCAACTCCTTGTCTTTGTTTGTAACCTTTTGCCACTAGCCTAGCTTTGTAGGTCTCTACCTTTCCATCCGAGCCTATCTTCCTTTTGTAAACCCATTTGCAGCCAATAGGTACAATACCTTGAGGCGGGTCTACCAAAGTCCAGACTTGGTTGGAGTACATAGAATCCATTTCTGATTTCATGGCAATTTGCCATTTACTCGAATCGATGTCTGACATCGCCTCTTTGTAATTAGTAGGATCACTTTTGTCGCCATTGTCTCCACAATGAAAGAGTTCCTCATCACCTTGATGGAGATCCAAGTATCTCTTATTAGGTATGGGAGTCCTACTAGTCTTACGTGGAGGTTGTGTGATAGAAGGTGCTACTGTAATAGGGTTTGAGAACTCTTTCTCCTGTTGGTCAATGTTGGTTTGTGATTCAGAGGACATTTCCTCTAATTCTATCACTTTCCCATTGCCTCCATCTTGAATAAACTCTTTTTCAAGAAATACGGCAAACTTGCTAACAAACACCTTTTGTTCGCCTGGGTGATAGAAATAGTATCCCAAAGACTCTTTTGGATAACCCACAAATCTACATTTTACTGACCTAGATTCCAATTTGTCCACTTCTAGTTTCTTGACATAGGCTGGACAACCCCATATCTTAATATAATTAAGACTAGGCCTCTTCCCATGCCACATCTCATGCGGTGTCTTAGGAACAGATTTGGTTGGCACCTTATTCAGTATATGTGCTGCTGTCTGAAGCGCATATCCCCAAAATGATATAGGTAAATCTGTGTAGCTCATCATGGATCGTACCATATCCAATAAGGTACGATTTCTCCTTTCGGACACACCATTTAATTGTGGTGTTCCAGGTGGAGTCCATTGTGATAAAATACCATTTTCCTTGAGATGGTCCAAAAATTCATTGCTTAAGTATTCACCTCCTCGATCTGATCGAAGAACTTTAATATTTTTTCCAGTTTGTTTTTCTACTTCATTTCTAAATTCTTTGAACTTTTCAAAAGATTCAGATTTGTATTTCATTAAATACACATACCCTAACCGTGAGTGATCATCGGTGAAGGTTATGAAGTATGAAAAACCTCCTCTTGCAATTGAATTCATAGGACCACACACATCAGTGTGAATTAATCCAAGTATATCGGGAGCTCTTTCCCCATGTCCCACAAAGGGTGATTTGGTCATTTTGCCCATGAGACAAGATTCACAAGTTGGATAAGCTTCATAAGCTAATGAGCCAAAGTGTCCATCCTTAACCAACTTGTTGATCCTATCATCACTAATATGACCTAATCTAAGATGCCACATATAAGTAGGATTAACTTCATCTCTAGATCTTTTTGGTGTTTTATCTTTTGCTTGCTCAATATAGTTAATACCATTATCTAAGTTTAAGAAATAAAGACCATTCAAATATATGCCAGAACCAACTAGATCATCATTTAAATAAAATGTGCATTTATTTTTCTCAAAAACAAATTTATAACCATCTCTAGATAAAGCAGAAATAGAAATAATATTCCTAATAATATCTGGCATAAATAAACAATCTTTTAATTCTAAAACTACGCTAGATGGTAATGCTAAATAGTAGCTCCCTACAGCTAATGCAGCAACACTTGCTCCATTTCCCACTCGAAGAGCAGCTTGTCCTCTACTCAGCCTTCTGCTTCCCTTTAATCCCTGCAACGAATTGCAAATATGAGAACTAGCTCCGGTATCTAATACCCAAGAAGAAACAGAATTAACCGAAAGGTTAGTTTCTATAAAAAGCAATTTAGACATACCTTCAGAAGGTTTGTCTTTTATGGAAGCAAGGTACTCTCTGCAGTTCCTCTTCCAATGTCCTTCTTTGCCACAGAAGAAACACTTTCCTTTACCCTTATCATTTGCGGGCTTGCCTTTCTTGATCCCTCCCTTTGCCTTCACCTTGGACTTCTGCCCCTTCCATTTTCCTTTACCCTTGGGCTTGGACTTGGAAGTAGAAGCCTCATGAATGACAAGAGCAGATCCCTTTGTCTTTTTGATTGAGCCTTCTGCAGTATTCAACATATTTAGCAACTCATGCAGTGGAACTGTCATCCTGCTCATGTTGAAGTTCATAACGAACTGCGAAAATGAATCTGGCAAGGATTGTAAGATCAAATCTATTTGCAAATTTGCATCCATGCCTACATCAAGCTTTTCGAGTTGCTCAATGTAACCGATCATCTTAAGCACATGCTCATTTACAGATGACCCCTCTGCCATTTTGGCCTGGAAGAGTTCTTTTGAAACATTGAACCTTGCGGTTCTGCTTTGTCCCCCATACAACTCTTGTAGGTGAAGAAGAATAGAGGTTGAGCTTTTATATGAATCATGTTGCTTCTGAAGCTCATTGTTCATGGATGCTAACATGTAGCATCTCACCTTTATTTCATCTTCCTGCCACTTTCTCAAAGTGTCATGCTCTTCCTCAGTGGATCCTTCCGGAAGAGATTCCGGCATTGGCCCATCCAAGACATAGGCAATTTTGTCAGAAGTAAGAATAATTTTTAAGTTCCTAAACCAATCATCAAAGTTTGGTCCAGTCAAACGGTTGGTATCCAGAATTTTAGCAAGGGGGTTGAAGTTTGACATTTTAGCGGTGATCTACAGAAGATAAATGGTAATTTATGAGCATAAAATAAAATTCAATTTTATTATCCATTAGATTTTGGGTCTTTAAATCATAATGGTACCTCCCACTATTCTTTTCAAATTCCTCATCCCTTTAAAGAAATTTGGGAATCTTTATTTATAAAAATTCCTAGTGGGGATTGGGGTCCCACCAAAACTAGTACAACCTCACATAATAGTTTCTTGGTTGTACTAACTTTGATAAGAAGGTAACTTCTTACCTATTGCTTCTTAAGCAAGTTCCAATCAGCATTTAGCCTCTAAAATTATGAACCTCACATAATAGTTTCTTGATCCATATATTTTAGTTAAGTTAGACCCACCATTCATACAAGTATGAGTCACTAATGAGACCCTCACATAATAGTTTCTTGGATTTCACTAACCCCTCATCTCATAATATCATATATTTAAACAGTATGAGTGGCTTTTCTTAGAATGAGCAGTCCCCACATATCTGTAGCCGACAAACCCAAATAAGAAAATACAGTCACCTATAATGGTGAAAGGCTACGATAAGACATTCGTAATGTCTCTTCGCTTACAACTTAATATCGTAACATGAAGGGAATTTAATGGTCTCATCAATTATACATGCATCAAATACATAAAATAAATATTTCATCATTTATATTTTAATATGTCCATACAATGCTCCCACTAATTAAATGTAGAAAATACTTTTAAAATTTTAATTTAAAGGAGTATCCTCGTGACCCAACAAATGGATTAAATTTTAAAACAATTTTAAAACATGGACATATAAAATATATGATGAAACTGCCCAAACAATTATCACATAAAAATTGGGTCATGGATGATTATGGACTTTTAAGGTGATTCAACTTGAGCCTTTAAGTTGAATCGAGGTCTATAGGGTTGTAATCATTATTAAACATCACATGCTTTCAAGCTCTAAGCTTGACACAATAATAATAAATAGTCTTTATTCTTTTCTTGGACACCATGTCTACTCCAAGTAAGCTCCACCTTCTTCTTCTTTGTAATTTTCTAATCTTCGTCTCTAAACCTAATTTTACATAGCTTTAAAAGAAAACCCTTAATCCAAGATCAAGGGGGATGTACATAGGAGGGAGATAGAAATTACATTGAGAAGGAGGGAGGAAGGCATGCAAGCCCCATTTAAAAAATTACAAACCCAAACTTAAAATAATAAACCATTCAATCACATTGAATAAATAAACCAAACACATAGCTCAATTATTTTTGGTCTAGTCCATAATCATCCTTTACATTAACCATTCACACCTCATGCAAATAAAATAATAAATTATCATTATAGTATTTATTTTGAGACAAATCCTAATCACATTAGAATTTTGATTGATTAAAATAAAATATTTTCAATCAAAATTGGACACTACTATATGAAACAGTGACCGGCCATGTACAACAGTGGCTATCCAATAACTGATTTTATTATAATTAAAACCATGTTTCCCAACTTGATCCTTAAGTTGGATTAAAATAAACAAAAAATTAAAAAATAAAAATCAATCAATTTGAATCATGGTCTCCATCAAACATTGATGGCCTGCCGATCGTACAGTGACCGTACGGCTTGAAGTGGTCATCTCTTTAAAGTGACCTTGAAATACATGTTTCATATGTACGCAGTACGCAACTATTTGTATAACTTTCAAAAGGTTTGTATCTAATACAAATATATAGTCCCAAAATTTCAGATTTATTCTTAATAAATCCATACTATAAAATAATTAGATATTTTGCATTAATCATAGACTAAGGCTCTGATACCACTGAAAGAAAACCATGTGGAACCCTTAAAGGTTCGCGTAGCGGAAAACAAAATTTTTAATGGTTTCCTAAACCCATGATCAAGTCTATGATATATACAAAATACATACAACATCCATAGGGGGTTAATCGAATAGTTACCCTTGAAGCGTGCTTTACAAAATATTGAATCTGATTCGTCCCACGAACAGTTCACCAAATCGTCCAAGCGTCCGATCTCTAAAAGTATCCACGAGCAAGTTACGAATTGGAAGAATGTTCAATTTCTCCAAATAATTAATTGAAGAAAAACGGAAAAATTCGTTAGCCAAAAATTGGCCGTACGATTGTGCAGGGGATGTGGTTTTTCTTTTTGGGAAAATATTGTATGTACTAGCATTCACATTGTTTCCCATACTCATATATATATAATAATGCTATAAGTCCCTTTCCTAATCTAATTAGGAAACTATATTTGATTGAAAGACTTTCTTAAATCAAATATAAACTAATAGTATTATTATACTACTTCCATATTAACAACTTAATATCAAGTAGACCCTCACAACTTCTTCCAATTACACATTGCCCTTTTGTGTGTGACCCTTTAGGTTCATACTAATCTGGTAGTAGGTACTAATACTTTAAAGTATTACAATTAGAACCCTTTCTAATTAATTTAAATTAGAACACCTTCTAATTCTCCCTTGTAGAAATAATTAATATTAATATTTATTATTTCTGAGCTTCCACTAGTCATGAGTGACACCTAGCAGTATATCATGACACACCCCAGACCGTCTGAAAAATAGTGAATCTTTCTGTTAACAGTTACCATACAATTCAATCCTTCTATCATACCAATGTCCCAATTAAATCTCTTGGGTAATGGACATATTATCAAACCCAGATTTAATTATATATTCTCGAACTAATTGATATTTCTCTATTTGGTGAAATTAGAAAACTCTTTCTAATTCTCACCCTGCCCTGGCCAGGGAGCTTTACTTGAGATATATCATAGAAGATCATATAGGACATTCACTCTCGCACTTGAGAGTGATAGATTCCTTGTTGTACATTCACATGTCTCCATGTATAACTTACTATACCCAACAGTACATGAATATGCCTTTGATTAAAACATAAACACTGTGTACGTTAAAGCATAATAACTCATACATAAGACAACAGTAATGTCTCAGGTCTAAGGATTACTTGTACCACTGTAACTAAGAACAATCCATTGATAGATAAATAAAACTCCATTTGGATTTTCCTAATAGTTGATCATGTTCAGTGAACTTGTTCTATAACAAGCACCCATATGTCTGCTCTAGTGTCCCCACACTGATGACTTAAGACTAGTCATATTTTATCATATAAAATAAACATGACACATGTTAGTCTAACCGGATTATCAAATGCCCAATTTAATAATCCTACGACTAAGAACAATTTTAGAATAAAGCAACTGAGAAGTATATGGTCTTGTTCCTAAACTCTTTAAATACATACCTTCTCAACTTTAATTCTATGGACATATCATATAAATGTTAAACAACAATAATGATAAATAATAATCTTGCCCTTTATTAATATGAAACTGTTATTACAAGGTAATATTCCTAAAACACTACTCCAATCTAATTGGCTTTTAGGGCATACTACTAACACCATGTGCACGCTAGTATCGGTCAGTTATATCACATATATACCACTAGACATTTGGAATTCAATTTTTGTAAGCATGTATAGCGCGCATACTCCTGGAAAAATCTATACTCGTTCGTGGGCCGGGCTTATTGTTGTTTTTTTGAGAGATGTAGAACAATTAATGATCCCTTCACCTTCACCCGTAACCCAAATTTGTTGTCCATTTTCGGATGAATTTATTGACACACGCCAGATAAATTAGAGAGAGATCTTTGGGTAAATCCTATTGTGTCCAAGTTGATTATTTTGTTGCGCAGGGGTAGTATTATCATGGTATTGTTAGGGGATATTTGGATGTTGTTACTTTGGATTTTTCACAGACATTGTAAAATGGTTTTCCTTTAATGAAATTTGCAATGGTTCAGGAAAAAAAAAAAAAAAAAAACATAGGCTCGTATTTCTATTTCATTGACAATGAACTCCAGACCCCTCCTTTTATAAGGGCAAAAGACTTCTAGTCTACTTAGAGCATCCGTAGTAGTAGAGTGTGATAAACTTTGCCAAATTTAATCTAAGTTCGTGTACAGAAATGATGAATATTGTAGTGGTGTAAAATAGGAGACGATCTTCTGAATGTCGTGAGAGAAGGAAACGGCACAGAATGTGCCGTGAAATTGGTGGGCGGTCCACTCTGTGCCGTGAATTGGTAGCCAGCCAAGTGCATGTGTTCCATGAGAGTGGATGGCACACACAATGCCGTGTAGTGGTGGTCGGCCTAGTGTGTGCCACGAGGAGTGGTAATGAAAGGAAGTAGACGACACACACTGTGCCGTGGAAAAAGTGGCCGGCACAGTGTGTGCCTTGTAGTGGGGGATGGCACAAGCTATGTCGTGTAGTTATGGGCGGTGTTGGGTGTGCCGTTTTCTTTTTTGAATGACACTCTTTGTGTCGTTTGACTGTAGTATAGTGAAACTTAGTCGAATAATAAATTTAGATTCTACTATCTTAAGTGTTGTACGCCAACCTTGTATTATCTACACCATTGTAAAACGAATTACCAAACAAACCAAGTTGATTCTCATGGTTGCAAAACAAGGGAGATTAGCAAAAATAAAAATAAAGGAGAGGCTAGTGTAATTTAACCATATATGCATAAAAGGGGCCCACATGACTTGAAAGCGTCTGCAATATCTCAGTGGCAAAATGTGAATAACCAAAAGTATTTTTACATTCTTCAATGGCATTGTCAGTTTTTCAATCATGAGCCTACGTATATGACTAGGGAGTACCACGAAAACTTACGAGTTAATTATATACAGTACTATTTTCTAATTACAAAACTGCATGTCCAACTAAAATCTAACCCCCCCCCCCACCCTCTTTTAATCTTTTTACCCCCCACACACCCAAAAAAAAAAAAAAAAGATTAAAAATAACGCCTGTGAAGAAATATGGTGGCAAGCATTTAATGTATGAAGCCATGAACATACTTATATACTTTAGTAGATAATCATAAGACAGAAAAAAAATAATAATAAATCTTGAGGTTACATACTCATACACTGTACAGAAACTAGGTTGGGTTCGATGCGTCATTTGGCATTATAATTGAAAAGTGAAAAGCCAATATTGGCGAGCCATTTCTGCCAATTGCTATGTTTTGCGACTAATTAACTATCATCGCAATCGCAAAAGCATCGCCAAACAGGGATTAAGGCTCTTCCAGCCAGCTGCAAAAATAGATAAATAAATAAAATTGTACTAGGAGATATATATATATATATACACACACATTAACCTTAATTTCCCATCTATCTTATCTTGAACTTGCCTTGCTTTACAATTTATATATTTAGATGTTTATACACACACAAACGCCCGCGCACACACACATAGAAAGCGAGAAGAGCCACTGTTTACACAAAAAAATGTTGTATATTTACATTTCCCAGAAAAAAGGGGGGGAAAAAAAAGAATAGAAAAGAAAAACAAAGTAAAACAAAAAGTTGAAATAACATTACACATAATAGAAAAAAAAAAAAAAAAGAGAGAGAGAGAGAAGAAAAGAAAAACAAAGGAAAACAAAAAGTTGAAATAACATTACACATAAGAAACCCTCGTTACAAAAAAAAGAAAAAAGAAAAAAGAAGAAGAAGAAGAAGAAGAAGAAAGAAACCCTCACAACACAAAATTAAGGATGAGTCCAAAAACTAGGGTTTCCCAGAAAAAAAATTTCTCTTCGGAAGGTTTTCAAAGTGTAGTCACCTATGATCTGTATTTTAATCATAGACTGCACTAGGAGTCAAATCTCAATCAATCTGTAAAACAAAGATGTGAAAAGGAAAGTATTTAAGAGGAAGGAAAAAAAAAAAAAAAAAAGGTACTCATCTTTAAGAGAAAAAGTAAAAGAAAAATAAGTGAAATTGGATGACCAAGAAAGAGATACATAGAAGGGAAAGAAGCTGCTTTTTAATCATGCATAGTAAAGAAAATAGCACACAGAGAGAGAGAGAGAGAGAGAGAGTTTGACCCTTTACCTTGAGCTTTAAAATAGAGAATCATGGGGGTGGGGTGTGAGTTTGGAGATATCAGGAGGGTTTTACAAAGAGAAACTGACAGAGCTCAGTTGGCAGTATGCCCACCTCCATATGAGAGAGAGAGAGAGAGAGAGAGAGAGAGAGAGAGAGAGAGATTCTAATAGGAGGTGGACAGAATGCCAATAAACTCTGCTAGAAACCCTTTGTCAAACCACCATGAAAGCGAAGAGCATGATCAATTGTAAATTCACGATTCAAAAGGCATAATAAACACACACTCAGTCACTTCCACTCACACAGAGAGTGAGAGAGAGAGTGAGAGAGAGAGAGAGATCCAGTAAGAAATACTGTATGAGAGATTGAAGATAGGCAGTTTGGTGCTATTTAACGTGTGGTGAGGCCGGTATAGTAAATATGAGAGAGAGAGAGAGAGAGAGAGAGAGAGAGAGAGAGGTGGGAGGTGTAATTAATTATTGAGGGAGGAGGAGGAGGTGAGAGGTGGTTTTCGAAAGGAGAGAATAATAATCAAATGGGATGGTTCATTCCTTGGGGGGGCATTTTAAGAAGGAAAAGGATCAAAACAATCATCATAGTTATTCATGTCCCCTCGTTACTAATGCTAACACAAATAAATCTCTCTCTTATTGTCGTGTATGGATAATACGTACACTTAAGGTAGTTTAAAAAAGAATTAGTAGTTCCAAATGGTTTAATAAATATTTAAAAATTTAAGCAAAAGTCCCTAGAAATTATTAAGAGTTTACAGCATTATTTAATTCTTAGTTTATTAAAAAGTCACTGAAAGATGACATTTCACTTAATGTATGAGTTAATTAGTTCAGTGAAATTTTACTAAATAATTATGTATGAAATAATGAAAGTCATTTTCCTAATTACAAATTGTAACTGTCCTTAACTCTAAAATAAGATGACATAATGAACTTATTATTAAATCCCCCATAAGTATTTAGCTGACATTTGTTGCTTTTCCTTAGTTACTTTTTATTTGTTCTAAGATTCTATTGATTTACTTATGTGTTACATATGGGTCAAATATACATACTTTTACGCATCGCATTACACTTCAAAACAATTAGAAAAATATCCAAATCTTTTCCTAATTGGTCACATTTAATGTCACTCTTATTTATAACTGGTTCTCATAAAAATCAATATCATGTTTAGATATTAAATGTCTAGTTTTAGGAGTGGTTTTAGATTAGCTCATTCTCATGCAAACAAAAAGACATTAACAAAACACTTGATCTATCAAATTAAACCAGTTCACTTCTATATTAGGAAGCATGCACGGACTCTTCGGAAAGGCAGTCGCACCCGCACTGTGTGTGTATTAATTTAAAGGCACTCACACCCACACTAGATGTCGGACCGCCGCACCCATGCTTCCTAGCTTCTATATCATAGAATTGGTTTTGTGCTTCCTAGCTTCTATATCATAGAATTGGTTTTGTGCCTCCCCGAGGTGTTCGTAAAATATGACTTAAAAATGACACACAAGTTAATTCTTTATCAAATCAAAATTTTTATAAAAACTTGATAAAAATAAGACCTTTATCTTATTTTAAGTATTCCCAAGAGATGTCCAATGTTTCTCTAGCTGTCTATCAAAATCTGAGGAAGAAAAGGGCTATGGATTGAGGCTGATTACAAAGAACTTGTTGCTTAGTGGCCAACAATGACAAAATCAGTTGAAGAATACATGAATGAACTTTGTTTTTAAGAAAATTAATGCTATGTTTGGTAGGCGAAGAAAAGTAGAACACATTTAAGGAAGAAGAGGGAAGGAGATTGCCTTTCAAAAAAGAGCCTAGGTAGTATTAGTATTGTTGCACTAAGAGAGATATAGTTTATTAGTAAGTGTTAGTGGAAGTTGTTAGTGCCCCTAGCAAGACCCTAGGTAGTATTAGTACTGTTGCAACTTCCACTAATATCTCTTTTAATTTGTCAATCTTTGAACGGATGTAAAATAACAAGCTCGCTAGTTGAGCTGGCCAGAGTCCACCCTTTCAATGGGGAAGTTGTGGATTCGAGTCAGAGCCTCTCTAGGTGCTCCTAAAAGGTGATCAAGAGAGTCAATTATTTTACAGTGGGATATGGCCCTCTCTTGAATGTGCGTGTGTTACTAATACTAACTAATTACTCCACTCATGTCACAAAGTTGATTTATTTATGAGACACTTGTAAAAAAAAATAATAATAAAAAATGTAAAATGGTGATACGGAAAAGATATTCTTCTCCATTTTCTTCTCTCTTTTATTTTTTAGTCTACCAAATAAAAGATTTTCTCCTTTTCTCTTCCTTGTCAGTTTTCGCCATACAGTCATATATACACTCGTCGATCCGGCCGTACTAAAATTTGTTTCTACCTAGTAGACCTAGTGTGGTTTTTTTTTTTTTTTTTGAACATCAATTTCATTAGAAGGAAGAGAAGCTTTCATAGGCCATAATTATTAATTACACAACCAAAAACCCCACAATAATTAAATCTCCAAATTAACCCAGTTTACACAATTGAAGGTTCCCCAATTGAAACCTTCTCCACTTTGAGATCAAGTTTCAAGTTTCAACAAGGGAGCCTCAGAAAGGAAAAAAAACCCAAACAAGCAGACCCCAAAACACCACTTTCTATACATATTATCCCCACTAAGCTTAATCAACAATCCAAGTCATATTCTCCAAAAGTTGGCACGTAATTACATGCCAACCTTTTAAATTAAACCACGAGTCAAAGTTTATAATAAGGTGGGTTTTCATTCAATGCAAATAGGGTTAATTATATTTCGCACCTTACAGTTTGGGTGTATTTCACTTTGATCCCTATAATTTCAATTTTATCATTTTGATACCTATAGTTTCAATTTATGTTTATTGTAGTCCATTCATCAAATTTCTTACAATATTTAACAGATTTAAGTTCAATACAGGGGTGTAAAGAGTAATTTCTCTAAGTTAAAGGTGTCATTATGCCCCTAATTACTCCTCACTTGTGCATCAGGTGACCTATTTCTATCAAAAATGTAAAAAAACTTGCTGAATGTAATGCATTGAACCTAAATTGAAACTGAAAGTACCAAAGTGACAAAATTAAAACTACAGGGACTAAAATGAGATCATATCCAAACTACAAGAATGAAAAATGTAATTTACCCTTACAAATATTAACAAGTACTTATTGGAACAATGGATTTCAGTACTGAATATCTTCATGAGTATTATGACTACGTTGTGTTCATTTTTAAATAGTAAAAAAAAATTGCCATATTATTAACACTAAAACAATTAAGTTTTAGGTTATTTACAAAATTATTTAAATGAGATGATATGAATTTTTGTTAATGCAAGAGAAGTTAGACTACCTTATATAAATTGTTAACGATCTTTATTTTTTTTTAAAGAGAGTATTTTTACTTACTCTTTTTTGCTCATTTAGACCTACATTGACTGACATAGTGACATGTGTCCAATTTTAATAATTATGGTGATAAATGATAATTGGAAAAAATTGGGGAGACTCCCATTTGGGACTCCCTTAGCCCGAATTGCATTAAAAACTGTTTTTCTTACTATTTATGGCAAATTCGGATTAAGAGAATTCCAAATAGAGTCTCCCTAAAACTGCTCATGATAATTGGGATACATATTGTGATATCACCTAATGAAAACTTGGGTGAACTAGGGTGAGAAAAAGGGAATAGTGAGCAAAAATGTTTTATTTCTTTAAATAAGTGAATCAGCCATATCTTTGATGTTGGGGTCCTCCACCACTAAAAGGAGCATCCAAGGTATAACGGTCCTCTTCACTCCTCCCGTTGATGAAGCATCATAAACAATGAGAAGCTAGCTGTTAAGTTTAATTAGCATGAGAATTAATTGTTTTTTTTAACCTAAAAGATGGATGAAGGCTATATACGAACAGTCACTTAAGGCGTGGAGAGGGTAGGAATGGTGTACGCTAACTCAAATAAGACATCCGATGTCCTATTTAGTTATGTGTTAAAAAAAAGAATCAATTTTAAATAATTTAGTCTTTTCTTTAGCGGTTTTTTAATGCGTAAGGGCCTACCCATCTACGCTTGACAAAAAAAAACTCTCCAAGAACGGGTTCTTTCACAAACTAAGACCTAACTTTCAGGAATTTTTTTTATTAAATGTAAGAACATATATGCTAAACCCATCAAATTTTAAGCCTTGCTAAACACTGCCTAAATTTTGAACTCCAGTGAATATATCAAATTATACTCTTATTTGGCAAGGAAATGACTAGGGAATGTTTTCTGTGAAGAGTGTCTATCATTTGCTTAATGCTTGGGGTGATGAAAAGAAAAGTGGATCAAGCACGTCAGGTGGCCAATCTGCCTCACATTCATGGAAGCATATTTGGAAAGCGAAGATTATTTCAAAGGTACGTCATTTCATTTGGAGAGCTTATAGAGGAATTATTCCAGTTTTTGAAAAATCATGTTGGGAGAAGTGTTTAACTCGAAGCTTAGTGTCCTGAATATAAAGGGGTTAAAGGGTCAACGCTTCACGCTTTATGGGACTGTAAATGAGCCAAGTAAATTTGGAAGAAGGTTTTAAACGAAAGGGGGCTAATCTATAGCCTGTACTCAGATTTTCAAATGTGGTGGAACAATTACTGGATGTGGTTGGGTCAAGAAATTTGAAATTTTTTTGTAACACAATTTGGGTCATTTGGTTGCAATGTAATTAGTTGGTGCACAAGGGTTTTAGGTACGACCCGAATGAAGCCGTGAGCCTTGCAACCAGCTTGGCTGATGAGTTTGAGATCTCACAGAGGCATGAGATTGTGGTATCTAGGGATGTGGCATCCTTTAAATGGCAACCTCCACCCTTTGGCTTTTTGAAAATTAACAGCGATGGTGTTTTTTTTAATGAAAGGAAATTAACAGGGATGGAAGTCATGGTCAGAAACTTTAAAGGTGAGGTGATTGGTGATGTTGTAACTAAAGGGAAACCTTGCAAATCAGTGGTCATGGTCAAGGCGCTGTCGCTGAAAGCTGCAACTCAATTTACAATCGACTTTCAGTTACGAAAGGTTGTTTTTGAAGTGGACTCGACTACAATCACAAGTCAGGTCAAAGATGGAGCTCCTTGTATGGCGACTCACGGACAAATCATTAATGACATAAAAAACATGTTTTGGTGTTTCAAAGAGGTTGTGATCTAATATGCTAACAAAAAATGTAATGTTGTTGCTCACAATTTAACAAATTTTAGTTTATCGATCGATGACAAATTTGTTTGGTATAACAGATGCCCTCCCTTGTGTTCTAAATTTTATCATGTTGGACAAAATGCTATAATATTTTCCCTTTTCTTTTCATTTTATATTATTATTATTTTTTTTTTAATTTTTTAATGACAAATGTATTGATAGAATAGCAAAAGCTTAAGATATCACCACGACCAAGTACAAACAAAAGTAATAGTCTATAAGTTTATAACAAAAGGTAAAACATAGGTCAGATCGCTTTTAACTACTATTATTAGCACTACTCTTCGCTCATATCATATTGCCTTTTCCTGGCGAGTAATGTTAGGGGTATAATTATTTTTTATAATTCATTTATAATTATTTTTATCTTTCTCCTAATATTTTTGGTGTAGAAAGTCTCAAATTGAGGATCTTTCTTTGCACGGATTTCTTGAGAAACGAAGTCATAAGCGCGTAGGTTCAGGGCCAGACTGACTACTCCAAGAGCACTCATCCATTAACCGGTTACTGGTACAAATAACATAAAGAAATGTAACTAATGTTTATTGGAAAAAGCAATGCCAAAGATTTGGGACCAAAAGCGGTTAGCGGTGACCATTGAATAAGTTTCTTCAGCTTGAGTTGGGTTTAAAGCACGGAATGTATTTACACCATCACCATTTTCAAATAAAGTATTTTCGACTGTAGCACCATAAATAGCGCATAGTAAATTAGGAGAGAGGTAGAGATAGTTGTAAATGAGTTATAAAAAATAATCGTACCCCTAATATTATCTTCCAATTAGGAGAGAAATAGAGATAGTTGTTAATAAATTGTAAAAAATAATTATACCCTAACATTGTCTTTTCCAAGATTACTATATACTCACACATACATATATATATATATATATGTACATATGACTTATCGATCTTTGTGTGTATGTGTTTGTGTGAAATTCATCCGTTTTGTCTAGTGATATGTCGTACTCATCACCACCCCAACCAATGCTAGCTCGTAGCTCCTTACTTCTCTCATAATAACTGTAAGTGTTTCTCTCTTTTTTGAGAAATGTTAGGCACACATCCCATATCATACTCTAATTACTTCTTATACTTTAAATATATGTACACTGTGTTGTTTAAACTTTTCACACTTTTCACGCTTTTTCTGTGCATCACTTATATAGCACACGATACATGCATTTAAAGCAAGTGTGTGGTTTGGGGTGTGGTTTGGAGAATGTGCCTAGCATTTCTCCTCTTTTTTTCCCATAAATATATGTATATATGTGTGTATATATATATATGAGCAGTTCTAGAGAGACTCCCTATTTAGGACTTTCTTAGCCCGAATTTGCCTTAAATAGTAAGAAAAACAGTTTTCAATGCACATACCTTGCATTGGAAACTATTTTTCTTGCCATTTATGACAAGTTCGGACTAAGTGAGTCCCAAATGGGAGTCTCCTCAGTTTTTTCATATATATATATATATATATATATATATACTCCCTCCGTCCATTTTAAGAGTCTCTTTTTGTGAGATTTTCTAATTTTTTTAATATTGCCTCTTTTAAAATTCAAAATTCTAAGAGATAATAAAGTTGTATGTAATAAAGGACAAACTTGAAAAATATGTATTAACGTGCTTTGACTATTAAATAAGATCAAAAAAATACATTAAAAATAGGTCAGAATGATTATGTATTTTGTACTAGTATTTAATGTAACAACCCAATACACTTATACACTGGTCATTTATTGCTGAAAATCTACCACTCAACCATACCCATTTAATTTCTTCTGCATGCTATTCATCATTTTGAAAAAAATCAAACCACACAAAATCAGAATCCCGCGATGTAACTTTATGGACTGTGATTGACATTTGTTCTTCTTATTGTCTAAAGTCTTTACTTCTCATTAGTTTTCTTGAGGTACAGAACCAGAAGAACCCAGTTGTCACTTCTGAGTTACTGTCAGACCTACGATTGAATTATTGGGACAATACATGGAAAAATTTACCAACTCGATCCCTTCGTTAGTAGACACTCCCAATTTGCTCGGAGTAAATTTTTTTTGGGCAAGTTTATATTGAGTAGTTTTTCATACGAGAAAGGCGGATTTAACTGTTAGATTAATAATTATATTGTATGCTTGATGTGAGGTAGATGATTGGAAGGAGGAAAATACCAATGTGGGCCATGCAAATTTAAAAATAGAATTATATTATTTAGTCCCCATATTTTAGTCAACATTCAATTAGTCACTCTAACTATTTAAACTCTTAAATTCATCCTTAAATCATTAATCATTAAAATAACATAGGAATTAGTCCATTTCCCAAATTTTATGCGTATTTTTTGGATTGTTATACTATTTTTGATGATATACTGTTTTGTTTATCTTTTTTTCTTTATTCATTTTTTTTTTATTTTTTATTTTCAATATTTTCTAATTCTAACCGACCCCTTGTATTTAGAGAATGATTAAATCGTGATTTCATGAATCACGCACTTTCCTATAATGTCTTCCATACGAAAGATTGAACACCTCTTCGAAGCATTTAAGCAATGTGTCCGCCATTATATACACATCATGAACTTTCATATTGTAAGTCGGTGCATTATCTTCTTTTTTTTTTCGAAAAAAAGTCAGTGCATTGTTGAATGTCAATCTCACATCAAAAGCGAAATCCATCGGTGACTCATATTCGTTCTTATCGAGCTTCGACTTCACAATACCGAGATCCACCGGTTCTTGATAATCTGGTGGTAATCGTGAAGACCCAATTTGTTGTTGTTTTTTTTTTGGTGAGAATTTTTCTCATCAAATCCATTAAAAATTGTGATGAATTTGTATTAATAAGTGACGAATTTGCAATTAAAGACATCCATCAAAATCCTAGAAGTGAGAATTTTTCACCATAATATATAGAAATTGATGTGTCCAAAAATATTCTGTAACAGTCCAACCGCCACGTGGTCAGCCAATAGCCCGGGTAATCCGGATTGGGAGCGCCGAGCCCACACTTCCGAGGAGTCCGACTGTAACCGTCCGGGATACTCGGCAGCTCGGATACCAGGCGTGGTGAAACCCCAGGAGACGCGGCATGGATCACGCTTCCCACCGCTTCCTTATACAGTCATGACTCTATCAAGAAAGAATCAATGGTTTCCTAAGCCATTTAGGAAACTCCCCTAATGTTGTGCAAATCCATTGTGATTAGATTAGGCTTCCTAATCTGATAAACTTACCATGTAAGGGTAGACTCTTACATCTATAAAAGAGCCCACCTATCCTCCTTAGAGGGAGGGGAAAAGAAAACCTATTTATCCGAGCATATACTTACTCGCTAGAGAACTCACCACCCATACGCATATACCTGGCCGGTGTTACTGGTAGTGTCACTCATCTCTGTTGGCTCACCAGGGCCGCCGGTGATTTGCTAGTGAGAAGCGCTGAGACGCACACGTGGACGTAGGTCACCTCATCAACGGGGCCGAACCACACACAATTTTTTCTTTGCTCTGTCTTTTTGCATAAATCTTGCTTACCAATTTTTGGCATCATCAGTTTGGCGCCGTCTGTGGGAACTCGACACAGTTTTCTCATTAACAAAAATCTTTGACTGATCGACATGCCGCCGAAGAAGGACAAGAAGACCGCCGATTCAGCCGGTCAGGAGGACCTGCAGATCGAGCCTCGAGCAACCTCCATGACCACCGAACAGGTTACAGCGGCGCTGGAACAGCTCTTGGAGGGTCAGCTCCGGACACAACAGCAAATAGAGGCGCTTATGGCCCAGCACGAAAAGGCGGTTGGGGACCATGAGAAAGGCCCTTCGTCGGAGAAGCGGCCTGAAAAGAGCGCTCCCAGCCAAGGGCCCGCTCGAACACGCGGAAAAACCCGATCTGCTCCAGTGTCCCAACCAGATCGCGAACGTTATCCGGAGGGAGAACGTAGCCAGGCTACCAAGCGCTCGCAGAGAAGACCTCGGTACATTCCTCGCCGAGTGCGCCGAGTGGAGGACGCCAGGATCCTCATTGAGCGGCGGCGAGCTGCGAGGGGAGAAGCGCCCGGACGTAAAGCCCGGGAGTCGGTCGATGATCCACCCGTCCTGAGCCGAGGGGATCTTAGGCATAGACTATCCCGGACCCACAGCCGAGTGTTATCCCCGAGGTCGACGCGCTTTGAGGATGAGGCCTCATCATCCGACCCTACCTACCACTCGGACACAGAAAGGAGGACCGCGCACACTGACGTCAAAGCCCAGGTCGAGGAGTTGCAGCAGCAGATTGAGAGGCTGAACCGCAAATCCGACCACGACCTCACAAATACAGAAACAGAGTCTCCCTACACTACCCGGGTGACGCAATTTCCAATTCCGCGGAAGTTCAAACCCCCTCACCTCAGTTCATATGACGGCACGGGGAATCCGGTGGACCACATCCGCACTTATAAGGCGCAGATGGCACTGGTCACTACGATAGACGAGCTGCTGTGTCTGGCCTTCCCTAGTACTCTCAAGGGATCAGCCGCACAGTGGTTCCATGCCCTGAAGCCCCGGACGGTTGACAACTTCAAAGCCCTCAGCAAACTCTTCATCAGCCAGTTTGTCGGGATGCTAGACCGATCCCAACCAGACACCCAGCTGCTAGCCGTCAAGCAGCAAAAAGGTGAATCTTTAAGGGAGTATGTGGATCGTTTCAACCAGCAGAGGCTCCTGATCCGCAACCTCAACGAGACGGCCGCAATCATGGCCTTCTGTTCAGGAGTTCAACACACCAAGGTGGCCACGTCTTTTCATCGCAACCGACCGACAACCCTGGTGGAACTCTCAGAAAGAGTTGGGAAGTATATAGACACCGAAGAGTTTTTGAAGGCAAAACGCGCCAGCCAGGCGGGAGATGAATCCCCAAAAGCCAAGCGCAAGCGCGAGGGATCCGAGAAGGGCCCAGGAAAGAAGCTGAAGCAAGATCAGAGAGATGCTAGAGGCCAGCCCCTAACGGCTTTTACACCCCTTTCCCGACCTATACATGAGGTGATGGCCGCCGCAGAGGCACAGAGGCTGCTTCCACAGCCAGCTAAACTCAGAGCCCCACCCGGTAAGAGAAACCGGGAGAAGTTTTTCCGTTATCACAGGGATCACGGCCACGAAAAAGAGGATTGCTTCAAATTGAAGATAGCAATCGAGAAGCTGATCGAGCAGGGACATCTTGCCGAGTTTGTCACAACCGAAAGACGGCCCCGACAGGAAGCCCAAGCTCCCGGTCAGCCCCCTCCACCGCTCGACCACATTAACGTGATCTCCGGAGGAACATCTGGCGGAGGTGATTCTCAGTCGGCACGGAAGAGGTATGCCCGAGCATCCCGAGAGGATGTATGGCAGGTCCAATCCACCGGCTCCTCACCAACTGACGTTCTGACGTTCTCGGCCGACGATGTACAGGGCCTCCACTGCCCTCACGATGACCCGCTAGTAGTGACGCTTTCTATAGCTAACTATATAGTCCAGAGGGTACTGGTTGACACAGGCAGCTCGACCGACATAATGTTTACAGCGGCATTCGACCAACTCGGGATCTCCCGGGATCGGCTCCGGCCGGTTGCTACTCCCCTGGTCGGATTCAACGGCTCCAGCACTCAACCGCTCGGTACGATCGAGCTTCCAGTTATCATGGGGACCTACCCGCAACAGGTTTCCATACTGACTAATTTCGTGATAGTAGAGGCCCCCTCGGCCTACAACGTCATCCTCGGAAGGCTGACTCTCAACAGGGCCCGAGCAGTTGTCTCCACATACAGCTTAACCGTGAAGTTCCCAACTGCCCAGGGACCCGGATGTTTGCGAGGAGACCAGACCCGGCTCGAAGTTGTTATGTTAGCTCGTTGCGCCGGGGGGCAATCACCGAAACACTGAACATCCAAGAAATGGACCCCCGGGACCATAGGGACGTAATAGGACCTATGGAAGAATTGGAGCAAGTTGTGCTGGATCCAGAGACCCAGATCGCACGGTCAGCATAGGCGCACTACTGGAGCCTGCCTTGAAGGGAAAATTGACCCAGTTCCTGAGAAAAAACCAGGACGTTTTCGCTTGGAGTCATGAGGACATGCTCGGGATTGATCCCCGGGTGATGTCCCATCGTCTCAATGTCAGCCCGGACTGCCGCCCAGTGAAGCCGAAACGGAGGGGCATGGCCCCCGAGAGACAAACGGTAGTAAGTGAGGAGGTCAAGAAGCTCCTAAAGGCGAACTCTATCCGGGAGGTCTATTATCCCGAGTGGTTGGCTAATGTTGTCCTGGTCAAAAAGAGCAATGGGAAGTAGAGAATGTGTGTAGACTTCACCGACCTCAACAAGGCCTGTCCCAAGGACTGTTATCCGCTGCCCCGGATAGACCTCCTCGTCGACTCAACAGCGGGCCATTCACTCCTCTCATTTATGGACGCCTACTCGGGGTACAATCAGATCAGCATGTACCCCGGGGACGAAGAGAAGACGGCGTTCATCACCGACCAAGGCACGTACTATTACAGAGTCATGCCCTTCGGCCTTAAGAACGTCGGGGCTACATATCAGCGCCTGGTCAATTTCATGTTCAAAGACCTCATCAGAAAGTCCATGGAAGTGTACGTGGACGATCTCCTGGTCAAGAGCCGGGATGAACCCGATCTCCTTGAGCATCTGGCCGGGGCCTTCAGCATTTTGAGAAAATTCAGGATGAGGTTGAACCCGGCCAAATGCACCTTTGGGGTCTCGTCCGGGAAGTTCCTCGGTCATCTAGTCAGCAGACGGGGAATCGAAGCAAACCCCGACAAAATCCAAGCTATCATCAACATGCGATCACCTAAATCAACAAAAGAAGTTCAGAGCTTAGCCGGACGGGTGGCCGCACTGAACAGATTCGTGTCCAAAGCAACTGATCGGTGCCTTCCGTTCTTCAAAATTCTCCGCAAAGCTTTTCAATGGTCGGAGGAGTGCGAGGAGGCATTCCAGGAACTCAAGAAATACCTAGTCTCTCCTCTATTGTCGACACCTACAGCCGGAGAGGAACTGTTCCTGTACCTGGAAGTGTCACCATCGGCGGTTAGCTCGGCACTTGTTCGGGAAGAGCACAGGATACAGTTCCCAGTGTACTACACCAGCCTGGCGCTACAAGGAGCGGAAAGCCGATACTCCCGCATTGAGAAATTGGCCTTCGCCCTCATTACCTCAGCCCGAAGGCTCCGACTGTACTTCCAGGCCCATGCCATTGTAGTACTGACCGATCAGCCTCTCCGCAAAATTCTCTCTCGGCCAGACACATCCGGGAGGCTCGTCAAGTGGGCTTTGGAACTGGAAGAGTTTGAGGTAACCTATCGACCCCGGACGACAATCAAGGGACAAGCTGTCGCGGATTTTCTGGTCGAGTTTACGTATCCAGAAGATCCGGTCGAGGAACCTGAGCCTCTGGCATTACCGCCCGGATTGCTCGCCGGCATCCCCACTTGGGTATTACATATCGACGGCTCTTCAAACCAGCAAGGCAGTGGAGCCGGAATCATCCTGACTACCCCCGATGGCATCCAGCTCGAATATGCTTTAAGGTTTGGTTTCCGTGCCTCCAACAACGAGGCCGAGTACGAAGCCCTCTTGGTCGGGTTACAGTTGGCCGTCTCAATGAGTGCACAGCAGGTCCAGGGCTACAGTGACTCCCAGCTCGTGGTCAATCAAGTAAACCAAGAATACGAAGCACGGGAAGATAGCATGGTCACCTACTTGGCCCTCGTCCAGGCAATTTCCAATCAGCTCCGAGGATTCTCCATCAATCGGATACCTAGAGAGGAAAACACTCGAGCTGACATGTTAGCTCGCCTCGCTTCGTCAGCTGAGTCAGACTTACCCGGGATAAGGATACAATTCTTACCCGAGCCAAGTGTGATTAACTCAGAGGGCATAGAGGTTGACCCGATCACTCTAGGACCCAGTTGGATGGATCCAATCGTGACTTTCTTGACAACAGGAAGGCTGCCGGATGAAAAAGAGGAAGCAAGGCGGGTCAAGTACCAGGCGACACGATACCATGTTCTCGACGGTGTCCTTTATAAGAGGGGGTTCACCATTCCATACCTCCGCTGTGTTTATCCTACGCAAGTTCAAGCAATACTTTACGAAATTCATGAAGGCGTGTGCGGGAACCACGTAGGGGGTCGGGCACTCTCGAGAAAGGCCCTACTACAAGGATACTATTGGCCAACCATGGCCCGGGATTCGCAGGAGTACGTTCGAAGGTGTGACAAGTGCCAACGGTACTCTCCCATGATGAACCAACCGGGAGAACTTCAGACCCCGGTCCACAGTCCTTGACCATTCGCCCAATGGGGGATCGACATCGTTGGTCCCTTACCAACGGGAAAAGGACAGGTTAAGTTTGTTGCGATAGCCGTTGACTACTTCACCAAGTGGGCGGAGGCCGAGCCCCTGGCAACGATAACCGAGCGAAAAATGGAACATTTTGTTGAGAGAAATATCCTTAGCAGGTTCGGTATTCCACGAGTCCTGATCAGCGACAATGGAAGACAATTTGATACACCCATCTTTAGACAGTTCTGCTCGGGCTATGGGATACTGAATCGTTACTCTTCTCCCGAGCATCCGCAAGCTAATGGTCAGGCCGAGGTGACCAACCGCACGATTCTGCAGTCGATTAAGACGAGGCTTGAAAGTGCCAAAGGCTTGTGGGCTGAAGAACTACCAGCCCTCCTGTGGGCCTACCGCACCACACCCCGGGCAGCTACGGGCAAAACCCCATTTTCCTTAACCTATGGTTTTGAGGCGGTAGTCCCTACCGAGCTTGGGCTGCCATCATACCGGGTGGCTACCTTTAATGACCAAGACAATGGAGAAGCCCTCAGGACGGAACTAGACCTGGTCGAAGAAAGAAGAGACCAGGCCTATCTCAGGGTGGCAGCTTACAAGCAAAGGGTCTCGAGGTATTATAATAGCAAGGTGAAGCATCGTAGCTTTCAAGTCGGGGACCTTGTCCTTAAGGCAGTGAACCAGTCTACCCGAGTTCCAAGCCATGGGAAGTTGGGAGCAAACTGGGAAGAACCGTATATCGTGACTCGGGTCAACCGACCAGGAACCTACTGGCTGCAGAACATGGACGGGCACAATCTCAGTCATCCCTGGAATGTGCAGCACCTCCGCAAGTATTATCAGTAGCATTTGGCTAGGGGAATCTAGTACTATATGACAAGTTCTTTTCATGTAGCCCTGATCGGGCAACTATTACAGATTGGCATTTTCTAAATAAAATGGATAAAGTTTGTTTCGAGAGTTTACACCGTGCAAAGAAAAAAGACCTCGGGTCTAACCCCGAGGCACTAAAAAGACCTCGGGCCTAACCCTGAGGCACTAAAAAGACCTCGGGCTCCGAACCCAGGCATGAAAAGCTCCTATAACCACCCATGTTCCAGGTCGGTTTCCTATGGTCCCCCCTCTGCATGCCCCCGCCTTCGCAAGAAAGTCGGGGACAAAAGGGTAATAGACCTACAAACAGGAAATTAATTAATTTCGCCTAGGTCCAGCCGACGACGGGGCCAAGCCCCTAGGTGGCCGACGATGGCAAGCTTCAAAAGCTCCTGCAACCACCCATGTTCCAGGTCGGTTTCCTATGGTCGCCCCTCTGCATGCCCCCGCCTTCGCAAGAAAATCGGGGACAAAAGGGTACTAGACCTACAAACAGGAAATTAATTAAGTTTTGCCTAGGTCCAGCCGACGACGGGGCCAAGCCCCTAGGTGGCCGACGATGGCAAGATTCAAAAGCTTCTGCAACCACCCATGTTCCAGGTCGGTTCCCTACGGCTACTTACTCCCGCACTCCCATACTCCCGCCTTAGCAAAATGCTTGGGGGGCAGTTGTAGTGGCCTCCCCAAAACAGGGAATTGCATCGTTCGACTAGGTGTTCTGTGGGTTACGGTCCTAAAGCATTTGCTAAGGCAGATGTTAGGTCGGCCAAAAACCGAACGGATACTAGCAAAAAGGCATAGTACAAAAACATTACAAAGATTGATGGAAAGCTGACCTCAGGGGTCTTTTCATTAATCAAATAAAGTGTACAAAGCCTGGGGGGCAGTTGTAGTGGCCTCCCAAAAAAAAAAAAAAAAAAAAAAAAAAAAAAAAACAACAAAGCAAAAACTACAAGCAATAAAAAAAAACAACAAGAAGGAACCGGAGAGTCAGTCTTCCACATTGACCACATCCTCGGTCTCCCCGGTCTGCTCCCTTGGCACGGTAAGTCCTTCGTCCCCCATGTCCCCGCCCAGGGCGAGTTCTGTGGCTTCAACAATAGCCTCAGGGTCTTCACCAACCGCAGGAGCATCACCAGCTATGGGATCTTCACCGACATCCCAGTAATCCGAGTCAATCCCCTCGTAGGCCGAAAGGACCCATTCGGGGTGATCCCGGGCTACCCGCCGCTTCAGATCGTCATAACCTTGGAAGAAGCCGTCATCAAACGCGCCCTCCAAGGCCCCTGCAGCTGGTGTCTCGGCCGCCGCCTTTGCCCGGGCTTCAGCTGCCGCAGTGAGGGCCCGGGAAACCTCTAGTTCGGCCAAAGCCGCTGCCAGGTCCGCCTGAGCCGCACCCAAACTCAAGGCCAATGACTTCGTCTTGCTTGTCTCCACAGCTAAGGCGGCTTTTGCTACTTGCAGCTCTTTCTGCTCCTTTGAAAGGGCGGCTTCAGCAGCGCTGACTTTCTCGGCCAAAAGGACAGGACGGACTCGGATCCCGCGGCCATGCAGCCAACCTATGGCAAGAGGATAAAAATCAGTTAGGCAAGTAAAAAGGGGAGCAGGCCAATGTTTGAAGGGGGACAGGACACTTACCAGATGGGATATACTATACAGCCACCCTTGGAAGCCTTGGGGAGATAGCCCGGCGCATGCTTCCACCTGGCTTGGGACAAGGACGGATTTCAGCCTTTCCCGGACCTCATCAAGCCCGCCCAGGGGCAGACCTGACGGAATATCAGCCCTGGGCACGGGCTCATCAGCAGCCGGCCTATGGGGAGCCGACATCCCCACAAGGTCGGGACGGTTAGTCGTCCCGTGGCGAATACGCCTGAGTGGGCGCTCGCCGCCCAGGGCCTCGGTGGCTGGCCTCTTCCCTTGGGCGATCGCCGCCCGAGCGGCAGTAGTGGCGGCGGCGGCAGCCTTTCTCTCCCGCAGTTGGTCCAAATTGCGATTGGGGGCCATTTCTGTAGAAACCAAGGTCGCACGGTCAGAAGTGCAAGAAAAAAAGTGCATGGTTAACGAATAATGTAACCAGGATACTCACCAGGAATGATGGGCGTAAAGCTGGGGGCCGGAACTGGCTCCTCAGGGGAATAGGTCTCGATAAAATCCCCCGTTCGGGACAACACGTTCCAAACACTAGTGGGCAACTCTGCTAGGTTCCAGATCCTGGCCTGGCACAGTTCGGAAATTTTGGGAGGTTCTATCGAGCCAGCTGTGCACAGAGAAATGAAGTCAGTTAGCAAGCCATTGCGTTCTTAAAAACCGAAAGAACGGGCGAACACGGAAGGGTGGTCTTACCCCTCAACTCCCCAGCCCAAGATGTCCTCAACTGGGTCCCTGGGGCCATGTCACAAAGGCGAAGGGTGGACACTTGGAAGAACTTTCCCTTCCACCCCTTATTGTTGCTGGGGCATCTGTCGATAATCTTCCTGCCCGGACGGGCAGAAAATGAGAAAAACCCCACTTCCCGGTGCACAGGGAATGGTCGGTGGGCCCAAAGAAACTCGTGGAGGGTAAGCTCGTACCCGAACACCTGAGGCCACAACGATATACACCCCATCAGGAATCTCTATCCGTTGGGGGCCAATTGCCCGGGAGCGATATCGAGATAGATCAGGACATCCCGGGCAACGCGGTGGAGGGGTAGTCGGAGGCCCGCCATCATGGCATCCTCAAACAGGGTGACGAACCCAGGCTGATAGAGGTGCGCGCCGCCGGGGTTTACGGCTAGGGGGCAACCGTCAGGAAAAGAGTACCTCTCTCTGATCCGGAGAAGGTCTTGGGAACGTAGCGTAGAAAGGGTGGACTCACAGGCAAACACTACACGATCAGACACCCTGGGCAACTCGTCGCCCGAACCCCTCGAGACGGAGGCAACAGGGGCCTCCTGAGTAGACTCACTGTCGGACAGACGAACGGGAATCCTGGCCCCACTTTGATGATCGATCAGGGACTCAGGAAGCCGGTCCCGAATGGCACCGGGGGATCCTGAATGATACTGTTCACTCTCCGATCTTGACGCAGAGTTGAAGCCGGAGTGTTCCATCTCTGGCACTCCGACGGAAAGGAACGGACGCAAACTATGACCTGCGTATGGATCGGGAACCCCAAGCCTGATATACAGGGGGGGCAGAGTCACTAACCTGAATGGTAATGAGTAGACACTCCTCAGCACCAGGTAACACTCTCCCAAGACAGCGCAAGGAACACCTGCTCGGTTCAGATGAGTTAAAGTTCCACCCGACTCAAAGAACGCACAAAATCTAAGGAGAAAGAAATCCCACTCTCGCTCGAACCTCACGAGATTCGTCCTCTCCAGCCTCACTCCGAAGTGAAAAAGGACAGGGGGAAGAAAAAAGAAAGTAGAAAGTAGAAGATAAGGGATACAAGAAATGAGGCAACTACTCCTTATATAAAGACCCTGAACGGCCAAGATCAGAGCGGATCCAGCGGTCCAGGAGATTTCCCGCCCAAACTGTCACTTCGGTCACGCGAAGAGTCGCCTCAAAAGGCGCGCGCATTAATTGCGTGACGCAACGGTTCAGTCAGCCCGCAATCGGTTCGGTTATGATCGCATCACCATTGTTAGGTTCTAACTTGGCTAACGATTGGTTGGTACAGAGCGGCGGTGATCCGGGCCCAGGTTGCCGCGACCCGGGCACATTCATACACTGGTCGGGCATTAGCTGCCCGGCGTAGCACAGAATTAATAAACAATTGAAGGAGCGTAGTGAAAGAGAAACGTGGCCTCAAGGACCTTTTTATTGCAGTGAAAAGTAAAACTGTATAGAGAACGAGGGCAGTTATAGTAGCTCCCCGGTAAAAAAAAAAAAAAGGAAAAAGCAAGGAGTCTTCAAGGTCCTTTGCCCTTCAGAGCTTTTACCTCCTCTTCTAGGGCCGTAATCCTCACCACTAAATCCTTGACGGTAAGCTCTGTGGCATGAACATCCACCTCCTGCATGACAGAGTTAGTCTGCAGAAGGGCAGTCTGTTTCTCCACCTCTTGAAGTCGACCCTCTAGGTTATCGAAGGCTAGGCCCGTCCAAGAGCTCGGCATATGAAGACCGGACGGGGATTCCGTCCAGCTCCTTTTTGGTGGGGGTTGAGATTCTTCCCCGACTTCTTTTTCTTTTCCCTTCCGGGATGGGCCCGGTGGCGGACTCGCATTCCCGGAGGAGGATGAGTTGCTGCTGGTGGACAGGGAGACTGGTCCCTCAGGAGGGCCGGCCCTGCTTGTGGCACGCGGACCGGCGGCCATGGACCGAGTGTAGCGGTGTGACCCCGAAGCCGCAGCGGCAGGAGCAGCGGAGGAGGGTCCGGCACCCGCACTATCCGCAGGTCTCCCGACCAGATCAGAGAACGACAGGCCGGCCTCGATAGCCCGGCCAATCGCCTCCGTGTCATCAGCAGTAGGGGCGACGCTGCGGAAGGCGGCAAAAGCTTGTTTGCAGAGGTCGGGATCAAAAGTTGCCGGAGGGCAGAGAACGGCGTCCTCCAGCCAGTTGCCGGCGACCACTACCCAAGGATACCGCCGCCAGTTCTTGTTCGGGAAATCCAAACCTTGGACAAGGTCCCTCCCCTCGGTCCTGGGGCGGAAGTAAGGACCCTCGAGGTCGATGCCCAGGATGTAACACCTGACGACGTCGACGGGACGAAGGAGCAACCTAAGCCGCTCGTTCATCACTGATATTCCCCAAAAGAGGCGGGCGACATTTGGGCGGCACTCGGAGAGCGGAATGCACAACCCCTGAAGTAGGTCGCAGAAGAAGACCGGGAGGGGGAAGCGTAGTCCCACAATAAGCAGCAAGTAGCTACTGATGAGGACGAAAGGGAAGGTTACTTCCTCCCCCTCAACATACGGACGGACCACGACATCGTCCGGAATTTGACAGTCCTCTCGGAAGGCTCTAAGCCCTTCATCAGACGACAGATTAATATGGGAAGCCATTTGATGGAGATGAAAGCTTGAAGATTAAGAATAGCAGAGGAGAAGGAGCTCGGAGTGTTTGCTCGGGCGATTCAGTTGATAATTTGCAGTGAGAAGCAAGTTGAACAAAGTGCTCCTTATATAGGCATTGCGAACGGCTGGGATCAGACTTGATCGGACGGCTTGTGTGCTCTCCCGCCGAAACTGTCACTTCGGGCACGTGGGGCGTCGTCTCAGAAAGTGTGAGCATTGAATGCGCGACATGACTGTTTGGTTGCCACCTGAACGATTCGGTTACTTCCAAACTGGCTGCTTTGGGTTCGAACAAGACCAGTTACCAGTGGACACGTGGCGTCAGGGAGCCCGGTCCTGGAGGGTCACCGCTCGGTCGATACACCGGCAGATTATTCCAAGCCGGCCCTGTTCCGATGGGGATCCCGGTCTTCTCCCGGTCGGGGTCTAGGAGACATTCTTAATTTTCAAATCTCATCTGACAAGGCGTCATCTCAACTTCGAAAATGGGGGGCAGCTGATGTGTCCAGAAATATTCTGTAACAGTCCAACCGCCACGTGGTCAGCCAATAGCCCGGGTAATCCGGATTGGGAGCGCCGAGCCCACACTTCCGAGGAGTCCGGCTGTAACCGTCCGGGATACTCGGCAGCTCGGATACCAGGCGTGGTGAAACCCCAGGAGACGCGGCATGGATCACGCTTCCCACCGCTTCCTTATACATCCATGACTCTATCAAGAAAGAATCAATGGTTTCCTAAGCCATTTAGGAAACTCCCCTAATGTTGTGCAAATCCATTGTGATTAGATTAGGCTTCCTAATCTGATAAACTTACCATGTAAGGGTGGACTCTTACATCTATAAAAGAGCCCACCTATCCTCCTTAGAGGGAGGGGAAAAGAAAACCTATTTATCCGAGCATATACTTACTCGCTAGAGAATTCACCACCCATACGCATATACCCGGCCGGTGTTACTGGTAGTGTCACTCATCTCTGTTGGCTCACCAGGCCCGCCGGTGATTTGCTAGTGAGAAGCGCTGAGACGCACACGTGGACGTAGGTCACCTCATTAACGGGGCTGAACCACACACAATTTTTTCTTTGCTCTGTCTTTTTGCATAAATCTTGCCTACCAATTTTTGGCATCATCAGAAATTTCTCATTTTTGGTCAGTGATGTCTTTCAAAGTGAGAAATTTCTCATTATGGTTAGAAGTGATAATTTCTCACCATTACGCTATTGAGAAATTTCTCACTTTTGGTCAGTATTACAATTATATACAGAATTTCGTATTATGTTATCTGAGAATTTCTTACTTATGGTCTGTGATGCATTAATTTTAAAGTGAGGAATTTTTCACTACAAGATTTCTCTTTCTTTCTCTTTCTCTCTCTACATATATCTATACAAATGTATATTTATATGATGAGTTTTGAATTTTAAAACTCTGATTTGTTATATATATATATATATAGTTATATGAGTTTTGAATTTGAAAATCCTAATTTGAAGGGAGTAAATATTATGTATGTATATATATTTACACAAATAATGACATGGGGGTATTTTGGTACTCAAAAATAGGCGAGGGACTAATTTATAAGTTGACTTATAGAATGGATATATTGCTAGAAAATGCTACAATAAAGGCCTGAAATCTAACCCTAGTTTTTAACCCCCTCTCTCTTGGTCTCGGTCTCTTTGTGCATTAAAATTAGGATAACTCTTGGGATACATAATAATCTCATAAAAATAAGATTACATAAACCATAACATGCCTATCTCTCCCCTGGTGGAGTCCAACTGAACTCACAGTGTTAGTGGACTCACCAAGAGAGAGATAGACACATTGTGGTTTATGTATCTTATTTTTGTGAGATTCTTATGTGTGTCAAGAGTTATCCTTAAAATTAAGATTAACATGTGCTTAAACACTGACCTCTTATTGGTTTGTGATACCACGCTAGTAAATTTTTTTTTCATTTTTTCCCTTTCTAGTACTATAATTACTTGCCGTGGATTATTATAAAAGAGTATAATCTTATTTTCCATAAAATGAAATGCTATGAAGTGGTAAACTTTTGTACTAGATTCATGTTTCTAAACATTTAAATTTGTGTAATCACAAAACAACAATAACATTTTGCAGTTAATTAGCTTGCTAGATGCAAATGTTTTAACTTCCTCCGTGTAGAGAATGTAAATTTGCTTCCCCTCTCTTCTTCTTATTTTTTTTATTTTGCCATATCCTTTTAAGAAAAATGCTTGAAATATCTTTTCATATTGCTTTTCAGGACTTGCCAAGGGCCTAATACAAGTGTCTTTTCTGATGCATTTTGTTTGGACTTTTGTCCCTTCAGTGAAATTGATTCCAGCTGAGAAAAAAAAATAAAAAAAATAAGTTTAACCAGAAAATTAAAAGAAAAGGGAAAAAAATGGTAATGAGTAGTAACCCTTTTTCGTTTTAGCTAATGAATGTAACCTTTGAAAAAGTTTATATACTTTGTTTATTACACTTTCTGCAACTTTCATTTCTCAGCTTTCAACTTTCTATCTTCTGTTTCCTTCGAGGGAAAAAAAAATTTGCTTCTAGGATAGTGGTGGGGGCGGCAATGGATCAGACCACGGCATATGACTTGCAAATAGATAGTAATATTATTGCTTTTAAACTTATAATCCAAATTTGAATTTTAAGTCGATTTGAAAAAAATAAGGGAAAAATACACTAACAATTAACATCACCTCAATTATGTACGGCTCTTTTTCAAATACCTCCTAAACTTTAAAATACAATAAATTGACCCTCTCTATACTATTATATACATTTTTTTTCGGTAACACTTTCAGTTAGGATGTCGTTCAAATTAAAACCAACACTTTTGTATCGTGGGACCAATACATGATATAAAAGTGTTAACGCCATGACATTTAATTTTGCCCCTCCTTTTGAGCCGTTAAAAATCTTAGAACATAAATGCTTAAAATTTTGTGTATAACAACAAATGATAATTTTATCTTAAAATCTTCAATGGCTCAAAGAAGGGATAAGAAATGTCATGTTGTTAGTATTTTTGTATCATGTGTTGGTCGCAAGATTTTTTGTATATATATATATATATATAATTAGTTTTTTGGACAGCATCTTAATAGGAGGGTGTTAGTGAAAAAAGAGATGTAGAAGTTAAGGGGATTATTTATTTATTTATTCATTATTATTATTATTATTATTATTATTATTATTGGTTTAGGGGTATTTGGAAAAGAGTCAGTATTGAAGAGATGTTAGTGTAATTTACCCAAAATAAATACTAATGAAATGTAGGTAGCCCCACTAATATTGGATGTGACCCCAATAACGCAAATTTAAAAGTCATAAAATTGTTAATAGATATTTTACTTTAAGATCAATTTTTATGAGTCCAATTTAAATTTATAAAAAAAAAATGCCTAAATTACCATTTGACATTGGATATTTCTGATTATGTGTGTCCAAGGGATGCCAATTGGTAGCACTGTATTAAGGTGGACATAACAGTGTGCCAATTAATCTTGCTCCCAACTCCAGTGAAAACATAAGATTTAATTATATTTTACTTCCTCCACAAAAAAATTTTAGTCTACTTAAGCCTAAACAAATTTTGTACTGAAAGCTGTTAGTGAAAGAAAGTAAGAGAAGAGTGGGAGGCAGGGGTTGACATAATTAGCGTATAGCAATAATTAGTAATTCGAAGCTCTAAATAGGTTTTATATAGAAATTGGAGAGGGTTCTTCCAATGATGGACATTGAATCCTGGAACAGTGTGTGTCACGTGAGAGAGAGAGAGGATAATAATATGATTGAGAGAGAGAGAGAGAGAGAGAGAGAGAGAGAGGGGATAATAATAGGATTGTATTGTTGTTTGGTTAAAGGGGAAAAGGGATTTAAGAGAGAGGTGGTGGGGGAAGGCATTGTGTTGAGTTTCAACTTTCAAGACATGAATCATGAAGGGTATGACCATTGGTTATGATTGTGATGTGCTAGTGACTCTCTTTCCACCATTGCTGCCATGTGACTCTCTCTTTCTCTTTTGGGGTACACTTTTGGGTTTCAAGTATCATATTTAGGTGGTATTCTCTAAATTTAAATTAATAAAAATTGATAAGATAGGAGTCACACTCAAAAAGTGAGACTCCTACATGTAAGGAGTGTGAGTCCATTCAAAATATCCATACTCATTGTACCTTCAAAGGTATTCAAAAACTTCTCAAAGTTTTGAGTACTCTAATGATACCATATGGTATATGATATTCCTATGTGACACATAAATTTTTGAGTACGAAGGTACATGACATACCTATATACGTGGTATTATCCAATTAATAAGAATGAATATTTGTAAGGAATGTGGATTCCACCCAAAATACCACCCTCATTGATTGTATATTTAGTACAATAATACATAATTACGGGCCAGACCACATTACACTCCTTATAAAAGGGGTGGATGTCAACCCTCTCAAAATAGAATCACATTTCTCATAACAACAGAGTCACATTTTTATAACAGAGCCACCTTTCTCGTAACCAATTTTAATATTTTTTTAATAATTTTGGTAATGTGGTTAAACCTGAGCCACATGTTGTGGGGACCGTGGGGTTGACATCCACCCCTTCTTGAGGGGTGCATGTTAAATTTTTCCCATAATTACATAAATAGTACAATATATAAACACAGTAAAATGTATACGTCTAATCAAGGTTATATGTATACAGAGCCCTTCTTATGAGGGATCCCTCATTTTATTAAAATGAAGACTTTAATCCTGGTCGTTGGAGATCATTTAATCAATGCAGTAAGAGTGAAATTCACTGTGCAATAAATGATCTCCAACGGCCAGATTAGAAGTCCTCATTTTAATAAAATGAGGGATCCCTCATAAGAAGCTTTCCCTATATATATATATATATATATATAACCACATGGATGTCAACATTACATTTAGCTAGTTGTAACTTGTATATGAATACATATATATGATGTAGTAAAAGGTGCAGTACAAAATAGCTTTGTAAATTTAGTAGCACTTTAGCTTTGTAAATTTAGTAGCACTTTCATCTCCCAAACAGAAAAAGAACGAACATGTCCAAGTCAACTACGAGTTAGAAAGAGTAACTGGTAATGCAATGCTTATCAAATTCTGTATCTCAAATTATTTTCAAATGTGATAGGGATAGGACGTACCAAATATTTTGGTAGAAATATTCTGAACTTGGATTTATGGAGATCTAACAGTTGTGTGGTTGCACTTTAATTATGTTTCATATATAATGAGCAGGGCCGGCCCTGAGGGGAAGCGACACACGCGGTCGCGTAGGGCCCCCCTTTAGGCAGGGCCCACTTTAAAAAATGGGTAATGCTATATACACAATTAAATGTACAATTAAATGCACAACCCTGCTTAAAAATGTTGGACTTTATGCTGAAAAGTCTGCACACCCTTTTGTGTGTACAGGCTTTTTAGCACAAAGTCTAACATTTTAAAACAGGGTTGTGTAATTAGTTGTGCATTTGGTTCTGTGTGTAGCAATATTGCTAAAAAATACTAGCCCAAATTAGTCATAACATTACTTTTGAGAGCCCAATTTCAAAGTTAAAAACCGGCCCTAATATAACTTAAAAATTTTTCAAACTCAACTTAAAAAATAGGCCCATTATTCCTAAGGCCAAGGCTGATCCCCCAATTAGTAAGACACAAAAATTAAGGGAAAAAAAACCCTACATCTTCAAAATCGGGAAAAGTAAGTCAGTGTGGATAAAAAAAAGAAAAAAGAAAAGTGAGTTGGTGCTTCCTCACTTCGTCTTCATCTTGTGGTCAATTGCCGGTCACCAAAAGTCCACCTGTCCAGTTTCCACGCAACCCTCAAGGTTTGTGTATATATATATTATATATATATATATATATATATATTTTCCGTTTTATATTTTAGACTTTTAGACTTTATTTATTATTATTTTTTTTTGTGGGTTAAATTTGATGATTAGGATTGTATTGCAACTATTGGTTTATAATTTTGTATATTTTCTCCAATTTTATTGGTTTGGAACAGATTCAATTTGGTATTTGCAAAGATTAAAAATTTTAATTTGGAGAGTGGGCAATGGGAATTGTGAAAATTAGGTGATATTGTTCAATCTTGGTACTTTATTTAGTAGATTTATGTTCTTGTTGATACCATGCCTCCTAGAAAGTATATGTCTGGACATGAAAAAAGAAAAAAGAAACAAGGAATTGAAAATTTGAATCGATCTCATGTAGGAGCTCTTGAAAAGTTTATTATTAGTAACAGAAATACATCTTTTAATGTAGTTGAAGATTCGGTAAATGATGAAAATGAGCAACCTATAAATCACGAAAATGAGGTTTTGGTGAATGAAGAACCTAATCAACATGATACGAATGATCAGTTGAATGAAAATTTGAACGAGAATGAAGATTTTGTTTAAGAATGTGAATTTGGACCTTTAAACATTTATGATCCCGGAAATTGGAACAAGATTGACCACAATCTTATAGACATATTAGTAGAGAGAGGTCCAATAGGAATCATAGATATCAATTTTTCTAAAGACGAGCATGATAGACATTTCTCTTCTACATTTTATGTCCGAAATTTATTGAATGGAGAGAAGCAAGATAGGAAATGGTTAGTTTACTCAGTTGCTGTGGATAGGGTATTTTGCTTTTGTTGCAAGTTGTTCAAGCAAGATAAAATTACTTCTCACTTGACCAATGAAGGTTTTAAGGATTGGAGCAATCTTAGCAAGAGGCTTAAAAGTCATGAAATCAGTAGAGAGCGTATTACTTGCATGAGTAAGTGGATTGAATTGCAAACGAGATTGAAAATGTGTGAAACCATTGATAAAAGTGTGCAAGAACAAATCAACAAGGAGAAGGATTATTGGAAACAAGTATTAGTGAGGATACTTGCTGTTGTGCAAACTCTTACTAAGAATAATCTAGCATTTCGTGGAGACAATGAGAAGATTAATCAAGAGAACAATGGCAACTTTTTAAGCCTAATTGAAATGATTGCAAAGTTTGATCCAGTGATGCAAGAGCACTTTTGACGTATCAAGGATGAATCAATTCATTACCATTATCTTAGTCATAAAATTCAAAATGAATTGATTCTATTGTTAGCAAATGAGACTAGAAATGAAATTGTTGAAAGAGTCAAAGAAGCAAAATATTTTTCTGTCATACTTGATTGTACTCCAGATATAAACCATGAAGAACAGATGTCTCTTGTGCTCCAATGTGTGGATGTTTCAACAAGTCCAGTAAAAGTAAAAGAGTTCTTTGTACAATATTTGAAGGTGGATGATACATCGGGGTTGGGACTTTTTAATGTACTTAAGGATGTATTGGTTAATCTCGAGCTTGACATTGATGACATAAGAGGGCAAGGATATGACAATGGGTCTAACATGAAAGGGAAACACAAAGGTGTACAAAAAAGACTACTTGAAGTGAATCCTAGAGCATTCTATACACCATGTGGTTGTCATAGTCTTAATCTTACAATTTGTGATATGGCCAACTCTTGTACTAAAGCAGAATCCTTTTTTGAAGTGGTGCAACATATATATTCAATGTTTGCATCTTCTACGAAACGGTGGGATGTTTTGAAACATCATGTTAAGGATCTCACACTCAAACCATTGTCACAAACACGTTGGGAAAGCTGTGTTGAAAGTCTTAAAGCAAAAAGATACCAAGCTCCACAAATAAGAGATGCGTTGATTGACTTGGCAAGTAGTAGGGACGATGCCAAAACAAAGAGTGAAGCTAATTGCTTAGCAACATATGAAATTGAGAATTTTGAGTTCTTGTTTGGCATGATTATTTGGCATAACATGTTGTTTACTGTTAATGCTATTAGTAAAACTCTTCAAGCTGAAAATATGGACATTGATGTTGCTACGAATCAATTAGAAGGACTTATTTCCTTTTTTGAAAGATATAGAGAAACTGGATTTGCAGAGGCCATGATTGAAGCTAAGGAAATTGCGAATACAATGGGAATTGAACCTGTGTTTCGTGAGAAGCGCATCATTCACAGAAAAGGCAGTTTGATGAGAGTATTAGTGAAGCTGTGACACAATCACCCGAAGAATCTTTTAGAGTTAACTATTTCATTTATATAGTGGATCAAGCACTTTCGTCACTCAAAAGTAGATTTGAACAATTTCAAACATGTGCAAAGACTTTTGGGTTTTTATTTGACATGAAGAAGTTGCAAGATATTGATGATGATAGTTTGAAAGCCTGTTGTAGCAACCTTGAATCTTTTTTGAAGCGTGATCACAACTATGATATTGATGGGAGAGATCTATATCCAGAATTGAAAGTGTTGCGAAGTGTTTTACCAAAAGAAATAAAGAAGCCAATCGAAGTGCTTAATCATTTGCAAAAAATGGATGGTTGCTTCCCAAATGCATGGATTGCTTATCGAATATTGTTGACTATTCCGGTTACTGTTGCATCTGTAGAGAGAAGCTTTTCAAAGTTGAAGTTGATCAAGTCTTACCTTCGATCAACCATGTCACAAGATAGATTGAACGGATTGGCTATGTTATCCATTGAAAAGGATATGGTAGAAAATATTGATTATACAAGTGTAATTAGTGATTTTGCAACTAAAAATGCAAAAAGAGTAATATTTAAGTAATCAACAAGGAATATTTAGTAATATTTGTGCTAATATATAGAGGGCCCCCGTTTAGAAGTTCGAGTAGGGCCCTCAAAATCTTAGGGCCGGCCCTGATAATGAGTTGAGGGTTTAAATATATTTGTTCAAAGAGAATGAATCTTTCACCACGTGAGGCATAGGCGCATAGCTTATCAAGTGGCAAAAAACTTGATATTTAAGTCTCCTCCAAGGTATTGATTCGACGTTCAAACATCCCCCTCCAAGTGGCAGACCTAGGAATTTACAAATGAGGGGGCCAATATTGAATGAACATGCATATAGTGGTACACCTATCCCGAGACAATTTTTTTTTTTTTGGGTCTATTGATATATTTTTGGGTAAAATTTTTTGTATATCACATTTTTTCATAATAAAGGTTGATTTAATTGTTGCAATTTTAAAGTTTGACTGATGGTAACAATAGTTGAAATAGGCGAACATATAAAATACGTACACATGTTGAAGTTTTCAAAATTTGGAATGTTTGTCTAAGTATACATGTACATATCAATCTTTTTTTAGAATTTTTTAGAGCCAAAAGTTAAAATTTTTAAAATTACATATAGGTATGAAATATCCAACATAGGTCTGCCTATGTCATAAAAAAAAAATCTTTCCATATATTTATAAAAAAAATTTATTTGGTGGATATAACTATTATCTTGTTTCTTTATTACTAATTTTCCTTATAAAACAAAGAACCCTTAATATGCTCAAAGTGGTTATCTATATCTTTAAATACTTGGACTAATTGAATACATAAAATAACTACTTGGTACATAAAAGAACCCTTAATATGCTCAAAGTGGTTATCTATATCTTTAAATACTTGGTCTAATTGAGTACATAAAATAACTAGTTTTGGGTAAAACTATGAAAATTAAGGACCAAAGTGAAAAATTTTGAGTTTAAAAGGGGCAATTTAAAATTTGAAGGGGCACAAATACACAAAGTATGATATATATATATATATATATATAGGGTGAAAAGATAAATTTAAAAAGTTGAGGGGGCAAGTTATAATTAGATCCGCCAATGGGCTGTGAGCCTGTGGCCTGTGGGACAATGGCAAGAAATTTTGCTTTTGTGAGGGCTGGGCTAGAGCCTAGAGGCCTCAAGTGTAATTGGGCTTCATTTGTTAATTTTTCCAAGAACTAAAATTTTGAACCCAGCTATAGGAATGTAGGATCATTGCATATTATGTCAAACTCCCTAACTTTGAATTTATGCGTACAATAGAACTTAGAAGTACATTTTCCTCACTTGAACAATGACGGGATGATCTCAATATCCATAATAGCATTGTAAAAACTAAAAAGTTCATCATTTTATAGTTCAAAAATGAGTGGTGCTTATGAATTGTGGCCAAGTTAACATTTTAATACAAGAAATTTGAGTCATACTTTGTATTAACGACCGATGAACTAACTACCAACTTAATCTTACTCAAGTCGATCTTATGTTTCTTCTTTCTTGTGATCATAACATCTGATGGTTCAGTTCAAGTTTACTACATAAATATTAAATGAAATTTCACTTAATATTTCAACCTCCATAAATATTAAGTGATCATAGTATCTGCTGGTCGAGTTCAAGTTTACTAAATAAATATTAAGTGCATGACCAGTTCAACCTCCATAAATATTAAGTGAAATTTCACTTAATATTTCATGTACTCTGTGAAATTTCACTTATTATTCATATATGTAAAAACTTGAATTTTTTTTTTACATATATGAATAATTTCAATTAATGAGTGAAATTTCACTTGTTATTCATATATGTAAAATTTGAAATTTCACTTATTATTCATATATGTAAAAATTGAACTTAGGACTTTTTGGGAGGAGCTTTTAAAACTCTAGAATGGAGCTTTTAAAAGCTCAAGGTTGTTTTTTGCCTTCATGATATTTTTTTGAAGAGTAATGTGCTACTTGTACAAAATTATCAAACAACTTAATAATAAATTTCATTAGCGACTTTTAAAAACCGCGTAGGGGCCAAACTAAGCCCTAATCTATACTTAAAGCATTTGCGAACCCTCTCAATTTGCCCATTTTTAAACTAAGAAATCTTACAATAGAGAAAATTTCAACCTCCATTAAGTGAAATTTCACTTAATATTTCATGTACTTAGTGAAATTTCACTTATTATTCACATATGTAAAATTTTGATTTTTTTTTTTTTGCTCAAAACATATCAACAATGGTACTAGTTTTGTAGATCTCGTCGACACGATTCCAACGGTATAAAATTTACAAAAAAATGGAGTTGTAAAACAAAAGTTATGGAGGTTTAAAGTTTAAAAACATTTTTTCAAAATTAGAAATTATACGGTACTATGCTCACACCATGTGAGTGGCTTAGGAGACATTTCCCCAGGTTTAGCGCGCGTGTTGGGGCAGGTTAGCGCGTGTGTTGGTGCTTGGGGAAGAATTTCTTGCGCGTTGTGCGCGCTTGACTTGGATATTTAACAATTCCTTTAAGGATAGTTTGGTCTGATGAAAAGAGTAAAATGGATTTGAAAAGTGATATTTTAATATTGTGGATGTAGGTTAAAAATGGGCCTGGACTTTTGTCCTTAGTGAGTTTGTTGTTAATGGGCTGTCTTTTAATCCAATTATGCCCAACTTTAAAGACCTTAAGCCAAACCTCCCTATTTAAAACTGCTTCAAGATCTCAAGAACAATCCTAGGTTGAAATGAGTTCTCAAAGTTGGCAAACCAAGCATTCACCAATATCAATTTTTTTTTTCTGCCAAGAGAGGCTAATATTATAGAACGCAAACCAAGCATTCACCAATGCCAATTTTTTTTTTTTTTTTTTTTCTGCCAAGAGAGGCTAATATTATAGAACAAAAGGGGGTATTCTTATAAAATGTTATACCAACAATTCCTTCAGAATCACTTTATTTTTCCCTTTTTCTTTTCATTTTCTTATTTTTTTTAAATATATATTTTTTATTTTGTTTGACTAGGCAGAGACTCGAAAACATGGAGAAGAGGAGTACCTACTTGTGCCACACTGCATATCTGTGGCCACAAGTAGCAAGTGTCCACTCTCTGCTAGTTGGGCACCACGAACCGTCCCGATCTTCATGCACAATCTCTCCCCAATAATCGCGGAGTAGAGACTTTTTCAGACAAAAAAAAAAGATTAGAATGCATCTTTAAAGTATGTAGAAAATGACGAGGATAAAGAAATTACAATTGCTAAGAATGGATTCTAATATTCTAGAGATGATGTTCCAAACGCACTCTAACCCACAAAAACAATACTAGTTGTACGAAAAAAGCAACTTTTTTTTTGTACTGAGATCCTACTTTCAAACATAATAAAAAGGGTACAGAAATACGTATTTCGCATGATGAATTTGCATTCTTATTCGGTACGAAATGAACAAATAATTAACTCAAACTTATTTTCTTCAATTTCATCAAACTATTAAACAAAAACAAAAATTGTAAACACTTTCCAGCTGCCTAAATTCTATTAATTCAAAAAATAAATAGCAGAATCCCAATAATCCTAATATATGCAAAACAATGCGAAATCGACATTATGCAAAGTTTTATTTACATGATCAAAACAAAGAAACATGAAGGGGGAAAAAACAACTGGAGAGAAATTAAATTAAACCATAAACTGATCAGAATTTGGAGACGAACCAAAAATACGATTCTCGCAAATGCGATCGCAGATTAGGGTTCTGTCTTGCATACTCGAGCATTTATAGAAGGAGAAAGTCTCAAAATTCGATTTGCCCTACACTGCAGTGCACAACTGGAATCATAATTGTCCAACTATAAAGCGACCAAGAAAGTTCGAATCTATTCCCAGAAAATATTATATATATATATATATATATATATATTCCTCATCCACGGACACACTTCCACCGATCATGAATTTCTCACAACTGGTGTACAAATTGGAGAATAAAGGTGATTGGTTTTTGTAGAACCAAATTCTAATTTTTGCAGGAATATTCATATTCAACGATCAGCAGAGAGGCACAACAAGGACACAGTGGAGATAATTTTGATTGGTATGAATCACAAGTTTGGAGAATTCTAGAAAATTGATTTGACCATTTTTTAAAAAGAACAAAAGAAATCTTAGTCCGTGCTCGAGCACGGTATAAGTGCGAGCACCACAAGATATCCCATGTCAATACTGCGTGCTTAAGCGCCTCACACGTGCTGTGCTAGCCTTCAGCCACTCACACTGTATCATATGAGATCCATTTCGAAAATGTTTATTAAAACTTTAAAACTCCATAACTTTTGATCTACAACTTTATTTTTTTACAAATTTAATACCGTTGGAACCGTTTCGACGAGAGCTTCAAAAGTAGTATCAGTGTTGATATATTTTGAGCAAAAAAAAAAAACTCCTATTTTTGCATGCCATGTTCCAGACGAATCAAATAGAATTTTCACATAATATTCGTATATGGCTTACTGAATTTTCACTTAATATTCACGTATGCCTAGTTTATATGTTTTGAGGGTAAAAAAAAAACGATTGTTCATTTTGTACTTATGGAGAGTTTTAGTGAAATTTCACAAGAATTTTGCATTTGTTTGGGTTGCAAAACTATGTTTTATAATTGTTTGTGGAATTCGATTTTTTGAAACTAAATATGCATTGTTTAATGTGAAAAAAAAGAGTAAAATTTCATTTGGCATACATGAACATTAAGTGAAATTTCACTGAGCTCGTGCATAAACATTAAGTGAAATTTCACTTAAATCGGCATTTGAAGGACTTTTTAACAAACTAAGTATCAAATTGGACCTTAAACTCTAGAGAATTACTTCTAGTAACTTTTGGGATAGTTAGTGAAGTTTTACTTTGCATACAAGAAAACTAAGTGAAATCTCACTAAACGAGTACACGAATGTTACGTTTAACTTCAAGTTTTCAGGAAGAAGGCATGTATGGGTTCGGTGAATTTTCACGTAATATTCATGTATGCCAAATTTATATGTTTTGAGAAAAAAAAAAATAAAAATAAAAAACGACGAATTCCTGCATTTGTTTTGGTTGAAAATTTGTGTTTTAGAATTGATTGTGAAATTTGATTCTTTTAACAAAATATGCATTGCTTAATATGCAAATATATATATATATATATCACTATGCATATATGAATATTTAGTGAAATTTTGCTTAACTCGTACATGAACATTAAGTGAAATTTCACTTAATTTGCCATTTGAGAGATTTTTTAACAAATTAACAATCAAATTGGACTTTGAACTCTAGACAATTACTTCTAGTGAAATTGCACCTAACATATACGAAAAGTAAGTGAAATGTCATTGAACGTGTACACAAATATTAAGTTAAAATTTAAGTTTTTCGGGAACAACTGAACAAGGTATGTAAAATGTTATATATATATATATATATATATTGCTCAAAACATATCAACAATGGTACTAGTTTTGTAGCTCTCGTCAACAAGATTCCAACGGTATAAAATTTGAGAAAAACGGAGTTGCGGATCAAAAGTTATAGAGGTTTAAAGTTTAAAATACATGTTCAAAATGAGGTTTCATATGACACAACGATGTGAGTGGCTGAGGATAGCCTGTGCGCGTGAGGCGCTTGAGGAGGCGTGGGTTGTTCGTGGGAGATGTTATGGTGCGCACACTTATACTGTGCGAGCGCATGCTGTCAACGTTTTGTCCTTTTTGTTAAGTCACTCTCGAATTTGTACTTTAACCTAATAAATATTGTGGTGATGTTCTTTTTGGTAAATCCCCCTTAATTAATTGATACAAAATCTCAACCATAAAAAATGTAGTAATAAAATAATATGCCTATATAAATTAAACAACACTGTTGTAAGTGAAGGTTAAATAGTAGATTGCTAAAATAGTTTTCAACTAAAGTAGCTAGTTATAAACCATTTTACTGTTAGAGATGCACTTATCTCTCTTTATGAGAGTTTTTGTTAAATATATCTTCTTATGGGTGTTTTGTCCCTCTCTTTTGAGGGGTTTTTTTTTGCGTTTGTTTGGTCTGGGTTCTCATCTTAGATTTTCTATCTTTTTTTGCTCTGCAGTCAAATTTGGCTACTCATCTTCCCATATTTAGCCTTGTTTTATTAGATTTGGCATGGTTTCCATCAGATTCAGGATTTTTCTTCAGATATGGTGTTTTGGAGTGGTCTCTTTGCAGTCACGGTGAGTTTTGGGGCAATCTATGTTATTTATTGAGCATTTTGGTGGCTCCTCCCTCAGCCGGCTCTTTCTCGAGCTACACCATAGATGGTATTATCAGAGATTGGAGAGGTTTGCAGTACAAATTTAAAGTTTGTGTTGATCAGTTTTATGTACTTTCCTACATCTATATACTTGTACTAGTTTCATTTTGGGATCTGCTTTTATGAATGAAGTTTGTAGTTCATAAAAAAGAAACAGACAATCTCACAAAAACATTGCACCAGAAAAAATTTATGATACATCTTAGTGGTTTTAAATGTATCATATGTACTGATGGTTTTGGGTGTCAAGATAGTGTAACTTATATCACAAATATGTAACTAGCTCCCAAACTGTGGTAATTTTGAAATTCACTATAGACCTAATCACACATGTTTGGACATCATGAGTTACTCAATCTTTGTGCCAATTTTGAATGTATCATACAATAAAAAATACTAGAATGTATCATAAAAGTCCCTTTGCACGCAAGTTACAAAAATGTACTGAAGTCGCGAACATCGTAATTATAGTGATTTTGTGTCTTTTTATGGGTACAATATTTTGAGACATGACTACAAATTTTTGAGGCTGCACAAAACCATTATGGGTATGACAACTGTCTTGAGTGTAGTTTGGAAACCTATGTGCAATGCTTTGTAATCTGGACATATGCTACGTTTAAACCAATTGATATCATATCCTAAAATTCTCCTGAAAAAGTTTTAAATCACGAGGTTTTTGTGTTGGAAAATTCTAAATGCAATCACAACTTTTCTGTCCATGTCCACATACTGGATTAAAGAACAGTATCAATTATTGTTAGGGGAAAAATGCGGAAATCCCCAATATTAGGAGCAACACTTCCTAACCTTGTCTAGTGTAAATTAAATAGGCACAAATAATAAATTATCCAAGCCACAATGATAATTACCCTTCACCACAATCAAGCACAAATAATATAATAAGAATGCACCCAAGCAAGAAATAATTGACACCAAGATTTATGTGGAAAACCCTCCAATGGGGAGGGAAAAAATCACAGGGCAACTCCGAATAATTCCACTATATCAAAATAAGGATTACAAATGTTCTCTCAAGTTTTTGCCCTAAACTTGAGGTATTCAATCAAATAGAGAGTGAGTACAAGGGTTACCTCTTAGGGTTTACAATACCCAAAGGAATACAAGCAAAGAGTACTTCTTCAAAATTCCCCAATGACTTTGGCAAGCAAACAATCCCTTGAAGACTAAACCTTGCGCCTCCTTCACTCTCTCTCAGCCACCGCAAAATACACAAGAGAATCTCTCTCTGTTCTCTGGAATGTTGCGCAGTCTTTCACTCTATTCTCAGTTTTGCTCCGCAGAGTATATCCAAGGAATCAAACCCTTTTTGATTCAAATGTCATCAATGGGCCTTCTCTATTTGGCCCAACATGGGCCAGCAAAGCTACAACAAAAGACTTGATAAATAAAGTCAAAAGTAAGCCCACTTGACTAAAAAAAACTATGTCCAAAAATTATTTTAGTCTCATGTGTATTGACCCTACACATGGTACCCAACAAATCTCCCTCTCTATACACATGAGAAGAGGGAACACCCAAACTCGACTTCTCACTTGGAGTCCATTCCGGCTAGAGCTTTACAAAGCTCAAGCTTCTCTCTTATCATGACCTTAGTCATCATATCAGACGGATTCTTGTCTGTATGAATTTTCTTCAACTTCATTTCTTGCTTTTCCATTACCTCACGTATCCAATGGTAATGAACGTCAATGTGTTTTGTACGGGAATGGTATGTGGAGTTCTTGCTCAAGTCCATAGCACTCTGACTATCACAATGAACCAAATACTCATCTTGCTTCAAATCCAACTCTTGGAGAAACCGTTTCATCCATAACATCTCTTTACCTGCTTCAGTAGCAGCAATATACTCAGCTTCAGTGGTAGACAAGGCAACACATTTTTGCAACTTGGACTGCCACGAGACAGCTCCCCCTGCAAAAGTAAACAAGAAACCCGAAATAGACTTTCGCTCATCAATGTCCCCTGCCATATCTGAATCTGTAAACCCTTCCAAGACTGGTTTTGAACCCCCAAAACATAAACACAAACTCGAAGTACCCTTCAAGTAACGAAGAATCTACTTGACTGCTTCCCAATGCTCTCTTCCAGGATTGGAAAGAAATCTGCTCACAACACCAACTGCATGAGCAATATCTGGCCGTGTACAAACCATCGCATACATAAGACTCCCTACTGCCGAGGAGTAAGGAACAACTGCCATTTCTTCTCTTCCTTCTCTGGTAGAGGGACACAAGCTTTTACTTAGCTTAAAGTGACTCGCAAGAGGAGTGCTATATGGCTTAGCATCTCTCATGTTGAACTTTTCAAGCATCCGTTCAACGTATTTCTCCTGTGACAACCATATTTTCTTGGCTTTCCTATCACGAACAATTTTTATACCCAAAATCTGTCGGGTCAGGCCTAAGTCCTTCATATCAAAGGACTTGAACAACTCTCCTTTAAGCCTGCGAATCATATTGACATCTTGTCCAATAACAAGCATATCATCAACATAAAGTAAAAGGATAATAAAGTTACCATCCGGGAATTTCTGCACATAAACACATTGATCTGCAGCGGTTCTATTGAACCCATGACCCACCATGAATGAATCGAATTTCCTGTACCACTGTCTCGGAGCTTGCTTAAGGCCATAGAGACTCTTCTTCAACTTGCAAACCAAGTGCTCTTTCCCCTTAACTTCAAATCCCACTGGTTGTACCATGTAAATCTCTTCCTCCAAATCACCATGAAGGAAGGCAGTCTTCATATCTAGCTGTTCAAGCTCAAGATCCATGTTAGCTACCAAACCCAAAGCAACTCGAATAGAACTCATCTTCACCACCGGTGAGAAAATCTCATCAAAATCAATGCCATGCTTCTGCCCGAAGCCCTTGACAACTAAACGAGCCTTGTACTTTAGTAACTTGTCACCATCCTTCTTTAACTTGAACACCGATTTGTTTCTCAATACTTTTCTGTCCTTAGGAAGATCAACCAACTCATAAGTACTGTTCTTATGCAAGGAATTCATCTCGTCTTGCATAGCCTGTACCCAACTGCCTTTATCTCTGTGAGTTTGAACTTCCTGAAAACTCTCTGGCTCCCCCTCATCTGTAAGCAAAATATACTCAGAACTGGAATACCTGACTGAAGGCCTGTGCTCTCTAGTCGATCTCCTGACTTGAGGTACTGCAATCTCTGGTTGAGGGGGCTGCCCCCCCTGCTCAAAACCATATGTATCTAGCACATCCTCATCATCCCCAAATTCTGGAACATCTAGAACTGGCTCATACTGTACTTCTCCCCCATCTGTGGCACCCTGTGATGTGGAAGGAACTGATGTGAGGTCTGGAGCACTACTCGCTCTAGGCTGTGCATGTTTCTCAAAATCTGCCAAAGTCTGATGCTCGTGAAAAATCACATCTCTGCTTCTGATCACCTTTTTATTTTCTGGATCCCACAACCTGTACCCGAACTCTACATCTCCATAACCAACAAAGATACATGGAGTAGCTTTGTATCTCTGCTCGTTAGCAACATGTGCAAATGCCTTGCACCCAAACACTCTCAGATAAGAGTATGAAATATCACCACTGGTCCATACTTTCTCTGGAATCTCAAAATCTAATGGAGCTGAAGAAGACCTATTAATCAAGTAACAAGCTGTGCGAACTGCTTTACCCCAGAATGACTTAGGCAGCTTAGCCATTCGTAACATGCATCTGACTCTCTCTACAATAGTGCGATTCATCCTCTCGGCCACACCATTGTGCTGTGGGGTACGTGGAACTGTCCTCTCATGCCGTATACCGTGATTTGCATAATATGCTTCAAACTCTTTTGAAGTGTACTCTCCCCCGTTATCAGTATGAAGGCACTTCAAAGGTTTTCCTGTCTCTCTTTCCACCATGGCATGGAACCTCTGAAAATACTGAAAAACCTGGTCTTTTGTTTTCAAAAAAATACACCCATACTTTACGTGAAGCATCATCAATAAAAGTAAGAAAATACTTATTTCCGCCCAAAGACTCCACCTCAATGGGACCACAAACATCAGAATAAATCATATCAAGCAACTTGGTTTTTCTCTTACTAGAAGCATGAAAGGAAACTCTATGGTGCTTACCAAATAAGCAATAATCACAAGGGTTAAGAGTTGTACCTTTGGCAAAGGGAATGAGGGACTTCTTTGCCAGAATCTGCAACCCTTTCTCACTCATGTGTGCCAACCTTCTGTGCCACAAATTTGGTGAAGACTCATCCTCAATTGCATTGAGCCCACTTGAACACACCTTCACATGAGCCTTGTACAAAGTACAACAAAGTTCCCCTTTTGCAACAACTAGGGACCCTTTGGTGAGTTTCCACTTTCCGCTTCCAAAATAGTTATCATAACCCATCTTATCTAGTGCAACACCAGAAATCAAATTCAACTGTAAATCAGGAACATACCGAACATCCTTCAATGTCAAAGTATAACCCAGGCTAGTCCGAATACACACGTCACCTATCCCCTCAATCTTGGAATAGCTGGTATTGCCCATCTTCACAGTACCAAAGTCACCGGCTTTGTACGAAATGAAGAACTCTCTCCTAGGAGTAGCATGGTAAGAGGCGGCTGTATCAACAACCCACTCAACATCACTATCTGTAACATGTAGGCACTCCTCATCTCCAAATGAGAGTACCACCACATCCTCAGAAACTGTAGCTGTAGTATTCTTGTCTTCTGACTTCTTCTTAGTATTTCCCTGTTTCTGATCTCTCTTACGAATTCTACAATTTTTACTCGTGTGGCTTTCCTTGTTACAAAACAGCATACAAAACCTCCTCTCGCTTGTGACTTGCCTCTACTTTTCTTGGGCTTACTACGATCTTTAGATCCTTTCCAAGACCCTCTGTTCGGATTCCTACCCCTGTTCTCCGTGACAAGAGCCTGTGTATGATCTGTACCCATACCCTTTCGCCTAGCTTCCTCGTTAAACATGCTGTCTTTAACAATCTCCAAAGTCAGCTTACCATTGGGAGCTGAATTACTAAGAGACACAACCAATGTCTCCCAACTATCAAGCAACAAACTCAATAATAACAAAGCTTGAAATTCATCATCTAAATTCATTTTTATCGTAGCCATTTGATTAACTATACTCTGAAAGTCACTCAAGTGCTCGGCAATGGAATTCCCATCTTTGAATTTCAAATTCACAAGCCTTCGAATCAAGAAAGCTTTGTTCTGCGCGGTCTTCCTCTCATACATAGACTCTAATTTGTTCCATAAACTTTGAGCATTAACTTCTTGGGCAACGTGGTGAAACACGGTGTGATCAACCCACTGTCTAATTTGACCCACTGTCTTTCGATTTGATTTTACCCAATCCGCATCGGACATAGTTGTAGGCTTGGCCGTATCACCCTCAATCGGATCATACAAATCCTTACAATAAAGGATGTCCTCCATTCGCGGTTTCCAAATTGCATAATTTGAAGCCGTGAGCTTAATCATTGAATTTGATGATTCCTCCATTTAATTACACAAGACAATAAATAATAATTAATTTTAGCTCTGATACCACTTTGTTGGGGGAAAAAATGCGGAAATCCCCAATATTAGGAGCAACACTTCCTAACCTTGTCTAGTGTAAATTAAATAGGCACAAATAATAAATTATCCAAGCCACAATGACAATTACCCTTCACCACAATCAAGCACAAATAATATAATAAGAATGCACCCAAGCAAGAAATAAATGACACCAAGATTTATGTGGAAAACCCTCCAATGGGGAGGGGAAAAACCACAGGGCAACTCCGAATAATTCCACTATATCAAAATAAGGAATACAAATGTTCTCTCAAGTTTTTGCCCTAAACTTGAGGTATTCAATCAAATAGAGAGTGAGTACAAGGGTTACCTCTTAGGGTTTACAATACCCAAAGGAATACAAGCAAAGAGTACTTCTTCAAAATTCCCCAATGACTTTGGCAAGCAAACAATCCCTTGAAGACTAAACCTTGCGCCTCCTTCACTCTTTCTCAGCCGTCGCAAAATACACAAGAGAATCTCTCTCTGTTCTCTGGAATGTTGCGCAGTCTTTCATTCTATTCCCAGTTTTGCTGCGTAGAGTATATCCAAGGAATCAAACCCTTTTTGATTCAAATGTCATCAATTGGCCTTCTCTATTTGGCCCAACATGGGCCAACAAAGCTACAACAAAAGACTTGATAAATAAAGTCAAAAGTAAGCCCACTTGACTAAAAAAAACTATGTCCAAAAATTATTTTAGTCTCATGTGTATTGACCCTACACATGGTACCCAACAAATATCTCCTCCTTTTGTGCTTGCAAGTGCAGAGAAAGTTTACGTTACACACAATTTCTCTTTCTTTTTCAAGAGTTGTTACGTGCATGCACCAAAATTTTCTTTTACTCTAACACATGAACAACTAATATAGGTAGGAAGGTAAAAAAAGCCCGGCCAGACGGGCAGCCCAAAAAAATGGGCTTGGGCCCGGCCCTAGGCCCTTACATCCCTGGGTAGGCCCTGGGCCTATCTCTTGAAGCCCGAGCCTGGCCCGAAGCCCTACCCGGTCAAGCCCGACCCGAAGTCCAGCCCGAGGCCCGGCCCGGCCCGATCAAGCCCAGAAGCTTTCCAACAATTCATATAATCAAAATTGCAAATGACAAAATTTATAGTATTGCCAGCTTGCGAGTAAATTGAGTAATGCTATGCTTCCAAAATTTTGTATCTCAAATGATTCCCAAAAATATATGACAATGAGCCTACTTTGATTGGACGATGTTGAAGTAGTCCTACCATTATTGAAGGTGGGCCCATTACCACTTATGTTTGGAAACCATTTAGGAAAAGAAGCATAGTGTTACTCGAATAATTTAAGGATATAATACAATTATACATAGGAGTAATGCCAAATTTAGGGCGTAATCATTTTTATTTCTAATTTCTTTTAATAAAAGATAATGATTTTTGTAGGTAATGTGTATTAGTCTGCCACGTGATAGTTGCATACGTCACCAAAAGGGAAACGTATCTCCAACATCGTCATTACCTATATGTCCACATAGACTACCTACCTACTCACTTAAATCTCCAGGAGGGCCCCATAAATCCACTACCTATAGCATCTCCAAGGGCCAAGCCTATGCTGATGGAAGGTCGTCCCTAGGAAGCTGCAACTCTAATACTTAGGGAGGCCCTCCCTAGGAAGGCTATAACCCCAATACTTGGGGACCCCAAAGGGCCAAGCCCAAGATGATGGAATGCCCTCTGTAGGAAGGGTACATCTCCAACACTTACGACGCCTCAAAGGGTTAAGCCCGTGATGTGAGCCTCTCTCCATAAATCTCCAGGAAGGCCCACTGCTAAGTGCAATTCCAATACTTAGGGCCTTCCACCTCAAAAGGCTAAGCCTATGATGGGAGCCCTAGCCCTAGGGGCCATGGCACTTTAGAGGGCCATACTCGTGGCAATCACAAGAGCCCATAATCAATACACAAACACACATATTCACACTTGGGTCAACCACCCTTAGTCAGGAGCAGTACTGAAGGGTGGCCTGACCCATTGGGATCTCGAGAGCTCTTGGTTAGGTGGCTAGAGTCAAGGGCATCTCCCTAGCTCATGCCTCCCAGGTAAAGCTAGGGTTGGTTTCAAAGAGAGAGAGAGACACGTGACCTTCACGTGCCCTGCAACCAAGCCTCACAAACCAATTAGGGAGTCCCATGGCTGGGCTATTAACTTTCCCATTGCCTTATCACTTCAACCTTGCAGCACATTCTGCAGACCAATAGCATGATCTTGATACACTCCCTCGTTTGAACATCTGCAACCAATAGCAAGCCACCCTTTCATTGACATACCTGCAGCACCTGCTGCCTCAACTGCCACTAACCAATGCCAGCTTTGCTTTACTACATGACCCATCATTAATTGACCATCGCATGGTCAAATCCCATTTAATAGCCCAACCACCACATTTAAGACCCTTACCTACCTTAAGCAGAGGGGCTTCTCCCATAGCTCCAACACCTCACATCAGCAACTCCTTTAGCAAGACCATAAACCCTCACAACCCTGCTATAAATACCAGCCTCATTCAATACAACCGAAAACAACCAGAATCAACCTGAAGCTTGAGCAATTAATCAAGTTATCATACCCTCCTTACTATCATCCAAGCAACTCCTCCTCCACCTTCACTCATACCTTACCTACCACTCCTCCTCCACCTTCACTCACACCTTACCTACCACTCCTCCTCCACCTTCACTCCTTCCATACCTTCCACTCATATCCTCACCTTAGGACACCTACTGCTTCTCTCTTTCTTATTTGGAACTACATTGGCTCTCACTCGAGCCACGTCCTCTATGGGACCCATCTGACTGTACTACTACTTTTCTATTATTTTACTATATTTTACACTCACTAGCCTGCCTACGTGTTATACCTCTCTTTACACCTCATCCACACTAAAAAGAACTCACACATTTTGGCGACCACAGTGGGAGGTATACTCGTAGACATGGTAAGTACGCAACAACAGCAACACTAGCAACAACAACTCCCTAAACAAAGAAGTCCAATGTTTTACCTACTGGGTCTACTACTCACAAGAGTACAAACCCCAGTAGGGAGGAACTTGGCCACTCTCGCACTCATAACTATTAGGAGTCGTTTTTCGATGTATATCTCAATATCCCAAAATGGCTTGAACAAATGGAGGCGTAACAAAAACAGTTCTAGAAACTTAAGAAACAACAATACAACATTATGGAGACTCAAGTTGCCATGGCACGAGGAGTCACATTGCACTCATACCCAATGCCACTTCTAGGATGTACAATTTGCTATGGACCTCTATTGGTCCCCTAACCTCCTATGCAAATCATGGAGGCAATACCCACCAATGGTACCACCCCCTTGACCACGAAAGGGGAGATACAGAGAGCTCCAGGTAACGTCACCCTAGTAGATGAGGAGCTCCCAGATACATCTATCTATACCCATGAAGCTCGAAGCGCTCCCAAAATTAGAGGACGAACAGAAACAATACCAAAGAAGAGGACCCAAAGACAGAGAAAGAGGAAAAAACCTTCTACTGCTAGGGTCATCCCTCCTGCTGGGGCCGTCCTTCCTAAGATCGTCCCTCATGCTAGGGCCATCTCTCCTAGTCCCTCTACTGAGTCATCCCTCCTGTTGGGGTCGTCCCTGCTTCCGTCTATCCTACTGCAAGGGCCGTTCCTCTGGGGTCGTCCCTCCTGCTAGGACCGTCCCTTATAATTCTAGGGTCGTCCCTCCCGAGATCGTCCCTCATGCTAGGGACGTCTCTCCTAGTCCCTCTACTGGGTCGTCACCTCCTGTTGGTGTCCATCCTACTGCTAGGGTCGTCCCTCTCCTGTTAGGGTCGTCCTTTCAACATATTTTATTTTTTTATTTTTCCAAAATTCCCAAACTTCTCTAAACTTTTTTTTAAAAAAAAATAGGGGAGGAAGAAGTTCAAAAAATAAAATAAAAAATAAAAAACTATTTTTTAATTTTTTTTTTATTATTATAATTTTTTTTTTCCAAAAAAAAAAAAAAAAAAAAGGGGGCAGGTCTCCAGGGGGGCACACTCGTGTAACATGCCTATTTCAAGAGGCAGGCCTTCAGGGGGCACGCTTGTCTGATATGCCTATTTCAAGAGGCAGGTCTCCAGAGAGTACGCTCGTGTAACATGCCTATTTCAAGAGGCAGGTCCCCAAGGGGCAGTGCTCCCCCTCCACCTTCGAACCCCCTCCAAGGCTCCACCTCCCTCCTTCGCAAACAAAAAAAAAGGGGATCGAGGTAATGCTCCCCCTCCACCTTCAGACCCCCACCTTCCAAGGCTCCACCTCCCTACTTCGCAAAAAAAAAAAAAAAAAAAGGTAGCACCCCCCCTCCACCTTCGGACCCCCCTTCCAAGGCTCCACCTCCTTCCTTTGCAAAAAAAAGGGGCAGTGCTTCCCCTCCACCATCAGACCCCCCCCTTTCAAAACTCCACCTCCCTCCTCTGCAAAAAAAAAAAAAAAAAAGGGGGGGGGGGGGGGGGGGGATCACCCCACCTCCACCTTCGGACCCTCCCCCCTCCCCCTTCCAAGGCTCTACCTCCATCCTCCAAAAAAAAAAATAATAAAAAAAGGGCATCACCCTACCTCCACCTTCGGACCTCCCCCCTTCCCCTTCCAAGGCTCCACCTCCATCCTCCAAAAAAAAAAAGGGGACATCACCCCACCTCCACCTTCAGACTCCCCCTTCCAAGGCTCCACCTCTATCCTCCACAAAAAAAAAGGAGCATCACCCTACCTCCACCTTCGGACCTCCCCCTTCCAAGGCTCCACCTCCATCCTCCAAAAAAAAAAAAGGCGGCATCACCCCACCTCCACCTTCGGACCCTCCCCCCTCCCACTTCCAAGGCTCCACCTCTATCCTCCACAAAAAAAAAGGGCATCACCCCACCTCCACCTTCGGACCTCCCCCCTCCCCCTTCCAAGGCTCCACCTCCATCCTCCCAAAAAAAAAAAAAGGCCCATCACCCCACCTCCACCTTCGTACCCCCTCTTCCAAGGCTCCACCTCCATCCTCCAAAAAAAAAGGGGGCATCACCCCACCTCCACCTTCGGACCCTCCACCCTCCCCCTTCCAAGGCTCCACCTCCATCTTCCAAAAAAAAAAAAAAAAGTGGGGGCATCACCCCACCTCCAAATTCGGACCTCCCCCCTCTCCCTTCCAAGGCTCCACCTCCATCCTCCACAAAAAAAAAAAAAAAAAAAAAGTTGGGGCATCCGCCCACCTCCACCTTCGGACCTTCCCCCCTCCCCCTTCCAAGGCTCCACCTCCATCCTCCACAAAAAAAAAAAAAAAAAAAAAGAAAAAGAGAAGAAGAAGGGCCATCACCCCACCTCCACCTTCGAACCCCCACCTCCCTCCTTTGCAAAAAAAAAAAAAAAGGGGCATCACCCCACCTCCACCTTCGGACCCTCCCCCCTTCCACCTTGGGACCCCCCTCCCCCCCCAAGACTCCAACTCCCCTCCCCCCCATTGTCACCATACTAAGGGGGTCACTTTCTCCAAGATGTCACCACACCAAAGTTTCACTCTCCCCAAGTGTGTCACCTCCTACTCAAGGGTGTGTTGTCACACCAAGGGTATCACCTCCTCCTCAAGTTAGATTGCTCAATTTTGTATATTTTTGACATACAACCGCAGCACTTTCAGAAATTATGGAGACATTCCTAGAATCTTCTCAAATCACAAAAACACCCCATGTATTTCAAAAATTACAAAAGGCCTTAATTTTTTTTTGAAATTTACAAATTAGCCCCAAATTTTTTTTTGAAACTACAAAATGGTCCCAAACTATTTCAATAAAATTTTCTGGAAGTTGTAGAATCTTTTTTTTTTTTTGGCGTTTGCAGAGCCATAGCTCTCGTCGTCTACTGCTACACCCTTGGCCCATGGGGCACATCTCTATTAGCGGGCGGGCTCTCTTGACTAGAGGAATACATTCTCTTTTGCAAATATTACATCACATGAAAGAACATATTCTCATCAGAAATCATACTTATCCTTCCTCAGAGACATCAACAGCCACCACACACCATCAAGACCTCACAAAATTCTCCATTTTTATCCTCTATTTTTCTTTCCAAAAAAAAAAAAGGGAGGAACAAAGTTCTCCAAAATCTTTTTTTTTTTACCTTCCTCAATTATCTTTCATAAACAAGAGAAGAACAAAGTTTTTCATTTTTACCCTCCTCCATTTTTTTTTAAAAAATAAGAGGGGGGAGGAATAAGTAGGTTCTTCACATCATTTTCTTTAACTTCCTCATACCACAATTTTTGCCTTCAACATTATATTCTTCTTATCATTATAAAAATGGAGGAAAGACTTGCTGCAAAATACAGCTTTATGCCTTCAAATTTAAGTTTTTGCCATCTCCAGTCACACGAACACTCCATTCGATTCACAAAAAGAGCTCCAAGCTCACACCAAATCAAGATGGCACGAGTATCATGCTCTACACCTCCGGGTGGCACGAGCATCGCGCTCTCCCCTTACTAGCCTCACCTGGGTGGCACGAGCAAAATGCCCTCCCCCTTTTGAGAAGGGTGGCATGAGCATCACGCTCTCCATCTCAGGGCGGCACGAGCATCACGCTCTCCCCCTCCCTCACTCGGGTGGCACGGGTAATGCCCTCCATTCATTTGAGGAGCCTCATTAAGGTGGATCACGAGCAACATGCTCTTCCCCTTTTGAGAAGGGTGGCACGAGCATCGCGCTCTCCCCCTACAAGCCTTGCTAGGGCGGCACGGGTAACACCCTCCCCCCCTTTTTTTTAAGCCTCAGGTGGCATGAGTATCAGGCTCTCCACCTCAGGGCGGCACGAGTATCACACTTTTTCCCTGCCCCAATCGAGTGGCATGTGCAACCCCATCCCCCGTTTATACCTCAGGACGGCACCCTTTAAGGTGGCATGAGCATCACGCTCTCCCCATCCACCAATATGACAACTAAACTCACCATTCAAGTCCATAAAATGCTAATCCATACATATAATGCTCCCAAGGGATCCTACACAAGCAACAAACAAAAGGAAAGCAGCAAGGAAAAGGAAATACTATGAGAAAGTCAAGAGCAAACAGGTTATTAGGGGGCCAAAATGGAAAAATCCGACTGTCTGTCTTTGGTGTCCTCTGTAGCTAGTTATTCTTATACTCCTGAATATCGTGCAAAACGTTCAAATGGCGAGCAACACTTCTCTTCCTCAAGGTCACAAACTTAAAAGCTTGATACTTGAGCCCCATATCCTGCAAGAACTATAGACGAAGGGCCGTTATACCCATGTGAAGTGGTACTGTAGCCACGTGAAGTTCAGAGTCTGCAAAATGGAAGCCATTTGTCCATCAACTAGTCACTCAAAGCCTGTGAAGCACGATCAACCATCATCCATCAACCAGCTATCTACCACATGGAGACACAATCGTCGGTTACAAACACAAATGACTTTTAAAGTTATGCCCGCCTGCCATGTGCTACGCACCCGTCATGCGGACATGGGGGCTAATGTAGATAATGTGTATTAGTCCGCTACGTGGTAGTTGCATACGTCACGAAAAGGGAAACGTATCTCCAATATCGTCATTACTTATATGTCCACACAGACTACCTACCTACTCACTTAAATCTCCAGGAGGGCCCCACAAATCCACTACCTATAGCATTTCCAAGGCCCAAGCCTATGCTGATGGAAGGTCGTCCCTAGGAAGCTACAACTCTAATACTTAGGGAGGCCCTCCCTAGGAAGGCTACAACCCCAATACTTGGGGACCCCAAAGGGCCAAGCCCAAGATGATGGAATGCATTCTGTAGGAAGGGTGCATCTCCAACACTTACGACGCCTCAAAGGGCTAAGCCCGTGATGTGAGCCTCTCTCCATAAATCTCCAAGAAGGCCCACTGCTAAGTGCAATTTCAATACTTAGGGCCCTCCACCTCAAAAGGCTAAGCCAATGATGGGAGCCCTAGCCCTAGGGGCCATGGCACTTTAGAGGGCCATACTCGTGGCAATCACAAGAGTCCATAATCAATACACAAATACACATATTCACACTTGAGTCAACCACCCTTAGTCAGGAGCAGTAATGAAGAGTGGCCTGGCCCATTGGGATCTTGAGAGCTCTTGGTTAGGTGGCTAGAGTCAAGGGCATCTCCCTAGCTCATGTCTCCCAGGCAAATCTAGGGTTGGTTTCAAAGAGAGAGAGAGAGATACGTGACCTTCACGTGCCCTGCAACCAAGCCTCACAAACCAATTAGGGAGTCCCATGGCTGGGCCATTAACTTTCCCATTGCCTTATCACTTCAACCTTGTAGCACATTCTGCAGACCAATAGCATGATCTTGATACACTCACTCGTTTGAACCTCTGCAACCAATAGCAAGCCACCATTTCATTGGCATTCCTGCAGCACCTGATGCCTCACCTGCCACTAACCAATGCCAGCTTTGCTTTACTACATGACCCGTCATTGCTTGACCATCGCATGGTCAAATCCCATTTAATACCCCAACCACCACATTTAAGACCCTTACCTACCTTAAGCAGAGGGGCTTCTCCCATAGCTCCAACACGTCACATCAGCAACTCCTCTAGCAAGACCATAAACCCTCACAACCCTGCTATAAATACCAGCCTCATTCAATACAACCAAAAACAACCAGAATTAACCTGAAGCTTGAGCAATTAATCAAGTTATCATACCATCCTTACTATCATCCAAGCAATTCCTCCTCCACCTTCACTCATACCTTACCTACCACTCCTCCTCCACCTTCACTCACACCTTACCTACCACTCCTCCTCCACCTTCACTCCTTCCATACCTTCCACTCATATCCTTACCTTAGGACACCTACTGCTTCTCTCTCTCTTATTTGGAACTACCTTGGCTCTCACTCGAGCCACGTCCTCTATGGGACCCATCTGACTATACTACTACTTTTATATTATTTTACTATATTTTACACTCACTAGCCTGCCTACGTGTTATACCTCTCTTTACACCTCATCCACACTAAAAGGAACTCACACAATTTTTATTTTATTTATTTAATTAGACTCTAACCCTTTATATCTTCCGTTACTTTGTCACTTGTTTACATATTTATAATGTCTTTATATATCTTATAAGAGTAATAAATAAATAAATAAAAAAAGAAGACAACTTAGGCCCGGCCCTGCACGGCCCGAGGCCTTAAGCCCAACCCTAGGCCCTAAGCCTGCGGGTAGGGCCTAGAGCATGAACCCTCTAGCTCGGCCCGAGCCCGGCCCGACCCGAAAGAGAGAAGGAGCCCGTGGGCCAAAGCCCAAGCCCAATCATTATAGGGCCGGGCCCGATGGGCCATTTTTACATCCCTAGATATAGGCATAAAAGAGCCACCGCCCACCGTTTAGAAAAGGACGCGTTTACCACGAGTAAATATTGGGTATCACTGTGATACGACGTAGGATTGTATCTTCTCTCACAGATTTTAAATTTTTACTGAGTTGGAAGAATTTTTTACGGAGTTGAAGGAGAATTCCCGTAGAAATAGGGGGCCAAATAGATTTATACAAACTCTCTATTGACTTATAATACCATATAAGATTTTACACCAGTTGTAATGAATATTTTTCCATTTACCACAAGCTGGCATCCATGACATCATTGACATCATTGACATGTTAGTTTGAAACCAAATTGGAGAAGTTCGGTCTCAGAGCTAAAGGCCCAACAAGCCTTAAGCCAAGCCTAGAAAGTAAGTAGTGTTGAGTTGACTTTTTATTTTTTGCTAACATGTTGAGTTGACTAAACACGATTTCAGTCCATCGCAGACCAAGTTTAGAGCTACTATTGACCCATACAGCAAGACTGAAGTCCATGTGGCAGTAAGTGTGAGAATTTTTGAGAAAACTGTGTTATCATCTTAAATTTTTGGGTGTTATTATTCCATCACATGTTAATTGATACGTGGTCATAGTGGTCAATAATTTATAATAAAATGTTACTTTGGAGGTGTACATAGCTTTCAGGACTCGTCCTTCTTTCAAATATTTTTTATTTTTATTTTTTTACTTCAACTTGGGAAACTTTACATAAACAATGAAGTGCTTGATCCATTTTATACTTTGCATAGAATATGTAGTGACTCAATTAATTCTCACACCTAACTCTCACTTAGAAATACTAAACAATATTATACTATATTAACCAACTACCTACAAACTACATTTTTCTAGAGAACTCTAGAAAACTTCTAAGTGGATTTTCAACACTCCCTCTTAATTTGAAATTTTCCTTTTTCGCATATCATCTTCAATCTTCTTCTCTTTCCACGAGATCTTCTTTCAAAATTTTATGCTCTTCAAAAACTTTTCTTTTATCTTGGTCATTTTTTTTCCCTTTCACTTGGCTCCTTCTCTGTACAATCTCTTGGTTCCATAATAACATGCAAAAACAAATATTAAGCCAACAATTTTTTTCCTTGAGGGGATCTGCTGCCCTTTCTTGCTAAATTTGTTTCTTTTTTCTTCCTTTTTTTTTTTTCATATGCTCGACACTTGGTCTTAGACATTCTCCTTTCATCTATGCTTGACTTGTAGTCATGGCTTTTCCTTCACAATGCTTGACACGTAGTCATAGCTTCTTCTCTCCATCATTGCTCGACTCATGATCTTGGGCTTTTCTTCTCCACCGATTTAAGCACTTTCTAGCTTTTCGGTTTTTCTTCTTGTTTCCTTCAATGCTTAACCCATGTTTAGGCATTCTTTTAAAAAAAAATTCTTGCTCTTTTGGCGAGCCAACTCAATTGCTGCTTTGGTATCTACTGCATTCCCATCTTCTTCCTCGCGTTCTTCCATCTCTTGCACTTCCTCTCCTTCTGATGCTGCTGCTGCTGCTGCTACTTCCATTTTTCTACCAGGGGTAGCCTAATTGGCATATGTTTTTTCACCTTGTCTAATTTTTTTTTGGTAAAAGATGTGTCTCCCAACCAAGTGTAGGGCGCAATCCAAGTACTTTCAACCCTCATCATCTATGTTTGGTGCAAAAACTAAGGGCAATTTTGAAAATATTGAAATTAAAACCAAGTTTAACCCAAGTATCGCGTTATTTGGTTTCCATAATTATGTTGATTTGATAAAGAACCACTACTTAAATTAAAGATAGACTCCCGCGTATATGGAGAACAGCTGCACAAACAAAGAACAATAGACAATTGATTCTTCTTCGAATCAATAAACTAGTTCTTTAGATACTCAAACATCTTAGTGCCTAAATTTTTAAGTTGGATTTACAATTTATTTGTTTATTTCCAGCTTCATTCATATTTTTCTCTCATAAGAATCACTTCAACTACTTTTAACATCTTTTAACAATAGGGGTGTGGTGTTTAGTAGTATAGATGGAGGTGTACTGCGATGTTAATGATAGTTCCAAAAAGAGAAATGTGATGGAAGAAAGAAGAGTGAAACAGAGAAAAATATATGTCCAAGCTAGGCATGAGGAATTTTAGATTTTCCCAAAATTATGATTAAACATATATTTAAGGATGCAGCAAGACTGAAGTCCATGTGGCAGTAAGTGTTAGAATTTTTGAGAAAACTGTGTTACCATGTTAAATTTTTGGGTGTTATGATTCTACCACATGCGCTTGGTGGTCAATATTCACTACAACAAAATAGACCTTTTAAGACAGAAAAAAGTGTTGCAATAGGTCATAAAATGTGTCACTAGTTGTTTTACCAACACTTATTTAAGTGTCATAATAGGTGTTGTCGCTAAGCCTTGTTGAGACACTTACCCAAGTATTGGTAAAACTGTCGGTAAATGTTACTTTGTAATGACAAAAAAAAATTTGTCATTAAAAGTGTCACTAAATGTTACTTTTGAAGTGACATATAATCGTAAGTAATGACAAAACGAAAGTGTCATTAGAATTGTCACTAGAAGCTACTTTTACTAACACACACACACACACACACACACATATATATATATAGGGATTTGCTAAACTTTTAGAGACAAAAAATTTTATTGCTAAAAGCCTACTTTTCGTCGCTAAATAGACTGTTGTATATTGCTAACCTACAACCATCATGTTGTAGGTTAGCAGCCCCCATATATATATATATATATTTATTTATTTGTGTCACTATGAGTGTCACTAGAAATTGCACCAATTTTTTTTCCTAACAGTCTACCAAGTTTTGAACTTAAGACCTCCTTGAATATGTTGCAGTCTTGAATCCGCTTGACCAAGTAGCCAACTTTCAACTACAAGTACGAAAATTATTTATTTGCATATAATCAAATCATGTACTATTAACATATATATAAAGTATTAAACACCAGTAGTAATATATTTTATATTACTAATATATTTACTAATTTTTATATTATATATTACTATAGTTATTATTATCGAATGTATTTATTTAATTAATTAATTAAGTAATTAATTTTTATTAAAATTAATAATATGGAGAACTATTTAAAATAACTACGTATACAAAATAACTATGTATTCAATACAGTACAGAGGCATAATTGTTTTTTGATCATTTAAAGCCACCTTATTTTTATGTCACCAAACACCTAAATAATATATTCTTCCACCGTAACCACCTTTACAATTCATTACCAGAACACCACAACTATTATAATCTATTCTGACAAAAGTAATTTTAAAGCTATTGCAATAGCAAAGCGGAAACTACCCTAAATTGGGCTGTATATTTTCCTTTGTGTTCTCATGCTTAAATAACATTAAAGATTAGAAAAATTAGACAGAATTACCTACGTCGTTTTATTAAGGTAGGATAGAGGACTAACGTTTAAATTTCAAATGTTGTTAATTAACGACATTGGTTTACAAACGCCGCTAATTATCGGTATTTTGTATGAAAACGATGTTAAACATCGGCATTTAACTACCAAGTGCTGGTATTTGCGAGTGCTCTTTAAAATCTTGGTAATGCACAACACTTATTTGTTTAAAATAAATACTGGCAATTGAAGGTATATTTTTAAACGTGGGGATATGCCATTTTTCTTGTTATGTTAATTTTTTTCTTGTTTATTGAGACAATTCTCTCTTTATAAAGAAAAAGTTATTTTGTACTTTCGAATATGCTTATTTTCTTTTGTAGAGACAGAAAATTATGTGTTTTCAAGTAACTTCTAAAGTCATGGTTTTTTTTTTTTTTTTAGACGAATAATTATATGTCCTTACAAGGAATTTCTAAAGACACTTATTTACTTTTTTATAGACCAAAAATCATGTCCTTATACGTAACTTCTAAAGACAATTATTTTCTTTTGTAGAGACAAAAAATTGTGTCCTTACAAGTCACTTTTAAAGACAATTATTTTCTTTTGTAGAGACAGAAAATTATGTGTTGTTACAAGTAACTTCTAAAGACACTTTTATTTTTTGTCTCAAAATAAATGTCTCTATAGGCCATTTTTGTTGTAGTGATTTTATAATCAAATATTGCTTTGGAGGTGTACATAGCTCTAGGGACTTGCCCAGTTGCCCTTCTTCAAATTTATTTATTTTTTATTTTTTTCAACTTGGGAAGCTTTACATAACAATGAAGTGCTTGATCCATTTTATACTTGTGCATATAATATTGTAGTCGCTCAATTAATTCTCTCACCTAACTCTCACTTAGAAATACTAAATAGTATTACACTAAATTAACCAACTACCTACAAACTTTCTAGAGAACTCTAGAAAATTTCAAAGTAGATTTTCAACAATCCCTCTTATTATGAAATTTTCTTTTTTCGCATATCATCTTCAATCTTCGTCTCTTTCCACAAGCTGTTCTTTCAAAATTTTATGCTTTTCAAAAACTTGTCTTTTATCTTGGTCATTTTTCTCCCTTTCACTTGACTCCTTCTCTATACAATCTCTTGGTTCCATAATAACCTACAAAAACAAATATTAAGCCAACAATTTTTTCTCCTTGAGGGATCTGCTGCCCTTTCTTGCTAAATTTGTTTCTTTTTTCTTCTTCTTGTTCTTTTTTTTTTTTTTCCATATGCTTGACACTTGGTCTTAGGCATTCTCTTTTCATCTATGCCCGACTTGTAGTCATGGTTTTTCCTTCACAATGCTTGACACGTGGTCATAGCTTGTTCTCTTTATCATTGCCCGACTCATGGTCTTGGGCTTTTCTTCTCCACCGGTTTAAGCACTTGCTAGCTTTTCAATTTTTCTCCTTTTTCACCTTGTCTAATTTTTTTGGGTAAAAGATGTGTCTCCCACCCAAGTGTAGGGCACAATCCAAGTACTTTCAACCCTCATCATCTGTGTTTGGTGCAAAAACTAAGTGCAACTTTGAAAATATTGAAAATAAAACCAGGTTCAACTCAAGTATCACGTTATTTGGTTTTCATAATTATGTTGATTTGATAAAGAACCACTACTTAAATTAAAGATGGACTCTTGCGTACATAGAAAATAGCTGCGCAAACAAAGAACAATAGACAATTGATTCTTCTTCGAATCACTAAAGTAGTTCTTTAGATACTCAAACAACATCTTAGCGCCTAAATTTTTAACTTTGATTTACAATTCATTTGTTTATTTTCAGCTTCAATCATATTTTTCTCTTATAAGAATCACTTCTACTACTTTAACATCTTTTAACTATAGGGGCATGGTATTTAGTAGTGTAGATGGAGGTGTACTGCTATGTTAACGATAGTTCCAAAAAAGAGAAATGCGATGGAAGAAAGAAGAGGGAAACAGAGAAAAAAATGTCCAAACTAGACATGAGAATTTTTAAATTTTTCCAAAATTATTATTAAACAGATATTTCAGGATACCACTATAATAGTGGATGTTGCCAAAACAACTACTATTTTCTTTCTTTCTTTTTTTTTTTTAAAAAAAAAAAACTGGCTTTAAACGAATTTTTTCAACCACCATCTCCTTTCCTCTTACTTTTTAATCAGCTAAATTGTTTTAGCTAGCCAGTCAAAATCTCAAAATTTTATCTCAAATTGCCCATTTTCCATGACCTTGAGAAAAGAGACAACCCCCTGCTTCACTGTGCATGTTGCATTTAATGAAAGACCATCCCACCCCCAATTTTGCGCCACCTCCTTATTCTCTTTCTCTCTCCTTGGCCGGTCTACTTTTATCCCTTCAGTCTGAGGGTATTTTTGTGAACAAAAAGGGTAAATGGTAGCTTCATTGACACATTGCCTTGAGAGATTTCTTCACTAATTGTCCTAATTGCTTTTCCACGATGTCTTGTCAACAAATTCTACGTGTCTTCTTTTGCAAGCTGCAAAGAGACCATCGCCTTGGCCTGCTCCACTTTACTAGATGACAACGTTTTCTCAAATACTATAAAGGATTTCAACACCAAGACTACTTCTCCTGCAGTCTGACAAGGCTGGCCTTGAGCATATGCAATTAAGCGATCGCATTGGGCTCGAAAGCTAAGGCCTTATTTTGTTCTCTCTTTCACACATGTCATCTCTCATTTTCACTGATTGTGTCTTTATGATTGGGAAAAAATATACAGTAGTCTATTTATATTGACTAATTGACAAGAGGAAATAACTGATAAGATTTGGGACAAAGAAAGAATGTTGTATATTCAGTGGTGTATCCATTACAATGGGGGATGATCCTTTATATAGGACTAAGGAAGACAAAATAAGGAAATGGAAAGTACGATGGTAGTACAGTGCAGTACATACATTGAACCTAGACAGTGCAGTACAAATCTAATGTATCTAGACATATATACATATATTAACATCCCCCCTCAAACTCAAGGTGGTAATATGGAGAGCAACTTGAGTTTGACAACCAAATCCTGAAGACGTCCTGGAGGATGAGCTTTGGTGAAGATATCAGCAGTTTGATCAGCAGAAGAAATAGAGACAAGTTGGACGTTACCATGAGTGAGATGGTGACGTACAAAATGGCAATCGATCTCAATATGTTTCGTGCATTCGTGAAAAACATCATTGTGAGCAATTTGAATAGCACTCTGATTGTCACAATAGATAGTAGTGGCAGTGGAGTGAACAACTCCTAAGTCCTCAAGTAACCAGCGGAGCCAGAGGAGTTCTTGGGTAGCATCAGCTAGGGCGCGATATTCTGCTTCTGTGCTAGAGCGGGCAATGACAGTTTGCTTCTTGCTTCACCAAGAAATAAGAGAGTCACCAAGGAAGAAGCAATAACCTATAGTGGAGCGACGATCAGTGGGATCTCCTGCCCAATCAGTGTCAGAATAGGCACGAAGTTCAAGTAAAGAATGGGCAGAAAAGTGTAGACCATGAAACATAGTTCCTTTGACATATTTGAGAATACGTAGCACATCAGCAAAATGAGACGAGCGGGGAGCAGAAAGGAACTGGCTTATAATATGGACAGCATAGGCTATGTCTGGTCGAGTAACTGTGAGATAGACAAGACTCCCTACCAGTTGTCGATATAGAGTGGGATCATCAAGAGGAGTACCATCCATAGGAGTGAGCTTAGAATTGAGCTCAAGAGGAGTAGGACTGGTTTTATTATCAGTGATGCCTGCACGGGTAAGAAGATCAGAAGAATATTTTGCTTGTGAAAGATAATAACCATCAACGTTGGAAGTGATTTCAAGCCCCAAGAAGTAGTTAAGTTTCCCAAGGTCCTTCATCTCAACATGCTGACTGAGATATGTCTTGAGAGCTGAGATCCCGGTTGAGTCATCCTCCGTAATTATCATATCATCGACATAGAGTAGGAGCAGAGTAGTTCCCTGATCTGTCTTGCGAATAAAGAGAGCAGAATCATAGGAGCTAGAAGTGAACCCAAAGTTCCCAATAATAGTGCTAAATTTGGCAAACCATGCGCGAGGGGCTTGTTTGAGATCGTAGAGAGCCCGACAAAGTTTACAGACCTGATGAGGAGAGTGATGATAACCAGGAGGAGGACGCATGTAAACTTCTTCATTAAGTTCACCATTAAGGAAGGCATTTTTCACATCCATATGAAATAAGTCCCAACGACGAATCGCAGCAACAGCAATAAGGCTACGAACTGAAGTAAGGCGAGCAACATGAGCAAAGGTCTCCTCATAATCAATACCGTACTCTTGTGTAAATCCCTTAGCCACCAGACGGACTTTGTAGCGTTCAATAGACCCATCAGAATGGGTTTTGATTTTGTAAACCCACTTACACCCCATGACATTTTTCCCAGTTGGAAGATCAATAAGATCCCATGTACGATTTTGATCCAATGCCTGTAATTCATCATTAATTATTTTTTGCCAAAGCGGATTAGAGCTAGCCTCACGATAAGACTGAGGCTCATGATGGGATAAAATGGTGGAAAGAACAACAAAATCACGAAGACGAACTGATTGAGTTCTTACCCGGTCACTACGGCGTGGGTGATCATCAGAAGCTAGTGCAGATCCATCAAGCAGAGCAGGCCTCTCAGGAGAGGGTAAGATGGATGACTCAGGTTCAAACTCATTAATTGGAACTTGTACCACAGGGGTTGGAGTTTGTAACTCATGGGAGGGTCAGGTGGATGATTCAATTTGATTATCTGGGAGAGGAGATAGCAGGGATGGAAAGAGTGGTGCAGGAGACAGATTTGTATCAGTAATGTCAGGAAATAGATCAGTGGAAGGATCAGTGAAGAAGATGGGAGTAGTAGTAGGGGAGAGGTGAAACTTAGACATAGACGAGAACATTTTGTGTTCCTAGAAGACAACATGGCGAGATGCACGGAGACGTTTTGAAATAGGATCCCAACACCGATAAGCTTTGTGTTCAATGCCATAACCCAAGAAGCAACATAAGCGAGATCGAGGTTCTAGCTTAGTACGCTCATATGGTTGGAGTAGGACAAAGCAGGCACAACCAAAAGTTTTAAGAGTTTTATATTCAGGTGGGTGACCATAGAGACGTTCATAAGGAGACTGATTTTCTATGGTGGGAGAAGGGACATGATTTATTGTATAGATGGATGTGAGAGCGGCTTCACCCCAAAAACGTTCAGGACACGATGCAGATAAAAGTAGGGCATGAACAGTGTTGAGAATATGTCTGTGATTACGCTCAGCACGCCCATTTTGTTGGGAGGTGCCAGGACATGATCGATGAGGAAGTGTACCATGTTGGCGAAGGAATTGAAGGACTCTAAAATCCTTGTATTCGGCAGCATTATCAGCACGGAACACTTTGATATGGCAAAAAAATTGGGTTTTTTATCATGTTAGCAAAGTTGAAGTATATCTGTGGTAATTCTGACCGACTATGCATAAGATAAATCCAAGTATAACGAGAGTAGTCATCTACAAAGATTACATAGTATCTAGATCCCCCATAGTGATAGTGGGAAAGGGTCCCCAAACATCAGAATGAATTAAGTCAAAAGGTTCAGAAGAAACAGAGACACCTTTATTAAACGGCAACGCTGATTGTTTTGCAATTTGACAAGAAAGACAATCAAAATGTTCATTATCCACTGCCCCTAATTGACCACTAGACACTAAAGTTTGTAGACGACTAATGAGAGCATGACCTAATCGAGCGTGCCAAAGACTGAGAGATGCAGCGGATGTAATGGAAGCTGCCCTTGGACATAAAGTAGTAAGGTGAGATGGGATGTGAAGGCTGATGAGTTCAAAGAGTCGTCCAGTCTTACGGCTTGTCCCAAGAGTCTGTCCCATCTTTGGATCCTGCACATAACAACCAGATGTAGAAAAAGTAATAGTGAGTCCAAGGTCACAAAGCTGACCAACAGAAATGAGATTTAGGGTGAGTTTGGGGATAAAGTAGGCATCGAGAAGCGTGGTATGAGATGTGGAGATTTCTCCTACATGGTCAACAGACATATGGGAACCATCAGCAGTGTGGATGGTTGGTGTGTGAAGGGCAGAATATTTGGTTGAAAAGATGGTAGAATCGGGTGTCATATGATTACAGCAGACAGAATCAAAGAACCAAGATGAGTTACCTGGAGTGACAGACATAGCGGTAGAAGGTGGATTACCAGAATGTGCCAGAACCTTTTTGAGAAGGTCCTCAAGATGAGCAACAGAAAAACTTACAGCAGGAGTTGTAGATGGTGGACCCTCAGCAGTTGTGGCAGCAGATTTATTTGGACCTCTTCGGAGTATGTTACTTGGTTTAGAAGAACCACCTCGGGACATGTTAGTGTGGGAGGATTGGTTTAGATTTCGGAAGCAATCGCTTTGATAGTGACCAGATCTGAGTTTCTTACAGTATTTACAAACACGTGTGGGACAATCCAGGAGAACATGTCCAGGCAATTTACAGTAGTTGCAAGTTTGTCCTGAAGAGGTGGATTGATAATTTTTATGACTAAATGAGGGCCCGTTGTGAACGGCTAAGGCTGCATCGGTATGGGGAGTCTTGCGAGTGGCAAGACGGGTTTCCTCAGAAAGGAGTTCAGAAGCTGCTTGCTCCAGAGTGGGTAGAGGGTTGCGATGGAGAAGAGATGCGCGAACATGTTCAAATTCGTCATTGAGGGCCATTAAGAATAGAACCAGACGTTGTTGGTCCCGATATTAGCAAAAATTTTCAGCATTAGATGAATTGGTCCAGGTAGGCTCTGAGGAAGTGAGTTGGTCCCATATATAGTGGGTTTCAGAGAGGAAAGTGTTGACTGATTGACCAGGTTGCTGTCGCATGCGATGAAGATTTCCAAGGAGCTGATATTGGTGTACAAGATCAGCAGTGGTGTAGCGATTTTCCAAGAAATCCCAGACAAATTTTGCTATAGAGAATCGGCCAAACTGAAGATGGATAGAGCTAGCAGAGGTATTTCGGAACCAGGTAATGATCTGATGATTCTTGCTTTCCCAGTCTTCAAGTCGATCAAGATATTTAGCTTCCGTTTCGTTTGTAATGAGCTTGGGTGCCAAGATGTCACCAGTGACATAACGCCAGAGCTTGCGACCTTTGAGGAAACTAGACATAGCTTGGGGCCAAGGGATGTAGTTGGTTCCATCCAAAATGGTGGAAATAGGATAGGAAAGGTCATTGCGCTCCATAGTGAGTAGAATTGGTTGGTTCGGTGCGGGTCGGGTGGATTTGGGTCGAGGCGAGGCAGGTGGATCGAATTGGGTGAATTCGGTTTGGGGCGGGTGGATCGAGATTGGGTCGGTATGGTTTTAAGAGAATAGGATTAAGAGAAATTGTTTGGGATTGATGATGTTCACTGGTGGGATGAAGAGAATAGGATTAATGATATTGGCTTGTGTGATGATGATTGATGGATTAATCAATGGTAATTGAAGAGGTATATGGCAGTTTGTTGATTGTAGAGGTATATGGTAGATTGGTGATGTGGATTACAAATCGTGGCAGATTAGTAATGGTGGAAGATTGGTGATGTGTATGGTAGAGATCTTGATAACAAGAATAGGATTTATATCTTGTTTGTGGCAGAGGTTACCAAAGAAAAAAAAATCTTATGGCTCTGATGATGACGAGATTAGTGGTTGATGATGACGAGATGATGTAAGCAGTGGTGGTTGATGATGACGAGATGATGTAAGCGGTGGTCTTGCACAATATATTCCTGCAGATTGTGGTCTTGCAGATTGTGATGTCAGCGGTGGTTGATGTGGTATAGTTCGGTGGTTACTAGGGGAATGGCAGATTGTGAGGCGACAGGTTAAGGGTTTACACAGGTCACCAAAATTGATTTGGCTCTGATACCATGATAAGATTTGGGACAAAGAAAGAATGTTGTATATTCAGTGGTGTATCCATTACAATGGGGGATGATCCTTTATATAGGACTAAAGAAGAAAAAAAATAAGGAAATGGAAAATACAATGGTAGTACAGTGCAGTACATACATTGAACCTAGATAGTGCAGTACAAATCTAATGTATCTAGACATATATAGATATATTAACAATAACAAAAAAAAGAAAAGGTTTGAGTTTTGCCTCTTTCTCACTTACATATTTTCGACCTATTTATAAATTTTTGTACACTTAGGCTTCTCTCAAATTATATTTAGGCCACCCCCTGAACACATGTTTAGGTTTCCAAAGGTGTTTAAGATCCAATTTAGTGTCATTAACTATATATATTAATCATTGTATTATACGCATATACAACTTAAAAACAAAGGCCCCTAGAATTATGAAAATTACACTTTTAGTGTAAGAATTTTATGAGTTTTAGAAATAGGCCCCTTAGAATTTTGAAAGACACCATTAAATATTTATGTGTCACCAAATAGACTCATATTATAAGTAGATCTCAAAAAAATCGCTAGTTATGTATAAGTAGACCCTAAAATAATGGTCAATTACATATAAATAGACTCCAAAAAATTCGCAACCTAGGGCCCCCTGACCAAAATTCTGGCTCCGCCCTGAATGTAATTATGTATTTATTGTCATTTTAATGATAAATTATTATGTACTCTTATAAAATTTTTACGCTTATAAAATTTCATATAGAGGGACCCGCCTTTAAAAATTCACATGAAACTTTAAAAATATTTAAGAATCTCCGGATTGACCCTGCCTACAGATCAGCTTAGTTTGGTTCGTCATCGATAGGATAGCTGATTGTCACGATTGTACCGTTCACACAACTGTCCGTCTCGTACCGGTAAGGCCATGTTCGCTCCTGCACTTCTTTTGCTTTTCATTCCAGATTAAATTTTCACCACACAATTATGAGGCGGAAGTTGAGTAGACACATATGGACTTCTTTTCCTGTAGTTTCATTTCTTATTCTTCTTTGTCATTTTTTTTTTTTTTGTGTTTGTTTGTTTGTTTGTTTTTTTTTTTTAATTTTATTTTCCTACTCTATTCTCACTAGTTGGGATTTAGTATGGTAGATACACAGTTGGTCGATTCGGGTCCATCTTTCATACACGAGTTTTGTTAGACAAAACCGAAGAGAAATGGAACATTTACTTATTTATTTAGTTTTATTTTTTTCAATTTGGTTAGCAGAAACAAAAAATAAAATATTTAAAATTAAATGACATTTGTATTTTAAAAGAATACTTAATTTTTAAACCCTTTAAATTAGTAGGCCATTTTTTTTTCTTAGTTCTCACTTCCTATTACTAAACAAGAGGTTATGAGAGGGAAAAAAATATATACTGATGATGCCAGAAATTGGTAAGAGTAAAGTAGAGCAATTTTAGGAAAGAAAGAGAGTGAGAGAGACTATTTTTTGTATGTGGTTCGACCCTGTTAATGAAGGTACCTACGTCCACGTGTGTGTCTGAGCACGTTCACTAGCAGATCACCGGCGGGCCTGGTGAGCCAACAAAGAGGGGTGGCACTACCAGTAATACCGGCTGGGGTATGCGTATGATGGTGAATTTTGTAGAGGTGCGGTGTAGACAGAGAAGTTGGCGGCCCTCCAATGGGGGGTGAGAGGTCTCTTTTATAGATGTAAGAGACCTACTCATACATGGATAAAGAAATATAATCCTGTTGATATAGATTGGCATTAATTATGGGGATTTCTTAATTGGATTAGGAAATAGTGTAAACTTTCCATTAGTCTTCTTGCTTGAGTAGGAAACTGCCCGTAATGCTCGGGATCAATGCCTATGGGCCCGGATGAGCTGTTCCCGCGGCGGGATGTGCATGTGCGATTTTCCCGACCTGCTGGCCGGGTCGTGAATGAACCGCTCGGGACGATGAGTAGACAAGACCGCTCGGGCTGATGCTTCTGAGGAGTTGCGCATGATTTGCCCGGGTCATGGACTAGCTGCTGATTTGAACCCCTCGGTCATAAGATAGAGCCAATTTTGGATGTATTAGCTGCCCCCATTTCCAAGATTGGCTAGATGCTATATCGGGGCAAGTTTGGAAATCAGTTTGATGTTAATTGCCGCTGTCTGAGTGCTTGTGGAAGCTGCCTTGGGGCTTCTGAGCCTGGTGAGTCCTCGGGAACTGGCTGAGAGTTGAGACCCAACCTAGCTCAGGACCTTTAAGTGCTCGGGAACTGACCGGGAGTTGAGATCCGACCTAATTCGGAGTCTTTGAGGGCTCGGGAAGTGACCGAGAGTTGAGACTCGGCCTACTTCGGAGTCTTTTTTGCTTGAGTTAGCTCCCAGGATGGTTATCTTCTGCCCGTAAACCTTCGTCAAGGCTGTGGGTAGAAAGATTTTACCATGTTTGAAAAGCCGACCTAAAGCGTATTGCTCTATGGTCTTTTTTACTGTTAACTCCCCAGGATGGTTGTCTTCCGCCCGGCCAGCCTTCGTCAAGACTGTTGGGAGAAGAACTTGACCATGTTGGTGGAGCCGACCTAAATCACGTTGCTTTAGGGTCCTTTTGCTCCTCTATCGTCGGCCAACCTAAGAGATTTTAGTCACCTCTATCGTCGGTCTGGACCTAAGTGGAGTTAATGCCTCTGAGTACTGTAGGTGCTCGGGTTGTCCAAGATTTTGACTTGGTTATCTGCGAGGCCTGTAGATACCCGGTGTGATTACCTGTTTAGTTCACTGCGCCATCTTGCCCCCCAAGCTTTCGCTAAGACGAGGGTCTTACAGAGGCTATGATCTGTAGGTAACCGACCTGGAACATGGTGGTTGCAGGGTCTTGTGAAGCTTGCCATCATTAGCCACCTAGGGGGTTTACCCTCATCGTCGGTTGGACCTAACCGAAGCCGGTGCCTTGGGCGTGACCCCGAGGTCTTTGGTGCCTGGGTTCGGAGCCCGAGGTCTTTTTAGTGCCTGAGTTCGGAGTTCGAGGTCTTTTGAGTGCCTGGGTTCAGAGCCCGAGGTCTTTGTATGCCTCGGGGTTAGGCCTGAGGACTTTGGAAGAGCCCTCTGTCAATCGGCGGGGCCTCATGTGGTGATCAGGCAAATGCCACTGTAGTCGGGCTCATCTAGACCGATGGAGACAGGAGGTCGGATCAGGATCGTCGGGCTCCTGACTTCTCTGTGCTGGAGGCAAAGTCGGAACTGCTTGATCCTGACCGATGTGAACTGGAGGTCATGTCAGGGCGACCGGACTTAGACCACTGTGAACTGGAGGTCGTGTCGGGGCTGCCGGACTCCGACCGCTGTGAACTGGAAGAACTCTCTGAACTCCCGGGCTGATCTCGCTTTTGCTTGCTTCTGGTAGACTCATTGCTTTCTTGCCCGGGATCTTTGATCTTTAGAAATTCCTCAGTGTCGATGTATTTTCCAACCTTCTCAGAGAGCTCAACCAAAGTTTCTGGTCGGTTTCTGTGGAACGACGCGGCGCACTTGGTGTGTTGAACTCCTGAACAGAAGGCTAGGATGACGATTGTCTCGTTCAAATTACGGATTTGAAGCTTCTGTTGGTTCAATCGGTCGGTGAACTCCTTGAGGGACTCATTATTCCGTTGTCTGACCGTCAGTAGCTGCATGTCTGGCTTTGGCCCCTCATGCATACCGGCGAACTGGTTGATGAATTGCTTGCTGAGTTGTTTGAAACTGCAGACCGATCGGGGCTCCGAGGAGTAGAACCACTGCATGGCCGGGCCTTTCAAAGTGTTGGGGAAGGCTAGGCAGTGTAATTCATCGGAATTGGTGGCTAGGGCCATCTGAACCTTGTAGGTCCGGACGTGGTCGACCGGGCTTCCCGTGCCGTTGTATGAATCTAGCCGAAGCTGCTTAAATTCACGCGGGATAGAGAACCTCGTGATCTGGCTGGAGAATGGTGACTCTGTTTCGGTATTGGTTTGATTCGGAACACGGTTTTGACCGAGCTTTTTGGCCACTCCGTCGATCTGCTTATGTAAATCCTTGATTCGGGCTTCCACTCCTTCCCGACTGGTATATGAGGAACTAGTCGGGTTGGTGGAAGAGGCTTCTTCATGGCGGGGTGCTGTCCTCTTGGATCGGGCTCCGCTATGACCCCGGGTAACTGTTCACCTAGAGACGACTCGGCTCTTGACCGAGTGACCCATAGCTGATTCCCGGGCCATATGCTCCTGCCTTTCCTCTCGGGCAGCACGCCCACTGTTGATGTATCTGGCATCCTCAACACGGGACGAGTTGGCTCGGGCACGTTGTCTGGTCAAGATCAGTTCCCGACCGTACGCAACGTTCCCGGGTCGTTTCCCGGCCACTGGAAGACTGCTTTGCTGGGCTAGCAGGGCTTCGATCTGTTGCTGGATTGGACGTTGGCCCTCCAAGAGTTGTGTGAGGGTCGCGGTGATTTGCTCAGATGTCATGACTGTCGCAGCCGTTGCCGGGGCCGGAGGAACATCCCAGTCGGACTGCTGGTCAGCCTTCTTACTCTTCTTCGGTGGCATGACGATCAATCAAGAGATTTGTTGATGAGAAGACTTGTCGTTTCCCACAGACGGCGCCAAACTGATGATGCCAGAAATTGGTAAGAGTAAAGTAGAGCAATTTTAGGAAAGAGAGAGAGTGAGAAAGACTATTTTTTGTATGTGGTTCGGCCCTGTTAATGAAGGTACCTACGTCCACGTGTCTGTCTGAGCACGTTCACTAGCAGATCACCGGCGGGCCTGGTGAGCCAACAAAGAGGGGCGGCACTACCAGTAATACCGGCCGGGTGTATGCGTATGATGGTGAATTTTGTAGAGGTGCTGTGTAGACTGAGAAGTTGGCGGCCCTCCAATGGGGGGTGAGAGGTCTCTTTTATAGATGTAAGAGACCTACTCATACATGGATAAGGAAATATAATCCTATTGATATAGATTGACATTAATTATGGGGATTTCTTAATTGGATTAGGAAATAGTGTAAACTTTCCATTAGTCTTCTTGTTTGAGTAGGAAACTGCCAGCAATGCTCAGGATCAATGCCTGTGGGCCCGGATGAGCTGTTCCCGCGGCGGGATGTGCATGTGCGGTTTTCCCGACCTGCTGGCCGGGTCGTGAATGAACCGCTCGGGACGATGAGTAGACAAGATCGCTCGGGCTGATACTTCTGAGGAGTTGTGCATGATTTGCCCCGGGCATGGACTAGCTGCTGATTTGAACCGCTCGGTCATAAGATAGAGCCAATTTTATGTGTATTATATAATTTCTCTTCTTTTCTCTTAATCCAACTGGACATTTAGAAAATTGAACCCAAAAAAAAAAAAAAAGGTTACGATACTTAGAGTGCTATGCTTTCTTAATTTTGTGTCCGAGATGCTTCACAAACGTGATAGACTATTCATGAGTCTACTTAATTTTATTTAAAGAGTGTTAAAATTAGGGGTGTAAATCGGTCGGTCGGTCGGTGTTTTTTGATTTTTTTGGTATATAAAAACCGACCAATAGAGGTGTAAAGCGGTCGATCGGTCGATTTTTTAGGGGTTCGATCGGTTTTGCGGTCGGTTTTAACTTGAACATGTATTTAGAAAACCGACCAATCAATTTTCAATTTGGTCGATTTGCGCTCGTTTGCGATCCACGGTTTTTTCTTACACCTCTAGTTAAAATAGCCTCACCATTGTTAAATGAACCTACTACTACTCCACGTGTTTGAGAAGACTAGTCCAATTTCCTCTCCTTAGTGCCCACTTCTCCATTTCCCTTCCACTCCTTTTACTTTCCCTTCCCCTCTCAATCCTTTTCATCCTTTCCCCCCATTTGGGTATAAAAAAAATTTCCTCTCCCGTCCTTTCCATAATTCCATCCAAACAAAACGCCAAAACCTCCCAAAATAAACATTCATTTTCCTGTCCTGCACACAAAAAGCATTTCACAATAAAATTCCTTAGAATAATTCTCCATCGTCAATTAGCTCTCCAATCCATGGCCGTTGACTGGTCGGAACTCCCACCTGAGCTCCTCTTTTCCATCGCCGGAAAGCTCAAAATCCTCATCGACTACATCAGATTCCGATCAGTCTGCGTCAATTTCCGATCCTCAACTCCGGCGACCCCTCTCAACCTCCCCTGTCAACTCCCATGGCTAATGTTCCCCCAAACCCGGACTCATCCAACCCACCGAGGCCCCTTCTTCAGCATCTCCGACAACAAGTTCTACTTCCTCAACCTCCCGGGTGCCTCTCACCGTCGCCGCCGCGTCGGCTCTTCCCACGGATGGCTCGTCATCGTCGGAGAAGAGTCTCCGGCGATGTTCCTCCTCAACCCACTCACCAGATCGAAAGTTCATCTCCCTCCATTATCGTCGTTTCCAAATGTTCTCGGCTTCGATTTTTACAACGTGGGTCGCGAATATACACTCCGGTCACCCGACGGCGGCGATGTGTGTTTTCGTAATTTGAGGGAAATGAGGGACTCTTTTATTAAGAAAGTTGTTCTATCTTCAAGCCCATCCAATGATTATGATTTTGTGGCCCTAGCCATAATTAATCAAACTGGTGATCTTGCTTTTTGCAAAAAAGGTGAGCAATCTTGGAAATTCATTGAAAATGCAAAATCTTATTGTGAGGATGTTATTTATCATGATGGGTTGTTCTATGCTGTGAATAAGTTTGGGGATGTTGCGGTTTGCGATGTTAATAGTCCAACAATTACTGTTTCGTTTATTGATACTTTACGGGTAATTGGTGGTGATATGCAATATTTAGTGTGTTCGGAGAATGAGTTTTTGTTGGTGACTAGGTATGTAGACTCTGTATATGATGATCATTTACTTGATGTTGCGTACAATACGACGCAATTTCAAGTGTATAAGTTGGATTTGAGTGGCCCAAAGTGGGAGAGGGTGACTAGCTTGGGTGATAGAATGTTGTTCTTGGGGGAGAATTCGTCGTTGGCTTTGTTGGCTTCGGATTTTCCGGGATGTAAAGGGAATTGTATATATTACACCGATGACTATTCTGAGTCGAATTATGATGGTGATCATGGAGATCACGATTTGGGCGTTTACTACTTAGAGGACGGTAGAATTGAACAGTTGCCTTGTTATCCGCGCATGTCATATTCTTGGCTTGGCCGACCTCCACCGATTTGGGTTACTCCCAATCCATGTTGATTATGTGAGTACTATTGTATTACTCTATTGCTCCTTTAAAATATGTATATGTATATGTATCTCATGTGTATCTGATTGATTATAGTTAAGTTGTTTTATCTCAATTGTTGCAACTCTTTTTATGTATTCATTTCTAATTCTGTGTGGATGTAAGTTAAGGTACTGTTATTAGTCAATAAATAACACAAGTCCTTATAACGCTTGTTAATGTAGTTATTCTGATCTGAATGGAGTTCTTCAATCATTATTGAGATGGCATTCATGAACCTCATTCATTTTGACAAACTATATTGTGCGGTACTCATTTTGGCCAGGTGGAAGCATTTAGAATCTAGCTACTGTAATAAACATACAATAATAACATAAATCATTGTACAGAAGGTTTTGATCATCAAACAAATAAAACATCATTATGTACACTCTTGTTTCTTTAGATCGCAGAAGGAATTTATTTATTTATTAATTTTTTTTTTTTTTTTTTGTAACATCCTGTATATAAGGGAGGTGTAGGGAATATTGTAGTATATATTACTAGCCCACATTGCTTCTAGGAATAGGACTATAGGAGAACAAGGCTTCTAAGTGTAAACCGCTGAAACTACTCCCAAGGGATTCGAAATTTAAATTGATGTTTTATAAGATTTCGTGAATATCGTTTTGGATTAAAGATATGATTAAATCTTAAATAGATCTTGGTTTTGATAGTTTGTATGTAACTTAAAACATAGTTATCAAAATGGAAGAGTTGATGTAAGATCATAGTTCCTTGGAAGTAGTCAGGTTTGGTATCAAGGGAATAAGATTTTTATTGAATTGGACTAATTTGGTTTGCTTTGTAAAACTAATGATTGAGTAAGGTGTTACCTTATTTTTTTTAAATGTTTGCCCATAATTCACAGAAAAGAATGTCAATACCAGTTTGAAAATTCAGAACTATAGGAATATTCTCTCCTTGATGGCAGTGTTGAGTGGTTTAGACATAAGACTCCATGACTCATCCAAAATTTAAGCGTACATGAAGAATGTCCGTGCGTTCCAGCTTATAGTATATGTATATGTATTGTTTATACGATCACGAAAATCTGGGAACTTCACTCACTACTCACTAGGTCCTTTTTGCTATACAGTTCCCAACTAGAAAAAGGGGTAGTTGTACTTAGTCATGGAAAGGAGTGGACAACTTTGGCATGATATGGATTTGTTTTTGTTTATTCTTTCAGTTTCAGCATATTGACTATAATGGAGGTATGGATGTTGTATATGGTTCCATCTTCCATGGCTTAGCAGCTACAATCATACTATTAAACAAAACCCCCCACCAAAAAAAAAAAAGAGGAAGAAGGAGAAGTTATTTTGGTTTTGAGCGGGTCAAGTCCGGCCGATTGTCCTTCCATGGGAATCTGGGAAATTTTCTTGAGTACAATGCTACTTTCTAGTTGATACATGATTTTACCGAGGACTTTGTATCTATTTGTACGGACAAACAAAATCATTAATTTTGAGACGGAAGGTGGTGAATTTTTTGTGAAGTAGTATCCATATGTTGAACTTAGGGGACCTATGGTTTAGTTAGATTCTTGAAGGCATATATATTGTATTACCTTCTAGAAATTTGTGTCATGAGTGAGGCAGGTTTGATTGAGCGTTGGCAGCTAGCTTAAAATAGCTTAATATAGTTTCAGTCTTTCAGATGAGTTATATGAGTTCCATTATTTTCAGATGAGTTCGTATTATTTTGTTGTGGCTTCCTTTGTTTGGTTACTAGGAAAATCTCATTGAGGAAAATAGGAGCGAAAAAAAAAAACATATTGTGAGAAATAAATTAAAAATTTTGAATTTTGTTAACAATTTCCCCTCTTTTTTCTTTAGTTACAATTATATTTTTAAGATATTTTGTTACTAAAGCATGAAAGAAAATACAATGGACTGAATTTCCTACTTGTTTTCTTTTTTCCTTTTCTTTTCCTTCAATAAATCCACAAACCAAACAAAGCCTTAGGGTGATCTGTTCCTTGTTTAGCCACTTTCTGGACTTACTTTTGACTTTTGTAAACACTTCCAAATGTGGAGCTGTTTCCACAAATATTGCCCTTAAATAACTTAATTATTAAATTAGGGTGTGCTTTAACTTAAAGACATAATAGGGGTAAAACGTTTTTACTAAAAACGCCATTAAAATGGCGTTATTTCAAAAAACGCTACTAATAGGAACAACGTGATTACAAAAGACGCTATTATAGTGGCGTTTTTACAAAAAACGCTATTAATAATTGATTTTTTTTTTCCCATTTTCAAAATAGAAAACGTTTTATAGAAATTCAGAAAAATTAATTTTTGAAAATAGTAGTGGCGGTTTTACAAAACACGCCATTTACCTTTTTTAATTTTTTCAAATTTTTAAAACAAAACGTATATAATTAAAAAAAAAGGAAAAAAAATAAATGTAATAGTAATAACGTCCTTAGAAAGAACGTCATTACCTTTTTTATTTTTTTTATAGTCAACAATGTACGTAGTTACCTTTTCAATTTAAATTTTTCTTTGTTTTATTTTCCACAATCTCACAACTTAACACTACCTTTTATTTAAAAAAGAATAATAACTCACCTGATTCAAAATGGGGTGTTTGATAATCCCTTTAAGTGTTGAAAATGAAAATTTTCAGAACTTATTTTATTTCAGTGCATTTGATAATGTACCACTTAATTGAAAAGGCAGTAAAAAAATCACTGAAAACTTTTAACTGAAAAATTTCTACTGAAAATAATCACTGAATGCAGTCTATTCTAATACTTGAAACACTGTTTTTAGTATTGTAACTTGAATTGCTTAAAATTTTTAATACTTACAATTCAGTACTTAAGTACTGAATTCGGTTTTCAGTGATTTTTTTACTGCCTTTTCAATTAAGTGGTACATTATCAAATGTACTGAAATAAAATAAGTTCTGAAAATTTTCATTTTCAACACTTAAATGGATTATCAAACACCCCATTTTGAATCAGGTGAGTTATTATTCTTTTTTAAATAAAAGGTAGTGTTAAGTTGTGAGATTGTGGAAAATAAAACAAAGAAAAATTTAAATTAAAAAGGTAACTACGTACATGGTTGGCTATAAAAAAATAAAAAAGGTAATAACGTTCTTTCTATGGACGTTATTACTATTACATTTATTTTTTTCCCTTTTTTTTTATTATATACGTTTTGTTTTAAAATTTTGAAAAAATTAAAAAAGGTAAATGGCGTGTTTTGTAAAACCGCCACTACTATTTTCAAAAATTAATTTTTCTGAATTTCTATAAAACGTTTTCTATTTTGAAAATGGGAAAAAAAAAATCAATTATTAATAGCGTTTTTTGTAAAAACGCCACTATAATAGCGTCTTTTGTAATCACGTTGTTCCTATTAGTAGCGTTTTTTAAAATAACGCCATTTTAATGGCGTTTTTAGTAAAAACGTTTTACCCCTATTATGTCTTTAAGTTAAAACACACCCTAGTTTAATAATTAAGTTATTTAGGGGCAATATTTGTGGAAACAGCTCGTATCGTTCAAATATATATATTTGAACGATACATAAGGTTATAAATTTGCTATGTTCTCTTGCATGCTTCATGCGTTACCGCGTGTACTGTGCTTTATGGATGCATAATAAAGAGATTTTGTTGTTTAAAAATGCTAAGCGCCTGCTCTCAGGCTTTCCCTAGTTTTGTGTGGATTTTCCCATGTTTGAGCTTGATTTTCAGCCAACCAACAAGCTTATGGTGAATTTCCAAAATTTTCTTTTGGAAATGTTCTGAACTAAACTAAGCTAAAATTGCACCTCTAGGAAGATTTTATTATTGTCGTCGTTGTATAGTTTGGAGTAAGGGTGTATACGATCTGAGTTTATGTGTGTTTGAGCTTAGCTTGTTTACAGTCAGGCTCTAAAGAGGGCTCCCTCTCTTTATTAAAGAGAGGGCCTCTGTTTTGGCTGTCAGATGTAGTTTTTAAACCCGATATGACGGTCAAAGAGATGCTCTCTCGTTAATAAAGAGAGGGCGCCCTTCTTCGAGAATTTTCGCTAGTTTATATGTATATATATATATACACAATAAAACTATATAATTTCAAAGGCTCGTGATCAAGCATGAATTTGAAGCTCGTTTAACAAACAAGCCAATCTCTAGCATACATGAGCTTGGCGTAGGGGTGTATACGATCCGAGTTTATGTGTGTTTGAGCTTAGCTTGTTTATCAAACAAGCTTGTAATCTAGGTTTAAGTTTAGTTTGTTTACCAAACGAACTGAGCTCATGTATGCTTGAGTTGGCTTGTTTGTTAAACGAGCTTCAAATTCATGCTTGATCACGAGTCTTTGAAATTATATAGTTTTATTTTGTGTATATATATATATATATATACTCCCTCCGTCCCATTTTATGAGTCCATCTTTCTTTTTTGGGATATCCCAAAATTGTTGTCCACCTTCTTAAATTAGTATGCTAATTTTACTTAGATTCCCAAAGTACCCTTCCTTGTAATCAATACCAAAACAAAACAAAAAAATAAAGTGAAATGATTACGGGCAATTGTGGAAAGTAGGAATAGATTCTTTTTGTCCCCTTAAATAGTTGGATTCCCCAAGATGGACACATAAAATGGGACGGAGGGAGTATATACATACAAACTAGCGAAAATTCTCCAGAGAGAACGCCCTCTCTTTATTAACGAGAGGGCATCTGTTTTGACCGTCAGATCGTGTTTAAAAACTGGATCTGACAGCCAAAACATAAGCACTCTCTTTAATAAAGAGAGGAAGCCCTCGTTAGAGCCTGACTGTATAAACTAGTGTGCAAGCCCTTTATTATGCCTATTCATGAGCATACCAAAACTTCATATTTTTTAAATATATATAGGCCAGTATGCAAGTTCTTTATCAAGCCTATTCACGAGCTTTATCCAAACGTGTTGCTCATGTATGTTTGAGCTTAGATTGTTTATTAAACGAGCCTAAAATCAGGTTTGAGTTTGACTTGTTTATTAAACGAGCCGAGACGAGCCTTTGTGAACACGTTCGCCAGGATTTATTGGGACTCGTATACACGGAGAAATGGCGGAGATTGGGAGTATGGGCCAACTCCTCAGCCCATCGATTGAATGGGTTGGCTACTGTTGTACACAAATTGAGTATACCAAATTTTGGGCCGCATTCGGTGGACTAACCCCAAGCCCAATCCAAATTCAGAGCAGACTTGGATAATTTTGAATAAAATTTTGGACGAGCCTTAAATAGAAATCACAAGTCCAAATTGACTTGGAGCCGAGTGTAGGGAAATTTAAATTTGGGAACCATCCTGGGCTAAAAAAATCATTTCGGCTCATATATCAATAGGAGCCCTATCACATATGAAAGATACTTCACATATAAATTCTAATTGGGTCGACTTGGACTGAGTTAGTGAGACTTGGACTGACTCAACAAAATACTGAACCCTAAATAGATCTAAAAGCAAGTCGAGCCCACAATTTGAGTACCACAATTTTCCAATATCACATCCACTTACAACTTAATTGGACATTATTTAGGCTTAGTTTGGCCCCCACGTGGTGCTTCTGCTTTTTTAAAGCCCAATTTCATGTTAATTCATTTGATAACTAGTTTATGAGCTTTGCAAAAATTGAACTTAGGGCTTTTTTAGAGGGAGCTTTTAAAAGCTCTAGAATGGAGCTTTTAAAAGCTCAATGTTGCTTTTTGGTTTCATGATATCTTTTTGAAGAGTAGTGTGTCACTTATATAAAATTATCAAAGAACTTAGTAATAAATTTCATAAGCTCCTTTTAAAAAGCCACATGGGGGCCAAACTAAGCCTTAGTGATCTCAATGTGAGATTATTTATTATCCATGCTTAAATTTGATAGTATTATTCTCATAATTTTTAGGGAGACCAATGTTATATTTTTTGGATCCAAATTCAAATTTCATATCATTATTCTTTCTCTAATTTTCAGCTGAAAAAATCTTCAAGCTTCCACTGGCCTGCCTAAAAGCCATAACAAATCTAGAATACCTAGAGCTTAAATTAGATTGAAGTTGTTTACAACAAAACTAAAACTTCTTGACTTCATATATATATATATATATATATATGTATATATAGATATAGAATAACGTTACGCCCACAACACCAACCACAATATAAACCACAACTATGCTTTAAATGCATGTACCTTATACTTCTAAAAAAAGTGTGGATCCTGTGTGAAAAATTCACATAGCACAAAGTACATGCATTTAAGGCATGTGTTGCGGTTGGTATTGTGTGCGTAGCATTATTGATATATACACTTGGCTCATATAGTTGAATTGAACTTCAAAGCGACTGAAGACATTTTCTTCTCTTTCCAATCCAGATTAAAAATAGTAGTACTCTCTGAGAGGGTTTTTTTTTTTTTTTTGGTTGAGATGAAGAGGACAAATCTCTCATTATATCCTCCACAACTATGGGATCCCCGTCATTATTTCATCCAGTTTACCTAACACACGCAGTAGTTAAGTCAGGGAGGGAGTGAGTGATAGGGTTCGAAAGCTCTGGGTACAGTTTATTCAGCTACTTGAGTTTCGTTCTTTCAGCCCACTCACACGACCATTGGGGGTTTCGAATCCCTTGACTTCCCTCTAGGAGGCTAAACACTCTGATCAACTCGGCTAGTCGAACTGGTTTTGTGTGAATGTAGATGAGTGAATACATGTAGGGGAAAAAAAATGCAGTAAAGATAAAAAGCAAAGTAATTCACTATCTTTCACAAAAACCCAGCAAAATTGTACTGTACAATATTAACAGTTTTCCTGAAAACCTACAGCAACCCAATTCAAGATGGAAACCTTCAGCTGAAACAACAATCAAACTTGGTTTTTAAGCAATACACCTCATGGAGTATGTAGAAACGGAGGGGTCCACCATGGGCGGCGCACAATAGACTCTGGGATGATCACTCTCCAACCCATAGTCCATCATCGGACGGTGCTCCAGCTCCTCATCATGATCATAAACAAAATTAGGTACCTCAATCTCTCTCCTCCTCACATGGTCACACAAGAACTCCAACCTGTTCACGTACCTCACCTTCCAGTACAACCTGCAAAAGAAAGAAAATCCAAAAGGGACTTTGGATGATTATAGTGATATTGATAGCCCCATGCCATCCTCCCAAGTAGTACTCCCCGAGCAAACATAGGCAAGTACGGAAGGAAAAAAAGAAGAAAAGCCCAAAAGGGTAATAGACTCTTTTAGCTTTTTGTGTCTCCTTGTGTTACTTTGTGCTATGTGCTCAGTATTTTTTTTTGGACAATCTTCACATTAAATTTTATATTTAATAATATTGGTCTTTGATTTTAGTAGGTTTTACATGAAACCTACACGAATTAAGGGTAAGATGCTTTAAGTGTGGAATTTGATGTGAAATTTAGTGTGGGTGTAACATTTTTGTTTAACTTTGTCTAAGAGCAACTCTAACTATGTTATGCATCTTTTTATGCAAAATGCATAAAAATCACTCAAAAATTATTTTTGCAGCATGAATTTTGCATAACCACTCCAATCATGGTATGCATTATAGTTATCTATCAATATTTTATAATTTTTCATCACTATTTGGAGCATTGGTAGCCGTTTGAATATTTTTATTTTATTTTTTTTATTTTTTTATGGAATGTTGATGGCCATTGGATTTACATAGGGCTTTTGCATCATTATGCAAATTTAATAATTTTGATGTCACTTGTAAATATGCATAAGCATTTTGCATAATGGTTGGAGTACCATTTTTTTTACCACATTATGCATATCTCACCAAAATATGCATATACATAATGTGGTTGGAGATACTCTAAGATGGCTATTTTGACGGGTAGAAACCATAGAATCTGGTTTTGTTTTGTTTTGTTTAATTTTTTATTTCCCAGATTCATTTTCTTTGTCTCCTAGCATGTTTTCGATCTCATTGGATTATTATGGGAATGCTCCTTCTACTTTTGTACATGATTTTTCTTTTACTGATTAACTAGTTTCAGGGGAAAAAAAATAATAAAAAGAAAATCCAACACTGGGACTTCACTAACGTGCGCCTACACTTCCAAAACAATTCCAACGGCCCACTAGAGCTAGTGCATAACGCGCACAATCGATTGGAGAGTGATTGAGCAACTCCAACACAGCAAAGGGTAGTCAATCCAATAATCAAAACACAATTTTGCTTACTTGAACATGTTTTTAACGACGCAATTACCAATTTGATGCTCTAAGGCGTAATTTAAAGCGATATATATAAAAAAATATATTATATTCTACGTGAATGTTAGATGGCTACTATGCTCCCCTTTCATTATTGTAAGTTCCACCAAGGACCTATAGAAAGCTCAAATTGCATTGGAGGTCACACAGACACGACGATTACATAAAATAAATTCTCGTAATTTGGTGTATGTGATGTGATTTATGTGAAAGGTAGGGATGGTAATGGGGCGGGTTTTTCGGGTTCCCCGTCTGGCCCCGCCCTGCCCCTAATAGGTAGGATATGAGGGGGGCTTAATAGGGTTAGGAGTGGGTATGGGGGAGGTTTTCAAAACCCGAGTCGGGTTCGGGTCGGGGTCGGGGTAGGGTCAAAAAACCCGAACCCGTCCCGAATATACTTGTATTTATATTTTTACCTCTCAATAGTTGTCACACCCCAACCCGCCCCCGCGAGGTAGGACACGTGTAACAAAGACAACAAAGACCAAACAATCAATTTTAACGTTCCAAAGATGAACATTTTGATTGAAATATCAGGGGTAAAATATCTTTTTTTTTTATCAAACAAATTAATAAAAATGAATAAAATAAAGTTTTAAAACCATCAAATGGTACTTGGGCAAAGTTTCCCCTATTATAGCATCATTTACCCTATTTTCACAAATTAAACATTTTTCACCCCTGCTACATTTTATTTCCTATTTAAATATTCCGAAACATACTAAAAGTCCAACTAAATATATAAATATTACAAACTCATTCTAACATAATAAAAGTTTAAGTCATAACCTTTAATATATATTGATAATAATTATACCACAATTTCCAAACGTCTCTAACTTGTAACTTAAAAAAATAAATAAATAAATAAAATGAATATTACAAAACCAATCTTAGCAAACCCAGTCCCGTAGTCTCGATCATTTCTCACTGTGATGTTCATCTGAACCTGCGTAGTCATTAGCCACAAAAAATCGAATAAGCTTTCGCTTAGTGAGTACGTGGTGCTAATCATGTAATTGGATTATTCAATGATTCATAACACCAATTAAACATTCACAACAATAAATGGTCGCAGGCGTGTCAAGTAATCAACCACCATCGTTCTGGACCCCTGATTCCGGGCCAATCTCACTTTTTTCGCCGCATATAGCGAAATCACACTCATTCACTCCTGACCGTAGTCAATTCGCTGTGGTCGTCACCACTATCCCTTTTTCTCTGAGGATTTCATCATCATCATCCCCCTTTTCTCTGAGGAATAGGCGTCCCTTATATACGGGCTAAATAATGGGGATTATCAATTGACACCCTTTGACCCAAATAAGCACATAAGCAGCTCAGCATGTCAACATGGCAATTTCAGCATTTTTGAACATGTTAAATAATAATTAATTATATGCTTTCTACTTAATCACAATTAAGCAATTTAAACATTCACTAATAAATAAATAACATTAAATATCCAATTTTGGGATTAGGACACTCACCTCACAAATAGTTCCAAAATAAGCCTAGAATTCCCAAATTTCCTTGCAAAACTAGCTCCTAATGATTCCAATGATAGTCTTATACAATTTTGGTAAACTATATGTTACTAACCCATTTGGGACACGAAAAATCTATCATTTAAATTGAAAATAAATTACACCAAAAGGTTGGACTTACCCTCACGAGTCCAAATATGACTTCATATCACGATTTGGGCAACATACGACGAAGCTATGGCAGTAAGAGGGTCAAAACCCTCACTTTCTCTCCTTTCTCTCTCGCGGCTCTATTCTTCTCTGTTTCTCTATTTTTTTGTTCATTTTATGAATATGAGTCATGACTAACTAATACAAATATACTATATATTACATATAATAAATATATATTATATATATAAATATCACATACGCACTCCCGCCGCCACGCACTTGCACACACCGACTCACATTTTTTTTTTTAAAACATTAAGATGAGTCACCAAAGGTGGTGTCATCTAATTAAACTTATAATAATTGCATTTACACCCCAATAACTTCTAAACTCTTATTACAAAATCCCTTGAATATAATATAAATTATCCCAATATCTAAATGGGTATGTGTTTATGTCATGTGTGGTTCCCAAACGTGGTCTCAAATATTATGTGAAGGCACTAATTAGCCTACCAATTATGTCATGCGTTCAATTACGCCCTCACAAGGATACCCAAACTCGTCTCATAAATAATCATGAACAATAATAAAATATTAAAACAATAAATATTTTATCAATTAAATAATCACATGGCATCAACATGTATCATAATGTACATGATATGCATTTACATGTCTACCATTTAACCACATAAATGCACATTTATGCAATTTATATTATCCAACCCTCTCTTGGGTCACACTTTCATATCTGTCCCACCTCTAGTGGAACTTTCAACTGTGCCCTTTATCAAGCACTTATCACATGGGGTAACTGGAACTTACCCAAATCATCACATGCAATTAATTATATTAATTAATGTATACAAAATAAATATTACTACCTTTTTCCGGGTACGGGTATTACATCTCTCCCTCCCTTTTAGGAAGTTTGTCCCCAAACTTTTCTCACTTCACGAATCAAATAGATATAAGCAATTCTTCTCAAACCTTTACTGGTTCATCTGCTACAATATGATGATAAAATTTATTATACCCACTGGTGTTGCCACAATCACTACTGACTTGTTCCCATTCTTTCAATATTTCCAATTGGCGTACTGGAATTACAATATCACTTGGTTCGTCAAACTATATTCTTTTCTGGAGATAACTTCTAGAAATATTTCTCTCCCCACTTTAATCATTTTCCCCAATCATTCTAGAACATAACCCACTTGTGTTTATTATATTTCCACACCAAATATCAGCGGTGACAATATCTCGCAAAAGTTCAGTTCCACTTTAATTGTTTCTTGCAAAATTTCAGAACTACTTCATAATCGACTACTTTCTTCTAAGAAGACAAGTGTTAGTATCCACATAATTTCGCAAATTCTTTTCACATATAGGTTGTTTAATCCCAGCAAATCTGCAGTTTCAATTTGTAGCCACGATCTGATTGGATCAACCTGTCCACAAATCATATATATGACAATAGCTAATTCTTGTTAATTTTGGCTACCCCCGTCATGAAATTTGCTACAATAAATATTCAATTTCAGATTGTTGATAATATTAATCACAATAACCCCCCGAACCTTCATTGATTCTGCCCTTATACCACGCATCGTAAAGAATGCTTTACATTTCTCCATCTGAAGACAGCTTTCTCAACATCTTAGTCAAAACTTTTACCTGAAAGAACTTAAATGCCAGATCAATCTTCAAGAAGACTTGTGTTCCTATAACTAATTACTAAGTCATCATATCAATGAAATGCAATTAGTAGTGTCGCAAACCCAGTTACTAACATATTAGATACTCAAATCTCATTATATACCTCAATATTTCTTCTGAACTCATTCCCTTGAGCTATCTTCACGCAAAGACATATTTGACCTTGAGATTGTGATACATTTTACTGTAGAGCAAAGCTTAATCACTTTCCTTTCAATGCTTTATCACAAATTTCTAAAAACTGAAACTCGAACCAATCTTTAAGTCAACTCTCATTCATCTTTTAAAATAATGCTGATTGACCTCAATTTATTGTCATCATTCCTTCTCCAATTTATGGAATAAATTTTGGCTTCTACTAGATTTTGAATCTTGACTCAAATCTTTTATGAATAGTCAACGCGCACACCAAGCCCTCGCTGATCTCTAATTCGAGCGCCAACAACCCTTTTGTCTTCACCTGATTAATATAAAATTTCAAATTGTAACTATCACGAGTTCCAACTGTCCTCCGTACTATGTATTCAACTATCGTTGTATAATTAAATATTCCAAATCGCAACAATTAATATAAACTTCCGGCTCGTAAGAATATTGCTGCCCAATGCTCAATATATATAGAAAGAATACCATGAACTCTAGATCTTGTACCAGATAATTCATGCTATGAAATTTTAACCATATGCAGTATAGCTGTTGCATCAACATATAACCCAATCCCAACACAAACCGTTGCAATCATAATATCAATATCATCATAGGAGAAAATCTTCATTGTAACCAATATAAGTTTCACACGTGTACTCGTGCAGAGAAGAAATTTTCAATATATATATATATTTATTTTTTAATAGTACCTGGTCAATCCCATAACTTCAAATTCATATCACCTTCATAAAGGCCCAATTTAATGATTTCTAGCGACACCCACGAAATCTTTATCCCTTTTAAATCACATACTCTAAAAACACAACTCATCCACCCGATGTTCAACATAAGACAAAGCTTCACAATTCTCAAACTTTTCAGATTGTAGAACTTGTCCTTCGATTTACGCTATCTAAGCTCCAATATATAGAAGTTGATATACATATTTGTCCCCTCCTTGTAGTACTTACCATCAATAAGCAACTGATTTTATTGTGATATAACTGAAATATGATCCAACACTGCTCGATATCAAATTTTTCTCCTATTTACCCAAGTGTGCAATACCCTTTTTAAAGACGTCACTTGTGTGTAAACAAAATCACTCGTTGATCTCCGACTGTAATTCCAAGCAACCAATGATAACCTAAAGATATCCAGAACATGTCTTTAAAATGAAGTGCTTCATTACCCTGTCATACTCATCTTGTAACCAAGGATATCCTAACTCAGTTCCCAAGAAATAAATTGATACTTCTTACAATCCATCAACCAAAATCTTGTATCCGCAACAAACAGTATTAAGAATAATACGTAGAATATCACAACTTACTTTCAGACCCTTTTCTCACCAAGGTAATTTGGAATTCATTTAAAAATTTAATATTCCAATTTAAAATCAAGGTAAATGTAGTGTATTCATCTGAGCTTCCTAGCCCAATAATGTTCTTTTAAAATCTCCCTCCATGGAATAAAAACATTTACACAAATATCTTAAAATATTTTTCCATTATTAACTTCTTTAAACAACAATTAAAATACCCACATTTAATTTAAAATTCTTTTCACTAATTTCCCACTTCTACCAACTTTGGGTCAAATTCAACCACTTCCTTTTATCAAAATATTTTTAAACACTTCCTGATTCACAATAAATCAGGTTTTTATTTTTTTTCACAAAAGATGATTTCAATACATTTCCTACTCATTTAAATATATATATATATATATATATAACCTCACTTAGCGTGACATACAAAGAATTCCAAAGTCTGAAAGTTTCCAGTGATATACTATGATACTTGACAATTGCTACAGTGCAGTGCAATAGTCAAATCTCGATTGCTTACATATAAAGTACAAAGAAATAATAGAAATACTATTACCTGATGCACATGGTGGTTGAGCAGATCTTGGAGTGGTTTGGAAATAAAAGAGATACTACTTATTAAACTGGTAAACTCATTTGCAAATTCAAATCTCTGGTAGAAATTTCGATTACCCCGTATAGCCAATCAACCCAATTAGTTATTCGTACAACACAACTACTTAGTCTTGATCACAGTCAATCATATTGTTAACCAGAAAAAAAATAATAATTCATAACCGTAATGATATCCAATCGATGGAAACATAATAAGAAAGTCTGTTACTCTGAGTTAACCCCAAATTTAGTATTCATACTGACACGTTGGAGAGCCAATCATTGTTCGATAATAAGAGAGGCATTCGAAGAAATAGAAATAAATAAATTTATGTTGAGAGATTCCTCAACAAGCTGATCTAACCCAAATAGAGTTGAGAGATTCCTCAACAACCCAAGATAACACAAGCGACTGGTAAATCCCCAAATATCTTATCATCTTGACTAACTCAATATTTCATCCTCAATCCCAAGAGAATATATAAGGAGTTCGATAAATATTCCCAAAGATCATTACTAAATAAATGGAGAAATACGAGATAATAATAATACCGTATCTGCTCATGATGCCCATATAAATTATAAGAAATCCAGAATTCCCAAACTATAATATTTGAATACTAGAAGGTCCACCGTAAATAAAGAAATCCAAATACCCAATTTCTTGGAAGAAAATTAAAAATAATCTTCACTAATAATAATGTCCGATAATATTTGAAAAGAAATCCGTACCCACAATTATAACTCAATATTCAATAGCCCTTCATCAGGTCAATACCCTTGATAAAATGATATCAGTCAAATCATTTCAGGATGACTAACTCAACTTCTTGATTTCTGAACCCAAATTCTACAAATATTCCGAAACTCGGATTTTTTCTTTCTGAATTTACAATCCCCATTTCAAACTCAATTAATTCAGCATATGGGAAAACATTTCTCCTTTGTACTCCACTTTTTCCACAATGAAGTTTTCAACCATTTCTCCACATATTATAATATGCAAAATGCATGCAACATGATATGCATGCTCATATTTAAATCACATGCTGTAAACATGTATGCCTCAATTTATAGCTACGTGTCATGATTAACATAAACTTGCATTTTTTTTTTACGGGTTGTAATCGTCTCTCGTCCCCAAAGGCTCTAACCTATTGCTCTGATACCAAAATATGTCACACTCCAACCCGCCCCCGCGAACTAGGACACGTGTAACAAAGACAACAAGGACCAAACAATCAATTTTAACGTTCCAAAGATGAACATTTTGATTGAAATATCAGGGGTAAAATATCTTTTTTTTTTTATCAAACAAATTAATAAAAATGAATAAAATAAAGTTAATCAATTTTTTTTAACGTTCCAAAAATAACATTTTGACTGAAATATCAGGGGTAGTATATTCTTTTATTAAACAAAATAATAAAAAGAAATAATATAAAATCTTAAAACCGCCGAATGGTATTTGGACAGAGTTTCCCCTATTATAGCATCATTTACCCTATTTTCACAAATTAAACATTTTTCACCCCTGCTACATTTTATTTCCTATTTAAATATTCCGAAACATACTAAAAGTCCAACTAAATATATAAATGAGTTATATTTGGGGCACTAACACAATCCACTAACACTTACTAACACACTCTATCTCTCTCCTAGTGGCATTGTGGGGTCCGCAGTGGACCCCACAATGCCACTAGGAGAGAGATAGAGTGTGTTAGTAAGTGTTAGTGGATTTTGTTAGTGCCCCTAGCATTGCCCTATATAAATATTACAAACTCATTCTAACATAATAAAAGTTTAAGTCATAACCTTTAATATATATTGATAATAATTATACCACAATTCCCAAACGTCTCTAACTTGTAACTTAAAAAAAAAAAAAATAAATAAAATGAATATTACAAAACCAATCTTAGCAAACCCAGTCCCGTAGTCTCGATCATTTCTCACTGTGATGTTCATCTGAATCTGCGTGGTCATTAGCCACAAAAAATCGAATAAGCTTTCGCTTAGTGAGTACGTGGTGCTAATCATGCAATTGGATTATTCAATGATTCATAACACCAATTAAACATTCACAACAATAAATGGTCGCAGGCGTGTCAAGTAATCAACCACCATCGTTCTGGACCCCTGATTCCGGGCCAATCTCACTTTTTTCGTCGCATATAGCGAAATCACACTCATTCACTCCTGACCGTAGTCAATTCGCTGTGGTCGTCACCACTATCCCCTTTTCTCTGAGGATTTCATCATCATCATCCCCCTTTTCTCTGAGGAATGGGCGTCCCTTATATACGGGCTAAATAATGGGGATTATCAATTGACACCCTTTGACCCAAATAAGCACATAAGCAGCTCAGCATGTCAACATGGCAATTTCAGCATTTTTGAACATGTTAAATAATAATTAATTATATGCTTTCTACTTAATCACAATTAAGCAATTTAAACATTCACTAATAAATAAATAACATTAAATATCCAATTTTGGGATTAGGACACTCACCTCACAAATAGTTTCAAAATAAGCCTAGAATTCCCAAATTTTCTCACAAAACTAGCTCCTAATGATTCCAATGATAGTCCTATACAATTTTGGTAAACTATATGTTACTAACCCATTTAGGACACGAAAAATTTATCATTTAAATTGAAAATAAATTACACCAAAAGGTTGGACTTACCCTTACGAGTCTAAATATGACTTCATATCACGATTTGTGCAACATACGACGAAGCTATGGCAGTGAGAGGGTCAAAACCCTCACTTCCTCTCCTTTCTCTCTCGCGGCTCTATTCTTCTCTGTTTCTCTATTTTTTTGTTCATTTTATGAATATGAGTCATGACTAACTAATACAAATATACTATATATTACATATAATAAATATATATTATATATATAAATATCACATACGCACTCCCGCCGCCACGCACTTGCACACACCGACTCACGTTTTTTTTTTTTTTAAAACATTAAGATGAGTCACCAAAAGTGGTGTCATCTAATTAAACTTATAATAATTGCATTTACACCCAAATAACTTCTAAACTCTTATTACAAAATTCCTTGAATATAATATAAATTATCCCAATATCTAAATGGGTATGTGTTTATGTCATGTGTGGTTCCCAAACGTGGTCTCAAATATTATGTGAAGGCACTAATTAGCCTACCAATTATGTCATGCGTTCAATTACGCCCTCACAAGGATACCCAAACTCGTCTCATAAATAATCATGAACAATAATAAAATATTAAAACACTAAATATTTTATCAATTAAATAATCACATGGTATCAACATGTATCATAATGTACACATTTACATTTACATGTCTACCATTTAACCACATAAATGCACATTTATGCAATTTATATTATCCAACCCTCTCTTGGGTCACACTTTCATATCTGTCCCACCTCTAGTGGAACTTTCAACTGCGCCCTTTATCAAGCACTTATCACATGGGGTAACTGGAACTTATCCAAATCATCACATGCAATTAATTATATTAATTAATGTATACAAAATAAATATTACTACCTTTTTCCGGGTACGGGTATTACAATAGTTATGTGTATTACTATTTAAAAAAAAAAACTGCACTATTGGGGAACTAATTGGGTAAGTTGAAAAAAAAACTGCACTGTTAGGGAAAAAAATGCATTAAAAAATTATTTTTTCAATTTGTGTACCAAAAAAAAAAAAAAAAAATCATAATCGGGGCGGGGCGGGGTCGAGGACCCCGGGGCGGGGAGAGGCACTATACGGGACGGGACGGGGGCGGGGGGAGGGTTTACTAAAGCAGGGCGGGGGCGGGGTATGAGGCCCCGTCCCATACCCGCCCCGTTGCCATCCCTAGTGAAAGGGCTAAGATGGGCCAGGGTGTGAGAGAATCCTTACCCTATAAAGATGAGACGACCCAAGGTGGCGAGGAAGATTCGACACTGTATGCCTGGATGTAGGAAATAAACGGCTTGAAGATGATCTCTGACGTTGATTGGAATAGCCTCGTATATAGATCGGAGGGCCAAGATTCCGGCAAAATTCTCGCATCTCTGTTGTAACACCGGAGTGAATGTATAGTACACAGAATGGTCCATCACCTAATTTAGGGAATATCTTCTCCTCCAAGTACTTCTTCAATACCTCAACGCTCACAATTCTCGTTGACTAATCAAAAACCACCACAAACCAACAAAAATTCAAACAATTAGAGTGTATTTGATAATAAAATCAAAGTGTTGAAAAATGTAATTTATTTTTGAGTAATGCTAGGTGTACACAAATTTTGTACACACTTTTGTACACAAATGCTTTAAATGCATGTACCTTGTGCTGTTTGAATTTTTCACACTTTTCTGTGCACCACTTACACAGCACATGGTACATGTATTTAAAGCATTTGTGTGCAAAAGTGTGTGCAAATTTGTGTACACCTAGCATTACTCTTTATTTTTTAGTATTTAAATTAGAAATAGTGGCCAAAAATTTGCTAAAAGCTTTAAGTAACAAGATTCTACGAAAGAAAATTCACCAAGTGTGATCTCTTTTCCATTTAGAATAATCTATTTATTGACTATTACACGAGTTCTATTTTATAAAACTAACTTTTGAATTTATTGTTTTGAAAAAAAAAAGTTTGAAGTACTAAAATAAATTGCACTCAGTGTTTTCAAAGTACTTTTTTTTTATAGTAGATTGTTACATTATCAAATGCACTAATGATAAAACGGAACAAAAAAACAAAAGAAAAAAAGAACAAAAAGTATTGTTCATTTTTAGAGCTTAATTGGTTGTAAACACACATTTGGCATAAAAATTTGAGAAAAATACCTTTTATCCCCTGTGGTTACACTCATTTTCTCATAACCCCCTGTGGTTCATTTTGTAACACTTAACGCCCCTGTACTACGGACTGAAGTGAGAATGTTAACTTTTCTAACGGTAGTCCCACTTCAGTCATTAGTACAAGGGGGTTAAGTGTTACAAAAATTAACCATAGGGGGGTAAAATGTATTTTTCTCTAAAGAATATGTATAGGGGCTTGGGGGTATTAACGTCATTTTCTTTTTTTCCGTTAGAAAAGTTAATAGTCTCACTTTAGTCCGTAGTACAGGGGTTAAGCGTTACAAAATGAACTACAGGGAATTATGAGAAAATTGGTGTAACCACAGGGGGTAAAAGTTATTTTCCCCTAAAAATTTTCAAAACTTTAAAATCCTGTATTTAATTTTTAATTTTATAAGACGCCTGCCATGAGAGAGAGAGAGAGACTTTACCGGGGAAAAGCTTTCCAACAATCCGGAGAACGACAGTGCGGCCATGTTTATCTCGGCCTTGGATTTTGAAGATCTCTAGTTTATCAATGAGGTGTTCCTGTTCTGACTCAGACAGAATACAAGATGAAGAATTCATGGTTATTGGACTTGAGAGTTTTACAGTGAAAATTGAACGGTGAGGTTTACGAATAAACGGTTTAAATAGCATGAGAAACAGGGGACCCTTATCCGTTTTTGGCCATTTCCATTCAATTTGAGAGAGAGAGAGAGAGAGAGAGAGAGAGAGAGAGAGAGAGAGAGAGAGAGAGAGAGAACGGAGGGCATATTCACAAGCATCTTCCATTTCTTTCGGTTTCTGGCTTGGATGCTTCTGAACTCACCTTCTTTGTAGCTACTGTTACTGAACTTGTGGATCCCTTTAGTACTAATTGGATTTGGAGGATACACATACAAAATTGTATATGTATGTCTTGTTGGGATTATTTGACATGCGATAGAAATCCATAAATTTGGGGATTGTTGATTTAGCTAGATTTTTATTGCGTTAAGTTTTATTGTTTTATTTATTTTTTTAGGTGAGAATTTTATTTGCAGTGAATCTCTAATTTCTTGTTAGATAAGGGTTGTAAATTCTATAAAAAGGGACGGTGTATAGGAATTCTCATAAGTCTTTGGTGTGCCAAGTTGGGTGTCTCTCCCCATTGGGGTACAATGCCTAGGGTGAAAGAGATCGAGTTCTTTGGTATATTGAGAATAGGTGAACAAAGGGTTTAATGGTTGGGTTATGGGATTTAATTCAACGTTTTCTTGTACCAGATTTTATTCTCAATAGTGAAAGAACGATTTTCTCGAGTGTGGACGTAGATAATATTTGGCCGAACCACGTTGAAATCTGTGTTTTCTGAAGTATACTTTTAATTAGTGTTAATGTAATTTTTTGTGTTTATTGCGGAGAATTTGGTTATGCGTTTCAAAATTCCCAAACATGTGTGATTTGCACTAGACTCGTGTCCATTACATTTGGCTTCTTGGCATTTAGAGTCACAAGCGTTTGGTAGTTTGGTAGAAGAAACTTTGATTCCAACCCAAAAGTTTAAGCTATTAGGTGGAGAGGCCCAACATGTATATCTAGCCATAGCCAATCCCATATTTATTCAATGTGGGACATATTGTCTAACACGCCCCCTCATGTGCAGCCTCTTCTTGGGTCTGTCACGTGTGCCTCTTTGGGTCTTATCATCGTGCAGCCTTTTGTCGGGTCTGTCATCGTGGGGGTGTGCACTATTTTTTGTTTTGTTTTTTCAAAGGGTTGGGAATGGGCCTGGCTTTGATACCATGAAGAAACTTTGATTCCAACCCAAAAGCTTAAGCTATTAGGTGGAGAGGCCTAACATGTATATCTAGCCATAGCCAACCCCATATTTATTCAATGTGGGACATATTGTCTAACAGGTAAGATATAGGTGAGAAAATTCCGAGGTTGTTCGACCACGAGAATCAGTTTTGCGGTTCATAGAAAAACTTAGGCATAAAAAATTTTCTCTTTCTGCACCGGTTTTTAAGAGTATAAAAGTGCATGTCTTCTTTGTAGAGTGACTAAGATTTTCCATCCAAAAAAAAAAAACTAAGGGTATGTTTGATAACCCAATTAAGTGCTGAAAATGAAAAGATTTAGCACTTATTTTTTTTCAGTGCGTTTGATAACGTACCACTTAATTGAAAAAGCAGCAAAAAAATCACTGAAAACTTTAAGTGAAAAATTTCTACGGAAAACAATCACTGAATGCTTTCTATTTCAGTAATTGAAGCACTGCTTTCAGTATTACAAATTCAATCACTTAAAATTTTCAGTACTTAAAATCCAGCACTTAATTTTCAGTTTTATCAAACGCACCCCTAAGATTGGGTTATTTATTAAAATCAGCATAACAAATAAAAATGAGATTTTGTATGAAACAAATCTTATGCCAGTGAGCCTTCAATATGGATTGAAATGAGGCATATTAATTTAAGTACCCAAGTACTCTAATTGAAGAAATTGACATAGTTTAGGCAAATCTTGGGGGCTTCAATACAGTTTAGGCAATAGGGACTCCGATCTTAGGCATCACCGTTGCTCATATATAGTTCTTTCCTCATGAAAGAGATGTGAATAACTTTTTTTTGTTGGTTTAGGGGGGCAGTAATAAAGAGACATGAAACTTGGACCATGAGATAACTAAATTCAACAAGAAGTTTTCCGAACATGTACCAAGACACTGACACCAAATTTTTCGGGTTTGACAATAATTTTTGGAAGTTAAAAGTGACTATGGAATACCAAATATTAAAAGGAAATTATTTGGCACACCAAATTCGTAGGAAAATATGGGTGAAGTCCGCTAAAAATTACCCTGTTTTGCTTTTGTGTAATTAAACCACAGAAGCAGAAGTTACCTATTGCCAACTAACCTATAACTAATTTACAAGAAGATGAACCACACTCATTTGGTAGAGAGGAACACTCTCACCACCTTAGGCGGTGGAAACAAATGGCAAGACATAGGCGCAACCCCTTGAACAAAATGTATAGCTTGGATCAATATATAGATTGTGATAAGTGTGGGGCCCAATATTTTCTGTAGTATATATTTTCTCTCTACTCATTTTCATAGGAAAATATTAATTACACCAGTTTGGGACACATAAACAATTTATTTGCTAATGTGTCAATGACGATTTTGAAATAAAATCTAACAGTTGAAGTTTTCTTGTTACTAATTAAAGCAGTTCACATTAGCAGGTAAACTGTTAGGTGTTTCAAATTGGCGTACGTACCATTACTCTTTTCATTTAGTGGGGTAATTGGGGTTCATTGAGAGCGATGATATGTTGTGGGCGCACAATAGTTGATTTTCACACATTAATAAAATTAAAACAAGTATACTTAAAGTTCACATGATTCTTTGTGGCGTTTGTTTGTGTTTTTTCATGGGAATAAATGATAAAAGTAGTGTTCTTTATATCAAATTAAATAGTAAGATTAAGTGGTCAAAGTTATTCAACTGCAATTCACAAATAAAAAAGAAAATACTTTTGCTCACCCAAAATTTGGTACACCAATGCTCACCCAAGCATCCCATTGGCCAATGCAGTGGGGCCCAGGATTAAACAACATTTTGTTTAATCCTGGGCCCCACTGCATTGGCCAATGGGATGCTTGGGTGAGCATTGGTGTACCAAATTTTGGGTGAGCAAAAATGCTCTCAATAAAAAAAACTCATTTAATTTGTGACAGTTAACCAGTCATTGTTTGAGTTCTGGATATTTTGCCTTCAAACTTGAAATGAAACCTAAAAGGATATGATACATTATTGGTTTGTTCAAGCTGATCCAACTTATTATTTATCAGTTTCAGCGGAACCCAAACAAGCCCAATCCACCTACCAATTATAGTCTGATCTGGTGACCCGTGGCCTTTTTTTTTTTTTTTTGACAAGTGTCGCTATCTAACCTTATACAATGGTTTTGAAACAAACCGTGAGCTCATAAAATAAAATAATGTGCTTGGTAACCTTCCAAGAATGGAGCAATGTACATACTAGGGGTGTGTTTCGGCCGGAACGGATCGGAAACACCCTTTTTGGAAAAAATTTTAAAATTTTCAGAAGTCAAAAATGCATTTCGAATTCCGTTCCGAAATTTCGGAAATTTCGGAATTTTCAGAATTTCATTAGATTCGGAATTTTTCGAAATATTCAGAATGTTTTCGGAATATTCGGAATTCAAGCTTAATGGCATTTCACTTGAGACTTGTACGCCTTTTATAGAAGCACATTACATCCCATTTTTTTTTTGTGTTTTTTCGATGTGGGATGAACACAATTTTCGGAATATTTCGGAATATTTTCAGAAAAGTTTCGGAAAATACAATTTCGGAATATATTCGAAAATTTTTCGGAATATTTCGGAATATTTTCGGAAAAGTTTCGGAAAATACAATTTCGAAATATTTTCGGAAATTTTTCGGAATTCTAAAAACGATTCCGATTCTGATCCGATTTTTTTCGGAATTTTCGGAATTCGAAAATTCGGAATGCATATTTAGTTGTCAAAATCGGAATTTTTCGGATCGAAATCGGTCGGAATCGGAATTTTCCGTTCCAAATGACACCCCTAGTACATACACTAACCAATCCTAGACGAGTTGGCAAGGGTCTCTAGCCTCCCAAAGGAAAGTTAAGGGCTCGAATATTAAGGGCTCGAATCCTGACGGGTCAAAGTAAGTGGGTTAGAATAGATCTGAAGTAACTGGACAAACTGTATTTAGAGCTCAGCATGAGTTTAAATTCTATCGCTCACTTGTCTTTCTTACCTGATGCATGTACTGTGGGTCGTTGCACGTGGTCGAGATTTGCTCTTTGTCGTATTCCAACAAAAATTGTGTTGTAACTCCGTCCGAAACATGACGTTAAAATCGAAGCAGCGGAAGATAGGTAGAGGATTTGTCTCTCACATCCAAAAGAAAAAAAAAAAAAGAGAGAAGAAAAAAGAGGGTGCCTCTGTACATGCAAAATGGCTTGAGCTGTGTTAAGAGTTAATGAAATTGAAGTGTGTCCAAACGATCCCCTTCTCAATGGGAAAGAGAGCTAGGATCAAACGATCCCCTTCTCAATCACAAAAAACTCTTTCATTGAATGAACTCAAGGAGTTTGTTGCTGTGACTTCTAGAACTGATGAGAAGCATTTGGATCTCACGAATCAAGCAGAGCTCCGACGATCCTTAAGAAATCGGGGTCCACCAAAAGACCCATATGCAAATGAGTTTATTGGCGACCTTTGGACATAGATGCATGGATCTAATGTGCGCTCTCTCGATGAATCTAAGGAATTTAGCGATGATGCTACAACTTCTCTGGTCGATGCTTTGACTGCAATCTCGGCCAAGAATGCTAACTTGCAACCTAAGATTAATGCTTGTGATGATCCCATTGTTCTTGGTGTTGAAGATTTCGAGGTTGGTGTTTCTGATTCTCAAGGTAGTTTCTCTGCTTGTGTCCTTTCACCTCATGAGGCTTCCATTCAGGCTAAAACTTTAGAGATTCATTCCAAGCTTAATGCTCTTAAGGCTCGGGTAGGTGAAAACTCTTTGACTTACCCTATGCTTGAATCTTCTAAGTACGATGTTCTTGCTACCCAGAAAGTTAAAGTTCATGACAAACCAAGTAATTTTGAGAGTTTCTTGTTGGAAGTTTTACCGTCAGAGTCTTCGCCTGGATCTATTGTCAATCTACCATCATTTATTCAGGATGAATCTAAGGTCTCCTTGGTTCCCCATAGCCATGAACACACTGCTAGGACCGAAGTTATTGTAACCACCGTGACCACACCCCAGCAGGTGGTTGCTAAAGATGTTCCGGGCTTTAATCCAAAAATTGATACCATTACACGCCCTAAGGAGTTTGCCGCATGTGAGGCACACACACCTATAGATATACATTCGTATGTGGCCTCCAGCTCATATAACGGTCATATTGAGAATGTGCCATGTTTTGAAAAGCCTTATTTCCCGGGTAAAGCTGGTAGCCCTGACGTGGCTTCATTAATTGCTCCCTTAAAATCTGGTGTTTCATTGAATTTGGGCTCGAATTTGGTGGCTGTTGAGTCAGATTCACACCTTAGTCAGATGCATATTACCTCAGCACTTCTTACTCCATGTACTGAGCAACATTTGGAGCCCAGTGCCCATGAAGCTAAGCATGGCAGCTCACTTAACAAGTGTTTATCAAGTCTGGCTTCCTCTGGTTTGTCTCAAATGCATCAACGTGACCAAGATTCGGTGGGTCCCATGAACAATGCCACCTTGTCTACGCCTACCAATCACATGTATGCTACTACTCTTGGAAAGAAAGCTGCATATGATGTACAATCAGCATTAAAAGCTCCATGCACAAGTCCTACTCACACTGCCAAGAGTCATTTGGAAGAGCCTAGTAGCTGTGCTCAGCTTATTACCCAAGGTATGTGTCATATCCAACCTTGCAATTCGTCAGATAATACCCAACAATTTAATAAAAAATTCAATGAGCTATTTGCCTCGGTGCAAGATAGGCCACATGATCAAACCGAGGAATTTGCTGTGGGTAAGCAACATGTCCCCACCTCCCTCGATCCTACGACCCCTAGTCTCATGCACTCTCCTTCTAATTTCAATTTAGAATTCTTTAAACATGGAAGTAGGGATGAGAATCTGATTCTTAAAGTCCCAAAGAAACTAACTGACGAAGGAAAAGGAGAGTGGGAGACCACTCTGGTTGGGCATTTTTTGGGCAAGAAATTGCCCTATTCCCTTGTCACTAATGCTACAGGTAGATTATGGGATGAGGTTGGCCTTGTTGATACTTTGTCCATAGATTCCAGGTGTTATTTCTTTTGTTTTTCAAATGTGGAATCTAGAGATGCCGTTCTGGAGGGAGGTTCTTGGTTTATAGCTGGGCAGCCTATCTTCTTGAAGCCTTGGAAACCAAATCTCACGTTCGAAAAATGAGGAGATTCAGACTATTCCCATTTGGGTTAATCTTTATGGCATTCCGTTGGAATATTAGAATCCCAAGGGTATTAGTTTTATTGCTAGCTTTATTGGTAAGCCCATTCGTGTGGATCGGGTAACTGCTAGTCGGAGACGTATCACCTACGCTAGGGTGTGCATTGAGATTAATGCTGATTTTGATTTTTTCAATGATTTTCAAATTGAAGCGGATGACGAAGAGAGTGGCGGTTCCGTCTTGACGAAAATCAATGTGGAATACCAATGGACTCCTACAAGGTGCAAAAAATGTTCCCAATTCGGGCATGATTGTTTTAGGGTAGTGCACGTAGTGCCAAAATCAATGCCTAATCCTACCCATTACACCCGGTTTAAGAAGAAAGAGGAAGTAGGTGTTTGGCAAGTTGTTACTCGAAAGGACAAAGGGAAAAAGATTATTGAAGATGTCTCTCATGTTCTTTATGGACAGAACCCCGTGGATGCCCCTTTGACAGTGGGTAATGTGTTTTCTATTTTAGCCCAACCTACTTTTGAGTCTGCTCAAGGCCCTCTTTCAAGGGACGAAGCAGGTTGTTCTCGTGTCCCAGAGAGAGAGGTCACAAATGATAATATGGATATGGAGATTAGTGAGTTTGAAGAGGAATCTGATGCTGTTTTGGATGAGTATCTCCTACCCCCAGAAAGCTCCATGTCTTCCAGACAGAAGAAAAAAGAAGCGAAAATGAAATTCAGTGGAAGTCGTCCCAAGGGCCGCCACAGATTCTGATTAAGTCTCTTATGTGGTTGGCTTTTGCCCTGGTTAGCCTGTCCCTGGCTAAGTGTTTTTTTGTTTGGTTGGGATGGGTGGCTCTCCGTGCATGTTTGGTTGGATAGCCTACCATCCCATGTTAGAGTTTCTCTATGGTTTGGCGCTTCTTTGTTTTTGATCTGGGGATATGCCCTTTATTCTTTTTGTTCTGATTGTATATCCCCCTTTGTCTCGTGTAGATGCCACTTGGCTTTTCCTTTTATTGATTAACCCTTTTTCCGAAAAAAAAAATAAAAAAATTTAGACCTGCGTGCAGCCCAATTTAACTGATCAAAGCAGCGGATTGGAAAAGCTGAAATAAGCTTGGATCTGTTGACTCTGTTGGACGACTAGGGCTCAGGCTTGTCTAGGCCTGGCAATATTAACCCGAACCAGCCCAAACCAACCCACGTCGGGTTGGATTTGGGTTAGTGTATTAGTGTAAGCGGGTCGAAACGGGTTGTTACACAGGATAAGCGGGTTGGGTGTGGGTTGGGCGTGGGTTGAAGGTTATATACGAGATATATTTCGTTCTATGATTGTTTCTCTTTCCACAACACAAGCAGCCCCATCTCTTTCCAGGTCATCAGGTATCAAACCCTTTCACCTCTCTCTCTCTCTCTCTCTCTCTCTCTTTCTCTCTCTCTTTTGGCCACCTCTCTCTCTTCTCTCTCTAAAAGCAAACAGAGCTCATATACATTCATGGATGCCACAACCACGACAAGGCCCTGTCTTGCCTCTACTACGGATATTGCCGGTAAGGGTTTTTGAAAATCGTTTGCAACAAGATTTTTTGGTGTCCAACTTTGATTAAATCTCAAATCGCAGATAAGGGTTTCATAATCTCAAATCTCCAAAGTGCATTTTCTAGGTATTTGGTTTTGCTACTTTTTAATGCATTCCTTGTGCAAATCCCTCTTTCTCTCTCTAAGGTTTCTAGTTTAATTGTAAAGCTTTCTTGTTATCATGTATTTCTATGTTCTAGATCTTTACTCTTGGGTGGACTCTGAAGAAAACAGAGTGGTAGATGCTTAATTGCAAGGGAGAGAGAGAGAGAGAGAGAGAGAGAGAGAGAGGGGGGGGGGGGGGGGGGGGAAACCCAAATGCCACGGCTTGGATTTTGGGAGTAAAGAGAGGAGAGAGAGAGAGAGAGAGAGAGAGAGAATGTTGTTCTTATTAATTGATTTAATTCTTTTGGGTGAACTGATTCATGTGTGTGTAGATATATGTATATGTATACTAGTTTGGAACTGCGTGCGTTGCACGCAGTAATGGTTGTGTTTATGCCTGTGATTGCTACTTTGGTTGTATGCGTTTGTCTCAGTAGAAGCTCAATGTCGGCTAGATATAAAGCATGAGAATATCGCAAAACAAGTATACACGGGTGTTTATGAAATCTTAAAAACAATAAGCCTCGTAAGCTAACTAAACAAATGACCTTCATAGTATAGCTTATTAGTAGTACATGAGGTGAAACTAAACTTGTATTGAAACATATGCACATATACATATACATTAATTAAGGATTACCACAGTAAGTAGTAGGATCTACTTCTACTGATGACATAACTTTAAATTAAATTGTAAGAAAAAGACAAAGCATGCTTTCATTTGTTCTTCTGTGAGCAAGAATAGGAATGAGAAAGTTCACATTTGATTAAGAGTATTAAGCATAATTCCAATTGATTAAGAGTATTAAGCATACATTGATCCACATTTGAAGGTGGAAAGAAAATCTAAATCATTCTTAGTTTAAAGATTGAAGTATTATGAAGTTGTCCCTCAAGGAATTTGTTTTCATTTTTTGTGGCATTAAGATCTGTTTGTAGCTTTTTGATGTGTACGATTTGCGAGGGTAATGCTGCAAGTTAGGCTTCATGTTTAGTGACCTGTATTTGTGTCTTGTCAGTTGTGAGGTTTTTTCCCGGAGATTTGTTCGAAAGCTTCATTTTGAGATTACACAAAGGAAATAAGGATGTCTTTGGATTTAAGGAAGTGAATATGCTGCCACTATAAATGTAAATGTATGTATATGGGATGTATTAAATAAGTTATTTATAGGTTGGTGACTCATGAGAAAAGGAATGTTAGACCTATTTAAACAAGATGGTGTCAATCTTACAGTTTTGGTTAGCTTTTTATTGTTTACCATAGCCAGTGGCATTAAACGACGACCTTATTAAAATTATAAGGTATGGTATGTACATTCAAATCTCACATGAGCATAGCCTGATTTTCAATGCTCTCATGGTGCCTGTTTGGTTTATTAGAGAGTTACCATTGCTTCACTATTCATATTCCTACAGAAGCGATTTAGAAGTCCATATATACCCGTATTTTCACCCCTCTTTCACTTGCAAAGTGCAATCTGATATGCTGTATTCAAACTTATCCAACCGCACTTGAAATAAGTGCACTCTTCTATCATTTTTGTATGAGGATTTAAAAACTGATGATTTATAGTATTAACCGCTAAAGAATGCAACATTTACACATGGTCGTTAAATATTGGGTTCTGATACAAATATCACCTAAAAAGCATTTACATTCCTAACCATAATTAGATATGATAATCAAAGACATACCTAAATCTCCTTCCTTGCCAGCAATGTGCAGTGCATCAAAACCATTCCTTGCTTTGATTCCAGCACCAAACAGGCCCTAATACCTGATCATCTCCCTAACCAAATCAACAGAACCATACTTAGCAGTAGCACAAAGGGATGTTTTGCTGGCTTGGTTTCAGTTGAACAACAAGCCGCCGAAGCCTTTGTATTCTTTACTGGTTAGATTTCCATTTCCATACCAAATTGGCCAGTTCTAACCGACCAATGAAGCAGCTTGTCCTCGGCCATCCCAGTTAACTGCTTCATCACACGAATGTTAATAGGCAGTGATTTATCCAAGAGAAGCATTGAAGAAAAGAATATGAGGAACAACTTTTTTGTAAGGCTAACAAACATCAAAGAAAACAAAAGGGAAGAAAAGATAGGAAATTAGTGTCATTTCTACTTGAAATTGCAGCAACTACTGTTGTCCTACCAGTTGGTGGGCAATCTCGTCTTCCGTCAAGTAACACACCCTGTCTCATGCTTGATTTCCAACATTGAGGTTGCTTTGTCTCTGAATGAGCCAACTTTTATGCAATAATAGCAAATAAAGCATTTGTAAGAGTACATCAGTAGTTGTAGTTTATAGAACTGGTTTTTTTTTTCTTTATCTATTGGATGATTAAAACCGCAATCCGCCTCTCATTTATAGACATGCAAACCATTAATAGTTCCAATTGCACAAGTTTTATTTTTCCTTTTTAGCATCTAACCACAAATGTTAACATGTCGAAATCTTCATTGAGTTTATCTCATATAAGCAACAATAAGATTTCCTACCACCAAATTATGATCTCGATCGAAAAGCAAAACTGTCTAGGTCATCAAATCAGTAACTAAAGGCCCAATCCAGAAGGTAATAATGAGCCAAAAAAATGTCTTAGCTATATATGATAGCTCAATAATTAAGTTGTTCAAAGGCATGGACAAGAGTCTATTTGTATCCTTCACATAGTAGAATTTTTGTAGTTCAATACCAAAAAAACTACTCTCTTCCTATTATGAAAGTTGTAAGCTTGTTGCCTAATTTCTGAGACAATTCAGAAATATATATAATCAGAATAAAAAATCTCGTCTTTATTCCAAATTGGTGCTTGAGTAAATGGAAATATAAAACGACTTAGTGCTCAAGAGTAGTCAAAATGAATAACAAGGCAAGGGGAATATGAAATAATTGTTTGGATCTGAAGCAATAATTAGTTTGAGCAGCGAATACATAGCACATTTGCGTATGAAAACATGCGTCAAAGCAATTGAACCATATTATACCTATTAAAGGATGTGTACATTCTGCAATTTACAGGGGCAAAAAGGTTGATTTGAAAGAGGAGCTGGATTAACATCATAAAACTACTGAATTGACCGACTGCATTAAAGTTCGTAAACTTGCAGTTCCAAAGCCTGCCAACACCTTAAAGGGATTACAATGACTGAATTTATTTGAAATTGTTTATGACATTCAATTTGTTCATTTAATATGATATGAAATTCCCAAAATATCGAGAAGCTATTATACAAGGCTATTTATGAAATCTGAAAAGTGTTCGTAAGCTAACTAAACAAAGGATCTCGATAATCTAAGTTATTACAGGAGGCACATACATTTCCCGTAGTGAAACTAAGGTGAAACTAAACTTGGATAGAAACATACCTATACATATATATAAATTAAGGTTTACTACAGTAAGTACTTATTCCACTTACATCCTCACAAACTTGGTTTTACTTTTAAGGTAGATCTTGTGTTCAGTATATGGGAGTGCGGTTTTTTTACTTGTCCACAAGCTTGCTTTTGCTTTTAAGTTGGATATAGTGTTGAGGCATGAATTACGGATTGACTGAACCCATACTCCTCATCTTTTTCAGCAAATAACTCTCTCTCTGTCTCTCTCTGTCTCTGTCTCTCTCTCTCTCTCTCTCTCTCTCTCTCTCTGTTTCTCTTTCTCTCTTTCCCTCACTCTTTGCACATATAGATACATAAGTATATATATATATATATATATGTGTGTGTGTGTGTGTGTGTCCTGATCTTTGGAAACTAAAGGTTTATGGAGGGGAGATCCCTAGTACTGGTCACCCTTTCACTCTTCCACGGACTGATACATGTACCGAATGCTCGGGTAGGAAAGCTTAGTCCTCGTCTGGAACCGGTGGTTTTGTCGGAGAATTGGTGTCGTCACATTCTTATATGTTACCATTATGCGTAAGAGTTGCTTCTACATTGGTTACTTTTCATTAGCATTTCGTAAATGTCATTCATTGCTATCTTTAGAATAAATATTGGTTTTGGGTAAAGAATGTGTATGTTTACATACACATTGACTTTTACTTACTGTAAATGCTTGGAAATATAGCAACTTTATTGTGAGTGTTGCTTGGATATCTTTGAAATATTAATACTTGTTGTTTTGTGTCGTCCTCTTTTCTATATGAAATCTCTGGGGTGTTTTGGTTTTTTTTTTTTATTATATATAAGTGCTTAGAAAAACAAGCTGCCTTTTATAGCTTACTTTTTAAGTGGGTTTTTCCAATTTCTATTTATTTTCCCAAGCAATTGTTATGAACACAGATGTTGGGGAGAGCAGTGTATAACTTGAACAAGAGTAGAACCATTTTGTTTTTTCTTAAATCAGTCCAATTGCAAGCCTCACATGCACTTTAACTTTACATAACTCAAACAACCCCTAATGCAAAATTAGTTTACCCACAAGCCAAGCAGATTTAACCATTAAAAGAAAATCAAAAAAATATTCTTTAACAAATTTAAAAAGATACATGACATAACAGCCGCCTATTTCTTTATTAATATCCCAATATAGTTCGAATATACGTCAAAACACCATTCAAGTTTCAAGTCATATTTTGTAGGTTAATATTTTATGGTGACACTTACTTTGCCTGAGCGGTTGTGTTGAAATTCAATTTCACTTTTAATCACGTTCTAGTGGGTTAAGAGCTCCCTTTCTTCCAGAATTGGTAAGATATATCAATAGAATACAGGGGACCTTTTTCTCAATTAGTATATCAATGGCTAAAGGTTAGGGGACATATCCTATTTGATAACTCAAATCACAAGCAAATCAGCTCGCTTGTAAATCCAAGCTTTTACCACTATACTAAACAATATCCTAAACTCCGTAAAACAACTAATTCTAGTATAAATAAATATTATACATGCATGCGCATACATACATTTGTTATTTGAACTACATTTTTATACCACCTCCTTCCTATATGAAGTAAATTTAGTAATTTTCTCATATTTCATATGAACATAAATTCTGAAAACGCAAATCACATATCAAAAGGCACTGATCTTAAACATTAAACAAAAATATAGATAATTAAAAGAAAAATGAACCATTTCCATGTGCCATGAAAACTCCACGAACAACTTTATGCATTCACTGTAAAAATAGGTTGGTGAGATAAAGTTAAATAGGAGTAGAATGTAGCCAAGATTGCAGTAGTTGTAAGCTATATGATTTATGAGTAAAACTGAACCAAGTTGAGCTTTATAGATTCAAATGGTGAGGTAAATCTCAAAGACACGTCTTCGTAGGAAGATTAGCATTTTGACTTTTAGGTTCAATAAACCTTGTATTTTTCTGGATAAGTATAAAAACCAAAGAGTGAAAGAATTATATATATATATATATATATATATATTTAAGTTGAACGAAAAAGAAGAGAAAAAATAAAAGAGAGAAGAAAACCTCTTACTAATTCAATTTGCAGAGGGAAAAAATCCAATTTTTCACCAAGTCCAGCGCAAATCAACGATGTTCATGTGAATCATGCATGTCTGAAATAAACAATAAAAAAAATCAGGACATAACAATGGTAGTCATGAATGTTTGTAATTAATCTATTTGTCATTCAACAAAGGTTCTAATCCAAATGAACCTAAGAAGCCCTGGGGCTTCAACTTCAAGTGTATAACAGAATGTTGCGCTGTAAAAATTTAAATCAGTCCACAAGATAACGCCGAATTGGCTTCAATTAAAAAAAATATAACCACAATTGGTCATTAAATTTTGACATCATCAATATCACCTGCTAATGGTTCCAACTCATTGTTGAAATACATTAAGAGTAAAAAAGAGTTTTAAAAAATGATTTAATCTCTTTTACTACCTCAATGATACCCAGAATTTCTGAAATTACATAACAGCATGAATCCTTAGCAAATATTTTGCTGTGTTTCTCTGCACAAGCAATAGATTCGTAGAAAAGGAAATACGAACATGAAGAGGAGGTAAAATTGAATATTAACCCTCTTTCTTTAATAGGAATTTCTATAAGTGCTTAGAAAAACAAGCTACCTTTTTAGCTTATGTTTTAAGTGGTTTTTTCAATTCCTATTCTTTCCCCAAGTAATTTTAATTAACAAAGTTGTTGGGGAGAGCAGTATATAACTTAATAAGAGTAGAACCAATTTGTTTCTTCTTAATTTTGTGTTACCTCTAAAGATCTCTTGTGTTGTAATCTCCTTACACCGAAGGTTGATGGCTACACGAATCTACAGTACATTAAAGCCCAAATCATAAATCAAAGAAATCAAGCCTTACCCTAACATAGCGGCAGGCAAGCAGCCGAGTACATCGACGAATGTAAATACTGACCCAAATTGTTAATTCAATCAAATCTGAAATACCCACTTAAATACAAAACGAACGTGAAAATTAACTGTCTTAACATAATCGAGTAAGTTAACCATAGAACCAAGAATTTGCTGAGCAACAAATAGACATAAGAAGAATACCAAATCCAACAGGAATCTAGCATCAAAACAAGGGGTATGTTGAATGTATACAAGGACAGCAGCTGAAGCTCCAGCCCAAATAAGAAAAACATTTTTTGTAAGTGGTATTTGGGTATCTTTGAAATATTAATACTTGCTGTTTGGTGTCGTCCTCTTTTCTACATGAAATCTTTTGGATTTTTTGTTTGTTTGTTTGTTTGTTTTTTTTTTTGATAAGTGCTTAGAAAAACAAGCTACTTTTTATAGCCTATTTTTTAAGTGGTTTTTTCAATTTCTATTCTTTCTCCAAGTAATTTTAATTAACAAAGTTGTTCGGGAGAACAGTCTATAACTTTGAATAAGAGTTGAACCAATTTGTTTCTTCTTAATTTTGTGTTACCTTTAAAAATCTCTTGTGTTGATCTCCTTACACCGAAGGTTGATGGCTACACGGATCTGCAGTACATTAAAGCCCAAATCATAAATCAAAGAAATCAAGCCTTACCCTAACATAGTGGCAGGTTAGCAGCTGAGTACATCAACAAATGCAAATACTGACCCAAATTGCTAATTCAACGAAATTTGAAGTACCCACTTAAATACAAAGCAAACGTGAAAACAGTCTAATATAATCAAGTAAGTTAACCACAGAACCAAGAATTTGCTGAGCAACAAATAGACATAAGGAGAATACCAAATCCAACAGGAATCTAGCATCAAAACAAGGGGTATGTTGAATGTATACAAGGACAGCAAGCTCAAGCTCAAGCTCAAGCTCCAGCCCAAATAAGAAAATAAAATTGAATGTATACAAGAAGTTTTATACGCTTGCGCAATATGTCCATACTCATTAACTTGTGTGCGTTGTATCCATGTGTGTATACATGCATGGATATTAGTATGTTACCTTATATTTGCACGTAATCTGGCAACCATGGTCTTAACCCAAGCCAAATCCAGACATAGAACATGGAAAATGAACCCAAGCCCAATGGTTTGCTAGGACATCATTTTAAGGTTCCCAATTACTTATATTAAAGCATCGGACTAATCATACATTACATATATAATTCATGATGTGTAATTGCCCTTTCTTTTTATTCTTTGCCATATGAGAAATGTTCCATCTTGTGGAAAGCACGAACTCAAACATGGTGTGCAAATTGTTTTCTAATCCACTTAAAAAAAGAAATACAGTATTAGGAAGCTAAACTCATGTGTGTGCATGTCTGTAAAACCAAGCATGCTAACAAGTAAAGATGAATAAGTTCAAGTTAAAGAAATGAGAAAATACCAAAGTCACTTAAATATGTCGCATAAAGTAAAAACTCAATCCACCTTGTTCAAGAAAAGAGAATTCCAGCCCCGGGGTAGATTTAGTGAAAACATTTAATTCCTAACCTCTACTTGGGAACAATCCCTATATCCTGTCAATTATTAGTAAACAGATCTAGAATTAGTGAGCTTTATAATCACAAAAATCATGGAAAAATGAAGATCTAAAATATACAAATCATATACTTGAATGGTAGCTTAAAACCTTCATGGTGAAATTGGACTTACACTGGACCACTTGGAATATAATAGCATACACATATCAAAATATGGAAGACGATTGTTTAACAGGAGTATAGAGTTTATGCATTATCAGTAAATCTAATTTCAGATTGGCAGCTCTGGAAAAGGAATAATAATACAATTCAAATCAATTGTTGCCGTAGCCACTGACACATTCTCTTGTTGTTCCTTGGTTGGTTTTTTTTTTCTTTTGGGTCGTCGTCGTAAAGAGAGTGGAGCGGGTAGAAGGTGTTCGTTAAATTCTATAATTTGAAGATTAAAATACGAGCTCTCTTAGATACGCATGTTGAAATTCATGGTTTGCAGCAGAAAGAGGCTGTTTGGTTGGGTCTGTCAGAATCTAAATCGTATTAAAGGGAATTTTGAACTCCCTGAAATGGAGGAAATTAACCTACAAATAGTATATCATTCATTCAAGTAGATTAGAATGGGAATCCGAAGTTTAGTATAATATTAACAGGCTATTGCAAGAGCAGCAGGCAGAATATCAAGGAATTGTGAAGGACAGACCAAGTTGAGAATGATATTAGTAGTGCCCTGCTGAGTAGGCAAAATGCTAATGAATGTAGAGGTGGAAATTCCATGTGTTGGGTTAAGTTGAATATGAAAAATAGAATAATATCAGGTGTACAAGTTATGAGTGTATTCTTTGATTAAAAAGACACAAATAATAGGAGCATTCTGTGATCCAATGTTGAAAAAACTTGTGGAATAGCACAAGGTGGCTGCACCTATTTTTGGATTTGGTAAAACCAAGTAAGGCAAATTCGACATTCTTACAGATTAATTATATGCACATTTGGACAGGAAGCGCAGAACAAAATTTATTGTAGGGCAAGTTCCCTTTTCCTCCTAAGTAAGAGCTTCACGGTTTGTACCCTCCCACTTCACCATTTTAAGCAGCTTTACAGGTACAGCCACGAAGAAGCATGAAACTAAAAAGTACTCATCTCGATGTATCACATAAAGGGGGGAAAAAACCAAGGGAAAAGAAGAAAGGTCAAAAGCATACCTTATCCATACAAAGATATTGAGCTATGTGGTCATGTTCGAACTGACTTCAAAGAGGAATTTCCTGCAGTATTTAGCAAGAAATAAGGAAAAGATATATATATATATATATGGTAGATTTATAGTTCCACCCATATACACCAAATGTGATGTATGCTCTCTACGGATAAGATAAGCTTTTCTCACCTGTTGTAGCTGGTAAATGCTTTGCTTTCTCTGGTTTCCTTGATGAAGCAAAGAGGCCTCCTTCATAGCAAAGAAGAATCGCTGCAGACAACAAAAACCAAAAGGCAAGAGTGAGCAGCTAGAAACAAAGCTCTTAAAAATGGGAACGATATCCGCATAAATGAAGAGGAAGAAATAAATGAAACAAATGTGATTAAACCAAAAAGAAGGAAGGGTGAAATAGAAGTAACTACATAAAGAGGATGCATTCCTCTTGATGGCAAGTTTTTACGTGAAGAATCATAACATAAGAAGAAGATTATGTTCCAAGTATAGTCTCAAGTAGCATCAGGTTACAATTAGAGCGACGGAATAATAAAAAGCTGCCCCTTGGCTTGCCTGAAAAGAATGTACAAAACAACATAGGCTGAAGGGGGGCAATTTTATGTTGTGGATATTTATAAACTGGATTTCATTTGGAAAATCTAATTATCAAACCCATAGAAAGAGAAAATCAGAAGGGTAAATTCAAATCGAGAAGAATACCGAATTGAGGATCTGATCCACTCTCATACTTGAAGGACGCAACTTCAAATCCACTGCAACCTATCGAAGCTCTCATGAATATCTAAAAATTATAAAATCAAATCACATAATTAAAGACCCCCAAAATGGGTAAAGTCAAAACCATACAATCTCTGCCTGTAGGTATGTGTGTGTACAAATCTGTGTAATAAATATTTAAGAACTTACTGATCAGAGAAAGTATCTGAAAGGACTTCCATGATACAGTAGATAGTAGATGACAAAACTGTGGATAGCAAACCAGAGTACCTAGAACCACTCCATACCCACAAAATTAACTGTGTAATTGGTGATATCTCTGATTCAGCTAATCTCATTACTTGCTCCTGCAGATATATACAATTATGACCCGATTAGTGTCTCCTGCTTCGTCTCAAATCCTTGAATCACAAAGTTAAAAGAAAAAGAACCTCACTAAGAAATCAAAGCCATCAGATTAGGACCAAAAGTATCTAGCAAGGTAAGGTCAAATGTGAATCACAAAGTTAAAAGAAAAAGAACCCCCATTAATAAATCAAAGGCATCAGATTAGGAATTTAGGACCAAAATTAGCTAGCGAGGTAAGGTCGAAATGTGATTTTACATCAGCTCAATGCATCCTTATTATAAACAGGTCTGAAAGACCCACAACTGTGAGTTTCAAGCTGCCATGTATTACCATAATTCAACAATGTCCTCACTTGATGGATAGCCCTAGAATTAACCCCAAAGCCCAGTAAATGCTACATAGCTTTAACACAATAGTTAAAATTAAGACTAAACTAGAAAAAAAAAATGAATCAGTGAATTACTCAAATGCCAAATACACCAACTCCAATAATATTGCAAGTTCTTCCCCAAGGTACTACCCAATAACCCATTTCATAGCACAGAAAAACAGACATAGCAAAGTTGAAGAAACAGAAGATTGATATTCACCTACCAGTAGTTAAAAATTGTGATTACAATTAAAGCAACTAAAATTGGTAATCAAGTAACTGCAATTTGAAAACACTGATCATCGAATAATTAACACAATGAATTGAATTGGTTTTTAAATTACCCTATTGGGTTTCAACAATTTTGAAGCAACAGAAGACTGATATTCACTTAACAGTAGTTAAAAATTGTAATCATAATCAAACCAGCTAAACTGATAATCAAGTAACCACAATTGAAAATGCTGATCATCGAATAACAGAGAACATAATTAACAAAATGAATTGAATTGGTTTTTGAATTACCCTATTGGATTTTCGTTTGGGGTAAGAGACAGAGAAGATATTGATTTTGGGCTTCGCTGATTGAGTCAAAAGAGGGGTTATCTGATCCTCGGAAATTGAGAACCCTAGAAGTAAAAAGAAGAATCCAAAGGAGAAAGAAGAAGTAACGAAATAAAATAAGAAAGGAAGAAAAAGAAGAGGACTTGCAGGCGAGCAGCAGGTCGAGAGCTGCAGGCGACGAGCACGGCGAAGGTCCAATGTTTTGAAGCGGCGCAAACGCAAGAAGAGAGATAAGACCCACTTGAAGGCGGCGGTTACGCAAAAAGAGCGATAAGAGCCACTTGAAGACAGCGGAAATCACGATGTGAAGAACAAAGAAAGAGAAGGCGAAATCCACTTACAGGCCGATTTTTTTAAGGAAAAAAACCTTAGTGCAGTCAGTAAAATGACAAAAGTAGGGTAATTGACTTGTATATTTGTTGGGTAAGCAAGAAGAGAAGTCGGTGGCAGACAAGTAATTTTGAAGGCCAATAAGGGTAAAAGAGGAAGTACATATTTTTTGACGTGCTTGTTTCTTCGTTTTTAAAGTATAATAGATATATATAATTATATATATGTATATATGTATTGTTCATCTATTATTAAGGAGAAGACCACCTATTTTTTCACTTTGATTCACTGCAAATAGGATTGGTTAGCGGGTTGACCCGAGCCACCCGGACCCGACCCGTTCTGATGCGGGTTGATTGTGGGTTAAGCCCATTTTTGACCCAACCCATATTCAACCCGCCCATTTGCCACTTCTAGGCTTGTCCAGGCCAATACTAGTGTATAAAACTGGGTTGAGTAGCTTGAGCTTACTTAGCTTGGAATCTGGGATTTTAAGGATGGGTTGGGCTTTGCCTCGTCTGGGCCAATGGAATTATGTTATGAAACTGGGGTGGGTTTGCTTAAGACATTTTTTCCGTTTCTTATCATTTTCATTCGGGAAAATGTCAAGTACACCAAATTTGTTGACCTACACTATATACTTATTGATGTGTCAATATCAATTTTGATTTAATATATAAATATGTGTTATTTTATTTTATAATTAATGAAAGGCTTTAATTATCCACATCACTCAAGTGTCTTTTCTTGGTGAACCATTTAGGTGTTTTTGGTATTACTCCTTACCTTCTAAGTTACAGTAAGAGACCAAAAAGTAATTCAAAACCCCACTATATATAAAGGTTTTGGAAAATTTTGTGATAATTCTTAGTGGTTTAGAATGTGTTGTGCATTCTGTTAGTTTGTAGTACTAAAATGTTGTGATTGTGTGTTAAAATGTTGTACAATTTGAAAACAATTATTTTAAAAAACAAGTTGGTTTTCAAAGTTATAAATATTTGGCACCAAGTTACAACATTTGACACCATAAAATGTGATATATCCTAATCCATTAGGTTGTATTATTATAAAGGGTAATACTTGGGACACAACGAAATACACAACTTTTAGGACACAACCTAATTAATGTGTCTATCTCTCTCCTGTGTCACTGTGGGGTCTAGTGACATCACAGGAGAGAGATAGACACATTATTTGGGTTGTGTCCTAAAGGTTGTGTGTTTGGTTGTGCCCCAATCTTTACTCTATTATAAAAGATCCCCTTAGCTTAATTGACAGCTGGCTCTTCACTAATAAAGAGAAACAATAGAAATACTAACACCATTGATTAAAGTAAAATATTTCTTTTATTTTGACCTTCTTGATAAATGAACTTCCAACTCTATATAACTATATATATTACATGTTTTCAAATGTCTCGAAAATTTCTTACATATATCGCATATCACGCATTGTTGACCTTGATGAATATTTTTAATACTATCTTCATCAACCAAACACCTAACTTGGTTGTCTTACTTCAAGAGTAGTTACAAAACCAAGTAAAAAAAGAATCATCAAACTCTAACCCCAATCAACGTTATGTATTTCCTTCATTAAATAATTATCAGTTGCACTAGCATAAAATAGAACCAAAGAAGAACAAGAAGAAGAAGAGGAAAGAAGAAATGGGACTTAGATGGATTCTTTTTGGCATCTTATGTTTGAGTCTCATCTTTTCCAATGTAATGGCCAAGAAAGCTGCTTGTCATGACCCGATGTTTGGGAGTTGCTATGGTATTCTTCACAACTGTCCACCTGGTTGTCCTAGTTTCTGTGAGGTAGATTGCAGACTCTGCAAGCCTTATTGCGGTAAGAGAATAGATTCTTTGCTTTGTACTTCATTCCTCTGGATCTTTTAACCCAAGACTATAGTATATATACAAGCTTGTGCATATCACTGTGTGTGTGTGTGGAGAGAGAGAGAGAGAGAGAGAGAGAGAGAGAGAGAGAGAGAGAGAGAGAGAGAGAGAGAGAGAGAGAGAGAGAGAGAGAGAGAGAGAGAGAGAGAGAGAGAGAGAGAGTATGGGGATGTTTAGGAAGACTAGGAACATGTTGAAGCTTGACATATATTGCTGGTCCATACATATTGCTTAAGTTTTTGGAGTTGTTGGTGGCTAGCTTAATAAAATTGATTTTGATGCTCAAAAGTTAGCTGGTTGTACTTCCCCAAGTGTTAAATAGATTTCTATCATGCAGGTGTTAGTTCCTAATCTACAATATTCCTAAAATACGTTCTTTGTCGAATATGTTGGTATAGCTCAAGTGTCAAAGAGCTTTGGCATTTACAAGTCCCCTCCAATACATAGGTTTAGAATTCAAACCTCATCCCCTCCTCTGTATCAAAAAAAAAAAATATATATATATGTATATATATGTTTTTTGTCAAACCAATATGATGTTGGCTTTCAAGAGAATCAGATAGAAATGAGAATGAGACTAAACCTCATCTTGTTGCATTCCCAAATATGTGACAAATGTATTTTGTGTGCAAGCAATATGTTAGTAAAACAAGTAAAGAAACTCTCCATTGGCCACACTTTACTAGGGCTTTGTATAGACAACTCAACTAGATCTTCTTGTTTTGGCGGTTTTTACAAATCAATGGAGTGAATTAAAGTTGCATCTCACTCGTCTTCTAATTTCACTCTATTTGTTACTTTTTCCATTTGAATTTATTATCTTTTCTGTTTTAAGTTCATAGTCTAATTAAAATTCAAGTTGTTGGTGAAAATTAGCCTGTGACAAGCCCGGAGCAGTGTGCCAGGACCCACGATTCATCGGTGGAGATGGGATTATGTTTTACTTCCACGGCAAGAAGGACAATGACTTCTGCTTAGTCTCCGACTCGAAAATTCACATTAACGCTCATTTCATCGGCAAGAGAAGCAAGAAAGGAAGAGATTTCACATGGGTCCAATCCATCGGCATCCTATTTGGGACTCATCAGTTCTACATAGGCGCACAAAAAGTCGCCAAGTGGCAAGACTCCGCTGAAAACATGCTAATCAAGCTCAATGGAGAAGTGATAGTTGTACCAGCCAGTGAGGGTGAAACATGGTGGTCACCGAAAAAAGAATTGATGGTCCAACGGTTAGCTGAGACCAACAAGGTGAACGTCAAAGTCAAAGGGTTGTTTGAAATTACAGCTCGTGTGGTACCAATCACTTCAGAGGAATCGAGGGTTCATGGCTACGATGTAACGGAAGAAGATTGTTATGCGCATTTAGAGCTCAATTTTAAGTTTGAGTCATTGAGTAGGACAATTGATGGAGTTTTGGGACAGACCTATAGAACAAATTATCGTAGTCGAGTGAAAATGGCAGCAACTATGCCAGTCATGGGAGGGGAAGAGAAGTTTAAGAGCTCTCATTTATTTGCTACGGATTGTGTGATATCTAAGTTCGGATTAGAAAGAGATTCAGATGATGATGGAGGGCCAATGAGGGTTGAATGTGGAAGTAACCATGAGGGTAAAGGGATTGTGTGCAAAAGGTAAAATCAAGTGTAACATTGAAAAAAAAAAAAAACCACCACCATTTGAGAAGGAAAGTGAGTGAATGCTAAATAAGTAAATATGCACAAACTAAAGGTGTTTAATCAAAGTTTTCATTTTATGCTATCCTTGTGTGGGCCTTCACACAAGTTGTTTCTCATTGTATGTTATGCACCAATTTGGGTACCCTCTTTCTTTGATGATTATGTCTTTCTTCTTGATATGCATTTAACTGCTAACCATAGGAGTGTATGAAACAAATTTCGATCGGATAATAACATCGGTTTAGTTTGACAATAACAATGTTGATGATCCATTTATCAACCAATATCAGAACTGTTTTAACATATTGTGCAGCGGAGTCTCATATTCCTATATGAATGTGAACGACAAACAACGATACAACGAAGACGTGTGATCCGAATCTACCAATCAAAGCTGAGTTCCATGATAAGTTATCACTCACAAATAACTAGCAAGTCCAAGAATGACCTATCATCACACACAAATAACTAGCAATGGAAGTGCGCGCATTTGTAAATTGAAACTCCATTAACAGAATTTAAAGACTTGATCACATTTTTGGGCATTAATCCCTCGGCAAAGACAGAGGGAAGACCAATTATATTATTGGGGGAAATGAGAGATTGAAGACAGTATTGAATAGAGAAAAGCATTGCACCATGTTTGATGAACAATGAGGTGTAGAACTAGAGATGGTTAGTACTGTTAATTTGTTGAACTAGGGAAAAAAAACACATAGAAGAGACGATTGAATTGAAGAGAAGAAAAAAATCTTCCGCCATTACCCATGTTATGCAGTGATTATGAGTACATGAAGCATCTTACGTTGTACATACTAATGTAGAGAAAAATCATAGAAATTTGATGAGTGTGCTTACAACTTCCTTTTGGATCGGTACAAGTATTAACCATTTTGGGCCTTCCTGGCTGTGGCGTTTGAAATTGAAACTCACTTAATCCTCCATGGAAAACAGTTGGGTTGGGCTTTTATACTTTTCCAGGTCTATGGACTTTGACTTTTTAACATAACCAATAAATTTTTTACTCGTAAGAAAAAAACTTTACTTTACTCCTCTATGTAGGGTTGTTTACATGTTAAGTCAGATTTGGAATGGGTGAGTTGGGCTCAAGTTGGACTTGGGCTTGGACGGGACAAGCCTAATCTGAAATAAAATCAAGCCCAATCCCCCCTAGTTGCAGCCCAAAGGCTCACTGGTCTAAGGATTGCCCTCTACCAATTCCTCTTAGTTTTGGATTGGTATAATATTTTTTGGGTCTGGCTGTGACATTTGAAACTCAAGTTAAACGCCTCCCCTAGAAAACAGTTGGGTTGGGCTTTACGTTTGTCCGGGTCTCTCGAGTTTACATAGAATCAATTTAAAACCTGACAAAGTCGGAGTTCTAACCAGATCCACATCCAACTTTTACTTTGTAAAGACTTTCTTTTACTATTATGGGAAATGTTTAACACACATATTTTTTAACACATTTTTTTGACACATTATGCTTTAAACACATATATTTTGTGCTCTTTGAATTTTCAATAATACACACTTTTCTACACACTTTTTGACACACTATACTTTATATGCATATATCTTGTGCTGTTTGAATTTTTCACACTTTTTTGTGCACCATTTACACAATACAAGGTACATGAATTTAAAGCTAGGTGCCAAAAAGTGTGCATGCCTGCCTAGCATTATTCTTGAATTTTTTACACTTTTCTGTACACCACTTATATAGCACAGGGTACATGCATTTAAAGCTCTACTCTACCACTATTACTAACAGCTAAGAGCAGCTCCAACGCGATGGTCAAATCCACTGTCAGAGTCAAAAAATGAGAGCGCAAGTGAATTAACACACTCCAATGCTAATTTATATCAACTCTCATTTTTTTGAGAGTCACATATGTTCTCAAATTTGAGAGAACAAATGGCTTTGTCAAATGAAATGGGCTCATGAATATTTATTACAAAAGTACCAGCTGCCACTTTACAAAACCCAAAAGCTATAATTTTTTATTTTTTATTTTTTAATTTTTATTTTTGTTTTGGCAGGAAAACTAACGGATATATTGCAAGTTGCAACAACGGCTATATTTTGTGATTTTACTTTTATACCCTCCCAAATACCTATAAATATAAAACTTGAACCCACTTATTATATTGTGCTCTCTTGTCTAGTTTTCTTCTTCTTCTTCTTCTTCTTTTTTTTTTTTCCTTACAATATTTTAGAAGAAAAATGGAAATAGTGGTTGATAGACAGGGCCGGCCCTGGTATATAAAATTGTAGGCCTCCACCTAAAGCCCCTAATATTTAGGATAATTTAATGCCCCCAATCTCAAACACTGAATAGTAATTGTTTAGCCCAAAGGCCCTCAATACAGCTTAAAACCCCAAGACCCAAGGAAGTCAAGCTATTGTGCGATGGACTTATCCACTTTTAGGGGTTTGTTTTGGAAAAAAAAAACTACTGATTAGGTGCACAAAATTGGTGTACTTAGCATTTTTCCTATAAAAAAGTACCTTCTCAATTTTCCCAAATATAAGACTTTTCAATGTTTTTGGTCACTTTCCTTATATTTTATTTATAAAGTGAATCTCTAAAACTTATTGAGCTTATTTGCAATATTTTTGGGGTATCTTTATACTAAAACACTCAAATTCTTAGGGTCGTCCCCTTCCTAAAAAAAAAAAAAAAAGTCTAGACCCAAATGGCTTTTAAGAAGTACATTTCTGAATTTAAGAACTGGTTCATACTTATAGAGGGCCTCATTTTAGAAGTTCGCCTAAGGCCCCAAACCCTCAGGGTTGGCCCTGTTGATAGAAGAAGAATGGTAGTAGAGAATGGTAGGTGAAAGTTAACTAGGAGAATGGTAGTTGATCTAAAATTTGGCATTTTGGATGAAATGTACCGTTAGAGCAGTATTGTCAAAATATAGCTTTTTGGTACTATAGTAGTATCAAATTATAACTTTGAGATGAAAAAAAAATAGCTTTTTGCATTCGATATGCTCTAAGAGCCCGTTTCGGTTAGCTAAAATATTAATTTATTTTTTCAGTTTAATTTTACAGTTTATTCAGCTTAATTTCTCGACTAATTTATTTAGATATTGAAATTTTAAACTAACCCAAATATTTTCATCTTCCAAAAATAATCATTTTTTTTCTCCAAATCCGTAATTTATCATTTAATTTTTTAATTTTCAACTAACCCAAACAGACTCTAAGTCAGAAGGGATATTAGATGCAACAATAAATAAAGTTTGCCTATCATTGTTAGAAATATAAAATGTGGTCATTGTAAATTGCTAAACTAAACTTTGTCTATAATTTTTAGGAATATCAAAGATGGGATTAGCCATCCTCAAAGATAACACGAACTACTTAGAGACATGATTGTAATTTGAGTTTCTTGTAGTTTTTCAAGTTCATCTATGAGTGGTCGACCGTACATACACATCTTCTATTTATTTCACAGGTAGTGAGTGAGACAAGACTATCAAAATGGACAAATGGAAGGAAGTTCTCCTATTCAATCAAAATTTTTTTAAGGGGCAAGTTGATTAGGAGAATGGTAGTTGAACAAAAATTTGGTATTTTGGATAAAATGTAATATTAGCGTAGTATTATCAAAATATAGCTCTTTGATATTATAACAGTGTTAAATTATAACTTTGAGATAAAAAAAAAAAAAAAAAAAAAACTTTTTATATTAGAGATGCTCTAACGGAGGGTATATTCTCAAGCATCTTCCTTTTCTTTAAGTTTCTGGCGTGGATGTTTCTGACCTCACCTTCTTTGTAGCTTCTGTTACTGAACTTGTGGGTCCCTTTAGTTCAATTGGATTTGGAGGATACACATACAAAATTGTATATATATATATATATATATATGTTATTGTGATTATATCACATGTGGGACAATCGCATTAATTGAGAGATTGTTGATTTGGCTAAATTGTTATTGAGATAAGTTTTTTTTTGTGATAGAGTTTTATTTAGAGTGGATTAGAGTGCCAAATTGGGTGTCTCCTCTAATGGGGGTGCATGGTCTAGGGTAAGATAGTGCAAGTTCTTCGGAGTATTGAGAGTGGATGTACAACGGATTTAAGGGTTGGGTTATGGTATTTAATTCAACGTTTTTTTGTATTAAATTTTATTCTCAATAGTGAAAGAAAGGTTCTCTCGAGTGTGGACATAGACAATATTTGGCTGAATCACGTAAAAATCTGTGTTTTCTTTAGTGTGCATTTAATTAGTGTTGATGTATTTTTGTGTGTTTATTGGAGAGAATTTGGTTCAGCATTTTCAAAATTTCCAAACATATGTGATTTGCACTAGACACGGGTCCATTATATTTGGTCTCTTGGCATTTAGAGTCACAAGCCTTTGGTAGTTTGATAAGATATAGGTGAGAAAATTCTGAGGTGTTCTTATGAGAATCAGTTTTGTGGTTCATATAAAAACGTTGACTGTAAAATTTTTTTGTCTTTCTCTACGGACTTTTAAGATATATATAAGAGTGCATATCTTCTTATGTAAAAGTGACTAAGATTTGGTTATTTATTAAAATCAGCATAACAAATAAAAATGAGATTTTGTATGAAACAAATCTTATGCCAGTGAGCCTTCAATATGGATTGAAATGAGGCATATTAATTTAAGTACTGAAGTACTCTACTTGAAGAAGTTGACATAGTTTAGCAAATCTTGGGGGCTACCTTCAAAAGAATTGACATAGTTTAGGCAATAGGGATTCCAATCTTAGGCATCACCGTTGCTCATATATAGTTCTTTCCTCATGAAATAGAAGTGCATAACTTTTTTTTTTTTTTGGTCTATTTAGGGGGGGCAGTAATAAAAGAGACCTGAAACTTGGACCATGAGAAAATTAAATTCAAGAACAATTTTTTATAGAGTAATGCTAGGTACACCTAAACGGGACACCTAAATATCCACCTGCTGATGTACATTTTCAAAACTATTCATCAGTTACTAAAAAAAGTTTGAATTATTTTTCAAAATGCCATGACACATTAGCACGTGAATAGATTAGGTATCCCATTTAGGTGTACCTAGCATTACTCTTTTTCATAACATGTACAAGACATTGACACCAATATGGATCTCATTGCCGTTGAGGTATCCCATGACCAATAATTTTTGTGAAGGCATACCCTATCAAATGGCACGATGGATCGAAGACCACTTGTTAAAAGGAAACTGCTTGGCACACCAAATTCGTAGAAAAATATGGGTGAAGCGCAAAAAAATTTGCTACCCGCTAAAAATTACCCCGCACAACTTTTTGCTTTTGTGCAATTAAACCACAAAAGCAGAAGTTACCTATCGCCAACTAACCTATAACTAAGTTACAAAAGATGGACCACACGCATTTGGCAGAGGGGAACACTCTCACCACCTTAGGTGGTCAAAACTACTGGCAAGACATGGGCAACTCCCTGAACAAAATTTATAGGTTGGATCAATAGATTGTGACAAGTGTGTGGTCCAATATTTTCTCTCTACTTTTTTTTAATAGGAAAATACTAAATACACCAGTTTAGAACACCTAAATAGTTTATTTGTTAGTGTGTCAATGACGATTTTAAAATAAAATCTAACACTTAAAAATTCTTTTGTTTACTAATTAAAGTAGTCCACATCAGCAGCTAAACCGTTTAGGTATCCCAAACTGGTGTACCTAACATTACTCTTTTCATGTAATGGGGTTCATTGAGAGCGATATATTGTGGGCGCACAATAATTTATTTTTACATTAATAAAATTTAATTAAGTATACTAAAAGTTCACATAGTTCTTGTGGCTTTTGTTTGTGTTTTTTTATGGGAATAAATTAAAAAAAAAAAAAGAAAAAGAAGAAAGAATAAAGTGTTGTTTTTATCAAATTAAATAGTAGGATTAAAGTGGTCAAATTTATTCAACTCTAATTCACAAATAAGAAAATTCATTTATTTTGTGACAATTAACCAGTCATTGTTTGACTTCTAGATATTTTTCCTTAAAACTTGAAATGAAACCTAAAGGATTTATGATGATGTCAAAATTTGGATAAGATAAATTAAAGCAGTTTTTAAGAGAGAGAGAGAGAGTGATTGGTTTTTTTGTATGTGGTTCGGCCTTGTTAATGAAGAAACATACATCCACGTATGTGTCTGAGCACGTTCACTATACTGTAAAAAGCTAGAGACCATTTGGTAAACCAACAATAGTTTGGAGCTACCGTAAGTCGGCCGGGTGTGATGATCATTGCTATAGATGTGCTATGCAGACTAAGTGTTGATTCTCTTCTATGGGGGTGAGTGGTCTCTTTTATATATACAAGAGACATACTCGTACAAGGAAGCTAATCAGATTAGGTAATACAATCCTGATTAAGATGTGATTGACATAAATCAAGTGAGTTTCCTATTTGTATTAGAAAACTTTCCATACATGCCATTAGTCTTCTAACTTGAGTAGAAAAATGTTTGGAATATTCTGGGGTGTGTCTCGCGGGCCTAGCTGGACTGAGCCCCGTACGAACCGAGCCCGTATTGCACTCTTGACCTATTGTCGGGGCCTGTTGACATTGTTTGTATCGCTTGGGGCGGGATTGCTGACCTGTTCTGGACTGTTTGACTGGACGATGCTACGCCGACCCAGGGGTTGGTCTTCCCCTCTGGCAAAGCCCTGTGCTATAGGATCAGGAGGCTCAGGAGAGTCCTCAATCGCTCGGGAAATTAGGATAAGCATCGGTCGCTAAGTATAACCGCTCGATCACAGGGTTGAGCCAAGTTTGAGTGTATCAGTTGCCCCTCATTTCCAAGGTTGGCTTGATGCTATATCGGGGAAAGTTTGGAAATTTGTTTGATGCCACTTGCCGTCATTTGAGTGCTCGGGAATTGGCTAAGGGTTGGGACTCAACCTAAGTCGGAGTCTTTTGTTTAAAGTAGCTCTCAGGATGGTTATCTTCTGCTCATAAACCTTTGTCAAGGTTGTGGGTATAAGAATTTGACCATGTTGGAAAAGCCGACCTAAAGCGTGTTGCTTTAGGGTCCTTTTTATGTTAGTTCCCCAGGATGGTTATCTTCTGCCCAACAAGCCTTCGTCAAGACTGTTGGGAGAAGAGTTTGATCATATTGGTAGAGCTGGCCTAATTCGCGTTGCTTTAGGGTCTTTTTTCACTTTTCTATCGTGGGCCAACCTAAAATGATTTAGTCACCTCTATCGTTGGTATGGACCTAAGCGGAGAGCCTAAATATATGGATTTCAGGGATTTCTTTTACTTCTCTATCGTGGGCTAACCTAAGAGGTTTTAGCTACCTCTATCGTCGGTTTGGACCTAAATAGAGTTAGTGCCTCTGAGTATTGTAGGCTCTCGGGTTGTCTAAGAGTTTTATTTAGTTAACCCCAAGTAAATACTTGGTGTGACTTCCTGTAGTCTTTATTCCTTTTTGCCTCCCAAGTTTTCATTGAGGTAGGTGTTGCAGGAACAATAACTGTAGGCAGCCGACCTGGAATGTTGGTAGTTCCAGGGTATTTTGATGCCTCGGGTGTGATCCCAATGTCTTTTAGTGGTGCCTCGGGTATGGCTCAAGGTTTTTTGAGGTGCCTCGGGTGTGGTCCCGAGGACTTTTGATGTGCCTCGGATGTGGTCCCGAGGTCTTTTGATGTGCCTCTGATGTGGTCCCGAGGTCTTTTCAGGAGCTCTCTGACAGTCCGTGGAACCTCATGCTATGATCTGGCAAAAGTACTACTATAGTTGGACTCGTCTAGACTGTTTGAGTTAGGAGGTCGGGTCACCAGGCTCTTGGTTACTCTGAGCTGGAGGCAAGGTCGGGATCATTAGATCTTGACTGGTGCAAACTGAAGGTCTAGTCAGGGCTGCCAGAACCTGACCTCTGTGAGCTGGAGGTTGGGTCAGGGCTATAGGACTCAAACTGCTATGAGTTGGAGGAACTACAAGAACTACTAGGCTCTTTTACATTGTTCTTCTCGGGCTGTTCTAGCTTCTGCTTATTTCTTGATGGCTCGTCGACTATGTGCTCGAGGTATTTGGTCTTTAGAAATTCTTCAGTGTCAACGTACTTTTCGACCCTCTCTACAAGTTTAACCAAGGTTTTCGGCCAGTTTCTATGAAACGATGTGGCATACTTGGTGTGTTGAACTCTCGAGAAGAAGGCTGTAATAGCGACGGTTTCATCATGATCATAGATCCCGAGCTTCTCTTGAAACTGACCGATGAATTCCTTGAAGGACACATTATTCCTTTGCCTGACTGTTAGCAACTGTATGTTGGGCTTTGACCGTTCATGCATACTGATGAACTGGTTGATGAATAGCTTGCTGAATTACTTGAAACTACTGATCGATCAGGACTTCAAGGAGTAGAACCATTGAGTGGCTGGGCCTTTCAAAGTGCTGGGGACAGCCAGGCAATATAGTTCATCGGCGTTGACAGCCAGGGTCATCCGAGCCTTATAGGTCCGAACGTGGTTGACCGGACTTCTTGAGCCATTGTAAGGATCTAATCGAGGTTGTTTAAATTTTAGCGGGAGGACAAACCTCGTGATTCAGCTAGTGAACGGTGACTGTATCTCAGTGTTTGTCACGAGTAGCATTGTAGCCCAGGTCTTTGGTCATATTGTCGATCTGTTTCTCCAAATCCTCAATACGAGCCACCACACGTTCCCGATCGTTATCTGGGACGTAGGTCGGGTCAGTGGAAGAGGCTTCCTTTTCATGGTGGTGCGCTGTCCTCTGGGATCGGGCTCGGCTATGACTTCGGTTGATCGTGTGCCTAAGGTCACTTCGGCTCTTGACCGAGTGGCCCTGGACCGATTCCCGGGCTATACGCTCCCGCCTCTCCTCTCAGGCAGCACGCCTACCATTGATGGCTCTGGCGTCCATGCGGGACAGGTTGGCTCAGGCATGTTATCTAGTCAAGATTGGTTTGCGACCATACGCAACGTTCCCGGGTTGTCTCTTAGCTAATGGAAAATTGCTTCGTTGGGCCAGTAGGGCTTCGATCTGCTGCTGGGTTTGGCGCGGACCCTCCAATAGCTGTGTGAGGGTTACAGTGATCTAATCCGATGTCAGGACTGCCGTAACCGGCGCCGGGGTCGACGGAGAGTCTTGCTCAACATGCTGCGTAGTCTTCTTCTGAGACATGGCTATCAGTCAAGAGATTTATGTTTTGAGAAATTTATCATTTCCCACAGACAGCGCCAAGCTGATGATGCCAAAATTTAGCTAAGATGAACTAGAGTAGCTTTTAAGAGAGAGAGAGAGAGAGAGAGACAGAGAGAGAGAGAGTGAGAGAGACCGGTTTTTTTGTATGTGATTCGGCCCTGTTAATGAAGGAACCTATGTCCACGTATGTGTCTGAGTACGTTCACTATACTATAAAAATCTACGAACCATTTGGTGAACCAACAATAATTTGGAGCTACCATAGGTCGGCCGGGTATGATGATGGTTGCTATAGATGTACTATACAGACTAAGAGTTGATCCCCTTCTATGGGGGTGAGTGGTATCTTTTATAGATGCAAGAGACCTACTCGTACAAGGAAGCTAATCAGATTAGGTAATACAATCCTGATTATGATGTGATTGACATAAATCTAGTGAGTTTCCTATTTGTATTAGGAAACTTTCCATACATCCCATTAGTCTTCTAACTTGAGTAGGAAACTGTCTGGAATATTCTGGGGTGTGTCTCGCGGGCCTGGCTGGACTGCGCCCGTACGAACCGAGCCCGTATTGCACTCCTGACCTATTAGTTGGGGCCTGTTGACACTGTGTGTACCGCTCGGGGCGGGACTACAGACCTGTTCTGGATTGTTTGATTGGACAATGCTGCCTTGACCCAGGGGTTGGTCTTCCCCTCTGGCAGAGACCTGTACTATAGGATCAGGAGGCTCGGGAGAGTCCTCAATTGCTCAAAAAATCAGGATAGGCACTAGTCGCTAAGTATAACAGCTCGGTCACAGAGTTGAGCCAAGTTTTAGTGTATAATTTATTTTGTGACAATTAACCAGTCATTGTTTGACTTCTAGATATTTTTCCTTAAAACTTGAAATGAAACCTAAAGGATATATAGGATACATTATTGGTTTGTTCAAGCTGATCCAACTTACTATTATTTACTCCGTATCAGTTTTAGAGGAACCAAACAAACCCAATCCACCTATCAATTGTAGTCTAATCTGGTGAGCTGTGGTGTGGCCCTTTTTTTTTTGGTTGACTAAGTGTCACTATCTAACCTTATACGACGATTTTGAAACAAACCGTGAGCTCATAAAATAAAATAATGTGCTTGGTAACCTTCCAAGAATTAAGCTTAGAGCATGAACATGATGTGTTTTCTTTAAGGCTTTCTAGCTATTTATTTTTTATTTGCCCAAAATAAACAAGTTGGGGTGACTATTACTGTTAATGTTGCTTAGTATTTTCATCATCATACATATATATATACATACTTAGTATTTTTGTCATCATCATCCCATGTATAATACACGTCTATTTCTTGATAAATAAGCTGTGGGTTGTGTTTTACTACAAGTATCTATTGTAGAGTAATGTCCATACACTAACCAACCCTAGACGAGTTGGCAAGATTCTCTAGCCTCTACAAGGAAAGTCAGGGACTCAAAATTCCAACGGCTCAAAGTAAGTTGGTTAGAATAGATCCTAAGTAGTCAGACGAACTGTATTTAGAGGTCAGTATGAGTGAATTCTATCTATCACTTACTTCTCTTACTTGGTGTATGTATTGTGGGTCAGTGCACATGGCCATAATTTGCTCTTTGATCTACTCCATTAAAAATTGTGTCGGTAACTCCATCTGAAATATGACAGTAAAATCTAAACCGCGGAAGATAGGTAGAGGATTTGTCTTTGTATCCCAAAAAAAAAAAAAGGGAGAAGAAAAAAGGGGCAAGGTAGCTGGCCTCTGTACATGTAAAATGGCTTGGGCTGTGTTAAGAATAAATGGAATTGTGTCCAAAGTGAGTTAAGACCCGCGTACAGCCTAATTTACCTTGTGCTATTTGAATTTTCACACTTTTTTGTACACTACTTACACAACACATGGTACATGCATTTAAAACTGGGTGTCAAAAAGTGTGTCAAAAAGTGTGTGTGTGTGTGTGTGTGTGTGTGTAGCACTACTCTACTACTATTACTAACAACTAAGAGTAGGTCCAATGCGGTGGTCAAATTCACTGTCAAAGTCAAAAAATGAGAGCTCAAGTGAATTAACACACAACAACGCTAAGCAATATCAGCTCTTATTTTCTGACAAAGTCAAATATGTTCTCAAATGTGAGAGAAAAAATGTTTTTGTCAAAGAAAGTGGGCCCATGAACATTTATTACAAAAGTGCTAGGTGCCACTTTACAAAACGTAAAGGTTATATTTTTGTTTTTTGGCAGGAAACCCAACGGATATATTGCAAGTTGCAACAATGGTTATATTTTGTAATTTTACTTTTATACCCTTCCAAATGCCTATAAATAAAAAAACTTGAACCCACTTTCTAGATTGTGCTCTCATGTATAGTTTTTTTTTCTTTTTTTTTTTCTTACAATTTTTTAGAAGAAAAACTGAAATAGTGGTTGATAGAAGAAGAATGGTAGTTGAGAATGGTAGTTGAGAATGGTAGGTGAAAGTTGACTAGGAGAATGGTAGTTGACCCAAAATTTGGCATTTTATTGTCAAAATATAGCCTTTTGGTACTGTAGAAGTGTCAAATTATAGATTTTAGATGAAGAAAATAGTTTTTTGCATTGGATATGCTATAAGATCCCGTTTGGGTTAGCTAAAATATTAAGCTATTTTTTTTTTCGTTTAATTTTACAATTGGTTCAGCTTAATTTCTCGGCTGATTTGTTTAAGTATTGAAATTTTAAGCTAACTCAAACACTTTCATCTTACTAAAATAATCAATTTTTTTTCTCGAAATCCGTAATTCATCACTTAATTCTTTTAATTTTCAACTAACCCAAACAGACTCTAAGTTAGAAGGGATATTAGTACTTGCAACAATAAATAAAGTTTGCCTATCATTGTTAGAAATATAAAATGTGGTCATTGTAAATTACTAAACTAAAGTTTGTCTATAATTTTTAGGAATATCAAAGATGCATGGGATCAGCCATCCTCAAACATAACTCAACACAAACTACTTAGAGACATGATTGTAATTTGAGTTTCTTGTAATTTTTTTTACTTTCATCTATGAGTGGTCGATCTAGCATACACATCTTCTATTTATTTCAGAGGTAGTGAGTGAGACAAGACTATCAAAATGGCCAATGGAAGGAAGTTCTCCTATTCAATCAAATATTTTTTTTTGAGTTACATGAAATAGGGGTGTTAGCAAACCGATTGGACCGATCGAATCAATCGGTTTGGTCGGTTTTCAAAAAATTGATGCGGTGTAAAAATCGAATCGAACTGAAAATTTATACTAAACTGCATCGAACCGAACCTAAACCGACCGGTTTGCCTAAATTTTGGACAGAACTGAACTGAACCGTTTTCACCCCTACATGGAAAGAGAAACAAAACTATCTTCCATGAGGTGGCAAGGGAAACAAATACTTGCACTTGCCATAAGAGACGTACATTAATCCTTATTAGGAGTATCAAGCAAACCAAGGGGGTTAGATTGTTCGACCCAACCATTAGCTAAAAGGTCAACACAATGGTTTCCCTCATCTTTTTGATGTGGGTAATAGTTCCCTTAGATCTATTAATTAAGAAAACATATATTGTCTTCAATTAACACTTCAAGAGGATGATTGGCTTTCAAACTTGGTGAGTAATCATTTCCCTATTCAATCTTTTTAGTTCTTCTAAACCATGCCATTGGATCCCAAACGTTGAAAAGCTAGAGATATGCCACTCTGGATTTGAAGACTTAACAATGTTAACATCATTAATGTAAACTCCAAAGGCAATTTGGTAATTTTACCTTATATGTACTTTTTAGGTCCCAAATGTTCTTTATCTTAAATATGAGTTCATAGACTTTGATGGCGTTCAATTCTAGTTTAGTCTTAACAAGTTATGGCATTTTGAAATTTGAAGGGCAAAATAGTCATTTTACAAATATATTCAGGCCAAATGGACCCTACCATTCGATCCAGAACGTCGAAAAACCTAGGGGTGGGTCACTCTGTATTAATTGAACATTTTAACAATGTTAACTTCTTATATGTAAGCTCCAAGGGCAAATTGGTCATTTTACCACATATATGCTTTTTAACTCTCCAAATGGTCTTAGTATGTCATACCTGCTCCCGCGATATTTAACTATATTATTTTAGCATGCATGGTATACTTACTATTGTGTTAATTAACACGTGTGAAAGTGAGTGATGACTCACTAGTTGTTTGAGGGTGTCTTTTGAGAACCCAGTATTTGGCTTTGAAAGTAGTTCAGAAGTTGGGAATGTGAGAATTCCCTATGCTTGGAAATTGAGTAATAACTCATAATTATGTGCTTAAATATTTATTTAGCCATATGTGAATATAATTGATTATTATATTATTGATAGCAACTCAATAGGGTCATTAGATACCTAGTGAGGACGAAATTGAACACGTATAATTTGGTAAGCTAATTAGCAATTTCGTAAAATCATGTAGAAACTTGCGTTTTAGCAACCAAACAAAACTTAGTCGAAAACTTTTATAATTTTGAGGTTTCTCTCGTAAAGCTATTCATTAGCTCTATAGAAAGTTTCAGAGACTGATTAGGAGTTTTGAAAACTCGTGGGGAGGTAAACACAATTTCCTGAAGTGTTGCCTATCTATAGATAGAGATGACTTTCATAATTTTATAAAATTTTAACCTAAGTTCAAGAAGGAGGCGAAAAGAAGGATTTGATTGCTTAGAGCTTCTCAACGCCAAACGACGACCATTTGTCCGCTATTTTTTTTTACCAAATTTCGTATTTGAACTCTTTGAGGTAAGGCCGTCGTTTTGATACCTATTAAGCCTTGTTTGGTTAAGTTTTTCTGAAAACTCATTTTCTAGAATTTTTATAAAAAGTTGATTATAATATTTTTGATCGATAGGAATTGTATTAGAAGAATTACTACACGTTCTTTGTGCTTGGATTTTCCTTGGATCGGCGTTTAAGAGCGTAAATCAGAGGTGAGTGATATCAATCTTGATTTTTGAATGATTCTATGGTTTAATGCATTTGATATGCTAGGGACTTTATATAGATACCATGTGTAGTTCATATTGGATAAAACTCATGTGTAAAGTAGACCCAAGGTATGTTGGAATGAAAAGTATGGTAATATTAGTTAAATGAGCATGTTTATGTGCCTACATGGGTTAAAGGCGGATTTGTGCTAATTCACCGTAAGACGTCCTCTCGAAGGGGGAGGATTAGTAGTGGTGACGGTCACTTGCTGAGAAAGGCATTAATGCGACATGTCAAAGGGGCATGGGTCGTGGTTGAGTCCTAAGACTTGGATCGGTGAATGTGCACTTATTCCCTAGAGACCGAATATTTATGTGTTATTCTGGATTGGGACATATTTTTCATCTGTATGCTTGATTTATATTATTACTAAGCGTTAACTTAAACAAATCCATATATCTATGGTTATGTAAATAACCATTCAGGGGCAAGGACTGGAGGAGATAATCGCGGGTAATGAGGCGAGGAATGACTAGAAGCTCCTTATGTTTATTGAACTTGAATCATGTTTGTAATATATGTTTAACTTATGCTTGTTGTTTATCCATGTGGTTTGTAATATGACTTATTTTATATGCGAGTACGACACTTGGTTCACCTTAGGACCGAGTTACCGAGGTGCGTGAAGCTTGTACTTTTGGCACTTGTAGTTCAAGGACTTATGGTTTGTATGTTTTATACATGTTCTTAGAATGGTTATCAAAGCTTTTGAAATGGTTTTGGTTTGAAATGGTTTTGGTCGAAATGCCCCCTGCCAGAAACTTTAAACTCCTTCTTCCAATTTTAGGAACAACTTCTAATTAGGCATGGGGGTACCTTTGGGGACCCTTTGACCTATGAAACTGTTACTTTTGAAAACAAAACTCGTTGAGGCATGTTTGGACACGTGTTTAATATAACCTTTGAAAAACTATTTGAAAGTTGGTTATGTTGGAGCAAAACTTTTATTTTGGGAACATTAATCACTATTGGTAAGCCTTGATGGCGTGCCACGTGACTTGGGACCACCTTGTTGGTTCCGGGGCGTGACATGTAGTGGTATCAGAGCAAAAGGTTACAGACCTTGAGCTATGGGTTTAAGTTTAGCGCCTTCGGGACGAGAGACGACATCATGAGTTTGGGCATTGAATAGTGTGTGCGGAATTGGATTATTGCATTACATATGCCTATAACTAATGGTTATATGTGTCGTATCTTATATGCATACTATGAGATATATGTCATGGCATGCATCATATCATTATGTGATGGTTATCAGAAATAAGTGGTAGAAAGAATGGATATAAATAATGAAAATGCAACGAATTCGCGAATAGATCGAATATAGGCCGCTATTGAGGGGTTTATTAGAGTAGAGGATGATAGAGTGCCACACGGAGAATGGTGTCGGAAAATCCAAATTTGGTACTAAGGGCTAGGCAAACAATTTTCGAAAAGTTTGCAAAGAAGAACCCGACAACATTCACTGGGGGATCAGATCCTAATGTGGCAAATTTTTGGAAAATGGATATGGAATGCATATTTCAAAACCTGACATGCACTGATAGAGGGAAAATAGACAATGCCACTGATATGTTGAAAGAGGGAGCTCATAATTGGTGGGTTGGTATCCTCGCAAGTAGAGCATCGACTACTTGGGTAGGTTTCACAGAGGAATTTGATAAGCGATACTTTCCGGATTCAGTGAAGACCCAAAAGAAGCGAGAGTTCATGAACTTAAAACAAGGGGATATGACAATGAATGAGCACGCGACTGCATTTAATGGCTTGGCTCAATTTGCACCTAGTATAGTCTTGGAAGAGGTGGATAGAGCTAGGCAGTTTGAAGAAGGTCTGAGGGAAAATATCCATAGTCGCGTGATACATTTCGTCTTCCAACATTTGCTGAAGTTCTAGATGTGGCCCTAATCACAGAAAGAGATATTGGGAACTATAAGCTTAGCCAACAAGGGAAGAGGAAGAATGAGAATCAAGGGAGAAACTAGGATAACTTTAAGAAATCCTATTCAAGGGCACCTGGGACTGGTTCAGGAAATCAAGGGGGAAGTTCATTCTCCAGAGGAGATAAACTGGTGTGTACTATTTGTGGCCGTAGACATTGGGGTGTTTGTTATATGGAAAATACGATTTGTCATATTTGTAATCAACCGGAACCTGTTGCCAAGAATTGTACGCAGACAAGAACCTAAAGTGTGAATGTGGATATGAGGGGTAAATGTTATGAATGTGGTATGCGGGGTCATTGGGAAATGGATTGCCCAAACAAGCAACAACGTGGGGCAGGTTTTGTGGCTTCTAGTGGAACGAGAAGAGTGCAATAACCAAACAAAGGAAAGAAGGAACAAAGGGAGGCGCGTGCATTTAACCTTTTGCCAAGAGAGATGGCCAACACGGACTCTGTGGTGTCAGGTACTGATGTTGTCAATATCAAGATATAAAAGTATTCTTTACTTTTCAAAAGATTTGCAGTGTGGAAGTAAAGGTCGAACCCACAGAGATTGATTACTACAACAACTTAATTTTAAAACCTAAGTCTAATTAATTAGGAAAAACAGATTTGAATTTGAATTTAATTAAACTAATAACAATAAAAATGAATCTAAACTATGAAAGCGATTAAAAGTGTTTTTAATGAATATGTAAAGGGAACCTAGGATCGCAAATCCACCACTAGTTTCATAATAGGAATATTTATGAATTACTTTAGCTTATTACGTTGGATGAATATGGGGAATTGTAGCTACAAGCCCAACTCCTCCGACAAGAAGATAATCATGGTTCAAGCACCAACATAATCCATCTGCGGATAGCACGAATTATCTCACACTAAACTAGGGTTGTGATCTAATCCGTCTAACCTAGGCATGGACTATTCGGATACTTGATAGCACGAATCAATAAAGCACCATCACATGTAAACAACCTAAACAAGCACATCAAGAATAGATCGTTGAGCACATCACAGTCAAAATAGATCTAAGACAAGAATAAATTCTGAAAGTAATGATTTAATCAATTAAAAGCACGATTTATTTATAAAAATCCTCGGAACATGTGACTGTCATCCATACATAATAAAACTAAAATAAAAACATAAATAGAACCCTATTACTCATCTAGGGCTTCATTGAAACCCTAGATCGATGATCTAAGCTGCCATAGGAGTAGAGATCGGCAAGAGGTTGATGGAGGAGGCCATGGAAATCCTTGGTCTTCTTCTTCTTCTCCTTACTTCTCCCTCTTCAAGGGCTGGAAGTGTGTGTATATGGCTGTATATGAATGTGTATAATAGTTGCCAACCCTATAATTGAGTAAAAATAGAGTTTATATAGAGTTTGTACAAGCTTTGGAAGGCTTCCTAACCCGAAACGAACTGAAACGCATGTAATTTACAGTCTGGACGTCGTTTAGCAGTCTCGTTTGCACAGGAGTCTTCAGTATACTGAAATACGCAACTTTGGTTTTTGGGCATATCGCGCGAGCGGGTCGCGCGAGCGCGACTTTTGGTACCTCGCGCGCGCGGATCGCGCGAGCGATTTATTGGGGGTCTCGCGCGAGCGGATCGCGCGCGCGACTTCTGGATTCTCGCGCCCGCGGACCGCGCGCGCGACATTGGTTTTTCAGCTTCTTTCTTGATGCTTTTTCACCCTGTTTATCCTGGTTTAGTTGATTTCTTCCAAAATCTGTCAGAAACTAGAAAACGAAGTAAAAATATACAAAAACAAGATAAAATGGTCTAACAAATGCACGTTAAAGCGTATAATTAGGATTAGTTCTCTCCCGATCACACCCCCAAACCTACATTTTGCTAGTCCTCGAGCAAAACTAAAATAAAAACTACTAATAAAAATCTATTCCATTTTCGTATGGATCACGATTGCATTTAGCGTATGCAACAAGCCTTTTAAACCCCTAGGTGTCCCTAGTCGGACGAGTAAAGTCTCGTGAGGGTTCTTGTCAACAAGTTACCCACAACCATCTTTATTAACTTGTAAATTTGAAAACTTTTATTTAAAAACAAAGAACATAATGTTCAATACTCCTTATTATACAACAAAGATTTGAAATAGAATAACGAACAAGAAGAAACAGAATCAAACGTTCACCTATATCATGAAAAACAATCTCAAGCACATGCATCGTATAAATCAATAGAGTTTCTCATAAAATTGCACGTGTGTGATATGGTAGTCAAATGAACACGCGCATGTCATTAACTTGGAATATAACTCGGATGACCATCTAACTATGTCTTGACTACGAATCTCACAATGTCAATTACACTCTCAAATGAAACACTCAGAAACAGGTGTAATTTTTCTAATATATGGGAGCAAAGGAAATATATTTTCAAAATGATAAACGCTCACATATGACTCGAAAAAGACGCACGACACAAAAGAACAGTAGTCTCATGGATAGGATGCCAACAATCAAGAAAAATTAATCATGACCATGTTTAATCCCCCTCCCATCGTTTTTATATCCAAACCATATTTTCTAGGATCAAATAGGACTTTTCAAAGGTTGTAATGTGGCTCATGTAATGAAAAAGGATAAAATGGATATATGGGTAGATTTAGAATGGCATTGTAAGACATGTTTGATTTCTTTCATTCATCTCTTCTACCAACTTCATCTTTTCTTTCTCTTCATTCCTTTTCATTCATTTTTTTTTTTATTTTTTTTATCAACCTTCTTCTTCTTTATTTTTTTCAATCTTTTCCTTCTCGTTGCTTTTGAAACGAATATTCAATAATTAACAAGGCAAACCCCAAACATCATCTTATTTTCTTCTTCTTCTCAATCACACATCGCCTTAACACCACTAAAAGGTGATCAATCTTTCAGAAGTGAACTCCAAGTTGGCCAAATTGGAGCAAAAACAAGGATAATGGTAATTTAAGACAGAAATGGCATTTTAATGGCTCAAAGGGCGAACTAAGGAAATTTTTCATTTATTGGTCATAAACAAAGAGGGCCTATAATCATGTCCTATGGTTATATGGTTCTTCAACATGTACGACGGAAGATTATTTAGCATGGTAACAACTATTTTAACTTGACTATCAACCAAAACAAGAATAATGAGACTAAACAACAAGTTAAAACGCTATTTCAATGAAATTCGACAAACACAAGATGTATTTATAACCCTCTAAATAGAAAAGATAGGCTCAAAAGCTTACTGGGTTTAGTCTCCACCATGTGTTATCTAGAAATCCGAATCATATTATAGTTCACAACCAACATATATTCAAACGACTACGTGCAGTGCATAGGTTTATGTGCAAATCTATGATATAAAACTACGATTCAAATGATACATAACCTAAAACGTTTCATCATAACTTTAGCAAACATTTAATCACATATTCTCTTATTTATCATTCTATAACAAATCACATTACATAACAAGAAGTATCGACTAGCGATTGCAAAACCGTAGGTAACATCGTTTATTTAAACACACTTATTGTAAATTTTAAAATTTTAGTGCATAATGGCGTGCATGTGTGTGCATACCCCCAAACCTAAACCTTTCATTGTCCCCAATGAAACAATCAAATGAAAGAAAGGAGAGTACGTAAGGAAGGAACGATAGTACCTCGATCTTGACAAGCATAGAACAGGTGAACACAAAGGAATATGTCAATACAGTTCAATGTTACCTGCTACTGTGTAATAAAAAACTAACTAACGAAAGAATATTAAAAGTAAATAAACAAAACTATACAAAAAAACTAATCGAAACTAAACGAAACGACTAACCGGAATAAAACATAAAAGTATAAATGGAATAAAGAAAACAATAACTAACTCGATCTAAAATAGCTTAATAAACAAAAAAAACAGAAACAAAAACATTATCAGAACAAGTATGGGGGAAGGATACAGAAAACAAAAGAGAAAAACAGGAATTGGGGAAATCGCGCGAGCGGCCGTCGCGCGCGCGAATTCCCAAAATTTTTTTTTTATTTTTTTTATTTTTAAATTTCCAAATTTTTCGCGCGAGCGAGGTACCTCGCGCCCGCGAGATCAGGCGCGAGGAGATCCTGAGACCTCATAAAAAGAAAACAAAGGAAAAAACACTAAGGGGCAATCTCGCGCCAGCGGGCCGCGCGAGCGACGTCTCGCGCGAGCGGGCCGCGCGCGCGAGTTTGGTGTTTTCTATTTTGTAACTAAAATTATGTGTATATTATTAAAATACATTAATTCTAACCCCCAAACCTATCCAGAATGTCTAAAACAGACACAAACAGACCCAAAAACGACCAAAAATAAAAGGAACGGACAACATAAAGCTTGGGTTGCCTCCCAAGAAGCGCTAACTTTTATGTCTTTAGCTAGACCTTTCTAGCATAAGACTCATGGAGGCCGTAAATCGGACTGTGAACCCTTTAAAATGTCAGGAAGAGCCCGATGGTACGCAGAAATAACATCGCTTTGAATTAAATCGATTAACGGTTTGTCATTATGTTCGAATCGATTTCTTACCTTTCGAGTAGAGTCCGCATTAGGGTCCACGGGATTAGGATTCATCCACTCATCATCGTCCGCTATATCGTTTTTGTTACTCACGTTTATTTCTTTGGTAGGCGCAATATTCCGTGTTACCTCACCTTCCACCTCACATAGGGAATCTTCGTTTTTAAGAGGTTGATCCATAGCATTAAAAACGTTTAATTTTAAGTTCATGTTCCCAAATGACACTTTCATTACCCCCGTCCGACAGTTAACACGTGCGTTGGCGGTTGCTAAGAATGGACGGCCTAAGATGACAGGAGTATATTTCCTAGCATCTAGCACCGGTTCGGTGTCAAGGACCATGAAATCAACAGGATAATAGCATTTATCAACCTTTACTAGTACATCCTCGACGATTCCTCTAGGTACTTTAATAGAACGATCCGCTAATTGTATTGTAGCGGCCGTAGGTTTCAGTTCACCTAATCCTAGTTGTTGATAGACGTGATAAGGTATGAGATTAACACTCGCTCCTAAGTCAAGGAGAGCCCTATGAATGATAGTGTCACCTATGACACATGAAATCGTAGGCGTACCTGGATCTTTATATTTCGGAGGAGCGTGTTGGAATATAGAGCTTACTTTTTCCGTGAGAAAGACCTTTTTAGGAGTATGACTCCGTATTTTGCGCTTTTGTGTACAAAGGTCTTTTAGACATTTAGCATAGGCGGGTATTTGTTTTATAGCATCGAGGAAAGGAATATTTATTTTGACTTGTTTAAACACCTCGAGTATATCCTCCACCTTAGACTTTTTATTTGTAAGATTAGACGGCTCCCCAACATTAGGTGGATATGGCATTCTCGGAATATAATTCGTTGGGACCGATTCTTTTTCTTTCTTATTTTGGTTCACGTCCTCACCCATCTTATTCGAATTTAAATTTTCATTTTTCTCACCCCCATCCGGAATTACAACAACTTCCTCATCTCTAGTAGTCGTCCTAGTCGAAACAGCGTTTACGCTCTCACTCGTACTACCCACTGCGTATTGCCCCTTAGGTTGCTGAGTAGGTTGACTCGTCGACTTACTCTCAGTTAAACGGTTTAATGTAGTAACTACTTGTCCCATTTGGGACTCTAGCTTTGCGATAGACTGTGTGTGAGAGTGTACTAACTGGACCACTGAACCAAAGTTTTCAAGTGAGGCCAACACCTTCTCCTCAAATGCATTATTGCGTGGAGGTGGAGGAGGTGGTTGGTATTGACCTTGTTGGTATTGGGGTCGGTACGTATTTGGAAAATTAGTCGACCTAGGATTATAATTATTTTGTGGGAATTGTTGCATAGAATTAACGTGTTGTTCAACAAATTCCGGAATTTGAGATGCAGAAGGACATGCAAAGATATTATGGGACGGTTCAGAACATAATGCACATACTTCTAAAGAGGATGGATTAGACGGTTTGTTCATTTGCATAAGTCGGTCAAGTTTTCTATTTAATTCTTGTATTTGAAATGATTGACTTGACTCAACTGTCACCTCTCGCTTAGGTTGAAGGTATCCCTCAGAACGTACCGACACAGCCTGATGCATCGAGTTCTCGCTTAACGTTTCAAATATTTTTCAGGCCTCGTCGGCGCTTTTGTGTAGGAAAGTTCCCGCACAAACGGCATCGACGGTATTACGGACCGAGGGAATAAGTCCTTCGTAGAAGACTTGAACCAATTGCCACTTGGGAACCTGATGGTGTGGACACGAACGTAATAATTCTTTAAATTTTTCCCACGTGTCATAAAGAGTCTCCCCATCTTGCATCACAAAATTAGTTATGTCTTTTCTTATCTTATTTGTACGCATAATAGGGAAAAACTTTTGTAAAAAGGCGGTGTGTAAGGCTTCCCATGTTTTTATTGTGTTTGGCTCAAGTGATTGGAGCCAAAACTTAGCTTTGTCTCTTAAAGAGAATGGGAAGAGCCGCAATTTTAATTCATCATTATTTAGATTCTGTATTTTCAAAGTAGAGCATATACCCTGAAAATCCCCTAAGTGTTGGTAAGGGTCTTCATTTAGACGGCCATGGAAAGAAGGTAGTAGCGAGATCGTAGACGACTTTATCTCAAAGTGAGATGCCGTCGCCTCCGGTAATTCGATACCGGCTTGTGGCGTGTAAGTAGTAGGAATAAAATAATTTATAAGTGGAGGTGGTGGCGGTATATTAAGATTGTTCATATTCGCACCGTCGTTTTGATTGTTATTGTTATTTCCACCGTCAGCCATTTTAATTGGTTCGATTTTAAAAGTTCGAGCTCTCCTTAACCGTTCACGGGTACTTTGAATTTCGGCCTCAAACAACGACGACGGAATCGGAGTTGATTCGTCGTCTTGCAACCTAGCTCTAGAAGCTTGGGTTGTGGACTTACTAGTTCTTAAGGTACGTTCAAGTTCAAGATCGAAAGATTTTAAATCTGGTTTATTTGAACGTGTACCCAACATAAACTAAAACAAAAGAAAAGAAACTAAAAACAACGACTGACTCAACTAAACTAAAAAAAACAAATAGCAAGCAATCACGCAAATAAGACGACAATCAAGCACACAGTACTACTATGATGCATGAATATTATCCTGTAATGCAATGACCGCGTCAAGCCCAGCGCCCCGGGTTTCCTAGCTAATGCAGTGCAATTAACCCTAAACTAATGCAAATAGTGCGTCACAGCGCCCTGACTTACAGCGGTTTAAAGCGAATTTCCAAAGGAAGCAATTTATTTAATTTTATTTATATTTTATTTGCGTAAGCTCCTTTGATGTAATTAGCTGCTCCACTCGGAAACGTTGACTACAAAATAAAAGAAAAAGTTAGTAACTAAAAATAAAAACAGAAAATAAAAAGAATAAAAACTAATCTAATATTTACGAATTAACTAAACTACGATTATAAAACTAAGAGTAGTAATGCAATCCCCGGCAATGGCGCCAAAAATTGATGTTGTCAATATCAAGATATAAAAGTATTCTTTACTTTTCAAAAGATTTGCAGTGTGGAAGTAAAGGTCGAACCCACAGAGATTGATTACTACATCAACTTAATTTTAAAACCTAAGTCTAATTAATTAGGAAAAACAGATTTGAATTTGAATTTAATTAAACTAATAACAATAAAAATGAATCTAAACTATGAAAGCGATTAAAAGTGTTTTTAATGAATATGTAAAGGGAACCTAGGATCGCAAATCCACCACTAGTTTCATAATAGGAATATTTATGAATTACTTTAGCTTATTACGTTGGATGAATATGGGGAATTGTAGCTACAAGCCCAACTCCTCCGACAAGAAGATAATCATGGTTCAAGCACCAACATAATCCATCTGCGGATAGCACGAATTATCTCACACTAAACTAGGGTTGTGATCTAATCCGTCTAACCTAGGCATGGACTATTCGGATACTTGATAGCACGAATCAATAAAGCACCATCACATGTAAACAACCTAAACAAGCACATCAAGAATAGATCGTTGAGCACATCACAGTCAAAATAGATCTAAGACAAGAATAAATTCTGAAAGTAATGATTTAATCAATTAAAAGCACGATTTATTTATAAAAATCCTCGGAACATGTGACTGTCATCCATACATAATAAAACTAAAATAAAAACATAAATAGAACCCTATTACTCATCTAGGGCTTCATTGAAACCCTAGATCGATGATCTAAGCTGCCATAGGAGTAGAGATCGGCAAGAGGTTGATGGAGGAGGCCATGGAAATCCTTGGTCTTCTTCTTCTTCTCCTTACTTCTCCCTCTTCAAGGGCTGGAAGTGTGTGTATATGGCTGTATATGAATGTGTATAATAGTTGCCAACCCTATAATTGAGTAAAAATAGAGTTTATATAGAGTTTGTACAAGCTTTGGAAGGCTTCCTAACCCGAAACGAACTGAAACGCATGTAATTTACAGTCTGGATGTCGTTTAGCAGTCTCGTTTGCACAGGAGTCTTCAGTATACTGAAATACGCAACTTTGGTTTTTGGGCATATCGCGCGAGCGCGACTTTTGGTACCTCGCGCGCGCGGATCGCGCGAGCGATTTATTGGGGGTCTCGCGCGAGCGGATCGCGGGCGCGACTTCTGGATTCTCGCGCCCGCGGACCGCGCGCGCGACATTGGTTTTTCAGCTTCTTTCTTGATGCTTTTTCACCCTGTTTATCCTGGTTTAGTTGATTTCTTCCAAAACCTGTCAGAAACTAGAAAACGAAGTAAAAATATACAAAAACAAGATAAAATGGTCTAACAAATGCACGTTAAAGCGTATAATTAGGATTAGTTCTCTCCCGATCAGGTACACTACTTATTTGCTCACGCCTTGCAAGTGTACTTATGGATTCAGGATCCACATATTCATTTGTGTCATATGAATTTGCTAAATGCTTGGATGTGATGTCAGAACCGTTGGGATTTGATTTATCTATTTCAATACCGTTAGGAAATCCTATAATAAGTTCATTGGTATACAAAGCATGTGACATGAAGGTAAATGAATAGACCTTAGTTGTTGATTTGGTACCATTGGTTATTCATCACTTTAATCTAATTTTGGGAATGGATTGGTTATCGGCGAATTGTGCTTCAATTGATTGTGTAAGGAAAAGAGTTATATTTCAAATACTGACCATGAAGAGTTTTATTTCCATGGGGTAGGGATCACGTCACCACCGTATATTGTGTCAGTAGCACGAACTTGTCGAATAATGATGAAGGGTTGTCAAGGATTCTTATGTAGTATTCTTAATACAAGAGTCACCAGAACGGGGATTGAAAACATTTCAATAGTGAGAGAATTTCCTGATGTGTTTCTTGAGGAGTTACCTGACATTCTAATGAAAGGGAGATTGAATTTACCCTCGATACGATACCTGAAGCACAACCAATATCGAAGGCACCATACCGAATGGCACCAGTGGAATTGAAAGAATTGAAAATCCAATTACAGGAGCTACTTAATAAAGGTTTTATACAACCAAGTGTCTCACCATGGGGAGCACCAGTATTATTTGTTAAGAAGAAAGACGGGACAATGCGAATATGCATATATTATAGAGAGTTGAACAAGTTGACGATCAAGAACAAATATCCACTACCACGAATTGATGACTTGTTTGATCAATTACAAGGGGCCCAGATATTTTCAAAGATTGACTTGAGATCGGGTTATCACCAATTGAAAGTCAAGGTGGAGGATGTTGAGAAGACAGCGTTTCGGACTCGATATGGTCATTATGAGTTTTTGGTTATGCCATTTGGAGTAACAAATGCACCAGCGGTGTTTATGGATTTTATGAACAGGGTATTCAAGGAATATCTGGATGAGTTTGTGATTATGTTCATAGACGATATCTTGGTGTATTCCAAAAGTGTTGAAGAATATGAAAGGCATTTAAGATTAGTATTACAACGACTATGAGAGAGGAAATTATTTGGGAAATTGAAGAAGTGTGAGTTTTGGTTGACTGAGATAGCTTTCTTGGGGCATGTAATTTCTAAAGATGGAGTTTCCGTGGACCCACAGAAGATTGAGGCTATCGCTAATTGGTCAAAACCAACAAATGTGTCAGAAATTCGAAGTTTCTTGGGATTGACAAGTTACTTTAGAAGGTTCGTGGAAAATTTCTCCAAGATAGTGATGCCAATGACTCAACTGATGAGAAAGAACGCAGTATTTAATTGGGACTCAGATTGTGACAAGAGCTTTGAGGAGCTGAAAACTTGACTTATGTGTAGACACCCCATTTTGTCGGCTATCAGATTTAGGAGACCCATAACTTGGTGGTTCACAATGATAAAAAAGACTTAAAAAGGTCTCTTGAAAGTTAGTTCTCTCTCTCAAAATGCTCAGAATGACCAAAATACCCCTGAGAGCCCGAATACTCCCAGATTCGGACCAAATGTTCGAGAAACGTGCTACGTCGTAAGAAAAATAATAAAATGAGTTCTAAAGCAAGATCGGATGAAATCGTCGGCTCCCAGAGACCCCTGGAAGTCCCGAAAGTTCCTAGAATGTCCCCGTTGACCGATTTGACCAAAGTTTGACCAAGGTTTGACCAAAATCGTCCAAATTTGCCGAAAAATTCCGAAATCATTCTAGATCATGTGAAAAGTATTAAAATGAGTTTTAAAAGAAAATCGAACGAAAACGTCAGCTCCTAGGAGCTCCCAGAGGTTTCCAGAACTTCTTGGGAATCCCAAGTTTGACCAGTTTGACCAAAAATTGACTTTGAAACTGGAGCACTGTATCATTTTTCAAATATTTTTCATGAATACTAGAGGTCAATAGCTTTCCGATGGTATATCGCACATAATTTTTGGATTTCAAACAAATTTATTATGAATTTCCGAAGGTGAAAAAGGCGATCAAATCAGCTTTTATCACGAATACCGCAAAACTTTTCAAGGTGACCTATCTCTAAACTTTTTTTTTTTTTGTTTTATGTAAATTAGACTCCATTACCTTTTCAATGGTATATCACAACCTCAATTTGGAGTTCGTATGCATTTCCTGTGAATTTCGGACAAAATAGGGCCTTTTCGTGAATACCGAAACCTCTGGGGGCCTAAAAATGATTATCTAGACGAATGAGGAGCAGTGCCGCCGCAGCACTAGCCCATTGCTGCTATGGCATAGGCTTAGTGCCGCCACGGCACTCTCCCCCCAAATGGTACATTTTTGTAATTTCTTTTGGGGGTTCATTTTGATTAATTAGAAATCAAAACAACGTAGTTCTATGTTCACAGATGTTTGGGACTAATGGGAGTACTTCTAAAATCCCAAAATCATCCCAAATTGGCCTATATAAACCCCCCTTAACTTCTCATTTTGGGGGTATCAAATGCAAGCTTTGAAAAGTTTTAGAGAGAAAGTTGTAGAGATAAGGTTAGAGTAGAGAGAAAAGAAGCTTCCTTCTTTGATTTCCAAATAAGAGAGTGAATTCTAAACTTTGTTTTTACTTCATTACTTCCATTTACTTCATATTCAATACACCCAACCACCATTTTAGTGAGCATTTAAGAGAGATGAAGCTACTTCCATGTCCAATGTCACCCCATATCAGTGAAACACCAAGCTACAAGTCCAATATATCATTGAATATCATCTATTGATTGTTTATATACTTGTTTACTTACTTTGTTTTTCATCTTCTCCTACCTCATTTCTTTTTTGTTTTCTGTATTTACTTACTAGTCTATCATCATCTAGATGATGACATGAAGTTTGAGGTGAGGGAATCCTTATGGATAGTAGCTCTTGACCTCAAAAACATGTTTGATGGATGATGATTTCAACTCCAATACATTCGTATATATTCATGAAGTTGTCTTTAAAATGGAAATAATACTTTCCAATAATCTTAGAGGTTCTTGATGTGAGTCAAATGTTGACATTTTAAGTGGTTACAATCTTCATTAAGTATTGAAAATATGTTTTCAAAGCCCCCATTTCAAAACCCCCTCTTAAAGTAACCAACGGGAGAAGAAGACTGGTCCCCTTGAGTTCCCACCAGCACCTTGTTTATGGAGGAACTGAAACAGCAGCGGCAGCAGTGTCCCCTTGAGTTCCCACCACCACCATTCGGATTCATACCGCATCCCGAGAACAATGGAGAAGAAAACTGGTTTCAAAGGGCCCCGCCGCCCGCATATGAGAAAAAGTTACAAGAAAAAATGGACAAAGTCGATAAGCTGGAAAGAGTATTGAGGAAGAGTAAAGGGGTTGATGATTACATGCTAGACTTGGAAGGACTTTTTGAGCCTGTTAAGCTGAAGCTACCGGAAAACTTCAAGATGCCTGCCATTGACCGTTTTGATGGAACCGGAAATCCGAAGAGCCATGTAAAGCTGTGTATGAACATTTTTCAATCAATGGGCTGCACTCATGAGCACATTGTAATGCTGTTCCCATAAACTCTCGCGAAGTCTGCACTGTCATGGTTCCTTACATTGGAAGCTTCCAAAACTCGGGCATGGGAAGACATAGTTCGGGTATTCGTTAATCACTATTCCTATAACCAAGAACTTGATGTCACTATTAGAGATTTGGAAACAACTCGGCAGAACATCAATGAATCATTCGCCGCATTTCTGAGCAGATGGAGGAATAAAGTAGCCCAAATGAGCCACCGGCCGATTGAAAAGGAACAGGTAAGGATGCTAATCCGAAATCTATAACCGCTCTACTATGAAAATTATTTTACCAGTCCATCTCCACCTTTGAGGAATTGTTTGAAGTTGGGACTCGAATCGAAGATGCCATAAGGGAAGGAAAGATAAAAAAAGAAGAGCTTCCACTTAGGTCAACTTTACCCCTCATTGACATCCCGAAATTTGTGGGAATTCATCTGATTGAAGGAGGGGATGATGAGTGGCAGCAACAGCTGGTTGATGAACAAGATCGATTCTTCTTGGAAGAACACGATCTAGGGGTAGTAGACCTCAAATGGTATGATCCCAACAATGAAAGCAATGCTTCTATCTGGAACGAGCTAGAGAAACCATTTGTGGGAATAGATTATGACTGGTTCAAAGAAGATGGGACTGTAGAAGGGCCTACTCTTGCCAAGATTAATCATCTGACTAGGTCAGGCTGTCATTACCAGCCTCCGCAGCCTACCACTGAAGCAATCGAAAAAAGTCCGGTCAAAGACAAGGGAAAGGGAAAAATAGATGAGATCATCGAAGAAGACAATGAGTTGATAATGCAGTTGAAGAAAACCCAAGCACATCTCTCGATGTGGGACATCATGGTAACGTCCTACAAGCATAGGCAAGCACATCATGGTAACGTCCTACAAGCATAGGCAAGCTATGTTGAATCTTGGTTGGAATTGAGGTCCCCATCGACGCTGCACTGGAAGACATGGTGGCTTTCTTGGGCGCACTCACCTCTGACCCAATCATTACATTTTCTGACGAAGACCTGCCGCCGGAAGGGTCTATACATAACAAAGCTTTATACATCACTGTTGGATGTAAGGGCAACAGGCGCCATTCTATCTGGTCGATACAGGCTCCACCCTAAATGTTTGTGCTCTAAGGACTGCCACCGCCTTGGGGGTCAATATCCTTGACATCACACCATCTGTGCAATCCGTGAGGGCCTACGATAACACCAAGAGAAATGTGATGGGGACTGTTTCTCTCCAAATCTGGGTAGGATCTTTGGTTACCACTGAAATCTTTCAAGTTATGGACATACTTGCCTCGTTCAATTTGTTGATCAAAAGGCCTTGGCTGCATGTCAACAAAGCTGTATCATCCACTGTGCATCAAATGATCATGTACATTCATGACAAAGAGGTGAAAATCAACCTTGACAATAGTTGGGGTAATAAAGCTTTTCCAAACTACTCTCCTATCTTTGAAATCCAAATACCTGAGCTAGAAGAAGGAGAAATCGGGGGATTCTTCATGGAAGAAGTCCACATGATCAATGATGAAGATAGGCTCCCCGAGATCCACTCTGCAGTTGTCAACATCGTCCGCAAAATGAACTACTTCCCTGGAATGGGATTGGGCCGACTCCAGCAAGGGATTCGTGAGTTCCTGCAGATCAAAGGGCAACAATGTACTTTTAGGTTGGGGTACAAGTCCATTGAAGAAGACGTCGAGGTACAGAGGCCATGGAAGAAAAGAGTGAGGAGTCTTCCACCATACCGCAATACCTTGAATGGGCAATTCATCAAAGAAGGGGATAATTTCCCCTATTTTGGGTTCCTAGAACCTTGGATCCATCAGGCCACTGGAAAAGATACCCCGGGCTGGAAATCTTCGCTGACTGCGAAACGCCCCCCTATCAAGATCCGTTATATCCTAAAGAAATTGAGAAAACCCTGGAGGAAGACTGGTTGGAGTATCCGGACACTGAAGCCATCGAGAAAATATGGGAAGAGTTCGCCAAAGAAAAGGAAGAAAAGAGGGCCAAGAGCCAAGATGATCAGATCAAGCCAACTGAGGAGGGTCTGAGCAACCAGGCTGTAGAGTCATCTATCTCCCTATCCCCTGTTCCCCCAGAGTATGTTCTTCCAATTATCGAGTCTGTACCAGAATCGGCTACTATAAGCCCACCACTGTCTAATGTAATCACTCCACCTACCATGAATGAAATCAAAGACGATTCTGCTTGCTCCTCTGTGTCTAATACTTGTGAATGTACAAATCCCTTCGAGGATCTCCCAATCGAACTTAAGCAACTAATCGAAAAACCACCTGCTTATGAAATAATTGAAGATACTTTATCAATTAACCTAGGTAAAAAAGATAATCCACAAATTGTGTAAATTGGCTCAACTCTTAATAAAAAAGAAAAAGAAAAATTGACTCTCTTGATAAAAGAATTCAAAGATGTTTTTGCTTAGTCTTACGAGGACATGCCTGGGGTCGATCCCGACATCGTCCAACATCGCATCCCCCTCATTCCCAATTCTAAACCCGTCAAGCAGAAACTTAGACGCATGAGATTAGAATGGGCACTCAAGGTCAAAGAAGAAATGGAGAAACAATTCAAGGCAGGGTTCATCATTGTTATCGAGTATCCGAAATGGGTTGCCAATATCGTGCTAGTCCCCAAAAAGGATGGAAAAGTTCATGTGTGCGTCGACTTCCGTGATCTAAACAAAGCCAGTCCTAAGGATGACTTCCCGCTTTCCCACATCGATGTCTTAGTGGATTGCACCGCAAGACATGATCTACTATCATTCATGGATGGCTTTTCGGGGTATAATCAGATTCTAATGGTGCCAGAAGATCGGGAAAAGACGACATTCACCATACCTTGGGGAACCTACTGTTATAGGGTAATGCCTTTCAGACTCAAGAACGCTGGAGCAACCTACCAAAGATGTGCCACCACTCTGTTACATGACATGATTCACAAGGAAGTAGAAGTATACGTAGATTACATGATCGTGAAGTCCAAGGATAGAGAAGGACACATGGTAGCACTGGAAAAGTTTTTTGAAAGGTTGCGCAAATACAAGATGAGGTTGAATCCAAAGAAATGCACTTTCGGTGTAACCTCCAGTAAGCTCCTGGGTTTTCTCATCACACAAAGGGGGATAGAGGTAGATCCCTCTAAGATAAAGGCAATCCTAGAAATGGCACCACCATGGAATGAAAAGGAAGTGAGAGGGTTTCTCGAAAGAATCCAATTTATCAGCCGCTTCATCTCCAAACTCATAACTACATGTGATCCTTTGTTCCGATTGCTGAGAAAAGGAGAGAAGTTCCAATGGGATGACCAATGCCAAGCCGCTTTCGACAAAATAAAAGCCTACCTTCAAAATCCGCCCGTCCTTTTACCACTCACTCCTCATAAGCCCTTATTCCTTTACCTATCTGTCTCCAAAAATGCCATGGGTTGCATGTTGGCCCAAGAAGGAGAAGAAAGCCACTCCAAAAAAGCCATATATTACCTTAGCAAGAGGATGACTGGGTACGAGCTCAACTACTCTACCTTCGAAAAAACATGTTGGGCCTTGGTTTGGTGCACTCGCCGACTGAGACACTACATGCTGGCCTTCCCAGTTATGCTCATATCCCGCATGGATCCTCTAAAATACCTCCTCGAAAAACCCGCTCTGACCGGTTGTATATCCCGTTGGTTACTTCTACTGTCCAAATTCGATATCAAGTATGTGACAAGCAAATTAGTAAAAAGGAGAACTATAGCTAAACATCTTGCTAAACACGCCCGAACGAGAATATCATGGAAATCAAGGAAGAACAGTGGAAGTTGTACTTTGATGGAGCAGCCAACATGAAAGGCTACGGAGTAGGAACGATTCTAGCATCACCAAATGGGGACCACACCCCACTGGCAGTCAAGCTCAATTATAACTCCACCAACAACACTGCTGAATACAAGGCATGCATTCTGGGAATGGAAGCAGCCGAAGAATTGAAAGTTCAGAAGTTGAATGTCTTCGGAGATTCAAACCTCATTGCATCACAAGCTAGAGGAGAATGAAAAGTGAAAGAAGAAAGGTTGAAGCCCTGTCATGGTCATCTCGATAGACTCAAGAGACAGTTAAAGAACATCACATTCTTCTAGTTGCCAAGGGAAGAGAACCAGCTAGCAGATTCATTGGCCACCTTAGCCTCCATGATCAAAATTCCTGTGGGAGTTAAGATGATGCCTTTGGTAATTGAGCTAAGATACGAGCCTTCATTCAACATAGTCGCCGCGATCGAAGAAGAAGAGAACGAAACACCATGGTACCTAGATGTTTGGGACTTCATAGAGAAGGGGGCATACCCCCTAAAATCTTCTGAGAAAGATAAAAGAGCAATTCGAAGGTTCGTAGCACAGTTTATCATTTGCGGGGAAAAATTATTAAAGAAAGGATACAATAGTCACAATCTAACTTGCTTGTTCGAAAAGTGCGCCAGAAGAATGATGGAAAAAATACACGAAGGGGTGTGCGGTCCACACATGAATGGTCACATGCTAGCCAAAAAGATCGTAAGATAAGGGTACTACTGGACGACATTGGAGAAAGATTGTTGTGAATACGTGAGAAGATGTCATAAGTGTCAGATCCATGCAAACATGATGCATGTAACACCATCTCTGCTCTATAGTATGACCTCCCCGTGGCTTTTCTCGACTTGGGGAATCGATTGGCGAAATCGTCCCGAAGGCCGTAAATGGGAACCGATACATTTTGGTGGCCATTGACTACTTCACAAAATGGGTAGAAGCCGCATCCTACAGCAAGTTGGGGGCCAAAGAAGTGGCCAAGTTCATCAAGAAGAACCTCATCTGTCGCTATGGAGTCCCCTATGAGATCATTTATGATAATGGTAGTCATTTCAAAGCTGAAGTCAGGGATCTATTTAAGGAATACAAAATCACTTATCACAAGTCGTCACCATATAGGCCGCAAACGAATGGGGCAATCGAAACTGCAAACAAGAATGTCAAGGCCATATTGCAATAATCGGCCGATACCTATAAAGACTGGCACGAAAAGCTACCATTTGCACTTTGGGGATACCGAACATCGATAAGGACGTCCACAGGAGCAACTCCTTACTCACTAATATATGGAATGGAAGCAGTACTTTCAGTCGAGATAAAACTATCGTCCCTGCGCGTGATGGCAGAATGTGAAATTTCAGAATCGGATTGGTTAAGGGAAAGGTATGAAGAAATGGCTCTCATAGATGAAAATCGCCTAGCGACAGTCAACTATGTCCGAATTTATCAAAAGAGGATAGCCTGTGCTTTCAACAAAAGGGTTCGTCTGAGGAAAATTGTCAAGGGTGACCTTGTCCTTAAGGAATTGCGAGCCCCGATCTTTAATCCACGCAAAAAGTTTAAACCCAAATGGGTCAGCCCTTATATCGTCAAAACTATCCTTTCTGGAGGAGCAACCTACCTTATTGACCTCGATGGCGTTGAATTCAAAGAACCAATCAACTTGGATCGCCTCAAAAAGTACTATGCTTGACCATTCCCCAAAACCAATTTCATTTCAAGCCTCGCCTGAACTATGCTCGACCTGATTCCCACTCGGGGATACGTAGGCAACCACATCAGTTTGGTCGACACCATCATAATCAACCCCTTTTCTTTCAAGACTTTGGCCCAAACTACATTGGACCTGATCCCCGTTTGGGGGTACGTAGGCAGACTTTCAAAAAAAAAAAAAAAGAAAAAGGAAAGATGGCTCGCTAGATCGAAAATCCGAAAGGACGACTAGGCAAAAGTTAGAGTTAAATCCAAAGTGAGCAATAACAAAAGAGAGAAAAGTACTCGCTGGGTCACCTAACTGGTACCTAGGCAAAATTATGAGCGTGTGAGAAAAATAAAGTCACGGTCCTTACCATAACCCAGAAATCACCCTTCACATTAGGGGCAAACTTCGGCCACCTGCCTCGTTTGCCTGAACCTCTTCTAAACTAGGGGAAAACGTCGGTCATCTACCTCGTTTGCCTCACAACCATATATATCCCAAACTAGGGGCAAACTTCGGCCACTCGCCTCGTTTGCCTGTAATTGTCCTAGCATGCACAAATAAGTACCAAAAGCAAACATCTGATCAAAATCATACTTGGAATGCTTTCAGAAAGCCAAATGCATAAAATAAGGTTCTCCAAGTACCCAAGGTTCGCTGATAAATAAACTTTAAATATTACACAAGCAGGGATAAATGAAAACACAAAAGCTCTTTCAGAAAGCAATCCCAAATATCAAAGACACTTGGAGGAAAGAAGCAGAATCAGTCAAGTCAAGTTTTATTTTGTGTCTTTTATATCTTCAAAGGTCTCTAGAAATAGGCTCTTGCTCGACTGGCCTAGCCCCTGGTGAAAGCAGCAATAGTAGTGGCTCTGGTTCTGGAAGCAAAGACCTCTCAATAAACCCCCAGGGGACCTCTTGAACTTGCCCGTACTATCTGGCCAATCGGCGAGGATGATAAAGAAGTCTCTCTCAGGCCCATTAGCCACACTCTCTAGTAATCCCTGAGACTAGTAGTCACAGCATGAAGGCCCCAACGCCTCATGATCCAGCAAATATCGGCCTCTAATAAAGCACCCATCATGCCAACCCAATCGACAGAAGTGTAATGAGGACGAAGTACAGCCCTGTAGAAATAAACTAGCAACACATTACCTATCCATAACTAAAGACGCTCGTAGAGCCAAGCCTGTAACACCAAAGGCGCCTCAGAAAGAAGAAGCGTTCCTTGATTAAAAGCGTGATCCAAACCATTCAGGGTTTTAGCCAGAACCATGGCCATGGGATTCCTGCCAAATTTCAGCCCAAGGCACACGTGCATCAAGTCTATAGAAGCACTCGAGAACAGAAAGTGCGAAGTCATGCACAATATTAGAGCGGTCTCGCGGGTAGCATCATATACGCTAGGATTCCCAGGACTAGCATATACCGGGCGATGATGGAAGCAATGTCAAGAACCTCACCATGAATTAGCCGGTGGGAAATAGTAGTGGAACAATTCAGGTATTCAGCCAAGCCTCGCGTGGGACTGGGGGCATCAACAGAAGGGAGAATCAGGTCAGAGTCAGAGTCGAAGCCAAGGATAGCACAAAACTCCTCAAACAGGGGACATATCTCCAGGCCATTGAAATTGAAGACATGGTTCACGGGGTCCCAGTGGATAATAGTGGCACACATGAACTCAGTGTTTAGAGCCATCTGGCGAAGAGAGAATAGCTCAATCAGACACGTAGCTGAAGAGGTTGATCCGCTCCACACCATCCATGATGTTCAACCAAGCTGTGAGTTGAGCGGGATCATACAATGCCATATTTTCTGTCGCGGCTCTAGCAAAATTCAAAATTTCGGTAACACCTCCGCATTTCACGGACTATCCCACCTGCAAGGCAAACACACTCACTATCACAAGGCTGCTCATCGCAGTAACATCAACAATCACAGAATCACAATGCACAACCACCAACCAAAGCAAGCATACAACTGCGCCTTCAAACCAGAAACTATCCGACTCGAAAGGCAAATCATCATAATACACTGTCAAGGGTGATAAATCATCCTACACATCATCCTACACATTGTCTTACACATTGTCCATCAGTCACATTATTCACTAGTACAACCCGATTAAAAATATGAAATGGAGATAAAACAAAAATCCCCACGTAGGATGCCTCAGTCTTCCTCTTCTTCATCCTCTGTCGGGCCACTTGGAGTGTACGTCGGCGATGGTCTCCTCCTGCCACCTTCGCACCTCGGTCCGATCCTCGATGAGCCGGCACCACCCCCACGATACTGCACACACAAATAAAATGAAAGCAATCAGTAGAGAAACAACAAAAAGTATAAAAATGAAGTCGAGTCAGAAACTTACCAAGGACGCCATCTGACTGGTGGCAAACTGCCGCATACCATCCATCTGTCCAGGGAAAAATCAGGGTTAGGACTTCATAACCTTAAGGAGCGCAAAATTAGAGACATACCCGATGGTCTCGCATAAGGACTAAAGACCATAAGCTAGCTGCTAAGGCGTGGCCCTCCTTAGCATAACTCCAAGGGACATTGAATCATCTGCACCCAAAACATCAATGGTCCAATCCCAGGGAGGGATAGGATCAAAAACTGGGGGAACCTGTCTCCTGTACATGTCGTGAAGCTATAGGCACAAAACAAGTTAGGGAAAAGATGAGTCAAAAACATAGGCAACAAATAGAGACAAAAACGTAGAATAAACTCACATCCAGGAGTGGGAAGTTGGTCATCAGGAAGCGGCTACGGTAAGTCTCATAGCCGGTCTCAGAGAGAAAGTGATCCCAAACATCAGTACCAGCTAAGGCTGCTAGCAAAGCATCACAGGAAAGGTCATCAGCATCCATCACAGGAGGATTATGAGGGACGCTATACCTCGGACCGCCAACCACCTGCTAAGACACTCGCTCACTAAGGAACCATTGTCTGCTTTCGATACTTTCCATTAGAAGTCGGCAAGAAGCAAGGGGCCTGACCGCCTGTATCTCCTCTGAGGTAGCGTAGGCAACGCGCTCCCAAGGCGTCCAATCAATGCTAGTAGCTGTCAGCCCAGATAAGAAGTTTCTGAGGAAAACAATTCGATGATCCCCGCTCTTTACCCCGACAACATCCCTCCGCCATCTCAAGCCCTAGGGTAACAAAGGCACAGAAGCCATGCCGTCCTCATCTTCACCTGATTCATCAATAGGGGAAGGAGCCAACATCTTCAGGTACTCAAAGCTACAAAGCTGCACAAACAAAGGGAAAATAAAAAAAAGCCAAGAAGTACAGAAATCAAAAAGCCAGAAGATAAAAGAGGTTGCAGTACATACCTCCCAAGCTAGCCAGAATCCCCCCCCTCAATTTGATATCACCCCTGAAAACCTCACCCATATACTTGTAAAGGTGGGCCAAGACAGCATTGCCCTAATCATAAGAGGGGATCTCACCAATGGTAGCCAGGCAAGAAAGAAGACTCAACCTCACTCGGTCATTCCGTGTCGCAAAAATCGAGCAACCAAGGACATACAGAAGAAATACCCTCAGAAGCTGAGAATTATTCAGGTTGTGATTCCCTCTGCCATATGCTCAATAAAGCTAGCCACAAGGGAACCAGTGCCTCTCCAGATTAGGAGGAACAGCCCCAATTAGCATCTTTATAGCTTCAGGGTTAATCTCATAGAAGTAATCCAAGACTAGGTACTTCCCGCCAACCCTCAAGCCAGTAATCATGGAAAAATCAAAAGGCGTCATTGTCATCTCACCAAATGGCAGATGGAAAGTATTGGTGGTATCCCACCATCTCTCAGCAAGATTATAAAAATGCGCCAGATCGTTGGTACTCTTTGAAACTAGGCGGACAAAGCTGCCAAACCCGGCATCATCTACCATCTCTTATTGCGAGAGTTAGGTGTACCACAGAAAAATGTGAGCAAGGCTACCATGGCCCTTCAATGTCACTTTTGGGACCTACACACATCAAAAATGACAAAAAAATGAGCACAAAATCACTATTTACAAGCCAAAGTCCAACTTCACAAAATCAACAAACGAGCACAAAACAAGCTTCCAACAAACTCTAGGTGCACACTACAGTTCATAAAACTAGCACAATGCACAAAATAGTCCTAAACTGTTGAAAGCTTCACATTCCAGGCTCGCTAGAGCCGCGACCAAAAGATGACGTTGGGGGTCCCGTAAAATCAAGTCCGGGGTTTGGCTCTCGACTTTCATTCGTTCCTTGGCCTTCTTAGACGGTCTCTCCTTGAGCTCGAAGCCATGGATCTGCAAGAAAAATGGAAGCTAAAACCAACTTTCTTCTTGAAAAATGGAACAAACCAAAACACCAATCAAAATTCCAATCATGGGAAAAGATTACTCACCTGAGCATGCGCAAGCTGCGTTTTGACAGATGTTGGCTCCAAAAGTACCCCGAAATGGCAAAAAATGAGCTTGAAATGCTCAAAACCCCGAGATATACACACATAAAGTCCGGCCACCCAGTGCCGCCGCGGTATTGGCCAACTGCTATCACAGTAGTGGCCCAGTGCCATCGCGGCATTGCTCTCCACGAGCTCCGCTTCGCTCCGTTTTAGCCCATTTTGACCCGTTTCAGCCCGTTTGTGGTCCCGATTAGCCCTGGTGGCCCATTTTTGTCAAGATTTGTGAGGTTTTATCCCCAGTAGATCTATTTTAACCCCAGTAGATTTAGTTAATCCCATGAGCATAGAAACAGAAAGATATCAGCTCCCGAAGGCCCAAATCGGCTTTTTGGACTGACCATTGCCAAGATCTGATCAACCGTGACAGATTCAGAGATGGGTCCTGGTTCCCGATCAAGAAACGGTTAAGAGAGATTTCCCGAGAGTCCTATACTATTCTCTAGGGACAGAAATAGAAAGATATCAGCTCCCGAAGGCCCGAATCAGCTTTTCAGACTAACCATTGCCAAGATCTGATCAACTGTAAGAGATTCAGAGATGGGTCCTGGTTCCTAATCAAGAAACGGTTAAGAGAGATTTCCCGAGAGTCCTACACCATCCCCCAAGGACAAAAATAGAGATACCAGCTCCCAAAGGCCCCGACCAGCCCTCTTGGATTGAGCGCCGGAAGATTTGATCAACCGTGAGAGATTCAGAGATGGGTCCTGGTTCCCGATCAAGAAAAGAGAGATTCTCTAAGAGTCCTACGCCATCCACCGACGTCAAATACGGAAGGATACTAGTTCCCACTATCCCTAGCAGAAAACAACAAAAGCAGAACCGACTCCCAAAGATCGGTCATCAGGAACAATCGGAACATCGCCCAAGTCTAGATTTCGAAGACGAGCAGCGTAATCATGAGCTTTCTCATCTGTCCATTTTCATAGCTTCCTTACCTATCGATTATCATGGGATCCCTTGATCACCTTTAGTTGTCATCCTCTAAAACCCTGCGTCTGATCCATTTTGCTTGTAAAGCACGTATCTCGGAATTTAAGAACTTTGCCCCGAGACCCAGAGTCTTCTAAACCATTGTGACTTTATCCGAATCAGCCACTGCATCACAGTCAGAAACACTAGCACTCACTCATACTAAGATCAGAATACTAAACATGATAAGACTCAGGATGCAATTCATATCACATCCATGCATTGCATAGCATTCGCCTATCTTGTTGTACATGTACGATTTATTCTTTTGTGCCCCAAACTACGTCCTGGTCTGATTCTCCTTGGGATACGTAGGCAGCTCACGAAGAGCACGACCAGTCCTGGCCCCAGCATCATGTTTTTTATCATTACATTTTTGCAACACTTTTTATCCTAAATCTATAGCCTCCAAAAAGACCTGTCTCTTCAAAGCTTTGGCACTCGTTTGCGACATGCGTTGCCTCGCAAGTTCATGCCAAAGAGGGGCAAACTGTAGACACCCTATTTTGTCGACTATAAAATTTAGGAGACCCAATGCTTGGTGGTTCATAATGATAAAAAAGACTCAAAAAGGACTCCTAGAAGTTAGTTCTATCTCTCAAAATGCTCAGAATGACCAAAATACCCTTGAAAGCCCGAACGCTCCCGAATTTGAACCAAATGTTCTGAAAACGCGCTACTTTATAAGAAAAATAATAAAATGAGTTCTAAACCAAGACCGGATGAAATTGTCGGCTCCCAGAGACCCCCGAAAGTCCCGGAAGTTCCCAAAAAGTCCCCGTTGACCGGTTTGACCAAGGTTTGACCGAAATCATCCAAATTCGCCAAAAAGTTCTGGAATCATTTTAGATCATATGGAAAGTATTAAAATGCGTTTTAAAAGAAAATCGAACAAAAACGTCAGCTCTTGGGAGCTCCCAGAGGTTTCCAAAACTATCTGGGAATCCCAAGTTTGACCAGTTTGACAAAAAATTGACTTTGAAACCGGAGCACCGTATCATTTTTCAAACATTTTTCATGGATACTAGAGGTCAATAGCTTTTCGACGGTATATCGTACATAACTTTTGGATTTCAAACAAATTTATTATGAATTTTCCAAGGCGAAAAAGGCGATCAAATAGGCTTTTATCACGAATATTGCAAAACTTTTCAATGTGACCTATCTCTAAATTTTTTTAATGTAAAGTAGACTCCATTACCTTTCCAACGATATATCACAACCTCAATTTGGAGTTCATATGCATTTTCTGTGAATTTCGGACGAAATAGGGTCTTTTTGCGAATACCGGAATCTCTGGGGGCCTAAAAAGGATTATCTGGACTAATGAAGAGCAGTGCCGCCACGGCACTAGCCAACTGCCACCAGGGCACAGGCCCAGTGCCACCGCGGCACTCTCCCCCAGAATGGTACATTTTTGTAATTTCTTTTGGGGGTTCATTTTGATTAATTAGAAATTAAAACGACGTAGTTCTATGTTCACAGATGTTTTGGACCAATGGGAGTACTTCTAAAATCTCAAAACTATCCTAAATTGGCCTATATAAACCCTCCTTAACTTCTCATTTTGGGGGAGTCAAATGCAAGCTTTGAAAAGTTTTAGAGAGAAAAGAAGCTTCCTTCTTTGATTTTCAAACAAGAGAGTGGGTTCTAAACTTTGTTTTTACTTCATTACTTCCATTTACTTCATATTCAATACACCCAACCACCATTTTAGTGAGCATTTAAGAGAGAGGAAGCTACTTCCATGTCCAATGTCACCACATATGAGTGAAACACCAAGCTACAAGTCCAATACATCATTGAATATCATCTATTAATTGTTTATATACTTGTTTGCTTACTTTGTTGTTCATCTTCTCGTACTTCATTTCTTTTTTATTTTCTTTATTTACTTATAAGTCTATCATCATCTAGATGATGACATAAAGTTTGAGGTGAGTGAATCCTTATGGATAGTAGCTCTTGACCTCAAAAACATGTTTGATAGATGATGATTTCAACTCCAATACATTCCTATGTATTCATGAAGTTGTCTTTAAAATGGAAATAATACTTCTTGGAGGTTCTTGATGTGAGTCAAATGTTGACATTTTAAGTGGTTATAATCTTCATTAAGTATTGAAAATATGTTTTCAAAACCCCCATTTCAAAACCCTCTTAAACTCCCCATTTTGATTTCAAGAAATAAACCTTGTTTTCTCAAAACCTTCAAAACAGTGAGTCATTTAACTTCAAAGAATTATTTTGAGTTCAATACTCAATATATGAATGCAAGACCACTTGGAAAGTCTTTCTAACTCATTATAGAACACCCATGATTTTTGGCATGACTTGGAAGCACTTGAAAGGGGCCCGTTTTTGTCCAAACATTCCTTCCAAACATTCTGCCTCTACTGTCACAGCAGCTAGGTTGACTTTTAACTTGTTTTATAGAAAACTTTTCCAAAAAGAATGGTCCCAACTTATTTTTCCCTTGAACTTAAATGTCTTAGTGAACCTTCTATATAATATGGGCTTCTAGATCTTTTGTTTTCAGTTTCTAAGGTTTTCTAATATTTCAGTCAATAGTACGGACTTTGTTTCTGAATAACCTCTATTGTTTATATGATTTCTATTAATATGTGATAGTTATTAAAGATTGGCTTTTTGGGTTGTGTTCTAGTCACAATAAGGAATATCTCCCTAAAAATTCATGCATTGAAAACATTCCTAACCCCTCTTTTCAATTTCTAAAAGATCATGTTACTGTTCTGTCCACTATTCATAGCAAGCATACTTTTACTTCCATCATTTGATTTGATGCTTACATGCACTCCAAATTAGCTCATGTCTTAGGAAGTAGCTCATACTACATTTGTATATATCTTATGATGATTTTCTTCATTCATTCATACACATTCCAGACTTCCATGTCATTCTAGGAATCCATGAACACAAAACACACTACAATCTTGGCACATTTCTAGATACATACATTGCATCCATGCAAAGATTTAGGGCTTTTGTGACTCCTAATCTAAGAAGATTAAAAGAAATGAACTTGATCATACGTTCATGTTTCCCCTCGATCTAATCGTCCTTTCTCATCCATCCTGGGGATTGAGAGGTCTTCTGTTCTCAAAGATTAGCATGCATCATTCTAGCTTGCTAAGCATACTTTGATCATTTTTTATTATTTGTTTCAAGAACAATTCATGTCCCCTTTAGATTTGGAAAACTTTATTACTTGATATATGATTAGACAATTTTTCCTAGGTTTGTTTGTGTGATCTTTCACTTTGCATTGTGTGATACTTGGCTTAGAACGATATCTTATCTTTTGATCTTCTATTTCAAAATTCTTGTGTGATGTAATATACTATCATAGTATTAATTATCGAACCATACATATTATAAGATGATTATTTGGATGCTAATTGAGGCTCGTCCAGAGACGGGGCGAGTTGAGGGTGTTTTAGTCGTGACAAAGGCTCCTTCCTCTCTCGTACCAAAACCCCGAACTAAGTTCTTTGGTTATGAAGGGCCGGTGCCCTTTATCCGTTTGGGTGAGTCAAATTAGGTTTCTTGGTTCCTTAAAGACCAAGTGGCGACTCTGTATCTGTTTTCAACAGACCTTTTCTTTTCCTTTCAAAACAATTTCAAACAAACAAGAAGTGGAATTCCACGTGTCCACATTATGTAATCTATAGTGATGGGTTTGTAATCGATTTCGTAATCCACATTATGTAATCTATAGTGATGGGTTTGTAATCCACGTGTCCACAAACAAGAAGTGGAATTCCACGTGTCCACATTCAAGCACCAATCTTGACGATTCGTCATTCACGGAAGGGTTTGTAATCTATAGTGATGCTTCACATAGAGGATTGGGATGTGTTCTAATGCAGAACGTGTAGACACCCCATTTTGTCGGCTATCAGATTTAGGAGACCCATAGCTTGGTGGTTCACAATGATCGTAGAAGACTCAAAAGGACTCTTGGAAGCCCGTTCTATCTCTCAAAATGCTCAGAATGACCAAAATGCCCTTGAAAGCCCAAAAGCTCCCAGATTCGAACCAAAAGTTCTGAAAACATGCTACGTCGTAAGAAAATTGATAAAATGAGTTTTTAAGAAAAATTGAATGAAATCGTCAGCTCCCAGAGACCCCCGGAAGTCCCGGAAGTTCCCAGAAAGTCCCTGTTGACCGGTTTGACCAAGTTTTGACCAAGTTTGACCAAGTTTGACCGAAGTCGTCCAAATTTATCAAATTCATTCTGGATCATGTGGAAAATATTAAAATGAGTTTTAAAAGGAAATCGAGCGAAAACGTCAACTCTGGGGAGCTCCCAGAGGTTCACAGAACTTCCCAGGAATTCCAGATTTGACCAGTTTGACCAGAATTTGACTTTAGAACCGGGGCACTATAACAATTTTCAAATATTTTTCATAGATTCTAGAGGTCAATAGCTTTCCAACGGTATATCGCACATAATTTTCGGATTTAAAACGAGTTTATTATGAATTTTCGAAGGCGAAAAAGGCGATCAAATCGACTTTTATCGGGAATATCGCAAAACTTTTCAAAGTGACCTATCCTCGATTTATTTTTTTATGAAAAGTAGACTCAATTACCTTTCCAATGGTATATCACGACCTCAATTTGGGGTTCGTATACATTTTCTGTGAATTTCGGACAAAATAAGGCCTTTTCGCGAATACCGGAACCTCTGGGGGCCTAAACAGCATTATCTGGACGAAGGAGGAGCAGTGCCGCCGCGGCACTGGCCGACTGCAGCCGCGACACTAGCCCAGTGCTGCCGCGGCACTCTCCTCCAGAGCAGTGTATTTTTGTAAATAATTTTAGAGTTCCATTTTTATTAATTAAAAACCAAAAGGACGTAGTTTTATGATTTCAGATGTTTGGAGCCAATAGGAATACTTTTAAAACCCTAAAATCACCCCAAGTTGGCCTATATAAACCCCCCTTGACTTCTCATTTTGGGGGGATCAAATGCAAGTTTAGAAAAAGTTTGGGAGAGAAAGTTGTAGAGATAAGGTTAGAATAGAGAGAAAAGAAGCTTCCTTCTTTGATTTTCAAAACAAAAGTGAGTTCTAAACTTTGTTTTTACTACATTACTCCCATTTACTTCAACATTCAATACACCCAACCACCATTTTAGTGAGCATTTAAGAGAATGGAAGCTTCTTCCATGACCAATGTCATTACATATGAGTGAAACACCAAACTACAAGTTCTATACTTCATGAATATCATCTATTGATCATTATTTACTTGCTTGTTTATTCATTGTTTATCTCTTCTTACCTCATTTCTTTTTTATCTTTCTTTATTTACTTACTAGTTCATCATCATCTAGATGATGACATGAAGTTTGAGGTGAGTGAATCCTTATGGATAGTAGCTCTTGACCTCAAAAATATGTTTGATAGATGATGATCATAACTTCAATACCTCCAAGGTATCCTTGAAGTTATGTTCAAAATAAAAATAAATCTCTCCAACAATCTTGGAGGCTCTTGATGATGAGTTTGATGTTGATATTCTAAGAGGTTATAATCTCTATTTGATGTTGAAAATATGCTTTCAAAACCTCTATTTCAAAACTCTTCTCAATCCCTCTCATTTTGATTTCAAGAAGGAAAACTCAAGTTTTTTTCCAAAATCTTCAAAACAGTGAGTCAAAACAGTGAGTGAGCTGAGTTCAAAGATTTCTCTAGAACTCAATACTCAATGTATGAATGAAAAGCCACTTGGAAAGTCTTCCTAACTCATTATAGAACACCCATGATTTTGGTTTGACTTGGAAATACTTGGAAATGGTCCATTTGGACCCAAACATTCCTCCCAGACATTCTGTTTTTGCTGTCACAGCAGTTAGGTCCACTTCCAAGCTCTTTTTCAGAAAATGTTTCCAACAGGGGTGGTCCTAACTTATTTTTCTCTTAAACTTCAATGTCAATAGGGAACTTTCTGTATAAAATGGGCCTTTAGATCATTCGTTGTAATTTTCTAAGATTTTTCAACATTTCAGTCGACAGTATGGACTCTGTTTCTGAGTGACCTCTGTTGTTCATATGATTTCCCCCAATATGTGATAGTTATTAAAGATTGGATTTTTGGGTAGTGTTCTAGACACAATAAGAAAGATCTCCATAAAAAATCATGCACTGAAAATATTTCTAACCCTTCTTTTCAATTTCCAAAATATCATGTTACTGTTCTTTCCACTATTCACAGCAAGCACATCTTAACTTTCATTCTTTGATTTGATGCCTACATGCACTCCAAATTAGCTCATGTCTTAGGAAGTAGTTCATACTACATTTGTAAATATCCCATGTTGATTTCATTCATTCATTCATACACATTCTAGACTTCTAAGTCATTCTAGGAATCCATGAACACAAAGCACACTATAACCTTGGCACATTTTAGATACATACATTGCATCCATGCAAAGATTTGGGGCTTTTGTGACTCCTAGTCTAAGAAGATTATAAGGAATGATCATGATCACACGTTCATGCTTCCCCCGATCTAATCATCCTTTCTCATCCATCCCGGGGATTGAGAGGTCTTCTTTTCTCAAAGAATAACATGCATCATACTAGCTTGCTAAGCATCTTTTGATTTCTTTGATTATTTTGTTTCAAGAACAATTCATGTCCCCCTTTAGATTAGGAAAACTTAATTACTTGATACATGAGTAGATGATTTTTCCTAGGTTTGTTTTGTGTGATTTTTCACTTTGCATTGTGTGATACTTGGCTTAAATCTTATGAATGATATTCAAGTTTCTTATGTGATGTAATATATTACCATAGTATTAATTGTCGAACCATACATAGTATAAGATGATTATTTGGATGCTAATTGAGGCCTGTCGAAAGACGGGGCGAGTTGAGGGTGTTTTAGTCGTGACAAAGGCTCTTTCCTCTCTCGTACCAAAACCCCGAACCAAGTTCTTTGGTTATGAAGGGCCGGTGCCCTTTATCCATTTGGGTGAGTTAAATTAGGTTTCTTGGTTCCTTAAAGACCAAGTGGCGACTCTGTATCTATTTTCAACACACTTTTTCTCTTTCTTTGATCCAAATCAATTTCAAACAAGCATAACAAAAGTGGATGAGCGATCCCGCGTGTCCACAATCTGGAGACTCCACTGGGGATTTTTTTATTTAAAAAAAAAAAATAATACAGAGGTTTGAGTCATAAGAAGCATCCTTAAAATCATCTTGTTACTGTGTTTGGTTCACCGCCAGAATAACCATTTCTTTCCAACCTTGGCCTGAACTACGCTCGACCTGATTCCCACTTGGGGATATGTAGACAACCACATCGGTTCGGTCGCCCCACTCACAAAAAAATAACCGATTTCTTTCAAGCTTTGGCCCGAACTACGTTGGACCTGATCCCCGTTCGGGGGTACGTAGGCAGACTTTCAAAAAAAAAAAAAAGAAGAGGGATGGCTCGCTAGGTTGAAAATCCGAAAGAACGCCTAGGCAAAAGTTAGAGCTAAATCCAAGGTGAGCAATAACAAAAAAGAGAAAAGAGCTCGCTAGGTCACCTCACTGGTGCCTAGGCAAAAGTTATGAGCATTTGAGAGAATAAAGTCGCGGTCCTTACCATAACCCAGAAATCACCCTCCACACTAGGGGCAAACTCGGTAACTCGCCTCGTTCGCCTGAACCATTTCTAAACTAGGGGCAAACTTCGGTCATCTACCTCGATTGCCTTACAACCATATATATCCCAAACTAGGGGCAAACTTTGGCCACCCGCCTCGTTCGCCTCTAATCGTCCTAGCATGCCCAAGCAAGTACCAAAAGCAACATCTAATTTAAATCTCGATTACAAAATGTTTTTAAAGCTAAAATGCATAAAATAAGGTTCTCCAAGTAACCCAGATTCACCAATAAACAAGCTTCGAATATTACATAAGCAGGGATAAATAAAAACATAAAGAGTTCTTTCAGAAAGCAATCACATATGTTCAAAGACACTTGGAGGAATGAGCAGAATCAGTCAGGTCTAGTTTTATCTTTGTGTCTTCAAAGGTCTTTAGAAATAGGCCCTTGCTCGACTGACCCAGCCCCTGATGAAAGCAGCAATGGTAGTGGCTCTGACTCTGGAAGCAAAGACCCTCTCAGTAAACCCCCGGGGGACCTCTTCAACTTGCCCATACTGTCTGGCCAATCGACGAGGATGATAGAAGGAGGTATCTCTCAGTCCCATCAGCCACACCCTCTGGAAATCCCCAAGACTAGTGGTCACAGCATAAAGGCCCCAATGCCTCACGATCCAGCAAATGTCAGCCTCAGATAAGGCGCCCATCATACCCACCCAATCAGCAGAAGTAAAATGAGTATGAAGCACAGCTCTGTGAAAATAAACTGGCGGCACATTACCGGTCCATAACTGAAGACGCTCGTAGAGCCAAGCCTATAACACCAAAGGTGCCCCAGAAAGTAGAAGCATTCCCTGATTGGAAGCGCGATCCAAACCATTCAGGGTTTCAGCCAGAACCATGGCCATGGGGTTCTTACCTGCCTTCAGTCCGAGACATACATGCACTAAGTCGCTAGAAGCACTCGAGAACAAGAAGTGTGAAGTCATACACAGAATCAGAGCAACCCCACGAGTATCATCATACATGCTGGGATTCCCAGGACTGGCATATCGAGCAATTATGGAAGCAATGTCAAGAACCTCACCTTGAATCAGCCGGCGGAAAATAGTGATGGAATAATTCAGATATTTAGCCAAGCCTCGCGTAGGACTGAGGGTATAAACAGAAGGGAGAATTAGGTCTGAATTAGAATCATAGCCAAGGATAGCACAAAACTCCTCAAACAAGGGGCATATCTCCAATCCATTGAAATTGAAGACATGATTCACCGGGCCCCAGTGAGTAATAGCAGCACGCAAGAACTCAGTGTTCAGGGTCATCTAGCGAAGAGAGAATAGCTCGGTCAGGCCGTAGCTAAAGAGGTTGATCCGTTCCACACCATCCGTGATGTTTAGCCAAGCTGTGAGTTGAGCGGGATCATACAAAGCCACGTTTTCGGTCACAGCTCTAGGAAAATTTAAAATTTCGGCAGCACCTCCCCGTTTCACGGACTATCCCACCTGCAAGGCAAAAACACTAACTATTACAAAACTGCCCATCACACAAACACCCAACAATCACAGTGCACATGTATCATCACACGATCATCAACTAAAACAAGCACACAACTGCGCCCCAAACCGGAAGCTATCCGGCCTAAAAGGCAAAATATCATAATAATTTGTCAAAGGTCACAAACTCCACACATCGCCCTAAACTGTCCAAATAGTCACATCACCAGTACAACCCGATCGAAAACATAAAAAAAATAAAATAAAATTCCCGCTTGGGGGGCCTCAGTCCTCCTCTTCTTCGTCCTCTGTCGGACCGCCCGGAGTGTATGTCGGCGACGGTCTCCTCCTACCACCTCTGCACCTCGGACCGGTCCTCGATGAGCCAGCTCCGCCTCCATGGTACTACACATACAAATAAAATAAAGGCAATCAGTAGGAAAACAACAAAAAAATACAAAAATAGAGTCGAGTTAGAAAGACGCCATCTGATTGGCAGCAAATTGCTGCATACCATCCATTTGTCAAGGGCAAAATCAGGATTAGAACCTCATAACCTTAAGGAGTGCAAAATTAAAGACATACCCAGTGGTCTCGTGTGAGGACCAAAGACCGTAAGCTAGCCTCCAAGGCGTGGCCCTCCTCAGCGTAACTCCAAGGAACGTTGAGAACACCCGCTGGCTGAGTAGGGTACCCGCATGTGACTCGTGGCACCTCCATCACTTGGGGAGTGCCATCAGCGCCTAGAACATTGATGGTCCAATCCCAAGGAGGGATAGGATCGGAAGCCAGAGGAGCCTGTCTCCTGTACATCCCGCGGAGCTGTAGGCACAAAACAAGTTAGGGAAAAGATGAGTCAAAAGCATAGGCAACGAATAGAGACAAAAATGTAAAGAAAACTTACCTCCAGGAGCGGGAAGTTAGGCATCAGGAAGTGGCCACGGTAAGCCTCATAGCCGGTCTCAGAGAGAAAATGGTCCCAAACGTCGGTGCCAGCTAAGGCCGCCAGCAGAGCATCACCAGAAAGATCACTAGCATCCATCGTAGGGGGATTATGAGGGACACGATACCTGGAACCACCGACCACCTGCCGGGACACTCGCTCACCAAGGAACCACTGCCTGTACTCGGTACTCTCCATCAGAAGTCGGCAAGAGGAAAGAGGTTTGATCGCTTGTATCTCCTCTGGGGCAGCATAGGCAACGCGCTTCCAAGGCATCCAATCAACATTAGCAGCTGTCAGTTCGGTTAAGAAGTTTCTGAGCAAAACAATCTGCTGGGCCCCACTCTTCACCCTGACAACATCCCTCCGCCATCTCAAGCCTCGTGGAAACAGAGGCACAGGAGCCATGCCATCCTCGTCTTCGCCTGATTCATCCGCAGGGGAGGGAGCCAACATCTTCAGGTACTCGAAGCTCCAAAGCTGCACAGACAAAGGAGAAAATCAGAAAAAGTACAGAAACTAAAAAACCGGAATATAAAGCAAGATGCAACACATACCTCCCAAGCTCGCCAAAATCCCCCTGTCAATTTAACATCACCTCGGGAAACCTCACCCATGTGCTTATAAAGATGGGCCAAGGCAGCCCGCCCCAGTCGTAAGAGGGGATCTCAATGATGGTTTCCAGGCAAGAAAGAAGTCTCAAGTTCACCCGGTCATTCCGTGTCGCAAAGATCGAGCAACCAAGGACATACAAAAGACACACCCTCAAAAGCTGGGAATTGTTCAGGTTATGATTCCCTCTGCCATAAGCCCGGTAAAGCCAGCCACAAGGAAACCAGTGCCTCTCCAAATTAGGGGGAACAGCCCCAATCAACATCTCTACAGCCTCAGGGTCGATCTCATAGAAATAATCCAAAATTAGGCGTTTCCCGCCTACCCTCAAACCGGTAATCATGGAGAAGTCGAAGGGCGTCATGGTCATCTTGCCAAACGATAGGTGAAAAGTATTGGTGGTGTCCCACCATCTCTCAGCCAAAGTATATAAGTGTGCCAGATCATTGCTGCTTTTTGTCTGGGCAAACGAAGCCGCCAAACCCAGCATCGTCTACCATTCTCTTGACGGTAGGCGAGAGTTGAGTGTACCACAGGAAAGCATGAACGATGCTACCGTGGCCCTTCAATGCTACTTCCGGCACCTGCACATACCAGAGACGACAAAAGCGATGCACAAAATCACTATTCACGACCCAAGATCCAGATTCGCAAAATCAACATTTGAGCACAAATCGAACTTCTAACGATCTCTAGGTGCACACTACGGCTCACAAAACTAGCACAATACATGGAAATAATCCTAATCTGTCAAAGGTTTCACATACCAAGCTCGCTAGAGCCGCGACCGAAAGATGACGTTGGGGGTCCCGTATAATCAAGTCCGGGGTTTGCATCTCGGCTTTCATCCATTCCTTGGCCTTCTTAGACGGTCTCCTCAAGCTCGAAGCCATGGATCTACAAAGAAAATGGAAGTCAAAGTTAAACTTTCTTCTTGCAAAATTGGGCAAACCAAAACAGCAATTGAAATTCCTACTACGGGGTAGGATTACTCATCTGAGCGCGCACAAGCTGCGTTTTGACCTTTTTTTGGCTCCAAAAACACACCAAAATGGCCAAGAATGAGCTTCAAAAGCTCAAAAACCTGAGATATACAAAGATGAAGTCTGGCCACCCAGTGCCACCGCAGCACTGGCCAACTGCCACCGCGGCACTGCTCCTCGCGGGCCCCGCTTTGCTCTGTTTTGCTCTGTTTTGACCTATTTTGGCCTTTTCAGCCCGTTTCTGGCCCCGATCAGTCCCGATGGCCCAATTCGATCATAATTCACGAGGTTTTACCCCCAGCGGTCCAAAAGTCTTCAGGGCTACCTCCAACAGGCAGAAATTGAGAAAAATCGACTCCCGAAGATCAGAATCGGCTGCTTCGGGACGACCGTCACAGATTTTGATCAAACACGAGAGCTCTGATAACGAATCCTGGATTTTGGCTGATTTACCAAAAAGAGAGGAAAAGAGATTCTCCGAGAACCCTACATCATCCCCCGAGGACAGATACCAGCTCTCGGAGGCCCCAACCGGCTCTCATGGATTTGATCAACCGAAGGAGATTCAGAGATGGGTCCCGATCAAGGAAAAAGGAGATCCCCCGAGGACAAATACCGAAGAGATTCTCCGAAAACCCTACATCATCACCCGAGGACAGATACCCGCTCTCGGAGGCCCCAACCGGCTCTCTTGGATTGAGCGTCGAAAGATTTGATCAATCGAAGAAGATTCAGAGATGGGTCTTGGTTCCCGATCAAGGAAAAAGGAGATCCCCCAAGGACAGATACCAAAGAGATTCCCCGAGAACCCTGTGTCATCCCCCAAGGACAGATACCAAAGAGATTCCCCGAGAACCCTGTGAACCCTGTGTCAGCCCCCGAAGGCAGACACCAAAGAGATTCCCCGAGAACCCTATGTCATCCCTCGAGGACAAATATAGAAAGATACTAGTTCCCATTACCCCCAGCAAAAAGTGACAAAAGAGGAACCGATTCCCGAAAATCGGCCATCAGGAACAATCAGAACATCGCCCGCATCCAGATTTTGAAAACGAAGCACCTTCCTTCCACAGCTCCGTCTCACCTGATTATCATGAGCTTTCTCATCTATCACAAGATCCCTCGGTCACCTATAGCTGTCGTCTTCTAAAAAAATGCGCATCTGATCTATCTCACTTGTTTATAAAAACAAAAAAAAAAAAAAAAAAAAAAACATCCCAAATTCCAGAAGTTTGCCCCTAGATCCAGAGTCTTCTTGTCCTTATCCAAAGTCATCCACCACATCACAGTCGCAAGCACTAGCACAACACAAGTCCACTCGGAGTGGCACACCCCATAGCACTTGCTCATACTAGGATCATAACACTAGACATGATAGGACTCGTGACACGACTCATATCACATCCATGCATTGCATATCGTTCTCATAGCATAGCATCCGCATGTCTTGTTGTGCATATGTGATTTGTTCTTTCATGACCTGAACTACGCCTTGGTTTGATTCCCCTTGGGATATGTAGGCAGCTCACACAGGGCGCAACCAGCACTGACCTCAACATCATTTTTCAGCATCATTGCATCTTTTGCAACGTATTTTATCTTAAATCTATAGCCTCCAAAAGACCTGTCTCTTCAAAGCTTTGGCACTCGCTTGCGACATGCGTTGCTTCGCAAGTTCATGCCAAAGAGGGGCAAACTGTAGACACCCCATTTTTTTGGCTATCAAATTTAGGAGACCCATAGCTTGGTGGTTCACAATGATCGTAAAAGACTCAAAAGGACTCTTGGAAGCCCGTTCTATCTCTCAGAATGCTCAGAATGACCAAAATGCCCCCTGAAAGCCCAAAAGCTCCCAGATTCAGACCAAAAGTTCTAGAAACATGCTACGTCGTAAGAAAAGTGATAAAATGAGTTTTTAAGAAAAATCGGATGAAATCATCAGCTCCCAGAGACACCCGAAAGTCCCGGAAAGTCCCTGTTGACCGGTTTGACCAAGGTTTGACCAAGTTTGACCAAGTTTGACCGAAGTCGTCCAAATTTACCGGATTCATTCTGGTTCATGTGGAAAATATTAAAATGAGTTTTAAAAGAAAATCGAGCGAAAATGTCAGCTCTGAGGAGCTCCCAGAGATTCCCAGAACTTCCCGGGAATCCCAGGTTTGAGCAGTTTGACCAGAATTTGACTTTAGAACCGGAGCACCATAACAATTTTCAAATATTTTTCATGGATACTAGAGGTCAATATCTTTCCAACGGTATATCCCACATAATTTTCGGATTTAAAACAAGTTTATTATGAATTTCTGAAGGCGAAAAAGGCGATCAAATCGGCTTTTATCGCGAATATCGCAAAACTTTTCAAAGTGACCTATCCCCGATTTATTTTTTATGAAAATTAGATCCATTACCTTTCCAACAGTATATCACGACCTCAATTTGGAGTTCGTATGCATTTTTTGTGAATTTCAGACAAAATAGGGCTTTTTCGCGAATACCGGAACCTCTGGGGGCCTAAATAGCATTATCTGGACAAAGGAGGAGCAGTGCCGCCGCGGCACTGGTCCACTGCCGCCACGGCACTCCCCTCCAAAATAGTGTGTTTTTATAAATAATTTTAGGGTTCCATTTTGATTAATTAAAAACCAAAACGACGTAGTTTTATGATTTCAGATGTTTGGAGCCAATAGGAATACTTCTAAAACCCCAAAACCACCCCAAGTTGGCCTATATAAATCCCCCTTGACTTCTCATTTTGGGGGGGTCAAATGCAAGTTTAGAAAAAGTTTGGGAGAGAAAGTTGTAGAGATAAGGTTAGAATAGAGAGAAAAGAAGCTTCCTTCTTTGATTTTCAAAACAAAAGTGAGTTCTAAACTTTGTTTTTACTACATTACTCCCATTTACTTCAACATTCAATACACCCAACCACCATTTTAGTGAGCATTTAAGAGAGTGGAAGCTTCTTCCATGACCAATGTCATTACATATGAGTGAAACACCAAACTACAAGTTCTATACTTCATGAATATCATCTATTGATCATTATTTACTTGCTTGTTTATTCATTGTTTATCTCTTCTTACCTCATTTCTTTTTTATCTTTCTTTATTTACTTACTAGTTCATCATCATCTAGATGATGACATGAAGTTTGAGGTGAGTGAATCCTTATGGATAGTAGCTCTTGATCTCAAAAACATGATTGATAGATGATGATCATAACTTCAATACCTCCAAGGTATCCTTGAAGTTATGTTCAAAATAAAAATAAATCTCTCCAACAATCTTGGAGGCTCTTGATGATGAGTTTGATGTTGATATTTCAAGAGGTTATAATCTCTATTTGATGTTGAAAATATGCTTTCAAAACCTCTATTTCAAAACCCCTCTCAATCCCTCTCATTTTGATTTCAAGAAAGAAAACTCAAGTTTTTTTCCAAAATCTTCAAAACAGTGAGTCAAAACAGTGAGTGAGCTGAGTTCAAAGATTTCTATAGAACTCAATACTAAATGTATGAATGAAAGGCCACTTCAAAAGTCTTCCTAACTCATTATAGAACACCCATGATTTTTGGTTTGACTTGAAAATACTTGGAAATGGTCCATTTGGACCCAAACATTCCTCCCAGACATTCTGTTTTTGCTGTCACAGCAGTTAGGTCCACTTCCAAGCTATTTGTCAGAAAACTTTTCCAAAAGGGGTGGTCCTAACTTTTTTTTCTCTTAAACTTAAATGTCTTAGGGAACTTTATGTATAAAATGGGCCTCTAGATCATTCGTTTTCAGTTTCTAAGATTTTTCAACATTTCAGTCGACAGTACGGACTCTGTTTCTGAGTGACCTCTGTTGTTCATATGATTTCTCTCAATCTGTGATAGTTATTAAAGATTGGATTTTTTGTTAGTGTTCTAGACACAATAAGGAAGATCTCCATAAAAAATCATGCACTGAAAACATTTCTAACCATTCGTTTCAATTTCCAAAATATCATGTTACTGTTCTGTCCACTATTCACAGCAAGCACATCTTAACTTTTATCCTTTGATTTGATTCCTACATGCACTCCAAATTAGCTCATGTCTTAGGAAGTAGTTCATAATACATTTTTACATATCCCATGTTGATTTTATTCATTCATTCATACACATTCTAGACTTCTAAGTCATTCTAGGAATCCATGAACACAAAGCACAATACAACCTTGGCGAGTTGAGGGTGTTTTAGTCGTGACAAAGGCTCTTTCCTCTCTCGTACCAAAACCCCGAACCAAGTTCTTTGGTTATGAAGGGCCGGTGCCCTTTATCCATTTGGGTGAATCAAATTAGGTTTCTTGGTTCCTTAAAGACCAAGTGGCGACTCTGTATCTGTTTCAATAGACTTTTTCTCTTTCTTTGATCCAAATCAATTTCAAACAAGCATAACAAAAGTGGATTAGCGATCCCGCGTGTCCACAAAACGACTAGATGATTGCTTATGGCTCACGCTAGTTAAAGGTACATGAAGTGAATTATCCAATTCATGATCTTGAAATAGCAGCAGTAATCTTTGCATTGAAATTCTGGAAGCACTATCTTTACGGGAAAAAGTGTGATATCTATACAGATCACAAGAGCTTGAAGTATTTGTTTTCATAGAAAGAACTAAATATGAGGCAGAGGTGATGGTTGGAATTGATGAAAGACTACGACTTGTCGATTCACTACCATCCTGGAAAAGCGAATGTAGTTGCTGACGCGTTAAGCAGGAAGTCTACGAATAATTTGGCCTATGATTTGACTTCACAGAAACAACTTCTTGGTAAAATAGAAAGGTTGGAACTTGAGGTGATTTCAACAATTGAAGGAGGTTTGCTAGCAGCTATTGTAGCACAACCGACATTAATAAATGAGATAAAGATGAAACAACTTCAAGACCCAGTATTGAAGAAGATCTACGATGAAATACCGCTAGATAAAATAGCCAGAGTTTACCTTTGTGGACGATATTCTGAGATTCAGAAATCGGGTATGTGTACCTAATGTGGATGGGATTAAAGAGTTAATACTTAAAGAATCTCATAACACCAAATATACAATTCATCCAGGTAGTACCAAAATGAATCGATATCTGTGAGAGGTATACTGGTGATCTGGAATGAAAAGAAAAGTAGCTAAGCATGTGGCCAAATGCTTGGTTTGTCAACAAGTCAAAGCGGAACATCAAAGGCCTACAGGGTTATTACAACCTTTGGGATGTACCAGAATGGAAATGGGAAAAGATTACAATAGATTTTGTATCGGGTTTTCCAAGGTCTACAAGATCGAACGACAGTGTTTGGGTAATTATAGATCAATTGACTAAGTCTGCACATTTCTTGCAGATTAAGATAAAGGAACCGATGAAGCTTACAGAGTTGTACGTCAAGGAGATTGTGAGACTGCATGGAGCACCAATGTCTATAGTTTCAAACAAGGATAGCAGTTTCTTATCTAGATTCTGGAGAGGACTACAAGCAGCTATGGATACAAAGTTAAACTTAGTATAACTTTTCACCCACAAACAGATGGGCAGTCTGAGCGTGTGATTCAGATACTGGAGAACATGCTTTGACTATGTGTTTTCGATTTTAAGGGTGACTGTGAAAAGTATATACCATTGATTGAATTTACCTGCAATAATAGTTTTTAGACTAGTATTAGGATGGCACCATATGAAGCACAATGTATGGGCATAAGTGTCGATCATCGATTCGTTAGACTGAGGAAGGGGAACGAAGGCTAGAAGGACCTGAAATGGTTTAGTTGGCAACAGATAAAGTAAAGGTAATACAACAACGGTTGAAAATGACCCAGAGTCGTTAAAAATGCTACGCGGATATGGGACGAAGGCCACTAGAATTCGAAGTAGGTGACCGTATGTTCTTGAAGGTTTCACCTTTCAAGGGGATTACGAGGTTTGGAAAGTGAGGGAAGTTGAATCCTAGATACGTTGGACCATTTGAGATTGTTGGAAAAGTAGGACCAATAGCTTATCGGCTAGAGTTACCACAAGAGTTGGCTAATGTACACGATGTATTTCATGTGTCGATGTTGAAAAGAGTTATATCTAATTCAAGTCATGTGATTACTCCAGAGCCATTGGGAGTCAGAGAAGACTTAATGTATGTTGAACGTCCGGTGAGAATCCTAGATAGAAAGGGTAATGTATTATAAAACAAGACAGTTCCATAGATAATGATCTTGTGGTGAAATCACTCAGCGAAAAAAGCCAAGTGGGAAAGAAATGATGAGATGCAGGCAAAGTATCCATTCCTGTTTGAGGCATGAGGTACTAAAAGTTTGGGGACAAACTTCTTTTAAGAGGGAGAGGATGTCATACCTGCTCTCGCGATATTTAACGATATTATTTTAGCATGCATGGTATGCTTACTGTTGTGTTAATTAACACGTGTGAAGTGAGTGATAACTCACTAGTTGTTTGAGGGTGTCTATTGAGAACCCAGTATTTGGCTTTGCAAGCAGTCTAGAAGTTGGGCATGTGAGAATTCCCTATGCTTGAGAATTGAGTAATAACTCATAATTATGTGCTTAAATGTTTATTTAGCCATATGTGAATATAATTGATTATTATTTTGTTGATAGCAACTCAGTGGGGTCATTAGATACTTGGAGAGGACAAAATTGAACACGTTCCATAATTTGGTAAGCTAATTAGCAATTTCGTAAAATCATGTAGAAACTTGCATTTTAGAAACCAAACGGAACTTAGTCGGAAACTTTTATAATTTTGAGGTTTCACTCGTAAAGCTATACATTAGATATGTAAAAAGTTTCAGAGACTGATTAGGAGTTTTGAAAACTCGTGGGGAGGTAAACACAATTTCCCGAAGTGTTGCCTATATATAGATAGAAATGACTTTCATAATTTTATCAAATTTTAACCTAAGTTCAAGAAGGAGGCCAAGAGAAGGATTTGATTGCTTAGAGTTTCTCGATGCCAAACGACGACCATACGTCCGCTGGTTTTTCACCAAATTTCGTATTTGAACTCTTCGAGGTAAGGCCGCCGTTTTGATACCTATTAAGCCTTGTTTGGTTAAGTTTTTCCAAAAACTCATTTTCTAGAATTTTCATAAAAAGTTGATAATTGGATTTTTGATCCATAGGAATTGTATTAGAATAATTACTGCACGTTCTTTGTGCTTGGGTTTTCCTTGGATCGGCATTTAAGAGCTTAAATTGGAGGTGAGTGATATCAATCTTGATTTTGGGATGATTCTATGGTTTAATGCATTTGATATGCTAGGGACTTTATATAGATACCATGTGTAGTTCATATTAGGCAAAACTCATGTGTAAAGTAGGCCCACGGTATGTTGAATGAAAAGTATGGTGATATGTGTTAAACAAGCATGTTTATGTGCCTATGTGGGTTAAAGGGGGATTTGTGCTAATTCACCGCGAGATGTCCTCTCGAAGAGGGAGGATTAATAGTAGCGACGGTCACTTGCTGAGAAAGGTATTAACGCTATATGTCGAAGGGGCATGGGTCGTGACTTTGGATCAGTGAATGCGCACTTATTCCCTAGAAACCGAATAGTTTTGTGTTATTATGGATTAGAACATATTTGTCATCTATATGCTTGATTTATATTATTCACTAAGTGTTAGCTTAAACAAATCCATATATCTGTGGTTATGTAAATAACCATTCAGGGGCGGGCAAGGACTAGAGGAGAGAATCGTGAGTAATGAGGCAAGGAATGACCGGAAGCTCCTTATGTTTATAGAACTTGAATCATGTTTGTAATATATGTTTAACTTATGCTGGCTGTTTAACCGTGCGATTTGTAATAAGACTTGTTTTGTCACGACCCATCCCACTACGTGTGGAAATGAGACACGTGGCACACCACCAAGGCTCAACCAATCATTAAATAACTATACGCAGCAGGAAAATAACTTTAAAACAACCTTGTGTATTAAAACTTTAGGAAACATTACCTTCCGAGTTGTAAAATCCATATAAAATTGAAAACGTAATTATATTTTGAATCGAATGAATATATGTTAAAAGGGGTCGCAAAGGTACCCTAGGAACCAACCAAAACATTTAAAATATTTCCAGAAGGGGTAGAAAAGGAATTCATGTAGGGGTCTTTTCGTCTGGTCAAACGACCCACTTCGACTGGTCGAATGTCCCTTCAGCAGAATTCCCCCTTAGTAGCAGAATTTTGCCTAAGGACAAACAACCAACCCTCCTTTCATTCTTCTAACCATGATTACATCCAACCAAGTTCACAAGTGGTAAAAAAAAGACTTTAAGAATATCATTAAGACATACAAATCTACGAAAAGGAACAACGACGGGACAATCTAAGGCTTGTTTGGATTAAAACACAAAAGGACTATTACAATCCTCCAAAATCTGAGTTTGACAAGTTAAACATTCAAAACACAAATCCATGAGTTCGGACTCGTTACAACATAACCAAAAGTAGTTTTAAGACATATTACAACCTTCTAAACAATTTCCAAACCTTTTAGGTTGAAGTTAAGAGTTTTAACTACTCAAAATTTACTTTTACAACATTTGGAATTGAAAACAAAAACATATACAAGAGAAGGTTTCCCGTCGCTCCCGCGGTCTTACTCCTCATGCTTCTTCTTTCCTTTCTTTAGTTCACCTGCAATGAAGTAAAGATCTACTGCTCAGCTATATGCTGAGTGCACAATTCTAAACATATGCTTATGAGGCAAATTCATGCTTTAACATATCAAGCACATCAAAAATGGTCTCTAGGAAGAGTAGTACACGTTCATCCAGTAATGAAAAGATAGAATTGATACCGTGGAGGGCCTTCTCCCTACCACTCATCTAGTGCCCTGGCTGGGCCTTCTCCCAAACCATGCACAATAGCCATCACTACTATAATCCTTAAACATCGAGGAGCTTGCCCCGGATGACTTTGCACCAAACCCCCCTTCAACCCACATAGACACATAGCATGCTCATATAATCACATATACGTGCTTTCATGTCATTTTCATATGCATAATTAACGGGTCTACTTAACACATGAATTTCACTCGGATCCAAGATATCAAGTACGATAACTAAAACATGAAATTCCCTATAATTCATAGGCTTAGAATTCATACCTCGTGCGATTTTCCTATAACTTTGAAGGATGAATTAGGAGAACAAATAAACGTCGGATCTCCGATTACAAGGGATTCCTACAAGTTTAGACATGTTTTCTCCAAAATTTCAACATTAGGACTTTTATAAAAACTTAACCGAACGAGTCCTAACTAGTATCAAAATGAAGCCCTTAACTCAAGGAGCTTAAATCTAGAATTTGGAAAAAATTGACGATCGGAAGGTCGTCGGTTTGTGTCAGAAAGCTCGTAGAAACTAAATCCCCAAATCCCCTCTCTTAATTTCCAATTTAGGTTTGAAGTAATGAAATTAATTCATGAGTTTCTATATATAGGCACGACTCTTGGGAATTACGTTTACCTCCCCACAATTTCTCAAAACTCCCAATTATTCCCTGAAACGTCACACATGTCCATTTTATTACTTCATGAGTGAAAACTAAAATTTATAAAAGTATTTGTCTAAGTCTCGTTTGGGTCCAAAATTACGTCCGAAAACTAAATTCTGTGAAATCTCCACACAACCTACCTTTTATATGACGTATCACTCACGTTCTCACCACAGTTCTCCAAATGCTCTACAGCGACAACAAAACTACCAGAAACTATGCTACATAGGTATAATTACTATTCATGAAAATCAGGTAAAGTCAAATAACATTTAATCCACATAAAATCATTTAATCAAACGAATATCTCGATGATTACCGAATCACCATGTCTTTACTCGACGCCTTCCGTTGACCACAGTCAACCACTTAACTCAATTATTTGTAAACATCAATAATTCACGTGTTACTACATTGTAATATTTAAACCATGTAATTTTTGGAACGGGTGTGACATGTTTTATATGCGAGTACGATACTTGGTTCACCTTAGGACCTAGTTGTCGAGGTGCATGAAGCTTGTACTTTTGGCACTTGTAATTCGAGGACTTATAGTTTGTATGTTTTATACAAGTTCTTAAAATGGTTATCAAAGCTTTTGAAATGGTTTGGGTCGAAATGCCTTTGTCAAAAATTTAAACTCCTTCTTCCAATGTTCAGAACAACTTCTAATTAGGCATGGGGTACCTTTGGGGACCCTTTGACCTATGAAATTGTAACTTTTGAAAACAAAACTCGTTGAGGTATGTTTGGGCACGTGTTTAATATAACCTTTGAAAATTTATTTGAAAGTTAGTTATGTTGGAGCAAAACTTTTTATTCAGGTCATTTTGGGAACTTTAATCATTGTTGGTAAGCCTTGATGGCGTGCCACGTGACCTGGGACCACCTTGTTAGTTCCGGGGCGTGACATAATATCATAATGGGTTCATAGGCTCTGACGATGTTCAATTCAAGTGTAGTTTTAACAAGTTATGGAATTTTAAAGTTTAAAGGGCAAAATAGTCATTTTATAAATAGATTCAGACCAAATGGACCCTGCCATTAAATCTAGAACATCGAATAACTTTTGGGCATGTCACCTTGTGTCATTTGAAGACTTGATTTTTTTGATCTATTAAATGTCAGATCTAAGGGTAATTTGGTCATTTTATGATTATATACTTTTTTGGTCCCATGAAAATAAATGTATGAGTTCACAAACTCTGACGATGTTCAATTTTGGTTTAATCTTAAATAGTTATGGCCTTTAAAATTTACAAGGGCAAAATGGTAATTTTGAATACCAAAATCAAATTTAAAATTTCGGAAGCTAGAATTTTTTGCTTCCACTTTTGACAACTTTTTGAAAATTGATTTTGAAAAAACTAAACAAAAATGAAGTTACCAAATGCATTTTTTGTTGCCATTTAAAAAAATTTTAATTTCAAAATGAAATGGTTATCAAACATGCCCTAAGCATTCATTTGTTACAAGTGATATCATATGTGGCATATAGTTTTTTTGAACATCAGAAGCTTTATTGCAATGCCAAGAAGGCCATCAAAATTACAAACAACACCAAAAAGAAAAACACCCAAACACCATACTACATATGATCAAACCCAAAAGGAAAATAGATCAAAGCACAACCAACCCTTAAACAAAGCAAACATCCCCAAAAAATAGACCCAAGAAAACAACCAAATTAAGCATCAAAGCAAACAGACCCTCCACAATGTAGATGACCAATAGTGAATATGCAATTCAGATTCTATGCTCGACTCATATGCACTTCAGATTCTAAGCCTGACTCATGTAGATAATAACCTACCCGATAAAATAAGAAATACCAAAAGCGACGATCCAACCATCCAGTTCTTTGTCAATGTTAGCTAGGACTTCAGTATGCAAGATGGGTTAAAATGGCTGATGTGTTGAACTCGTTAAAGCTTGACCCCAATAGCTGTAGTGTAAGCACCCATTTTTGGGAAAATGAGAAAATCGTTCACCTACAGTTCTGGTAGCCAGTGACCAGTCAAAACTGTGTCAAGGGCGTCGTACGTGGGACTAAACACGGTCAAAGAGTATGTCCGCGCAATTTCGTATGTGGGATTAGTACGGTTCGACGTGCACACGAAAGGCGTTGTAGACATAGTTGCATGATCGTACAGTATACAGTTCATAGACCCGTATATACCGTCATTTATCCAGTTCGCCTCTAACACAATTCCCAATAATAGTGGTGGCTAGTGTGAAAGCCGGCTCGGTAAAAATTTAACCCAACTTGGCTATTATGGTAAGACCCGGATCATTTTCAAAGTAAACCTGGAGTGCTGATTTAATGGTGTTAGCTGCCTCGTCGAATAACGGACCAGCCGTGAAATAGCCCCCGATGTTATGAACATGCATTCGAGGCAAGACGAGCCGAGACGCTATGACGAAAATTGTTTTAGCCATCTCAGTGGCTTCTCGGTATGCTCGCTAATGAGTACCTTTGCTTCTTATGTGGAAAGAGACTCCAGAGACAATAAGGCCAGCTGTATTTTCCACTTGGAGTAATGGCGTCACCTCCTCGGGTAGGGCACCAAATTTTGTACTCAGTGGCCATTTACGTTGTGTTCTGGAACTTTGATCCGTATTAACAAATCATAATTTGGGTGATACTTTCGAATCTTATCGATTTCGAACTTGGAATCGAAAGTGGTTAGGTTAACTCCAACGCTTGCGGTGTACTTGATGTGGGACTCCGCTTTACACAGGTTTGCATAGATGATCCGATCTGGGGCGACTCCAAGAGACAAAACAGTTTCAATCTCGGATCGGCTAGCACAGTTGAAGCTGGCGCCATGAACCGCCATTGCGCCAAGGAAGGTAAGGTCGGGATTGCATTTCACGGGGTAATAAGGCTAGACGGTTGGGAGGGTACGAGTCTATTGATCCATAAGGGACTCGACCACACCCAAGTCAAGCACGTAAAAGGGCTTGTTAAACTCTTGTTTATTAATGATTATGGACTCTATGAAATCTATTAGCCCATCTTTAGCTAGTGATGTCACCCTTTTCCCTCTAACCACAGGTGCACTCAAAATGGTAGAGAGACACATAGGACTCAAGGCTATGAGTACACAGCCCATTGAATGCTTATAGAGAGAGAGGAGGAGATATTTAGAAGGTGAGCAATAAATCATGAGGTCAGAGAGGTCTATATATAATGGGAGACACTACAAAGATAAAATTTTCTAATGTGTTATGCAAGGGCGGAGTCAGGAAGTTGTACTTAGTGGGGACAAGTTTATGAATATTGGGACTATCCCCAAGGCAAATTTTTTTTGGGTATATTTATACATATTTTTTGGTTTATTTTTCATATATATATAGTCACCTTTTTTTCAGTAGCAATGTTTGAATGCATATGATAATTTGTAAAACTTATACTAACATTAAGAGCCTGATGGCTACTACGATTCAACTATCAATCGCCCGATTGAGTGCCCAATTACAGAAGCTGTACTATTTGGCAATTCAAATTAACATGAGTAAATGTGGTTTGATCGTCAAATGATCGTGAAAAATATAGTAATTTGTCAAAGCTTGACCCAACCAACTTTCTCTCCATCACAGTCTAAACAGTGGTCAAAGCAATGGTCTTTTTACCAGCATACCCCTCTCCTTTATGCCAACTTAATGCAACCTCTCTCTCTCTCTCTCTCCCTCTCTCTGTCTCTCTCTCTCAGTTAACCCAACTCTCTCTTCCCTCAACTATGCCAAAAAATGCCAACCTATCCACAAAAAAAGTAATAGAAATCTTACTATTCTTTTTTTATATTATATTTTTTTTTTTTAGAAATAGTATTATTCTTTAACATACATAAATGTATATCTTTTATAGATGAATATATCTCATACCTTTAACATATTATTCGGTAGTCTAATATATAATAGCAAAAATATTATTTACTCAATATATTTAATTAGTTCATATTGAAGTAATTAGTATTTATAAATAATTACAAGTATGTATAAATAAAAAATTAACTATCTATGAATTCAATATTGTACAAGGGCACAATTGTCTTTTGGACATTCAAAATTACTTTTGCATTTATGTAACCAAATACTACATACTCTATTCTGTCACCATAACAACTTTTACAATACATTCTCCAAACAGTACCACAAGTACCAAAATCTATTCCAACAAAAGCCATCGCAGTCACAAAGCCATCGCATCGTAATCGCAAATCACAAGCTACCCCAAACGTGCCCTAAGTCAATTTAGGTTTGGCTAAAGTGAGAAATGTGAAAATAATGTACTGGACCAAAATGTTTCTAGGGTAGGGGAAAAATAAAAGAGAGTCAATACTCAAGAGTAGTAAAAATATTACTACATTTTGTTATTTTTTGTTTTTGAGTAATGTTATGCCTCTCAAAATTTGTTTCCCAACTGGTTCCATACACATGTGGCAATTGGACCATCTTCATTAATAGTAGATAGAATACAGTGGGCCCACTATCACATGTGTTTGTACTACAAGAAAAAACGTTATTTATGTCACTTTTAAAATTGTATTTATGTCACTTTTATTCTGAATGACATAATTATTTCTCGCATGTATTTTTTATGTCATTTGTTTTAAAGATATGCCGGTTTTTAAAAAAAGTGACACAAATACTTTATTATTGATGTCGGTTTTTGTAGCAGTGACATAAATAATAAAGTATTTATGTCACTTTTTTAAAAACTGACATAATAAAAACACAATGCAATTTTGTAAATAAACACAATTTATTTTTATGTCGATTTTTGTAAAAGTGACCTAAATAATAAAGTCTTTATGTCACTTTTTAAAAACTGACATAAATAAAAACGTGGTGGCAGTTTTGTAAAGAAAACACATAAATATTTATGTTTTTATGTCCCTTGTGTGTAAACTGACATAAATATTTTAACTTATTATGTGACTTGTAGAAAATTGATATTAAAATTTTTATGTCGCTTTTTAAAATTTTTGTCACTTTTTAGAGAATAAACAAAAGTATTTAAGCTTTTATGTCACTCTACCTCTGCCGCACACTACCACCGCTGTTGGTACATACACACACACACATTGTAAACCCCAAGGGAAATTTGGTCATTTTTACCATATATGTGCTTTTTAGGTCCCAAATGTTCTTTATCTTAAATATAAGTTCATAGACTCTGACGGCGTCCAATTCTAGATTAGTTTTTACAAATTTTAGTATTTTGAAATTTGAAGGGCAAAATAGTCATTTTATAGATATATCTATGCCACATGGACCCTACCATTGGATCTAGAATGTCAAAAAACCTAGGGATATGTCACTTTGTATTAATTGAAGATTTTAACAATGTTAACTTCTTATATGTAAGCTCCTAGAGCATTTTGGTCAATTTACCATATATATGCTTTTTAGCTCCCCAAATGGTCTTGATATTATAATGAGTTCATAGGCTATGACGACGTTCAATTCTAGTTTAGTGTTAACAAGTTATGGCATTTTGAAGTTTGAAGGGCAAAATACTCCTTTTACAAATAGATTCAAACCAAATAGGCCCTGCCATTACATCCAAAACCTCGAAATCTTTTGGGTATGTCACCTTGTATTATTTGAAGACTTGATTTTTTTAATTTATTAAATTTAAGATCTAAGGGTAATTTGGTCATTTTGCAATTATATGCTTTTTTGGTCCCATAAAAATAAATGTATGAGTTCACAAACTGTGACGACGTTCTATTTTGGTTTAATCTTAAATAGTTATGACCTTTAAAATTTGTAAGGGCAAAATAGTAATTTTGAATACCAAAAAAAAATAAAAAATTTTGGAAGCTAAAATTTTTTGCTTCCACTTTTGACCACTTTTTGAAAATTGATTTGAAGAAAACGAACAACAATGAAGTTACCAAACGCATATTTTGTTGCCATTTTTAAGAAAACTGAAAACGAAAAAAAAAAAAATTAAATGAAATGGTTATCATACATACCCTAAGCATTCAAAAGCTTTATTGCAATGCCAAGAAGGCCATGAAAATTACAAACAGTCCCAAAAAGAAGAAAAACACCCAAACATCATACAACATGTGATCAAACCCAAAAGGAAAATAGATCAAAGCACAACCAACCCTTAAATAAAGCAAACAAACAACCCCCCCCCCCCCCCCCCCCCCTCCCCTCCCCCAAAAAAAAAAAAAAAAAAAAAGACCCAAGAAAACAACCAAATTAAGCATCAAAGCAACAGACCCTCCACAATGCAGATGACCAATAGTGAATATGCAATTTAGATTCTGAGCCTACCCATATGCAATTTAGATTCTAGGCCCAGCTCATGTAGACAATAACCTACCCGGTAAAAAAAACTACCAGAAGCGACGATCCAACCATCCAGTTCTGTGTCAATGTCAGCTAGGACTTGAGTATGCAAGATGGGTCAAAATGACTGATGTATTGAACTCGTTAAAGCTTGACTCGACAGTTGAAGTGTAAGCACTCATTTTTGGGAAAATGAGTCAATTGTTCACCTATAATTCTGGTAGCCAGTAACCAATCAAAACTATGTCAAGGGCGTCACACATGGGACCAAACACGGTTGAAGAGTATGTGCTCGCACCTTCGCATGTGGGATTAGTACTGTTCGACGTGCACGCAAAAGGTGTTGTAGATATAGTTGCATGATCGTACAATATACAATTCATAGACCCGTATATACCGTCGTTTACCCAACACTCCCTTAGTTCGCCTCTAACACGCTTCCCGATAATAGTGGCGGCTAGTGTGAAAGCCAGTTCGGTGAAAATTTGACCCGGCTCGACTATAATGGTAAGACCCGGTTCATTTTCAAAGTAAACCTAGAGTGTTGATTTAATGGCCTTAGCTGCCTCGTCGAATAACGGACCAGGCGTGGAACCGCCCCCGATGTTAAGCACATGCATTCGAGGCAAGCCAACCCGAGCCGAGATGCTGTGTCAAAAATGGTTTTAGCTGCCTCAATGGCTTCTCGGTATGTTCACTAATGAGTACCTCCGCTTCCTACGTGGAAAGAGACGCCAGAGACAGTAAGGATAGTGTAACACGCTGTATTTTATTTTCATTAATAAATGAATATATATAATTTAAATGAGCATATAGCTCTTGATCGTGCAGAATGGAGAAAAAGGATTCATACAGCCGACCCCAATTGATTGGGACACAAGGCTTGGTTTGGTTTGGTTTGGTCTGGTAAATGATATTTCATTTTATTTCTATTAATTAATATTTTGTTTGGGGTCAAAGCGCAATTTTTATAAATAAAGTGACACTTTATATCGATTTGAAAAATCGTAACTAGACTTTTGTACAACCTGGAATTTATTTCCTACGATAATATGATTTTCTGTATTTTTATTTCAACCAAAAAATACCAATTCTTATTTTAAACTGTGACTCTACCGCGACTTGGCTGAGGGAGCACGTGAGCTCAACCTCACCTAATGATCTCTTGTTTACTTGGAGTCTAAATAAATTTTACAGTATATATGTATATTACTCCCTCATAGTCTCTCATTCTTTACAATCTCTCCCTCAAATTCTCTCTTAACTCTCTTCTCTATCTCTCAATTTCTCACTAATTCTCTCCGTTCTCTTGTTTCTCATCACACAAATAGATTATACATGCATACATATACATGGTTATATATATATATAAATCAAGAGAGAGACAGAGGAAAAATTCAGATGACAGAATTCACCGAAATTGTTGTCCAAACACCTCTGTGAGTATTATAAACTCACTCTCAATGTTTATATATGTATATTTCTCTATATATAGAGGTGTATATACATATATACATGTAATCACCATGGAAGCTTTGAAATTGGAGTTTTATAAAATTTAACCAAAATCAATTCTGTGAATTGAAGACGAAAGATTTTAGTCCCAATAAGCTATGGTTTAAATACTACGGAGTAATTCATACATACCGCGAGATATTGTTGATTTAAAGTTTTATCACTCTCACTTTATCAGTTTAATCTGATTGCGTATTTTTAATCTATGCGAAAAAATGAAGAAAACCATATATTACACGACATGTTTGAAACAAAATTCAAAAATGGGTATATTTCAGTTTTTAAAATTGAAACAGGGAAAAAATGAAGAAGATGAAGACTTTGTGACAACTCGTACTCGCGACCCACTCGCACGATCCGTCGTTCGAGTGGCTCGCTCGCGTGATTGGTACAGTTTTGGGCAGAAAAAGATTTTTAACAGATTTTGCAAAAATGGCCTGATCGCTCACGCGACAGAGTATTTTTGGACAGTTTGCATATTTTTAGTGAGGGATTATTTGCAAAAGGTTTTGAAAGTTTTAAGGGACTGTTTTGAAAGATATACTGTTTTAAAGGCTTGCGATTAAGAACTGGATTAATAAGAACGATTAAGACTGAGATTTACGTTTGTACGAACATTTTAATTTGTACTTAATGAATGATGTTATGATTCATGAACATTGACATGCATGATAGGGTCGAGGTTGAGTCGACATGCATGATGTGTGAGAAAGTGTGAAAAGAGTAGAGAATGGCAGCCTTGTGTACGACTCCAATATTGAGCGGATATTATTCCTGGTATTGGAGGCAACGATGTTGTGATCGACCCAGATATCGAGTGGATATTATTCTTGGTATTGGAGGTGATGGTATTGTGTGACTTCGATATCAAGTAGATATTATTCTTGACATTGGAGGCGACAGTGTAGTGTACGACTCAGATATCGAGCAGATTTCATTCCTGGTATATGAGGCTCGCATTTTCGAATACTGAGCAGATAGTATTCCTTGTATCTGAAGCGATGGTATATTTTATGACCCGGATACTGAGCCGATATTATTCCTGGTATCTGGAGCGATGTTGTGGTGTACGACCTAGATACTGAGCAGATATTATTCCTGGTATCTGAGGTAATGGGATGGTTGAATCAAGTTTGTCGAGAAAAAATAGTCAGTAAGATGGAATATGACTTTGTTCATTCACGGTCACATATTTATTGTTTTATTACCTCCCCGTGTTCTATATTGAAATTGGTACCTTGAATTGTTGTTGTGTTGTTGTTATATATGCTTATATATATATTGCGAGTATATGTTCATTTTACTCACCAACTGGCATAAGCTGACGACATTGATGTGCTCCGGACTCTATGTCTAGATTTTCCAAGCTAGGAGCAACCAAAGTATTTCAACTATGGTAGTTAGAGACCGAAGGATGTCCATAAGAACTATTTTACTTTTACTTATGTTTTACTTTTCAGAGATGTAATAGACTTGATGTTAGAATTTGAATAAGGGCGATTTGTGCCTAAGATGATTATTGTTGTAATAGTTAGTAAGTTTTAATTTCGGAGCTTATGTTTATTTGTAGCCTTTTTTTTAGAAAAGCTGTTTCAGTTGTTTGTTGCAGGAATAATTGGTTACTCTCACTTGTCACGACCTACGAGTCCATCAAAGAAATGAAACACTTTCCTGATTTATGCTATATCGGGTTGTAACAGGCTATTTGGTATCAGAATTAGTTTTTAGCTCGACTAATTATCCAAGACACATAGGATCTTCCGTTAAGATAGCATTAAGATAAGATAGTTCAACTTCATTCCATGTTTCGTTGCTTTCTATTGTTGAAAACTTTCTTATCTAGAGATTGACCGAATTTCGATGATCGATGAATAGGTACCTTTTTCTTGAACGTATAGCTGATAGAAGGAATCTCAGGCCTCGTCCCGTTGCTATTGAAGCTACATCCCCGGCAGCAGATCCAACTGGGATGTTTGAGGCTTTTGTAAGACAATTGGAAAGGGTCAGTGATCAAAACACAGGGAACGATAACTGAAATGGGAATCATGACGGGAATGATAGGCAAGCCCACCAGAATAGGGACAGGCTTCTCAAAGAATTTTATGCATTACGGCCAGAATATTTTGCAGGGACCGATGGACCCTGGCAAGCGAAACAATTGTTATGCCAGATGGAACGTATCTTTGAGACCATAGCGTGCACTGATTTGGAAAGAAGGATTTGGCTATCTTTCAGATGTCATATGCAGCGACAGGTTGGTGGGATGTCAAAAAGGAAACTATTGGGGAAGAAACTGTAAGGGGAATGCCCTGGGTGGTGTTCAAGGGAAGACTTCTCGAGAAGTATTTCCCTGAAGAAGAAAAGGACAAGAGAGAGAAAGATTTCTTGGAATTGACACAAGGATATCTGACGGTCTACAAGTACACTACTCGGTTTGAACGGTTGTCCCACTTTGCTCCACACATGGTGGACACACCCAAGAAGAAAATTAAGAAATATCACCGGGGTCTCAACTTGTCTCTTCGACATTTGACTATGGGGCACCTGAACTAGTCATTTAAAGCTCTGGTGAGATTGGCTACAGGATTGGAGAATGATGGTTGTCAGAATTCAAAATCATTTAGAAATCGACCTTCGCAGAAAGGCTATCCCAAGCAAAAACCTATGTACCCTCAGAAAGAGAAAAGAACTTGGGATAGAGGGAAGAAAACTCAGCTGACACAAGTAGGACAACAGAATCTGCCTTGTGCAATAGAAGTGAACAACAATGATAACTGCTTCAATTGTGGTATTCCCAATCACAGAGCTAAAGATTGCAGAGTACCTAGGCGTACTGATCGTCCAAGAATTGTGTGCTATAACTATGGTATACCAAGTCACATGAGTAAGGACTGCAGAGCTCCTAGAAAAGATAACTATGGTCAGCAAGGACAGGCTCGCTTGAATGTTGTTATCCCCAAGATTGCTGGTTATGAGGAAATAGAGTATGAAGAAGGTACTTATGAGGAAGGATCGTCCGAGCAACGAACAGTGGGAGGTACTCTAACCTTGCTTAACTCTTATGTTAAAGTTTTATTCGATATGGGTGCTACACATTCCTTTATATTTGTTAAGATTTTTCAAATTGAGCGCTATCTCACCACTCGGGACCACAGCCAAATTGGTACATGTATGAAAGGATTTTCCTCTACGGTTAGGAGACCGTGAACTTTTGTTGAGATTAGTGGTTTTGTCGATGAAGGAATTTGATATAATCCTAGGAATGGATTGGCTCGAAAGGAATCATGCGAAGTTGGATTGTATAAAGAAGAGGATCACATTTGCAGACAATGGGAATCGACCCTTTGATTTCCAATGTAACCCTTCGGGTGATATGTTCCTCACCAGATGCCTAGCAAACATCGAAGTTGTCAATACAGAAGTGACGGTGTCATCAATACTAGTGATCAAAGAGTTTGAGGAAGTATTCCAAGATATTTCTATATTACCACCTTAGAGGGACATAAAATTTTGTATGGCATTGGTGCCTGGCACTCGACTTATAACCAAAGTTCCCTACAAGATGGCCCCTACTGAGCTACTAGAGATAAAGGAACAAGTTCAAGAACTCGAGAAATTGGGCTTTGTTCTCCTAGGTACTTCACCCTGAGGAGTACCAGTGTTATTCGTAAAGAAGAAGGATGGAACCATGTGATTGTGTATTGACTACCAGGAACTGAATAAGGCTACTATCAAGAATAAGTATCCTTTATCCCGGATAGACAATTTGTTTGATCAATTACAAGGACCCATGACCTTTTCCAAGTTAGATCTACGATTGGGGTATCACCAGTTGAGGGTATAAAAGGAAGACATACCTAAGACTGCTTTCAGGATGAGGTATGGACACTATGAGTTCTTAGTAATGCCGTTTGGGATGATGAATGTTACGATTATATTTATGGATTTGATGAACAGAGTGTTCAAGCCCTACTTGGATCAGTTTGTTATTGTTTTCATCGACGATATTTTGATCTATTCCAAGTCAGAGGAAGAGCATGAACAGCATCTATGGATTGTGATGTAGATTCTCAAGGATCACCGCCTGTATGCTAAATTCAGCAAGTGTTTCAGGAAATTAAGTTCCTTGGACATATGATCTCTCAACAAGGAATCATGGTTGACTCATCAAAGACCGATGCAGTTGTGAATTGGACTCTACCAAACCAATGCTACAGGTGTCAGAAGTTTTATGGGACTAGCTAGTTACTATCTGAGATTTGTGGAGGGATTCTAAAGGATAGAAGCCTCATTAACTGGTTTGACTAAGAAAGAGTTGAAGTTTGAATGGATTGATAAGCACGAACGTGCTTTCTAGAATTAAAAGAGAAACTGACAACAGTACCAGTGCTTGTAATACCAAAGATGGAGATAAGTTCACTATTTTCAGTGACGCCTCTTATCAAGGTCTGAGATGTATCCTTATGTAAGACGGAAAGGTTATCGCCTATGGTTCACAGCAGTTGAAGCCAAATGAATTGAACTACCCAACTCATGATTTGGAATTGGCATCCATCGTGTTCACACTTAAGATCTAGAGACACTACCTCTATGGGGAGAAGTTTGACTTATTCTCAGACCACAAGAGTCTTAAGTATTTTTTTACTCAGAAAGAGTTGAACATGAGGAAATGCCAATGGATGGAACTGATTAAGGACTATGACTTCACATTAGAGTACCACCCTGGTAAGGCTAATGTAGTCGTTGATGCCCTAGTCAAAAACCTCGAGGAATGATTACTTCATTGATGGTAAGGGAATGGAAGGCTTTAGAGACAATCGCAGATTTTGATATGCAGATTTCTGAGGAAAGTGTCGAGCAACATTTTGGATGCCTCACAGTACAACCAACACTTGTGAGTAGAATCATCGAGGCCCAAAAGAACGACAAGAAATTTTGAGAATGGTTAGCCAAGATGTCAGAAAAGGACCCTTTGAAATGGAAGGTGGGGATTGATGGAGGATACCGATGTCGAGACAGATTGAGTGTGCCAGATTTAGGAGACTTGAGAAAAGATATTCTTGAAGAAGCACATAAATCGAGATTGAAGAGGAACAAAGATGTATAAAGATATGAAGAGGAACTTCTGGTGGGAAGGATTGAAACGAGAAGTAGCCGAGTTCGTATCTAAATGTTTGACTTGTCAACAAGTAAAGGCCGAACATCAGAGACCCCCGGGATTGTTGCAACCCTTACCTGTCCTAGAATAGAAGTGGGAACACATAACTATGGATTTCGCAGTTGGACTACCCTAGTCACAACAGAACCATGATGCGATTTATGTAATTGTGGACTACCCTGCACATTTTATCGCGTATAGCATGACTTATCCAATAGAAAGGATGAGTCGAATGTACCTGCAGGAAGTAGTACGACTACACAGTGTGCTTGTGTCTATTGTATCAGATAGTGATGCACGATTTACCTCAGGATTTTGGGAAAGTTTGCAGAAGGCTATGGGAACTTCGCTCAAAATGAGTACTGCTTTTCATCCACAAACCAATGGACAGACAGAGCGTGTTAATCAGATTATGGAAGATATGCTTAGAGCTTGTGTAATCGACTTTGAAGAGTCTTGGGAGACGCACTTGTCCTTGGAAGAATTTGCGTATAACAACAGCTATCACTCAAGTATTGGGATGGTACCGTTCAAAGCTTTGTACGGACGACCATGTCGATCTCCATTGTGTTGGGCAGAAGTAGGAGACAGAATTTTTGGGATCAGATTTGGTGAGAAAAACTGACAAACATTGAATATTGCACATTTATGTGCCAATATAATGGACGTAAAACTCATTTAAACCCCCAAATCCCTAGTTTTACACGCATATTTGAATTAATATAATTTAATGGTGATGTCACTCAAATGCATGTAATTATGTATTTTTACATATTTTATATAATTAGGTAAAAATGAAGTGACATAAAGGGAAAGAAAGAAGTAGCAACCACACTGTTGTATCTCCCATATTATTAGTTAAAACTAAATAGTAATAAATAGTAATGAATAGTAATTTTACTATTAAAAAAAACAAACGTGGCTAAACATCCAAGCATTTGCTTGGATGTTATACAAGTATATAATATGTATATAATTTTTTGTCTTTTTCATTTTTTTCTTCTCTCTCTCTCTCTCCTTTTAGCAGAATTGAAAGATGTCAAAGAGGACTGTCAGAGAAGCTTTGACAAAATTGAGCAAAATGAAGAAAATTGAGATGAAGCGCGGAGAAAAAAATAGGTAGAGTGATGAAGTGAATGACGAATACTTCACAAAATTCGTCTATAAATTGAGGAGCAGAAGGCAGACCAGGGAGGAAGCACACGTATCACAAGCTTCACACACACTGTTAGGGAGAGAATAGTTTATGGAGGTTATCATGTGAGCACTTTATATTGTTCCTACAAATAGTAGTTGTTATAGTAGTTGTTATAGTAGTTGTAAAAATTTACTTTTATGTAATTGATGATTTCATGTTCAAAAATATGTACCAAAACTTTGTGTATTGTATGTCTTAAAATAAAATATTTGCTTGTTGTACAACATTTGTCAATTTGAAGTAGTAAAATATTCCTAGAAAAATTTAGATTTAATATTTTTTTACTCTAGTAGTACTGATATTTGTCCCCTAAAATAGTTTGAAACCCCAATTTTCCAGTTTTTATAGCAATATTTCCATTCATTGGAAGATAGATTTTGCAAGTAAATGTCAGATTTCTTAGACACGTAGTTGTTATAGTCACCTACTAAAGTCCAAAAGTACATCATACCCATATCTCACTCCAAAAGTAGATTAGAATTTGGCTTGACTTATTTGTGTTCTTATAGTTCAACTACTGTGACCCCACAAGAATCCAAAGTCAAAGGTTTAGTATTTTATTTTTGGTACAGTATTTTCATTTATGTATATTTTATTAGCCTAGTTGTACTAAACTTTGTTATTTTGCAGATTTCACAAATTCAACCCCAACTCATGTTAAGTGGAGAAAATAATATAATAATTTTAGTTTTTACCCTTACCTTGGTTTTACAACTTTAATTTTAATTGGACGGTGATTGCGTACATCTATTTAATTTATCTTTAAATTTTATTTAGAAGATAGTTTCAATTCCAAAATGGTAGACTAATACTTTAATTGGAGATATGTAATAAAAACTTAGAAACCACAGCTTCTGTGCACTAATCTTAAATGGGCAAATTTATCTAGATGGGTTGTTTTTTCATTTATGGCCAAAAATATCTATGTATCTATAATTTATGACGATTTAACATGTTTATATACTATGGCTATATTGGGCTCAAAAGATTACATATTTGAAATAAGAATCTAATTATGTGGATTGTCAAACTATGCCTTTTGTCATAAAAAACACCTAGCATACTCAAACAACTCATATGATAAAATTTATATTTCAAATATGTGCTTATATATATTTCTATCCACTAATGGGCATGCAATTGTGTAGTGGCAGAGTGGTGAGGACTGGACGCCGAATAATAACTCACGTCCGCGGCGGGGCACGGTTCAAACCTGGCTACTGTCCAATTGCCTTTTTATTTTTTTAAAACCAAATGACGTCGTTTCATATCAAACTTGACACACTTGATATGACCCTGACTAGTGAAAGTTTATTTTTAAATAAAGAATGACTCTGTGGTCTTAAATGCCAAATGCTTTTCAAATGCACAAAAATTGTGGGATCTAGTGTTGGTATGCATATTTTCAATTTCTTTAAATCATTTCTTCCAACTTAATTAATATTTTCTGTCTTTAATAACTTTGCTTACATATCTGTATTATTTCTATCTTTCGCTATTATCAAATCCAAAAAGTTTATCTCACAAAAATTTAACTTTATTTATTTTTCTTCATTTTCTTACTAGTACATAGTTAATTTATTTTGCACTGTTAAAATCTCTACCGTAAACTACTTTAAAAAAATAGATGTTAATTAAGTTTATTGCAAAAATATAAAAATTAATAGTTTAGTAAAACTCCACAAAAAAATCTATCATCTTTTATTTTCTTTTTAGTGACATAATAGTTAGGATGATGCTATTGCCACTCCATTATTGAACCAATGCACTCCATGGTACTACTCTTAAATCATGTGGTATCATGCATGTCATGCATTACATATATGGTACCACATGCTCTAAGAGTGGTACTAAGGAGTGATTTAGTTCAATGATGGAGTGGAAATAACAATTCCCAATAGTTATTGCCTATCTTTCTTTTCCGTTTCCTGTGGGTTCGACCTGGACTTTCAGAACTTTATTACTTGTATGATCACCTACACTTGGGTGTGATAAGAAAACGCGTCAATAGGATGTCGTCAAGTTTTTGGCGCCGTTGTCGAGGAACGGTTAATAAAAATAATAAAAAAAAAATTAGGTTTAAAACTATTTCTCCCACTATATCTATATCTATTCTAGCTTATAAATAATCTAGTTTCTTTTTATAAAAAAATATATAATAAAAAAAAATTATATATAATTTTTCCTTGAAATATATATAAATATAAATTTATAAGTATGTTCATAGCTATCTTCTAAAAAAAAAAGTATTTATATACATATATAAGCCTATCTTCTAAAAAAAAAATTTATTATTATAAAAATAATAATAAAAAAAGAATTTCATTATTGCTTAGCTATAATAATAAGGGTCAATTACATATTAGGACAATTTATGCTAATTATGTTAGTTTAAAGACAACTTAAAAAAATGTGTATCAGTAAGTCCCTCAATTAGTATTGGACGAAAATACCCCCAAACACACGCACACACACTAGTCACTGCATTTCCCTCACGAAACACTCCAGTCTCCCGCCCAAACACACACACACACACACACACACACACACACACACACACACACACACACTCTCTCTCTCTCTCTCTCTCTCTCTCTCTCTCTCTCTCTCTCTCTCTCTCTTTCTCTCCATTCCCACTGCTGCGCCTTCACCGACTGCCGGCGCCAATCGTCCATCACCCAGGTCATCTCTCTCTCTCTCTCTCGGTCTCGATCTCGATCGATCGATCAATTGATATATGTATACATATATCCTGATTTGTATATACATTGTATATATATATATATTTGGGGATTTTATGGATTTTTGTCTTTGAGATTGTGAATTGAGTGAGATTTGAAATCTTAAACCTTAAACACTAATTTGGGACAAAAAAAACCAGTCATATAACTCAATTAAAAGTCTGGGGATTGATGAGGTTAACGATTGAGCAACTCGTGATCCGTCAATTTTCCCACTATCAAATTGCTATATTCATGCCGCCTAGTGCATCTCTGACTCCCCTTTTTCCATTCTCACCCCACTCATATTTGGAATACATATCATGCTAATGAGATTAATATCTATGAATTATGGTTTAATTTGGCGCTTCCACTGTTATCACTATTATTATCTAAGACAAAAACAATTGACACTGAGGGGTCAATGCGACTGAAGCAGAAATAACATTAAACAATCATAATCTATGTATATACATACATATATGATCATGAGTAATTCTCCTCTTCAAAACTTCTAAAATGATTGGTTCTTAAAGTGATCATGGGTCTTGTGTTTGTTGTTTGGGGAGTCTGTTTTAGGTTTGGGGTTAGCATTGTCTTATGGCTTAGTAATAGGTTTTGTTCTCTGTTATACTTGTCGTTGAATCGTTGATCAATATATTGTTGTTGTTCAAATAATAATAAATAAATAAATAAACATTGTGGTTTCCAGGTTCAATTGTTTTTGCTACCTTTACTTCTAGTGCATGTTCCTACCAAATTATTTTATAAGTTGGTCTAATGCCATAAATTTCTGACATGTCCAATAACTTCTCCAATTAAGTTGGTGGCACAATATCAACGATCAGCTAGTTGGAGCTATCTTACCTGAGTTTTTTTTCCTATCTATTCTATTGTTGTTCCATGCTTTGTTTTATTTGCCAATTGTGCAATAAAATTCTAACCTATCCTCATGGATTAGGCAAAAAATCTCATTATAGCTATTCAATTTCTTCAAGAACATAGCTTCAAGTTTCCTCAAAATTCATGGGAGAGAACAATAGTGATGGCTTCAATCCTACTCCATTGGTGGGCTTCAAAGACGAGGAGCTGAAGATAAGGGAGCGACTTATGGGGCAATCGAAGCAACTATATATCATCTCTATTGTTGGAATGCCAGGACTAGGTAAGATGACTCTTGCCCTAAAAAGCTTTAATAATCCATCTCTTGCCCATTACTTCTACATTCATTTCGAAAAAGAAATTGCTACTTCGGATTTTAAGGTCTGCACATATCCCTCGCGTTGATGGTATCCATGAGATGAGTGATGAAAATTTAAGTGAAACATTGTACAAATATCTAAAGGGAAATAGGTATTTGATTGTCTTAGATTATATATGGAACATTAAGGCGTGGGATGAGTTGAAAAGACCTTTTCCAATTGACAACAATGGAAGCAAAATTATATTTACCATTCGCGAGAGAAGTGTGGCTTTGCATGCTAAAGCTTGTAGCATTCCTCGTGATTGCGCTTTCTCTCTAGAGATGAAAGCTGGGATCTATTGCAGGAGAAAGTATTTAGCAAAGAAATATGCCCCCTAGAGTTGAGGAAAGATTATTGCAGGAAAATGCTATGGGCTCTCCCTTTCTACTGTTGTATTGGGGGGGTTTTCTTGCAAAGACACGGGAAACTAAAAAAATGGTGGACACAAGTTGGTGAAATTGTAACGTTACACATTGTTAGTGATTCGAAGACACTGGAATTGAGTTACAACCATTTACACGATCGCTTAGAGTGTTGGATTTTTCGCATGGGATTTTTCATATGAGGTACTTAGCACTCATATGGCCCGCGTCCCTAAAATCCCACGATGAAATGTCACCACCTTTTAAAACAATGGTGAAATTTCTCCACTATTTCAACTTGTTATTACTGTTATGGTTTTCACCTTTTAAAACAGTGGTGAAATTTCACCACTGTTTCAATTTGAAATCACCATTGTTAAACTTCTTAAACTTGAAATCACCACTCAACAATGGTGAAATTTCAAAGCATAATTCTTATTTGTGTGTAATTATTTAATAACATAAAGTGGTGAAATTTCACCTCCTATTTTTTACCACCTTCTAAAACAATGGTGAAATTTCACCATTGTTTTAACTTGTTATTGTTGTTATGGCTTCCAATTAGTATTATATTGCTAAAATGTGCTCTGTTTAATTGTTTATGTCAGGGAAACAATGACAAATGATAAAGTCCCTACGAGGAAAAGGTAAAATCAAAAACATCTCTTTCACTGATACAAAAATTTTGTTTTTATTGGGATTTACAACACAATGCTAAAAATTAATGAATAAATGTTCTTCATTGCAGGGAAAATATCACAACAAACCCAAAAAATAGAATCTCAATCTCAATCTCAATCTCAGTCAGACAGATACTGACCATCAATCAAAGTCAAACTTTTCAAAGGAGAGGAAGTTGGTGCACGTTGCAACACAAAAGAAATACAGATTGATATGATAAAAATGTTCCTAAACATGGAGCACCATACGTGGAATGAAGAGCAATATAATCTCATTCAGAGTATGAAAAGTCTTATAAGTCAGGAAGATCCGAAAAAAACCGACAACTCGTCAACACCAACTTTTAGCTTGGGGCTAAGTCTTGAATGATATTGCATAGTTGGACAAATCATATGTAAATTTTTGTTCTTACAGTACAATAGTTGGATATAAATATATAGTTATTTGATAAAGCATAGTTGGATAGAATGTGTGACTTGATTGTTTTGGTTTGCCCACCCCTAATCATTACTTCATCTTGCATGGTTTCCTTTGGGTATAACTAATAATTTTGGATCTCTTCTAGGTACTTAATAAGGTTTTTAAGAGTGGTGAAATTTCACCTTGTTTGGACCGCCTTTTTAAAGAGTGGTGAAATTTCACCATGTTTTGACCTCCTTTTATAATAGTGGTGAAATTTTACCCCGTTTTGACCACCCTTTAAAAAAGTGGTAAAATTTCATCACATTTTGACATCCCTTTAAAAGAGTGGTGAAATTTCACCACGTTTTGACCTCCTTTAAAAAAATTGGAGAAATTTCACCAAGTTTTAAAAGAAGTTCTTATACTTGAAATTTCATCACGTTCTGACCGCCTTTTAAAAGAGTGGAGAGATTTCACCACGTTTTGACAGAAATTCTTATACTTGAAATTTCATCATGTTTTGACCGCCTTTTTAAAAGAGTGGAGAAATTTCACCAAGTTTTGACAGAAATTCTTATACTTGAAATTTTACCACGTTTTGATCGCCTTTTTAAAAGAGTGGTGAAATTTCACCACGTTTTGACCGCCTTTTGAAAAAAGTGGTGAAATTTCACCACGTTTTGACAGAAGTTCGTATACTTGAAATTTCATAATATTTTGACCGCCTTTTTAAAAGAGTGGTGGAATTTTACAATGTTTTGACGTCCCTTTAAAAGAGTAGTGAAATTTTACTGCGGTGAAATTTCACCATGTTTTGACCTCCCTTTAAAAGAGTGGTGAAATTTTACAGTAGTGAAAATTCACCATGTTTTGACCTCCCTTTAAAAGAGTGGTGAAATTTTACCGTAGTGAAATTTCATTATGTTTTGACCTCCCTTTAAAATAGTGGTGAAATTTCACCAAGTTTTGAACTTCTTTAAAAAGAGTGGAGAAATTTCACCATATTTTGGCCTCCTTTTGAAATAGTGGAGAAATTTTGACCAAGTTTTGACAAATTCTTGTACTTGAAATTCCACCATGTTTTAATAGCCTTTTTAAAAGGGTGGTGAAATTTCATCACGTTTTGACCACCTTTTAAAAAAATAGAGAAATTTCACCACGTTTTGATAGAAATACTTAAAATTTGATCATATTTTGACCGCCTTTTTAAAAGAGTGGTGAAATTTTTAACCGCTTTTTTAAAAAAGTGGTGAAATTTCACTACGTTTTGACCGCTTTTTTTGAAAGAGTGGTGAAATTTTTTACCGCCTTTTAAAAAAAGTGGTGAAATTTAACCAAGTTTTAACAGAAATTCTTTTCCTTAAAATTTCACCATGTTTTGACCGCCTTTTTAAAAAAGTGGTGAAATTTAACCAAGTTTTAACAGAAATTCTTTTCCTTAAAATTTCACCATGTTTTGACCGCCCTTTTAAAAGAGTGGTGAACATTCACCATGTTTTGATTGTCTTTTAAAACAGTGGTGAAATTTCACCATGTTTTGACCGCCTTTTAAAAGAGTGGAGAAATTTCACCACGTTTTGACCGCCTTTTTAAAAGAGTGGTGAAATTTCACCATGTTTTGACCGCCTTTTAAAAGAGTAGTAAAATTTCACCACATTTTGACCTACTTGTAAAACAGTGGAGAAATTTCACCAAGTTTTAACAAAAGTTCTTATTCTTGAAATGTCACCATGTTTTAACCGCCTTTTTAAAAGAGGTAAAATTTCACCACATTTTGAGCTCCCTTTAAAACAGTGCAGAAATTTCACCACGTTTTGAGCTCCCTTTAAACAGTGGAGAAATTTCACTATGTTTTTACCTCCTTTTAAAACAGTGGAGAAATTTCACCAAGTTTTGACCTCCTTTTAAAACAGTGGAGACATTTTACCATGTTTTCACCGTCTTTTTAAAAAGGTGGTGAAATTTTACCATATTTTGATGTCATTTTAAAACACTAGAGAAATTTCATCAAGTTATAACAGAAATTCTTATATTTGACTTTTTACCATGTTTTGACCGCCTTTTTAAAAGAGTGATGGAATTTCACCACTTTCATGTTTTGATGCTCAAAGAAGTTCTTTAAAAAAAAAACCCATGAGAGCAATCTCTTAACTTCACAAATATCATCACATTTATTTCACCCGAGAATATTTAAAAAGTACAAACAAAATAAAATAAAATAAAATAACAAAAACAATTTCATCGGGGGCGCTGCCCCCGAACCCCTGTTTAGACCCACTACTCAATGCACATCCATTCAATCTTGGCCCCAACTATAAAGCACAGATGAAACATTATAAAATTTCACCACTAAATTCCAACTATGAACATTTTGAAATTTAATAACATATGAAACATGGGGAAATACTACCACTAAAAAGCATAGACATTTTCATTAAAACCATAATCTGATAGCACTTTCTCATAAAAGTCATTAAATCCCAATTCTCAACAGAGCCACAAGTATGTGCAAGATTCATAGTCTGAATGTAAAAAAAAAAAAAACCATTGATTTTTTCCTTCGAACCATGAATGCGCCATAGACAACCCAACTCCTCTCGCAAACTACACTCTACAGTCTCTGTCCTTGTTATTTTTCTTGTACCTGAAATTAAAACCAATTGGAATCGCATATTTGGACAATGATGACCGAAATGCTTCAACTCCACCTTCAAACTTTTGGTTAAATTCTAGAATCTCACGACTCCAAGCTGCACCCAACAACTTCTCACGATTCGTAGCCCGGTTTGGAGGCATACATATTCGACTTTCCAACTCATACTCACACCCAACAATAGCCGTATCAACCTCGTTAGAACCGCTAAACTCGTCAATGCCTCGATCATCAAAATCTTTCACACAAATTACAACATGCTCCATCATCATAATACTCACCAACTCTTCATAATTGAAAAGTCCTCTTCATTAGCCATCATACAAAGAGAATGTCCCAGAAGCTGAAAAGAAATGGACAACGAACCTATCTTCAACCTAGGTCATCGTTGATGTATCACATGCAACAAATCGCCATACCCAACCATCGATGAAATTATTGTAGCCACGGATTCATCATCAAGCTTACACAATGCTAAAACATGTCTCTCCACCGGAACATCATGCAATTGATCCATCACACTACAATAGTTCACAAAAAATACATGATCATACAAGCAATATGATGACATTAGATAATAATTCAAATCCAAACAATGTTAACTGACAACAAATAATGCAGTACTTTCAAAAAAATTGACCATTTTCTCATGCGAATATAATAAACTACGCAACATGATAAAATTTTTACCACTTTGTGATTTGTGTAATTTACTGAATTCAAATTCTAAAACACATTTTAAAACAATGGAGAAATTTCACCAAGTTTTGATAGAAGTTCTATGCATGTTTTGACCGCCTTTTAAAACAGTGGTGAAATTTCACCATGTTTTGAAATCCAATTGACGATGCTAATTGACAACTAATATTATAGAGTTATAATGACGCGCTTCCTAAATTTGAATCCCAAATTCTTTGTCAATTGTACCACATACAATGGCATGTGGTATCACTGATCACTACCACAATATGTGCTGCAAGTGTTAATCAATTTGAGAATCATATTTTGAATTCAAATTTTGAGAATCATATATATATATATATATGTTTCTCAATTTTTGAGAATCATATTTCTTATATATGTACATTAATCATGCCCTTTTTATTTTTATTTTTCTGTATCATTTCTGAATTTTGGATTGTGAGGTATGTTTGGATAACTTCAAAGCCGATGAAAAATATAAATAAGTAAATCATTCAAAATATAAATAAGTAAAAGAACTTTATAATCATCTAGTATCAAGTTTATGCTTTCAATTCCTAATCAATACCCAAGGCCAAGAGGCTTAGATCACGAGTAATCCGTAGACCACATGGAGTGTGTTAGGCTGGGGGCTAACTTTACATAAATAAACATCTTGGCTAAATGAAGAGATAGACATAATTAAAGCTAATAATTGCCACACGTCTCCTCTTTTTAGATTTCCCTAGTTGAGGAGTTTATGGGGATTCTTTTAGCAGTTGTACTATTTTATTTTATTTGATTTTGTTGGACATTTGTTGCTTATTTGTTTCCTTTGTGTATGGTTGAGGCAAAGTTGTGACCCTATAGTAAGTGGAATGGTTAAAACGGGATCTAAACACTCCAAGCCCTAAAAAACAGTTAGACAAAGGCTTTCTAAACTGAGTTTGAGCTTAAGCTGATCAAAGTTACTTAGGATATAATATTGTTATTCTGATGACCCAAAACTAAATAAGTCATTGCCTATGAAAACTAAGGCTCAAACTAAGCCGCCTACATCAAGCTTAAGGGCTTGTTACGTCCAAAATGATAATACCTAAATGTGAAATAAACGTCAAGGGATGTTCAAGCTTAAATATAACTCTAAATCATTACCTGCATCGTTTCAATCCCACTTAACATCTACCAAATCCATTGGTAACTAGAAGCAATATGAGCCATGAGACGAGAAGATCCCAAGAAATCTCACCTGTATCCACTTAATGGAAGGCAAGCCTCTTCTTGGCTTTCGAAGGCACCCATTTATCCGATTTGTCGAACTAGTACCGATGCAAGTAGTCATTTCAGTGACAGAAATTGGTCATTTGAGTGAGATTGCAATATAGAGATCACAAAATGATATAGCATGGCAAATATGAATTTAGATACGGATTATAGAGTGCCATCATAGTAACCAAAACACTATTCAGATCAGAACCAAATTACAGTCAATTGATATGCTTCAAGCTGTTATGAAATGTTAATAGAGTGCCATCATGGTCTATAATGAAACGTTCTTCATTAAGATGTCGATATTGCTGAGAAAGGTTTGGGAATCAATATCGAGCCATTAGAGCTCAAACTCGAACTCGAACTCGAACTCGAAATCGAATTTGTATTCGATTGGCAACAATTACATTTATATATAAATGCTAATCTACTTTATGCACGCAGTTATAAGCATAAATTGGATAATCTTGCCAACTTATTTTCTAATTCTAATTGTATTATCAGATTAATGGGTTTGACAATCAAATTTATGTCTTTAGTTTTGATTCATTTTTCAAAGAATAATGTTTTTAATTAAATACTACTCATATGTCATGGTGAAAAAATGGATTGCAGGAACAGATTGTTCATCAATGGCGTATGAAGCAATCGAAGTAGATAGGGCCATTTCGAATAAACAAGACTGGTTCATCTCTCTATCTCAACAAGTATTCATGGAATAGAGGTAATTATTCTATTTTGGCTTAGTCATTTTGATTATTGATAAATATACACATTGAGATGAACTGTTAATTATATGCACTTTGTTTGAATTTGAAGTCGAATTCATACGTTGATCGGATCACACACACATACACATACACACATGATCAGATCTCTCTCTCTCTCTCTCTCTCTCTCTCTCTCTCCTTCTCTCTCTCTCTCTCTCTCTCACACACACACACACACACATACACACACATATTTACACTTATACATACATAAACACTAACCTTCTCAGACAGCGATCTCGGCCTCCTGTTGCCTCTATCTTCTTCGTCGCCGGTGACAATTTGAGTCGCTGTCTTCTCCCACCGCCGACCTCTCTCTCTCTCTCTCTCTCTCTCTCTCTCTCTCTAGGGCTGGGATTGGGAATAGATTGTTTAGGGTATAATTGTCATTAAATAAAATTAAAATGACACTAAGGCATCTCAAATTACACATTTGTTCTAATTAGGGACCTAACTAAAAATAAAAATATTTGGTTATCCCTAAACTAATAGAATTCCTTAACTAGGGATCTAGGTCTAATTTTTCGTAATGATAATAATAATATATTTATTACTTAGTTTTTCATTTACTTCATATGTCCTTAGATACTACTGAAACTTTACATCAAGTACCACATAATTCTACTAGTTCTACTGATTCATCTAGTATACAATTTCCTAGAATAATGGCAAAAATTGTAGGACCAGAAGGAATCGCTAATGATGCTCATAGTGAGCAGGGGGAAAATATACCATAATTTATTTTACCAGAACGTGAACAACGTCCTTTACGTGATTTATTTACCCCAGAAAGAAATATCACTCTTTCTTGCATCACTCTACCTAGACACACAGGAAATTTTCACTTTAGACATGGCATGATTTCACTCTTATCAACTTTCCATGGAATGGGGCCAGAACGTGCTTATCTTCATATTTGTGAATTTGAAGAATTTGTAGTACGTTCTCTAATCAAAGCTGTCCTATTGAAATAATCCGTCTTAAACTTTTTCCTTTTTTTTTAAAAGATAAAGCTAAAGCTTGACTTTTATCTCGCCGTCCTGGATCTATAACTTCATGGCATGATATGAATGAAGCATTTCTAAAGAAATTCTATTCAAAAAATTTAACTAATAGCATGATGCGTCAAATTAAACTTTTTACTCAAAAAGAAAAGGAACCATTCCCTGAAGTTTGGGAACGTTTTAAAGAACTCCTACTAGCTTGTCCACATCATGGATTTGAAAAATGGCGTCTAATTAATTTCTTTTATGAAGGATTAGAACCAAAATCAAAGAAATTGGTTGAAACTATGTGTCAAGGAGAATTTTTGATTAAAACTACTGATGAAGCTGAATCATATTTTGATTGGCTTAGTGAAAATGCTTCCCAGTGGTAGTATGCAAAAAGTAAAAGTTTATACCAATTACAGTCAGAAGATGAATTAACACTGAAATATGAAGAATTAGCACGTAAAGTAGAAGTTATAACAATAGAAAAAAATAATTCGCCTAAGAAGAAAAGAGAACTTTGTGACAGCTGTCATACTTTAGGACACTCTGCGAATGAATGTCCTAATAGTTCAAACTGTCAGGAAACAGCTCCAACAGAGATAAACGCTGTGAATAATTATAGGGGTCCCCAAAACGCCTATGGTAATTCATACCAATCTAACTAGAGAAATCCTCCAAATCATATGTATACAAAATAGGGTATTCTACAATTTCAAACTCAACATCAACCTCTTCAAAATAATCAATATTTACCACCTGCACCTCAATTTCAACAAATACAAAATACATATCTTAATACACAACAAAATTTTACTGTTTATGTGCCTCCTCACAAAAGAGGAGCCTTTACAGTCTATGATGCAACAATTAATACAAATCATAGGAAAACTACAAACATCTGTGGATAGGATTAATAATCAACATGATTCTAAAGGAAAAGGCATTTTTCCTGCCCAACCACAACCGAATCCAAGGGGACAACCACAAGGTGATCCCTCAACTTCTGGTAATAGTCAACATGAATAAGTAAAAAGCTATAACTGTACTAAGAAGTGGTAGGGCTGCTGGAGAAGAAATTTCACCTTCTTTAAAAGAAATTGAGCATACAAATAAGGAAGATAATATGATAGAAATTGAGGAAGAAATAGATGAAGATAAAATTGCTGATGAAGTTGAAGTTGAAGTTGAAACCCTTGAAAAATAACAAAATTTTTAAAAAAAATGAAACATCTGATTTACTAGTGGAAAAAGAAACAGAGGAAACTCCTGAATACTCTCCTCAAATTCCTTATCCACAACATTTAAGAAAATACCAAAATGATAAGAATCAGGAATATTTAGAATTATTTAAAAAAGTGCATATTAATATTCCTCTCTTAGATGCAATTAATCAAGTACCTGCTTATGCAAAATTCTTAAAGGATTTATGTTCTATCAAAATTAAGCAAAATGTACGAAAGGATGCGTATTCTGCTGACTTCGTTGAAGAAATTAATTCCATCGTACAACATAATTTACCAACAAAATTTAAAGACCCAGGTACACCAACAATATCGTGTATTATTGGAAATCACAAAATTAATCACGCACTCCTTGACTTAGGAGCTAGTGTTGTCGCAACCCGACCGGCCGTGGTTGAAATACCTGCTTGTACAACTCAACTAATCAACAACATTAAATTAAACATGTGATTAACAGACTTATACAAGAACATCTTATTAGAGAGTTTAAAATATTCACACGTCCCAAGTATTATATGTTAAACTAATCCAACACAACCAAACTTAAAATTGTGTTTACAACATCTTACAAAAGTTACAACTAAACTGTATTTTACAATTTTTTGACAAAATACCACTCTTGTGGTCAACCCATAGCAACCCACAGCAACCCCAGACCTATGGCAGTGCAATTCCTAATTCAGCTTCATAAAAGGGGTACCTGCACAGGAAATCTGTGTGGGCATGAGCAAAACCACGGATCACGACAACTAGATAAAATAATATACAAGTTTAAGCATATAAACATCCCAACACAGCACAAACACAACATTTATGCAATATTAAAATACAACTCATACATGCCGTGACTCACACACCCGGGCCCATCAGCTTTAGCCTTTCGCGGCTTATTACCAAGTTTTCAACTACTTGGTTTAATAGCTCAGCAATGCAAGTGTATAACATACAGTTCATGTCATGCCAGCTATGTATATAAACATAAATTGCAATACAGCAATATCTAAAAGACCCACCTCAAATTCCGCAAGTGAGTATAATTCACCTTTCTACTTGCTGCTCGGTCAACTCCTTGGGTCCGCTACTACTAGCCTTGGTCCCTAAAATCTTAAAAATTAGATTTCATAGTAAATATAATATCAATTTAGATAATAATTCACAAATCTTATAATAACAACAAAAAAAATTAACAACTTAGGCTTTCTAATTGAAAAAGAATCAATACTTCTCAAACTTCAACTTCATAACTAGTAAGTAAAAATAAACAACTTCTATAATAAATAAAAATGTAGAAAGAAACAACTTCCATAATAAGTAAAAATTTAAGAAGTTCAAGTTCTAATTGAAACAATCCAAATTCCCAAAATCACACCCAAATAGCCCCTAATTTCTAACTTTATCTTTTTACCCAAGTCAAGTTTATATATATATATATAAAACCAACTCTTCCATGGAGGCTTTCAAGTTCTACCAACTCTTGAAAACATAAGTTTTCAATAACATATAACTCAAAATAATATTCACAATGCATAGAAAAAAAACCCACATCTAACATTGTTCACCACAACCATCAAATAAAAATCAAAAATCCATTTCTAGCTTCTAAAGCTGAAAAACATCTTCAATGGTGTTTTACCCAAATCATAACCCAATTCTTCCAAACCCAAAACTAACATTCTCTGTATGCTTCTCAAATATGTTATTAGCATCTAGCAAATTTAAATATCAACTCATTAATCAATAATTTTTACAAACCAAGCAAAACCCATAAGCTAGAGTTTTAAAAACATACACTACACCAAGAACACACACAATACCAAGAACACACACTAATCTCTACTACTCTTCCCAACTCTTCCCAACTCAACTCTTTCAAAACTTATTGTACGAGTAATCCAAAGCATTAAAAGCATCATTATAACAACAAAAATCAATCCACATATAGATTTGAAACAATAATTTTCATGAACCCATAAGTCCCAAAAGCTTTAAATTTCATCCATGGTGGTTATCACCTCAAACCCAACTCAATTATTTCAAGACTTGAACTAGGAGTGTTTCAAGACATTGATAACATACTCTCAACACCAAAAACACCAAAATCAAAACCCAAAAAAAAAAAATCAATTTTCGAATTTATTAAAAACCCTTAAATAACTCTGCCTGGGTTGTTTCAACACTGCCGGTCCCAAGCCCGGATAAAAGAGGAGGGTTAGTGCGTTAGGTAGCTCGACAGTCAGCACGTAAAAAAAATCATCGGATCCTTATGATATGAATCCAAATATGAATACTCGTGTAAATGCTAGGGCGTTCCCTTTAAGCGACGCATTGCGCCTGCCTTTGGGTGTTTCGAAAAATGTGCAAGGGGCGCCGTATCGACGCCCGGGTGCGGTGTTAAATAAGTAAGGGTTCCCGCGCTCATCTGGGCCACCGCGGGTAAAGAAGCTAGTCCAGAACTATAGGCTTAGGTTAGCAACTTGGAATAAAGGAACCTTCACAGGTAAAGCTATGGAACTAGTAGACACTATGATTAGAAGGAAGGTTAATGTAGTATGTTTACAATAAACAAAGTGGGTTGGAGAAAAATCTAATGAGGTAGAAAAGACCGGGTATAAGATATTCTATACAGGGAAAGATAGGCATAGAAATGGTGTCGGAATCGTGGTTGACAAGAACCTCAAGGATAAAGTTATGATAGTCACGAGGAAAGGAGACAGAATATTGCTTATCAAACTGGTAGTTGGAGTGGATATAATTAATGTGATTAGTACATACACGTCCCAAGTAGGATTGGATGATCACACTAAAAGATAATTATGGGATGAGTTGGACGCCTTAATGCAAAAAATACCGGGAGGAGAGAAGATAATTATAGGTGGAGATTTTAATGGCCATATAGGCAAAGATAGAACTGGATATGAGAGGGTGCATGGGGGTATGGTTTTTGAGATCAGAATTAGGCAGGGGTGAGTATTTTAGATTTCGCAGTAGCATATGATCTTGTAGTAGCAAACACCTTTTTCAAAAAGAGGGAAGAACACTTGATAACCTTTAAGAGTGGATCTAATAGAAGCCAAATCGATTTGTTCCTTGTGAGAAAGGCAGACCACTTAGCATGTAAAGACTGTAAGGTCATCCTAGGAGAGAGTTTAACATCTCAATATAGACTTACTATTTTAGATATCCATATAAAAGGACAATGTCATACTAGAAAAGACCTATAAACCCGCGAACTAGGTGGTGGAACCTTAAAGGCGAGAAACTAGCAATATTCCAAGAGAGAATGTATACAGAAGCACCTTGGAATTTGGAAGATGGAAGCAATACTATGTGGGATAGAATGGCAGGGTGCATCACGAGAATATCGAAGGAGGTCCTCGGAGAGTCAAAGGGAAGAGGGTTAGCTTCTAAAGATACTTGGTGGTGGAATGAAGAGGTACAAGCTGCAGTAAAAACCAAAAAGGATTGCTTTAAGAAGTGGCAAAATGATAGAAGTGAGGAACACTTCAAAAGCTATAAATGTGCAAATAAGGAGGTTAAAAGGACAGTTTGAGTTGCTAAAATGGAAGCCTATGACGCCTTCTACACCAAACTAGACACTAGAGAGGAAGAAAAATGTATTTATAAGCTTACTAAGTCGAGAGAAAGGAAAACAAGAGACATTAATCAAGTTAAGTGTATAAAAAGCGATGACTCTAGGGTATTAGTGAACAACGAAGAGATTAAGGAAAGGTAGAAGAGCTATTTTGAGAAGTTACTGAATGAAAAACATATAGATAACACAATGGAAGAAGAAACTGGAAGTTACGATGAAACTAGAGAATATAGATTCTATCGGAGAATAAGGAAGTTTGAGGTGGAATTTGCTTTGAAGAAGATGAAACCCAACAAGGCCTTAGGACCAGATGGGATCCCCATTGAGGTTTGGAAATGCTTGGGAGATATGGGGGCATTTTGGCTTACAAAAATTTTTAATAGGATTTTAATGACTAGAAAAATGCTTGATGAGTGGAGGAAGAGCATCATAGTGCCTATATATAAGAGTAAAGGAGATGTACAACAATGCAACAACTATAGAGGTATTAAGTTGATGAGCCATACTATGAAGCTATGGGAGAGAGTGATGGAGCATCACTTAAGAGGCGCAACATCAGTATTAGAAAATCAGTTTGGATTTATGCCTGGGAGATCAACTATGGAAGCAATTTATTTACTTAGAAGACTAATGGAAAAGTATAGAGGGAAGAAAAAAGATCTACATATGGTTTTTATTGATTTAGAGAAAACTTATGATAGAGTGCCTAGAGATTTAATTTGGTGGGTGCTAGAGAAGAAAGGAGTGACCAAGGGTTATATTGACGTGGTGAAGGATATGTATGATGAAGCGGTTACTACAATTAGATCACCAGCCGGAGAAACCAACGAATTCCCAATTACCGTAGGCCTGCACCAGGGGTTGGCCTTGAGCCCTTATTTGTTCTCCCTAATTATGGATGAATTGACTAGACACATTCAAGATGAGGTCCCATGGTGTATGTTGTTCGCAGATGATATTGTCTTGGTTGATGAGACTAAAAGGGGACTCAACACTAAATTAGAAGCTTGGAGAGAAGCACTGGAGACTAAGGGGCTAAAGATAAGTAGGACGAAAACAGAATACATGGAATGTACTTTTAGCAACAGTGGAAGTAGAGACAACGAAGCAGTGAAGATCGAAGATTATGAGATCCCAAAGAGGGAACACTTTCGCTATCTAGGTTCAATGATCAGTAGAGATTGAGAGATTGGTGATGACGTGACCCATAGAATTAAAGTGGACTGGCTTAAGTGAAGGAGTGCTTCTGGAGTATTATGTGATCGGAGAATACCAGCAAAATTGAAAGGAAAATTTTATAGGATAGCTATGCTCTACGGGACAGAGTGTTGGGCAACTAAGAAACAACACATTAGCAAAGTGAGTGTAGCGGAGATGAGGATGCTAAGATGGATGTGTGGTAAGACTAGGAAAGATAGAATTAGAAATGAGTACATCCGAGAGACTTTAGGAGTGACACATATTGAGGATAAGTTGAGGGAGAATAGACTTAGATGGTTCGGCCATGTGCAACGAAGACCTGTAGATGCACTTGTGCGAAAGAGTGATAAGATCGTAGTGCCTGGAGTGGTTAGAGGGAGAGGCAGACCTAGACAGACTTGGGAATATGTAGTGCAACAAGATATGAATATATATAATTTAAATGAGCATATAGCGCTTGATCGTGCCGAATGGAGAAAAAGGATTCATACAGCCGACCCCAATTGATTGGGACACAAGGCTTGGTTTGGTTTGGTTTGGTTTGGTTTGGTTTATTAAAAACCCTTAAATTTCAACACCCAAACAATTGCAAAATCAACAATACTCAAGCAAAACTTGCCATACATGGTGTACATATCACCCAAGGCATATAAAACACATATTCACTATCAAAATCAACCCCACAAATCCCCAATTTTCGGATTTCTACCAAACCCTAAAAACACATTTTACAAACTTGCTTAAAATTCAAGTTTAACATGAAAAACTTCATACCACACCATATATACATATCAATGAGCATTTAAGCAAGTTCTAAAACATAAATTTACAACTTTAATCTCTTAATTTCAAATTCTAAGGAAAGAATTAATAAACCCCAATTTACACTTTCAACCAATTTCACTTACCTAGGGTGTAGAAGATGAAGTTTACTCCATTTCTTCCCAATCTCTATGTCTTCTTCCCTTTACTCTTCTTCTTTTTCTTCTTCTTCTTCTTCCCCTCTTCCTCTCTTTCTCTTCCCTTCCTCTTCATTGTAAACCCTCTCAAACTATACAGTAAAGGAGACTAACGTATCTCCCTTAAAATTGAGTTTCAGCTTTTTTTAAAATTATTTATAACACCTCCCAACTTTATTTAAAACAGGCACTTGAGTTCCCAGAGTTCTCACATTTTCCCATATCATCTTAGTATCCCCAAAAAGAATTATTTCCGAACTCAAAATTCCAAAAATAGATTTTCCCAATTCTAACCTAACGTATAATTATTTAATAATTAATAGCTCAGCATAAAAAATTTAATAACAATTCAGCTTAAATAATTAAATCACAAAAATTTAAATTTTAAACAACTCAGTTTAGCTTAATACAGTAAATGATTTATTATTTTAATATTCTTTTCATGTTCGGGTCTCATAGCCCTCCCCCCGTTGAAGAATTTCGTCCCCGAAATTTACGTTCCTTGATCAAATAAATGTGGATATTGCTTCTGCATGCTTTCTTCTATTTCCTAAGTCATTTCTTCTATAGCTTGACTCCGCCATAGTACCTTCACCATTGGAATCGATTTATTTCTCAGCTGCTTTATCTGTCGATCAAGAATTTGCACAAGCTTTTCCTCGTAAGTTAGATTTTCATCTATCTCAACCGGTGGTGTTGTGAGAACATGTGAAGGATCTTTCACATACTTTCTTAGCATCGACACGTGAAAAACATCATGTAATCGCAATAACTCCTGATGCAATTTCAACTTATATGCAGCATCTCCAATTCTTTCTAGAATTTCATAAGGTCCGATATACCTCGGCGCTAACTTCCCATTCTTACTAAATCTCATTACCCCTTTCCACAGAGAAACCTTTAAGAAAACTAAATCACCAATAGCAAACATCTATTTAATTTATCTTTAAATTTTATTTGGAAGACAGTTTGAATTCCAAACTGGTAGGCTAAAACTTTAATTGGGGATATGCAATAAAAACTTAGAAACCACAGCTTCTGTGCACTAATCTTAAATGAGTAAATTTATCTAGATGAGTTGTTTTCCACTTATGGCCAAAAATATCTATGTATCTGTAGTTTATGACCATTTAACATGTTTATATACTATGGCTATATTGGGCTCAAAAGATTACATATTTGAAATAAGAATCTAATTATGTGGATGTCAAACTATGCATTTTGTCATAAAAAAACACCTAGCATACTCAAACAACTCATTTGACAATTTATATTTCAAATATGTGTTTATATATATATATTTCTATCCACTAATGGATAGGCAATTGTGTAGTGGCAGAGTAGTGGGGACTGGACACCGAATAACCCACGATCGCGGCGGGGCACGGTTCAAACCTGGCTACTGCCCAATTGCCTTTTTATTTTTCTTTAAACCAAACGACGTCGTTTCATATCAAACCTGACTCACTTGATATGACCCTGACTAGTGAAAGTTTATTTTTAAATAAAGAATGACTCTGCGGTCTTAAATGCCAAATGCTTTTCAAATGCACAAAAGTTGTGGGATCTAGTGTTGGTTTGCATATTCCTAATTTCTTTAAATCATTTCTTCCAACTTAATTAATATTTCCTGTTTTTAATAACTTTGCTTAAATATCTGTATTATTTCTATCTTTCGCTATTATTAAATCTAAAAAGTTTATCTCACAAAAATTTAGCTTTTATTTATTTTTCTTCCTTTCTTACTAGTACTTAGTTAATTTATTTTGCACTGTTAAAATATCTACCGTAAACTACTTTAAAAAAATAGCTTTTAATTAAGTTTATTGCAAAAATATAAAAATTAGTAGTTTAGTAAAACTCCACAAAAAAATCTATCATCTTTTATTTTCTTTTTAGTGACATAATAGTTATTGCCTATCTTTCTTTTTCGTTCCCTGTGGGTTCGACCTGGTCTTCCAGAACTTTATTACTTGTACGATCACCTACACTTGGGTGTGAAAAGAAAACGCGTCAATAGGATGTCGTCAAAAATCAATGAGAAGATTTCACTGGTCAAGGTAAGGATGAAAGCTGCACAGAGTAGATATAAGAGTTATGCGGATCGGCGTCGAAAGAATTTGGAGTTCAGTATTGAAGATCACATACTCCTTAAGGTTTTACCCGTTCCGGGAGTAGTAAGTTTTGGTCAGACAAGAAGAAAGTTGGCACCTCGTTTCATCGGACCGTGTGAGATACTGGAGCGTGTTGGGAAAGTGGCATATCGACTCTCGTTGCTGCCAAAGATGTCTGGTGTTCATTACGTATTCCATGTCAGTATGTTAAGGAAATACGTACGGGATCCTTCATATGTGGTTAATTTTGACGATATTGGGACGAGCTAGAATGTTGTCTATAAGAATAGACCCGTGAGGATTCTTGACTAGAGTATCAAGAGGATGAGACGAAGGGACGTTCCTCTGGCTAAGGTTCAGTGGAGACATCATAATGAGGGCGAAGCATCATGGGAGTTATAGTAAAAAATGAGGAATAGATACCCCGAGTTATTTAGTTACCTCAGATTTCTGGGTGAAATCTCTATTAAGGTGGATAGAGTGTAATAACTTGTATTTTATTTTCATTAATAAATGAATATTTCATTATATTTCTATTAATAAATATTTTGTTTGGGGTCGAAGCGTAATTTTTATAAACAAAGTGATACTTTTTATGGATTTGAAAACTGTAACTATACTTTTGTACAACCCGGAATTTTTTTCCTACTATAATATGATTTTCTGTATTTTTATTTCAACCATAATATACCAGTTCTTATTTTAAACTACAACTATACCATAACTTGGATGAAGGAGCACGTAAGTTCAACCTCACTGAATGATCTCTTGTTTACTTGGAGTCCAAATAAATTTTACTGTATATATATATATCACTCCCTCACAGTCTATCATTCTCTACAATCTCTCCCTCAAATTCTCTCTTAACTCTCTTCTCTGTCTCTCAATTTCTCACCAATTCTCTCCATTCTCTTGTTTCTCATCACACAAATAGATTATACATACATACATATACATAGTTATATATATATAAATCAAGAGAGAAACCGAGGAAAAATTCTTAGATGTCAGAATTCACCGAAATTGTTGTCTAAACACCTCTATGAGTATTATAAACTCAATCCCAATGTTTATATATGTATATTTTTGTATATATAGAGGTGTATATACATACATACATGTAATCACCATGGAAGCTTTGAAATTGGAGTTTTATAAAAGTTAACCAAAATCAATTCCGTGAATTGAAAACGAAAGATTTTAGTCCCAATAAGCTATGGTTTAAATACTACAGAGTAATTCATATGTATCTATAGACACCCCATTTTGTCGGCTATCAAATTTAGGAGACCCATAGCTTGGTAGTTCACAATGATCGAAAAGACTCAAAAAGGACTCCTACAAGTTAGCTCTATCTCTCAAAATGCTCAAAATGACCAAAATATCCCTGAAAGGCTGTAAGCTCCCGAATTCAGAACTAATGTTCTGGAAATGCGCTATGTCATAAGAAAAACAATAAAATGAGTTCTAAAGCAAGACCGGATGAAATCGTCGGCTCCCAGAGACCCCCGGAAGTCTCGAAAGTTTCCAGAAAATCCCCGTTGACCGGTTTGACCAAGTTTGACCAAGGTTTGACCAAGGTTTGACCAAGTTTGACCAAGGTTTGACTGAAATTGTCCAAATTCGCTAAAAAGTTCCGGAATCATTCTAGATCATGTGGAAAATATTAAAATGAGTTTTAAAAGAAAATCAAACGAAAACGTCAGCTCCTGGGAGCTCCCACAGGTTTCCAGAACTTTCTGGGAATCCCAAGTTTGACCAGTTTGACCAAAAGTTGACTTTGAAACTGGAGCACCGTATCATTTTTCAAACATTGTTCATAGATACTAGAGGTCAATAGCTTTCCGAACATCGCACATAATTTTTGGATTTCGAATGAATTTATTATGAATTTTCGAAGGGGAAAAATGCGATCAAATCAGCTTTTATCGTGAATACCGCAAATATTTTCAAAGTGACCTATCTCTAAACTATTTTTTATGTAAATTAGACTCCATTACCTTTCCAATGGTATATCACAACCTCAATTTGGAGTTCATATGCATTTTCTGTGAATTTCAGACGAAATAGCACCTTTTCGCGAATACCGAAACCTCTGAGGGCCTAAAAAGGATTATCTGGACGAATGAGGAGCAGTGCCCCTGCGGCACTGGTCCACTGCCGCCGCAGAACTCTCCCCCAGAATGGTCCACTTTTGTAATTTCTTTTGGGGGTTCATTTTGATTAATTAGAAACCAAAACGACGTAGTTCTATGTTCACAGATGTTTAGGACCAATGGGAGTACTTTTAAAACCCCAAAATTGGCCTATATAAAGCCCCTAGACTTCTCATTTTAGGGGTGTCAAATACAAGCTTTAAAAAGTTTTAGAGATAAAGTTGTAGAGATAAGGTTAGAGTAGAGAGAAAAGAATCCTCCTTTGATTTCCAAATAAGAGAGTGAGTTCTAAACTTTGTTTTTACTTCATTACTTCCATTCATTTCATATTCAATACACCCAACCACCATTTTAGTGAGCATTTAAGAGAGATGAAGCTACTTCCATGTCCAATGTCACCACATATGAGTGAAACACCATGCTACAAGTCCAATACATCATTGAATATCATCTATTGATTGTTTATATACTTGTTTGCTTTCTTTGTTGTTCATCTTCTCCTACCTCATTTCATTTTAGTTTTCTTTATTTACTTACTAGTCTATCATCATCTAGATGATGAGATGAAGTTTGAGGTGAGTGAATCCTTATGGATAGTAGCTCTTGACCTCAAAAACATGTTTGATAGATGATAATTTCAACTCCAATACATTCCTAGGTATTCATGAAGTTGTCTTTAAAATGGAAATAATGATTTTCAATAATCTTGGAGGTTCTTGATGTGAGTCAAATGTTGACATTTTAAGTGGTTATAATCTTCATTAAGTATTGAAAATATGCTTTCCAAACCCCCATTTCAAAACCCCCTCTTAAACTCCTCATTTTGATTTCAAGAAATAAACCTTGTTTTCTCAAAACCTTCAAAACAATGAGTCATTTAACTTCAAAGAATTATTTTGAGTTCAATACTCAATATATGAATGCAAGATCACTTGGAAAGTCTTTCTAACTTATTATAGAACACCCATGATTTTTGGCTTGACTTGGAAGCACTTGAAAGGGGTCCATTTTTGTCCAAACATTCTGCCTCTACTGACACAGCAGCTAGGTTGACTTTCAACTTATTTTACAGAAAACTTTTCCAAAATGAGTGGTCCCAACTTATTTTTACCTTAAACTTCAATGTCTTAGGGAACGTTCTGTATAATATGGGCCTCTAGATGTTTTTTTTTCATTTTCTAAGATTTTCTAACATTTCAGTTGACAATACGGACTCTGTTTCTGAATAACCTCTGTTGTTTATATGATTTCTCTCAATCTATGATAGTTATTGAGGATTGGCTTTTTGATTTGTGTTCTAGACATACTAAGGATGATCGCCATAAAAAATCATGCATTGAAAACATTTTCAACCCCTCTTTTAAATTTCCAAAAGATCATGTTACTGTTCTATCCACTATTCACAGCAAGCACACTTTTACTTTCATTCTTTGAATTGATGCTTATATGCACTTCATATTAGTTCATATCTTAGGAAGTGGTCCATACTATATTTGTACACACTCCATGATGATTTCCTCCATGCATCATTCATGTTTTAGACTTCTAAGTCACTTTAGAAAGTCCATGTACACAAACACACTACAACCTTTGCACATTCTAGGATCATACATTTCATCTATGCAAGATTTGGGACTTTTGTGGCTCCTAATCTAAGAAGATTATAAGGAATGAGTTGGATCATACGTCCATGCTTTCCCTCGATCTAATCTTCCTTCCTCATCCGTCCCGGGGATCGAGAGGTCTTCTTTCCTCAAGGATTAACATGCATCATTATAGTTTGCTAAGTATATTTTGATTTATTTGATTATTTGTTTCAAGAACAACTCATGTCTCCTTAGATTAGGAAAACTTTTTTACTTGATATGTGATTAGATGACTTTTCTTAGGTTTGTTCGTGTGATCTTTCACTTTGCATTGTGTGATACTTGGCTTAGATCTTATGAATGATATTTTATTTTTAGATCTTCCATTTCAAATTTTCTTATGTGATGTAATATACTATCATAGTATTAATTATCGAACCATACATAGTATAAGATGATTATTTGGATGCTAATTGAGGCCCGTCGAAAGACGGGGTGAGTCGAGGGTGGTTTAGTCGTGACAAAGGCTCCTTCCTCTCTCGTACCAAAACCCGAGCCAAGTTCTTAGGTTATGAATGGCCGGTGTCGTTTTTCCATTTGGGTGAGTCAAAATTAGGTTTCTTGGTTCCTTAAAGACCAAGTGGTGACTCTGTATCTGTTTTCAACTGACCTTTTCTTTTCCTTTCAAAACAATCTCAAAACAAACTAAAAAGAGTGGATGAGCAATTTCGAGTGTCCACAATCTTGCGACTCTGTTGGGGATTATTATTTTAAAATAAAATAATACAGAGGTTTGACTCATAAGCAACATCCTTAAAATCATCTTTTTACTGTGTCTGGTTCACCGCATTGTATTCTTGCATTTCCCCCCCTCCGACTGTGTCTGAAACGCGGCGCTGACATTGTTCAGGTCTTGCTGTGCCAGGGCATAAGTCACCGTTGATACTGTACCTTCCAAGGTATATCAAAAAGAGTAAAAACTTCCGTATTGTCTCTCTGACGGTATATTGGAACTCTCGTCAACGGACCCTCTTTGACTAAACCCAGCCTTTGCATATAGATTCCTGTAAAACCTTTCATAGGACTGTTCATTTATCTTTTTAGATAGATAATGTGATATAACTGTTGTATGCCCTGTCGGGATTACCTGCGCGGTGTAGACGCTTATGTGGCATGAGGCAGAACCTCTTTCTTATGATTCCCAAGGCAATCACTAATATGTGATCACATTGAGTTGACCTGCCTAGGCACCATGACAAGGATGTCTGCTCCATGCTCACAAAGATATACATCGCAAACCTTGTCTGTCAGTCCTAAAACATAGGAGTATGATCACCATCATCACATATCAACCTGTTTCTCCCAGGAACTCTGTCCAGATAATTAACCAGTTTCTCCCAGAAACTCTGTCTAGATATCCCAGATATAACCGTATCAACCAGTTTCTCCCAGAAACTCTGTCTGAACCAACCAGAAATGCCCAGATATGCCAGTTTTTCTTAAAAACTTTGTCCAAACCAACTAGAAATGCCCAGATATGCTAGTTTCTCTCAGAAACTCTGTCCAAATCAACCAGAAATGGCCAGTCTCTCCTAGAAGCCTTCATAAAACCCTGGAAACCCCTGTTATCCCTTGGTGATCATACTGGAAAGTAAAGTTGGCACACTCTATATGGTTAGGACCTTATTTGTTTAATTATTATCTATTAGAAATAGGAGCATCATGTAGATTGGGGCTTACATCCGCGTGCTTATCTCATTTGTATGCACCATTCTTATCGGTTTGCACGCACTGTTTCAGTCAGGCTGTACACAAGTCAATCCACGTCTATTAACATCACTGTCATTTGTCTATCTAAAGTCATCACTGTCATAATCTGATAAAAATCCTCTTGAATCTGCAAGGTCACTATAGATTCTCAAAGCCAGCAACTGGGATCTTCATCCTGGGTCAGAAATTCAGATAATCGTTTGGTCATATACAGCCCAACAAGTGATTTTAGCATGAATCAGGAAGAGCTACAAAACAAGGTCACCGAATTGGGAGCCACCATAAGCCAGCAATCCGACAGCCTGGCCCAGGTCCTGAAGTATATGAAAGAACTGAAACAGTAGTGGCAGTAGTGTCCCCCTGAGTTCCCACCACCACCGTTCGGATTCATACCGCATCCCGAGAACAATGGAGAAAAAGACTAGTTTTAAGGAGCTCCGCCGCCCGCATATGAGAAAAAGTTCCAAGAGAAAATGGACAAGGAAAGCATATTGAGGAAGAGTAAATGGGTTGATGATTACATGCTAGACTTGGAAGGACTTTTTGAGCCCGTTAAGCTGAAGCTGTCGGAAAACTTCAAGATACTTGCCATTGACCGTTTTGATGGAGCCAAAAATCCGAAGAGCCATGTAAAGCTGTGTATGAACATTTTTTAATCAATGGGCTGCACTCATGAGCACATTGCAATCCTGTTCCCATAAACTCTCGCGAAGTCTGCACTGTCATGGTTCCTTACCTTGAAAGCTTCCAAAACTCGGGCATGGGAAGACATAGTTCGGGTATTCATTGATCACTATTCCTACAACCAAGAACTTGATGTCACTATCAGAGATTTGGAAACAACTCAGCTGAACAACAATGAATCATTCACCGTGTTTTTGAGAAGATGGAGGAATAAAGTAGCCAAAATGACCCACCAGCCGATTGAAAAGGAACAGGTAAGGATGCTAATCCGGAATCTACAACCGCTCTACCATGAGAAATTATTTTATCAGTCCATCTCTACCTTTGATGAATTGTTTGAAGTTGGGACTCGAATTGAAGATGCCATAAAGGAAGGAAAGATCAAAAAAGAAGAGCCTCCAAGTCAGTCAAAAATGCCCAACTACTCCCGCAACCCTCCAGATGTCAATGCCCTTAGCAGTCAACCTATGGCTTACCCTCCTAGGCCGTACCAACCTCCCAACCAAGCTAACTCCTCCAATCATCCTTTCCCGAGGAATCCTCCTCGCAACTTTGCCAAATTAGAAATCCCCCTCTCTTTAGCCTTAGATCGCCTCCTTAAAAAAGGCCACCTCCAACTACTCCAGCCTCAAAATACCCCGCTCCCGCCAAACTGCGATATATCCAAAAGATGCACCTACCACCAAGCCCCTGGCCACAACACCGATGATTACATACGCCTTCGCCATGATATACAAGATCTCATTGACTAGAATATCATTGAGCCACCTCCAAAGCAGTCCCATATCACTCAAAATCCTCTACCAAACCACCAAAATATCAGCCTCATTGAGTCCAACCATGTATCCTTCAACCCTGCTGCCTATGTCACCCCTTTAGGTCAACCTTTATCCCTCATTGACATCCCAAAATTTGTGGGAATTCATCTGATCGAAGGAGGGGATGATGAGTGGCAGCAACAGCTGGCTGATGAACAAGATCTATTCTTCTTGGAAGAACACGATCTAGGGGTAATGGACCTCAAATGGTATGATCCCGATAATGAAAGCGATGCTTCTATCTGGAACGAGCCAGAGAAACCATTTGTGGGAATAGATTATGACTGGTTCAAAGATGATGGGACTGTAGAAGGGCCTACTCCTGCCGAGATTGATCATCTGACTAGGTCAGACCATCCTTATCAGTTTTCGTAGCCTACCACTGAAGCAATCAAAAAAAGTTTGATCAAATGGATAAGATCATCGAAGAAGACAATAAGTTGATAAAGCAGTTGAAGAAAACCCAAGAATATCTCTCGATGTAGGACATCATGGTAACATCCTGCAAGCATAGGCAAGCTGTGTTGAATGCCTTAGCTGGAATTGAGGTCCCGATTGACGCTGCACCGGAAGACATGGTGGATTTCTTGGGCGCATTCACCCCTGACCCAATCATTACATTTTTTTGATGAAGACCTGCCACCGGAAGGGTCTACACATAACAAAGCTTTGTACATCACTGTTGGATGTAAGGGACAGCAGGTGCTATTCTGTCTGGTCGATACAGGCTCCACCATAATTATTTATGCTCTAAGGACTGCCACCGCCTTGGGGGTCAATATCCTTGACATCTCACCATCTGTGTAATTCGTGAGGGCCTACGATAACACCAAGAGAAATGTGATGAGGACTGTTTCTCTCCAAATCCGGGTAGGATCTTTGGTTAGCACTGAAATCTTTTAAGTTATGGACATACCTGCCTTATTCAATTTGTTGATTGGAAGGCTCTGGCTGCATGTCAACAAGGCTGTATCATCCACTGTGCATCAAATGATCAAGTACATTCATGAGAAGGAGGTAAAAATCATCCTCGGCAATAGTTGGGGTAATGAAGCTTTTCCAAACTACGCTCCCATCTTTAAAATCCAAATACCAGAGCTAGAAGAAGGAGAAATCGGGAGATTCTTTATGGAAGAAGTCCACATGATCAATGATGAAGACAGGTTCCCTGAGATCCACTCTGCAGTTGTCAACATCGTCTGCAAAATGAACTACTTCCCTAGAATGGGATTGGGTCGACGCCAACAAGGGATTCGTGAGTCCCCTCAGATCAAGGGACAACAAGGCACTTTTGGGTTGGGGTATAAGCCCACTAAAGAAGACGTCGAGCTATAGAGGACATGGAAGAAAATAGTGAGAAGTCTCCTACCATACCGCAAAACCTTGAATGGGCAATTCATCATAGAAGGGGATGATTTCCCCTATTTTGGGTTCCCAGAACCTTGGATCCATTAGGCCACTGGAAAAAGGTACCCCGGGCTAGAAATCTTTGCTGACTGTGAAAGGCCCCCATATCAAGATCTGTTCTATCTCGAAGAAATTGAGAAAACCCTAGAGGAAGACTGGTTGGAGTATCTAGACACTAAAGCCATCGAGAAAAAGTGGGAAGAGTTTGCCGAAGAAAAGGAAGAAAAGAGGGCCAAGAGCCAAGAAGATCAGATCAAGCCACTTGAGGAAGGTTTGAGCAACTAGGCTGTAGAGTCATCTGTCTCCCCATCCCCTGTTCCCCCAGAGTCTGTACTTCTTATTATCGAGTCTGTACCAGAGTCGGCTACTGTAAACCCACCACTGTCTAATGTAATCACTCCACCTGTCATGAATGAGATGAAAGACAATTCTGGTTACTCCTCTGTGAATGCACAAATCCCTCCGAGGATCTCCCAATTGAACTTAAGCAACTAATTGAAAAACCATCTGCTTATGAAATAATCGAAGGTACTTTATCGGTTAACCTAGGTGAAATAGATAATCCACAAATTATGCAAATTGGCTCAACTCTTAATAAAAAAGAAAAAGAAAAATTGACTCTCTTGCTAAAAGAATTCAAAGATATTTTTGCTTGGTCTTATGAGGACATGCCTGGGGTCGATCCCAACATCGTCCAATATCGCATTCCCCTCCTTCCCAATTCTAAACCCGTCAAGCAAAAACTTAGGCGTATGAGACTAGAATGGGCACTCAAGGTCAAAGAAGAAGTGGAGAAAGAATTCAAGGCAGGGTTCATCATTGTTACCGAGTATCCGGAATGGGTTGCCAACATCGTGCCAGTCCCCAAAAAGGTTAGAAAAGTTCGTGTGTGCGTCGACTTTCGTGATCTAAACAAAGCCAGTCCTAAGGATGACTTCCCACTTCCCCACATCGATGTCTCAGTGGATAACACCATAGGACATGAGCTACTGTCATTTATAGATGGTTTTTTGGGGTACAACCAGATTCTAATGGCGCCAGAAGATCGGGAAAAGACGACATTCACCACACCTTAGGGAACCTATTATTATAGAGTAATGCCTTTCGGACTCAAGAATGTTGGAGCAACCTACCAAAGAGTTGCCACCACTCTGCTGCATGATATGATTCACAAGGAAGTAAAAGTGTACGTAGATGATATGATCGTGAAGTCCAAGGACAGAGAAGGACACTTGGTGGCACTGGAAAAGTTTTTTGAAAGGTTGCACAAATACAAGATAAGGTTGAATCCAAAGAAATGCACTTTCGGTGTGACCTCTGGTAAGCTCCTGGGTTTTCTCATCACACAAAGGGGGATAGAGGTGGATCCCTCTAAAATCAAGGCAATCCTAGAAATGTCACCACCACGAAATGAAAAGGAAGTGACAGGGTTTCTCGAAAGAATCTAATTTATCAGCCGCTTCATATCCAAACTCACAACTACATGTGATCCTTTGTTCCGATTGCTGAGAAAAGGAGAGAAGTTCCAATGGAATGACCAATGCCAAGCTGACTTCGACAAAATAAAACCTACCTCCAAAAACCACCTGTCCTTTCACCACCTACCCCTCATAAGCCTTTGCTTCTTTACCTATCTGTCTTCGAGAATGCCATGGGATGCATGCTAGCCCAAGAAGGAGAAGAAAGCCACTCTGAAAAAGCCATATATTACCTTAGCAAGAGGATAATTGGGTATGAGCTCAACTACTCTACCCTCGAAAAAACATGTTGGGCCTTGGTTTGGTGCACTCACCGACTGAGGCACTACATGCTAGCCTTCCCAGTTGTGCTCATATCCCGCATGGATCCTCTAAAATATCTCCTCAAAAAACTATCCCTGACCGATCGTATATCCCGCTGGTTACTTCTACTGTCCGAATTCGATATCAAGTATGTGATAAGCAAATCGGTAAAAGGGAGAACAATAGCTGAAGATCTTGCTGAATACGCCATTGATCTGAAATAAATGGAGATTTTCTATTCCCAGATGAGAATATCATGGAAATCAAAGAAGAACAGTAGAAGTTGTACTTTGATGGAGCAGCCAACATGAAAGGCTACGGAGCAGCAATGATTCTAGTGTCACCAAATGGGGACCACACCCCACTGGCAGTCAAGCTCAATTATAACTCCACCAACAACACTGCTGAATACGAGGTTTGCATTCTGGGGATAGAAGCAGCCATAGAACTGAAAGTTCAGAAGTTGGATGTCTTCGGAGATTCAAATCTCATTATATCACAAGCTAGAGGAGAATGGAAAGTGAAAGAAGAAAGGTTGAAGCCCTATAATGATCATCTCGATGGACTCAAGAGACAGTTCAGGAACATCACATTCTTCTACTTGCCAAGGAAAGAGAACCAGCTAGCAGATTCATTGGCTACCTTAGCCTCCATGATCAAAATTCCCGTGGGAGTCAAGATGATGCCTTTGGTAATTGAGCAAAGATACAAGCCTTCATTCAACATGGTCACCGCGATCGAAGAAGAAGAGAACGAAACACCATGGTACCAAGATGTTTGGGACTTCATAGAAAAGGGGGCATATCCCCTAGAATCTTCCGAGAAAGACAAAAGACCAATTTGAAGGTTCGTAGCACAGTTCATCATTTGTGGGGGAAAATTGTTGAAGAAACAATACAATGGTCACAATTTAACTTGCCTGTTCGGGAAGAGCGCCAAAAGAATGATGGAAGAAATACACGAAGGGGTGTGCGGGCCACACATGAATGGTCACATGCTAGCCAAAAAGATCATAAGACAAGGGTACTACTGGACGACATTGGAGAAAGATTATTGTGAATACGTGAGAAGGTGCCACAAGTGCCAGATCCACGCAAACATGATGCATGTACCACCATCTCTGCTCTATAGTATGACCTCCCCGTGGCCTTTCTTGACTTAGAGAATCGATATCATTGGCGAAATCATCCCGAAGGCCGCAAATGGGAACCGATACATTATGGTGGCCATTGACTACTTCACAAAATGGGTAGAAGCAACATCCTACAGTAAGTTGGGGGCTAAGGAAGTGAATAGTTCATCAAGAAGAACCTCATCTGTCGCTATGGAGTCCCCCATGAGATCATTTCAAATTATGGTAGTCATTTCAAAGCTGAAGTCAGGGATCTCTTTGAGGAATACAAAATCACTTATCACAAGTCGTCACCATACAGGCCGCAAACTAATGGGGCAGTCGAAGCTGCAAACAAGAATGTCTAGGTCATACTGCAGAAATCGACCGATACCTAGAAAGACTGGCACGAAAAGCTACCGTTCGCACTTTGGGGATACAGAACATCGATAAGGACGTGCACAGGAGCAACTCCTTACTCATTAGTATATGGAATGGAAGCAGTACTTCCAGTCAAGATAGAACTACCGTCCCTGCGCGTGATGGCAGAATGTGAAATTTTGGAATCAGATTGGTTAAGGGAAAGATATGAAGAATTGGCTCATCGATGAAAAGTGCCTAGTGGCAGTCGACCATGTCTGAATCTATCAAAAGAGGATAGGCCGTGCTTTCAATAAAAGGGTTCGTCCGAGGAAAATTGTCAAGGGTGACCTTATCTTTAAGGAATTACGAGCCCCGATCTTTGATCCAAGTGGAAAGTTTAAACCCAAATGGGTCGGCCCTTATATCGTCAAAACTATCCTTTCTGGAGGAGCAATCTACCTCATGGACCTCGATGGCGTTGAATTCAAAGAACCAATCAACATGGATCGCCTCAAAAAGTACTATGCTTGACCATTCCCTAAAAACCAATTTTCTTTCAAGACATTGGCCTGAACTACGCTCGACCTGATTCCCACTCGGGGATACGTAGGTAACCGCATCGGTTCGGTCGACACCATCATAATCAACCCCTTTTCTTTCAAGCCTTTGGCCCAAATTACGTTGGACATGATCCCCGATCGGGGGTATGTAGGCAGACTTTAAAAAAAAAAAAAAAAAAAAGGATGGCTCGCTAGGTTGAAAATCCGAAAGGACGCCTATGCAAAAGTTAGAGTTAAATCCAAAGTGAGCAATAACAAAAGAGAAAAAAGAGCTTGCTAGATCACCTAACTGGTGCTTAGGCAAAAATTATGAGCGTGTGAGAAAAATAAAGTCGCGGTCCTTACCATAACCTAGAAATCACCCTTCACACTAGGGGAAAACTTTGACCACCCACCTCGTTTGCCTGAACCTCTTCTAAACTAGGGGCAAACGTCGGTCATCTACCTCGTTTGCCTCACAACCATACATATCCCAAACTAGGGGCAAACTTCGGCCACCCGCCTCATTTACCTCTAATCGTCCTAGCGTGCCCAAACAAGTACCAAAAGCAAACATCTTATCAAAATCATACTACGAATGTTTTCAGAAAGCCAAATGCATAAAATAAGGTTCTCCAAGTCACCAAGCTTCGCTGATAAACAAACTTTGAATATTACATAAGCAGGGATAAATAAAAACACAAAAAGCTCTTTCAGAAAGCAATCCCAAATATCAAAGACCCTTAGAGGAAAGAAGCAGAATCAGTCAAGTCTAGTTTTATTTTGTGTCTTTTATTTCTTCAAAGGTCTCTAGAAATAGGCTCTTGCTCGATCGGCCTAGCCCCTGATGAAAGCAGCAATCGTAGTGGCTTTGACTCTGGAAGCAAAGACCCTCTCCGTAAACCCCCCGGGGGACCTCTTGAACTCGCCCGTACTGTATGGCGAATCGGCGAGGATGATAGAAAGAGGTCTCTCTCAGACCCATCAGCCACACTCTCTGGTAATCCCCGAGACTAGTGGTCACAGCATGAAGGCCCCAATGCCTCACGATCCAGCAAATGTCGGCCTCAAATATGGAGCCCCCAATGCCTCATGATCCAGCAAATGTCAGCCTCAAATATGGCACCCATCATGCCAACCCAATTGGCAGAAGTGTAATGAGGATGAAGCACAGCCCTGCGGAAGTAAATTGGCGGCACTTTACCAGTCCATAACTGAAGGCGCTCATAAAGCCAAGCCTGTAACACCAAAGGCGCCCCAGAAAAAAGAAGCATTCCATGATTGAAAGCGCGATCCAAACCATTTAGTGTTTCAGCCAAAACCATGGCCATGGGATTCCTGCTAAATTTTAGCCCAAGGCACACATGCACCAAGTCGATAGAAGCACTCGAGAACAGAAAGTACGAAGTCATACACAATATCAGAGCAGGCCCACAGGTAGCATCATATATGCTAGGATACCCAGGACTAGCATACCGGTCGATGATGGAAGCAATGTCAAGAACCTCACCATGAATTAGCCGGTGGGAAATGATCGGGAGAGAACAGATCTTAATTACATGCCTTAATTCACATTTGTTAGCATATTTTATCCTGTTTTTATGTATTTTTATTTCGTTTTCTATTTTAGAGCAGGTTTTGGAAGAAAACACTAATCCAGGTTAAATAGGGAGAAAAAGCAGGAAGAAAGAAGCTGAAAAAGGCACCTCGCTCGTGCGGAAGTCCAAAAATCGCTCGCGCGACTTCCCAATATCGCGCTCGCGCGTCCTGTGTAAAAATCAAATACGTGTATTTCAGTGTATTGAAGACTCCTACGTGAACGAAACTGCCTAATTACGTCTGGAAAGCTAAATACAGCAGTTTTAGTGCGAATTGGGTTAGGAAAGCTTCCAAAAACTTGCTACTAATTTATATAAACCCTATTTTACTTCAATTAAGGGGTTGGCAATTGTTAGATACATCCATATACAACAAAAATTTCAGCCATTAAAGGGAGGAAAGTAAGGAGAAGAAGAAGAAGACGACCAAGGATTTCCATGGCCTCCTCCATCAACCTCTTGCCAATCTTCAATTCTATGGCCGCTTAAACCTAGAGCTAGGGTTTCAATGTAACCCTAGCCAAGTAATAGGGTGTATTTTACGTTTCTATTTTAGTTTTATTATGTATGGATGACAGTTACATGTTCTGAGGATTTTTATAAATAAATCGTGCTTTTATTTATTAAATCGTTACTTTCAAAGTTTACTCTTGTCTTAGATCTATTTTGATGGTAATGTGCTCAATGATCTATGCTTGCTATGCTTGTTTAGATTATTTACATGTAACAGTGCTTAAAGTGAATTGTGCTATCAAGTATCCGAATAGTCCATGCCTAGATTAGATGGATTATACCACAACCCTAGTTTAGTGTGGGATAATTCGTGCTAACCGAAGATGGATTATGTTGGTGCTTGAACCATAGTTATTTTCTTGACGGAGGAATTGGGCTTGTAGCTACAATTCCCCATTATCATCCAACTTAATAAGCTAAAGTAATTCGTAAATACCCTTATTATGAAGCTAGTGGTGGATTTGCAATCCTAGGTTCCTTAAACTTATTATAAAAACAAATATTTAATTGCTTTCATAATTTAGATTTACTTTTATTGTTATTAGTTTAATTCAAATTAAATCCAAAATCAGTTTTTCTTAAATTAGCTAAATTTAGGTTTTAAAATTAAAGTACGGTAGTTAATCAATCTATGTGGGTTCGACCTTTACTTCCACACTGCAAATCTTTTGAAAGTAAATCATAAGTAAGCATACTTTTATATCTTGATTCTGACAAGATCAATTTTTGGCGTCGTTGCCGGGGATTGCATTACTAGCCAATTAGTTTTAGAATCTTAGTTTAGTTAATTTGTAAATATTAGATTAGGTTTTCTTTTTCTTATTTTTTCGTTTTATTTTGAGTCACTAACTTTTCTTTTATTTTTGTAATTTCTTAGGAACTCAAAATTTTAGCATTTCGAGTGGAGCAGCTATGCATGTCAAAGGAGCTTACGCAGAAAAAAATTAAATAAATGAAATTCAAGTAAATCGCTTTCTTTTAAACTTCGCATCAAACCACTGTAAGTCAGGGCGCTAAGACGCAATTACTTGCATTAGGTTAGTTGTGGAGTGAGCACTGCATTAGCTAGGAAACCCGGGGCGCTGGGAATTGACGTGGTCACTGCATTACAGGATAATTTACATTCATCACAGTAGTTGAGTGCTTGTTATCTTAGTTGCGTGATTGCTATTTGTTTTTTTTATTATTTGACTCAGTTTTTGTTTTTAGTTTATTTTCTTGTAGTTTATGTTTGGTACGCGTTCAAGTAAACCTGAACTATTTTTATCGATCCTGAACTTGAACGTACCCTTAGAGTCAGTCGGACTCCGAAACCATCATCGTTATTTCAGGCCGAAATTCAAAGTACCCTTAAAAGGTTAAGGAAAACTCGATTTATTAACATAGAACCTATTCCAATGGCTGACGGCAGAAATAACGGAAATAATTTAAATAATCATAATATACCGCCACCTCTTCTGCTTAAAGATTATTTTATTCCTATAACTTATACGCCTCAAGCAGGTATCGAATTACCGGAGGCGACGGCATCTCACTTTGAGATAAAGTCGTCTACCATCTCGCTACTTCCTGATGATGCTAAAATTTGGTAAGAGTGAAGTAGAGCAATTTTAAGAGCGAGAGAGAGAGAGTGAGAGACTGTTTTTTTATATGTGGTTTGGCCCTGTTAATGAAGGTACCTACATCCACGGGTGTGTCTGAGCACGTTCACTAGTAGATCACCGGCGGGCCTGGTGAGCCAACAAAGAGGGCGGCACTACCAGTAATACCGGCCGGGTGTACGCATATAATGGTGAATTTTATAGAGGTGCTGTGTAGACTACAGAATTGGCGGCCCCTTCAATGAAGGGTGAGAGGTCTCTTTTATGGTCTCTTTTATAGATGTAAGAGACCTACTCATACATGGATAAGGAAATATAATCTATTGATATAGATTGGCATTAATTATGGGGATTTCCTAATTGGATTAGGAAATAGTGTGCACTTTCCATTAGTCTTCTAGCTTGAGTAGGAAACTGCCCGTAATGCTCGGGATCATGCCTGTGGGCCCGGATGAGCTGTTCCCGCGACGGGATGTGCATGTGCAATTTTCCCGACCTATTGGCCGGGTCGTGAATGAACCGCTCGGGATGATGAGTAGACTGAACTGCTCGGGCTGATGCTTCTGAGGAGTTGTGCATGATTGAACTGGCTGCTGATTTGAACCGCTCGGTCATAGGATAGAGCCAATTTTGGGCATATCAGTTGCCCCCCATTTCCAAGATTGGCCAGATGCTATATCGAGGCAAGTTTGGAAATCAGTTTGATGTTACTTGCCGCTGTCTGAGTGCTTGTGGAAGTTGCCTCGGGGCTTCTGAGCCTGGTTAGTCCTCAGGAACTGGCTGAGAGTTGAGACCCAACCTAGCTTGGGACTATTAGGTGCTCGGGAACTGACCGGGAGTTGAGACCCAGCCTAATTCGGAGTCTTTAAGTGCTCGAAAAGTGACCGAGAGTTGAGACTCGGCCTACTTCGGAGTCTTTTTTGCTTGAGTTATCTCCCAGGATGGTTATCTTCTACCCGTAAACCCTCGTCAAGGCTGTGGGTAGAAGGATTTTACCATGTTGGAAAAGCCGACCTAAAGCGTATTGCTGTAGGGTCATTTTTTTAATGTTAACTCCCCAGGATGGTTGTCTTCCGCCCGGCCAGCCTTCGTCAAGACTGTTGGGAGAAGAGCTTGACCATGTTGGTGGAGCCGACCTAAATCACTTTGCTTTAGGGTCCTTTTGCTCCTCTATCGTCGGCCAACCTAAGAGATTTTAGTCACCTCTATCGTCGGTCTGGACCTAAGTGGAGTTAATGCCTCTGAGTATTGTAGGTGCTCGGGTTGTCCTAGATTTTGACTTGGTAATCCGCGAGGCCTGTAGATACCCGGTGTGATTACCTGTTTAGTTCACTACGCCGTCTTGCCCCCTAAGCTTTTGCTAAGACGAGGGTCTTATAGAGGCTATGAACTATAGGTAACCGACCTGGAACATGGTGGTTGCAGGGTCTTTTGAAGCTTGCCATCATCAGCCACCTAGGGGGTTTGCCCCCATCGTCGGTTGGACCTAAGCGAAGCCGGTGCCGTGGGCGTGACCCCAAGGTCTTTAGTGCCTGGGTTCAGAGCCCGAGGTCTTTCGAGTGCCTGGGTTTGGAGCCCGAGGTCTTTTTAGTGCCTGAGTTCGGAGCTCTAGGTCTTCTTAGTGCCTGAGTTTGAAGTTCGAGGTCTTCTTCGTGCCTCGAGGTTAGGCCCGAGGTCTTTGTATGAGTTCTCTGATAATCGGTGGAGCCTCATGTGGTGATCAAGCAAGTACCACTGTAGTCGGGCTCTTCTAGGCCGATGGAGATAGGAGGTCGGATTAGGATCGTTAGGCTCCAGATTTCTCTGTGCTGGAGGCAAAGTCAGAACTGCGTGATCCTGGCCGATGTGAAATGGAGGTCGGGTCGGGGCTGCCGGACTCTGACCGCTGTGAACTAGAGGTCTGGTCGATGCTGCCTGACCCGGACTACTGTGAACTGAAAGAACTGTCTGAACTCCCGGGCTGATCTCGCTTTCGCTTACTTCGGGAAGACTTGTTGCTTTCTTGCCCGGGGTCTTTAATCTTTAGAAATTCTTCAGTGTCAATGTATTTTCCAATCCTCTCTGCGAGTTCGACCAAGGTTACCGGCTGATTTCTGTGGAATGACGCGGCGCACTTGGTGTGTTGAACTCCCGAGCAGAAGGCTATGATGGCGATTGTCTCGTTCAAATTGCAGATTTGAAGCTTCTGTTGGTTGAACCGATCGGTGAACTCCTTGAGGGACTCATTATTCCGTTGTCTGAACGTCAGTAACTGCATGTCTGGCTTTGGCCGCTCATACATACCGACGAGCTGGTTGATGAACTGCTTGCTGAGTTGTTTGAAATTGCAGATCGATCGGTGCTCCAAGGAGTAGAACCACTACATGGATGGGCCTTTCAAAGTGTTGGGGAAGGCTAGGCAGTGTAGTTCATCGGAGTTGGTGGCTAGGGCCATCTGAGCCTTATAGGTCCGGACGTGGTCTACCGGGCTTCCCGAGCCGTTAAAGGGATCTAGGCGAGGTTGCTTAAATTTATGCGGGATGGAAAACCTCGTGATCTAGCTGGAGAACGGTGACTCTGTCTCGGCATTGGCCTGATTCTGAGCACGGGTTTGACTAAGCTTCTTGGCTACTCCATCGATCTGCCTCTGCAAGTCTTTGATTCGGGCTTCCACTCCTTCCCGACCGGTATCTGAGGAACTAGTCGGGTTGGTGGAAGATGCTTCTTCATGGTGGAGTGCTATCCTCTGGGATCGGGCTCGGCTATGACTCCGGGTAACCGTATCCCCAGGGAGGACTCGGCTCTTGACCGAGTGACCCTGGACTGATTCCCAGGCCATATGCTCCCGGCTTTCCTCTTGGGCAGCACACCCACTATCGATGTCTCTGGCATCCTCAACACTGGACGGGTCGGCTCGAGCATATTGTCTGGTCCAGATTGGTTCCCGACTGTACGCAAAGTTCCCGGCCCCTGAAGGACAGCTTTGCTGGGCTAGTAGGGCTTCGATCTATTGCTAGATTTGACGCTGGCCCCCCAGGAGTTGTGTGAGGGTTGCGGTGATTTGCTCAGATATCATGACTGCCGCAGCCGTTGCCGGGGCCGGAGGAACATCCCGGTTGGACTGCTGGTCAGCCTTCTTACTCTTCTTCAGTGGCATGACGATCAGTCGAGAAATTTGTTAATGAGAAGACTTGTCGTTTCCCACAGACGGCGCCAAACTGATGATGCCAAAATTTGGTAAGAGTAAAGTAGAGCAATTTTAAGAGAGAGAGAGAGAGAGTGTGTGTGTGTGAGAGACTGTTTTTTTTAATGAAGGTACCTACGTCCACGGGTGTGTCTGAGCACGTTCACTAGCAGATCACCGGCGGGCCTGGTGAGCCAACAAAGAGGACAGCACTACCAGTAATACCGGCCGGGTGTATGCATATAATGGTGAATTTTATAGAGGTGCTGTGTAGACTACAGAATTGGCGACCCCTTCAATGAGGGGTGAGAGGTCTCTTTTATAGATGTAAGAGACCTACTTATACATGGATAAGGAAATATAATCCTATTGATATAGATTGGCATTAATTATGGGGATTTCCTAATTGGATTAGGAAATAGTGTGCACTTTCCATTAGTCTTCTAGATTGAGTAGGAAATTGCCCGTAATGCTCGGGATCATGCCTGTGGGCCCGGATGAGCTGTTCCCGCGACGGGATGTGAATGTGCAATTTTCCCGACCTGCTGGCCGGGTCGTGAATGAACCGCTCGGGATGATGAGTAGACTGAACTGCTCGGACTGATGCTTCTGAGGAGTTGTGCATGAATGGACTGGCTGCTGATTTGAACCGCTCGGTCATAGGATAGAGCCAATTTTGGGCGTATCACTTCCTTCTTTCCATGGCCGTTTAAATGAAGATTCATGTCAGCACTCAGGGGATTTCCAAGATATATGCTCTACGTTAAAAATCCAAAATTTCACTGATGATGAATTAAAACTGCGGCTCTTTCCATTCTCTTTAAAAGATAAAGCGAAATATTGGCTCCAATCTTTGGAGCCAAACACTATAAAAACATGGGAAGCCTTACACACTGCATTTTTACAAAAAAAAATTTCCCTATTATGCGTACAAATCAAATAAGAAAATCTATAACTAATTTTGTGATGCAAGATGGGGAAACACTTTATGACACATGGGAGAAATTTAAAGAATTATTACATTCTTGCCCATATCATCAGGTTCCTAAGTGGCAATTAGTTCAAGTCCTTTACGAGAGACTTATTCCCTCTGTTCGTAATACCGTCGATGCCGTTTGTGCGGGTACTTTCCTACACAAAAGCGCCGACGAGGCCTGAAAAATTTTTGAAATGTTAAGCGAGAACTCGATGCATCAAGCTGTGTCGGTACATTATGAGGGATACCTCAACCTAAGCGAGAGGTATTGAGTCAAGTCATTCAATTGAATTTCAAGAATTAAATAGAAAACTTGACCAACTTATGAGGATGGGAATTAGGTCCACTCCACCTTCTTCAGAAGTATGTGCATTATGTTCTGAACTGTCTCATAATATCTTTGCATGTCCATCTGCATCTCAATTTCTAGAATTCGTGGAGCAACACATTAATTCTATTCAACAATACCCACGAAATAATTATAATTCGACTACTAATAATCCGGACGTGCCATGGAGAAACCATCCTAACTTCTCGTGGAATAATAATTATAATAATCCTAATGAGGCGACTAATTTTCCTAATGCATATCGACCTCAGTTTCAACCTAATCAATACCAACAACCGCCTCCTAATCTGAACCCTTCAAGGGGTAACGTTTTTGAGGAAAAGGTGTTGACATCCCTTAATAAAATTGAAACACAAGTACAGGCACAAGCACAAATAGTGCACTCACACACATAATCCATTACGAAGCTTAAATTCCAAATGGGACAACTAGCTACTATAGTGAGTCATAGAAACGAGGAAAAGTTGCCTGCGCAAACTATTCAAAATCCTAAGGGACAATACGAGAATGGGGGGTCGAGTGAGCAAGTGAATGCCGTTTCGACTAGGACGACTATTTGAGATGAGGAGATTGATGTAATTTCGGATGAGGGTGAGAAAAATAAAAATATAAATTTAAATAAAGAAAAGGGTGAGGATGTGGATAGAGTTAGGAAAGAAAAAGAACCGGTCCCAACTAATTATATTCCGAAAATGCCTTTTCCACCAAACATTGAGGAACCGTCTAATTTATCAAAGAAAAATTCAAAAACTGAAGATATACCTGAAGTATTTAAACAAGTAAAAATTAATATTCCATTCCTCGATGCGATAAAACAAATTCCTGCTTACGCTAAATGTTTAAAAGACATTTGTACTCAAAAGCGCAAGTTGCGCAGTCATACTCCTAAAAAGGTCTTTTTCACAGAAAAAGTAAGCTCAATTTTTCAACACGCTACTCCAAAGTATAAGGATCCAAGTACGCCTACGATTTCATGTGTCATAGGTGACATTATCATTCATCGGGCTCTCCTTGACTTAGGAGCTAGTGTTAATCTCTAACCTTATCATGTTTATAAATAACTAGGACTAGGTGAACTTAAACCTACGACCGCTACCATACAATTAGTGGATCGTTCTATTAAAATACCTAGAGGAATCGTCGAGGACGTCTTGGTTAAAATTGATAAATGCTATTATCCTGTCGACTTCATGGTCCTTGACACACTGAACCCGTGCTAGATTCTAAGAAACACACTTCTGTCATCTTAGGCCGTCCATTCTTAGCGACTGTTAATGCTCGTGTTAACTATAGGATAGGGGTATTGAAAGTGTCGTTTGGGAACATGAACTTGAAATTGAACGTTTTTAATGCTATGGATCAACCTTCTAAAGACGACGATTACCTATGTGAGGCGGAATATGAGGTAAGATGGAATATTGAGCCTAATAGAGAACTGAATGTGGGTGAGGAAAATAATATAATTCGTAATGAGCGGATGAATTTAAATAATCTGGACCCTAATGATAAATTCACTCGGAAGGTAAGAAATAGATTTGAACATAATAAGGATGATTCGTCAAATGAATTAATCAAAAGCAACATTATTTCTGCTTACCACCGAGCTCTTCCTGATATCCTTAGGGGTACACAGTCCGATTTATGGCCTCCTTGAATCTTGAGCTAGAATGGTCTAGCTAAAGACGTAAAAGTTAGCGCTTCTTGGGAGGCAACCCAAGCTTTAATTCATTTGTTTTAATGATTTTTTACTATTTTTGGGTCGTTTTGGTCTGTTTTTGAGTTTCTGGACAGGTTTGGGGGTTGGAGTAAAGTTATTTTTAATTTATATATATAAAATAGGTGAAATAAGAGAAAATACCATTCTCGCGCGCGCGGCTCGTTCGCGCGAGAATGTGCCTTAGTTTTTTTTCTAAATTTCTTTTTTATGACCCCTCAGGTTTATGTCGCGCCTTAGCACGCTGGCGCGAGGCTTCCTCGCTCGCACAAGCCTTAAAAAAATAATAAAAATAAAATAAAATAAAAATTCTCATGGAGGGATTCGTGCTCGCGACGTCCGCTCGCGCGGTCCGCTCACGCAACACTCCCCATTTCTGGATTTTCTTATTTTGTTTTCTTTTATCCTCCTCCCATCCCTGGTCAGTAGTTTTTACTCTTCTGTTTTTGTTTCTTAGGTCCTTTTAGATCGAGTCGTTTATTATTTTCATAAGTTCTGGTTATCTTTTCTTTCCTTGTATATTTTATTTTCGTGTTGTCCTCATAGTGTTGTTAATTCTTATAGTTTATTTAATTTCGTTTAGTTTAGTTATAGTTCTTTTAGCTGCTTTTATTATTTTCTTTGTTCATCTTTTATTAAGAAGTAACAGGTAACATTGAACTTTATTGACATATTCCTTTGTGTTCACCTGTTTGTGAGTGCCAAGATCGAGGTATCGTCGTTCCTTCCTTACATACTTTCCTTTCTTTCATTTTATTGTTTCATTGGGGGCAATGAAAGGTTTAGGTTTGGGGGTATGCACTCACATTATTATTATTACACACTAAATTTTTTAAAAAAATTTCGATTCTTGTGCTTAAATAAACAATGTTACCGACGTTTTTGCAATCTTGATTTGATACTTCTTGTTATAGTACTTGGATTGTTATAGAATGGTAAACATGAGAAGAAGTAATTAAATATTTGCTGAAGTCATGAGATGACATTTTAGGTCATGTATCGTTCGAATCGTAGTTTTATATCATAGTTTTGCACATAAACCTATGGCACTGCACATAGTCGCTTGAATACATGTTTGATGTGAACTATAATATGATTCGGATTTCTAGATAACACATGGTGGAGACTAAGCCCGGTGAGCTTTTGAGCCTATCTTTTCTTTTTAGAGGGTTATAAATACATCTTGTGTTTGACGAATTTCATTGAAATAGTGCATTAACTTGTTGTTTAGTCTCATTATTCTTGTTTTGGTTGATAGTCAAGTTAAAATATTTGTTTCCATGCTAAATAATCTTCCGTCATAAACATTAAAGAACCATACGACCATAGGAGATGATGGTAGGCCCTCTTTGTTTACTGCCGATCGATAAATGATAAATTTCCTTAGTTCGCCCTTTGAGCTATTAAAATGCCATTTTTTCTTCAACTGCCATTATCCTATTTTTGCTCCAATTTGGCCAACTTGGAGTTCACCCCTAAAAGATTGATCAACTTTTAGTGGTGTTAAGGCGATGTGTTGTTTAAGAAGAATAAGAAAATAAGATGATGTTTGGGGTGGTTGCCTTATTATTTATTGATTGATTATTCATAAAGCAACGAAAAGGAAAGGAAAAGATTGAAAAAAAAAAAGAATAAGGTTAAAAAAAAAAGAAAAGAAAAAACAGAAGGAGAAAAAATTGAAAGGAATGAAAAGAAGAGAATGAAATGATGAAGTTGGTGGAAGAGAGAATGAAAGAAATCGTGCATGCCTTACAATGCCATTCTGAGATTAGCTACCTAATGAATCATTTCTATCCTTTTTTACTGCCCGAGCCACATTACAACCTTTGAAAAGTCCTATTTGATCCTATGAAACATGGTTTGGATATCAAAATGATGGAAAGGGGGATTAAAATATGGTAATGATTAATTTTTCTTGATTGTTGGCATCCTATCCATGAGACTATTGTTCTTTTGTGTCATGCGTCTTTTTCGAGTCATATGTGAGCATTTCTTGTTTTGAAAATATATTTCCTTTACTCGCATATTTTAGAAAAATTACACCTGTTTCTGAGTGTTTCATTTTAGAGTGTAATTGACATTGTGAGATTCATAGTCGAAGCATAGTTTGATGGTTATCCGAGTTATATTCCAAGTTCATGACATGTGCTTGTTCATTTGACTACCATATCACATACGTGCAATTTTATGATAAACTCTATTGATTTATACGATGCATGTGCTTGAGATTGTTTTTCATGGTGTAGGTAAACGTTTGATTTCATTTCTTCTTGTTCATTATTCTATTTCAAATCATCGTTCTATGATAAGGAGTATTGATTGTTTTGTTTATCATTTGAATAAAACTTTTTAAATTTATAAGTTAATAAAGATGGTTGTGGGTGACTTGTTGACGAGAACCCTCACGAGACTTCACTCGTCCGACTAGGGACACCTAGAGGTTTAAAAGGCTTGTTGCATATGCTAAATGCAATCGTGATCCATGCGAAAATGGAATGGTTTTGTAGTAGTACTTTTATTTTTATTTTCTTTTTGCTCGAGGACTAGCAAAATGTAGGTTTGGGGGTGTGTTCGAGAGAGAACATATCCTAATTACATGCCTTAATTCACATTTGTTAGCATATTTTATCCTGTTTTTATGTATTTTTATTTTGTTTTCTATTTTAGAGCAGGTTTTGGAAGAAAACACTAATCCAGGTTAAATAGGGAGAAAAAGTAGGAAGAAAGAAGCTGAAAAAGGCACCTCGCTCCCGCGGCCCGCTCGCGCGGAAGTCCAAAAATCGCTCGCGCGACTTCCCAATATCGCACTCGCGCGACTTCCCAATATCGCACTCGCGCGGCCCGCTCGCACGACCTATGCAAAAATCAAAAATACGTGTATTTCAGTGTACTAAAGACTCCTACGTGAACGAAACTGCCTAATTACGTCTGGAAAGCTAAATACAGCAGTTTTAGTGTGAATTGGGTTAGGAAAGCTTCCAAAAACTTGCTACTAATCTATATATACCCTATTTTATTTCAATTAAGGGATTGGCAATTGTTAGATACATCCATATACAACAAAAATTTCAGCCATTGAAGGGAGGAAAGCAAGGAGAAGAAGAAGAAGACCAAGGATTCCCATGGCCTCCTGCATCAACCTCTTGTCAATCTTCAATTCTATGGCCGCTTAAACCTAGATCTAGGGTTTCAATGAAACCCTAGCCAAGTAATAGGGTGTATTTTATATTTTTATTTTAGTTTTATTATGTATGGATGACAGTTACATGTTCCGAGGATTTTTATAAATAAATCGTGCTTTTATTGATTAAATCGTTACTTTCAAAGTTTACTCTTGTCTTAGATCTATTTTGATGGTAGTGTGCTCAATGATCTATGCTTGCTGTGCTTGTTTAGATTATTTACATGTAATGGTGCTTAAAGTGAATTGTGCTATCAAGTATCCGAATAGTCCATGCCTAGATTAGATGGATTATACCACAATCCTAGTTTAGTGTGGGATAATTCGTGCTAACCGAATATGGATTATGTTGGTGCTTGAACCATAGTTATTTTCTTGACGGAGGGATTGGGCTTGTAGCTACAATTCCCCATTATCATCCAACTTAATAAGCTAAAGTAATTCGTAAAATACCCTTATTATGAAGCTAGTGGTGGATTTGCAATCCTAGGTTCCTTAAACTTATTATAAAAATAAATATTTAATTGCTTTCATAATTTAGATTTACTTTTATTGTTATTAGTTTAATTCAAATTAAATCCAAAATCGGTTTTTCTTTAATTAGCTAAATTTAGGTTTTAAAATTAAAGCGCGGTAGTTAATCAATCTCTGTGGGTTCGACCTTTACTTCCACACTGCAAATCTTTTGAAAGTAAAGCATAAGTAAGCATACTTTTATATCTTGATTCTGACAAGATCAGGAAATAGTAGTGGAATAGTTCAGGTATTCAGCCAAGTCTCGCGTGGGACTGGGTGTATCAGCAGAAAGGAGAATCAGGTCAGAGTCAGAATCAAAGCCAAGGATAGCACAGAACTCCTCAAACAGGGGACATATCTCCAGGCCGTTGAAATTGAAGACATGGTTCACCGGATCCCAGTGGACAATAGCGGCACGCATTAACACAGTGTTCAGAGCCATCTGGTGAAGAGAGGATAGCTCGGTCAGACCGTAGCTGAAGAGGTTGATCCGCTCCACACCATCCGTAATGTTCAGCCAAGCTGTGAGTTGAGCAGGATCATACAATGCCATATTTTCTGTCGCGGCTCTAGCAAAATTCAAAATTTCAGCAGCACCTCCCCGTTTCACAGACTATCCCACCTGCAAGTCAAACACACTCACTATCACAAGGCTGCTCATTGCAGTAACATCAACAATCACATAATCACAATGCACAACCACCAACCAAAGCAAGCACACAACTGCGCCTTTAAACCGAAAACTATCCAGCTCGAAAGGTAAAACATCATAATACTCTGTCAAGGGTGATAAATCATCCTACACATCATCCAACACATCATCCTACACATTGTCTTACACATTGTCCATCAGTCACATTATTCACTAGTATAACCCAATTGAAAACATAAAATGGAGATAAAATATAAATCCCCGCTTAGGAGGCCTCAGTCTTCCTCTTCTTTGTCCTCTGTCGGGCCCCCTGGAGTGTACGTCGGCGATGGCCTCCTCCTGCCACCTCTGCACCTCGGCCTGGTCCTCGATGAGTAGGCACCACCCCCGCGATACTGTACACACAAATAAAATAAAAGCAATCAGTAAAGAAACAACAAAATGTACAAAAGCGAATTCGAGCTAGAAACTTACCAAGGACGCCATCTGACTAATGGCGAACTGCCGCATACCATCCATCTGTCAATGGCAAAATCATGGTTAGGACCTCATAATCTTAAGGAGCGCAAAATTAGAGACATACCCGATGGTCTTGCGTGAGGACCAAAGACCATAAGCTAGCTGCCAAGGTGTGGCCCCTTCTCAGCATAACTCCAAGGGACGTTGAGGACGCCTACTGGCTGGGTGGGATACCCACATATGACCCGTGGCACCTCCATAACCTGGGGAGAGCCATCTGCTCCCAAAGCATTAACGGTCCAATCCCAAGGAGGGATAGGATCAGAAACTGGGAGAACCTGTCTCCTGTACATCTCGCGAAGCTGTAGGCACAAAGCAAGTTAGGGAAAAGATGAGTCAAAAACATAGGCAACGAATAGAGACAAAAATGTAAAAGAAACTCACATCCAAGAGTGGGAAGTTGGGCATCAGGAAGCGGCCACGGTAAGTCTCATAGCTGGTCTCAGAGAGAAAGTGATCCTAAACATCAGTACCAGCTAAGGCCGCCAGCAAAGCATCACCGGAAAGGTCATCAGCATCCATCACAGGAGGATTATGAGGGACGCGACACCTCGGACTGCCAACCACCTGCCGAGACACTCGCTCGCCAAGGAACCATTGCCTGCTTTTGGTACTTTCTATCAGAAGTTGGCAAGAGGCAAGGGGCCTGACCGCCTATATCTCCTCTGGGGTAGCATAGGCAACGCGCTCCCAAGGCATCCAATTAACGCTAGCAGCTGTCAGCCCAGATAAGAAGTTTCTGAGGAGAATAATCTGATGAGCCCTGCTCTTTACCCTGACAACATCCCTCCACCATCTCAAGCCCCGGGGGAACAAAGGCACAGGAGTCATGCCGTCCTCATCTTTACCTGATTCATCAGTAGGGGAAGCAGCCAACATCTTCAAGTAATCAAAGCTCCACAGACAAAGGAAAAATAAAAAAAGACAAGAAGTACAGAAATTAAAAAGCCAGAAGATAAAAGTGGTTGCAGTACATACCTCCCAAGCTCACCAGAATCCCCCCGTCGATTTGATATCACCCCGAGAAACCTCACCCATATGCTTGTAAAGGTGGGCCAAGGCAGCACCGCCCCAGTCATAAGAGGGGAACTCATCAATGGTCGCCAGGCAAGGAAGAAGCCTCAAGCTCACCCAGTCATTCAGTGTCGTGAAAATCGAGCAACCAAGGACATACAAAAGAAATACCCTCAATAGCTGAGAATTATTCAGGTTGTGATTCCCTCTTCCATAGGCCCGATAAAGCCAGCCACAAGGGAACCAGTGCCTCTCCAAATTAGGAGGAACAGCCCCAATCAGCATCTCTACAGCTTCAAGGTTAATCTCATAGATGTAATCCAAGACTAGGTGCTTCCCGCCAACCCTGAAGTCGGTAACCATGAACAAATCAAAAGGCGTCATTGTCATCTCACAAAATGGCATATGGAAGGTATTGGCTGTGTCCTACCATCTCTCAGCAAGAGCGTAAAAATGCGTCAGATCGTTGGTACTCTTTGAAACTAGGCAGACAAAGCCGCCAAACTTGGCATCGTCTACCCGTTCGTGATCCCGATTAGCCCCGGTGGCCCATTTTAGTCAAAATTTATGAGGTTTTATCCCCAACAGATCCATTTTATCCCCAGCGGATTCAATTAATCCTCTGAGGACAGAAAAAGAAAGATATCAGCTCCCGAAGGCTCGAATCAACTTTTCAGACTAACCATTGCCAAGATCTGATCAACCGTGAGAGATTCATAGATGGGTCCTGGTTCCCGATAAAGAAACAATTAAGAGAGATTCTCTGAGAATCCTACATCATCCCCCGAGGACAGAAATAGAAAGATATCAGCTCCCGAAGGCCCGAATCGGTTTTTTTTTTTTCGGACTGACCATTGCAAAGACCTGATCAACCTTGAGAGATTCAGAGATGGGTCCTGGTTCCCGATCAAGAAACAGTTAAGAGAGGTTCCCCAGGAGTCCTACATCATCCCCTAAGGACAGAAACAGAAAGATACCAGCTCTCGAATGCCCCGATCGGCCCTCTTGGATTGAGCGCCAGAAGATTTGATCAACTGTGAGAGATTCAGAGATGGGTCCTGGTTCCCGATCAAGAAAAGTGAGATTTTCTGAGAGTCCTACGCCATCCCTCGAAGACAAATACGGAAGGATACTAATTCCCACTATCCCCAGCAGAAAGTAGCAAAAGCAGAATCGACTCCTGAAGATTGGTCATCAGGAACAACCAGAACATCACCCGTGTCCAGTTTTCAAAGACGAGCACCGTCATTCCATGACTCCGTGTCTCCTAATTATCATGAGCTTTCTCATTTGTCCATTATCATAGCTTTCGTACTTATCAGCTATCACAAAATCCCTCGATCACGTTTGGTTGTGATGTTCTAAAACCTTGTGTCTGATCCATTTCACTTTCAAAGCACGTTTCTCAGAATTTAAGAAGTTTTCCCTGAGACCCAGAGTCTTCCAAGCCATTGTATCTTTATCCGAGTCAGCCACTACATCACAATCAGAGACACTAGCACGACATAAGTCCACTCGGAGTGGCACACACTCCAAAGCACCAACTCATACTAGGATCAAAACACTAGGCATGATAGGACTCATGAGATAATTCATATCACATCCACGCATTGCATATCATCCTCATAATATAGCAATCGCCTGTCTTATTGTGCATGCATGATTTGTTCCTTTGTGCCCCGAACTACATCCTGATCTGATTCCCCATGGGATACGTAGGCAGCTCACGAAGAGCACGACCAGCCCTAGCCCCAGCCCCAGCCCCAGCCCCAGCCCCAGCCCCAGCCCCAGCCCCAGCATCATGTTTTCTATCATTACATCTTTTGTAATGCTTTATTCTAAATCTATAGCCTCCAAAAAGACCTTTCTCTTCAAAGCTTTGGCACTCGCTTGCGACATGCGTTACCTCGCAAGTTCATGCCAAAGAGGGGCAAACTGTAGACACCCTATTTTGTCGACTATCAGATTTAGAAGACCTATAGCTTGGTAGTTCACAATGATAAAAAAACACTCAAAAAGGATTCCTAGAAGTTACCTATATCTCTCAAAATGCTCTGAATAACCAAAATACCCCTGAAAACCCGAACGCTCCCGAATTCAGACCAAATGTTCTAGAAACATGCTACGTCATAAGAAAAATAATAAAATGAGTTCTAAAGCAAGACCAGATGAAATCGTCGGCTCTCAAAGACCCCCGAAAGTCCCGGAAGTTCCCAGAAAGTCCCGTTGACCGTTTTGACCTAGGTTTGACCAAGTTTGACCAAGGTTTGACCAAAATCATCCAAATTCGTTGAAAAGTTCCAAGTTCATTCTAGATCATGTGAAAAATATTAAAATGAGTTTTAAAAGAAAATCGAATGAAAACGTCAGCTCCTGGGAGCTCCCAAAGGTTTTCAGAACTTCCCGGGAATCCCAATTTTGACCAGTTTGACCAAAGGTTGACTTTGAAATCGGAGCACCGTATCATTTTTTAAATATTTTTCATGGATACTAGAGGTCAATAGCTTTCCGACGGTATATCGCACATAATTTTTGGATTTCGAACGAATTTATTATGAATTTCCGAAGGTGAAAAAGGCGATCAAATTGGCATTTATCGCGAATAACGCAAAACTTTTCAAAGTGATCTATCTCTAAACTATTTTTTGTGTAAATTAAACTTTATTACCTTTCTAATGGTATATCACAATCTCAATTTAGAGTTTGTATGCATTTTCTGTGAATTTCGGACGAAATAGGGCCTTTTCGCAAATAACAAAACCTCTGGGGGCCTAAAAAGGATTATCTGGACGAATGAGGAGCAGTCCCACCATGGCACTGGCCCACTGCCACCGCAGCATAGGCCCAGTGTCGCCGCAGCACTCTCCCCCTGAATGGTCCACTTTTGTAATTTCTTTTGGGGGGTTCATTTTGATTAATCAGAAACCAAAACGACATAGTTCTATGTTCACAGATATTTGGGACCAATGGGAGTACTTCTAAAACCCCAAACCACCCCCAAATTGGCCTATATAAACCCCCCTTGACTTTTCATTTTGGGGGTGTCAAATACAAGCTTTAAAAAGTTTTAAAGATAAAGTTGTAGAGATAAGGTTAGAGTAGAGAGAAAAGAAGCTTCCTTCTTTGATTTCCAAATAAGAGAGTGAGTTCTAAACTTTGTTTTTACTTCATTACATCCATTTACTTCATATTCAATACACCCAACCACCATTTTAGTGAGCATTTAAGAGAGAGGAAGCTACTTCCATGTCCAATGTCACCACATATGAGTGAAACACCAAGCTACAAGTCCAATACATCATTGAATATCATCTATTGATTGTTTATATACTTGTTTGCTTACTTTGTTGTTCATCTTTTCCTACCTCATTTTTTTTTTGCTTTCTTTAGTTAATTACTAGTCTATCATCATCTAGATAATGACATGAAATTTAAGGTGAGTGAATCCTTATGGATAGTAGCTCTTGACCTCAAAAACATGTTTGATAGATGATAATTTCAACTCCAATACATTCCTAGGTATTCATGAAGTTGACTTCAAAATGGAAATAATACTTTCCAATAATCTTGAAGGTTCTTGATGTGAGTCAAATGTTGACATTTTAAGTGGTTATAATCTTCATTAAGTATTGAAAATATATTTTCAAAACTCCCATTTCAAAACCCCCTCTTAAACCCCTCATTTTGATTTCAAGAAATAAACCTTGTTTTCTCAAAACCTTCAAAATAGTGAGTCATTTAATTTCGAAGAATTATTTTGAGTTCAATACTCAATATATGAATGCAAGACCATTTGGAAAGTCTTTCTAACTCATTATAGAACACCCATGATATTTGGATTGACTTGGAAGCACTGGAAAGGGGTCCATTTTGATCCAAACATTCCTTCCAAACATTCTGCCTCTGCTGTCACAGCAGCTAGGTTGACTTTCAACTTATTTTACAGAAAACTTTTCCAAAACGAGTGGTCCCAACTTATTATTCCCTTGAAATTAAATGCCTTAGGGAACTTTCTGTATAATACGAGCCTCTAGAAATTTTGTTTTCATTTTCTAAGATTTTCTAACATTTCAGTCAACAGTACGGACTCTGTCTCTAAATAACCTCTATTGTTTATATGATTTCTCTCAATCTATGATAGTTATTGAGGATTAGCTTTTTTATTTGTGTTCTAGACACACTAAGGATGATTTTAATAAAAAATAATGCATTGAAAACATTCATATCCCCTCTTTTAAATTTACAAAAGATCATGTTACTGTTCTGTCCACCGTTCACAGCAAGCACACTTTTACTTTCATTCTTTGATTTGATGCTTATATGCACTTCAAATTAGTTCATATCTTAGGAAGTGGTCCATACTATATTTGTACATATTCCATGATGATTTCCTCCATGCATTCATTCATGTTTTAGACTTCTAAGTCACTTTAGAAAGTCCATATACGCAAACACACTACAACCTTTGCACATTCTAGGATCATACATTGCATCCATGCAAGATTTAGGGCTTTTGTGGCTCCTAATCTAAGAAGATTATAAGGAATGAGTTGGATCATACATCCATGCTTTCCCTCGATCTAATCTTCCTTTCTCATCCGTCCCGGGGATCGAGAGGTCTTCTTTACTCAAGGATTTACATGCATCATTCTAGTTTGCTAAGCATATTTTGATTTATTTGATTATTTGTTTCAAGAACAACTCATGTCCCCTTAGATTAGGAAAACTTTATTACTTGATATGTGATTAGACAATTTTTCCTAGGTTTGTTCGTGTGATCTTTCACTTTGCATTGTGTGATACTTGGCTTAGATCTTATAAATGATATTTTATCTTTAGATCTTTTATTTCAAATTTTATTATGTGATGTAATATACTATCATAGTATTAATTGTCGAACCATACATAGTATAAGATGATTATTTGGATGCTAATTGAGGCCCGTCGTAAGACGAGGCGAGTTGAGGGTGTTTTAGTCGTGACAAAGGCTCCTTCATCTCTTATACCAAAACCCCGAGCCAAGTTCTTTGGTTATGAAGGGTCGGTGCCCTTTATCCATTTGGGTGAGTCAAAATTAGGTTTTTTTGTTCCTTAAAGACCAAGTGGCGACTCTGTATCTGTTTTCAATAGACAATTTTTTTTCCTTTCAAAACAATCTCAAAACAAACTAAAAAGAGTGGATGAGCGATTCCGCGTGTCCACAGTATCGCGACGTATTGTTGATTTAAAGTTTTTATCACACTCACTTTAATCGCAAATATCTAGAGATGCAATTCGTACCAGTTTAATCCGATTGTGTATTCTTAATCTACGTGAAAAAAATAAATAAAACCATATATTACACGACATGTTTGAAATAGAATTCAGAAATAGGTATATTTAAGTTTTTAAAATCGAAATAGGGGAAAAACGAAGAAGATAAAGACTCTATGAAAACTCGTGCGCGCGACCCCTAGCTCTCGTGACCGATACTGTTTTGGGCAAAAAAGGATTTTTAACATATTTAGCGAAAACGGCATGATTGCTCGTGTAGCCCGTTTGCGTGACCCCTCGCCCGTGCGGCCCGTATTTTTTGACAGCTTGCACATTTTTCAGTAAGGGAGTGTTTGGAAAATGTTTTGAAACTTTTATGGAATTGTTCTAAAAGATTTACTATTTTAAAAGCTTACGTTTAAGAACTGGATTAATAAGAATGATTAAGACTGAGATTTATGTTTGTACAGACATTTTAATTTGTACGTAATGAATGATGTTATGATTCATGAACATTGATATGCATGATAGGGTCGAGGTTAAGTCAACATGCATGGTGTGTGAGAAAGCATGAAAAGAGTAGAAAGTGGCGGCCTTGTGTACGAATCTAATATCGAGCAGATATTATTCCTGGTATTGGAGGCGACGATGTTATGATTAATGCAGATATCGAGCCGATATTATTCCTGGAATCTGAGGCGATAACTTAGTGTACAACTCCAATATCGATCGAATATTGTTCCTCGTAATGGAGGTGATAGTATTTAGTGTGACTCCAATATCGAGTGGATATTATTTCGGGTAGCAGAGGCGGTAGTGTAGTGTATGACTCAAATATCGAGCGGATATTATCCTGGTATCTGAGGCACACATTTTTGGATACTGAATAGATAGTATTCCTGTCATCTGAAGCAATGGTATATTGTATGACCCAGATACTGAGCAGATATTATTTATGATATCTAAAGCAATGTTGTGGTGTACGACCCAGATACTGAGCGGATATTATTCCTGATATCTAAGGTAATGGGATGGTTGAATCGAGTTTGTCGACAGAAAAGAGTCTGTAAGATGGAATATGACATTGTTCATGCACGGTCACATATTTATCGTTTTATTACCCCCACGTGTTCTATATTGAAATTGGTACCTTGAATTGTTGTTTCATGACATTGTTATATATGCTTATATATACATTGCAAGTATATATTTATTTTACTCCCCAGCTTGCATAAGCTGACGGTATTGATGTGCTCTAGATTCTATGTCTAGATTTCCAGGTCAGGAGCAACTAGAGTATTTTGACTATGCTAGTTAGAGACTGGAGGATGTCTAGAAGAACTATTTTACTTTTCATAGATGTAATAGACTCGATGTTAGAATTTAAATAAGGGCGGTTTGCCTAAGATGATGACTAGTGTAATAGTTAGTAAGTTTTAATTTTAGAGCTTATGTTTATTAGTATCCTTTTCTTCAGAAATGCTGTTTAAGTTATTTGTTGTAGGGACAATTGGTTACTCTCACTTGTCACAACCTCCGAGTCCATGAAGGAAATGAAACACTTTCCTGATTTATGCTACGTCAAGGCGTGACAGATAGCAGCTTTTATCGCTTGGAGTAATGGCGTCACCTCATCGGGTAGGGCACCAAATTTTGTACTCAGTGGCCATTTTGTGCCGTGTTCTGGAACTTTGATCCGTATTAACAAATCACATTTTCGAGTGATACTTTTGAATCTTATCGATTTTGAACTTGGTATCAAAAGTGGTTAGGTTAACTCCAATGCTCGTGGTGTACTTGATGTGGAACCCCACTTTACACGGGTTTCACGTAGATGATCTGATCTGGGGAGACTTCGAGTGACAAAACAGTTTCAATCTTAGACCGACTAGCACGGTCGAAGCTAGCGCCAAGAGCCACACAAGCTAGCGTCATCGTATGAGCTCAACACATACAAGGATCTCCCTTAGGAGACTTGGAGCCCAAATATTTGTTTTGTGCACAGTGTGTAGTGTGCGTGTGTGGTTTGGTGTTTGCTTCAAGCCTCTTGGAGGACAAGCAAAAGAAAATCTGTATAAACTCACTATATCACATACTCTCCTCTCTCAACTCTCCTTTGTTTCTCTGACTCTCAGTGACACACATACATACATATATTGATTGAAAGAGACATTGAATTTGGTGCTTGGAATTCTCTGTATATCTCATTATAATTCAAATTGGGTACGCTTTCTTTTGTAATTTCTTTGATATTTTAGTTCATATTTTACCTGATATAGCTCAGTATGTGTAGATATATATATACGTAATTTATATATATATCGTTAAGGGTCTGAAAATAGCGGGCAGAAAAACTATAACAGAAATATGATTTCTTTATACCAAATGAAAGGTCTCGATCCCACGAGGCTCTATTTCAAATCTTATGAGCTAATTCATTACGGTTGCGACGAACGTTCGATTTTAAGTTTTATCACTATTCGATTTTTCAATAAAATTGAGAGCTACGTTTGATTTCAATAAAAATTGATTTCATATTTGAAATCTACGCGAAAAAAGGAAGAGATTCATATATTGAAAGTCCTGTTTGGATTAAGTTTTCAAAATGGGTAAAAACCAGGCTTTGATTTTAAAACAGGGGAAGAAAAAGGAAGAAGACGACTCTGTAATATCTCGCACGAACGAGGGATCGCGCGAGCGGCCCGTGTGCGCGACTAGTGTTTTCTTCTAAAAATTATTTTAAAATGAACTCGTGAGCTTTCTATATACTTTCACTAGAGCGACCCGCGCGAGCGAGGACTACGCACGCCACCTGGCATATTTTCAAAAACAGTTTTAAAATGTCCACGTGGCCTTTTTGAATGAAACTCGCCCGAGCGACCCACGCGAGCGGCCTGAGGTAGTTTGATAAAAACTCCTATTTTCTTGTACTTGAGTCTGAAATAAGCTAAGGGACCTTGTTCCCTAAGCTTTAAGAGTTGTACTTTACTTTAACAGTAGTTGTACTTGTGCTTAGAGGTGTTGTACCTCACTGAAATACACGCATTACTGTGTATTGAGATTTGTAATAGATTGAGCAATTCTGGTTTCTATTATGAGTACTTATTCAGTCTTTGATGAACGGTACTTTCGTATAACCCTCAATAAAGTTATATAATATGTTAATAGTGTACTTACATGTTTATATGAATTGATGAGCTGTGATGCTTTAAGTGTTTACTTGAGATATTATGCCTTAAGTGGTTACTTGAGTTACTCTGTCTTATGTGTTTACCTGGGTGATTTCAGCATGTCTATTGTGTTGCTTTAAATGATAGCATGCCTCGATAATTTGTCTTATGAAATATTATGTCTGGATGCTTAGAGCTCGCATATGTCATAACAGTTCATAAGCATGAGCATGAACATGAAAAACATGAAAATGGTTTTGGGGTGAAAGACCTTGGGGGCTTTCAATTTTTAAAAAAGGAAGATCTTAGAGACTTCCAAGTTTTTAAAAGGAAAGACCTTAGAGGCTTCCGTGCATAAAACCCTCTAGGAGGGATTTTGTTTTAAAAAGATAAAAATCCCAGATTTGTGGGTAGGCGTGTAAGATGGATACCACTAAGAACTCAAATTGCGGTATGTGCTGCAAGAAACCCCCGTAACGTGAAGGTGCCAAAAGTCCCGCATGTTTTGAGGATAGGCCTACATGGACGGGAAGCCCATGGTTCGGGTAATGATACTGACGATTGAGAGTGAGTGTTTGAAAAGGCATGAAACTTGTTTTCATACACGACATTGGCATTCATTGCACTCACGCATGTTATATAACAAATGTTATTGTGTGGTAATATGACTATACGAAACTTTTTGGCTTATGGACTATCAAACCATTCCTTTTCAGGTGATATTAGATAAGGGTAAGGCCCCCGATATTTGATGAACTTCCCCTTTGTTTGAAGGCTGAGTTTATGGGATTTTAATTTAAATGATGTTTCAAAGAACATGTTATGATTCAATTGGACAAGTGTTAGTTCACCCACTTTACATAGCATGATAGTTTAACTCTGATTTTCCGTTGCTTATCTTGAAAAAACGTTTTGTTTCAAGAAAGGATATTTACTAAAGGAAAACCAGATATCTGTTTTATTAATGTTTTCCAAATGATGAATATATTTTCTGGTAACCCTCGGAGTCTAGGACTTGGGGAGTTATCGTTTGGTGTCAAAGCCTACTGTTATTGTTTATTATTGTACTTCCGCCGGAAGATATTGCGAGATCATGATACTTCGTATTGATTTCAGGACATTTATAAAAACCTTGGGTTATTATTTTAAGAATTTCTTAAGTTTGAAAAAAAGTAAGTAGATCATTGTAATACTTTTTTATATGTGAAACCAAGTTTGAATTTCTATTTAAAAGTTATTTTATAAAGCTTGAGAAGAATTATGATAAATGTTTATCATATATGTATGCTTTCCACTGCACTGTTGTTCATTTAATGAACCGATAAAGATTTTCTGTTAATGTCTTTTAAATTGACAAGCAAAGCTTTTCAAAAGACTATTTAATGCTATCACAGTAACCCTCAGAGTCTAGGACTCGAGGCATTGTAAAATGGTATAAAAGTTTTGAGGCTTCAAAGTTTAAATGATTTTAAAGTTTAAACGTTTGTGTTTCTAAAGAGAAAGTTTTCAAGCAAGCTTCGTGTCTAGGACTTGGAGCATTACAAGTATGTTTAGCTCTCCCGTTCTTCCGCAATATTATTCTTCTATTATTATTATTTTATTTTAGCACCCCCTCGCCTGCGGGACTCACGTTGTGGCGGGGCGGGGCGCTACAGATGGTATCAAGCATACCGGGTCGAATACTTCAGAATGCCGGGTTATGTGCTTATGTTGATTGAGAGATTGTTTTGTTGACATGTTAGTCGATGACTAAAGAAACGTATTATCATGTGCTAACCTGTTACTTGATAACTTGTAATGTACTATTTAAAGTTTTAACTGCACGTATCTTTGAAAAGATGAATTGAGTATGTTTACTTGCCTGGGGGGCTGTGTGATATAACATGCTACGTTGTTTAAGATGCTTCTATGCTTACATGTTTAGTTAAGCAACAAGCATACTACAATATGTCTTTCTACGAATATGTTTATGCCGTTATGCATACCCATGAGATGTGTACATTATTATGTTATACCCATGAGTGCGGCTTAAATTGAATTCATGTGTGAAATGGGTAGTGAGAGCATTTCTATAGTTCCTAGGCCCCCCTTTGTTTCGAGAGTTTGGCTATAGGTAACTTCTTGACTGTTTATAGTAGTCTCTCCTTTAGGTTAGACCTCGGTAATCCTTATTCCTTGGGAATTCTTTTAAACGGTTGAATTTACTCCTTTATGAGTTGGGTATGGTCACCTTTACGGATCTTTGCCGTTTGATTTTAAGGATCTGTTATGTCAGTAGAGCTTCTTAGTGTGACTATCTTTCTGTGCAAGTTCACACATTTTTCTGGAAAGAGTGTATCATTCTGTGATTATTTCATTCTGTGATCATGTCATTCTATAGAATCTTCGAGGTTATTATATCGACCCTTAGATATTTGAGAAATGTCATCAGAAGAAATGTATACGGAACATCATAATATGCAGTTCTATGTGCTGTGAGCACAGGAATTTGAGATAGCACGTGAGGTAGAACATAAAGTGCATTTGCTATTTTGCTTGGACTTGGTCCTAGTAAATATTTTGTGGTTCACACATTGGGAACATTAATCTCTGTTTCGAACTTAGGTTTATGCGATGTGACGTGAGCACATGGGGATATGAGTTGAATATATCGGGGACCGACGATAGCATCATTGGAGATATTAATTATTTGAGATTAATGTATTTCTGTGGATATTGGACGGTTGAGGAATCTCTCAACCTAACTTACGGTATACCTTATAATATTATCGTATGACGTGATATTGCAGTATTCCTTTACGATTTTGTTTATGGTTTATGGTGTATAGATGAGGAATCTTTCATCTTATATTACGGAGTATCCTAATATGATACTATCTTGATGTATTCTAATATGATGCATAAAGATGGTTGAGGAATCTCTCAACCTATTAACGGTATTATCTGAAGACGTATTCTATTACTGTGTATATGGGATGGTTGAGGAATCTCTCAACCTATTTAGGTATTATCATATTACGGAATATATGTGTGGACATGCGGCATCCCACCTCTTTTGTTTTGATTTGAGATTCGTTTTGAAAAGGGAAGAGAAAATGGTCTGTTGAAAACAGATACAGAGTCGCCACTTGGTCTTTAAGGAACCAAGAAATCTAATTTTGACTCACCCAAACGGATAAAGTGCACCGGCCTTTCATAACCAAAGAACTTGACTCGAGGTTTTGGTACGAGAGAGGAAGGAGCCTTTGTCACGACTAAAACACCCTCAACTTACCCCGTCTTTTGACGGGCCTCAATTAGCATCCGAATAATCATCTTATACTATGTATGGTTCGACAATTGATACTATGATAATATATTACATCACATAAGAAAATTTAAAATGGAAGATCTAAAGATAAAATATCATTCATAAGATCTAAGCCAAGTATCACATAATGCAAAGTGAAAGATCACATGAATAAAATTGGAAAAAATCGTCTAATCACATATCAAGTAATAAAGTTTTCCGAATCTAAGGGGACATGAATTGTTCTTGAAACAAATAAATCCAAGAAAACAAGGATGCTTAGCAAGTTAAAATGATGCATGTTAATCTTTGAGAAAAGAAGATCTCTCAATCCCCGGGACGGATGAAAAAGGAGGATTAGATCGAGGAGAAGCATGAACGTGTGATCATGATCATTCCTTATAATCTTCTTAGATTAGGAGTTAGAAAAACCCCAAATCTTTGAATGGATGCAATGTATGTATCTAGAATGTGCCAAGGTTGGAGTGTGTTTTATGTTCATGGATTCCTAGAATGACTTAGAAGTCTAAAATATTTATGAATGAATGAATGAAATCATCATGGGATATGTACAAATATAGTATGAACTACTTCCTAAGACATGAGCTAATTTGGAGTACATGTAAGCATCAAATCAAAGGATGGAAGTAAAAGTATGCTGGCTGTGAATAGTGGACAGAACAGTAACATGATCTTTTTGAAACTGAAAAGAAGGATTAGGAATGTTTTCAATGCATGATTTTTTATGGATATCTTTCTTATTGTGTCTGAAACACAACCCAAAAAGTCAATCTTTAATAACTATCACATATTGAGAGAAATCATATAAACAATAGAGGTTATTCAGAAACAGAGTCCGTACTGTCAACTGAAATGTTAAAAAATCTTAGAAAATGAAAAGAAAATATCTAGAGGCCTATATTATACAGAAAGTTCTCTAAGACATTTAAGTTCAAGGGAAAAATAAGTTGGGACCACTCTTTTTGGATAAGTTTTCTGTAAAACAAGTTGAAAGTCAACCTAACTGCTATGACAGCAGAGGCAGAATGTTTGGACAAAAATAGACTCTTCAAGTGCTTCCAAGTCAAGCCAAAAATCATGGATGTCTTATAATGAGTTAAAAAGACTTTCCAAGTGGTCTTGCATTCATATATTGAGTATTGAATTCAAAATAATTCTTTGAAGTTAAATGACTCACTGTTTTGAAGGTTTTGAGAAAATAAGGTTTATTTCTTGAAGTCAAAATCAGGGGGTTTAAGAGGGGGGTTTTGAAATAGGGGTTTTCAAAAACATATTTTCAATACTTAATAAAGATTATAACCACTTAAAATGTCAACATCAAACTCATCATCAAGAACCTCCAAGATTATTGGAAAGTATTATTTCCATTTTAGAGACAACTTCATGAATACATAAGAATGTATTGAAGTTGAAATCATCATCTATCAAACATGTTTTTGAGGTCAAGAGCTACTATCCGTAAGGATTCACTCACCTCAAACTTTATGTCATCATCTAGATAATGATAGAATAGTAAGTAAATAAAGAAAACAAAAAAGAAATGAGGTAGGAGAAGATGAACAACAAAGTAAGGAAACAAGTATATATACAATCAATAGATGATATTCAATGATGTATTGGACTTATAGCTTAGTATTTCACTCATATATGGTGACATTGGACATGGAAGTAGCTTCCGCTCTCTTAAATGCTCACTAAAATGGTGGTTGGGTGTATTGAATATGAAGTAATAGAAGTAATGAAGTAAAAACAAAGTTTAGAACTCACTTTCTTGTTTGAAAATCAAAGAAGAAAGCTTCTTTTCTCTCTATTCTAACCTCATCTCTACAACTTTCTCTCTAAAAGCTTTTCAAAGCTTGCATTTGACACACCTAAAATGAGAAGTCAAGAGGGGTTTATATAGGCCAATTTGGGGGTGGTTTTGGGATTTTAGAAGTACTCCCATTGGTCCCAAACATCTATGAACATAGAACTACGTCGTTTTGATTTCTAATTAATCAAAATGAACCCCCAAAAGAAATTACAAAAAATCACCATTCTGGAGGAGAGTGTCGCGGTGGCAGTGGGCCAGTGCCGCGGCGACACTGCTCCTCATTCATCCAGATAATCCTTTTTAGGCCCCCAGAGATTTCAGTATTCGCGAAATGGCCCTATTTCGTCCGAAATTCACTGAAAATGCATACGAACTCCAAATTGAGGTTGATATACAATTGGAAAGGTAATATAGTCTACTTTACCGAAAAAATAGTTCTGAGATAGGTCACCTTGAAAAGTTTTGCGGTATTCGCGATAAGCCGGTTTGATCACCTTTTTTGCCTTCGAAAATTCATAATAAATTCGTTTGAAATCCAAAAATTATGTACGATATACCGTCAGAAAGCTATTGACCTCTAGTATCCATGAAAAATGTTTAAAAAATGATATGGCGCTCCAGTTTCAAAGTCAACTTTTGGTCAAACTGGTCAAACTTGGGATTCCCTGGAAGTTCTGGAAACCTCTAGGAGCTTCCAGGAACTGACGTCGTCGTTCGATTTTCTTTTAAGACTCATCTTAATACTTTCCACATGATCTAGAATGATTCCAAAAAATTTTCTGCAAATTTGGACGATTTCTGTCAAACTTGGTCAAACCGGTCAACGGGGACTTTCTGGGAACTTTCAGGACCTCTGGGAGCCGACAATTTCATCCAGTCTTCTTTAGAACTCATTTTATTATTTTTCTTATAACATAGCGCATTTCTAGAATATTTGGTTCAAATCCGGGAGCGTTTGGGCTTTTAGGGGTATTTTGGTCATTCTGAGCATTCTGAGAGATAGAACTAACTTTCAGGAGTCCTTTTTGAGTCTTTTACGATCATTGTGAACCACCAAGCTATGGGTCTCCTAAATCTGATAGCCGACAAAATGGGGTGTCTACAATATGAAGTGATTAAGAAATCTCTCAACCTGTATTACAATAGATGTTGGCTCTGAGAATTGAATCTCGTTTTGAATTTCGAGGAATGCTATTTTGAGGATTGGATATTAGGCTTTTGAGAAAATTACTTTAGGGGAGATGAAGTGTTATGACCTACTTTACATACAATCCGACATTGCAAAATGCTCGTAAATGAATATTCGGGTTGTAAAACGGAGGGTGAAACATCCCTTGGACCGCATTGTGATTTTACTTTGTTATCAAATGACCTTACTTGAATTTTGTGGACGAAATTCTTTTAAGGGGGGTATAGTGTAGTGACCCAAAAATTAGAAACGAATATTAAAATTTATTTTATTTTTCGTCAATGAAAAAAACCAGATTTGAAATTTTATAGTATAATTTTTACCTGTGTATGTGCGTCATCACGTGAGTGACACGACTATTTTTCTGTGTGCGCTCGTGTGTTATACCCAAGTGTAGGTAATCGTGTAAGTAGTAAACTGGATTAAGTCCAGGTCGATCCCACAAGGAAGGTTTAGAATTAAGTTACCTAGATTAGACTCTAAACGAAAGGAAAATTCAATATTTTAAAAGAAGTGTATGACACAAAGTTCTACGATTAACAACTACTAAAATTAAAAGCAACTAAGTTAAATTAACTAACAATTAACTATTTAACTAAAGTGAGATTTTAAAAACGGTTTTTACTTAATAAAAGGAAGTGTTGGGATCACGCGAATCCACAGTGACCTAGCCATCTACCATGCAATTGCAGTTTAAGCTCAATGGAGTACATCTTCTACAATATTCCATACTTCTCTAAGAATCTAGAATCAATAACCCTTTCATGACCGGGACTATATCATCTCAATTAAGTTTGAAATACATGAAAGCGGTTTAATATAGTTAAGACTCGCACCTACAATGGTGTTAGCATTGAGGGTGGTTTGCAAAATGTATTGAAAGAAAATGCCTTAAGGCCTTAAGTTCAAAGACTGCTTTGACAAACTGAGCATTTGGGGACAGTTTGATAACAACTTCTTAAAACAGAAAGTCTTGGAATACTATATTGGATGTTCTCAAGAATCTGAGAGTTCGATCGATTGATGCGCTTTCGATCGATCGACAATCACCATCTCTCAATCGATCGAAATGTCTTAGATCGATCGACTATATCTCTGCACCGATCGATCGAAATAACTCCGATCGATCGAAATAACTCCGATCGATCGAACACAGGTATTATTCTGGTCCATGGCAGAGGCCTGAAATCACAGTTTCATCGCGATTTCCCAATCTCGGACTACTCAGACATGGTCTGGAGTGTCCCAGATTCGTTCTTAACGTAAAAATTCATTAAGGTGTCATTTGGTTATGATCTTTTCATTAAAACTATGAAAAATTGAGATTTTAATGTATCTAACATGCAAAGCAATAAGATTAACACTAAACCACGATTAGCTAAGTGCAGTATGTAAATAAAATGATAACTAATTAACCTGAAATGAAAAACTCGTATGAAACCACAGAAAATCCCAACTATCAATGTAAAACCTTGATTAATAACCTACAAAACAAGAAAACTCCCTCCTCTCTCTCTATGAAAACTGATAAAAAGTAAAGTGGGGCGTCCTCTTGGACGCTTACAAAATGAGTTTAAATAGTAGAACCTCATGCTAGGGTTAAAAATCCCGTCTTTTGCTGCGTGCGCGTATTCTGCTAAAAGGCATGTTCGATAGATCGAAATACCCTCGATCGATTGAACTCCTAGAATCTTCGATTGCTTGAGACAAGTTAGATCGATCGAATGCTCGATCGCTTGAGAAGACCTCGATCGATCGGGCTTCAGTTTTCAACTTTGAATTGGCTTCATTAAAGCCAATCACTCCCTTTTATCCTGCTCACTCAATTATTCACACAGCGACAGTAATCTGCAAAAATCACAGCTAAAACACACAACTCATCATAGATTAATCATAATGTGTAGAAACTGGCGTTGTAATCCAAATCGCAGGTATATGGAGAAATTGGAACTAAATTATTGTATTTTCTTCTTTTAGCGCGGTTGTGTTTTATAAATACCCCCGCTTGTCACAACCCCCAACTAGCGAATTGCTAGTCCCTAGCAATAAAGCGAAAATAAAACAAGCTAACTACTACTACAACAACTAAAATAAACAAAAATAAAACTAAAGCAAACTAATCTAATTAGAAAGAAACACCACCTAACTTACTTTCGCAGGACTCGCGGTTGCATTTAGCAATTGCAACAAGCCGTTAAATCCCTAGGTTCCCCTAATGGACGAGTGTTGTCTCGTGAGGGTTTGCAGTGAATATACCCACAAAATTCATAATTTTTAAGATCAAAAAGATGTAGAAAAACTTATAAGCATTTCTTCCTATTTGGCTATCAGTTTAGCTCTACAAAATATATCAACCTCATACAAACCATGAAGAAACCCACATGTTCCTCATGTCATTAAGATAACTATACATATGCATTCCATTCATGTATCCGTGTGTGTGAAAATAACAGCTATGCATCCAACTTTATTTTAGAGTTGTTTAGACTATCATACCCTTCGGAATTCGCAGTTTCAACTCAATTCTCACATGGGTTTGCACTCAAAAATGAACATCTCATAGAAACTGGTTTAATAATGATCGCTCATGGTGTGAAAGCTTTGATAAGAGTGATGTTCTGGCTACTAGTGTTTCACACCTGACTCGATAAAGGACGAACATTTAGAGTGTATAGTCTCGTGAAAGGAATACTACTTACTAGAGGAGCGAAAAACCGTGGATGCTCAAATTACACGTTCATATTCAAACTAAGTTGTTAAAAATCATTAAGACTTTGACTTTTCGGCATTTATTTAGTAGGATAGAAATAAGAGGGGCGAGATGTGCACATCCTTAGCATGTGATAGAGACTAATTTATTTCTTCTTTATTCCAACCATCCTCTATTCATATACATTTATTTCTTTTTTACTCCTCCTTCCTTCCTTTTCTCTTTTTTTTTTTTTTTTTAAATGTCCTTCCCACAACTACTCCCTTCTCGTCACATACTTTAATAATTTTGATCACGTTAGATGTGCAATCGAGTTTATAGATGTTAAAGTATCAGATGAAGGGTTTTAGGCTTTCATATTGGCAGTATTTAATCGGTGTAGGGTTAAGAGATTCTTAGATGTTGATACAGGTATATGAAAAGTGTAAGGAATGAATAACGATGGCTTAAATCATTTTTCTTAACTTCTTAGTTTTAGCACTTCAGTGTTCATTGAGTTTTTAATTGGTAAATCCTGAACGTTCTCCTCTAATAAACAGCCTAGATGAAGAATTTGAGACTATTCAACGAATTTAAAGTATATCAAAAAAAAAAACAACAATTTGAATTTATTGTGATAAGTCCCTCAGAATTGAAGTTTGGGCTCAAAAGCTCACTAAGGGTCATTAGTTTCCACTATCTATTCCTTAAAGTATAACAGTCGTATTACTCTTATTTAAGTTTTCAGCATAACTATTAACGCGTGCAAATGGATGATGGATACTAGAATAATCTGCATTCGTCTTAGTGACACTAGAAAAACGCGTGAATGTAATTCATAAAAGGACGAGATTAACATGAATGTATCATCGCTTGATAACAGCTAAATAGAAGTAAACATTCATAATTATCCTACCAATTTAAGTTCAAAATTTTTTTTTTGTTTTTTTTTTGTTTTTTTGTTTTTAAATTAGAGATTGCATGATGTTTGCAATAGAAAGAGCGATCCAGATTGCTAAGTAAATAATATTAAAAATTAGAGATTGTATGATGTTTACAATAGAAAGAGCGATCCAGATTGCTAAGTAAATAATATGCACAGGTGATTATCTATCTATATCCCACCCCCAACTGAAAATAGCGATGACCTCAGAAGTTGATTTTCAAAAATAAATAGAGAGATAGCACCTGAAATAGCATCAATAACTGCAAGCGTAACAATCTGTAAAGAAACATACACTCTCCAAGCAACCAAGATCAAATGAAAGATATACAAACGGAAAATAAACATATAACCTATAAATAATAACAAAAAAAATATCACTGGAAAGATAAGACAATGAAAATGACAGAGCAGTGATAATAAAATGCACACAAACCAAACCAACCACCAAAAACAAATATCCACATAGAGTACCACAGTACTACAATCCAAAAGACATAAGAGGAGAGTAGAGAGATAGAAATAAGAAAAAGAAAATACAACAAAACTCTCCAAACACTCCCAACAACAAGATCTAAACATCCTCTGCAACATCTGATAATATCTCTATCGGCGCATTGGGGGTATCCGCAACTTCACCCTCAACAACAGTACGCGCTGTCGTCGGGTCACTCCCAGTCATGACTGGAGGTGGTGGAAGTGGGGCCTCCGCAGAATGTGGTGCCGCTGAGGACGATGGTGCAGCAGGATCAGCAGGTGGCGGTGGGGGATCAGTTGTGGATGGATCGGCGGTAGTATGTGCAGTAGGGGCAGTAGTGGTAGATGGGGGAGTACGTAATGACTGGTCAACCCCCAACTGAATAAGAATGGCCTCGAGCAATGTCGTCATGTGGTCCACCCGGCCCTCGAGTCTAATCCGAGCCTCTCGCTCCTCTAATAATAACTCATGAACAGTCGGGAGAGGCACGGATGACGAAGACTCTCCCTGGGCCTGAGTTTGAGCCTGAGATCGCTGTCTCAGCTCAAACTGTGCTACCTCCACCAGAGGATCAACCTCATCATCAGAATCAAGCTCCTCAGCCTCTGTCGGCGTCCCTGAAGCTATACCCTCAGTATCGGTGCCATCAACTCTCCTCCTCTTCTGACCAACCTTCGCTTTTCCTTTACCCTTCCTTTTCCTCTTTTGTGCATCCGATCGGCGAGAAGCTATCTCGCCAAACCGACTGCAAGCCTGAGAGTACGCGTCATCAGGTAAGGGAACGAGGCCAGCATGCTCGATCACCCTGTGAATGGCCCAAGCACCTTTCAGGTGCTTCTTGGCAGCAATGTAGCGAGTGGGATGCCTCATGAAGTCAATACATAGGCACGGCAAACAGACTGGTAACCCCGTCCCTATGGCATATAACACGTGTGCATACCAGGGTGCAATCTTCTCCCGGTAGGAGGTCACCAACAAGCAATTGCTTAAGGCCAGGTGGAGCATATGATAATTATCAGACAGATACACGTCAGCAATAAGGGATATACTATCCCAGCTCGGTAATACACCCCCGGTGAGCTCTCGAATGACTGTAATCAGTGGGAGTACTAGCGTGTCAGCACGGTGCGGGTATACACAATTGGGCACCTTCGAGACTCCTAGAGCAACTGAGACGGTGACTGGACTGAACACAATCTCCCGGCCGCGAAAGAATGATCAAAGTGTGAATGCGGCATCGGGATCTCGGATCATCGTCGCACAAGCCGTGCGGATCCACGAGAGATTCACTCTCTTTGCCTGAGAGAGCAAATCGTACCAATGTGGCATGGCTTAGAGGCGGGCGAGATACCAAGGAGTAGTGAGCCACGCCGTCTCAAGTGGTCGCTCAATCATGACCTTCCGGGACTGAAAAAAGCGCGTGAACCACTGGCGGTCGGGAGTATTCCAGAAATCGTGATGTGGGACCGGGTCAGGAATGACGAGGTCAAAGGGCTTCTCCCTGTGATACCCTGTAACAGGGTTCATTGTCAAGATCCTGAAATGGAAAAGGGAAAGAAACAATAAATGTAAACAGTAAACTAAAAAGAAAATAGAAAACTGCCACTGCCATAGTTTGAGCGATCGAACTTGTATCGATCGATCGAACAAAGTGAATCTTCGATCGCTCGAACCCGCTCAATCGATCGAGCACAGAGATGCGGCAGCAATGAGAACGAGATCGAAAAAAAAAAGAAACAATAAAAGAAACTAAAAGAATAAATGGTCAAAGGACCAATGAGGGGCACCCTCATTAAATTTGAACGAAAATGGAAAGAGGGGGGGTGACTCGTGGCCTTACCTGAGGATGTGTGTGCCGGGGGGTGATGGTGATGAAGATGATGATTCGGGGATGAGGGGCTCCTTGCCTCTATGTGTGGTAGGAGGAAGGGAGGAGGAATAAGAATCGCCCCCCAAGTGCTCTTCTCTGTCGCCGATCGCTTGAGAGTGAAGGAGACGAAGAGAACTGATGAAGTGTACGCTGGATGCCTCGTTTAAATACAAGTTTCGATCGATCGAGGTGGTTCGATCGATCGAAGGTTCGATCGATTGAGACCCTTTCAAGCGCTCTAGGATGTGACATCATCGATCGATCGAGTAATGGTCGATCAATCGAATCCGAAAATTAAAAGATATCACAGAATGAATAAACTATGCACCCCCAACTAGCCAACATTATTCTGGACATACAGTGAACATGATAAACAAAACTGTGATAGGACATGTAAGCCAAAAACTCATCCTCATAATAGATTATTGCAATTTTTATTTAAATAACACTTTATAATAGCATCCATATGGCAAAATTATTGCCCCCAACTGGTATTCAAGGCCTTATTTACTAAAGAAAACAAAAATAAACTAGATCTAATAATATTTTTGTCTAGGATTACACTTTAATTGCTAAAAGAAAGACCAATGACGAAATACAATTGAAGTGAACACTAATCATCTAGCAAGAAGATTCCTTCTACCACCATTGCTTCATTCCCCGCTAAATCTTCGCATGTGGAGTCCAAACAGGATGATTCCCTTTCCCAGAACAGTCGAAAAGCAGCCAGGACATCATCAAGTAAGTCTGAAGTCTCAAAGGAATTGAAAGCCCATGCGAGAGGTGATCCCGTTGGAGACAAGGATAACGGAGTGGAATTGTGCAACAGACTTTCCTCTTGCAGTGGAGTGTCTGGGGACCTTATGTATGGTCCAAAGCCATGAAAAAGTTGATGTGGCAGGAAGAACGGTGGTACTGGTAGATGCATAGTGACAATCCTGACAAAGGAAAAACCAAATGAAAACAACAAAAAGAAAAAGAAATAAATAAGACTTAAAGGAAACGACAACAGAAAGAAATAACTAAATAAAGAAAACAAGAGAAAGACAAGTGACAATGAATTAACCTCACTATTGGCATGAGACACCCATATGCACTAGCAGTAACGGGCACTGGAGCCGGAACAGCAAATAGCTCAGGTGCACATAAATGTAAGGAACCGCCCCAATGACAAGGAAGTCATCAACATAGGTAAAAACAGCGTTGTGGCGTTCGGGCACCACATCTTGTAGGTCCTCTTCATCCCATGGTTCCCACATGGAGTCATTTTCCCATTGCTCCAATAGTGCGTCATCCACTTTTCCAACAGCGTAACCTTCAGGCTCGCCTTCCTCTCCAAAGAGGTCCATATGCATGAATGGGTTAATTTGGAGGAGAGCAGGATCATAAGGGATGTATTCATAGGTCAAGTCCACCACATCATCTGCCCCTAGTCCTTGGTAAGGAGATAAATAGAATGCTATCTCATCAGCAGTCCAAGGTGGGTTCTGGTATTCAGAATCAGCCCATGACCCTATAGAATGGATATCATCATCTCTCATATTGAAAAGCCTGCATAGGGTAGATAATATGAAATAGAAGATTAGAATCAAAATCACATGTAGAGAAAGATAGAAAGAGTTAAAACTTGAAAAACATCAAAAGTAAAGACATACAACAACAACGTGAAGAAACGTTTAACGTTTGAGATCAAGAGTAGTTGGGTTCATCCAGTTGGATGAACTCAGCCTCTGTTTGGAAATTCTCCAAGAACGATTTTAGCCTTTGGCCATTGACCTTGAAAATTGCATCATTCTTGGGGTTTATTAGCTCGACCGCCCCATGTGGAAAGACAGATTTGACTATGAATGGTCCTGTCCACCGGGATCAGAGTTTGCCTGGGAAGGGGTGGAGGCGAGAGTCGTATAGCAGGACTTTCTAGCCCGGCTTGAATGATTTACGACAAATTGTTCTATCGTGGTGAGACTTCAACCTTTCCTTATGTAATCGAGCATTATCGTATGCATCTCGACGTATTTCTTCCAATTCAGCCAATTGGAGTTTTCGATGATGCCCTCCCTCTTTAATGTCAAAGTTCAATGAACGTGTCGCCCAATAAGCTTTTTGTTTGATTTCGACAGGGAGGTGACATGTTTTTCTGTAAACTAGCCTATACAGAGACATCCCCAGATTCGTTTTGAAAGCCGTGCGGTAAGCCCATAATGCATCAGTCAGTTTGTAAGCCCAATCCTTCTTGTTGAAACTAACAGTCTTTTTGAGAATATGCTTGATTTCTCGGTTAGCTAATTCTGCTTGCCCGTTTGTTTGTGGATGGTAGGCGAGAGTGATTTTGTGGCTGACCCCATATTTCTTAAGTAGTGACTCAAAAGGCCTATTGCAGAAATGCTTGCCTTGGTCACTTATTAGGGCTTTTGGGGTCCCAAAATGCGATAAGATATGTTCCTTAAGAAAGGACATAACTGTTTTGTGGTCATTGCGTCTTGTTGGTATTACTTCCACCCATTTTGACACATACTCCACAGCTAGGAGTATGTGTTCACAGTTATTTGATTTAGGGAACGGGCCCATGAAGTCTATGCCCCAACAATCGAATATTTCAATCGTGATAATAGGGGTTAAGGGCATGGAGTTCCTTTTTGAAATTGTACCAAGCTGCTGACAGCGTTGGCACGTTTTGCAGAAAGCATAAGCGTCCTTGAACAAGGTGGGCCAGTAGAAACCACTATGTAAAACTTTTTGCGCGGTCTTTTGTGATGCGAAATGGCCACCGCATGCCTTAGAATGGCATGATGCTAAAATGACAGTTATATCCTCGTTTGGGACGCAACGTCTGATGACCTGATCAGCACAATACTTGAATAAGTATGGGTCATCGAAGAAAAAATGACGTGCGAAAGAGAGGAACCACTTCCTAACTGGTTTTGACCAATGACTTGGGGTTTCTCCCATGGCAAGGTAATTTACTATATCAGCATACCAGGGTAAACCCACAACAGTCATTAGCTACTCGTCTGGGAATTTGTCTTTTATCGGTGTGGGTTCAGTGTTGTCAACAAAAGTTAACCGAGATAAATGGTCGGCGACCACATTCTCTACTCCCTTTTTATCTTTGATCGTTATATCAAATTCTTGGAGTGGGAGTATCAAACGGATAAGCCTTTGTTTCGCATCTTTTTTAGACAGCAGGTACTTGAGAGCCGAATGGTCCGTAAAACAGACGATTGGAGACCCTATTAGATATGACCTGAACTTGTCCAAATCGAATACTATTACAAGGAGCTCTTTTACAGTAGTTGTATAGTTCACTTGAGCCTCGTTAAGTGTTCGACTGGCGTAATAGATTACGTAAGGCTTATTATCCTTCCTCTGTCCTAGGACTACACCAATGGCGTAGTCAATAGCGTCGCACATTAGTTTGAAAGGCAAACTCCAGTCGGGTGCCTGGATTATCGGTGCGGAGGTAAGGTGTTCCTTTAATGCGTCAAAAGATGTTTGACAGTTTTTTGACCATTCGAATGGTGTGTCTTTGACTAAGAGTTGACACAATGGTCGGGAGATCGCACTAAAGTTTTGTATGAAGCGACGATAAAATCCCGCATGCCCAAGAAAAGATCGAATGTCTTTGACTGTCCGAGGGACAGGTAGATTTGAGATTATATCAATTTTAGCTTTATCAACCTGGATACCTTTATCAGAAATGATGTGGCCGAGGACAATTCCCTTGGTCACCATGAAGTGACACTTTTCCCAATTTAGTACTAGGTGTTTGTCCTCGCATCTTGCTAGCACACGTTCAAGATTATTTAAGCAATTTTCGAAACTATGGCCAAACACAGAAAAGTCATCCATTAAGACTTCGAGTATTTGTTCGACCATGTCGCTGAATATGCTTAACATGCACTGCTGAAAAGTAGCAGGTGCATTACATAAGCCAAATGGCATACGACGGTAAGTGAAAGTACCGAATGGACACGTGAACGTAGTCTTCTCCTGATCTTCAGGAGCGATTTTGATTTGGTTATACCCACTGTATCCATCCAAGAAGCAGTAGTACTTATGACCCGCTACTCGTTCTAGTATTTGATCCATGAAAGGTAAGGGAAAATGGTCTTTTCGGGTCACAGTGTTCAGTTTTCGGTAATCAATACACATCCTCCATCCAGTGGGAATGTGTGTTGATACTAATTCACCATCTTTATTCGGTATGACCATTATGCCTGCCTTCTTTGGCACTACTTGGGTTGGACTAACCCAAGGGCTGTCAGATATTGGATATATGATCCCAACATCAAGTAGTTTTAGCACTTCCTTTTTGACTACTTCTTGCATGTTGGGATTCAGACGCCTTTGCATTTGTCGCGAAGGTTTAGCGTCTTCCTCCAAATATATCTTATGGGTGCACACAGATGGGCTTATGCCTTTGAGGTCGGCAATAGTCCATCCTAATGCTCCCTTATGTTGTTTTAACACCTCGATTAACCTATCCTCTTGTTCATAATTTAAAGTAGATGAGATTATGACAGGATAAGTCTTCTCAGTCCCTAGGAAGGTGTACTTGAGCTCTTTTGGAAGCTCCTTTAATTCCAATTCAGGAAATTGCATGTTCGAGGGCATAACTAGCTTTGTTTTGGGTGGCAGTGGTTCATATGGTGTTACCCATATGCATTCAAATCTATCCTCCTCTAGTGTATCCAACATGAGGCAAGTGTGATTTAAAACAGCATCCAATGGCATAGACTCTTTAGGTTGATAGATAACATCAAATTATGACACGACTACCTCCAAAGGATCTTTGTAATCAACAAAATCGGCCTCATCTTCTATGACCGTGTTGATGTAATTCACTTCCTCCTCATCATCGTGTTCTTCAGGTCGGGGATTTGAGAAAATTTTGACATTTAACGTCATATTCCCGAATACGATGGTCATTAAACCACTTCTCACCTTTATTGTGGCATCTATTGTGTTTAGGAACGAACGTCCAAAAATAACCGGGATTTGTGAGCCTAGGTTGGACACAGGTTCAGTGTCTAAGATGACAAAATCGATCGGGAAGACAAATGAGTCTATTTGAACGAGGACGTCTTCCAAAACTCCTCTTGGGTATTTAACAAACCTATCTGCCAATTGCAATGCAACTCGGGTGGGTTTGTATTCACCTAGCCCTAGTTGTTTGTAAACCGAGTATGGCAGAAGGTTTACGCTAGCTCCTAAATCGAGGAGTGCGTTATCTATCTTTTGATTCCCAATTTGACATGAGACAGTGGGAGTGCCGGGGTCTTTGAGTTTAGGAGGCAACTCATTTTGGATAATTGCACTTGCTTGGCAAGCGATGTAAGCGTGTTTCTTCACACTTTGCCTCCTTTTGACCGTACATAAGTCTTTGAGATACTTAGCGTAGGCCGGCACTTGTTTTATAGCATCAAGGAGTGGGAGATTGATTTTAACTTGTTTGAATAATTCCAAGAACTCCTAATTCTTTGCCTCATTTTTGGGTTTCTTTAACCTTTGAGGGTAAGGCGCGGGGAAAGGGCATTTTGGTACTTCATCATTAATGGGTTCCTTTTCGGGCCTTCTCTCAACTTCTTCCACTTCTTTAGAAGCTTCAGTATTCAGTTCTAATGGTTCTTTACTAGTAGTGTGCTCCTCTTCTTGAGTAGAAGGTTCATTTGTATTGACCACTTTGTCCTCATCATACTCCTTGGGGGTAGAGGTAGGCATATTTTTCCCTATAATCTTGCCGCTTCTTAGAGTCGTCACGGCTTTTGCTTGTTCGTGATTTGGGGGACCATTATTGTATCCCTTAGGGTTTTGAAGTGGTTGAGCAGGAAATGTTCCGCCCGATCCCTCTTGACGTGCATCCATTCTATCTAACGTCGCAGACATTTTACTCATCATTTGAATTAATTGTTGAGTTAGGTTAACATTAGAGAGAGGATCTTCCTCTTGCACCTTTTTGTGCAGTGGCACGTACACATTAGAATGTTGATTATTGGAGTGCTGCACTTGGTTGTAATTATTAAATCTATTTTGATTGTACAGCTGGGCCTGCCTATTGTATTGCCCTTGATATTGGTTATTGTTATAGGGCTGTTGTTGTTGATGTTGATTTTGGGTCCCAGCATCATTTTTCCAATCAAAACCAGGGTGATTCCACCGATTGTTATTGTTTTGTGAATTATTGTTGTTATAGGAATTCCCTGCCCCCCTATACCCTTGCATGGCATTCATTTCCATGGGGGGTTGTTCTTGAAAATATGGCACATTAGGACAATATTGAGTAGTATGTCCCAACATATTACATGTGCCGCATGGTTCTTCAGGCAAATTCTGCCTCGAACTTCCTCCTTTCATTCCTAACTCCTCTACTTTCTTTGCTAGTTCTTCATATTTAGTCATGAGGTGATCTTCACTGTTTAGTTGGTATAGGCTTTTCTCTTTTACACAGGATATCTGTGAGCGTGAGACATCATCCGAATTCGACCATTCATGAGCGTATTCAGCCAACCAATCAAAATGGGCTTCAGCCTCTTCGGTGTTTTTACGGAGAAAGGGACCTGAACTCATGGTTTCCACCAACTTTTTTGTTTCACCATTCAACCCATGATAAAAGAAGCTGATAGTTCGCCATTTCTCAAACCCATGGTGTGGGCACGAGAGAAGCAAATCTTTGAAACGCTCCCATGTTTGAGTGAAGGTTTCATTGCTCCTTTGTTTATAGGAATCAATTTGGCGTTGAAGGTCAGTGGTCATGCGAGTTGGATAAAATTTCTTTAGAAATGCAGTGTTCATCGCTTGCCAGGTGAAGATTGAATTGGGTTTTAAGGTGAGTAACCACGCCTTTGCTTTATCCTTCAAGGTGAAAGGAAATAGCATTAGACGTGTCACGTCCACAGGACAATTCTGAGAGAATGTTTTGCAAACATCCTCGAAGTCCTTGACATGTAAGTACGCCTTCTCACTTTCCATCCCATAAAAGGTGGGAAGAAGTTGGATCATCCCATTGCAAAATTGAAATTCGCCAGCATGTGGTGGGATTAGAATGCAAGAGGGCGTAGGTGCGTGTTCTGGCTGCATGAGATCGCATAAAGGTCGTAGCGCCTCATCAAGTGGTACAACCACATTATCACCATGTTCACTTTGATTATCACCCGTTGATTCAGTAGGAGTAGCTACAGGGTTAACAGAACTAGAGGAATCTGATAAGTAGAGTGGATTTTCGAAAATTCCTTCAATGGAACTGTTGGACATGAACTAAGAAAGTTCCTAAGGAAAGTGTTTTACCTAAGGAACTAAAAGAAAAAGAAATTAGAAACAGAAATAGATTGAGGTAACCTAAGTATTAACTCGTCGCTTTCCCCGGCAACGGCGCCAAAAACTTGACACGACTATTTTTCTGTGTGCGCTCGTGTGCTATACCCAAGTGTAGGTAATCGTGTAAGTAGTAAACTGGATTAAGTCCAGGTCGATCCCACAAGGAAGGTTTAGAATTAAGTTACCTAGATTAGACTCTAAACGAAAGGAAAATTCAATATTTTAAAAGAAGTATAGGACACAAAGTTCTACGATTAACAACTACTAAAATTAAAAGCAACTAAGTTAAATTAACTAACAATTAACTATTTAACTAAAGTGAGATTTTAAAAACGGTTTTTACTTAATAAAAGGAAGTGTTGGGATCACGCGAATCCACTGTGACCTAGCCATCTACCATGCAATTGCAGTTTAAGTTCAATGGAATACATCTTCTGCAATATTCCGTACTTCTCTAAGGATCTAGAATCAATAGCCCTTTCATGATCGGGACTATATCATCTCAATTAAGTTTGAAATACATGAAAGCGGTTTAATTCAATAGTTAAGACTCGCACCTACAATGGTGTTAGCATTGAGGGTGGTTTGTAAAATGTATTGAAAGAAAATGCTTTAAGGCCTTAAGTTCAAAGACTGTTTTGACAAACTGAGCATTTGGGGACAGTTTGATAACAACTTCTTAAAACAGAAAGTCTTGGAATACTGTATTGGATGTTCTCAAGAATCTGAGAGTTCGATCGATCGATGCGCTTTCGATCGATCGATAATCGCCATCTCTCAATCGATCGAAATGTCTTAGATCGATCGACTATATCTCTGCACCGATCGATCGAAATAACTCCGATCGATCGAACACAGGTATTATTCTGGTGCATGGCAGAGGCCTGAAATCACAGTTTCATCGTGATTTCCCAACCTCGGACTACTCAGACATGGTCTGGAGTGTCCCAGATTCGTTCTTAACGTAAAAATTCATTAAGGTGTCGTTTGGTTATGAGCTTTTCATTAAAACTATGAAAAATTGAGATTTTAACGTATCTAACATGCAAAGCAATAAGATTAACACTAAACCACGATTAGCTAAGTGCAGTATGTAAATAAAATGATAACTAATTAACCAGAAATGAAGAACTCGTATTAAACCATAGAAAATCCCAACTATCAATGTAAAACCTTGATTAATAACCTACAAAACAAGAAAACTCCCTCCTCTCTCTATGAAAACTGATAAAAAGTAAAGTGGGGCATCCTCTTGGACGCTTAAAAAATGAGTTTAAATAGTAGAACCTCATGCTAGGGTTAAAAATCCCGTCTTTTGCTGCATGCGCGTATTCTGCTAAAAGGCATGTTCGATCGATCGAAATACCCTCGATCGATTGAACTCCTAGAATCTTCGATCGCTTGAGACAAGTTAGATCGATCGAATACTCGATCGCTTGAGAAGGCCTCGATCGATCAGGCTTCAGTATTCAACTTTGAATTGTCTTCATTAAAGCCAATCACTCCCTTTTATCCTGTTCACTCAATTATTCACACAGCGACAGTAATATGCAAAAATCACAGCTAAAACACACAACTCATCATAGATTAATCATAATGTGTAAAAACTGGCGTTGTAATCCAAATCGCAAGTATATGGAGAAATTGTGAACTAAATTATTATATTTTCTTCTTTTAGCGCAGTTGTATTTTACAAATACCCCGCTTGTCAGTGAGCTCAACACACACAAAGATCTCCCTTAGGAGACTTGGAGACTATTTGCTATATTTGTTGTTCGGGCGTGCCAGAACCAATCGGTGGTTTGGTGTGTGTGTGTGTGTGTGTGTGTGTGCACGTGCAAACTAATTTTCTATCCGCTTGTGTGAGTGATACACAAGGCTTTGATGAATCTAACTTCTAAACAGGGTGATTGTGTATAATGAGTAGGAAAGTACCCTCACTGTAAGTTCTTTAGCAGTACTGAGTCGCACAAGCTAAAATGTATCTAGTTTAACAGGTAAACAAAATCACAAACGGTTTAATAAAGCGAATTTTTATTAAATGTTTGGAAAAACTAACAGATCTCAAGAACAAACCAGAATAAGCTGTTTATTCAAAAGAACAAAAGAAAATAACAGAAGGACAGACCTATTTGCTATCAAGGTTGAAAAACATAAAGACTATGAATGCTTTGAATGCTTCGAATGTGCTGTATGTGTGCTGTTTCAAATGTGACGCGGAGTGAGGTGCAGCTTTGGCCAGCTTGTTAATTTGTAGCGGCCATGGAGGTCTCCTAGATAAGGTAGGAAATAACTGATCAATAAAAATCTGGTAAAAAATACCAGTTTATTTTCATAAACTGTTAAAATCTACTATATCTTGAAACCTTCCATATCTTGAAATATATATATACAGGTGTATATATATATATGCAGCTTGAATCTGGTCTCAATAATGGCTTGGTTCGGCTGACTTCCCCTCCAAGTAAAAGATATACTTCCCAACTAGATAATATCAACAATATTATCTTGTCAATCAAAAATAATCCTTCCATAACTAGATAATATCTCCCATTAAGTGATAATATCCTGCCAAATAATGTGATAATCTTCCCTAAATCTGCTACGGAGTAATATACATATTATCACGTTGAGAGTTTGTAGGGAGAAACCCTTCCCAAATTGATTAGAATACTGACAGCACCGACTAAGTTGCCAATTTGGAACAACTATGTAATGGCCGATCACACTGATTAAGGCCAATTTGGCTTGAAGTCTGATGTCACTGGTGGGCCCTCTTTGGCACTTTCCAAAAGATAGTAGAATGTCATGTTGATGGCCAAATTTGGTCCAAGCCCGATAGAATGAAGCCAGCCCGATAGAATGAAGCCAAGCCCGATTTACACAATCGGTCTGTAAGTCCGAATTTATGTATTAGTCAGCCCGATCAAAGAGTGTTCAGTCCGAGTGAGAAATAGTACTAGTGCAACGGTAGTAAGCCCGATCAACTCGTGGTTAGTCCGATCTCATGGTGGTCAATCCGATCAAGCAAAGGTGCTAGCTCGACTGTAATAAGCCCGATCAACTTTTGAAGTAACCACTTAGCCATTAATTTTGCCATTAGTCTCATGAGTCCAATTAAAAAATCTTAATCGGCCTCTACCAACTTTTATTTAAAAAATGTATTTTTTAGGTGCAAACAATTGCCCCCCTGGCCGTTTAAAATAAAAGCAAGTGAAATTTTGAATGGCCATATTTTTCTAGAGACCGATTTCCTTTCTCACAGTATCGGGCTTGTCCATGAGACCGTTTGACACCTCACGTTGTAGCTTGACTGAGACATGTAATTACTTTATCGGGCTCCACCACTTGACTGTTACACAAGCACTTCTGACACTACACCATCGGCCTCTATGTCCGATTCAGCATTCTAAGCATCCTTCCATCATTACTTTATTTATTATTATTATTCTTGCTTTCGGTCTTGTGAGTCCGTATAGCCTATTGACTGAATTGATTCAGTCCGGTCTTCAGTCTTTAATACCTTTTCAGCCCCCTTTGATAGTAATATTGGTGCAAAAACAACCACCAAATCACAGCCAATTTTTGGTGACATCCACACAGCTATCGTGGACGTAGATCAACCCAAGCCAAATAATTAATTGGCTTAAAATAAAAATAATAATCGGTCACTACAAGGAGACCGAAAAATTTAAACAATTCTTTGAGGCTGGGTTTCCTGAAGGAAATATGTTTAAAAACTTCATGGACTTATTTATAGTCAATCGGTCTCTGCGAAGCTTGCCCCCCGAGCGGTTCATCACCGATTTCTTCATCAATAATGGGGTCTTCATCATCGTCCTCCTCACCACTAGGATGCTCTATAGCCGATACAGGCTCACTCGGCCTATCACACTCTTCCTCTTCGGCCTCAACAGAATTTTGAGGCTCATCTTGAATTTGCCCCCCGGGTGCTTCGTCATCGTCGGTGAGGAGCTCTATGGCCGAAATAAGATTATTTGGCTCTTTATTTAATTTTTTGTCGTCTTGCCCCCCGAGCGGCTTGGACAGCGTGGAATCAAGATGACCAAAGACACCGGTCTCTTGATTTAGAGTGGTAACATCGGCCTTCTCGGGCCGTTGAAATTTTAGGAGTTTAAGTTGAAGAGCGATATCATTAAGGACACTACTATGGCTTTCTCGAGCAACAACCGACTTGTCTTGTTCTTCAACTTGCAAATTTGATAAGCCGATTGGTTTTTGCTTCCAACCACCATCTAGCAACTCATCCCGAGACATGAAAGAGTTTCCATTGGGGGGTGGACAGTCAGCTCCGCTCTCTTGAAGGTGGCCGATACCTTGGGTAAAGTACTTAACATCGGCCTCAAAATACCAGATCTTTTCGTAAAGATCATGGATGGCAAAATCATATGGGGATACAATGGCGTGCCGATTTGGGTACTGCGGATCCCACGGCTTGCTCCATAAAGCCTTGTAAGCAGCAGATTTACCGTCTTTGAGACGATTAATCTCTTGTTGAAGTTGGCTGATTGATTCATTACACCAACCAATTTGGTTGTAGTAGAATTGCAACCATGCTTCGGTAAACATGATTCATCACTCGGCGGTCCCACCGGGCGTGCCAAAATGTTTGGTTATTTGTTGTTCGGGCATGCCAGAACCAATCAGTGGTCCGGTGTGTCTGTGTGTGTGTGTATGTATATGTGTGTGTGTGTGTGCACGTGCAAACTAATTTCCTATCCGCTTGTATGAGTGATACACAAGGTTTTGATGAATCTAACTTCTAAACAGGGTGATTGTGTATAGTGAGTAGGAAAGTACCCTCACTGTAAGTTCTTTAGCAGTACTGAGTCGCACAAGCTAAAATGTATCAAGTTTAACAGGTAAACAAAATCACAAACGGTTTAATAAAACAAATTTTTATTAAATGTTTGGAAAAACTAACAGATCTCAAGAACAAACCAGAATAAGCTGTTTATTCAAAAGAACAAAAGAAAATAACAGAAGGACAGACCTATTTGCTATCCAGGTTGAAAAACATAAAGACTATGAATGCTTTGAATGCTTCGAATGTGCTGTATGTGTGCTGTTTCAAATGTGACGCGGAGTGAGGTGCAGCTTTGGCCAGCCTGTTAATTTATAGCGGCCATGGAGGTCTCCTAGATAAGGTAGGAAATAACTGATCAATAAAAATCTGGTAAAAAATACCAGTTTATTTCCATAAACTGTTAAAATATACTATATCTTGAAACCTTCCTGTGATTACCGGGAATCGGACCACTTCTCTCTTGTTTGAGATTGTTTTGAAATTGATTTGAATCAAAGAAAGAAAATAGGTCTGTTGAAAACAGATACAGAGTCGCCACTTGGTCTTTAAGGAACCAAGAAACCTAATTTTGACTCACCCAAGCGGATAAGGGCACCGGCCCTTCATAACCAAAGAACTTGGTTCGGGGTTTTGGTACGAGAGAGGAAGGAGCCTTTGTCGCGACTAAAACACCCTCAACTCGCCCCATCTTTCGACGGGCCTCAATTAGCATCCAAATAATCATCTTATACTATGTATGGTTCGACAAATAATACTACGATAGTATATTACATCACATAAGAAACTTGAAATGGAAGATCTAAAGATAAGATATCATTCATAAGATCTAAGCCAAATATCACACAATGCGAAGTGAAAGATCACACAAATAAACCTAGGAAAAATCGTCTAATCATATATCAATTAATCAAGTTTTCCTAATCTAAAGGGGACATGAATTGTTCTTGAAACAAATAAACAAAGAAATCAAAATATGCTTAGCAAACTAGTATGATGCATGTTATTCTTTGATAAAAGAAGACCTCTCAATCCCCGGGACGGATGAGAAAGGATGATTAGATCAAGGGGAAGCATGAACGGGTGATCGAGTTCATTCCTTATAATCTCCTTAGATTAAGAGTTACAAAAACCCCAAATCTTGCATGAATGCAATGTATGTATCTAAAGTGTGCAAAGGTTGTAGTGTGTTTTGTGTACATGGATTTCTAGAATGACTTAGAAGTCTAAAATGTGTATGAATGAATGAATGAAATTAACATGGGATATGTACAAATGTAGTATGAACTACTTCCTAAGATATGAACTAATTTGGAATGCATATAAGCATCAAATCAAAGAATGAAAGTTAAAGTATACTTGCTGTGAATAGTGGACAGAACAGTAGCATGATCTTTTGGAATTCGAAAAGAGGGGTTAGGAATGTTTTCAATGCATGATGTTTTATGGAGATGTTACTTATTGTGTCTAGAACACAACCAAAAAGGCCAATCTTGAATATCTATCACAGATTGAGAGAAATCATATAAACAACAGAGGTCACTCAGAAACAGAGTTCGTACTGTCGACTGAAATGTTGAAAAATCTTAGAAAATGAAAACGAATGATCTAGAGGCCCATTTTATACAGAAAGTTTCCTAAGACATTGAATTTTAAGGGAAAAATAAGTTAGGACTACCCCTTTTGGAAAAGGTTTCTGGAAAAGAGGTCGTAAGTTGACCTAGCTGCTGTGACAGCAAAAACAGAATGTTTGGAAGGAATGTTGGGACCCAAATGGACCATTTCCAAGTACTTCCAAGTCAAACCAAAAATCATGGGTGTTCTCCAATGAGTTAGGAAGACTTTCTAAGTGGCCTTGTATCCATATGTTGAGTATTGAGTTCTAGAAAAATCTTTGAACCCAATTCACTCACTGTTTTGACTCATTGTTTTGAAGATTTTGGGGAAAACAAAGTTTTGTTTCTTGAAACCAAATGAGAGGGATTGAAAGGGGTTTTGAAATAGATGTTTTGAAAACATATTTTCAACACTCAATAAGGATCATAGCCACTTAGAATACCTACATCAAACTCATCATTTAAGAACCTCCAAGATTGTTGGAGAGATTTATTTTTATTTGAACATAACTTCAATACACTTCAAGAATACCTTGGAGGTATTGAAGTTATGATCATCATCTATCAAACATGTTTTTGAGGTCAAGAGCTACTATCCATAAGGATTCACTCACCCCAAACTTCATGTCATCACTTAGATGATGATGAACTAGTAAGTAAATAAAGAAAAGAAAAAGAAATGAGATAAGGAGAGATGAACATATATATAATCAAAGCAAGTAAATAGCAATCAATAGATGATAATCAATGTGATTTTGGACTTGTAGCTTGGTGTTTCACTCATAGATTTTGACATTTGGACATGGAAGTAGCTTCCTATCTCATGAATGCTCAAGAATGAGGGTTGGAGTGGACTTTGAATGTGAAGTATATAGAAGGATGATGGAAGAAAACAAGAATAAAACTCACTTTCTTATGGAAAATCAATGGGAGAAGCTCCCTTTCTCTCTTCTAAACCTATCTCTATCTCTCTTCTTCTCTACAACTTTTCAAGCTTTGCACTTGGCCCCCCCAAAATGAAGAGCAATGGGGGGTTTAAATAGGCCAATTTGGGGTGGTTTTGGGGTTTTAGAAGTACTTTCATTGGTCCCAAACAACTATGAACATAAAACTATGTCGTTTTGGCTTTCAATTAATCAAATTGGACCCCAAAAAAAATTACAAAAATGGACTCTGCGAGGGATGAGTGCCGCGGCGGCAGTGGGCCAGTGCCGCGGCGGCAGTGCTCCTCTGAAGCCCAGAAAATTACGTTTAGGCCCTCAGAGGTTCCGGTATTCGCGAAAATGCCCTATTTCGTCCGAAATTCACAGAAAATGCATACGAACTCCAAATTGAGGTTCTGATATACCGTTGGAAAGGTAATGGAGTCTACTTTACATAAAAAATAGTTCGGGGATAGGTCACCTTGAAAAGTTTTGCGGTATTCGCGATAAAAGCTGATTTGATCGCCTTTTTCGCCTTTGAAAATTCATAATAAATTCGTTTTAAATCCAGAAATTACGTGCGATATACCGTTGGAAAGCTATTGACCTCTAGTATCCATGAAAAATGTTTGAAAATTGTTTTGGTGCCCCGGTTCCAAAGTCAAATTCTGGTCAAACTGGTCAAACCTGGGATTCCCGGGAAGTTCTGGAAACCTCCGGGAGTTCCCAGGAGCTGACGTTCTCGCTCGATTTTATTTTGGAACTTGTTTTAACACTTATCTCATGATTTAAAATGATTCTGGTGAATTCGAACGATTTCGGTCAATCTTGGTCAAACTTGGTCAAACCTGGTCAAACCTTGGTCAAACCTAGTCAAACCTTGGTCAACGGGGACTTTCCGGGAACTTCCGGGACTTCCGGAGGTCTCTGGGAGCTGACGATTTCACCCGATTTCTCTTAGAAACTCATTTTATCTCTTTTCTTATGGCATAGCATGTTTTCAGAACTTTGGGACCAAATCTGGGAGTTTTCGGGCTTTTAGGGGCATTTTGGTCATTTTGAGCATTCTGAGAGATAGAGCTGACTTCCAGGAGTCCTTTTGAGTCTTTTACGATCATTGTGAACCACCAAGCTATGGGTCTCCTAAATCTGATAGCCGACAAAATTGGGTGTCTACACTTCCATATCTTGAAATATATATATATACAGGTGTATATATATATGCATCTTGAATCTGGTCTCAATAATGGCTTGGTTCGGCTGACTTCCCCTCCAAGTAAAAGATATACTTCCCAACTAGATAATATCAACAATATTATCTTGCCAATAAAAAATAATCCTTCCATAACTAGATAATATCAACAATATTATCTTGCCAATAAAAAATAATCCTTCCATAACTAGATAATATCAACAATATTATCTTGCCAATAAAAAATAATCCTTCCATAACTAGATAATATCTCCTATTAAGTGATAATATCCTGCCAAATAATGTGATAATCTTCCCTAAATCTGCTACGGAGTAATATACATATTATCACGTTGAGAGTTTGTAGGGAGAAACCCTTCCCAAATTGATTAGAATACTGAAAGCGCCGACTAAGTTGCCAATTTGGAACAACTATGTAATGGCCGATCACACTGATTAAGGCCAATTTGGCTTGAAGTCTGATGTCACTGGTGGGCCCTCTTTGGCACTTTCCAAAAGATAGTAGAATGTCATGTTGATGGCCAAATTTGGTCCAAGCCCGATAGAATGAAGCTAGCCCGATAGAATGAAGCCAAGCCCGATTTATACAATCGGTTTGTAAGTCCGAATTTATGTATTAGTCAGCCCGATCAAAGAGTGATCAGTCCAAGTGTGAAATAGTACTAGCGCAACGGTAGTAAGCCCGATCAACTCGTGGTTAGTCCGATCTCATGGTGGTCAGTCCGATCAAGCAAAGGTGCTAGCCCGACTGTAATAAGCCCGATCAACTTTTGAAGTAACCACTTAGCCATTAATTTTGCCATCAGTCTCATGACTCCGATTAAAAAATCTTAATCGGCCTCTACCAACTTTTATTTAAAAAATGTATTTTTTAGGTGCAAACAGAGACCAAATATTTTTTTTGTGCACAATGTGTAATGTGCGTGTGTGTTTGTGGTATTTGCTTTAAGCCTCTTGGAGGCCAAGCAAAAGAAAATCTATATAACCACACTATATCACATACTCTCCTCTCAATCTCTAAACAACTCTCAACTCTCCTTTGTTTCTTCGACTCTCAGTGACAAACACACATACACACACACACATATAGACAGATACATATATATATATATATTAATTGAAAGAGACTGAATTTGGTGCTTAGAATTCTCTGTATATCTCATTACAATTCGAATTGGGTAAGCTTTCTTTTATAATTTCTTTGATATTCCAGTTCATATTTTAGCTGATATAGCTCAGTATGTGTAGATATAGATATAGCTCAGTATGTGTAGATATATATACGTAATTTGTATATATATCGTTATGGGTCTGAAAATAGCGAGTAGAAAAATTGGAATAGAAATGTGATTTCTTTGTACTAAATGAAAGGTCTCGATCCCACGAGGCTCTATTTCAAATCTTATAAGCTAATTCATTACGGTTGCGGCGAACGATCGATTTTAAATTTTGTCACTATTCGGTTTTTCGATAAAATTGAGAGCTACGTTTGATTTCAATAAAAACCAATTTCATATTTGAAATCTACGCGGGAAAAGGAAGAGATTCATATATTGAAAGTCTTGTTTGGATTAAGTTTTCAAAATGGGTAAAACCCAGTCTTTGATTTCAAAACAGGGGAAGAAAAAGGAAAAAGATGACTCTGTGATATCTCGCGCGAGCGAGGCATTACGTGAGCGGCCCGCGCGCATGACCATTATTTTCTTCTGAAATTTGTTTTAAAATGAACTCGTGAGCTTTCTGTATACTTTTGCTAGAGCGACCTGCGCGAGCGAGGGTCCGCGTGCATGACCTGACATATTTTCGAAAACTGTTTTAAAATGTCCACGTGGCCTTTTTGAATAAAACTCGCTCGAGTGACCTGAGGCAGTTTAATAAAACTCCTATTTTCTTGTACTTGAGTTAGAACTAAGCTAAGGGACCTTGTACCCTAAGCTTTAAGAGTTATACTTTACTTTAACAGTAGTTGTACTTGTGCTTAGAAGTGTTGTACCTCACTGATATATGTACATTACTATATATCGAGATTTGTAACATATTGAGCAGTTTTGATTTCTATTCTGAGTACTTATTCAGTCTTCAGTGAACGGTACTTCCGTATAACCCTCAATAAAGTTGTATAATATGTTAATAGTGTACTTACATGTTTATATGAATTGATGAGCTCTGATGCTTTAAGTGTTTACTTAAAATATTATGCCTTAAGTGGTTACTTGAGTTGCTCTGTCTTTTGTGTTTACTGGGTGATTTTAGCATGTCTATTGTGTTGCTTTAAATGATAGCAGGCCTTGATAATTTGTCTTATGAAATATTGAATATGTCTGGATGCTTAGAGCTCGCATATATCATAACATTTCATAAGCATGAGCATGAACATGAACATGAAAATCATGAAAATGGTTTTGGGGTGAAAGACCTTGGAAGCTTTCAATTTTTGAAAAAAGAAGATCTTAGAGACTTCCAAGTTTTTAAAAGGGAAGACCTTAGAGGCTTTCGTGCATAAAACCCTCTAGGAGGGATTTTGTTTTGAAAAGATAGAAATCCTGGATTTGTGGGTAGGCATGTGAGATGGGTACCACTAGGAACTCGAATTACGGGATGTGCTATAAGAAACCCCTGTAACGTGAAGGATAGACCTCAATGTAATTCGTAAGGCCCAAAGTCCCGCATGTTTGAGGCTAGGCATGAAACTGGAAGCTCTAGAACGGGAAGCTCATGGTCTGGGTAATGATATTGATGATCGAGAGTGAGTGTTTGAAAAGGCATGAAACTGGTTATCATACACGACATTGGAATTCATTGCACTCACGCATGTTATATAACAAATGTCATTGTGTGGTTATATGACTATACGAGCATTGTTGGCTTATGAACTATCAAACCTTTCCTTTCAGGCGATATAGATAAGGGTAAGGCCTCCGAGATTTGATGAACTTCCGCGAGATTATGGGATTATAATTTAAATGATGTTTCAAAGAGCATGTTATGATTCAATTGGACAAGTTTTAGTCCACTCGCTTTTAAATAGCATGATAGTTTAACTTTGATTTTCCGTTGCTTATCTTGAAAATGTTTTGTTTCAAGAAAGGATATTTACTGAAGGAAGACTAGATTTTTGTTGCATTAATGTTTTCCAAATGATGAACATATATTTCTGGTAACCATTGGAGTCTAGGACTCGGGGAGTTATCGTTTGGTGTCAAAGCCTACTGTTATTGTTTATTGTTGTTCTTTCGCCAGAAGATATTGTGAGATCATGATACATCGTATTGATTTTAGAGCATTTATAAAAACCTTGGGTTATTATTTTAAGAATTTCTTAAGTTTGAGAAAAATAAAGTAGATCATTGTATTACTTTTTGATATGTGAAACCAAGTTTGAATTTCTATTTAAAAGTTGTTTTTATAAAGCTTGGAAAGAAGTATGATAAATGTTTATCATATCTGTATGTTTTCCGTTGCACTGTTGTTCATTTAATGAACCGATAAAGATTTTCTGTTAATATCTTTTAAATTGACTATCAAAGCTTTTCAAAAGACTAGTTTAATGATTCCGCAGTAACCCTCGGAGTCTAGGACTCGAGGCGTTGTAAAATTGTATCAAAGTTTTGAGGCTTCAAAATTTAAATGATTTTAAAGTTTAAACATTTGTTTTTCTAAAGAGAAGTTTTCAAGTAAGCTTCGAGCCTAGGACTCGGAGCATTATAAGTATGTTTAGCTCTTCTGTTCTTCTGCTTCTATTATTATTATTTTATTTTAGCACCCCCTCGCCTGCGGGACTCGCGTCGTGGCGGGGCGGGGCGCTACAAAGGCTGGATGGCTGGGTGGGTACGAGTCCATTGATCCATAAGGAACTCGACCACACCCAAGTCAAGCACGTAAAAGGGCTCATTAAACTCTTGTTTATTAATGATTATGGACTCTATGTAATCGATTAGCCCATCTTTAGCTAGTGACATCACCCTTTTCCCTGTAACCACAGGCGCACTCAAAATGGTAGAGAGACACATAGGACTCAAGGCCATGAGTACACATCCAACTAAATGCTTATATAGATAGAGGAGGAGATATTTAGAAGAGGTGAGCAATAAATGTTAAGGTCGGACGAGTCTATATATAATGGTAGACACTACAAAGATAAAATTTTCTAATGTGTTATGTAGAGGCGGAGCCAGGAAGTTGTACTTAGTGGGGACAAGTTTATGAATCTTGGGATTGCCCCCAAGGAAAAAAATTTTGGGTATATTTATACATATTTTTTTGTTTGTTTTCATATAGATATATAGTCACCTTTTTTTTTCAATAGCAATGTTTGAACACACATGATAATTTGTAAAACTTATACTAACATTTAGAGCCTGTTTGGCTACTGCGATTCAACTATCAATCGTTTAATTGAGTGCCCAATTGCAGAAGCTGTACTATTTGGCAATTGAAACTAACATAAGCAAACGTGGTCTGGTCGTCAAATGATCATGAAAAATATAGTAATTTGTCAAAGCTTGACCCAACCAACTTTCTCTCTATTGTAGTCTAAATGGTGGTCAAAGCAATGGTCTTTTTACCAGCATACCCCTCTCCTCTATGCCAACTTAATGCAACCTACTAAGTAATTCTCTCTCTCTCTCTCTCTCTCTCTCTCTCTCAATTAATCCAACTCTCTCTTCCCTCAATTGTGCCAACTTAATGCCAACCTATCCACAATAAAAAAAAGTAATAGAAATCTTACTATTCTTTTTTTTTTCTTCAGAAATAGTATTATTCTTTAACATAAATAAATATGTATCTTTGACATATGAATATATCTCGTACCTTTAACATATTATTCCTTAGTCTAATATATATTAGCATAAATTTTATTTATTAAATATGTTTAATTAGTTCATATTGAAGTAATTAGTTTTTACAAATAATTACAAGTATGTATAAATAAAAAAAATTAACAAGCTATGTATTCAAGACTGTACAATGGCACAATTGTCTTTTGGACATTCAAAATCGCTTTTGCATTTATGTAACCAAACACTGCAAACTCTATTTTGTCACCAAAACAACTTTTACAATACATTCTCCAAACAGTACCACAAGTATCAAAATCTATTCTAACAAAAGTTATCGCAATCACAAAGCCATCACAATCGCAAATCACAAGCTACTCCAAATAGGCCCTAAGTCAATTTAGGTAAGGCTAAAGTGAGAAATGTGAAAATAATGTACTGTACCAAATGTTTCTAAGGTAGGGAAAAAGTAAAAGAGAGTCAAGAGTAGTAAAAATATTATAACATTTTGTTATTTTTTGTTTTTGACTAATGTTATGCTTCTCAAATTTTGTTTCCCAACTGGTTCCATACACATGTGGCAGTTGGACCATCTTCAATAATATTAGATAGAATACGGTGGGCCCACTACTACATGTGTTTGCACTACTACAAGAAAAAATGCTATTCATGTCACTTTTAAACTTGTATTGATGTCACTTTTATTTCGAATGACATAAGCATTTCTCGTATGTGCTTTTCATGTCATTTTTTCATACTATTTGTGCCAGTTTTTAAAAAAAGTGACACAAATACTTAATTATTAATGTCAGTTTTTGTAGAAGTGACATAAATAATAAAGTATTTGTCACTTTTTTAAATATAGACATAAATAAAAATACGATGACAATTTTGTAAATAAAACACAATTAATTTTTGTGTTGGCTTTTGTAAAAGTGACATAAATAAAAAAGTTATTATGTCACTTTTTAAAAGCCAACATAAAAAACACAAAGGCAGTTTTGTAAATAAAACACATAAATATTTATGTTTTTATGTCACTTGTGTATAAACCGACATAAATATTTTAACTTATTATGTGACTTTTAGAAAATTGATATTAAAGTTTTTATGTCGCTTTTTAAAATTTATGTCGCTTTTTAGATAACAAACATAAGTGTTTAAGCTTTTATGTCACTTGTGTATAAGCCGATGTAAATAAAATTTCTAAAACCCGCGTGCTATTGACTTTTTAGAAAACCTTTCTATGTAAAAACCCTCATCGTTCAAACCCTCATCCCCCTCTCTATCTCTTCTTTCAAACCATCATCCCCCCCCCCCCTCCCCTCTCTCTCTCTCTCTCTCTCTCTCTCTCTCTCTCTCTCTCTCTCTCTAGCGCGCTGACCCACTACCGCTACCGCACAGTTCCACTACCTCCACACACAACCTCTGCCGCACACTACCATCGCTGCTGGTAATCTCTCTCTCTCTCTCTCTCTCTCTCTCTCTCTCTCTCTCACACATACACACACACATACACACACACTCACACTCACAATGGCATGGATTAGGGATTTTGACATTTGAGTTTAATCTTCGGTGATTTTTGGTGATATATGAGTTTAACACACACACACACACTTCGATGCTAGTTCATCCGACTCTTGGTGAACCTAATATAACTTATTAATCTTCAATAGAATGGAGAAAGACAAATCGTGAAGCAACTTGCTTGCATAAGCCAATGAGAGAGAGCTGGCGGCAATGAACAACTCAACCGCTTCCTCAACTAGTATGGGGTCCCCAAAGAGACCGATATTATCACAAAGGTGCACCAGGACCGATTTTAAGCCGTAGGCGAAGGTCATCCATAGTAGGACCCACCGACAGTGAAAGAACCCTTGGGGTTGGGGGCGAATTGGACACGTTGCATAATTAGTAGGCTAATTAGTAACTTTATAATATTATATGGGATCACTTATGGGACCCATACGTGACATAAACAAATACTCATTTAAGTTTTAATATGGTTTTATAGCTAGAACTTGACTTGAACATATTTGTAAAATGACTATTTTGCCCTTAATAATTTAAAATTTAATAACTTGTTAATTAAAACCAAAATTTAACGTCGTCAATGCCTGTGAACTCATATTATTATGAAGAATATTTTGGAACCTAAAATGTATATCCGTCGTTAAATAACCAAATTGCCCTTGGAGCTTACAGACAAGAAGTTAACATTGTTAAAGTTATCAAATAATACAGAGTGACCTACTCTCAGATTTTTTGGCATTCTGGATCAATGAAAGGGTCCATTTAGTCAGAATCTATTTGTAAAATGACTATTTTGCCCTTCAAACTTCAAAATGCCATAACATATTAAGACTAAACTAGAATTAAACATCGTCAGAGCTTGTAAGCTCATATTAAGATGAAGAACATTTGGGGACATACAAGTATATATATATATATATAAATGGTAAAATGACCAAATTGCCCTTGGGACTTGTAATAAGTTAACATTGTTAAAGTATTCAAATAATACAGGGTGTCTTACATGAAGCTTATTCGATATTCTAAACCTAATGAAGGGGTCTATTTGGCCTGAATGCATAAGGGCAAAATTATTATTTTACTCTTAAAATTTTAAAATACCATAACTTGTTAAGATCAAATCAATTCTGATTAAATCTTAACAAGTTATGGATTTTTAAATATGTATAAGGGTAAAATAGTCATTTTACAAATATATTCATGCAAATATACCCCGCCATTAGATTCAGAACGTCAAAAAATCTCGAGCTAGGTCACTCTATATTATTTGAAGACTTTAACAATGTTAACTTCTTATATGTGAGCCCCAAGGGCAATTTGGTCATTTTATTATATATATATATACATTTTTTAGGTCACAAATGTTCTTCATCTTAAATATGAGTTCACAGGCTCTGATGGTGTTTAATTATAGTTTAGTGTTAACAAGCAATGGTATTTTTAAGTTTGAAGGGCAAAATAGTTATTTTACAAATATATTCAGGCCAAATGGACCCTACCATTGGATACAGAACATCAAAAAATATTAGGATAGGTTACTCCGTATTATTTAACGATTTAAACAATGCTAACTTTTTATATGTAAATCCCAAGGGCAATTTGGTCATTTTACAATCTATATAACAATATGAGTTCACATGCTTTGACGACGTTAAATTCTGATTTTATTTTACCAAGTTATAGCATCTGAAATTTTTATGAGCAAAATGGTTATTTTACAAATATATTCAGGTCAAATGGACCATGCCATTGGATCCAGAACATCGAAAAACCTCAAGGTAGGCCATTCTGTATTATTTGAAGACTTGAACAATGTTAACATTGTATATGTAAACCCCAATGACAATTTGGTCATTTTATCATATATGTACTTGTTAGGTCTCAAATTTTCTTTATCTTAAATATGAGCTCACAGACTTTGACAACGTTCAATTCTAGTTTAGTCTTAACAAGTTATGACATTTTGAAATTTGAAGGGCAAAATAGTCATTTTATAAATATATTCAGACCAAATGGACCCTACCATTAGATTCAGAATGTTGAAAAACTTTGAAGTAGGTCACTCTGTATTATTTGAAAATTTTAACAATGTTGACTTTTTATATGTAAGCCCTAAGGGTAATTTGGTCATTTTGTGATGTATATATGTTTTAGGTTTCAAAATGATTTTCATAATAATAAGAGCATATAGACTTTGACGATATTAAATTTTGAAGTTTTAAGGGCAAAATAGTCATTTTACTAAGTAGTTATAAAATTTTGATACAAAAATGTAGTTTACAAAACGGATTTTTTTTTTTTTTTTTGTCTTTGTTCTCTCTTTTTAAAAATCAAAACAAAGTTACCAAACACATTTTTTATTTTCTTTTTTAAAAATGAACACAAAAAGTTAAAAACTAAAAAATGAAATGGTTATCAAACGGGGCCTTAATTTCTTATGGATGGCATTGTTGTTCACTCTAATTTATTGGTTCACTATTGCTCACTTAGACTTTCACCGGGTGATATGTGTCCCATTTTATTATCATTTTGTCCCTGTACTATCAACTTAATTATTGGAATGAGACACATGTCACCCATTGAAGGTCTGTGTGAGCAATAATGAACCAAAATTGTGTGAGAAAAATGCTCTCTTTCTTATGTACTACTCCCTCTGTCACATTTTATGTGTCCCCTTTTCTATTTTGGAATGTCCCAAAATTGTTGTCCACTTTTCTAAATTAGTATAAAATTTTTATTTAGTTTCCCAAACTACCCTTCCTTGCAATCAATACCAAAACAAAAAGTGTAATGATTATGGGCAATTGTGGAGGTGTAGATTCTTTTTGTCCCCTTAAATAGTTGGATTCCCCAAGAGGGACACATAAAATGGGATGGAGGGAGTATTAAATTGCTAATGCCACCTTTTGTTGTGTTATTAGTTCTCCCTACCCCCTTGATATGAGAGCATTTTTGCTCACCCCAAAAATAGTTCACTAATGCTCACCCAAGCATCTTATCGGTCAATGCAGTGGGACTCAGGATTAAACACCCACTGTATTGACCAATGGGATGCTTTGGTGAGCATTAGTAAACCATTTTTGGGGTGCACAAAAATATTTTCCCTTAATATCTAGGAAAAATTGAATAATTTCTTATGTCGGGGATTTTTTCTTCTTCCTTTCTGGTGGCTTCACAAGAAATTAAGGTTTGTATATAGGGTAAAGTCATTGTGAAAAGCCTTTCTTATGAGAAAACACCTTATGACCATGGATGAGAAAGCAGCCATTGGATTCCTGAGAATCTCGAGATATATTTATGGCTACTTTCTCATTCAAGAATCATAAGATGTTGACAATCTCTGTACCGAAAAATTTTAAGAGTGGAAGTCCAAATCAGTAATGAGCCGAGGCGCGGACCAAGTCGCTCTCTTTAAGGTTGATTTCGCGCCTCCTTGGTCTCCTCATCGGTGCAAAGGATGGTGGTCAACCCCCAGGATACAACAGCCCCAAAATACTATAAATTTCTGATCAGCTATTTGCACAAACCTGAACAGAAGAAAGATAGAACTACACCGGATACCCAATAATAACTCTGTAGTGCCCAAACACACAATGAAGCACAAGAATAATTTCACACAGTATTTAACTTTCTGAAAGTATGTATATGGTTTATATCCGTGTGTGTACCTCCACTTTATATATATATATATATATTTTATCATATCACAAGATTGATAGGCATCCACTTTTTATAGCCAATGATTACTTCTATATATTGAAATCACCATAGGCAAAATGTGGGTGAATTCTTGGGAAAGAAAGGAGAGAAATATGGGCGTATTAATTACTTGTAAAAGAATAGTTTGTAGTGTTCCAAAAGATGGTGTAAAGATGACAAGTATACGTTGTACTATAAAAAAGAATGGAAAAAATAGTGGATGGAATCACTCCAAAAATTCATCAATAACAAGGAGTGTTTACCCCAAGTCAAGGATAAAATTTGACTCTCATTTAAAAATTATTATCTCACAACAATACATTTGTTAAAAATTCTAACAATCCCTCACTAATGTTTTTTAACAAAAATAATAATTTGTCTAATTGATTAACTGGGCATACAGAATAATAACTAATAGTGATATGCATAAATAAAGGTGAACACAGTCTTGAACCTTTACATAGTGAAAAATATTCAAAGCATAAGAATTTTACGGCCAGCACATTTCTGCCTTGTGCTTTATCCCGGTGACATGAATGCTCTAGAGAGTTTATCCAAACAATTCTCATAGGAAGCGGCCTCCACTTCCACATTCACTAGGTGAGTCTATCAAGAGTGCTCCTATAGCTGGGCACTCCATCCATAAGGACCATAGAACTCATTAAGAGTATAAACTCAACCTCCAAATCGCTATAGGATATCATGTTAATCACAAGTATGGAACAAATAAAATGCATGATTCACCCGAATTACTATGTGACTTGTTGTTACCCTTTGAACCCGGTTCTTGGGATCTCCAGTCTCTAAATTGGGTTACCATCACATGTAATTCAATTATTAATAGGCTTAAGTCACATACCCTTAGAGGTACTCCATACCTTTTCTCTTGCCAAAGCTTTGGTTAACGAGTCTGCAAGATTACCACCAGACCTCGCAAAATCAATAGTAACAGAACACTTTGAAATAAATTCTCTCACAGTACTGTGCTTACGACTTAATTGTCGTAATTTTCTATTATAATATTGGTTATGTACTCTTCCTATGGCAGCAGTGCTGTCATAGTGTATCAAAGTAGCTGGAACTGGCCTAAGCCCGATAGGTACATATGATAAGAAACTACGCAACCAACTAGCCTCCTCGCTAGCTGCAGACAATGCAATTAGTTTAGACTCCATGGTGGACTGAGCTATGATAGTCTGTTTCTTAGATTTCCAAGAAAAAATATAGCCACTCGTGCTTTGGAGTCATCTGATAGGGTAATCCAATCGACATCACTGTAACCTTCAAGTACAGCGGGATACTTATTATAGTGAATACCCAATTAATAGTTCTTTTTAAATATCTCATTATTTTATCAATTGCATTCCAATGTTCTATGCTAGGTTTGCTAGTATACCTACATAGAATTCCAACTGCGTAGGCAATATCAAGTCTAGTACAATCTATAGTATATCTTAAACTCCCAATAGTACTAGCATATTCGTTTTGATTAATAATGTCACCCTCATTGGGAATAATTTAATACTCGGATGAAAAGGAGAACAAATAGGTTTACAATCAAAATAATTATATTTTTTCAAAACCTTTTCAATATAATGAGATTGATCAATAGAAATGCCAATAGGTGTCTTGAAATTTTTATCCCCAAAATTACATTGGCCTCACCCAAATCTTTCGTATCAAAATCAAGTGACAGGAAATTTTTGGTTTTTTTTTATAATCTCTAAAGTAGAACCAAAAATTAATAAATCATCCACATATAAACATATCATAACACATAATCCATCATTTTATTTATAATAAATACATTTGTCACTCTCATTAATTTTGAAATCATTTGAAATAAAAGTTTGATCAAATATTTCATGCCACTGGTTGGGTGCCTGTTTTAAACCATATAATGATTTAATTAGTTTACAAACTTTATTTTTATTATTCGGATCAATAAAACCCTCAGGTTGATCCAATTAAAATTCCTCCTCTAATTCTCCATTTAAAAAAGCTGTTTTAACATCCATCTGATGAATATATAAATCATGAATAGCAGCAACAACTAATAAAACTCTAACAGAAGTAATACGAGTAACTACAGAATATGTATCAAAAAAGTCGATATTTTCCTTTTGTTTAAACCCCTTAGCTACTAATCTAGCTTTGTATTTTTCAATAGAACCATCAGGTTTAAGTTTCTTTTTAAGGACCCATTTACTACCTATGGTAAATCTACAAGTTCTCAAGTATGGTTGGACATAATAGAGTCCATCGATCTCATCCTGAATGGCTTCTTTCCAAAAATTAGCTTCTGAAGAGTTAAGAGCATCCTCTAAAAAAGAGGGACCTCCTTCCAGATTAAATGTATAAAAGTCGGGTCCAAAGTCTTTTGAGAGCTTAGATCTCTTACCTCCATGAGGTTCAGATTCTATGTTATTATCTCTATCATGCACCCTAGAATCAATGGGTCTAGACGGGATGGAAATAGGAGGTTGGGAACCCCCACTATCCCTTGATGTAAAAGGAAATCTATCTTCATAAAAATCAACATCAATAGGCTCAAATATAACATTATTTTTATGTCTAAAAATCTGTAAGTCTTACTATTATAAGCATATCCCAAAAATGCACATTCTACAGCTCTACTAGCAAGTTTATACATCTTAGGATAAGGAAGTCTAACATATGCCAAGCAACCCCAAACTCGAAAATAATTTATATTTGGCTTTCTATTTTTTAAAAGTTCAAAAGGAGTAATTTTTGTTTTAGAGTGAGGAACTCTGTTTAAAATATAACACACAGTCAACAAAGCCTCTCCCCAAAGGTTAGAGGGAGCTCCTGAACTCACAAGTAAAGCAACTACAAGTTCTATAAAAGTCTTATTTTTACGTTTGGCTACACCATTCATTTCAGGTGAATAAGGGGCTGTAGTTTCATGAATAATACCGTGGGATTCTAAAAAATTACTAAATTCTCTTCTCCATATTTCGTGCCTCCATCGGTTCTAAGCCTTTTAATTTTACTTTCAAATTGATTTTGAACTTCATTTAAAAAAAATCTTAAAAGTATCAAAAATATCATTTTTATTTTTCAAAAGATAAACATATGTGTATTTTGAAAAATCATCAATAAATGTAATGAAATATCTTTTTCTACCACGTGTCAAAACTCCTTCAAATTCACATAAATCACTATGAATTAATTCTAATAACTCAGATTTTCTAACAACACTTTTATGTGGTGTTTTTGCAATTTTTACTTGGCTGCACGAGATACAATGCTCAAATTGTTCATTGCTTAAACTAGGAATTAATCCAAGTCTACTCATATTATCCACATGTTTTTTATTAATATGACAAAGCCTAGCATGCCAAATAACATTCACAGAACTAGACAAAATATAAGCAGAAGTAGAGCATTTATTAATTTTAGAAATGTTCAACTTAAACATGCCTCACATGCATATCCTTTTCCAACAAACATTCCAGACTTAGTAATTACATACTGAACACCCCCAATAGTTTGGCTAAAATCAGCCTTATTAATAAAAAAACTAAAACCTCAATTTTTTCCTAATCTCCGGAGTATGCAGAACCTCCTTCAAAATCAATTTCTTTCCGAAGGTGAAATTTAACTCGACATTGTCAGTGCCCAAGACCTTGGTGGTGTGTGAATCACCAAGTAAAACTTTTTCATTCTCCACAGGAGAGTAGCTCTTGAACCAACCACGATTGTTACATACGTACCTAGAGGCTCCAGTATCAATCCACCAACTTTCAGAAACTGTCATGGAATTTATTTTCGTAATCATAGCCACAAGTGGCTCTTCGGTCACGTTAGCCTGAGGAGCGGACTGGCGCTTCCTACAATTCCGTGCAAAGTGCTCGGGATGTCCACAAACAAACATCCACTGGAATGATTTTGTCTTGAAGGAGGCCCTTGGTTCGTATTAATTTCGAAATGGTTCTGGCTCTGGTTTGAAACAAATTTTTGTTTTTGTTCAAAATTATTTTTCTGCCCATTTTTATTTTTAAAATTTTTAGGGGCTGGTTTCAAAACTTTAATTTTATTTTGTTGGGGGCTGACAATATTAATTTTGGCTGGTATATAATTTTCTCCTTTTTGCTCTTGCAGTCTAGATTCTTCCTCGATTCAGAGTCTCACAATTAGATTTTTCATAGAAAACTCTTTCGACTTGTGCCTTAAAGAGTTCCTGAAGTCCTTCCAAGAGGGGGTAGTTTATCAATTAAAACTGCGACTTGGAATTGTTCATCTATTTTCATCACCCCTGAAAGAATTTCATGAACTATTTTCTAAAGTTCATGGCACTGTGAGACAGCGGATTTTTCGTCTACCATTTAGTATTTTAAATAACAACTTACAGCACATTTTTTCACTACAGCCTCTTCAGTGTCGTATTTCTTTTGAACTGCATTCCAAACATCAGCAGCCGTTAGCAACTCAGCATAGAAATCATAAAGCTCGTCTGAAAGCCCATTGAGGATGTAATTTTTGTAGTTGAAATCAGCAGCTTCCCATTTTTGTGCTTGATGAGATTTAGCGGGTTCTAGCATATTCGAGTCCCTCGGGTTTGGTTCGTCAATAACAAATGCAACTTTCAGCAAAGACAGGTAGAACATCATCTTGGTTTTTCAGCGCTTAAAGAATTGGCCTTCGAATCGAAAAGGGCGGTTGTGACTGTTGTCGCTGACAGAAGTAGTATGCTGATTGGCTTCCATGAGGGTATTCAAACGTAAAATTGTTGATAATCTCTGTACCGAAAAAATTTTAAGAGTGGAAGTCCAAATCAGTAACTGTAACAACCTGCATTTTCATTTAATTTAAATTCATGTCCATATTTAATATAGTGTAATTTCATTTGTTACATTTAAAATTTAATTGGGATTGCCTACTTTTATTTAATTTCTATATTCATGTGTTAAACCTTGTTATTAGTTTTATTTCCTATTAAAATCATTGTTGGGACCAAACTGTAATTTTTATAAATTTAGAAGTATCTGTGTTAAATTTTAAATCAGTATTTCAAAACGGTGGAAATGTTTGCTTTTGACTCAATCAGTATTTTTATAAAACTGGAAAATCAATCCTTACTTTAAAATGAATTTTCTTTTCTTTTCTTTTTTTTTGTGACGAACACCGCGCCACGAAAATATCAGTTTATGTTCAAAACTGTCTGCAGTGTTGAACTTCCACAGATTTTGGAAGTGATTGTAGAAACCCATAATTTATTCAAGGGTATTTTGGTAATTTCAGACCAATGTGGGTCTTGTTATGGGGCAGTGTATTTAAATTTGATACATGTTGGTATCACTTTTTGGTTAGTGTATACACATGTGTAATTATATATCTTGTGGTTGGGTGAGTTATACACCTAAACCTAACCCATACCTACCCACACCTAACCCATCAAATCCCCACTTTTGGGAGACTTCCCTTACACTCAACTCTTCTTTCTCTCCTTTTCTTTTTCTTTTTCTTTCATTTTGGTATACACATTTCTCTCTATATCTCTCATCTCTCTCTCTAGTTTTGGGGGATATAACTCCATGGAAGCTTAGAGCTTTCAAACTCCATTTGGAGGACAAGGACTCAAGTTTGGGACAAGGCTATTAGAGACCATTTTGATCATCTCACCTAGACCTTCACACCGGTGTTCTCGGTTTTTTCGTGGGATTCACAATTTGGTACTTCTTGCCCTAGAACTCAAGAGGTAATTTATGTTATCTTATTAATACCATAGTTTTCATTCCTAAATGTGATTTTATTTAACTAGGTGTCGATAGCTTATGGGTTTTGCTAGTGGTGATGATTTCCCCTTTGGATTTCTTTGGTGAGAGTATTTGCTCAAATACTCAAGAGGTAGATTTCATTTTTTAAGTGCACTATTATTTCTAACTTCATGGTTTTCCATGTGTAAGTTAGTGTTAATAGACATTAATCTTGTTTTGGAAATCTTCCTATGTGATTAATTGAATGATTACTTGCCCTTATGTGCTTACTTGAATCCATGTCTAAACCTAAATGCTATTTGAGTTTCTATAGTTTCAAATACTAATTGATGTTAGAAATCTCTTATTTGCCTAATGTGATGATTACATTTTATATGAACTACCATGTTTACTTCTTGTCATTGTATTATTAGAAATGACATTGTTAAAGCATAACCGCATCTAGTAGCATATCATAGTCGCCAAGTCGGCAAAGCATTCATGGCATTGGCTTGGGGCATATGAAATTGTTAAAATTCCCACGATTGGGGAATGTCTTTGGAATCCCCGTTTGGGGTTGTAATTTGATGAAATTCCGAAAGCAGGTGTGAAGTGAGGAAGGTTGTTTGTGATCCTTAAAACATTCGAAAACACAAAATCATATTCGGCTAGCTACCGAAGTTCTTGTATGCTACACTCACGTTTGAGTGGCTCACTATCCGGTGTGAGAGTGTGTGATTGGGATATTGAGTTGGGAATGTCTCACGGTTTGGCCATTCGGCTAGTTGCATCGCCACGGCGGTAAAGCATTGCACCGCATGTCATAGCATGATTTTAGAAGTAGTAGTACATTTCTACAATATTTTCTACTGAGCCATCGTGCTTAATGAATCTATAAAATCCCATTTTTTTAGGAAATGTTGATTAGGGCAAGGCCCCAGAGTTATCCGACGCATGGCATCTCGTTTTATAAGATTCCTTACGAGGAAGTCTTATGATATGTGAATGCTCCAATGATATAGTTCATGGTAGGAACATTGTAATTGTTGTTATTGTTATCTCATTGTAGATTTGAATTACAAGAAGTTATTTGTAAATTCCTTCTTAATCTTATTCTTGATAATTGAATCCTCTAGGATCCTTGTTGAATTATGTTTTTAACACTTGTTAGCATTTCTTAGCCCATGGTTACCTTTTTAAGGAAAAATTACTACTTTTAATTTCCTAAGGACCGTTTGGTCGCATTTCTTCAAAAACCGCTTACTGATAAACTTTCAAAGCAAACTTCATTACTTGATACTTTTAAACCTTTGGAGTTTCTTTACACTTCTTTACAAACGCTTTTCAAAACCAAACTATGTTAGTTAACACTATTTAACATGTTTCGTTCTCGAGGGTTTGACTTATTGACTTTTCTTTGGAATCCACATAGGATTCCTTTATGATTTTCCGCACTATTTGGTTGGTCCACGTAGGATCTCTCCTTCTTCTTAACCTCTTTCCTTAACTCTTTGACCTGTCCACGTGTCGTGGATTTTGGGGCGTTGCAGAATGGTATCAAAGCTAAACTGGTTTGAATACCTTGGTACTCTGGGACTTAATTGGGTACATGTGTGACCGTTGCACCTCTTTTGATTTCAATCATTTGTAGTTAAATGATTTGTTCCATTTCATTTAAATGATGAGTTGATTATGATAGCATGTTTACTTGCCTATGTGACTATGTGTTGACATGCTTAAGTGCTTATGTGTTTATGTGATCACATGCCTATATATCTTGACTATGTGATTTGTAAAATGAGGTGGTTTTTACTTTTTGTTTCACTTTAATGCTATACTCATTAGAAATGACTTTTGTATTACATCTTGGTGTAACCATCTATTAATGTTAACCATTGATCGTGCAAGGTTAAAAAGTATATACATGAGGGTTTCCTTGTTTGGATTATTCGCTCAACGTACTATGCCTTGTAGGGTTTATAGTTAGGTATTGAACAGTGCCTTACATCGAGTTGTATTATTAAAAGATCTCAATTATTTTTATTGACCTCATATCACTAGTTGTTTGCATTTTAGTTGTTGAGGAAACATGTTAAATGTTGCATGCCTATATGATGAAATTGTCATCAATTTTCTTTAAGTTGAAAGATGTTAAGCGAGCATGCTCAGATGCTACATGCCTTTGAGATTATGTGCCTATATGCTTTCGTGCATATATTTTATATGTTCACACTATGGTAACATAATGTATTGGTTAGTACATTACGCGATAGATTTTTATGTTATAAATGAAAATGATGAAAATTATGCTTACTTGCCTTCAGGATTATGTGATAACATGCTAATGTGCACATGTGCTTTCGTGATTACTTGTTTCAATATCATTGAATTTTTAAGCATGATAATGATAGCATGCTGAGATAATATTTCATATTTTACGTGTTTAGAGTAGCTCATACGCATACTCATAGATACTTTGATCAGCGTTCCATAATAAGATTTCGTAGGTAGAAAATCTGGAGGATAAGTTTTGAACTTGTAAAAATCAACATGATAATATGTTGCGCATATTTCAAAACCTATATGTATATTTACTTTTGAAGTACTTAAATCTGACCTGACGAAAAACTTATTAGTTCTAATAACGGGGCGTGGTTTGATAGGTTGTGTCTTCGGACTCAGGTAATCCTAAGTATTCGCATACATTCTTGAGATGCTTACCTTCGGGTGGCATGAGTTTTATTTCGCTCATGGTGCAAAGCCTCTCTAAAGGCTATGTCGATCTTTGTGAGAGCATTCTATCTTGATAGCCCTCGATTGTGGCTAGTAGTCTATGTATATTTCATATGGCTACATATGTTTGTTGTTTATTGTTGGAGTAGTTTTTCCTCCCTTATGGATTATCGTACTCTTTGTTTTGTGGGACTTTCGTCATTTGGATGTCGTTTGACATTGTAATTACTCCTCTGAGTAGATTATGAGATTTCTATTGTATGGTTGGTCGATTTGATCTAGATTTCTTGTCTTTGCTTAGATTTTTATAATCTGATTGTCATTTCAGTACATATGATCAAATCCTATCATATGAATCATTGTGAGGATTCTAGCTTTTGTGGGCAATAGATTTGTGTTGTTCTAAGTCTATTAGTTTCTTCATTCGATGATTTTTCACGTTTGAGTGAATTTCTCAACTCTAAGGATCGTCTCCTCTTTTGAGACTGTGTATCCTGTTGATTGGTGAAATCTTTTCTATCAATTTTTTTATCGATCGTTATCGATTTTCGTCATGATTTGCATTGAGGATTTGCTGTTAACATTATATAGTTAATGTTATGACGATGGTTTTAGAAACACATAATCTTCTGGTGTCTCTTCCCATGCGAATAAGTATGGATTCTCATTTCTATTGTACTTCTTAAAAGTAGGTTTATTCTTGATGATCTTTAAGCTCTTGCTAAAGCGTTGTGGTTCTATTATTCTAAGTATATTCTTGAAAGCACATTTGTGCCTTATTGATTCGATTCTCGTGATCGAGTGTTGTTGATTTCAAACTAGTTCACCCTTAAGTACTGAGCTGGGTATGTCGCACTATAGTGCTATGATGACCTTTTTCTTTGGACTCGTTGATTCTTGAATCGATCTTCCTCCGACGATTTTGCCTTACTAAATTCTTAGAATTTATTTCGTTGAATTCAATCTTGAGTTGTTGAACACTCGGATCTTTTCGTACTTCTTGAGGGATAGATATTGTTAGATGATTTATTGTTGAGATCCTCGACTTGTTATCTTTGTGAATTCAAGATCATACCGATTTTTGGGAGTATGATCTCTTACATGTTGTGGAACTCTATTGTTGGCGGCCTTAATCTATTGTTCGTTAAGGCTTAAATTTGATTGAGTCTTATTATAGGCCTTGAGGGCATGTGGTTGTTTTGCAATCGCGTAATCTTCTATGTTTTGAATACTATGGTCATTCACATAGTATTTTATTGTTGGAGTGTGTCAGAGTTTCGTGTTAATCTGCATAAGATGTATCCTTTTGCTATGGTTGTAAGGATTGTTTTCCTTATCGATTGATTATTCCTTTTTTTGAGTGTCGGTGGTTTTGACCATGGATCCGTTCAGACTTTAGAGTCACTTGTGAGTTCTCTGATCCTGTTGCATGTTGAAATCAAGCATACCTTGTCCTTGTTGAGGAATGTTGATGGTATTTCATAACTTGAATTTCCATATTATTTTGCACTTATTGGCAATTGCCTAATTTTGTGGCCTATCGATGTAAACCATTGTTATTCATATGATCCTAGGATTGTTCCGTAGGGGAATTTAGTTGATTCTGTGGAGTATACATTTAATTGTACTGAGTTTCATCGTTTATTTTAGTTGATTTTCTTTCTTTCTGTTATTCGAATGAAAGTATCTACTTGACGTCGTCCACCTTACTTCTGTATTAGTGTTTAGAGTATACGTAAGGCATATTCTTCTATTAGTAATTTCGAATTACTTCGTGTTTAGAGGTGGATTGTGTGAGATTCTATGCTTGTTGTGGTTGGACCTTCTAGGTCGATATGTTTGGGTTACGGGCTTTCGATAGCTGGTCGAACCCCTAGATTTTTCTTTCATGCCTTCTTGAAGGATTGCTATTGATGCCATTATTGACGAGTTTGATTTGTGCACTTGGTACATTACTTGTTTATTGTGATCGGTGAGCCCTTTTTTTCCCCTCATCCTATCGTAAGATCATTATGATTTAGTTATTTGTTCAAGATCATTGTGATCTTTCGATTTCATCCTTGCTTCTAGTAGAGGAGGATTCTTGGTGATCGTTTGTTTTTAGATCACTTTTGGTTAGAGTGGCGACTTCTGATAAGTTACCTTCATTTTGTTGAAGACCTTCGACTATGTTTCTTTGAACACTTTCATTGTTTGTTGACTACTTGGTACGTGAGTTTGTGATAACTCTTGTTTTGAGCTTGTTGCCTAGTATACTTCTATCTTTTTGTATGACACTTTAGAGTCACCCGGTTTGGGAACTTTCAATTCATTTTGATGTGTATCAGACTTTCAATAGTTGAGAGTTTGGGAACTTGACATCGGTCAAGGCATGTATTCTATGATATACTTTTGGTTGTCGCGTGCGACAACGAATGTTGGTGAGCTTGTTGGTTTGTATATGTTCGTTAACATGTTTGATTCATTGTTGTCTTGTTGATGGCATCATTGTGTCTTCTTAGACACTTTTCCTCGTGAGACCCTTTGACTTTTGGCAATGGCATTTCTTTTGCTGTATTGTTTTGAGATGGGATCTCTCTATAGACCCATCTATCAGTGAAGTCATAACTATTGGCTATTGCAACATACGTGTTTTAGGATGTGATAATCATTTCTTCTATCAACTTTCCGTTGCTATTGTTGTAGACTTTCATGTCTATGAGGAGCATTTGTCCTCTTGTGAGGAGTGGTGTATTACGAGTAAGTCTTTATGGCTCGTACCTCCTATGTTGTTAAGACGTAGCTTTGAGTCGTTACGGTTTTTAGTACCGAGTATATCATTTGCGTTGTGAAGTTTTCTTTGGTTTCATTCTTAAGTGGTTGGATCATTCCTTGGGCATTAACCCAGTTATTTGGTTCATTTTGGAACTCGTGTCCTGAAACATCATACTTTTGCTTCGTATGATGATTCTTTGATAGTATATCGTTGATCTACTTTCAGAATCCTGTGTTTAATTGCAATTCAATCTCTGTATGATATTCACACTTGTGTATTATCTTCCTTCGATCCTTTTATATATCGATTGAAGCTTATCCCATTTATTCCTTGGGTCTTGTGAATGTTTTCACCATGAATGATGGTTGTAGAATGTTCTTTCCATTCTACGGCTACCCTCTGTTCTTTGGATTGGGTTTTCGGTTGATGATTAGATCATATCTTTTGTTGGTATACATATCCTTTGTATACTTATTGTTTATTCGTTTTGAGACAAATTATAGGTATACAATAGCCCGTTGTGCTCTTGTGATCACGTGTTCCTTTTGAAGGGATCACTTTTGTTTGATATGATAAGTTTGAGACATCTAGTTGTGCTTTGTTTTCATTCAAGTACATTTTTGGTTGATCTAATGATTTGGAGGTTCATGTCCATTATTATTGTCGATCGTTCGAGTTGACTCCGCCTTCTGATGTTGAACCTTGTATGTCCCTTGGATGTGTTCCTCAGTACCCTTGGTGTGCTTACTGACTTTTTATTGAGCTTTCCTTTCCTATCTGGAATCAATGTGTGAGATGTTTCATTTTCTCACGTTATCCTAGTGTTCACGTTGTTTTGTGAACTACGGCATTTTGGTGTAGTCGTGGACCGTTCTTTGATTGAGCTCCTTTCGTCTTGTTTTGAATTTCGGGACGGAATTCTTTTAAGGGGGGTAGATTGTAGAAACCCATAATTTATTCAAGGGTATTTTGGTAATTTTGGACCAATGTGGGTCTTGTTTTGGGGCAGTGTATTTAAATTTGATACATATTGGTATCACTTTTTGGTTAATGGATACACATGTGTAATTACATATCTTGTGGTTGGGTGTGTTATACACCTAAACCTAACCCATACCTACCCAAACCTAACCCATACCTACCCACACCAAACCCATCAAATCCCCGCTTTCGGGAGACTTCCCTTACACTCAACTCTTCTTTCTCTCCTTATCGTTTTCTTTTTCTTTCATTTTGGTATACACATTTCTCTCTATATCTCTCATCTCTCTCCTAGTTTTGGGGGATACAACTCCATGGAAGCTTAGAGCTTTCAAGCTCCATTTGGAGGACAAGGACTCAAGTTTGGGACAAGGCTATTAGAGACCATTTTGATCATCTCACCTAGACCTTCACACCGGTGTTCTCGGTTTTTTCGTGGGATTCGCAATTTGGTACTTCTTGCCCTAGAACTCAAGAGGTAATTTATGTTATCTTATTAATACCATAGTTTTCATTCCTAAATGTGATTTTATTTAACTAGGTGTCGATAGCTTATGGGTTTTGCTAGTGGTGATGATTTCCCCTTTGGATTTCTTTGGTGAGAGTATTTGCTCAAATACTCAAGAGGTAGATTTCATTATTTAAGTGCACTATTATTTCTAACTTCATGGTTTTCCATGTGTAAGTTAGTGTTAATAGCATTAATCTTGTTTTGGAAATCTTCCTATGTGATTAATTGAATGATTACTTGCCCTTATGTGCTTACTTGAATCCATGCCTAAACCTAAATGCTATTTGAGTTTCTATAGTTTCAAATACTAATTGATGTTAGAAATCTCTTATTTGCCTAATGTGATGATTACATTTTATATGAACTACCATGTTTACTTCTTGTCATTGTATTATTAGAAATGACATTGTTAAAGCATAATCGCATCTAGTAGCATATCATAGTCGCCAAGTCGGCAAAGCATTCATGGCATTGGCTTGGGGCATATGAAATTGTTAAATTCCCACGATTGGGGAATGTCTTTGGAATCCCCGTTTGGGGTTGTAATTTGATGAAATTCTGGAAGTGGGTGTGAAGTGAAGAAGGTTGTTTGTGATCCTTAAAACATTCAAATGCAAGATCATATTCGGCTAGCTACCGGAGATCTTGTATGCTACACTCACGTTTGAGTGGCTCGCTATCCGATGTGAGAGTGTGTGATTGGGATATTGAGTTAGGAATGTCTCACGGTTTGGCCATCCGGCTAGTTGCATCGCCACGGCGGCAAAGCATTGCACCGCATGTCATAGCATGATTTTAGAAGTAGTAGTACATTTCTATAATGTTTTCTACTGAGCCGTCGTGCTTAATGAATCTATAAAACCCCATTTTTTCAGGAAATCTTGATTAGGGCAAGGTCCCAGAGTTATCCGACGCATGGCATCTTACGAGGAAGTCTTATGATATGTTAATTCTCTAATGATATAGTTCATGGTAGGAACATTGTAATTGTTGTTACCGTTATCTCATTGTAGATTTGAATTACAAGAAGTTATTTGTAAATTCCTTCTTAATCTTATTCTTGATAATTAGATCCTCTAGGATCCTTGTTGAATTATGTTTTTAACACTTGTTAGCATTTCTTAGCCCATGGTTACCTTTTTAAGGAAAAATTACTACTTTCAATTTCCTAAGGACCGTTTGGTCGCATTCCTTCAAAAACCAGTTAGTGATAAACTTTCAAAGCAAACTTCATTACTTGATACTTTTAAACCTTTGGAGTTTCATTACACTTCTTTACAAACTCTTTTCAAAACCAAACTATGTTAGTTGACACTATTTGACATGTTTGGTTCTCGAGGGTAAACCCTTGACTTATTGACTTTTCTTTAGAATCCACATAGGATTCCTTTGTGATTTTCTGCACTATTTGGTTGATCCACGTAGGATCTCTCCTTCTTCTTAACCTCTTTCTTTAACTCTTTGACCCGTCCACGTGTCGTGGATTTTGGGGAGTTACAGTGATATAAATTAAGATTTGATATATGCTTTACTTTCTATTTATGGCAATTGATCATTAGCTTGTGCCTTGTTTGGATCTATCTATCTTGTGTATGTTATTGTTGTGCCCATAAGCTACTTTCCCAAACACCTCTTAACCCCTACTAATCTACCCTTGACCCTTGGTGAACTGTAGAGTTCATATATCTGTGATTATACGTATGAATAATTGCTGTGTATAATTGGTTTTATGAAATTAGCTAATTTAAATTCTTTTGTTGAGTGAAGTTTAAACAACTTGGGCTCCAAGTTGGGAAATTCTATAGATATTCTCATACACCCTCACATATCACACACTTCTGGGTTTTCAAAACTTAAATAGAGAGAGTAGAGAAAGAGCTTGAGAGTTCAATCTCAGAATTTTTAGAGAGAGAGGAACTCTCCTCCATAGCTTGAAGCTCTTATTGGTTTCTTTAATTGGGTTTCTTTCTCAACATCTATTTCTACTTCTCTCAATCACGGTGAGTATTTCTAACTCACTATGAATGTAATTCATATCTTGGTTGTTGTTTATATAGCTTAATTTAAAAATCTCCATTGATGATTTTACGTTTAAATTTCAAAGCTTAGAAACATGGATTTTTCAAACTTAACCAGAATCCGTTTTTAGACATGATTATGAAAGATTATACATCATAAGTGATATGTTTAAAGTTTTAGAGTCTAATTCTTTCCTATGAAAAAGTACATAAGAAATTAAATTTTGACATCTTTTAGTTTTTCATAAAATTAGAGAGATATGGTTTGATTCATGTTAAAGTGGTTGTGGATTCATGATCCTTGTAAAAAAATCAAAGGGAAACATATATTATAAGGCTCAGTTAATCTCAATTTTGAAAATGGGTCAAAAGACCCTGAAATTTGGAAACAGGGGAAGTTTCAGTGAAGAAGACGAAAACACTGCCTGAACTCGCAGGCGCAAGCGAGGGTCGCGCGAGCGACCCTTCGCGCAAGCGGCCCGCATGCGTGAGCTGTGTGTATTCAGGCAGAAAGTAAAGGTTTTAATAAGAAAAATAAAAAATTGGGCATATCACGCGAGCGGATCGCGCGAACGACTCGCGCTCGCAATCTGTATGAATCCTGGCAGATAGAAAAGTTTTTATAAAAAAAAAAATAAGAAATGGGCATTTCACTCGCGACTTCTGACAGTTTCTATTTTTTGCTTATTTCATGTTAAGGAACTATTTGGTTGTTAACTTGTGGATCTTTAAAGCTCTATTTGCAAAAAATGTTAAAACAGATTATATTTTGGGTATGATTGGTCATTTAGGAATGATTATGATTTCGATTCTTTTCAAATATACGTGGTTATCAATCCTGGCATTTCATATGTTCTGTTTATAGTTGCACAACATTCATATAGGGTCAGCTGTACATGCATGGTGAGTGTGAGTGTTGGTCAGTGCGAAAAAGAGTAGTGGTCAGTGTGGTGAAGAGAGTGTGGTTGAGATCGTGATGTGGACACTCCTTAGTAAGTGAGTACCAAAGTGTGTTGTGATTGAGATTGCGGCGAGAGTGTGTTTGAAATGCGACAGTGGCAAAACTGGACACTCCCTGACGCCCATGGAAGCGTTAAAGTGTGTGACGCCGAACTTGGACATTCCCTGGCACCCATGGTAGTGCTAAAGTGTGGCCTACGGACACTCCCTGGTACCCGAGGTTGGATACTGTGTGATGTATGTGCGAGGCAGATTAGGTACCAAAGTGTGAGGCATTGGACATTCCCTGGCACCCCGTGCTAAAGTGTGAGGCAAACTGGACATTCCCTGGCACCCTTGTGCTAAAGTGTGGCTATCGGAGTATTTCAAAGATACTGGTGTGAGATAGGGGGTTGTTGTGTTTGTCGAGAGAAAAGAGTTGGTAAGATGAGATGGTGCATTTGTTTCATACACGGTCACATATATGTGATTTAAAGCTTTCAAATGATATTGTGGTTGTTTTCTAAAAATGAACTCTTCATTTAATGTAAACTTGTTAAATTAAAAGGGAAATTGGAAAATGGTAAATGAGTATTTGCTACATTCAAAGTTATGTTTTTAATACTCACCAACTTCTTGAAGCTGACGGGGTTGATGTGCCCTGGACATTCGTGTTTAGGCTTTTCAGGTTTTGATCAAGCGGAACATTACGACTACGCAAATTGAGAAACATTCCTGGAAAGAGAATTTATAGTTATATGTTTTATAAACTGAATTCTGTAATAAGGATGACTGTAATAGATGTTAAGTTATTGTTTTGATTTAAGGCGGTTTATGCCTTTAGAGACCCCGTGCTATAATAATTATTAAGTTAGAAAAATATTGTAAGCCTTGATTGCTCTGCTCTGATTATTATGTTTTTGTTGTTCAACGTTTGGGATGGAATCGATCCTTCAAACTATCGCGACCTACGGGTCCATAAAGGAAATTAAATTCTTTCCATATTTATGCTAAGTCGGGGCGTGACTGGATTTAGTGACTCAGAGCCAGGTTATCTCAGAATAGTTTAGCCAGGTTAGGATTTACCAATATAGACCCGATTCCACAGTTCTGCTAGCTTAAGCTTTGCACACCCGATGATACGACAGGGAGGATAGACTCAGGACCCAAACGCCTAAGATTATCTCTGTCTTGATTTAAGTTAGTACCTTTTTAGGTATGGATCCAGGGCAGCCCCTTTTTGTACCTGATGCTTTTGGCGGGCATTGGATTACCTTGGGAGCGATAGTGCCGGCTTTGACGCTGCTTTATTTCAGCGCTGTTGGACAGCGTGCAGCTGTTTCCATCGAGTTTGATCTCTAGAACCAGATCCACGTGTTAGGGCTAGTTGATTTATCCTGTGCTCGCCTCGAGATCCTGTACTTTGTTGAGGTCCAGGACTTAGTGCTTGTAGAGATGGTTCGCTTGGTTAACAGCGATGTCTTCTATTTACCTCTTGAGGTTCAGGTTGTGCAGGCTCACCTTGTACAGCTGGAGATGCCTCCACCAGTCGTCCCCGCTGCTGAGGATGATGGTGACGGTGACGTTGTACTTGCTCTTATTATCGAGGACGCTGAGGAGGATGGCAAGGGTTGGGACGACTTCGCAATCGACCTTGAAGAGGCATTGGAACTTAAGCTAGCCTTGCCAGAGGCAGATGCCCCTGGACCTGCTTCATTGTTGACCTTGTATAGCTGTAATTTTGGGACGGGCCCCTCTCATGTGCAGCGTTTTCATCAGGCCGACTCGCTTGACCTTTTGATGACTACCTATGGCGATGACTGTTCGTTTAGATATCACCTTGTATATATTGACTATTTTTTACTAGTAGCTTTATTCTCTTTTTGCAAACTGTATTTACATGCATTCGAGTATGGGGCAATGACCCCATTTTTGTAACTCTAACTCTTGCATGGACGATGTAAATCCTAACCCATACAGATAGGGTAGGCACTAATCTGATCATACACACTTTTTGTATCAACTTGACAAGAAGTTATATATATAAATACTCTTTTGAATGTTGTTGTTTAAACTACTTTATACTTCTGTTGCATGCATTTTCCTCATTCTGCTATCACTATCATGCATAGAATGGCTGGAGGAATAGGAATTTGATTGAGGGAGCACCTGAGGCTGCCGATCTCACAGGAATGTTTGAAGCTTTCATCAGACATCTCGAAAGGGTTAGTAATCAGAATGACAATCGACAAGACCGCCAAACTGGAGATAAGTTGATGGAGAGATTCCGTGCGCTAAGGCAAGAGCAGTTTACGGGTACCGCGGAACCATGGAAAGCAGAACAGTGGTTAAGACAGATGCACCGCATGTTCGAAGCTGTGCAATGCAATGAGATGGACAAGAGGAGGTTAGATACCTTTCAATTAACTGATGCCACCTCAGATTGGTGGGATTCGGTCATAGCTCTATCGGGAATGGAGCTACAATGGGAATGACGTGGACTACGTTCAAGCGGAGATTTCTGGAAAAGTATTTTCCGGCTACGGAGAGGCACAGGAGAGAGAAGGAATTTATGGATCTAACGCCAAGGAACCAAGTCGGTGCAAGAGTACACCACACAGTTCGAGAGACTATATTGGTTCCCTCTACACCTGGTTGATACTGAAGACAAGAAGATACAGAAGTATAACCAAGGGTTAGCACCGCAGATTCGCCGCCTGACTCTCAGTAACCTAGATAAGTCATTTGGGGGATTGATTGGCTTGGCTACTGATCTAGAAGTGGACACTCGAGTGAACCATAAGCAATTTAAATTACGGCCGCCTCAGAGGGGTAATTTTGGAAATAGACCACCAATGAATCGTACCCAAGGGCAGAAGAGGAATTTTAACAGAAGTAAGAGGACCCAAGATGTCACCTATCTGACTCAATCTCGAGTAAGAGAAGGTGGTAATTCTGGAAAATGCTTCAACTGTGGCAACCCCGGTCATCTAGCTCGAGATTGCAAGGCACCAAGGTGTGCTGCTCAGTAAGGAATAGTCTGCTACAACTGTGGTGAACCAGGTCATATCAGCAAGTTCTGTACTACCCCTAAACAAGTGACTTATGGTCAACAAAGTCAGACTCGCATGAATGCTGTTATCCCTGATGCCGCTGGATATGATGGGACTGTGTACGAAGAAGGAAACTATGAAGAAGCTCAACCTGATCAGCAAGCGGTAGAAGGTACCTTGACTCTGTTTAACTCCCATGTTAAAGTGTTATTTGATACGGGTGCTACTCTTTCATTCATATCTGTTAATACAATTCAGAGATTGGGTATCTTACCTCATCGTTTAGAGAAAGCTTTGAGGGCTACCTTACCATTAGGAGCCACAGCCAAGTTAGGATACGTATGCAAGGATTGTCCCTTACGGCTAGGAAACTGTGAAATTCCTACAAGGCTGATTGTCCTATCGATGAAGGAGTTCGACATAATCCTAGGAATGGATTGGCTCTCTCAGAATCAAGTAAAGTTGAACTGTGCGAGAAAGAGAATCACATTCCCAGACAATGAGAGTCAACCCTTTGATTTTCAATGTAACCCTTCGGGAGATATGTTCCTCACGAGATATTTAGCAAATGTCGAAGTCGTTAGTACAGAAGCAACAGCGTCGTCTATACCTATAGTCAAGGACTTCGAAGAAGTATTTCAAGACGTTTCTGGTTTGCCGCACGAGAGAAGTATAGAGTTTTGTATTGAGCTTATACCGGGTACTGTACCGATCACCAAGGTTTCCTATAGAATGGCCCCCACCGAACTGTTGGAATTGAAGGAACAAGTTCAAGAGCTCGAGAACTTAGGTTTTGTACGTCCAAGTACATCGCCTTGGAGAGCACCGATATTATTTGTGAAGAAGAAGGACGGGACGCTCACACTATGTATCGACTACAGAGAACTGAACTGCGTGACTATCTAGAACAAGTATCCCTTGCCTCGGCTCGACGACTTGTTTGATCAACTACAAGGAGTTACGACATTTTCCAAAATAGACCTAAGGTCGGGATATCATCAGTTGAGGGTACGGAAGGAAGATATACCTAAGACTGCATTCAGAACCCGATATGGTCACTATGAGTTTTTGGTGATGCCGTTTGGAATGACGAATGCCCCGGTAGTGTTTATGGATCTGATGAACAGAGTGTTCAAGCCTTATTTGGATCAGTTTGTCATCGTCTTCATTGATGATATTTTGATATATTCTAAGTCAGAAGAAGAACACGAACAACACCTACGGATTGCGATGCAGACGCTTAAGGACCACCACTTATATGCCAAGTTCAGTATGTGTGAGTTCTGGTTGCAAGAAGTTAAATTTTTGGGACAAAAGGTGTCATCTCAAGGAATTTCTGTGGATTCGTCCAAGAAGGATGCTGTGTTAAACTGGGTTAGGCCGAGCAACCCTACAGAGGTTCGGAGTTTCCTTGGACTCGCAGGCTATTACCGGAGATTTATTGAGGGATTCTCCAAGATAGCTGCACCATTAACCAGATTGACAAAGAAGAATTTGAAGTTCAACTAGACAAAGAAGCATGAGTGCGCCTTTCTAGAGTTAAAAGAGAGACTCACTACCGCACCGGTACTAGCTATACCCAAGCCTGATGAGAAGTTCACTATCTTTAGTGACGCGTCATATCAAGGACTAGGGTGTGTGCTTATGCAAGATGGTAGAGTTATCGCTTATGGGTCCCAACAACTGAAGCCGAATGAGTTGAACTTTCCCATTCATGATTTGGAATTGGCGACAGTAGTATTCGCACTCAAGATTTGGAGACACTATCTCTATGGTTAGAAGTTTGATTTATCCTCCGATCATAAGAGTCTAAAATATTTGCTCACATAGAAAGAGTTGAACATGAGGCAACGCAGATGGATAGAGCTAATCAAAGATTACGACTTCAAGTTAGAATACCACCCTAGTAAAGCTAATGTGGTCGCTGATGCTTTAAGTCGACAGATTCGTGAGACGATCGCCTCCTTAATGGTTAGAGAATGGCGAACATTGGAAACGTTGGCAGAGTTCGACGTACAGAGTGCTGAAGAAGGAGAAGGACAACTTTTTGGATGTCTTATCCTGCAGCCTGTCCTCATCAACCGCATTATTGGAGCACAGAAAGAAGATGAGAAGTTTCAAACGTGGTTTGCGAAGGTGTCAAAGAAAGATCCGATAGAATGGAAGGTAGGAATCGATGGAGGATATCGATGCAGGAATAGATTTTGTGTGCCAGATTTTGGAGAACTAAGGAAGGATATTCTGGAAGAAGCACATAAGTCAAGATATACAGTGCACCCAGGAGGAATGAAAATGTACAAGGACTTGAAAAGAAATTTCTGGTGGGAAGGTATGAAGAAGGATGTGGCCGATTTTTGTATCCAAGTGTTTGACGTGTCAACAAGTCAAGGCCGAACATCAGAGACCCTCGGGATTATTGCAACCACTACCTATTCCTGGTTAGAAATAGGAGCATATCATGATGGATTTTGTAGTGGGTTTGCCTCGATCGCAACAGAATCATGACGCCATTTGGGTAATCGTGGATCGACTGACTAAGTCGGCACATTTCATCGCTTATAGTATGACATACCCGGTAGAAAAGATGAGTCGGATGTACATACAATAAGTTGTGCGACTTCACGGTGCACCTGTGTCGATTGTGTCAGACCGTGACGCACGTTTTACTTCTGGATTCTGGGAAAGTCTGCAAGAAGCTATGGGAACCTCGCTCAAGTTGAGTACTGCTTTTCACCCTCAAACAGATGGGCAAACTGAGCGTGTTAATCAGATCATGGAGGATATGCTTAGGGCTTGTGTTATTAATTTCGAAGAATCTTGGGAGACACACTTGCCTTTGGTGGAATTTGCCTATAACAATAGTTATCACACGAGTATCGAGATGGCTTCGTTTGAAGCATTGTACGGATGACCATGTCGCTCTCCGTTATGTTGGGCAGAGGTGGGAGATACAGAATTGTTGGGACCAGAATTGGTTAGAAACCAATGAGAAGATTTCTTTGGTCAAGGAAAGGATGAGAACCACTCAAAGCCGGTATAAGAGTTATGCCGATCGACGCCGAAAAGATTTGGAGTTCAATGTTGGAGATCACGTACTTCTTAAGGTTTCACCGACCCAAGGAGTAGTACGCTTCGGTCTCAAGAGAGGAAAATTGGCTCCGCGTTTCATCGGACCGTTCAAAATTCTGGAACATGTCGGTAAAGTGGCATATCGACTAGCGCTACCACTGAAGATGTCTGGGGTTCACAATGTATTTTATGTGAGTATGTTGAAAAAGTACATACGAGACCCCTCACATGTGGTTAGTTATGACGATATTGAGGCGAGTCATAACGTATCCTACAAGGAGAGACCCGTGAAGATTCTAGATCAAAGTATCAAGAAGTTGAGAAACAAGGACATTCCGTTAGTGAAGGTTCAGTGGAATCACCATGACGAGAATGAAGCCTCGTGGGAAGTCGAAACTGATATAAGGAAGAAGTACCCAGAGTTGTTTCACGACTAGTGAATTTTGATTTCGGGGACGAAATCCTGTTTAAGGGAGGAAAGATGTAACAACCTGCATTTCCATTTAATTTAAATTCATGTCCATATTTAATATAGTGTAATTTCATTTGTTACATTTAAAATTTAACTGGGATTTCCTACTTTTATTTAATTTCTATATTCATATGTTAAACCTTGTTATTAGTTTTATTTCCTATTAAAATCATTGTTAGGACCAAACTGTAATTTTTATAAATTTAGAAGTATCTGTGTTAAATTTTAAATTAGTATATCAAAACGGTGGAAATGTTTGCTTTTGACTCAATCAGTATTTTTATAAAACCGGAAAATCAATCCTTACTTTAAAATGAATTTTCTGTATTTTTGTGACGAACACCGCGCCATGAAAATATCAGTTTATGTTCAAAACTGTCCGCACTGTGTTGAACTTCCACAGATTTTGGAAGTGATATAAAGCAAGATTTGATATATGCTTTACTTTCCATTTATAGCAATTGATCATTAGCTTGTGCCTTGTTTGGATCAATCTATCTTGTGTGTGTTATTGTTGTGCCCATAAGCTACTTTCCCAAACAGCTCTTGACCCCTACTAATCTACCATTGACCCTTGGTGAACTGTAGAATTCATATATCTGTGATTATACGTATGAATAATTGCTATGTATAATTGGTTTTATGAAATTAGCTAATTTAAATCCTTTTGTTGAGTGAAGCTTAAACAACTTGGGCTCCAAGTTGGGAAATTCTATAGATATTCTCATACACCCTCACATATCACACACTTCTGGGTTTTTAAAACTTAAACAGAGAGTAGAGAGAGAGCTTGAGAGTTCAATCTCAGAATTTTTAGAGAGAGAGGAACTCTCCTCCATAGCTTGAAGCTCTTATTGGTTTCTTTAATTGGGTTTCTTTCTCAACATCTATTTCTACTTCTCTCAATCACGGTGAGTATTTCTAACTCACTATGAATGTAATTCATATCTTGGTTGCTGTTTATATAGCTTAATTTGAAAATCTCCATTGATGATTTTACATTTGAATTTCAAAGCTTAGAAACATGGATTTTTCAAACTTAACCAGAATCCGTTTTTAGACATGATTATGAAAGATTATACATCATAAGTGATATGTTTAAAGTTTTAGAGTCTAATTTTTTCATATGAAAAAGTATATAAGAAATCAAATTTTGACATCTTTTAGTTTTTCATAAAATTAGAGAGATATGGTTTGATTCATATTAAATTGGTTGTGGATTCATGATCCTTGTGAAAAATCGAAGAGAAACATATATTATAAGGCTCAGTTAATCTCAGTTTTGAAAATGAGTCGAAAGACCCTGAAATTCAGAAATAGGGGAAGTTTTAGTGAAGAAGACGAAAACACTGCCTGAACTCGCACGCGCGATTGCGCGAGCGGACCGCGCGAGCAACCCTTTGCGTGAGCGGCCCGCGCGCGCGAATTGTGTGTGTTCAAGCAGAAAGTGAAGGTTTTAATAAGAAAAACAAAAAATTGGGCAATCACGCGAGCGACCTTCGCGTGAGCGGCCCGCGCACGCAACTTCTGACAGTTTCTAGTTTTTGCTTATTTCATGTTAAGGAACTGTTTGGTTGTTAACTTGTGGGTCTTTAAAGCTCTGTTTGCGAAAAATGTTAAAATAGATTATATTTTGGGAATGATTGGTCATTTAGGAACGATTATGATTTCGATTCTTTTCAAATATACGTGGTTATCAATCTCGGCATTTCATATGTTTTGTTTATAGTTGCACAACATTCATATAGTATCAGGTGTACATGCATGGTGAGTGTGAGTGTTGGTTAGTGTGGAAAGAGTAGTGGTCAGTGTGGTAAAGATAGTGTGGTTGAGATCGTGTTGTGGACACTCCTTGGTAAGTGAGTACCAAAGTGTGTTGTGGTTGAGATTGCGGCGAGAGTGTGTTTGAAATGCGACGGTGGCAAAACTGGACACTCCCTGACGCCCATAGAAGCGTTAAATTGTGTGACGCTGAACTTGGACATTCCCTGGCACCCATGGTAGCGCTAAAGTGTGGCCTACGGACACTCCCTGGTACCCGAGTCTGGATACTGTATGATGTATTTGCGAGGCGGATTAGGTACCAAAGTGTGAGGCATTGGACATTCCCTGGCACCCCGTGCTAAAGTGTGAGGCAAACTGGACATTCCCTGGCACCCCTGTGCTAAAGTGTGACTATCGGAGTATTTCAAAGATACTGGTGTGAGATAGGGGGTGGTTGTGTTTGTCGAGAGAAAAGAGTTGGTAAGATGAGATGGTGCATTGTTTTCATACACGGTCACATATATGTGAATTAAAGCTTTCAAATGATATTGTGGTTGTTTTCTAAAAATGAACTCTTTATTTAATGTAAACTTGTTAAATTAAAAGGGAAATTAGAAAATGGTAAATGAGTATGTGCTACATTCAAAGTTATCTTTTTAATACTCAACAGCTTCTTGAAGCTGACGGCGTTGATGCGCCCTGGACATTCGTGTTAAGGCTTTTCAGGTTTTGATCAAGCGGAACATTATGACTACGCAAATTGAGAAACATTGCTGCAAAAGAGAATTTACTTTTAGATGTTTTTACAAACTGAATTCTGTAATAAGGATGACTGTAATAGATGTTAAGTTATTGTTTTGATTTAAGGCGGTTTGTGCCTTTACAGATCCCGTGCTGTAATAACTATTAAGTTAGAAAAATATTGTAAGCCTTGATTGCTCTGCTCTGATTATTATGTTTTTGTGGTGCGACGTTTGGGACGGAATCGATCTTCAAACTGTTGCGACCTACGGGTCCATAAAGGAAATTAAACGCTTTCCATATTTATGCTACGTCGGGGCGTGATAGTAATGGGCCGAGGCGCGGATCAGGTCGCTCTCTTTAAGGTTGATTTCGCGCCTCCTCGATCTTCTCAACAGTGCAAAGGATGGTCTTCAACCCCTAGGATAGAACAGTCCCAAAATACTATGAATTTCTGATCAACTATTTGCACAAACCTAAATAGAAGAAAAATAGAACTACATCAGATACCCAATAATAACTCTGTAGTAGGGGTGGCAATTTTTGACACGACACGAATCTGACACGAATTAAACGGGTTTGGGTTTAGCTTATACGAGTATGGGTCATAAACGGGTCGACCCGTTTAACACGATTAATAAACGGGTTGGGTCATGTTTTAATTGGGTCAACCCGTTTAACACGATTATAGAGGATATTTTTGGAAATATACATTTTTTTGAAATACATTTTTTTTAAAACAAGTAATATTTATTTATTTTATTTTTTTTGGAGGGAAAAGTGGAGTTAAGAGTATTACAGTCCTACTTTTATAATAGTTAGATATTGTTATATGGTAGTTAATTAGTTTAAATTTGGAACGTACAATTGATCATTTACTGTCGTTGACTTGTTGGTAGTTGGTACATTAGGTGGGAAGACTTGTGTTCTTAGAATCGTGCCTCTTTATTTTTTTCACTCTATGTTTGGTTTTTTATTACATGAAATCAATCTATTAAATATGTCATGTTATACAAGGAAAAAAAAAGGTTACGAGAAAACGGCTTATTCATTACGCGGGTTCGTGGGTTAAATGGGTGACACGTGAATTGCATTAAACGGGTATGAGTTTAGATTTTTGACACGTTTAGAAATGACACAATTATAACCCAACACGACACGATTGCCACCCCTACTCTGTAGTGCCCGAACACACAATGAAGCACAAGAATAATTTCACATCGTTTTTAATTCTCTGAAAGTATGTATATAGTTTATATCTGTGTATGTACCTCCACTTCATACATATATATATATATATCAAAAATTCTATGGAGAGGGCGTCCTCTCTTTAAAAAAGAGAGGGCTTCTGTTTTGACCGTCAGATCATGTTTAAAAACTGTGAAATGACAAAACTGCCTTTAATGAAGACACGATCCAACGATCAAAACAGAGGTCCTCTCTTTAATAAAGAGAGGGCGCCCTCTCCATAGCCTGACTGTATATATATATTTTTAAATCATATCACAAGATTGATAGGCATCGACTTTTTATAGCCAATGATTAATTCTATATATTGAAATCTACACAGTCAAAATGTGGTTGAATTCATGGTAAAGAAAGGAGAGAAATATGGCGTTCACTTGTGAAAGAATAGTGTGTAGTGTTCCAAAAGGTGTTCCAAAAGATGGTGTAATGATTACAAGTATACTTTTTTTTTTGCTACAGTCAAAGCACCCACTGGCGCCACACACACACACGATAGACAGCCACTGGCTGAAGGGGAGTGAAACCCCCTGTTCAAATTCCCACGAGGGGACTCGAACTCCCCACCTCCCACAAAGGAGAGGTGGTACATGACCATCTAGGCTAGAAGCCCCGGTCGATTACAAGTATACGTTGTAGTATTAAAAGGATGAAAAAAAATAGTGGATGGAATCACTCCAAAAATTCATCAATAGCAAAGGAGTGTTTACCCCAAGTCAAGGATAAAATTTGACTCTCATTTAAAAATTATAATATCTTATACAAAAAAGAAAAAATTATTATCTCACACCAATATATTTGTTAAAAAATTCTAACAGATGATTTCTCATATGAGAAGCTTCTCACAATAGCTTTACCCTTATATATATACATGGATTAATATTAGGGTTTGTTAACATGTGCCATTGGTGTAGATGTTAAGATTCTCAAAGTAGAAATAAAGAAGAGGTACAGTGTGGGGTTCAGTGTTTGGTGTGGGGTTCAGTATTTGTCTCCCTTATTTATTTCCACTTTTAGAACCTTAATATATGTCCTAAGGGTACATCTAATCTAATATAAATATATGAAAGCAGAAGCTTTCCATGATGCCATGTGGCGGCTTATTTATAGTATTTAGCTTTGATTTTTCTTACTATTATGTTTTTACAAATATTGTTAAATAAAGTACAAATCTGACTAAATTTCAAATTTTATTCACATAGATACACACATGTGCGCACACACATACATATATGTGTATATATACCTAGATATACATACATTTATGACATTAAATATTAAAAAATTTCTTCCAATTATTTTAGGATTGTAATTAAAATTAAAAAATCTTCCAATTTATCTACATGAGGGAAATTCCTTTTTGACATTACAGAAGAAATAACATACTGCACTATCATTGTTTAGATAAACACTTATATATGTAAACAAAAAAGAAATGAACAAAGCTAAAATCTTGCCCATTCAAAAAAAAAGGGGCTAAAATCATGCCAATGCTTTAGCCGTATATATTGCCAAATTGATTTCCTCATCCCTTAAATCTATACTATTTTCTCTCCCCAAGTCTCTATCCTCAAATAACTGCATGGAATTAACTGAAACTAATTAATTTTCAGTCCCTAATGGAGCCTATTTTCTCTCACCCTCAAGATATCTCTCCCCAAATCTGAGCAAATTAACCGACATCCCTCCCACTCTCACACACATGTTCCTATCACAATTTAAAAGAAACAAACTAAAAGTCCATCTCACATATCACAAACAAATCCTATAAAATTCATCAAATCAGAGTCTCATTTTGATTGTTCAACTAACTCCACCCTATAATACCTACAACTCTCTCATGGTTAGTTTGATTCTTTGTGATGCAATTCATTGTTAACGCTTTCTTTTGTATGTACAAGATTTGATGATGAAGGAGTTTCATTGAAATGGAAAGACCAATGAAATATTACAGAGGTGCTCTATAATTTGTGAGTTTAAAATCTTGAGGTCCAGTAGAGACGAGCCTATAAGTGACCAACTATTTTCACCATTTAATATGTAACATATGGATAATGGTATATATATATATATAGAGCCGATCAAGTGCGGACCTCAAACGACGGACCAGGAGCGGACCGACTTTTTGCGACGAAAATATCACTTTTTGCGACGAAATTTTTCGTCGCAAAAAATAATGATTTTTTGCGACGAAAAATTTCGTCGCAAAAAGTGATATTTTCGTCGCAAAAAGTCGGTCCGCTCCTGGTCCGTCGTTTGAGGTCCGTCAGAGATCCTAACTGTATATATATATATATACTTTTACATTTTTTTTTTTATTTTGTGAAAAAATTGTTATGGGGATGGGATGTTGATGATGGCCAAACAACTAAGGTAACCACATAGGAGAGTAAAATAGATAACTACATAACCGCATACTCTTTATCCATGTTTTCTTAATGGAATTTTTCTTTCTTTTGTTTTTTGTTTTGCTGGCTATTATTGGGTGCGTTATGTTATGTTCGATAAAGAGATGTTTATGATATGGGTAGAAAAAGTTTGTTCCAAGGGTGGAGAGATAGTTTGTGATATGGAGATGGTATATACATAATTGAGCATATAAATTTATGTGTATATTTATATTTACCTATTTACAGAGACATGTTATTACTCCCAAAGGAATTGAGATTGACAAGGTCCTTGAGATTAAAAGCAAAGGTGCTTTCGAATTAGTTTTGACAGTGGTGAGGGATGTTGGCAATGATTTGAACAAATTTTTGCACATTTATTCAATTGAGCCAGGTTCAAAATTTTGTATTCAATTTAAGCCGTCGGCGAGGAATTTGTCTTTTCAGGTAATTGAAATTACTACTATTTTATCTATTTAAGCCATATTCTAATTTCAATGATTTCTATTCTTTTTCTTTGGTAAAGTATCTATCTTTTATTCCTTGATGAGTTTGGTTTAATTTTGGAATAAACCCTTGATAATATTTTTTTCATTGTCTCTTCATATCTACTCTCTTTATGGTTTATGAATACATTTCATTTAACTTAATTTTTAAGATCAATTAGGGTCAGTTTGGTAAAATTAAAAATGAAGTGTTGAATTTTAAGAACTTAAATAGATTCCTTTCAGTGATTCTTTTTAGTAGAATCTTTTCACTGAAAGTTTTTAGTGCATTTTTACCTGCTTTTTCAATTAAGTGATATATTATCAAACGCATTGAAAAGTAGTAAAACACATTGTGTTATCAAACACAGTACCCTTTATTATTCACTACGTACCTATGTTCCTGACGGTTTTAACCATTACAACATAGCAGGAAGTTGTTGGAAAAAGGAGTTGCCTACTGAATATCATGCATGTGCAAACAAAGGAGCCAAAATCTCATTTACAATGGGATGTGGAAGTGGATCTAAATCAAAATTGAATTATTTTTTGTATTTTAATTAAATAGTTATACTTTTTGTTTCTTCAATAGTTTAAGATGCCACTCTAGATTTGTAATACATCTGCTAAATTTTTACATACTTTGCAGAATCTGCAAATTCATGGCACCAAGAAGTGTTATAAATAAATTCAGAAATTCAAAATTAGTAAACCAATAATAAAAAGGGGCATTTATCAAAAAGGACCTCAGTACACTATTTATTAAGTTAAAGTACAAATTAGAAAGTGACTTAACAAAAAGGACAAAAAGTTGACAGCTGGTGCTCCCACGGTATAAGTGCGCACACAATAGAATCTCCAATGACAACCACTATCGCCCCCACGCACGCGCCCACGCTCCCCCACGCGTGCATCTTCTCCAAAGGCTGCTCGCACCGTGCGAGCAGCGTACCGTAGTATTTCTAATTTCGAAAAATGTTTTTAAACTTTAAACATCCATAACTTTTGACCTATAACTCCATTTTTCGCAAATTTTATACCGTTGGAATCGTGTCGACGATAGCTACAAAACTAGTACCATTGTTGATATGTTTTGAGAAAAAAAAATTCATGTTTTTATATACATGAATAATAAGTGAAATTTCACTTGATATACATAAAATATTAAGTGAAATTTCACTCAATTCTAGAGCTTTTAAAAGCTCTCCCAAAAAAGCCCTAAGTTCAATTTTTGCAAAGCTCATAAACTAGTTACCAAATAAATTAACATGAAATTGTGCTTTAAAAAAGAAGAAGCACCAAAATGGGGGCCAAACTAAGCCTTAATGTTCATGTACGAGTTAAGTGAAATTTCACTAAATATTCATGTAGGCATGGTGATTTGTTTTTTTTTTTTTTAAACAATGCATATTTTGTTAAAATAAGTAAATTTCATAATCAGTTATAAAACACAATTTTTCAACCAAAACAAATGCAGGAATTCTTGTTAAAAGTCGTCTTTTTTTTAAATTTATTATTGATATGTTTTGAGAAAAAAGATTTTCATGTTTTTACATACATAAATAATAAGTGAAATTTCACTTGATATACATAAAATATTAAGTGAAATTTCACTTGATATACATAAAATATTAAGTGAAATTTCATTCAATTCTAGAGCTTTTAAAAACTCTCTCCAAAAAAGCCCTACGTTCCATTTTTGCAAAGCCCATAAACTAGTTACCAAATAAATTAACATGAAATTGTGCTTTAAAAAAGGAGAAGCACCAAAATGGGGGCCAAACTAAGCCTTAATTTCATGTACGAGTTAAGTGAAATTTCACTAAATATTCATATAGACATGGTGATTTGTTTTTTTTTTTTTTTTAAACAATGCATATTTTGTTAAAATAAGCAAATTTCATAATCAATTATAAAACACAATTTTTCAACCAAAACAAATGTAGGAATTCTTGTTAAAATTCGTCTTTTTTTTTCTTTCTTAAAACATATAAATTTGGCATATATAAATATTAAGTGAAAATTCACTGAACCCGTACATGCATTCTTCATGAAAAGCTTGAAGTTAAACTTAACATTCGTGTACTCGTTCAGTGAGATTTCACTTATTGTGTCAAGTGAAATTTCACTAACTATCCTAAAAAAATCGCTAAAAGTAACTCTCTAGAGTTTAAGGTCTAAATTGATACTTACTTTGTTAAAAAGTTCCTTAAATGTCAAGTTAAGTAAAATTTCACTTAACATTCATGTACAAGTTCAGTGAAATTTCACTTAATATTCATATATGCCAAGTGAAATTTCACTTTTTTTTTTTTCTCTTTCATATTAAACAATGCATATTTTGTTTAAATAAAAAATAAAAAAAATCAAATTTCACAAATCAATTATAAAACATAGTTTTTCAACCCAAACAAATGTAAAATTCTTGTGAAATTTCACTAAAACTCTCATTAACAACAAAGTGAACATTCAATTTTTTTTTTTTCCTCACAACATATCAACTTGGCATACGTGAATATTACGTTAAAATTGAATAACCAATACACGAATATTATGTAAAAATTCTATTAGGTTCGTCTGGTACATGGCATGTAAAAATAGATTTTTTTTTCTTTTGCTCAAAAGGTATCAACAATGGTACTAGTTTTGTAGCTTTCGTCGACACGGTTCCAACGGTATAAAATTTGTAAGAAACAGAGTTGTAGATCAAAAGTTATGGAGTTTAACGTTTAAAAATACATTTTCGAAATGGATATCATATGGTACAGCCACTCACACGGTGTGAGTGGTTGAAACCAACAAAAGCACGCGTGAGGGCTGGGCTTCCATGTGGGATTTTCTATGATACGTATATTTATACCGTGTGAACACTGACTTAGATTTTTTTTGTCCTTTTTAAAAAATGGTCAAAACAATTGGAGTTTAAAACTTTTGAAAGTTAATTGAGGGGTTTTCCAACAATTATCTATAATAAAAATTATATTATACCTATCTAAGAATATATTGATTCGGTTTTTTTTTTTTTTTTTTTTTTTTTTTTTTTTCCACTTTGTTTAATGTGAGAAGAAATGAAATGGAACAAATCAATTATATCTAATTAAAAAAAAAAATTTAATTTTTATCATGTTCCTGTCACTTAGAACTCATTATTCACAAATGTCAACAATTAAGAATTTTTTGTTGTTATTTGCATCATTTTTATCAAATTTAAGAAATTATTTCTTAATCGTATGATATTATTCTAATTTGTACATATCCAGTGCGTCTCACGGGGCTCACAACTAGGGGCTCAACTAGTTATTTCAATATCAATAATGGGATACTCACTCCCTTAATCACACCCCCAATTATATTCAACATATTCTGTCCCTTAATTTTAGTGGGTCCTATGTAGAACTCATGTGAAATTCACCAGAATTAAGGACAATCAAAGATCAGAATGTGCTGAATGTGATTAGGAGTGTGGATAAGAGTGTGGGTGTATCATTACTCTTTCAATATTGAACAACTCTTGAATTCAAAACATGGTTCTTCAACACGTGGCAGAGTTGCACTGTTTGGTCATGATTCTCATTTGTAATTGCAAGCGCAATGACCACAGTAACCATTGTCAAACAGCCTCATAAATATGATTCATAATCCACATTTGGTAGACACATGTAGCTTGTCCTACAGTTAAGGAGTATATACGCTCTAGACTGTTTGAGCTAATTAGTTTGTTTATTAATTAAGATTAATTTTTTTGTGACAATTTTCATACAACCTTTTAAAAAGATGTGTTTATCTCTCTGCTGTGATGTCATGTGTCTATCTCTCTCCTGTGATGTCACTCGATATCACAACAGAGAACATCACAGGAGAGAGATAGACACATTTTTTTAAGAGGTTATATGAAAGTTGTCACCAAAAAATTATCCATTAACGTAACAACTCTGGAATTCAAGTTTCATCTTTTGACTTATTTAAAATATAATCATCGGTCCAATAATCTTTTATCTATATTTGACCTTGAGTACTCGTATATGCGAGTCCAGCACATGCATATATTCTCTAAAATTATATAATTTTATGAAAAAATTTATCTTAAATTCCTCGAATTTATATTCAAAAGTTTTAAAGAACAAATCATTTTACTATTCAGTGAAAAAGACAAAAGACGTAAAGTACCAAATTTGTCTTCAATAGGAATCTTAGCCACTAAAATGGCTAGTTATTTGTGCGAAACACGTGGAATGATTTCTCCCGCACAGTATGAGCACTATGTTGTAGAATACCCAATTTTGAAAAATATTTTTAAACTTTAAACCTTCAACACTTTTGATCTACTACTCCATTAGAATCGTGTCGACGAAACCTGCAAAGCTAGCACCATTATTGATATGTTTTAAGTAAATTTTTTGTCCTTAAATTTTTACATACATCAATATTCATTGAAATTTTACTTAATATTCAGAGTAATATTTGGGGCACTAACAAAATCCACTAACACTTACTGACACACTCTATCTCTCTCCTAGTAGTACTGCAGGGTCCGACCCTGCAGTACTACTAAGAGAGAGATAGAGTGTGTCAGTAAGTGTAATATTTGGGACACTACCCTGCAGTACTACTAGGAGAGAGATAGAGTGTGTCAGTAAGTGTTAGTGGATTTTGTTAGGACCCTGCAGTACTACTAGGAGAGAGATAGAGTGTGTCAGTAAGTGTTAGTGGATTTTGTTAGCGCCCTTAGCATTGTCCTAATATCTATGTATGCCAAGTTGATATATCTTGAGTAAAAAAATAAAAAATAAAAAACAAACATTTACCCTGCAGTACTACTAGGAGAGAGATAGAGTGTGTCAGTAAGTGTTAGTGGATTTTGTTAGGACCCTGCAATACTACTAGGAGAGAGATAGAGTGTGTCAGTAAGTGTTAGTGGATTTTGTTAGCGCCCCTAGCATTGTCCTAATATCTATGTATGCCAAGTTGATATATCTTGAGTAAAAAAATAAAAAATAAAAAACAAACATTTACTAAACTTAATATTTATGTATGCCAAGTTGATATATTTTGAGGATTAAGAAAAAACAATTTTCATATGCTTATTCTTAGGGTGTGTTTGATAACCCAATTAAGTGCTAAAATGAAAATTTTCAGCACTTAATATTTTTCAGTGCGTTTGATAATGAACCACTTAATTGAAAAAGCAGCCAAAATTTCACTGAAAACGTTAAATAAAAATTTTCTACTGAAAATAATCACTGAATGCAATCTATTTTAGTTCTTGAAATACTGTTTTCAGCGTTGCAAATACAAACCACTTAAAAATTTCAGTATTTAAATTCAACATTTAATTTTCAGTACTTAATTTTCAGTTTTATCAAACACACCCTTAGAGAGTTTTAGTAAAACTTCACAAGAATTTTTGTATTTATTTGGTTTAAAAAAACTATGTTTTTATAGCTAATTGTGAAATTTGGTTTTTTAAACAAAATATACATTGTTTAGTATGATAAAAAGGGAAAAATAAAAAAGAATAAGAGGAACTGAATTTTCACTTATTAAGTGAATGTTCACTTATTAATACATGAATATTAAGTGAAGGTTCACTTAATATAAATGAATATTAAATAAAAATTCACTTATTATTCATAAATGTTAAATGAAAGTTCATTGAACTCGTAAATGAATATTAAGTGAAATTTCACTTTATATACATACGCATATTAAGTGAAATTTCTAAAGCATGTGAAAATTTTGTTTTTGTTTTTTTTTTTTTTTTTGCTCAAAATATATCTAGTTGGCATACATAAATATTAAGTGAAATTTTACAGAACTCATACATGAATATTAAGTGAAAATTTTATTTAGTTTGTTAGGAATAAGGGATGTAAAAAATTAATTTTATATTTTGCTCAAAACATATCAACAACGGTACTAGTTTTGTAAGTCTCGTCGACACGATTCCAACCGTATAAAATTTGTAAAAAATGAAGTTGTAGATCAAAAGTTATGGAGGTTTAAAGAAAAAAAAATGATAATAATAATTTGAAATTGGAGATGTTATTGTGTGACCAGCCACACGGTGCGAGTGCAACACCATAACATTTTTGTTTTAATCCGTCAGTTTGAGGGCCGTGCGAGCGCCTGGGGCGTCCTGGCGCTCGTTTGGCACTGAGAAAGGGTAGTTTAATTCTGAGTTTTTAAATTTTTTTTTTTTTGTCCTTTTTGTCAAAGATATGTTTTTGGTAAGGGAGTTTTAATTACACTAAAATTCAAGTTGTCTTTAATAAGAAGAAAACTTGTTCTACTATCCTTATCTCTAAGTACCCTTAGTTTTATAGTGGATATATATATATATACAAGTCATTATACAAGTTCTCTACCAAGTCTATTTACGAGTTTTTTTCCCAAGCCTTATTCACATGTGTTTATGAGCTCTATAAAATCGAGTTTAAGTGTATTTGAGCTTGGATTATTTATTAAACGAGTCTGAAATCTAATCATAAATTTGTCTAGTTAAACGAGTCGATCATTTAATAAAAACATATTTGCGAAGGCTTGTTGAACGACTGACTTTTTAAGTGACTCAGCTTGTATACATACACACCTAATCATCAAAGTACAAACATACGATAGCTTCTTGTCATCCCAACTTTTGACTAATTAAAATCTTTCAAGACTTGAAATCGAAGAACATAGCATAGCCAGACATGGGTAACAATTTCCAAGTTTAAAATTTACATACCACTAACATCGTTATTTCCAGGAAACATAGGGCATAGTGCCATAGCCGGCCAAAGGAGGTAAAAGGGGCAATCGGGTCACTAAAGTTTACAAAATTTTGAAGGCTTCCACGAAATTTTTATATTTATATTTTTACCTTGAGATTTTTAGTATATTACATTAGACCTCCCCCCAAGGCCCAATTTAGTGTCATCAACTATATATATATATATATATATTTTGATATACATGTATAAAACTCAAAAGCGAAGGCCCTAGAATTTTAAAATTACACATTAGTGTAGAAATTTATTGAGTTTTAGAAATAGGACTCTAAAATTTTGAAAGATACCATACAATGTTTAAGTTTCACAAGTAGACTCATAGACTCCAAAAAAATCACTAATTATGTATAAGTAAACCCTAAAAAATTGCCAATTATGTATAAGTAGACCACAAAAAAATCGCCTCGGGGGCGCTGCTCCGAACCCCCGTATAAGGGCATCCCTTTTAATAGTTCACCCCAGGCCTCCAACAACTCTGAACCAGCCCTGCATAGTGCCTGCAATGTGGAAAAATACTGATTGTCATGGTTATTGGGATGATATGGTATTCCAAACCAATACAAACTCTTTGCTTGTAAATCTGTACCTCTATTTTTAGGAGAAATCCTTTCCAAATCAGCAAAAATTTCAAATATGTGAGTAACGTTATAAATCTGACGTGATATCCTCGTTATATCCAATATTTACTCTTGCAGTATGTACCTTCTAGCTGTATAGCACGTTACTCAGACTGGACAGACTTTATTACATCAAAAATGCTACACCCAAATCTAAATTTACACCCAATTTTACAATCAACAATTTTGACCCTTGATTTCAGTGGGTCACATGTGAATCCCACATAGGATCCACTTAAATCAAGGTCAGAATGTATTGATTGTGAATTTAGATGTGGGTGTAGTATTACTCTTACAATAATGATATACTCACATTCACACCCACAACCATTCAGAACTGTATTATTAACAATAATGATAGGACCAATTATCCAGCAAAAAAAAAAAATTTAATAATAGAGTAATATTTAAGGCACTAATAAATTCCACTAACACTTATTAACACAATCTATCTCTCTCTTAGTGGTACTGCGAGGTCTGCTGCGGACCCCATAGTACCACTAAGAGAGAGAGAGATATATTGTGTTAGTAAGTGTTAGTGAGATTTGTTTGTGCTCTTGCGGATCCCATAATACCACTAAGGGAGAGATAGATTGTGTTACCGCAGTACCATTAAGAGAGAGATAGATTGTATTAGTAAGCGTTAGTGACATTTGTTTGTACCCTTGCGGACTCCATAATACCACTAAAAGAGAGATAGATTATAGGGTAAATTACACAAACCTCCCCTGAGGTTTGCTTTAATTACACGGACCTCCCCTCTTGTTTCAAAAATTACACAAACCTTCCTCGAGGTTTGAATTAGGTAACAAAACGCCCCCTCTCCTAATGGTCCATTAGTTTTTTTTTTACATTAGCCTCCCCTGAAAATTACAATTAGCCCCCCTAATATTATAAAATTGTCATACTAAAGCCCCTTTCTCTTATATTTTTGTGCTAATTATAAAATCTCTCCTCCCTCCTATGTTTTTGGGTTAATTTTTTTAGCATTAATTTATATCATTAGGGGAGGGGGTGTTTTGTAATTTTCAGGGGAGGCTAATTGTAATTTTCAGGGGAGGCTAATGTAAAAAAAACTAATGGACCATTAGGGGAGGGGGTGTTTTGTTACCTAATTCAAATCTCGAGGGAGGTTTGTGTAATTTTTGAAACAAGAGGGGAGGTCCGTGTAATTAAGGCAAACCTCAGGGGAGGTTTGTGTAATTTACCCTAGATTATATTAGTACTCCTAAACCTTGCGGAGTAAATGTTAGTGAGATTTGTTTGTGCCCTAAACCTTTAATAATAATAATAATAATATTATAATAATATGGATATACCAACAATAATGATACGTGTCATATGGCTATCTACTGTAAACTAGAACTGTCGTATTAAATTGATGAGATTCTTGTCATAGCAATAAATTTACTGTAGAGGACAGTACACAAGGAAGCAATAATGCTAGGTGTATATATATATATATATATTTTAATATATTATTTTAAATGCTTGTATCATAAAAAAAAAATATAAAAAATTCAAATAATATAAAATACACGCATTTAAAGAACATGTCAAAAAGTTAACCATTTCCTTTGCGGTCGGATGGCAAAGCCTCTGAATGTTAAATCCAGAGGTCTCAACTTCGAATATCAAAGGAGTGGCAGGCGATCTAAAAAGAAATTTCTTTCTCACTCACAGATGATTCACTCAAATATCCTGATCTCATAAAATTAATCAAAGTGCACACAAACTAACCCGAACACTCACACTCATAGTTAATAAAAAAAAATGTCAAAAAAATATGTACACCTATTATTATTGACAAGGGAAAGAGTTGATTCCCTCATTTATGTTCAGGTCTGTTTGTAGTACGGTAAGGAAGAGAGAGACAAGACAGTAAGAGAGAGAAAATAATGTGTGGCATTTTCAGATGAGTGTCACCACTGTCACGTGATGTCAACGTTAATTACAGATATATCTCTTGTCTTGGAGTTATTGTATTTTTTTTTCTTTATTTATTTCCAATAAAACACAAGAAAATTTGTGTGTCCACTCTAACTATAAAATTTTAGATTTTGCCCTCCCCGCCCAACCTTAAGTTATTGGATTGACTCCTATTAATAGTTTGTGACTTAATACTATTAGGCCTCGTTTGACAGGTCAGATAAAATTGTCAGATAAGACAAGATAAGGCAGAATCGGATAGACTAGTAATTCTATCGGATAAGCTATTATGATATCCTATTTTTAGAACGTGCTGGATAAAACTGTCAAATACGCTATTATATCTTAAATCTTTGTTTGTTCATACCCAGATATAAGTCTTGGATAAACTGTTTGGTTACGCCTCATATCGGATCTAACTCCTCCATCATCCTCATTATTGTCCCAACTATCCCACCCTCCACCTTCGCCGCCACTCAACGACAATTTCTTCTTGCTGGACACCCCCAACCCCAAGGTTCTTTCACCACTGATGGGTCCTGCCATGGACGACCTTTGGCTAGGGCTTGGATTCAGTCCCGATACACCTTTGTGATAATATCGGTCTCTTTGGGGACCCCGTACTAGTTGAGGATGTGGTTGAGTTGTTCATTGCATATACGAGAAATAATTATATCACTTGAAATAAAAGTGACATTAATACAATTTTAAAAGTGATATAAATAACGTTTTTTCTTGTAGTGTAAACACATATGATAGGGGCCCCACCCTAATCTATCTAATATTATTGAAGATGGTCCTACTGCCACGTGCATGGAACCAGTTGGGAACAAAATTTGAGAAGCACAACATTATTCAAAAACAAAAATAACAAAATGTAATAATATTTTTACTACTCTTGACTCTCTTTTACTTTTTCCCTGCCCTAGAAACATTTGGTCCAGTAGATTTTTTTTCACATTTCTCACTTTAGCCAAACCTAAATTGACTTAGGGCCTGTTTTGGGTAGCTTGTGATTTGCGATTGCGATGGCTTTGTGACTGCGATAGCTTTTGTTAGAATAGATTTTTGATACTTGTGGTACTGTTTGGAGAATGTATTGTAAAAGTTGTTATGGTGACAGAATAGAGTATGTAGTGTTTGGTTACATAAATGCAAAAGTGATTTTGAATGTCCAAAAGACAATTGTGCACTTGTACAGTATTGAATACATAGCTAGTTTATTTTATTTTTATTAACACATACCTGTAATTATTTATAAAAACCAATTACTTCAATATGAACTAATTAAACATATTTAATAAATAATATTTATGCTAATATATATTAGACTACGAATAGTATGTTAAAGGTACAAGATATATTCATCTGTAAAAGATATGCATTTATTTATGTAAAAGAATAATACTATCTATGGAAAAAAAAAGTAGATTTCTTTTACTTTTTGTGGATAGGTTGGCATTAAGTTGGCATAATTGAGGGAAGAGATAGTTGGATTAATTGAGAGAGAGAGAGAGAGAGAGAGAGAGAGAGAGAGAGAATGTGTGTGTGTATGTGCGCGCGCGCGCGCGCGTGTGTGTGTGTGTGTGTGTGTGTGTGTGTGTGAGAGAGAGAGAGAGAGAGAGAGAGAGAGAGAGAGAGAATTAGCAGGTTGCATTAAGTTGGCATAAAGGAGAGGGGTATGCTAGTAGAAAGACTATTGCTTTGACCACCATTTAGACTGTGATGGAGAGAAAATTGGTTGGGTCCAGTTTTGACAAATTACTATATTTTTCAGGATCATTTGACGATCATACCACATTTACTTATGTTAATTTGAATTGCCAAACAGTACATCTTCTGCAATTGGGCACTCAATCGAGAGACTGATAGTCCAATTGTAGTAGCCATCAGGCTCGTAATGTTAGTATAAGGTTTACAAATTATCATATACATTCAAACATTGCTATAAAAAAAAAAGGTGACCACATATATATATATACATATGAAAATAAACCAAAATATATGTATAAATATATCCAAAAAATATTTCCTTAGGGGCAGTCCCAAGATTCATAAACTTGTCCCGACTAAGTACAACTTCCTGACTCCGTCAAGTGAAACTTCCTGGCTCCGCCCCTGCATAACACATTAGAAAATTTTATCTTTGTAGTGTCTACCATTATATATAGACCCCTTTGACCTCATGATGTATTGCTCACCTCTTCCAAATATCTCCTTCTCCTCTCTCTCTATAAGCATTCAGTGGGCTGTGTACTCATGGCCTCAAATCCTATGTGTCTCTCTACCATTTTTAGTGCACCTGTGGTTAGAGGGAAAAGGGTGACGTCACTAGCTAAAGATGGGCTAATAGATTTCATAGAGTCCATAATCATTAATAAACAAGAGTTTAACGAGCCCTTTTACGTGCTTGACTTAGGTGTGGTGGAGTCCCTTATGGATCAATGGACTCGTACCCTCCCAACTGTCCAGCCCTATTACGCCGTGAAATGCAATCCCGACCCGGCCTTCCTCGGTGCAATGGCGGCTCTTGGCGCCAGCTTCGACTGTGCTAGCCGGTCCGAGATTGAAAAAGTTTTATCACTCGGAGTCTCCCCAGATCGAATCATCTACGCAAACCCGTGTAAAGCAGGGTCCCACATCAAGTACACCGCGAGCGTTGGAGTTAACCTAACCACTTTCGATTCCAAGTTCGAAATCGATAAGATTCGAAAGTATCACCCGAAATGTGATTTGTTAATACGGATCAAAGTTCCAGAACATGGCGCAAAATGGCCATTGAGTGCAAAATTTGGTGCCCTACCCGAGGAGGTGACGCCATTACTCCAAGCGGCAAATGCTGCTGGCCTTACTGTCTCTGGCGTCTCTTTCCACGTAGGAAGCGGAGGTACTCATTCGCGAGCATACCAAGAAGCCATCGAGGCGGCTAAAACCGTTTTTGACACAGCGTCTCGGCTTGGCTTGCCTCGAATGCATGTGCTTAACATCGGGGGCGGTTTCACGGCTGGTCCGTTATTTGATGAGGCAGCTAACGCTATTAAATCAGCGCTCCAGGTTTACTTTGAAAGTGAACCGGGTCTTACCATAATAGCCGAGCCGGGTCGAATGTTCGCCGAGCCGGCTTTCACACTAGCCGCCACTATTATTGGGAAGCGTGTTAGAGGCGAACTAAGGGAGTATTGGATAAACGACGGTATATATGGGTCAATGAACTGTATATTGTATGATCATGCAACTATATCTACAACGCCTTTTGCGTGCACATCAAACCCTACTAATCCCACGTGCCGAGGTGCGAGGACATACTCTTCGACCGTGTTTGGTCCCACGTGCGATGCCCTTGACACAGTTTTGACTGGTCACTGGCTACCAGAATTGCAGGTGAACGATTGGCTCATTTTCCCAAAAATGGGTGCTTACACTGCAGCTGCCGGGTCAAGCTTTAACGGATTCAACACATCAGCCATTTTGACCCATCTTGCATACTCAAGTCCTAGCTGACGCTGACAAAGAACTGGATGTTGGATCGTCGCTTTTGGTTTTTTTTTTTTATTGGGTAGGTTATTATCTAGAAGAGTCGGGCTTAGAATCTGAATTGCATATTCACTATTGGTCATCTGCATTGCGGAGGGTCTGTTGCTTTGATGCTTAATTTGGTAGTTTTTTTTTTTTTTGGGGTTGTTTGCTTTGTTTAAGGGTTGGTTGTGCTTTGATCTATTTTCCTTTTGGGTTTGATCACATGTAATATGATGTTTGGGTGTTTGTCTTCTTTTTGGTGTTTGTAATTTTCATGGCCTTTTTGGCATTGCAATAAAGCTTCTAATGTTCAAAAAAACTATGCGCCACATATGATATCACATGTAACAAATGAATGCTTGGGGTATGTTTGATAATCATTTCATTTTGATTTTTCTTTTTCTTTTCTTTTTTTCGTTTTCAGTTTTTTTAAAAATGGCAACAACAAATGCATTTGGTAACTTCATTTTTGTTTGTTTTTTTCAAAATCAATTTTCAAAAAGTGGAAGCAAAAAATTATAGCTTTCAAAATTTTAAATTAGGTTTTGGTATTCAAAATTACTATTTTGCCCTTACAACTTTTAAAGACCATAACTATTTAAGATTAAACCAAAATTGAACATCGTCAGAGTTTGTGAACTCATACATTTATTTTTATGGGACCAAAAAAGTATATAATCACACAATGACAAAATTACCCTTAGATCTTACGTTTAATAAATTAAAAAAACCACGTCTTCAAATAACGCAAGGTGACATACCCAAAAGTTCTTCGAGGCTTTGGATTTAATGGCAGGGTTCATTTGGCCTGAATCTATTTGTAAAATGACTATTTTTTCCTTTAAACTTCAAAATGCCATAACTTATTAAGACTAAACTTGAATTAAACGTCGTCAGAGCCTATAAACTCATTATAATATTAAGACCATTTGGGGAGCTAAAAGCATATATATGATAAAATGACCAAATTGCCCTGGGAGCTTACATATAAGAAGTTAACATTGTTAAAATCTTCAATTAATTCGGAGTGACCTACCCCTAGGTTTTTCAATGTTTTGGATCCAAGGGTAGGGTCCATTTGGCCTGAATATATTTGTAAAATGGCTATTTTGCCCTTCAAATTTTAAAATGCCATAACCTGTTAAAGACTAAACTAGAATTGAACGTTGTCAAAGTCTGTGAACTCAGATTTAAGAAAAAGAACATTTGGGACCTAAAAAGTACATACATGATAAAATGACCAAATTGCCCTTGGGGTTTACATTAACAATGTTAACATTGTTAAAGTCTTCAAATAATCGAGAGTGGCCTATCTCAAGGTTTTCGATGTTCTGGATCCAATGGCATGGTTCATTTGACTTGAATATATTTGTAAATGACTATTTTGCCCTTAAAAAAATTAAAATTTCATAATTTGTTAAATTAAAACCAAAATTTAACGTCATCAAAGCTTGTGAACTCATTTTGTTCTGAAGAACATTTTGGAACCTAAAATGTATATATGTCGTTAAATGACCAAATTGCCCTTGGAACTTACATACTAGAAGTTAACATTGTTGAAGTCATCAATAATACAGAGTGACCTACTCCAAGATTTTTTGACGTTCTGGATCCAATGACAGGGTCCATTTGGTGTGAATCTACTTGTAAAATAATTATTTTACCCTTCAAACTTGAAAATGCCATAACGTATTAAGACTAAACTAGAATTGAACATAAGATGATGAACATTTGGGGACATACAAGTATATACATAAATATATGGTAAAATAACTAAATTGCCCTTGGGGCTTACTTATAATAAGTTAACATTGTTAAACTATTAAAATAATATGGGGTGTCTTAAACGAAGCTTATTCGATATTCTAAATCCAATGGAGGGGTCTATTTGGCCTGAATACATAAGGGCAAAATGATTATTTTACTCTTAAAAATTCAAAATACCATAACTTGTTAAGATCAAATCAATTCTGGTTAAATTTTAATAAGGTATGGATTTTTAAATATGTGAGGACAAAATAGTCATTTTAAAAATATATTCATGCAAATATACCCCGCCATTAGATTCAGAATGTCAAAAAATCTTGGGCTGGGTCACTCTGTATTATTTGAAGACTTTAACAATGTTCACTTCTTATATGTAAGCCCCAAGGAAAATTTGGTCATTTGATCATATATACACTTTTTAGGTCACAAATGTTCTTCATCTTAAATATGAGCTCACAGGCTCTGATGGTGTTTAATTATAGTTTAGTCTGAATAAATAATGGTATTTTGAAGTTTGATGGGCAAAATAGTCATTTTACAAATATATTCCGGCCAAATGGACCCTACCATTGGATCCAGAATGTCAAAATACCTTGGGCTAGGTCACTCCGTATTATTTAACGACTTAAACATTGTTAACTTCTTATATGTAAGGCCCAAGGGTAATTTGGTCATTTTACAATCTATATAACAATATGAGTTCACAGGTTTTGACGACGTTAACTTCTGATTTTATTTTAACAAGTTATGGCATTTTAAATTTTTAAGGGCAAAATAATTATTTTACAAATATATTCAGGTCAAATGGACCATGTCATTGGATCCAGAATGTCAAAAATCTCAAGGTAGGCCACTCTATATTATTTGAAGACTTTAACAATGTTAACGTCGTATATGTAAACCTCAAGGATAATTTGGTCATTCTATCATATATGCATTTGCTAGGTCTAAAATTTTATTTATCTTAAATATGAGCTCACAGACTTTGACAGCGTTCAATTCTAGTTTAGTCTTAATAAGTTATGGCATTTTGAAATTTGAAGGGCAAAATAGATATTTTATAAATACATTAGGCCAAATGGACCCTACCATTAGATCCAGAACGTCAAAAAACTTTGGAGTAGGTCACTCTGTATTATTTGAAGATTTTAACAATGTTAACTTCTTATATGTAAGCCCCATGGAAAATTGGTCATTTTATGATGTATATATTTTTTAGGTTCCAAAATAGTTTTCATAATAATAAGAGCTTATATACTTTGACGACGTTAAATTTTGATTTTTTTTTTTAACAAGTTATAACATTTTGAAGTTTGAGGGCAAAATGGTCATTTTACTAAGTAGTTTTAAAATTTTGATACAAAAATATAGTTTACAAAATGGATTTTTTTGTTTTTGTTCTCTCTTGTTAAAAAACAAAACAAAGTTACTAAACGCATTTTTTATTTTATTTTTTAAAAAATGAACACAAAAATTTCTAACACAAAAAGTTAAAAACTAAAAAATGAAAATACAAAAATGAAATGGTTATCAAACGGAGCCTTAATTTTTAATGGAGGGCATTTTTGTTCACTCTTTATTGGTTCACCATTGCTCACTTAGACTTTCACTGGGTGACATGCGTCCTATTTTATTATTATTTTGCCCTTATACTATCAACATAATAATTGAAATGAGACACATGTCACACATTGAAGGCCTGTGTGAGCAATGATGAACTAAAATTGGGTGAGAAAAATGCTCTCTTTCTTATGTACTATTAAATTACTAATGCAACCTTTGGTTGTGTTATTAGTTTTCCCTGCCCCTTTGATATGAAAGCATTTTTGCTCACCCTAAAAATAGTTTATTAATACCCACCCAGGCATTCCATTGGCCAATGCAGTAGTACCCAATATTAAATACCATTAATTTAATTCTAGGTCTCACTGCATTGATTGATAGGATGCTAAGGTGAGCATTAGTAAACCATTTTTGGAGTGAGCAAAAATATTTTCCCATAATATTTAAGGAAAATTGAATAATTTCTCGTGTAGGAGCTTTTTTCTTCTTCCTTTCTCGTGACTCCACAAGAAATTAAGGTTTGTATATAGGGTAAAGTTATTGTGAAAAGCTTTTCATATGAGAAAACACATTATGATCATTGGATGGAAAAGCAACCATTGAATTCGTAAGAATTTTGAAATACATTTATGACTACTTTCTCGTTCAAGAACGATAAGATTCTTTTTCACATGAGAAGTTTCACAATAACTTTACCCTTATATACATGGATTAATATTAAATGCAATTATTTCAATATACTCTTGAATTCAAAGCATGGTTCTTCAACACGTGGTAGGTTTGCACTTTTTGTCATGATTCTCATTTGTAGTACGGAGTAATTGCTCTTGAATTCAACCACAATAATCATTGTCAAACAGCCGCATAAATATGATTCATAATCCACATTTGGAACACATGTAGCTTGTCAACTACAGTTCAGGAGTATATGCGCTCATGTCTGTTTGACGAGTAGTTTGTTTATTTATTAAGGTTCGAAAATTAAGTACTAAAAATTAAGTGTTGAATTTTAAGTACTGAAAATTTTAAGTGATTGAAGTTGTTGTGTTGAAAACAGATTTTTAACTACTGAAATAGACTACATTTAGTAATTATTTTCAGTAGAAATTTTTCACTTTAAAGTTTTCAGTAATTTTTTGGCTGTTTTTTCAATTAAGTGGTACATTATCAAACGCACTGAAAAAAATAAGTGCTGAAATCTTACATTTTCACCACTTAATTGAGTTATCAAACACACCCTAAGTCTGAAATTCAAGTTTCATCTTGACTTATTTTAAATATGATGATTGGCCCAATAATCTTTTATCTATATTTGACCATAATTACTCATATAAGCGATACGGTAATGTTATGTGCACATTTTATTTGCATGAATCATTACTCTAAGCGATATATTCTCTAGAACTATATAGTTTTATGAAAAAATTAGTCTTAAATTCCTCAAAATAATATTCACAAGTCTTTAAGGACAAATCTTTTTACTATTCAGTGAAAAAGACAAAAGAGGTCAAGTACCAAATTTGCCTCCAATAGAAATCTCAGCCACTAAAATGGCTTGTTATGTGCACGAAACATGTGGAATAATTTCTCCCGCACGGTATGAGCACTGTACCGTAGCATACCCAATTTCGAAAAATATTTTTAAGCTTTAAACTTTCAACATTTTTGATCTACAACTCCATTTTTAATAAATTTTATGCCGTTAGAATCGTGTCGACGAGTTGATATGTATTGAGTAACTTTTTTTCCTTAAATTTTTACATACATGAATATTAAGTGAATTTTCACTTAATATTTATGTATGCCAAGTTGATATATCTTAAGGAAAAAAATAAAAAATAAAAAACAAACATTTACTAAACTTAATATTTGTAAAAGGGAATTGCTATGTACACCCAAATTCCTTTATTCTAATCATTTTTCTTCTAAAAATTCTCACTTTTGTAAAGATGAGCGGTGTACATAGCAAAATTAGCAGTATACAAAGCAATTCCCTTTGTAAAAAATAAAGTTGTAGATAAAAAGTTACGGAAGTTTAAAATATATATAAAAAAAAAATTGGAGATGTTATGGTGTGGCCTCTCACACAGTGCGAGTGCAACACCATAACATTTTTGTTTTAATCCGTCAGCTTGATGGCCGTGGGAGCGCGTGGGGCACCGTCGGGCGTGTTTGGCGCTCATCTGGCATTGGGAAAGGGTAGTTCTGAGTATTAAATTTATTTTTTGTCCTCTTTGTCAAAGATATATTTTTGGTAAAGTAGTTTTAATTAAACTAAAATTCAAGTTGTCTTTAATACGAAGAAAACTTGTGCTACTATCCATATCTCTAATTGCCCCTAGTTTTATTGTGGATATATATATATACAAGTTCTTTATCAAGCCTATTTACGAGTTTTTTTTTCCAAATATTATTCACACGTATTTACGAGCTCTATAAAGGCGAGTTTAAGTGTATTTGAGCTTAAATTATTTATTAAACAAGTCTAAAATTTAAGCTTAAATTTATCTTATTATACGAGTCAATCCTTTATGAAAATATATTTTCGAAGGTTTGTTGAGCGACTACTTACACACCTAATCACACAAGTACAAACATACGATAGCTTCTTGTCATCCCAACTTTTGACTAATTAAAACCTTTCAAAACTTGAAATTGAAGAATATGCTGATGAGGATGTGGTTGTGGGTAAGGATATTTTAAACCTTTCAAGACTTTAAAACTTGAGCAACAGTTTCCAACTTTAAAATTTAGGGTAAATTATACAAATCTCCCCTGAGGTTTGCCTTAATTACACGGACCACCCCTCTAGTTGCAGAAATTACACGGACCTCCCTCGAGGTTTGTAATTAGGTAACAAAATGCCCCCTCCCCTAACGGTCCGTTAGTTTTTTTACATTAGCCTCCCCTGAAAATTACAATTAGCCCCCCTAATATTTTAAATTATCATACTAAGCCCCGTTTTTCTTATATTTTTGTGTTAATTATAAAATCCCTCCTCTCTCTTATGTTTTTTGGTTAATTTTTTTTAGCATTAATTTATATTATCTACACAAAATATACACAAAATACATATTAATAGGTCCAAATATTTTTTTCCCCGAACAAACCTCTGTCAAGCCCCCCTGTATTAATTTTCTAGATCCGCCCCTGCCCCTATGCTTCAAAAGTGGACACTTAACCCCCTGTGATTGTGGACTAAAATAGAACTGTTATGATTTCACTCAAAGAGCGTTAATCCCAAAATTAACATCAAAAAGGGGTTAAGTGTTTATATTTTTAATCAATTTTAGACTTTTCGTCAATTTTCGTCACTTTTGAAGCATAGGGGCAGGGGCGGAGCTAGAAAATTAATACAGGGGGGCTTGACAGAGGTTTGTTCGGGGAATTTTTTTTTTTTGGACCTATTTATATGTATTTTGTGTAGATGATATAAATTAATGCTAAAAAAATTAACCCAAAAACATATGATGGAGGAGGGATTTTATAATTAGCACAAAAATATAAGAGAAATGAGGCTTAGTATGACAATTTTATAATATTAGGGGGGCTAATTATAATTTTCAGGGGAGGCTAATGTAAAAAAAACTAACGGACCGTTAGCGGAGGGGGCATTTTGTTACCTAATTACAAACCTCGAGGGAGGTCTGTGTAATTTCTGCAACTAGGGGGTGGTCCGTGTAATTAAGGCAAACCTCAGGAGAGGTTTGTATAATTTACCCTAATAATAATAATAATGATATACCAACAATAATGATATGGGCCATATGGCTATCGACTGTAAACTAGAATTATCTTATTAAATTGTTCCGAGAAAAAAAAAAAAAGTCTTATTAAACTGTTGAGATTCTTGTCATAGCAATAAATTTACTGTAGAGGACAGCAGAAGGAAGCAATAATGCGAGGAAGAGAGAGAGAGAGAGAGAGAGAGAGACAGAGTGAGTGAGTGGTAGAAATAATGTGGCATTTATGGGTGAAGAAATTATTCAAATGAGTGTCACCACTGTCACGTGATGCCAGCGTTAATTACAGATATAGCACTTGTCTTGGGGTTATTGTAATTTTTTTTTTTTGTGTTCTTTATTTATTTTATTATATTATTATAATATGGAAGCCTCAAGTGTCACATGGCACAAAGAGAGGCAATATTAGAAATTTTTTTAAAATTTTGCTCATTAAATTACTACAAATACCTCAAAATTTTGCTCATTAAATTACTACAAATACCTCATTATTAACATCAATACCCAATACACCATTGATTACATACACACATATATGCACCTAGATATAAAAAAATACTACCTCTAAAACTATACGATCATGGTAAAATTTTTTATCACGTGTGATTTATCAAAATCTTCTTTTATATTTTTTTTTTTAAATTAGAATATCATACAAACACCAAAATTTTTTGACTAAACATTTCTCCCGTGCATTGCACGAGTCAAGGAGCTAGTTTCCAATAAAACACAAGAAAATTTGTGTGTCCACTCTAACTATAAAATTTTAGATTTTGCACGACCCCCCCTCCCCCAACCTTAAGTTATTGGATTGACTCCTATTAATAGTTTGTGACTTAATACTATTAGGCCTCGTTTGACAGGTCAGATAAAACTGTCAAATTTGATAGGATAAGGTAGGATTGGATAGGATAGTAATCATGTCGGATAAGCTGTTATACTGTCTTGTGTTTGGAACGTACTGTATAAAACTGTCGGAGAAACTGTTATATCCTAATCCTGTGTTTGGTCGTGCCTGGATATAAGTTCCGGATAATAACTAAATTATTGCTTTTTAACATAACACGGGCTATGAAGAAAGGGGGAGAAAAAAAAAGGAAAAGAAGAAGAAGAGTAGATCTAAAAATGGGAAGAAAAAAAAAAGAAATCTGTGAATGAAAAAGGGGGAAAAAATTGGATCAGAACAAAAAAAGTTGAGAGATCTGACAAAAAAAAAGAAAAAGAAAGATATGAGGAAAAAAAAAAGAAGAAGAATGCAAATCTGAAAATGAAAAAGAAAGAAAAAAAAATCTGAAAAAAATCGGATTTAGAAAAAAACAAATAAAAAATTAGATCGGAAAATGAAAAGAGAGGAAAAAATATATGAAAATGAAAAAGTGAAAAAATCAAATCTTAAAAAATAAATAAAAAAAAAGTTTTTTTGTCACAAGAAGTTATCCCAAACTTCTAATCCCACTTAATACCACATCCCCCCATGGGTTAGAGTTATCCCACTGTCCATGGAATTAAAACATAGTTTAATCCCACTTAATACCACATTCCCCTATGGGTTGGAGTTATCCCACTGTCCATGGAATAAAAGCATAGTTCTGGACTATTTTATTTTGTCCAGTGATGCCACCAAACACTGGATATGATAAAAGTTATCTTATCCTGACCACCAAACAAGGCCTTAGTGCATCACAGACCCTACTCACGAAAATTGTTTCCCACTTAAGAGCTTTTCTCTCTAGAGTTTCTAGAGAGAGAGTTAAGATGTTGCCCTAGCCGCCCTTTCCCTCTCTTCTTCAGCCAACCTAATTACCCCCCCCCCCCCCCCCCCCCTCCCTCCCTCTCTCTATCTCTCTCTCTCTCTCTCTCTCTCTTTGTGCCATGTTTTGTACGAGTTCAAATAAAGGTCTCTTTGGCTCCTCTGCTTCCTCTATGAAGCTTTTCCCCTTCCTTTGTGAAGGATGTTTTCCTTATCTTGTAAGGCTTCTCCTTGGGTTCAAGATGGTGGATGTTGCCCAGGCCAGTCTTGCAATAGTACATTTGACTTTTTGGTCTGCAATGGGTTATGATTGGTGGCTTTGGAGCTCTCTTCTACAGCTGTGCTGCTTTCCATGGTGCACCTTTTGCTTGTATGGAATCCTTTCAAGCAACTTCGGTTGCCCTCTTTGGTGAAGCTTCTTCACCTGTTTGGGCTTGGCTTTGTGCTGCCTTCTTTCTTTGGGTGGTCTCTATCATCTAAAAGTTTGAAATTGTCCTGGGTTCTGGATCTCTCTACTCGGCGGTCCTTGTGGCGCATTGGTGGATTCCTCATGCAACTGACGGAGTGTTTTCTGTGGTCACTTATACTTCCTTATCTATTGTACTCTTGGTTGTTTTGTTTTTGCTTGTTCTTTTCTTTATTTTTGTTGTTTGTTTGGTTTTGTTTGTAAGGTTTGATTGACATTAATGAAATTTTAGCCTTTGAGCAAAAAAAAAAAAAATAATAATCAAACCACCTCACAGTCGAGAAGTTATTCGTTGAGACCATTAATTACAAACTCATCCTTGTGTTGACTTGGTGTAATGCTCTTATCTATTATCTATATATAAAAACTGAAGCCAAAATTGTTTCTACATTCTTCCATGTGGAGCCTACTATTGGGATATAAATCACATGTGGGATAATCCCAACAATTTAGAGATTATGATTTGGCTAGATTCCTATTGTGATTTGGTTTCCTTTGTGATAGAGTTATATTACTTGTCCAATAAGTAATGGGTTGCAAACCCTATACAAGGAGATGTTGTATTGGAATTTAGGAAGCCCTTAGTATACCAAGTTGGGGGTCTCCTCTTATGAGGGTGCATAGTTTAGGGGTGAGAGAGTGAGGGTTCTTTGTTTATTGAGAGTGGGTGTACAAGGTGTTTAAGGGTTAGGTTACGGGATTTAATTCAATTTTTTCTTGTACCAATTATTTATTCTTAATAATAAAGAACTGGTCTCTCGGGTGTGGACGTAAGCATTGTATGGCCGAATCACCTACAAATCTGTGTTTTCTTTAGTATGCATGTTTATTACTGTTTATGTGTATTTATTAGGGGAATTTGGTTCCACGTTTTTAAATTCCCAACAAGTGGTATCAGATCCATGGTGGGAAACGCATGGCAGCAGTGGGGATTAACTACACGGTGGTAAAAGAAAAACATAAGAAAACAAATTTTAGTGGAGGAGCCGTGACTGAAGGTCGGTCGTTACTCTGTGTAGATGGGTTGCCATGGGTCGTGATGGGTTGCCATTGATCATGACACTAATTAGGGTAAACTTGCCATGGGTGTGATCCAGTGTGGCAAGTTGAAACAAATCAAGATTCGTGATTGTTAAGAATTTCAAGGAGCTTGTGAGATAAGCTATGTTGCTTGGAATACGGGTTAGAGATGGTTCCTAAGGTTTTTGGGCGCTGCAGATTTATGAAATTCTGCACGGATTGTAATTTATTTTTCTTGGTGATAGATCCTATATATATTGCAGTAGGTTGGGATCTAGGGATGAAAAATAATTTATACGTTACTGTGATTGTAGCAGGTTGCATATGGTGGAGAAGTTCTCACATTCCACTCATACGACATTTCTCTTGAGTTGTTAGATTCTGGATACGGTAAGCATGTGCTTCTGGAAAAAATTATTTGATGGGTTCCAAGAAGGCGGTGGCAGAAACAGGCGCAATCACCTGACAGAGGTAATTGTTAGGATACTGCATGTAGGAACGTTGATCAAATATTTTTGGAGCAGGTTCGCTATTTGGGTGGTGTGATATTGATCCCAAAGTTGCGGAGGAATTTAATATGTTGTTGAAATTACACACGGCGGTTGAGAGAAGTGCTGAAATTGCACTCAAATCTCCTCCATCCATTCATAACAAGATATGCAATTCTGCATATGTATGTGTGTATGCATATATAGTATGGGTGTATATATAAGGGACAATAGAGAGAGATAACCATCGAGAGAAAGAGAGTAAGAGAGAGCAAACCAGCATACACACACACACATACACACACACACACATACACACACACACTCTCTCTCTCTCTCTTTGTCTTCACCTTCTGCTCACTGCCTTCAGACCACACACATCTCTCTGTAACTCACCTACAACCAGAGAGAAGTAGGAGGAGTGGAGAAGAAGAAGAAGATGATCGGAGAGAGAGAGAGAGAGAGAGAGAGAGAGAGAGAGAGAGAGAGAGAGAGAGAGAGAGAGAGGGGTATAAACCCCTACACCCCCTCTGTTTTAAACTCTGTGTCTTTTATACATCTCACACACACACCCAAACCCCTTGCATGTAGCCAAATAGAGCCCTAAGGTCTGGTTCTTGCTCTGACAACCATTAGAGTACTACCAAGAGCTTGATTTTTGTAATCTCAACCAAATAACCCCTTAGTTGTATCAAACAGAACCTTATGATCCCTACAAGACCCCCTAGTAACAATTTTGTAAATGGATGACATTTGCTTAGGCATGCAGACCATTATTCTTTATCTTTGCCGAAACAATAATGGTTTGGTTAGTATAGCAAACGAACGAACCCAGATCCCAGCTTAGAATATGTGATAAAGAGTCAAATTACGGTCACTTTGCCGTTCATTTCATGAATTTCTATGGAGAGACGGCTGAGATATGCCCCTTTGAACATTTTTCGGCGAGCCTCGATTTTTCGGCGACCCTGCTTTTCCGGAGAAGACAAAGGATTTCGGTTTATATCGTTTAGATATGGGTCGGGTCAGGGCTGGGTTCGGGTTAGGGTAAACCTGTGTGTATATACGGTTAGGTTGGATTTTATAAAACCCATGGGTCGTTTAAGTAGCACGACGTCGTTTGACGTCTGGCTAACTTCGAGTATGGTTCGGGTTTGGGTTAACTGATAGGTTTTGTTTGTGAGTTAGTTTGGGTCTCAAGTTCGGGTTGGCTTGACCCAATGGGTCAAGTGTTTGGGTCACCCACTTGGGTTCCTTTGAGTGTGTAAATGGATAGCCATATTAGCCTTCGGTCGGGTTTTGGTTCAACCCATGAGTATTAAGATTTGGCCTCTCTTGAGTCTGTAAACGGGTTGCCCGTTTGGATCAGGTTGTTCGGTACGACCCGCAAGATTATTATTATTGTTATTAATCTATTTAGGCATATATGTATTTAGTATATGTTTTAAATTGTTTTAAAATAGTTTTAAATGATTATTAATTAGTTTTTGTAATTCTAAAATAGCATTATTGATAATTATTATATATTCTAAAATTGTATATTTTATAACGATATTTTATACTTATTATTTAGTCATTCGTAAATAAATAATAATTGTTAGTTTAATTATAACAAATAGATATATGTATTGATTTAAATGTTATAAATGATTTAAAAATAATTTAAAGTTTTATTAAAGGGATTTTAAATTCTGAAATATTTTTTTATATTATTCTTATATTTTGAAATTATTATTATTATTTATATATTATACTTATTATTTATTTGGGTTCAAATAAATATTAAGAATTAGTTTAGATTGTAATAATTAAATATTAATTACCTAATGACCATTTTAAAAACATAGAAAATTATACTGTTCATCCCAAAGTCTAATACCCTTGTTTTATAAATTACTTATTTATACATAAAAAAAAACCCAAACTATAGTATCTTACTTAATTATAAGGATCCAATTGTTATCCTTCAATTATTTTAAATACCAAATGAGTTCCGAAAATTATGAGAAAAGTATCCCTAGCCTATTTTAAGGTTTAGTATTTAATAAAAATATTTTTAAGGACCAAATATCTTTCTAAAATATATTTTAAAATTGTAAGGTTCCTAAGTATATTATTATTTAATTTGGACTTCGATAATTCGTAGTAAATAAACCGTATCTCAGAAGAAAAAAAAAAACGCGATCAGTTCCTAAATTCCTAAAATGACATATAGATCCATTTTCTTAAGTTTAGTGACTTTCTGACTCATTCAAAAATACAACTTATTATTAGGGCAACACTGGTTGTCACACCCGTTCCAAAAATTTCATGGTTTACATTACAAAACGTGAGATTTTGTGAAATTATTAATGTTATTAATAATTGAGATGAGTTGACTGTGGGTTAACAGTAAGGTGTCAGTAAGGACAAAGGAAGTTTGTAAGAAAAATTGCATTGACACAGTTAAATGACATTTATGTGATTTAAATGTTATTTGACTTTCTGGTATTTTCGTGAATAGTAATTATATCTGTGTAGTATAATTTTTGGTAATTTTGATATTGTTGTATAGCATTTTGAGAACTGTGGTGAGAACGTGAGTGACACATTAAATAAAAGGTAGATTGTGTAGAGATTCCACAAAATTTAGTTTTCGGACGCAAGTTTGGACCCAAACGAGACTGTGGATATTGCAATTTTCCTTCTTTTACCCACAGCTTTTTTTTTAAAATTCTTTTAAATTTCGAATTCAAAACAAATGAGTCGCCACTTAATTTTTAAAAGGAAAAAATTAAGAAACCATTTTAAAAGCAAACTGATCTTTTAGAAACCAGAGATTAACTAGGTCCGGGGATTATGGAATGAGAGAGGAAGGAGCCCGTCGGACTAAAACACCCTCTCTCATCCTATCTTGCGATAGGCCTCTACTCAATATCCTTCTAATCGAATTATTAATTTAAACGTGCCCTCAACTAATATATATGTATAGATATACGTTACAAAAAGCATGTCTAAAGGGGTGTAAAATTGCAATTGGTGAAATATCATTCAAAAATCACATATTTCAAGTAGCAAGCAACATGATATGCACTAGGGAACAAGAGAACTTACCCGGGATCCAGCAGCAATATCAAACGTGCAATGCATACAAACAAAAGAAAATCCTAAAAAAGAGTCTCTAGTCACATATACATATAAGGCAAGATCCTAATTCTAATGTGTCGCTCATGAGGTTGAAAAATCAATAAAATCAAGAAATCAAAATAAATTAAAGGGGGGCCTAGAGATCATACCTTAATAGCGCTACAAAACAAAAGGTTAGTCCACATGATATACAAGATGTGAACTTAGAAATAACAATCCTAAATTTCTAGCTTAAACCTATCAAGCATGAAATCCAACTTTATTCAATAGCTAGTTCTAATCATGAGCATTAAATGTACATGAATGAATGAATGTGAACAAGAATAAGACATGGGTTTATTCACTAATTTGGGTCATTTAGCCTCTGGATTTAAGCTAAAGTATCATTATTCAAAGTATGATTTGGGTCTCAAGACATTGGGGGGCCATTTGAGTTGAAACAAATAAGATTAGAAAAAAAAGTAGCAGTTTTTTATGAATTACAAAGAGCAGATCATAACTTTAAAAAATGAAAAAGCGTGGTTCCCGTGAATTGATCTTGATGAATTTTAGACACAAGATGCCTCTGTGTGTCTAGTTTTTAACCCAAAAAAGAAATCAAAGTTTCAACGGTTGGATCTCCGGGAATTGGACAAAAACCAGACATCACCCAGCATTCTACAACCTTCTGTCCAGAGTTCTTGCACAATTTTATGAAACTAGCAAAAAGATCAAAAATGCTTTGTTCTTTTTAGGGTGACTTCCTAACACATTAATCTACTTAGAAAAAATTATTTTGGGTCAAAAACACTTTATTAAAGCATTGGTATACTTATTTCAAAAGAGTGTTACTATGCTGAAACTCTGGACAGATTGTAGTAACCTTACAAAACTCCTAACCAAACCACTTTAGACATGAAACCACCTTGAAACAAAAAATTACAGTGGTAGAATATTGTGTTAGTATAGTGGTGGTTATCTCTCATGTATTGTGTTGTATGTCTCTCTCCCTTCCTCAAGGAAGATCCTCCCTCTTTTATAGACAAAATTACCAAGTATTTTCAGTGAATTCAGAGTAAAAGACAGGTGTAAATATTTCATTTGGTGGTACAATACGTACTTCCTGAAATTAGACAGACTGCTGCCCAGGGCGGCATTCAAAAGTAATCTGCGGCAGTCCGTGGGTGCCGCCGCGGCACTTCATGACTGCCTCCTGCGGCATTCAATGACTGCAGCGCGGCACTCAGTAAGTGCCGCGCCAAATTATTGATTGCCGCATTTTCGTCAGCCTTACTTTATTAGTTTTTTGTTTTTACTCGCATACACATACGTATTGTACCACAAAATACGGACTGTTAAAGCAAACGGCAATCAGAAATTGTCGGTGACACTCAGCAAATGCCGGGCCAGCACTCACTGAGTGCCGCGGAATACTGCCGTGTGCCGTTTTCTGTTGAACTTCCCTTTTTAGATCTTTTCTTTCCTCCCTTTTTCTTAAAAAAACTTATTTTTGAAGATCTTTTCCAAAAATGGTGTTTTATACCTGAATTCTCCCAAATACCTGGTATTTCCTTCTTTCTGTGAAATTTAATCGCGTTTGGAGAACTTTCTGAAGAGCTTGGACTACTTCGAATCTTTTCGGTCCTTATCATCATTGGACGTGGAGGTGACGCTCTCCTAAATTCGACGGTCGGTCAAAATTGGGGTGTCTACAGTTTGCCCCTCTTTGACAGAGCTCGTGGGGGCAACGCGTCCCATGAGTGAATGTCAAAGCCTGTGTGAAGACAAGCCTTTGACCAGACTGCCGAATTTAGGTAAAACAAAACGCGTTGCAAAACAGCTTCACAAACGGTTCATGTTGGTCGTGCTCAACGGTGAGCTGCCTACGTATCCACTCAGGAATCAGACCAAGACGTAGTTCTGGCACGGAGTCAAGCATACACAAGCACAAGTAACCATATAGATGAATGCACCTTATCTTATCGTGATGCGAGTGCTATGCAATGGTATTTTCTGAATCGGCCTGGTCATACAAGCACCATGCTCATCATGTCTTCCCCACGTATGACGCATTTTACGTGACGTGTTAGTCAGGGAAGATCACCTAATTCTTGACCGATGCAAAATCTGTTGCGAGAACCGAGAATGTAAATCCGTTACACTCCCAGAACAAGGATCGACGCAAATCTATAACGTGGATTGAGAATATAAATCTGTTATATTCCCACAACGAGGGTTAACGCAAATCTATTACGTGGATTGAGAATGTAAATCCGTTACAATCCCAAAACCAGGATCGACGCAAATCTGTTACGTGGATTGAGAATATAAATCTGTTATATTCCTACAACGAGGGTTAACGCAAATCTGTTGCAAGAACCGAGAATGTAAATCCGTTACACCCCCAAAACAAGGATCGACGCAAATCTGTCACGTGGATCGAGAATATAAATCTGTTATATTCCCACAACGAGGGTTAACGCAAATCTATTGCGAGAACCGAGAATGTAAATCCGTTACAATCCCAAAACAAAGATCGACGTAAATCTGTTACGTGGATCAAGAATATAAATCTGTTATATTCCCACAACGAGGGTTAACGTAAATTTGTTACGAGAACCAAGAATATAAATCTGTTATATCCCTGAAATCTTTTTCAATTTTCAAAAAAATCGGGAGCCCACGGGCTCAAATCTTTTCAATTTTCAAAAAATCGGGAGCCCCCGGGCTCAAATCTTTTCAATTTTCAAAAATCGGGAGCCCCCGGGCTCAAATCTTTTCAATTTTCAAAAATCGGGAGCCCACAGGCTAAAATAGTTTTTTTTTTTTTTTTTTTTTTTTTTTGTTTTTTTTTTTTTTTTTTTTCAGGAATTGGGAGCCCACGGGATCAAATTTCTTTGTAAATTTTGAAATTTGTATTCAATTTGAACCTAAAAACGACCCCGAGGGCCAAAAGTGCAATGAGGGCAAATTTTGGGGCCTCAAATTCAATTTTCGGGACTTGATTTGAATTTTTTGGGGGAAATGAAGGTCTTTGAACCGACTTAGCCGTGGCACACGCGGATTTTTACAACAGTCTGTGACTGCCGTGCGGCACTCACGGAGTGCCGTTGCGCAGTTGGCGAGTGCCGCTCGGTAGTCAATCAACTGCCGCGCACGGAAAACTGAGTGCCGCGTTTGAGCGGCAGTGGCTAAAACCGGCAGTTTCAATTCATTTTCTCTCATTCTCTCAATCTTCTCTCTCTCGATTCCTCTCTGGAGAAAACTTTCCCTTTTTCTTTTCTCGCTTGGATCGATCTACCGGGGCTTTCAGGTTAGTTCTACTTGATCAAAACTTGATTAATCTCTTTTATTTCTTCGTTTTTCTGAAATTTTTGTGAATCTAACGCGCGAATCCTCTCTTTTCCTTGACAGATTATGGCGAGCGGTTCGGGGAGAAAGAAGAAGGCCAAGTATATGGCCACTCACCATCCAGACGCCACACTCCTGCTCCGAGACTCGGATGAGCACTTATCTGTCTGCGCTTTCAAGCGCGAGGTAAACGCTCCCTTTTTATTTTTAATTTTCTCCTTTTAGAACTTAATGGAACATATTATGAATCATGACTTTGAATGTCTCATTTCAAATGCAAATGCCATGCTTGTAGCGTTTTCACGCGTACTTTATTCAAGATCCTGCATTTCATTTTACTTCTCATGAACTTTATGAATATTATGCTCGATGAATCATAATTTATTATTCTCACTCGTGTTTACTGAACTCGTGAATTTTCTTGAGCGTTCCAAATGCCTTTTACTATTCAAAACTGATTTTTGATCGCTTGTGACTCAAATTACGCCTTTTATTATTCTCACAAACTTCTCTTTAAAACTGCGCTTCTTTTGGACTCAAATTTCTTTTGCACCTTCGTATGTTTATATATGCATGTATTTCAAAAAAAAAATATGCGAACAAACTACTCTTTTCTTTCCCCTTTCTTCGAAACCTTGCTAGAATATTGAGTGTTTCCTCTTATTTCTTCTTATTATTTTGTGAGCATCTGCTGAACTGAACGCAAACGAGTGCCATGCTTGTGAAATTTCTGTGACTATTTCCAGATTTTTCCTATTTCTTTCCTTTTCTCTCTCTTTTTTATGACGCTTTTCCTTGTTTCTTTACTTACCATCTGTTTCATTTATTTATATTTTTTTACTTTTCTTTTTATCCAATTACTAATATCAAAACTTGTGATTCTTTCTTGCAGCTGCAGTCCAAGGTCCTAAAGGGGCATGGCAGCCTTGCTCATGGGTATGAGTGGTACACACTGCTGAGCGAGCCAGTGAGAGCCTTGGTGGTGGCAGCCGGGTTTGGAGACTTCGTCAAACTCTTGACGAAGAGCTCCAACGACCTGCGGCAGATTCATGCATTGTCGGAGCGGTGGTGGGACACCACCAGCACTTTCCATTTTAACTTCGGGGAGATGACGATGACTCCCTTGGATTTCTCGATGATCACTGGGATTGCCTTTGGTGGAGAGCCTCTACGGTATTTGACGGATCAAGAGTGGGACCAGGTGGAGCCTTTGCTGGGAGTGGTCCCGGAGGAGTCTTTGGTCATAGCCCGATGGTTCATGGATACATTTAGGGGCCAGCCGGGTTTTACCGATGAGCAGATGGCCCGGGGCTTTCTCATGTATATGCTGGGGTGCTTTCTGCTGAGCACCAAGGGTGATCGGGTCGACGTCTCCCTGGTAGCGTCCCTGGAGCACTTGGACCGGGTTGAGGAGTATGATTGGGCTGGTACAGGGTTATCTATCCTGTACAGGCATATGGGTGACATCTCCCGGGACAGGCCAGATTCCATCAGTGGTTATTGGAGAGCGTGGGAGGTATACCTTTTCTATATTTCATTGCTTATTGCATTTTCAGGAATTTATTTAAATTGTGAGACTAACCCTCCCCCCTTTTTATTATTGCAGATTTGGTCCCACGAGTATCTTCGCATGATGTCCCCTGAGACACGTGATGCTGACGCCCTTATCATGCCCCAGGGGCTGAAATGGGCGAAGGATAGAGTCAGGCAAAAGACTGGGGCCCACGATTTTGTTTCGTTCAGGAACTTCCTGACGAACTTGAGGGAACAGCACATTCATTGTCAGCCCTGTCTTAGGGTGCTTCCTGAGGCTCTTGCGGAGATCCGAGAGTCGACTGGATATGACCCGACGAGGCGACTCCTTGATGGACCAGAGGGCCAGGCGTGGTACTTAGGAGAGAGGGTGACTAGGCAGTCACTGGCGGCCCCTGGATTCTTCGTGCCATTCCCTCCTCCTGACTCTATGAGAGCCACGGACACACTCCAGGGTAGCGAGCTAACGGCTGCTCTGATGGGCTCGGGTATTCACGGCTTCCTGGATCCCCCTACAGGATATGCGGCGTTCCGCGCCACTAAGCTGATGCCGAACTTCCCTTTGATGGAAGTGACTCGGGTGAGTAAATGATTCCTTTATTATTATTTTCATGAACTTCCTTTCATTTTTTATTTATGCTTTACTATTTTTCGTTTGCAGCCTGTTCCTGCCGCGGCTCGTCCTCCTGCCTTGCCCGAGTGGGATTGGACCATGTCGACCGTCTCGTTTGGTGAGCCCTTCTTGACGACGATCCCCCGGCTTTTACAGGATGCCCCTATCATTCCCCTTCACTATGACGTCGTCCCGCGTGCTTATATGGAGGAGGGCTTGACGTATGCCCACAGCGTGCGACAGTGGGTTCTCGGGCGAGAGTGGATGATAAGAAGAATATCCCTTTCTTTCACTTCAACTTTGATTGCCTCTCCTTTTGCTAATCTTTGTTTTTGGTTCTTGTTTTTAGGCTGAGGGAGCTCGGGCGACTGCCGCGGCTCAGTTGAGGGCCCAGGTATGATTTTTATTCCTTTTATTCTCAGTATTTCATCCGTCATTTCAACACTTTCTGGACTTATCCTCTCTTATTTCAGACGGAGGAGATCAGAGTCCTGTCCCAGCAGGTGGGGCAGCTCCAGCAGCGGCTTCAGTAGTTTGGCATTCCCCTCAGTGACACTCCTGGGGATGGCGATGCCGGACGAGGTGGAGGCAGCGAGAGTTGAGGCAGAGTCGGCGGAGGCAGCAGTGGGGGTCAAGGCAGGGGTGGCGGTAGCGGTGGACGTGGAGGGAGCGGTGGAGGCAGTGGGACAGAGTTGGAGGAGGAGCCCCTCAGGCGCACGACCCGTCAGACTAACAGCCGGGGCCGAGGCTAATCCTACTTTTTCTTTTTTATTTCTTTTGAGTGTTTTCTTGGGAGGATGCACACTTTATTGTATATATACATGTTCACTCTTATCTTGATGATGGCTCTACGATAGCCAGTAGGATAGGCACTCTTGATACCTTTATTATTATATTTTTGCTCTTTTATTCACCGTACGTGTGACCATAGCTTGGTCCTTTTGCCGTATGTGGGACCATAACTTAGTCCCTCCTTTATTGATCTTTAGATGCCTTTATCTCTTTTATTCATGAATGAAATGAATGAATGTTTGCGATCATGGCTGAGTCTTTGTTGCACGTGCTGCATGAAGCGCACGTTTTATTGTCCTTTATGTATTTTTCTGTTTGCAGGTGGGCTAAAGGTGTTACAAACAGATCCTGGCCAATGAAAAACTTGGAACGGCAATCGGTGAGGTCTCTGCGACACTCAGTGAGAGTCGCGGCGGCAGTCAGTGAATGTCACAACGGCATTCACAGACTGCCGTGCGGCATTTCATTGAGTGCCGTTTCACTTTATCGAGTGCCGCGGGTAGGTAGGCAGCTTTATTCCCCTATTTATACCCCTTCTTTCTCAAGGCTCCGCAAAACACTTCTCTTTTCTTCTTTACTTTCTTCCCAAATAGCCCCCATTAGCTCCCAAATCCTTTTCCCATAGATGGATACCCTTTCTGGTGTTGATAGGCTCAACTTTGAGTGCTTCAGGCTAAATGATCTTTTCTCTTTCTGACGGGTGAATTTGAATGAGAGCCTACTTCGAGCTGCCATCCAATGTTGGGATCCTTCTTTCAACGTCTTTCGTTTTGGCTCTCAGGAGATTTGCCCCTTGTTTGCGGAATTCAGTGCCATTCTTCACACCAATCCTTCTGCTGAATTGACGGTTCCTCCAGTTTAGGCCGGGTATGTCCGGGATTTAGCTACTCTTCTCCACACATCTCGGAATGCGACGGGCTCCTTTATTTATGACAGGCAGATTGATTTTGAGCGCCTTTCTTTTGTTTATGCTCCCATAGGGGACCCTTACGATGGTGAGTATCAGATCATCCGACGTAGTGCCCTGTCGATTGCTATGCTCTCTTACTTCCTCTTTCAGTCATCTTCCGACGCTCTTGTACCCATTGCCTGCGGTTTGCGGGAGATGAAAAGTGCTGTTATGCTGGTCCTTGGTGAAACTCTGATTGGATTGGGCCATGCTCATGCTACCGGGGCCACGTTATCTGCCGAGGCACCTTTTGTTTTGCAAATTTGGCTCATGGAGCGTTTGGATCTCTTTATACACCCTTCCCATCTTCGTTTGTTTCTTTATAGTACTTATTTGATAGCCAGGCGATCCAAAAAGGGGGGGGTCCTATATCTGGGTTCTTCGGCTAGCAAACGAAGTTTGCCCCTGGTTTTAGGGCTTTGAAGTGGTTCGGGGCAAACGCCAGTTTGCCCCTAGTTTAGCACAGGTGTTTTTTTGTATGTACCGAGGGTTTTGGAGAGCCCGCCTACTTATCCCTAAGCGGGCGTCAGGTCCCAAGTAGTTCGGCTTAAGGCTACAAAGAAAAGGTGCCAATCAGACAATTATTTACTGACCGAACCGGGTAGGTTGCCTACGTATCCCCTAACGGGAATCAGGTCGAGCGTAGTTCATCAAGGTAGGAGGCTTTGGTAAGAAAGGTTTTAAGCAAAGTATTCCTTGAGATGATCGAGGTTAATTGGTTGCTTAAATTCAACCCCGTCCAGGTCCATGAGATAGGCCGCCCCTCCGGAAAGGAGAGTCTTAATGATGTATGGCCCGACCCAGTTGGGTTTGAACTTTCCTCTGGGGTCATAAATAGGCACTGTTAGTTCTTTGAGGACCAGGTCACCCTCAGCAAGCTTCCTTGGGCGGACCTTTTTGTTGAAAGCACGAGCTATCCTCTTCTGGTACCCCCGAGTATGGTTTATTGCGGCCAGCCTCTTCTCATCGAGCAATATCAACTCCTCATACCTTCCTCGTACCCATTCTGATTCAGTGACTTTGCACTCTACCAAAACCCTAAGGGAGGGTATTTTCACTTCGATTGGGAGAACGGCTTCCATCCCGTAGACCAATGAATACGGTGTAGCACCCGTTGAAGTTCTCACCGAGGTTCGGTATCCCCACAAAGCAAATGGCATCTTTTCATGCCAATCCTTATATGTATCCGTCGTTTTCCCCAAGATTGCTTTAACATTTTTATTCGCTGCTTCTACTGCTCCATTCGTCTGAGGCCTATACGGGGATGATTGATGGCGAGTGATCTTATACTTTTCCAAGAGCGGGATAACCTCTCCCTGGAAATGATTGACAAGCGGGGGTATTTGTAAAATACAACCGCGCTAAAAGAAGAAAAAGTATGGATTTAGTTTACAATTCCTCCATTTATCTGCAATTTGAATTACAATGATGGTTCATGCACATATTGATTAAACTATGATAAGTTGTGTGTTTTAGCTGTAATTTGTGCAGACTGCAGTTGCTGTGTGAAGAATTGAAAGATAACGATGAAGGGAAATGCTGAATTCTAAAGAAGACATGTCAAAGTTAAAATGTAGAGTTTGATCGATTGAAGACCATTCGATCGATCGAAGGTTCGATCGATCGAGATAAGTTCAAGAGATCGAAGTTCCCAAGAGTTCAAGCGATCGAGAATTGTTCGATCGATCGAACATGCCTTTTATCAGATTTTTACGCGCACGTAGCAGGATGCATGTAAAACCCTAGCATTAGGTTTTTGCTTTATATACTCATATTATTGACGTCCAAGAGGACGCCCACTTTACATTTTATCAGTTTTTACATAGAAAGAGAGGGTTTTACTTTGTTTCTTGTAGGTTTTGGTGATTGAATATTGCATTCAAATGAAGTTTAAAGGTTATACATAGCTTGTTTGTTCCAGGTTTTGATTATATCAGTTTTGTTGCACTCTTTAAGTAGTTTACATAGTTTAAATCTGCATTGATCAGAGCTTTACTTGTTAGTAGTTGACAAACCATAGGTTTTTCATAGTTTTAATGTTTAAATCTTATCCAAACACAACCTTAATGAATTTTTACGTTAAGAATAAATCTGTGACACTCCAGACCATGTCTGAGTGGTCCCCAGGTTGGGAGATCACAATGAAACCGTGATCTCAGGCCTCTACCATGAAGCATAATAATTCCTGTGTTCGATCGATCGGGGTTAGTTCGATCGATCGGACCAGAGACATAGTCGAGCGATCGAATACAGTTCGATCGATCGAGAGATGAAGATGTTCGATCGATCAAAAGCGCGTCGATCGATCGAACACCCTTTTTCTTGAGGACCTTCTATGCAGTATTCCTAGACTTTTTGTTTTACTGGATTGTTATCAAACTGTCCCCAAACGCTCAGTTTGTCAAAACAGTCTGTGAATTTTAAGCCTTGAGGCATTTTTCTTTAATAACTTTTGCAAACCACCCTCAATGCTAATACCATTGTAGGTGCGAGTCCTAACTATTGAACCAAACTGCTTTTGTGTATTTCAAATTTAAATGTGATGACATAGTCCCGGACATGAAAGGGCTATGGATTCTTTATTCTAAGAAAAAATATGGAATACTATAGAGAGTGTACTCCACTGAGCTTCAATGTAACTGCATGGTAGATGGCTAGGTTGCGGTGGATTCGTGTAATCCCAACATTCCTTTTTAATTAAGAAAAACGCAATTTAAATTATCACTTTAATTAATTAGTTAGTAATCAGTTTAATATAGTTTAATTATTTTTAGTAGTTGATAAATTGTGGGACTTTGTGTTCTACATTACTTTAAAATATTAAATTTTTTTTTCCCTTTTTGAGATTAATCTAAGTCTTTAGTTTAACACCTTCCCTGTGGGATTGACCTGGACTTAACCAGATTACTACTTGCACGATCACCTACACTTGGGTGTTGCACAAGAGCGCACAACTATTTAGACGTATCAATGACTGCCATGATCGGAGATAAACTCATTCGGGACCCCATACCTACAGATTATGTTTTTCTCGATGAAACTCACCACGTCCTTAGCTTTCAAAGTTGCATATGAGGCTGCCTCTACACATTTTGTAAAATAATCAATTGCCACGATTATGTATCGGTGCCCATTGGAAGCCTTCGGAACTATCTCACCAATGATATCGATCCCCCATACGGAAAACGGCCAAGGGGTGGTCATGCTATAGAGCTGTGACGACGGGGTGTGCATTAGATTCGCATGAATCTGACATTTGTGACACCTTCTAACATATTCGCAATAGTCTTTGTCCAAGGTCGTGCAATAGTACCCCTGTCGGATGATCTTCTTCGCCAGCATGTGCCCGTTCATATGGGGCCCACACACTCCCTCATGTATTTCCTCCATCATTCTCTTAGCTTCTTTTCCATATAGGCACTCCAGGTTATACCCAGTGTAGGATTTCTTCCATAGCTTATCTGCGTAAATCACAAATTGAGCGGCGAATCGTCGAATCGCTTTTCTGTCCTTTTCTGAGGCTCCTTCGGGGTATTCTCCTTCTTTGATGAACTTCCACACATCTTCATACCAAGGCACTTCATCTTCTCTTTCTATGGCTGTGATCATTTCAAATGTCGGTTGATTTCTCACTTCTATGGATAGCGGGATCATGGTAGTTTTGAAAGGGATTTGGATCATTGATGCTAAGGTAGCCAAAGAGTCGGCTAGTTGGTTTTCTTCATGAGGGAGGTAGTAAAAAGAAATATTTTGGAACTGCGCTTTCAGACTTTCCAGATAGTCATGGTAAGGTCTCAGCTTCTCATGCTTTACCTTCCAATCTCCTCGAACTTGGGATATGATCAAATTGGAATCTCCGAAGACATCAATCCGTCCGACTTTCAAAGCCAAGGCTGCTTCCATCCTAATTATGCACGCTTCGTACTCAGCGGTGTTTTTGGTCGAGTTATACTTGAGTTTGACGGCTAATGGGGTAGGGGCCCCATCGGGTGCTATGAGAATGATTCCAACTCCGTAACCTAGTTGGTTGGCTGCTCCATCGAAGTACATTTTCCACAAATCCTCCTTTACCTCCATTATTCCCTCATCTAGAAACTTGAATTCTCCCTCGTCCTCGGATTCTATGGCGAGGTCGGCTAAAAACTCAGCGATAGCCATTCCTTTCACAGACTTGGCAGTGACATACTTGATGCAGAATTCAGCTAGCATCATGGTCCAACGGGAAATCCTACTGGTCAAGATGGGTTTTTTGAATAGGTATTTTAATGGGTCTATTCGGGATACCAGGATTACAGGGAAGGCTAGCATGTAATGGCGAAGGCGACGGGTACACCAAACCAAGGCCCAACAGGCCTTTTCCAAGGGCGAGTACTTTAACTCATATCCGACCATTCTTTTGCTCAAGTAATAAATGGCCTTCTCCACATGCCCCTCTTCTCCTTCTTGGGCCAGCATACACTCCATCGAGTCTTCAGATACGGAGAGATAAAGTAACAGGGGTCTCCCAGGTAAAGGTGGCGATAGGACAGGTGGGTTTTGGAGGTAGGTTTTGATTTTGTCGAAGGCTTGTTGGCAAGGGGCGTCCCATTTGAATTTTTCTCCTTTTCTAAGCAGTTTGAACAGTGGGTCACAGGTTAAGGTATGTTTGGAAATGAAGCGGCTGATGAACTGTATTCTCCCCAGGAAACCTCTCAGTTCTTTCTCATTTTTCGGTGGGTTCATTTCGATTATGGCTTTTATTTTAGTGGGGTCCACCTCTATTCCCCTCTGAGTAATAAGAAATCCCAATAATTTCCCGGTAGTGACTCCAAACGTGCATTTCTGCGAATTTAGCCTCATTTTGAACTCCCTCAATCTCTCAAAGAACTTTCTCAAAGCCTCTAGGTGCCCTCCCCTCTCTTTGGATTTCACAATCATATCATCCACATATACCTCCACCTCTTTGTGGATCATGTTGTGTAGCAAAGTGGTGGCAGCCCTCTGATAGGTCGCACCTGCATTCTTAAGTCCGAACGGCATGACCCCATAGCAATATGTCCCCCACGGAGTGATGAACGTGGTTTTGTCTCTATTCTCAGGTGCCATGAGGATTTGATTATACCCATAGAATCCATCCATGAAAGATAGAAGCTCATGTCCCGCAGTGTTATCGACCAACACGTCGATGTGGGGTAATGAGAAATCGTCTTTAGGGCTTGCCCTGTATAAATCTCAAAAATCAGCGCAAACCCAAACACGACCGTCCTTCTTTGGGACAGGTACAATGTTGGAAATCCACCCAGGATACTCGGTGACAATCAAGAATCCAGCCTTTAATTGCTTTTCAACCTCCTCTTTTACTTTAAGTGCCCATTCTGGCCTCATTCGCCTCAATTTTTGTTTTATGGGTTTTGAATTGGGAAAGAGAGGGATGTGGTGCTGGACTATCTTTGGATCAATGTTTGGCATATCATTATAAGACCATGCAAAAACATCTTTGAATTCTTTTAATAGATTGATTAGTTCTTTGCTTTCTTTATTGCTAAGTGTAGAGCCGATAAAGACATTTTGAGGATTATTTTCATTTCCTAGATTAATCGTTAGAGTGTCCTCAATGATTTTACATGCAGATTCTTTTTCTTTTTCAATTAACTTTTGCAATTCATTAGGTATTTCATGATCATCACATTCATCACACTCATTAAGCGCGTTCGAGTAGGCAGGATCAGTCATGTTTTCATTGATTTTCTTTGGAGCAATTACAACGGACATAGAAATAGTAAGACGCCTCATTTGGGCCATTACAGACTCTGGGTATGGGGGAAACCTATCACTAGACTCAAAAACCCACTCCCTCTTGTTTTCTCCCGCCAGATCAGTGATGAAGCATTCTTCCAGATCCCCTGCCTTGGTAATTTCTTCCATCTTTTCTTTCTCGGCCTTCCCCTCGTCAGTCTCTCACTGATCTTCCTCATCTTCTCCACTCTCGGCTGCTTCCTCCACCAGACCTTCGACGTATTCACCTTTGGCTTTTCCAGGATCCGCTTTCATAACCTCCGTGCTTCCCTCATCCAGCAGATTTTTCATGACAGAGTCGTCTAGCGCACCGATCCAATCCTTGGCAGCAACAGACTTTTCAGGCATTTGTAAAAATGGGTCTTTGTACTTGGAAAATTCATGGGAGAAAAAGATCTCGAACCCTGGCTTTAGACGTTTGTCCTTTTGGTCCATCCATGGCTCTGGGAAGCCACAGAAGAGGAAATCTTCTCCTTCCTTTACGAAGTAACCGTTGAGTGTCTTTTGATAAGGGTCCATTGGTGCGTCCGCTGTCTTTTTCTTTGCCCTCAGCTCCTTCTTTGTCGGCTGGTACCCCAGACCGTGAGTGTGAGTCTGAGTCGGAATGAGCGGGAATTCAGGCATACCCTGTAGGTTCTTTCCTAATCCTAATCCTGGAAAGAAACCCATTCTCTTCATGATCCCTGCGACCACTGGACTGACATACTGATCAAAATGGAGCGGTAGAAACTCTCTTGGCTTGTCCTCTTCTAGCATGCTGATGAACTCGAACCCCCCTATTTTTGCTTCTTCTTCTTGCAGCTGTAATTCCAGAATTGGCGCGCTTGATGATGCTTCAGACGAACGAACCCAACTATCATTGATGGTATAGCACCCAAACTGTCCAACCAAGGCCTACCCAGCAACAGGTTGAAGGATGCGGGGATGTCGATGACCTGGAATTCAGATTCTTTTCCAAAAGGGCCGATAATGAGAAAAAGAAGGACTATCCCCATGACTGTTCTCTGGGTGTTGTCGTAGGCTCTTACCCTTTGCTCAGATGGTGTAAATGCCGACTCATCCAGGCCCATTTGCTTAGCCGTTCGGAAAGGACACACGTTGAGGGCCGACCCATTATCAACCAGGCAAGCAGGCACGATGTTCCCTAAGCATTCGACAGTGATATACAACGGTTTGTTGCGGATAGGCCCTCCCGGAGGCAAGTCATTTGACGAGAAGGTAATAGTCAAAGTCGGGGTTTTGCTGATCAGTCCTACGATATCCTCCGGGGTGGTGTCGATAGACACGTCAGATTGATTCAGAGCACCTAGGACCGCCTGCTTATGGCGTTTGGAGGCAATCAGCAACCCCCAAATGGTGACATTGGCCTGAGTTTTCTTCATCTGCTTTAGAACCCTGTCTTCTTCCTCTTCTTCATTCATCTTCCCTTTTCCCTTGTCCAATTCTCTCCCAGGATGATCCTCCTCTAGCTCATGTGGTTTAAAGTGTCTGCCAGACCGAGTTAAATGACTGACTTTTCCCTTGCCCACAAATTGTCAATTTCTGAATCAACTTTCAAAGTACCCTTTACCATCTCCGTTTCTTTGTCACTCTCATACCAAAGCTCATCTTCTGCTTGGTTCTCATCTCGACTGTTACTCCCTTGAATCCACCAGTCTGACTGTCCCATTTCATTCTCCTTCGGCTGATCCTCCAAAGCACAGATTGTCGAATCCTCAGGTAGCTGGTATGACTTTCTTGGTGTCCTGGCCTTAGTGATTAGCCTAGACAGATCGAAAATTGCTTCTTCTATCCCCAAAAGATAAAGGCCCTGCGGTGGTGGCACGGCTCGATGATTCGGAAGCGGATTTCTAGTAACATTCGGAGTTTTGGTGGGGGGTTCCGAAATTACCTTATTATCAATGAGGTCCTGAATCTTGTGCCATAGTCTCATACACCTATCCGTTGAGTGACCCTTCTGCTGATGAAATTTACAGAAGAGGTCCCCTTGGAATTTTGGCGGAAGCGGACTCGGTAGAGGTCGAGGTTCCAGCTGACGGAGATGCCCCTTGGCTAACAATCTATCGAGGGCGGTTGACAATGACACTCCCAAATCTGAGAACTTTCTTGGTGCTGTATCCCCTCCTCTTCTTGGTGCTATGTCGAATTTCCTTTTCGGCCCATTTAGTGCATTGACATCGGTGGGGCCAGAGTGACCTCTCGCTTGTCCTCCGTTGGATCCATAGTTTGGCCTCCTGTACCGGTTTGGCTGTTCTTCCTTCTTGATGGTTCCTTCTTGAATCGCGTCTTTAATCCTTGTCCCCACGTCAAACACCTCAGCAAAAGTATTGATGGACTGAAACCTCATTTTCTCTTGATAGACCGGCTATAGGTTCTTCATTAACATCCGGATCTATTCTTTCTCAGATGGCCTCTGTACCATCTTTGCAGCCTTTTCCCTCCATCTGCTCAGGTATTCGGCGAATGATTCTTTGCTCCCTTGCCTAGTGGTCTCCAAATCTCAGACAGTGACATCCAAATCTTGATTGTACTCGTACTGTGCCACAAATGCTTTAATCACTTCTTCCCACACCCTGGTTTTGCTTGGTTCGAGAGTAAGATACCAGGACAGAGCAGCTCCAGTCAAAGTTTGTTGGAATAGGACTGCCATCATAGTTGTGCTCAAGCCGCTCGGTTGGAAAGCCCCAATACACATTCTTATATGACTGCGAGGATTTCTGGTGCCACCAAACTTATCAAAGACCGGCATTTTGAACCCGGCAGGCAGCGTTTCGTGGACCCCGTCATACAGGATTTCTAACTCCATTAGATAGGTATCAACCCCCTGAGCCTTGCGCATCACCCTTTCCAACTTCTCTATTTTCTCGGTCAGTTGCTTCTCTTTCTCAGCTTTCTCTCTGTCTCTGTTGGCCCACAGTGCATCAGTCCATTGTGCTTCCTGATCGTCGAACCAATCTCCTTCTCCTCCTCCCAAAGGTGGGTTCATGACAGGCGGAACTACATGTCGCCTCATTTGCTCTGCTTGTTGTTCTACCAGTATCCTTAACCTGGCCATCTCTTCATTATTTCTCTCTTCGGCCATGTCAGCGTACGCCGTGGGATCCCTAAACCACGCTTGATTTGCTATTTTTACTCCTACAAATAAATTTGAAATGTCCTCTTTTAAAACCCTTTTTTATCTTCATTTTATCACATAAAGTCATTTAAACAAAAAACTTTCCTTTTGTATGTCACGTGGATGCAATGCATGTGTGCCTATTCTATATGCCAAAAAAAAAAAGAGAAAATCCTAATCCTAACACATAAGCACATAAGCACATAAGATCCTCACCCATGTCAAGTGCGCTGATTTCTCCTCTCATTGTGATCCTCACTACCTTCTCAGAGGTTGGTCATTTCAAAATTTTCAAAGTTTATTTGAAAAGCATTTTTTTGGGTAGTAAAAAGGCTTTTGAAAACAATCCTTGAGGGTGCTTTTTGAGAACATTCTTCTACCAAAATAATTTTTAGGGATTTTCGAATTTTTCTTTTGAAGATGATCAAGTGAAATATGCCTTAACAAAGGTTAATTTGGGAATTTTTAATTGAAAAGAGGGAAAGATTTTTTTTGAAAAGGTAATCAAAAACCTTGAGAAAAACCTTTGGGTAGGGGGATCACATGACCGGATTGTCACCGTACTTTCTATGAATTTGGATACATACAAGGTCAATGATGCTTAGCTAACATGATATAAGAAGTATAATCTTATAATCAGGGTTCGACACGTTCTCCAGATGTCGTGGAACATGAGGAGAAATTGCCAAAAGGTGATTAAAAGATTATACGTCTTTCATCAAGCAAGTATCGTCATCATCTCAAGTAATCCCTTCCGGGCATACAAAACTTCCTATCACATAATCCTAATCAAGAGTTGATTTCCTAAGATTGAGAGGTTCTACAGAAACTATCATGCACAGGCTGGGTTTTGGTCAAATAAGGGACCCTTAACACACACCCGATAAGATGCTTCATATACCAAATCATGGTACGAGATCAAGGGTGACCACACAGTCGCATGATGACTTGACCGACCGGGTTGCCCCGAGGCTCCAAGGTCATAGTTCCGTGCAATCGACTGGCTGGACATGCAAGTGAAATGCAACAAGCATGCAAAGATTAATTAATTCGATTAAAAGGATATTTTTCAAGTCTAATCCTCAAGTGAACCCAAATCAGAATTCTAGTCTGCGAAACCAGAGATTCTGGGTTCGATCCCCAGCAGAGTCGCCAGATTGTGGATATCGCAGTTTTCCTTCTTTTACCCACAACTTTTCTTTTAATATTCTTTTAAATTTCAAATTCAAAACAAATGAGTCGCCACTTAATTTTTAAAAGGAAAAATTAAGAAACCATTTTAAAAGCAAACTGATCTTTTAGAAACCAGAGATTAACTAGGTTCGGGGATTATGGAATGAGAGAGGAAGGAGCCCGTCGGACTAAAACACCCTCTCTCATCCTATCTTGCGATAGGCCTCTACTCAATATCCTTCTAATCGAATTATTAATTTAAACGTGCCCTCAACTAATATATATGTATAGATATACGTTACAAAAAGCATGTCTAAAGGGGTGTAAAATTGCAATTGGTGAAATATCATTCAAAAATCACATATTTCAAGTAGAAAGCAACATGATATGCACTAGGGAACAAGAGAACTTACCCGGGATCCAGCAGCAATATCAAACGTGCAATGCATACAAACAAAAGAAAATCCTAAAAAAGAGTCTCTAGTCACATATATATATATAAGGCAAGATCCTAATTCTAATGTGTCGCGCATGAGGTTGAAAAATCAATAAAATTAAGAAATTAAAATAAATTAAAGGGGGGCCTAGAGATCGTACCTTAATAGCGCTACAAAACAAAAGGTTAGTCCACATGATATACAAGATGTGAAGTTAGAAATAGCAATCCTAAATTTCTAGCTTAAACCTATCAAGCATGAAATCCAAGTTTATTCAATAGCTAGTTCTAATCATGAGCATTAAATGTACATGAATGAATGAATGTGAACAAGAATAAGACATGGGTTTATTCACTAATTTGGGTCATTCAGCCTCTGGATTTAAGCTAAATTATCATTATTCAAAGTATGATTTGGGTCTCAAGACATTGGGGGGCCATTTGAGTTGAAACAAATAAGATTAGACAAAAATAGTAGCAGTTTTTTATGAATTACAGAGAGCAGATCATAACTTTAAAAAATGAAAAAGCGTGGTTCCCGTGAATTGATCTTGATGAATTTTGGACACAAGATGCCTCTGTGTATCTAGTTTTTAACCCAAAAAAGAAATCAAAGTTTCAACGGTTGGATCTTCAGGAATTGGACAAAAACCAGACATCACTCAGCATTCTACAACCTTCTGTCTAGAGTTCTTGCACGATTTTCTAAAAATAGCAAAAAGATCAGAAATGCTTTGTTCTTTTTAGGGTGACTTGAGAACTTGCATTTGGCAAACAGAGTTTGCCCCTAGTTTGAAAGAGACTTGGGGCTCGCTTCTAGGGTAAAATGGGGCTTTCAGCAAACAAAATTTTCCCCCTAGTCTTAAGGGCAAATAGGCTCATCCCAAGGGCCTTGAGAACATGTTGGTGCAGGATGCTTGCAATGCATTTACTCCAAATCTAGAGGTAATCATCATGAATGTGATGGGCTGAAGGGTGATGTCCCAATGCTGATTGGAAAACTTTGTTTGCCCCTAGTTTGGCAATACATATGTGGTCCTAGGCAAATACAAGTTTGTTCCTAGTTTTAAAAGATCATAACCATATGCGCAAAGGATTCAACTTATCCCCGAATAGGAATCAGGTCCAAGGTAATATGGCCAAGGCCTGAAAGGGCACACCATATTATGACGATGGTGGTGACCGAACCAGATAGGTTGCCTACGTATCCTCGAGTGGAAATCAGGTCGAGCGTAGTTCAAGTACTCTGGAGGTCTTGAAAGAATTAGACTTCAAGAATTGGTGGGCTTTTCGAGCTATGTTGCCATTTTAGGTCTAGGGAGTGCATGTCACTTGTGGTAGCCCTTGTGTAGCATGATGAACTACTTTTTCCTTTATTCTCAGTTCCTTTTTTTTTTTTTGACGGTTGATTCTTTAACCTTTTCACTAGCCAGTTGATCTTTACAACTCTCATCATGTTTTATTCATACTCTATCATATTCACAAAGTAATATCAACCTCCAAATCTTTATTCCATTTTCTCAAAGATATCCTTGCATTGTTTTAGGCTCACTTAGCGTTTGAGCTTGAAGCTGATAAGTCTCTCTTTTCATTTCCAATTTCTTTTCTTTGTTTAGAACAACACAATGCCTTGAGATAGTTCATGTGCCAATGATCTACTTTGAAGTGCTAAAGAATTCTCAATCTATTCTCTGCCTTTTCTTTTCTTTTTCCCCCCCTTTTTTTTTCTCTACCTTACTATCTCTTATTCTCTCCATGATTTTAACTGGCCAGGATTAGGATTTTGAAATCAACACGCATCTTATTTTTGCTCTAACTTTTGCCTAGGCGCCCTTCCGGGTTTTCATCCTAGCGAGCTCTTTCTTCTTTTTTTTTTTTTTTTTTTTTTTTTTTTTTTTTTTGTGCTCTAACTTTTGCCTAGGCGCCCTTCCGGGTTTTCATCCTAGCGAGCTCTTTTTTCTTTTTTTTTTTCTTTTTTCTTTTTTGGAGTAAGAAGTTCATTTAAAATGTCTGGCTACCATCAAGGACCAAGTTTATGGCTTTAGACTGATTGGGCTCATCTTTTAGGCTTGGTATTTGAGAGAAGGGGATGGTGAGCAAGCTTCAAGTTCCAAGTTCATCTTTTCAAGATTGAGCAAAAGCATCTTTAAAGTAAAGCTAATCAATTCTCTACTCCTCTTTGGATTTGGCATAGAATTTGCTTGATTGCTTGGTATTCTTTTCAATGCAAAGATTTATTAACAAAGTATTTTCCATGATCGTTTGAAAAAAGTGACTTTTTTTTTTTTGGCTTAATGATCCATACATTCACGACTTAGCACACTGAATCAAGAAAAATGAGATTTTATTCAACTAGTAGGGAAAGAGGATTACATCCCTCGACTCAATAAACTCGACAATGACTTGCAAACAAACTTGATAACAGACTGACCAGAAGACTCGACTGGACTTGACATTTGACTCCAACTTAACACAACTCGACTACAGACTGGACTCGACTTGGTCTCAACTGGAGTGTCACAGACGACTTTCAAATTATTGGGTCCCCAGGAGCATCCATATTTGCTTTAGCAGCCGTATTTCAAAACACTATCACCTTACTAGCAACATATGTGCATAAACATCTCTCTTCCTATTATCTGTTCCTTCCTGACTAATCTCGTGTTTGAATCTCTGTACCAAATAGTGCTTGACTCGGGTGTTATTTCGCTTACAACAACACTTATCTTTAATTAACTTTGACTGATTTTCTCAAGAGAATCTTATACTTCTATTGATTTTTATTAAATTTTTATGCCAAGTGAAATGCTCATGAATGATTCATATGTCACACGAACGCAATGCATGTGTGTGTGTGCCTATTCTATATGCCAAAAAAAAAACAAAAAATCTAATCCTAACACATAAACACATAAGCACATAAAATCCTTATCCATGTTGAGTGTGCTAATTTCTCCTTTCATTGTGATCTTTTTTACCCCTTCAAGGTTTTCAAATTTAGAATTTTTGAAATCCATTTAACAAGTATTTCCCCTAGATGATGGGATCTTTTCAAAATTCCTTAAGAAGCTTTCCTTTGAAAATAACAACATTTCTAAACAAAAGATGATTGGGTTGAAACTTTGCTTTTGAAATTTATTTGAAAATGATTTCTTTAATTGCAGAGATTTCTTGGATTATATTCCTTAACAAAAAGGTGATTAGGTCCAAATTTTGCTTTGAAAAAGCATTCCTTTAGTTGGTAAAACTTTTCAAACTCTTTCAAGAATTTTGGGTTCCAAGAATTTTAGGTTCTTTCTTCAAATATGGTTGATTTGAAATTTTAATCCAAAAGTGAACTCCAAAAATTTTGAAAGAGTGATTGAATGCCTTGAAATAAAGATACCAAAAATCTATTTGCTTCCAAAAACATATTTAAAATTCTTTGGGTAGGAGGATCACATGATCGGATTGTTGTCATACTCTTCATGAATTTGGATGCATACAAGGTCAATGATGCTTAGCTTAGCAAGATGTAAGAGATGTAATCACATAATCAAGATCCAGCATGTTCCCAAATGTCGTGGGACATGAGAAGGAATTGCTAAAAGGTGATTAAAGGGTTACACATCTTTTATCAAGCAAGCATCGTCATCATCTTAAATAACCCCTTTCGGGCATACAAAATTCCCTAAAACATAATCCCAATCAAGAATTAATTTTCTAAGATCGAAAGGTTCTATGGAAGCTACCATGCAAAGACCGGGTTTTGGTCAAATAAAGGACCCTTGACACACACCCGATAGGATGCTTCATATACCAAAACATGGTACGAGATCAAGGGTGATCACACGGTCCCATGATTACTTGACCGACCGGGTTGCCCCGAGCCTCCAAGGTCATAGTTTCATGCAATCGACTGGCGAAACATGCAAGTGCAATGCAACGGGCACACAAAAATTAATTAATTCGATTAAAAGGATGCTTTCAAGTCTAATCCTCGAGTGAACCCAAAATCCGAAATTCTGGTCTGCGAAACCAGAGATTCTGGGTTCGATCCCCAGCAGAGTCGCCAGATTGTGGATATCGCAGGTTTTCAAATTTTACCCACTTTTAAAACATTTTTCAAATTCAAAGAGTCGCCACTTAATTTTTTTAAAAGAAAAATTAAGAAACCATTTAAAAGGAAACTGATCTTTTGCGAAACCAAAGATAAACTGGGTACGGGGATTATGGAATGAAAGGAGAAGGAGCCCGGCGGACTAAAACACCCCCTTTCATCATATCTCACGATAGGCCTCTACTCAACATCCTTTTTAATCAAGTTATTAATCTAAGCATGCCCTCAATTAATACATATATACATATACATCACACAAGCATGTTGGAAATGGTGTAAAATTGCTAACGACAAAATATCATTCATAAGCCACGTAATACAAGTAGCAAACAACATGATATGCAATAGAGAACTAGAAAACATACCCGGGATCCAGCCGCGAATATCAAACGTGCAATGCATGCGAGAACAAAATAAACCTAAGAAAGGTCTCTAACACATATATATACATAAGGCAAAACCTAGGCTAAGGTATCGCACATGGAGTCGAAAATCAATATAAATCAAAGAATGAAATTAAACTAGAGAAGAGTTGAGGAATTGTACCTCAAATGCGCTACAAAACAAAGGTTAGTTGCCTTAGACAAGATATAATATCATAAATAAGTAAATCCTAAGTCATGTTCAATTAGATACATCTTAGACAAGAGATAAGTCCTACTTATGGATATTAACATGTATGAATGAATGCATGATTATGAACAAGAATGGGACATGAATTTATTCACTAATTTGGATCCCTAAGCCTCTGGGTTTAATCTAAATTATCATTATTCAAAACATGGTTTGAGTCCTAAGCCATTAGGAGACTATTTGAGTTGAAATAAATAAGATTAGACAAAAACAGTAGCAGTTTTTTGTGATTTACAAAGAGCAGACCAGACATTCAAAAATAGGAAAACAATACTTTCAACGGTTAGATCTTAATGATATTTGGATATGTTATGCCTCTGTGAGTCTAGTTTCTAACCAAAAAAGAAAATCGAGGTTTCAACGGTTAGATCTCCGGGAATACTGAAAATACTAGACCTCACTCAGGATTTTGCAACTCTCTGTCCAGAGATCTTGTATGATTTTTTAAAAATAGCAAACAAATCCGAATTGCTTCATTCTTTTTAGGGAACCTTCCTAACACATTAAGGTTCTTATAAAAAATTATTAAAGGTCATGAAAACTTGGTTAGATTTCTGATCCATCAATTTTAAAACCGGTTTGCTGTTCTGAAATTTTGGACAGAGAATTGCTTATTTGGAAATTATAAGCCCAAACCATCCTAAGTATGGGATCTTATCAAAACAACAATCACAGAGGTACTCATATGAGTTATGAACACCCTCCAATTGGTCTCATCCCGTTCCAATGGACCATGATTTTACGAAAAATCTTTGATCACAAAGGGTTTAAGGATTCACTGCACCAATATTGAATTAATGTTCATACCTTAAAACCAATTTGATCCATGATCCTACAAAGGACTAGAACCAAGCATGGTTGTGATTATTGGGACAAATTAATGTTATAGGATAATGTTTATAGATTTAACCTTGATGGATTCTTATCATAGATCTCATAGTTGGAGATCTATCAAGAAAATCCTAAGGTCCTACTTATTTCAAATAAAGACTATGAAAATCTACATCCAATTCTTCTCTCAAGTACATGATCATGGAAGAATATAGAGTCAACTTATTCTCCTCTCAAGTTAATGGTCCTTGGAGATTAAATGAGACTATGATTTACATAAACCTCTATGGAACATGGAGTGAATTCCATAAGATTCATAGTGAGATCCCCTAGCCGTGAGCTAAGACTTGTACCTCACCAACTATGGGTAGATATGACCATGATCAACCTTAGTCTCCATATAAATCATAGGATCATAGGGGACTAGAGGATCAAACTCAAGAGGATCCAATGAGATATTAAAGATCTCATGGATCTCAAAAGGAAAATAGAGACAAAGAGAAATAGAATCAAAGTTTACTTGAAGAAAACCAAATGAAGATCCCTTCACAAACTAGTTTTATTTTAAACCTAAGGCTCTTATTTAGATCCAAATCAATGAAAGCAAGTAGGAATTCAATTACAATTCTATGTGGTGTGTGATGAAATGAGGTGGGAAGAGAGGTTTTGAAAATGTGTAAAAGTCCTAGATCTATGAATTGTGATTGAATTATATATAATAAGTATAGGGATAAGGATTTAACCTCTAGATCTTCTCAGGATTTGATTGATTTAGAGAGATCCAAGCCTTACAAGCAATGCTCTTCTTCTTCTTCCTTGAAGCTTCAAGGTTCTTTAATGGAGATTTGAGGAATTTGGATGAATTGGGTAAGATTTCTATGGGGTCTTGGGGTTTCTCTCTCTATATTTCTCTAAGAACAAACTCTTTCTTCAAAATTCAGCCTCTCTCCTTTAGATTCAAGTCTCTCTCCCAAGATTCAAGTCTCCAACCCCCCAAAATGAGAGAAAATGGGGCTTTTATAGACTTTCATTATCTTAGGGGCTAAGATAAGGGTAGATAGGTCAATTAGGGATGGTGGGAGCATGGTTTGCATGACCTAGGAGTAGTAAACACGTACACAAAAAACGGCATCGTTTGGTGCATTCATTTGATCAAAGATTGAAAAGAATTTTGACTTAAAAATGCAAATTAGCCCAGGCCGGCACTCGATGAGATGAAACGGCACTCTCTGAGTGCCGCGCGGCACTCTCTGAATGCCGGACGGCATTCAGTGAGTGCCGCAGCGGCATTCACTGACTGCCGTTCGGGCACTTTGAGTGCCGCTGCACAACAATCCAGCACTATTCACAGCAATTCAGCACCTAAATTTCATTATTTCAAGTAAATGTCGTTTAATTTATGTATTTACTTAAGACATTAAATGTAATTAAGGAAATACCCCCCATTTGGATTCAATAAAAATATCTAGAAAATCAAAATCCTTAAGGAAAAAAAGTCAACTCTCCCTCCGAAGGCAAAATTTCGATTTTCTGCACGATTCTTCTTAAAAGCCTTTCAATTTCACCATGATTCCTTTCATTTAAAAATTCTAAAAAATCATTTCTATCATAAGGGAGACCCAATGAACAATTACCGGGACTTTTCATCTTGAAATTCAAAAATTTTACGATTGACTCCCTTTTGACCCGTTGACTTTTCACTGGGTCAACTGTTGACTTTTTCTTTCAGGGTTCATGCTGAATTACTCTCTTTTTGAAAATGATTTTAAGATGCTCCGAGAACATTGCCGTATTCCTATACGTGTTCAAAACTCATGGTCTACAAGGTGACGAGTAGATGAGAATTTTGGTCTTTTGGCTGAAAATGGTGATTTTGAACCGAGATTCTTCTAGGAAGAGAGTCAGATTGCTTGTAAGAGTCTTGATTTCGTCGAGACATATTCATCATTGATCTCCAGAGGTAAATCCCCCTAAGTTTAATAGTTTGGTCAAATTGGGGTGTCTACAGGTGTCTACAGAGACTTAGTCGAAAACTTTTGTAATTTATAATTTTCACTCATAAAGACATAAAATGTACGCTTTCATGGATTAATTAGAAGTTTGAGAAACTCGCGGGGAGGTAAACGTGATTCCCAAAGAGCTTGCCTATAAATAGATGAGGGTGAGTTGTCATTTCTCCCAAAACTCATATAAAATCTTGAGAGAGGAGAGAGAAAAGGAAAATTGATCCTACGGGCTTTGCGATGACTATCGGCGACCTTTCGTCCGTCAGATTTTCTCCAGATTTGAGATTTGAACTCGTGGAGGTAAGATCTACATTTTGATACCACTTAGGCCATGTTTGGAAAACTTTTGTAAAAATATAATTTCTAGACTTTTGAGAAAAACTCAGTAAAACTTGTAGGAATCACCTCAAATTTGAGATCTGACGATTAATCGGCCCTCTAGTCGATCCTTCAAAGTTTGGGAGAAATCGCATGAGGTATGAAGTTCTAACTTGTGAAATATAGGAAAATACATGTTTTAAATTTTGACGACGAAATTTTGATCCGGGAAAAATCCATGTGTTAATCTTAGGCCCGTTAATTATGCACACGATTAATTGTGAAAAACATGTCTACTTTTATGCGAGCACGTTGAGTTGTCTATGTTGGTCAAAGGGGAGCCTTATACAAATTCAAGTCGGAGTAAGCTTCTTGATGTTTGAGAATTTTAGTAGCGATGGCTACTATGCATAGTTTAAGGCTTGGACTTGTCAGTGCACTTGGAGATATAATGGTTGTAGGCTTGAACTAGTTATTGACTTCGCAGTTTAAGGTTTGGACTTGCCGCTATGGGATGAAGGTGTATTTTTCTCCCTAGAGACTATTGATGTGATTTATGAGATTAAAGCATGTTTTTGTCATATATTGCATATGCTAGAACTTGTGCACTCAATATATAGCCGAGCAGTGGAGATTTACTCCATTGCAGGTAAGAAGAAAGACAAGAAGAAGCGTGAGGAGTGAGGTTGTTGTGGAACGCTGGGGAATCACCTTGTTCATATTTTTGTTCTCTTCCTTAAACTTGTATAAGGATTATAAATCATAATATGTTGTAATGGAACCTTGGGAATTAGTTGGTGGTTATGTAATCCTGTATTTAAACTCCTGTATTTATGTTTTAAATCGTTAGTGTATCGTTGTGTTTGTGTTGGTTTTGAATTGGAGGAGTGTAGCTTGGAATGGTGCAGAGAATTAGTGTACTGGTACGAATCAGTCGACTGGTTTTTGTTCAATTGACTGGATTGCTGTGTGAGACTGAACACTGCTTTGATGCTTGGGGATCAGTCGACTGGGTTGAGAAAAACAGTCGACTAGACGGGATCCCAGAACATGACTTTCTATTAGAATGAAGTACAAGTTGACCGAATGATTTCAGTAGACTGATAATTTTGGGCACCAGTCGACTGGGTCCCCGACACAGTCGACTGGACCAGGCTGTTGAATTTTTAAACTTACTGCCCTTGATGGTCAGTTGACTGGGCCCCGATCAGTCGACTGGACCTCTGTTTTCAGAAATGAATTCTTTTAGGGAGTATTCCAACTGACAAAAACTTTTGATAACTCTGATTTTAAATAGAATTGAGTTATGTTTATGTTGTTAATCACACTTTAATGAACTGGATAAGCCTTGATGGCGTGCCATGTGTCCTATTTCCGCACGTAGCGGGATGGGTTGTGACATTTATTGATATCAGAGCTAAAGGTAACAAAATTTTGGGAACATTCGAAGATGAGTGGAGTGATGAGAGAATTGTCACATATTCTAGAATACATCCATACATTGTAGAGATGTTTGTTGCATATGTATATTTTTTCACATACATGATATTGTTCTTGACATACATGCATAGTGTTTATGCATCAAGATTAATAGGTTGAACAATCATGGGTGACCGAGAATTATCACCGCATACCCGACGTATAAATGAAATGACCAAAATGATTAGAAACATAGGGGATATGATATGGAATATAGTGGAGCAATTGCCTCCCACACCTCCATTTGAGCCAGCACCGATAATCGTGGTACCAGCGCCTGAGAATAGGGGTATGAGATCAATATCTGAACAATTTACTAGGAAGAAATCGACAGAATTCCATGGGACATCAGATACGACACTAGCAGAACATTGGATTATGGATATGGAAAGAATATTTCGATCTATCCCAATGACTGATAGGGAGAAGATTGAGAACACTAGTGATACACTTAGAGGTGAGGCCCAGAATTGGTGGGTGAACGTCCTAGATCAGGGAACACCGATAACTTGGGAGGGATTTAAAGCAAAGTTTAATCGTTGATTCTTCCCAAGGGTTGCTCTTAATGCGAAGAAGAGAGAGTTCGATGATCTTCGGCAAGGTGAGATGACTGTGACAGAATACACCTCAAAGTATAATGCTTTATTGAGATTTGGAAAGGGGTCTATGTTGATCGAGAAAGATAGAGCAAGGAAATTTGAAGGAGGTTTAAGGAAAAATATTCGTTTGAGGGTGGAGACCTATGAGCACTAGACTGTGGCAGCAGTGCAACAAATGGCACTTGTGGCCAAGAGTGGAATGGAAAGGTCAAGGCAGAATCAACACGAAAAATGGGGTAATGAAGGTGGTGATAGGAACCTAGGCGGATCTTTCAAGAGGCCATTTCAACGAGGCTCTAGTTCTAGTTTCAGTGACTTGAAGGGGACGCCAAGTAACATACCGCTGTGTTCACTTTGCAACCGACCATACTCAGCCTGATGTTTGTGACCGAATCCCAAAACAGGAACCAGGGAAGGGGCAGTGTTAATTCAACACTTGACATGAGAGGGAAGTGTTATAACTGTGGAGTATTTGGGCATCAAGCCAAAGATTGTCCGAGGAAGCATTCCCAACAAGGAGCTAGTTCTATGGCCTCCAGTGGGTTGAAACCTAGACAATCGCATGACGGGGGACAAAGGACTGAACAACGTCAAGGAAGAGCCTATCAGATGAACCCAGGAGATATGGCTGCTTCAGAGACAGTGGTCTCAGTTATGGTGTTTGTGTGTTTGCACTTAGCACGTATATTTGTCGACTCGGGATCTACGCATTCATTTGTATCGCATGCCTTTGTTGAACATTTGAATGTTAAATCAGCACCATTAGGATATGAATTGTCTATTGCTCTACCACTTAGTAAATTAGTAATGACGTCTACTATATAAAAGAACTATGAGATCAAACTAGGCGAGAAGTTGATGACCGTAGACCTTATACCGATTGTGGTGAACTATTTCGATGTGATACTGGGAATGGATTGGTTAGCTCTTAACCAAGCCACGATAGACTGTGAACGGAAAGAGGTTAATTTTTTTATCACCGGTGCATGGGAACTTTTGTTTCTAAGGAAGTGGGGTTATACCGCCGCCGTACTTAATTTCAGCTATCCGAGCGGGAAGGTTATTAAAAAAGGGATGTCATGGATTTTTATGTTCAGTGACTGATATCTCAGCAACCAAATCAAGAGTAGAAGACATTCTGATAGTACGAGAATATCCAGATGTATTTCCTGATGACTTGCCAGACGTACTGATTGAGAGGGAAATTTAATTCACCATTGAGGTTATGCCAGATGCAAGACCTGTATCCAAGGCACCATATAGGATGACACCCATAGAACTGAAAGAGCTAAAGGTTCAACTACAAGAACTACTTAACAAGGGTTTCATTTGACCTAGCATATCACTGTGGGGAGCTCCAGTATTGTTTGTAAAGAAGAAAGATGGTTCGATGAGAATGTGTGTGGACTATTGAGAGCTAAACAAATTGACAATCAAGAACAAATATCCGTTACCGAGAATTGATTATCTATTTGACCAACTTCGTGGGGCATAAGTATTTTCTAAGATAGACTTGAGATCGGGCTATCATCAGTTGAAGGTAAAGGCTGAAGATGTTGAGAAAACAACTTTCAGAACACGATACGAACACTATGAGTTCTTAGTCATGCCATTTGGAGTTACAAATGCACAGCCGCATTCACGGATCTTATAAATCGAGTCTTCAAGGACTATTTCGATGTTTTTATGATAGTGTTCATTGACGATATTCTTATTTACTTGCCGAGTGAGATAGAGCACGAGAATCATTTGAGACTGATACTTCAGAGATTGCGGAAGAAGCAACTATTTGGAAAATTCAAGAAGTGTGAATTCTGGCTACCTAGCATTACTTTTCTTGGTCACGTAATTGACAATAATGGAGTTTCAGTTAATTCTCACAAGGTAGAGGCTGTATCTAATTGGCAGAGGCTGACATCTGTATCCGTGATTTGAAGTTTCTTAGGATTAGCGGGGTACTACCGCCGTTTTTATTGAGCACTTCTTGAAGATTTCTTTACCTATGACAATTTTAATGAGGAAATGGATTATATTTGAATGGAATCAAGAATGTAAAGACAATTTTCAGGAACCGAGGGATTTGTAATCTATAGTGATGCTTCACACCAAGGGTTGGGATGTGTGCTTATGCAAGGGGGTAAGGTGATTGCTTATGCTTCTGGACAACTAGAGACACACGAGGTTAACTATCAGACTCACGATCTTGAATTGGCCGTAGTGATCTATGCTTTGAAGATTTGGAGACACTATCTCTACGAGAAAAAATATGAGATCTTCACGGACCACAAGAGTCTTAAGTACCTATTTACGCAAAGAGATTTGAATATGAGACAGAGAAGATGGTTAGAGTTGATGAAGGATTACGACATTTTAATTGAGTATCATCCGGGGAAGGCTAATGTCGTAGCCGATGCATTAAACCGGAAGACGCCAAGGAACTTAGCCGACAAACTAACTCAACAAAACGAATTGGTAAAAGAAATGGAACGTTAGGAATTAGATGTAATTCCAGAGCCTAGTGGTGGTTTAATGATGACGATCATAGCACACCCAGATATTATTAATGAGATCAGAAGGGAACAATTTAACGATGTCTACTTATACAAAATGAGAGACGAGATAACTTTGGGGAGACGACCTGGGTTTGTGTTGGAACTCGGAATGTTAAAACTTGGAAATCGATTATGCGTACCAAATGTGAAAGACTTGAAAGAGAGGATTCTAGAAGAAGCACATAGTACTCGATATTCAGTGCACCTGGGAAGTAATAAAATGTATAGAAACTTGAGAGAAAACTTCTAGTGGAAGGGTATGAAGCATGAAGTCGCTAAGTTTGTATATGAATGTTCGGCATGTCAACAGGTCAAAGCAGAGAGACAACTACCTACGGGGTTATTACAACCATTACCTGTGTCAGAATGGAAATGGGATGAGATTACGATGGACTTTGTTTATGGATTTCCACGATTGTTCAACAAGAATGATAAGATTTGGGTAATAGTTGACCGATTAGCAAAGTCAGCGCATTTTCTACCGATCAAGACGACTAAGCCTGCCAGGTTAGCGGAGTTGTATGTGAAAGAGATTATAAGAATAGACGGGGTTCTAGCAGTGATTACATCAAATCGTGATAGTAGTTTTACATCGTGATTTTGTAGAAGTTTGCAAAATGCTATGGGTACGAAGTTGAGTTTCAGTACTGCACTTTATCCTCAAACCGACGGACAGTTAGAGCGTATGATTCAGACGTTAGAGGATATGGTTAGACTTTGTGTATTAGACTTTGGGAATGACTGGGAGAAGCACTTGCTGTTGATTGAATTTGTGTATAACAACGTGTTGGCCCAAAATGGAAACCTTAGAGGGGGGGGGGGTGTGAATAAGGTTTTAGCAGAAAATAAACCTTTTTAAAACTTAATACAAAATTAAACACAGTCACAAACAATTATGTAAAGATAGAAGGGAAGAGAAACTTGCAAATCGAGTTTTCAAGTTGTTCGGCAATCCGCACACCGCGGCCTACGTCCACCCCTCAAGAACACCTCTTGAGGATTCCTTTACTCGATCTACTTCATGGGTGTAAACCAAACCGTTACAAGAGCCTTCAATCTCTCCCAAAGAAGAATTCCTCTTCTTTGCACACAAGGGTTACTAACCCTCACTCTTTACAAATGATGATTTGGGTACAAATGATAACTCTCTCTCTAGAGTGGATAATACAATGATAGCTCATACAATAACTCCTTAGTGAGTGGATAATACAAATGAAAGCTCAGTACAATTTACTCTCAAAGGAATACAAATCAAATACTAGAGCAAATTGATAAACTCACACAACTAGGGATCAAATGTGAATGATTAAAAATCAACAAGTTGTGATTCAAATTGATATTTTCCAATAGATTGATCAGCCTAAAATGGTGTGGAAAAACATGTATTTATAGGCCAAGAAAGATTATAGCCGTTGGTGGCAAAATGGTAAAATTTTGGCCGTGAAAGAAAACTAGCCGTTATGCATTTCAGCGCGATCTAGTCGACTGAAAAAGCGATCCAGTTGACTGAAAAGTTTGTAGCAGTAGCTACCTTTCAAAAACTAAAAACAGTCAAATTTTTTACAATCCAGTCGACTGGAACAGTACCTCCAGTCGACTGGACATTAATCCGGTTGATTGGACCCTTCAAAAATCAGTCGACTGGTTTTAAGCAGTTTTTCGTAGACTGACACCTCTTCACTAAAATGGCTATAACTCCCTCTACAAAACTCATATTCGCGATCCGTTTGAAGATTCAAAAACTAGATTTAAATACCTTTCTAACCTTATAAAACTCAACATCTAGTTCCTTACCAATTAGATCAGGTTTAACTTTAAAGTTAACCCATCTGCGCAACGGTCTTTCTTTTGACTTAGCCACTTGAAAGCTATTGTATGTTTAGGTCCTTGAAAGTATTTTAAAGTATGAGAGCAAGGATCCTAAAGTTCAATTAAAGTTACTTGAGCCCCTATGAGTGTTTGATCAAAATGCTTACATATACTTCCTAGTCTTTAACCAAGGACAAAAATCTTCAAGTCTTCAAGCTTGATCCTTGTTGAGCTCAAACACTCTTGGGCTTCACCATATGTTATCTCATGATCTCAAATAATGTTAGAACATTTAAGTACATGAATCAAGAGATTAGCATAATGAAAATGACATGATAATTGATTAAAATAGAACCAATAAAAGTATGTAATTATCACCAGATTTGTCATCATCAAAACAAATAAAAACAGTGCCTTAAATAAAGTCAAGGCTAACACAACGGATTTCAGTCAAGTATTAGAATGGCACTGTATGAAGCTTTGTATGGCCGTAAGTGTCGATCACTAGTTTGTTGGACCGAGGTTGGAGAAAGAAAGTTGTTAGGACCTGAGTTGATATAGGTGACTACTAAGAAGGTAAAGCTGATTCAGGGGCGACTTAAGTGGGCTCAGAGTTGCTATAAGAGCTATGCGGACTTTAAACGACGACCGATGACATTTGAAGTAGGTGACTTTGTATACCTGTGAGTATCACCTTCGAAGGGCATTGTACGATTCAGAAAGAGAGGAAACCTTAACTTGAGATTTATAGGACCTTTTGAGATCCTAGAGAAAGTAGGACCAGTGGCTTATCAATTAGTTCTTTCGTCCGAATTGGAGCATATGCATAATGTATTTCATGTATCGATGTTGAGACATTGTATGACAGATACGAGTAAGATCATTGTACTTGAGCCATTACAGATTCAGGAAGACTTGACTTATGTGGAACAACCTATGGAGATTCTAGATCGAAAAGAGCAAGTCTTGAGGACTAAGATAATTGCAATGGTAAAATTACTGTGGCATAGTCATACGGTTGAAGAGGCTACATGGGAACATGAGGAAGACATGAGGAACGAGTATCCATACCTGTTTGACGTATGAGGTATAAGTTTGGGGACAAAGTTCTTTTTTGGAGAGGAGAGTTGTCACACCCGTTCCAAAAATTTCATGGTTTACATTACATAATGTGAGATTTTGTGAAATTATTAATGTTATTAATAATTGAGATGAGTTAACTGTGGGTCAACGGTAAGGTGTCAGTAAAGACACGGGAATTTGGTAAGCAAGATTGCATTGGCAATGTTAAATGGCATTAATGTAATTTAAATGTTATTTGACTTTCTGGTATTTTCATGAATAGTAATTATACTTGTATAGTATAATTTCTAGTAATTTTGATATTGGTGTATAACATTTTGAGAACTGTGGTGAGAACGTGAGTGACATGTTAAATAAAAGGTAGATTGTGTAGAGATTTCACAGAATTTAGTTTTCAGACGTAATTTTGGACCCAAACGAGACTTAGTCGAAAACTTTTGTAATTCATAATTTTTACTCATAAAGACATAAAATGGACGCGTGCGACATTTCATGGATTAATTAGAAGTTTGAGAAACTCGCGGGGAGGTAAACGCGATTCTCGAGGAGTTTGCCTATAAATAGATGAGGGTGAGTTGTCATTTCTAACAAAACTCATATAATATCTTGAGAGGAGAGAGAAAAGGGGAATTGATCCTACGGGCTTTGCGACGACGATCAGCGACCTTTCATCCATAAATTTTTTTCCAGATTTGAGATTTGAACTCGTGGAGGTAAGATCTACATTTTGATACCACTTAGGCCATGTTTGGCAAACTTTTGTAAAAATCTAATTTTTAGACTTTTGGGAAAAACCCAGTGAAACTTGTAGGAATTACCTCAGATTCGAGATTCGACGATTAATCGGACCTCTAGTCAATCCTTCAAAGTTTGGGAGAAATTGCACGAGGTATGAAGTTCTAACTTGTGAAATATAGGGAAATACATATTTTAAATTTCAATGACGAAATTGTGATCCGGGCAAAATCCATGTGTTAATCTTAGGCCCGTTAATTATGCGTGTGATTAATTGTGAAAAGCATGTCTACTTTTATGCGAGCACGTTGAGTTATCTATGTGGGTCAAAGGGGGGGAGTCTTATACGAATTCATGTCGGAGTAATCTTCTCTATGTTTCAGAATTTTAGTAGTGACGGCTACTGTGCATGGTTTAAGGTTTGGACTTGCCAGTGCACTTGGGGATGTAATGGTTGTAGGCTTGGATTAGCCATTGACATCGCGGTTTAAGGCTTGGACTTGCTGCTACCGGATGAAGGCGTATTTTTTTCCCTAGAGACTATTGATGTGATTTATGAGATTGAAACACACTTTGTCATATATTGCATATGCTAGAACTTGTGCACTCAACATATAGCTAAGCAGTGGAGATTTACTCCATTGCAGGTAAGAAGAAAGACAAGAAGAAGCGTGAGGAGTGAGGCTGTTGTGGAAAGCTGGGGAATCACCTTGTTCATATTTTTGTTCTCTCCCTTAAACTTGTATTAGGATTAGAAATTGTAATATGTTGTAATGGAACCTTGGGAATTAGTTGGTGGTTATGTAATCCTGTATTCAAACTCTTGTATTTATGTTTTAAATTGTCAGTATACCATTGTGTTTGTGTTGGTTTTGAATTGGAAGAGTGGAGCTTGGAATGGTGCAGAGAATTAGTGTACTAATGCGAATCAGTCGATTGGTTTTTGTTTCAGTCGACTGGATCGCTATGTGAGATTGAACACTGCTTTGATGTTTGGGGATCAGTCGACTGGGTTGAGAAAAATAGTCGACTAGACGGGATCCTAGAACATGACTTTCTGTTAGAATGAAGTACCAGTTGACCAGATGACTTCAGTCGACTGATAATTTTGGGCACCAGTCGACTGGGTCCCCGACACAGTCGACTGGACCAGGCTGTTGAATTTTTAAACTTACTGCCCTTGATGGTCAGTCGACTGGGCCCCGATTAGTTGACTGGACCTCTGTTTTCAGAAATGAAATCTTTTGGGGAGTATTCCAACTGACAAAAACTTTTGATAACTCTGATTTTAAATAGAATTGACTTATGTTTTCATTGCTATTCACTCTTTAATGAATTGGATAAGCCTTGATGGCGTGCCACGTGTCCTATTTTCGATCATAGCGGGATGGGTCTTGACACTGGTATAGGAAACCCAACCTTTTATATGACGGACTCTATTTGAGTCTAGTCAATGGCATTAGACTCAGAATGATGTCAGGATCATCATGTTGAGGTTTAGATGCCCTTGTGAATAGAACGAATGTTAATTGTCATTCTGTGAATTTATATGAATTGTAGGGACCGAAGCTATACTCGTATTCTCGAATCCATATCGAGGTGAGTCATCCTAACTCACTTGATATATTATTAGAATAGTCCTATGTACCTTGTATGTGCGTATACTAAAAATTACTTATCTGCAGTGTTGAAATGAATCGCTATATGAAATCGCATGTTTAGATAACTATATGTCATGCCTAGCTCAATTGTTATGATTCATGCTGTTATATGTATAGTTCAACTGCTATGATTTGTACTTGACAGTCATACGTCATATACATGCATGAACACTCATATGAACATAGTCGAGTTGTGATGTCAAAGTTGACATATGTATGGTTAGTCGAGGAGACTAACCTAGTTATATTGTCACACATGTCTGTGGTCCAAGTAGTACTGTCAAATCAATAGTTACAACTTATAGTGCTATTGCGGCCCCGGGATAAGGCAATGATAGCTCAAATACCCATTCGAATGAATATGGTCAAGTCATAAGAATTGGTGCTTTACGAGCTATTGTGGCCTCGTGCAAAGGCGACGATAGCAAGATGATCCAACCAAGTATGGAATACAATAGTTACCACTTATAATGCTATTGCGGCCCCGGGATAAGATGACGATAGCACTTTAATTATTCTATTCCCTAGGCAATGTCATGAGGACCTAAGAGTAAAGTGATTATACTCTTTTAAAACCAAAAATTACTATTGTGGCCCCTGGCAAAGGCGACAATGATAACATAATCATTTCACTCTACGCTAACGGTGTTACATTGGTAATGTAACAAGTCGCATGAGATAGTTGTGATGTATGAAATCCCAAGGTGATCGAGTAAAGTCGATTATATCGATGATGCATTGTGTCATTGCTATCTCATTCATATTTTCATATCATACATGCTTATCAAATGTTTAGTTCAAGACATTGTTGTACTTGTATATTATGATTTGTATTAAGAGTGATCGGTTAGGTCAACTCACTTAGGTTCAAAAGCTATCAGCTCTACTGCCCTGGACATATTATGTCTAGGTTATAATGAAAAAGCCTATCTAGGCAACTATGAAAAAGAATACTCCGATCCTCAAGAAGGAGGCTATGATGAAGGTTACCTCGAGGGCGATTACTCAAAGGAGTACGAATGAAGGGCATGGATATGCTAGCTGAACAGAAGAATCTAGCTTAGTATTATATCAAAACTTCCCCTATGCTTTAAAAGTATCTTTTGTCTGTTGTAATATTTTAAGTTACGTCGATCACCCAAACTATCTTTTGTTTTAGTATGTTGCACAAAAGCGTGAATGTGTAGTTCGTCCACAAGGCATTATTGCAGCTACTACTCCAGATGCTATTGTAGCAAGAGCTATCATTTTTTGCGATCGTATGGTTGCAAGTAAGGAATGATAAATGTATGTTTTACCAGTTCCTCCAAGACCATCAATAAAAAATAATGCACCTACACTGTAGCATTTACTGAATAAAAAAACTAATAAAATCTCTTAGAAGCCTTAAGTGATGTATTAAGTCAAATAAAAATACTATATATTCTTGCATTTACTGAATAATATGACCCGTGTAGCATTTACTGAATAAAAAAAAAGACTAAATTTCTCACAAAATAGTCACACATTCAATTAAGATAATCCCACTCATTCTATAACATCGTGAACGTACACTCATTTTATAAAAATTGCATGGTTGTTGATCGTGTATAGTTGTCTCTTATTGTAGTTTATGAACAGAACTAAATACATACCAAACTATTAAACTAAGCTAGCAATTAACACTTAATAATTTGGAAAATTCTATAATATTTTTAAGGCTCAATTATAAAATATACCCTTGAAGTTTGATCTCTGTCTCATTTTACTCCATGTAGTTTCAATTGTGTCAATTTGATCCTTGCTGTTTTAAATAAAAGCAATGTGGTCCAAATGTACAATTTAGTGAGAAAAATTGATAGAATTTACTAATGGTACATACATGTGAGTAAATTCTGTCAATTTTTCTCACTGGATTGGACATTTGGACCACATTGTTTCTATTAAAGAATTTTATGTACTAAATTGACATAATTGAAACTACATGGACTAAAATGAGATATGGACCAAACTTCTAGGATATACTTTGTAATTAAACCAAATTTGAACATTTTTTTTTTGGATTGTTTAGTTTAGTAGTCTTGTTTGAGGACTAATGTACTAGGGCCGAGGAAGCGGGAGGGGGCAGGGTTCGAACCCTGGTTAAGCATGACATTCAATCAGTAGTTTTGGTCCAAAAATACTGTAACTTGGTCTTGACATGTTAAAACTTTGAAAACCAGTTTAGTTTTATAATAAAAAATATTTGTAACATTTTGGACCAAAATTATAATATTTTGATTCCAAGTTAATGATACGCACAATCAAAATGAATAAGATATGTCATAGAAGATCTCAAATAATTTCCATGGAATAGAGTTGACAGTAATTGGAGGGCTGCACATATCTGATAGATCCAAATGCATAGGAATGCATTTGTGATGCAACCATACTGTACATGATGGTGTTTGATACCAAATAAATATCAAAGATTTCCGAATAAAAAATAGAAAAAATTAGTAGAAAATCCCATTCTACCAACGTTTGTTGTAATAGACCCACCAATTGGTACTTCCCAATGATAGACCCTATAATTGTAGATGTTGTTAGAGATTAGTCCACATTTTCCTATTATAGAATTAGTATATGTCTTTTCTACCCCTAACATATATATAGGGAGCCGTATATATATACATATATATTACAAATCAGTTTTAAAGTTTGAATCACTTACCAAATCTGAACAAATCTAATCAAATCCGAATTTATTTAAATGAGGAATCAGTTATCAAATCCCCATTAATATTGCATACAATATATGTGGATATGATATCCCAAAATTTTAGGACTTTACTTTACAAATTTGTTGAACCATTTTTGAATGACAGTGTATTTCATCTTCTATTAATATTTCACATCATAAAATGAGAGTTGTCAAAATCAAAAGTCTACAAACTGAGTTGTCATATTTTAATGATTACCGTTCTTGCATTTTTTTAGAATAAATGTAAGGTTTTTCAGTTTTATAGTGTGAAATTGCACACTATTCGGACTGCTGTATGCAGTTTTATAGTGTGAAATTTCACACTATAATATAATGATAGTCATGATATAATGTGATTCATGGTAACTGCATAGATTTTTCATTTTTTTCTCACTGTCATTATTAAGAAATTTAAGTGTTAAATTTCACACTACCTATATGAACACACATGATAAATTTGACACTCAACGATACCCACTTATTCAACATTTCACACTCAATGATGCCCATTTCACATTATTCACACTATAATATATAAACAATCCATACGTTTATTCAACATTGTGAACTTTCAAACTATCAAAACAATGAAACGTTTTAACATGTATTCTGGAAAGAAAAAAAAAAAAAAAAAAAAAAAACACAGACATAATAAAATGGCCAGGTCAGTCTATATGTTAGCAACATATTTTTGTCTTTGCTGTGAGGCCATCTCCCAATACCATCTGTTAGCCTATCGACAACAGTGTCACCATCCTGCAAGCGTATAATAATAACTTGATTCTTCAGAGGTTCAATCTTGAACAGTAAAAACTGCAAGTCAAAAAAAAATTTATTCCTCTTGCGAATGAAAAATTCAACATGCAAATGTGCAATATCAGATTCCTTTTTCAGTGATGAATTTTGCACTAGAAACTTAAAAAAGACAACCAATAGAAATTTGTGATTGAGATCTAATATATGCAAATGAGTGTGAAATTTCACACTGTCATTTAGAAAACCCACATGCAAGTGTGGAATACCAAATTTCTTTTCAATGAGAAATTTTGCCGTAGAAAAAAAAAAGACTAACCAATGGAAACTTGTGATTGAGAATTAAGACATGCAAATGAGTGTGAAAACACCACAAAATAAAAATCAAAGTACTAACCCCTTGATAAAACATGTGACCCAAGTCAACGTACCCAACAATCTAATGAACAAATCATATCAACGATGTCATTGTTAAATTTAATAAAGTGCCTGATTGTTATCACTATAAAATTTTACACTGTGAAAATAGATAACTTATGAATAATTGCATGTTATTCAAAAAAGTATCAAGTTTATAAATTAATAAATGTTCAGACAAGTGTTCAGATCAAAACGAAGGCAAAAAGTGGAGAATGACTAAAACATGTATAACGAATGTCATCACCTGCAGTCACCATCGATCCAAAAGACTTCCTTATATATCTTCGATCGCCTGCTATCTTCTTTAATCCAGAAATTCTCACGTATGCTAGAATGACCAATTATGGTGATCAAAAGAATAGAAGAAAATAGTGATAAAATGTAGAGAAGAAAAATGGCAGAGAATGAAGATTAATATACGTTATATTATGTAAGCTGTATATCTAGAATAATGAGATCTTATTTCCATATATAAAATATGCAACAATCATGGGATATATATAGTAACTGATTTATTTAAGTTTCAATATATATCTCCATATATATATATATATATAGGCATGTGTGGGTTTGAAAGGGAATACTCCTCTTATGGATTTTAGGGGTAGTTTGGTAACTAAATAAAAATATGGACTTATCACCAAAATATTTTATGGGTTGGGTCTATTGTAACAAACTTACATTAGATTGGATTTAATACTAATTAACTCAAAAAAATATACATAGTAATCGTGCCAAATATGACATTTAAAAGAAAAAATAAAAATAAATTAGAAGTCACATGGACAGATAAAAAAAAAGTTATATACCAAATTTGTTAAAAATCTTCTAAAAAAAATCACTTAAGTAAAAGTACACCGATTGATAAAAGTTCAAAACACTTAAGGATATCGATGCACATATATATAGTATATAGATAGATATAAATATATATATATATATATTTATATTAGATTGCTTATTAAATTAATTAGGAAATGACCATGTAACATTTTCAATTATGGAATGACTGTAGGGTCCGGTACTTACATATTGGGGGCCCATACGAAATTAGTATACCGGAGTCCTTTACACAATCATGGTTTGGGGGTAGCACCCCCGAAGCAATTTTGTGTGTGTGTGTGTGTGTATTTACATATATTTGCAAGTATATTTATATTTTATAGTTTGATTTGTGAGTTATTTATTGGTATTTTGAGAAATCAAATATTTAGTTAATGTAGTATGTATCAAGAATCAAATGCACAAAGACAACACATGTACATATATAGGCTTAGAGAGCAATTTGATGGCCCTTTTATATGATGGACCCAAAACCCATACATGTGTCACATGTGCTCAGGGCCGGCCCTGACAGGACAGGCCGGCTCAAAGGGGGCCAACAGGGACTAGTGCCCTAGGCCACAAAAAAAGCTTAGAAATTTGAGGGGCTATATGGAGTATATAAAATTTGGGGGCTTACATATCAATTACCTACTAGCTTAGATAGGTAATAGGCTATATGGAGTATATAAAATTTGAGGGCCTAAATATCAGCTACGTATAGGGGTGGATACGAATAGAGCCACTCAACAAGGGTACGAAGTTCGGCTCGATAAATGCTAGGCTCGGCTCACTCATTTGAGCTCATGAACACGATCAATTAAGGCTCGCGAGCAAGTTTGTGAAAAAACTCGTTAATATGTTTGATAAAGAGCTTGTGTAGTGACTTTTATATAAATATTTATTATAAAACTATATAATTTTAGAGAAAATATAACAAACTTCGTAAATAGGCTTGATAAATGATTGATTTATCATTAAACTATATAGTGTTAAAGGGCGCGCGAAAATGCTTGTTAAAATGCTCGCGAGAAAGCTCGTGATCACTTGAAAGCTCAGCTCATTTGAGCTTGTGAGCCAGCTTGCAGGCTCGTAAAAAAGCTCGTAAACAAGCTCGGCTCGTGTCCACCCCTAACTACGTACTAGCTTAAATAAGTAATAGGCTCTATGAAGTATATAAAATTTGAGGGCCTACATATCAAACTACGTACTAGCTTAAATAGGTAATAGGCTATATGGAGTATGTAAAATTTGAGGACCCTCATGCTATTGCTCCGGCTTTTCGTCTCACATGGCCAGCACCGATGCTGGCCGCAACATTGATTACAATCTGCAATCAAGTACTGGGGCAAGTTTGGTAGACAGAAATGGAATAAAGAAAGAAGGGAATAGACTCAGGAATGGAATAACAATAGTCATTACATTCCTCTGTTTGGCTAAGTTTCTAGGAATTAAATGTCAATTACATTCCACTTAAGGTTTTAAACAATCAATTAGTGAAATAAAATAAGATTTAAGCAAAATATTTTATATTTGTACAAATATTTATGCTACAAACATTCAGTATTATTTATCTACAACATTTTTTTTAAACCAAACATTTTTATGAAATTTCGTTTAGAGAAGTGTTTAATAGAATGTCTAGGAATATTTTTTTTAAATATATAATCTTTTAACGTATTTTGGAAGTCCATGAATCTACTATCAGATATTCTTATGCAATATTTTGAAATTTTTAATTTTTAAAATATTTTTTAGCCTAAACAGTTAATATTCAGTTTTTTTAATGAAATAATATTACATTTTTAACAATTTTAGTCCACCTTATTTTTTTCCATCTATTTGCAAAATCACTTTAAAAATTTAACATGTTTACTAGATATAATTAAATATTTTTTAGTCCAATGTTAAGTATAATAAGTATTTTATGATTATTTTAGTATGAATAATATTTAATCAAAATATTTAATATTTAATAAAAAAATTAATTTTTAAAAAAGTAATAAATATTCGTTTTAATATTTTAAAAAAATATTTAATATATTCATATTTTTATAAAATATATTTTAATAAAAATTTTTATATTTTACAATTATAGTCAATCCTGTGAAAATGAAATGAGCATTCCTTGGGTTTTGGCAAATAATGCCCATTTCTGCTTAAGTAGGAATGACCATTCCAAAAGAATGCCCATTCCACTGCATTTAGTTACACCAAACACAGGAATGGAATGAACCCAGAAGTGGCCATTCCATTCCATTCCAAGGTGCATTCCTTCCTACCAAACGTGTCTGAATCTACTAATCAAGGTATGGGGGAATTCTATAGTGGGGTTGGGCAGTTTTGCTCCACGTGAAGCAAAACGAAAGTGAACCATTGGATGAGAAGAGGAGTTCATCAAAAAGTGACAAGTGCCCAAGTGGGTTTGAAAAGTTTTAAACAATTCTTACCTAGTGACGCCTAAACCAGTTGCCCCCCAGTTGTAGGGAAAAAAGGGGGCAAATTACATTGACCTCATTGATGTATATGACAATTACAGTGACCTCCCCTCTAGTTTGGAAAATAACACTCACTTTCTCTCTACTTACTTTTTGTGTGTAAGTTACTAACTTACCCATTATCTCCTTATATGTGTGTGTGTGTGTGTGTGTGTGTGTGAGTGTTTGTTTGTGTGCGCGAGCGCTCATTAGATAAAATTATATATACATTAGCAAATTTTACAAAATTAAGTTATACTATTTAGCCCTAACTTTATACAAATTTTCCGTTCGAAAAAAAAATGTTATAAAAATTTAAAAATAAAAGAGCAATGCTATACATACCAAATTTCTTTCCCAAAAGTGTTTCTTGACACATGTGGCAGTGAACCAAGTTGATTTTGATTAGTTGATATTAAAGTGGTTCCTCATTGATGTATATTGTAAATTTGCAAATCACTTAAGCAAAAAAGTAAGGAGTCTCATGGACGAGCCAAAAGAAAAAGTTATATACCAAACTTTTAAAACTCTTGTAAAAAAAATTACTCAAGTAAACGTGCATCAATTGATAAAAGTTCGAAACACCGAAGGGCATCGATTCTACTACAACAAAACAGACTTTTTGTGGCGCGAATGCGCGCCACAAATACTTTCTTCCGCGCCACAAAAAGTATTTTCCAACGCGTTCAATGCATCGCCCGTGCGTCATTTATTCCCGCGTCCCTGATAGTTATTTGTGGCGCAGTCAACGCGCCACAAATACTATATTATTTGTGGCGTGCTAAACGCGCAACAAATAACAGCTATTTGCGTCGGAAATGGATATCTAGTATTGGGTATCTATTGCGCCACAAATAGTATAACTATTTCTGACGCGTGGAGTTTACGTCGCAAGTAATTAGTATGTGCGGCGCGTTGACTACGCCGCAAATAGTTTTCAGAAAATTAGTGTTATTGTATTTGCGACGCATGTATTGCGCCACAAATAATATAATCAAATTGCTCACAGTGGCATTTGGGACGCGATTTTTGCGCCTCTAATACTATAACCAAATTATACATGGTAACATTTGTGACGCAACAAGTGCGCCACAAATACTACATCAGAAATTAAAACTTTGAATTTTTTTTCTTTTTTTTCCCTGTATTGTATACCTGCTATATCAATATATTTTCAATCATAAACAGAAATTTTATACTCACAAAATAATCATTTACATACAAGATCCAACAATTTATACAAAGTATGTAAATAAAGTCACTTAATAAATCCAAAATCATGTCCATCATGTTTAATTTAATACAAATTAAGTCACGAATGTATAAGTGTCTCCAAATTCAATCAAAAACAAAATCATTCCAAAGACGGCAATCGTCCAATAAAACTCCACACCTGGAAAAAAAAAGAAGTAATTTAGTATTTACAATCTACAAGTAACAAGAGATTACAAAAGCCAAAAAACAAAAAAAAAAACTTATTATTCCCAAGTATTTGAAATTCTATTTATTCGCCTAACTCTCAAAGTGTCGGTAAAGTTACATTGCTTAGGCGTGTGTGAGGTGTCGGTAAAGTTCCATACATTTTCGATTGGCGGTTCTCCGTTTCACCCTTCAAACCCCAAAAATACGTTTTATAAAGCTTAGATGACTGAAATTCTATTTTTTCGCCTAACTCTCAAACTGGGCATCCGATAAGGGTCCCGTTTGTTCCCACAAGTTTCTTTAGGCGTGTGTGAAGTATCGGTAAAGTTTCATTCTTTTCTGATTGGCAGTTCTTCGTTTCACCTGCTTAAACCCCAAAACTATGTTTTATAAAGCTTAGATGTGTGAAATTCTATTTTTTCGCCTAACTCTCAAACCGGGCATCCGATAAGGGTTCCGTTTGTTCCCACTAGTTTCTTTAGGCGTGCGTGAGGTGTTGGTAAAGTTTCATACCATTCCGATTGGCGGTTCTCTGTTTCACCTGTTCAACCCCAAAACTACGTTTTATAAAGCTTAGATGTGTGAAATTCTATTTTTTTTGCCTAACTCTCAAACCGGGCATCCGATAAGGGTCCCGCTTGTTCCCATAAGTTTCTTTAGGTGTGTGTGAAATGTCGGTAAAGTTACGTTGCTTATGGATCGACAGTTCTTCGTTTCACCCGTTCAAACCCCAAAACTACGTTTTATAAAGCTTAGATGTGTGAAATTCTATTTTTTCGCCTAACTCTCAAACCAGGCATCTGATAAGGGTTCCGTTTGTTCCCACAAGTTTCTTTAGGCGTGTGTGAGGTGTCGGTAAAGTTAAGTTGCTTACGGGATAACGGTTCTTCATTTCACCTGTTCAAACCCCAAAACTACGTTTTATAAAGCTTATGTGTGAAATTCTATTTTTTCGCTTACTCTCAAACTGAGCATCCGATAAGGGTCCCGTTTATTCCCATAAGTTTTTTTAGGCGTGTGTGAGTTGTCGGTAAAGTTTCATTCCTTTTCGATTGGCGGTTTTCCGTTTCACCCGTTCAAACCCCAAAACTACGTTTCATAAAGCACAGATGTGTGAAATTCTATTTTTTTTGTCTAACTCTCAAACCGGGCATCCGATAAGAGTCCCGTTTGTTCCCACAAGTTTATTTAGGCATGTGTGAGGTATCGGTAAAGTTTCATACCTTTTCGATTGGCGGTTCTTCATTTCACCCGTCTAAACCCCAAAACTACGTTTCATAAAGCTTAGATGTGTGAAATTCTATTTTTTTTCCTAACTCTCAAATCGGGCATCCGATAAGGGTTCCGTTTGTTCCCATAAGTTTCTTTAGGTGTGTGTGAGGTGTCGGTAAAGTTACGTTGCTTACGGGATGACGGTTCTTCGTTTCAACCGTTCAAACCCCAAAACTACGTTTTATAAAGTTTAGATGTGTGAAATTCTATTTTTTCACCTAACTCTAAAATCGGGCATCCGATAAGGGTCCCGTTTGTTCCCATAAGTTTCTTTAGGCGTGTGTGAGGTGTCAGTAAAGTTACGTTGCTTAAGGTATGACGGTTCTTCATTTCATCTGTTCAAACCCCAAAACTACGTTTTATAAAGATTAGATGTGTGAAATTTTATTTTTTTGCCTAACTCTCAAACCGGGCATCCGATAAGGGTCTCGTTTGTTCCCACAAGTTTCTTTAGGCATGTGTGAGGTGTCGGTAAAGTTACATTGCTTATGGGATGGCGGTTCTTCGTTTCACCTATTCAAACCCCAAAACTACGTTTTATAAAGCTTAGATGTGTGAAATTCTATTTTTTCGCCTAACTCTCAAACCGGGCATCTGATAAGGGTCCCGTTTATTCCCACAAGTTTCTTTAGGCATGTGTATGCAAAATTTAACTCGCAAATAGGAAGTTCTATTTTAAATGTATGCAAAATTTATTAATTCTTACCATATCAACTAGATGGTCCCCCTTGGCCTCTCAACGACTCTACCAAAGCGCAAAGTTCTGCCACTTTTGCTCTCACATCTGCAACCTCTTGCAATGCCTGGTTTGTCCTTACGTTCGCTTCGCGTACCCTTTCCTCATACACTATATGAGATGTTGGTCTAGAAGGTAACGGTCACACCCCATGACCGAGTCCTCTGAAATATCCGGACCTCCTTCTTAGTTACGCTCCAAAATTTCTTCTTTCGTAGGTGAGATGGATCCCTCTGGGGTGGGCTCGGCCTTCATCTGCTCCATTGTTTACTACATATGAAAGGTTAATTAGTATATATTAAGACCACAAACACTGAATATATCCTCTAAGTATTGCAACTTATAATCTATAACTTACATAATTTGTTTTCGCCTCATCACAAGACCAAAGACCAATTTTTCCATTGTAATGTGTTCTCCAATATAGCTCTATAACGCCCACCGAACCCTGCGAACCTTGTTCTTGCCCCTATAAAATTGAAAGTTATGAAGTATGAAAATAAATAATCTTTTTAATTATGAAATGAGGACACATATTAAGCTTGTATTAGACTTACAAACTCATAATGGTGGTGGGCGAATGACCTAGATCCACCACAATGGCTAAGCGACTGTTGTGACCTTGATCTTTTATTTTGAGCGCTAAGTGCCTATAGTTTGAAACTATGTTGTTAGTTCACACATTCTTATCAATGTAATTAAAATAAGAAAACAAATTTGTATATCACTTTAAACTCCTCGCTTTCATATCGCGCGTAACATACGTCCCAATCAGCATGTGACACATTAACCGGGGGGTGGCTTCTTGGATCCTCAGTGTTTCTAAAATGTTTGCGGAGCTCGTATCTAAACTCCTTGAGTCGTTTCATACAGTATGACTTCAACGAGTTCACCATATGGGGATCGAGAAGATCAATGTCAAAAGATTCCTGCAGGGGGATTTAGGAATAAAATATAATCTCTAACAATATAGTTTAATAAAAATAACAAAGCAACAACTCAAATATCACAAATGCTACCTGAATCCGTCTATGCCACGCACTAAGAACCTGTTCTGGGACCTCATTCTAAGTGCTAGTAGCCACTGGGGGATTCATTTTGACTATGATCCCCACCTTTGTCTTTGATCGTACGACCCAACTGGTTCCGTTAATTCGGGTGGGATGACAATGGGTATACGTTGACCTCCATTCTTGGCAAGCTATCTTTGGAGGGCAAGATTCTTTGACCTCCCATGTCCCTTTTTGGTTGATGTAGAAGCTATTAACAAATTTGAAACAAGAATTAGAATAAATTTTTAAGTAGACCAAATAAATTGTGAAGTTATGCTAGTATGGTAAAAAACTTGATCTTACCAATACTAGATGATACTGGTGTGTCATCTAACGTCGTCTAACGAATGGGCTCGCTTTGGACGGACTGGGTGACTCGTGTATGTCGTCTACCAGGCACCATATCTACAAAAAAGAATATAAAGAGATAGAAGCGACATAAAGAGAAAATAGTAAAATCATTTATCTAAAAGAAAAGAGCAAAATTGATGACCAACCAATATAAAGAGAAAAATGTCAACCAATATAAAGAGACGGAAGCGACATAAAGAGAAAACAGTAAAACCAGTTATCCAGAAGAAAGAGCAAAATTGATGACCAACCAATATAAAAAGAAAACTGTCAACCAATATAAAGAGAAAACTATCAACCAATATAAAGAGAAAATTAGTAAACGTTGTTCATTAACATAAAGATAAAACACCAAAATGCATAATCTATCGTGCATATCCGAGTCTAATACACGATCATTCCTCGATATCTGTGTCCAAATCCCCAAGCACATGTTCTTCTTCATCAGAATAATACTCCATCAATGTTTCATCTTCATCATCAGAATCATCACTATCATCATCATCATTGATAAAAGTTGAATATGAATGACGTAATTCTACCGGACGGATGACAGCACTAACATCAACATGCACCGGTTCGATGTCTGGCCTATTCAAAGCTACTGACACTCATTCACTATCATCATGTACAACACTTGTTCCAGATTGGAACTCTTCTTGGAATGTCATGTCATTTGTGTCAACTTCTTCATCTATTTAAGGCACGACCGGAACGTCGTATACATTTCGTGGCTTTATGTCCTGAATGACTACCCAATCATCTCTGTGTTTTGTGTCTTTAAGATAAAACACTTGTTTTGCTTGAGATGCAAGCATATAAGGATCATCCTTATAGCACGTTCGAGATGCATTTATACTTTTGAAGTGGGCAACAATACGTATTCTGATCTTATTATTACCGACATGCCACCAATCACACTTGAACAATAGTATAGAGTTGTCTGCACCATATTTCAACTATAGAATATCATTGATAACCCCGTAGAACTCCATCTCATTATTACCCTCGTACACCCCTTCAACTAGAACACCACTATTCTGAGTTTTTCTGTGCATTTCATGTTCTTTGGTGTGAAATTGTATACCCTCAATAACGCTACCAGTGTAACGCTTCACTCTTGGATCAAGACAACATGCTAAGGCAAATAGGCCGTCAGTAGCTTCAGGCGAGTTTTGTTGCCGCAAAAGTTGAATCTAATATTGAAACAAAAATGATCATAAAGTGACTCATGAAGTAATGATGTAACAGGTTTACTTATATTCCTATGATATACTTACATGATCCTCGAACCACTTAGTAAATTGTTGCTATTTCGTTTTAGCTATATTGTTCACGTTCTGTCGTTGCAATTCAGCTTTTTGTTCCCTATATAAGCAATTAAATTAATTGTGTCATAACTTAAAGTAAAGTAATAGGCAAATAATGCTAATAGAGTCAACTTACTCAAAATATATTTTTGTCTCTTCGCAATTATTCAATACAGTGTAATGCATTGTCCCCAATTCAGCCGGATCACACCATCCGTATTTTGATGCACTTATTGTCCGCCAATTCTTATTGAAAATGGCAAGTTCACTTCCATTCTGCCCATTATCTCCAACGTAGTTTCTTTCCTCTCGATTAAACCTTGTCGGAATATCCTCAAGGTACATGGACATAAATGTGATGCATTCATAATCAATGTACGCCTCAGCAATTGAACCTTAAGGTTGTGCTTTATTGCGTACAAATTTCTTAAGAGAGCCCAAAACCTACAAGGTATCATTTTCACATAATTAAATCTATTAAATGATATATTAAAAAACTAAGGATTTAGAATGTATGTAGCGGTTACCTCTCAATTGGATACATCCATCTGTATTGTACAGGTCCACTTAATTTGGCCTCCAATGGCAAATGGATTGCTAAGTGGACCATAACATCAAAGAAAGCTAGTGGAAATATTTGTTCCAACTTGCAAAGGATTGTGGCAATATCAACTTCCAAGCTCTCAAGTACTTGGAGTTTCAACTTCTTAGCGCACAATTCCATGAAAAATATTCCTAACTCAATCAAGGTGGTTGAGACAAATTCATTAAGATATCCACGGATTACAACCGGAAGTAGACGTTGTAAAAGCACGTGGCTGTCATGGCTCTTCAATCCAGTTATTTTGCCTTCTTTTACATTAACACACCGAGATATATTCGATGCATATCCATTTGGGAATTTCACCGATTTAAGCCACTCATACCAACTCTTCCTCTCATCAGTTGACAAACTATAGCATGTAGGTGGTACGATAAATTTATCACCTCTTTGAGTTAGGTGCAATTCCTTTCTAATACCAAGCTCTTGCAGGTCCAACCGGGCTTTAGCATTGTCTTTTGTTTTCCCTTCTATATTCATTAATGCTCCAATCACATTATCACAAATGTTCTTCTCGATGTGCATGACATCCAAATTGTGGCGCAAATTCAATGACTTCCAGTATGGTAATTCGAAAAAAATGCTACGCTTTGTCCAATTCAACTCAATACTTGGACGTTTCCTCTTTTTACCAACCTTCCCAAACTTCACGGGTTCGATGAGTGCTAATTGTGCTAGCACATCATCCCCAGATAAGAACTTCGGGACCAATTTACGCTCCAACGTGCCATCAAACAAATCCTTCTTGCGCCGCCACACATGTGATCGTGTTAGGAAACGACGATGACACATATAGCATATTTTTTTCCCATTTTTCAATCCTTGCGAACACGTGTCCTTATTATAAACCAGACATGCCATGTACCCCTTAGTGCTCCAACCGAACAAGTTTTCATATGCAGAAAATCATTTATAGTCCACAATAGCGAAGCATGCATTCGAAATGTCTCTTTCTTAGCTACATCATACGTTTCCACACCAACTTCCTACAATTTCTTCAATTCATCTATCAAAGGGCGCAAGTAAACATCAATTTTATTTCCAGGTGCCTTCGGTCTAGGAATAAGCAATGACATGAAAAGAAATTGTTGTTTCATACACTTCGACGGTGGCAAATTATATGGAACAACCATGACAGGCCACATGCTGTAAGCATTGCTTATGTCACCAAATGGGTTGAACCAGTCGCTAGCAAGGCCAAGTCGTACATTACGTAGCTCATCGGCAAACCATCTATGTTATGCATCAAAGTCCTTCCAAGCTTGAGCATTGGCTGGATGCCTATACACATTTTCCTCCTTCGGACGCTTCTCTTCATGCCACCTCATATCTTCAGCTATTTTCCGTGATGCATACAAACTTTGCAACCTCGGTGTCAATGGAAAGTATCTCAATACTTTATGCAGAATTTTCTTACCTTTTCCTTCATCGACTCTATACCTCGGCTCATCACACTTTAGGCACTTCTGCTCTTTCTCAGTCTCTTTCCAGTAAAGCATGCAATCGTTTTTGCATGCATGGATAGGGATATAGCCAAGGCCTATGTCCCGCATATACTTCTTTGTCTCATAATATGAATTCGGAAGGGTCTCACCATTGGGAAGTGCTTTTTTATCAGTTCAAGAATTATGTTAAATGACTTATTACTCCAAAGGTTAATGGTCTTTAGATGGAGCAACTTGACCAGAAAATCCAACTTCGTGAACTTCATACAACCCAGATAAAGTTGCAACTTTGCATCCTTGAAAAGGCGTCCAAATGGCCCCGATTCTCTAGGATCAGTACTACTTGAGGCATCCTCTTGAGGAGTGACGTTACTCATCGTCATACCCCCATACAAGTCTTCCAATGCCTCTTGCAATTCCCTCGGGAAAAATTAGTTCATCATCATCCTCATCCTCACTCAATACTTCATAATCCTTATCCCCCTCCCCATGATACCTCCAATGAGTGTACTTTCTAAACATCCCTTTCTTTAGATCTAAAAGATGCCCTCTGACATCATCTATGTGCTTATATTCCGTATTAAGACAATGTAGTACACGGGCATCTTATTCTATCCAATTTATCCATAGATGCGCGCACAAACTCAATGAATTCTTCAACCCCCTTCACATACTCGGGCAAATATCTACCTCGAAGCTGCATCAAACTCTTATCCATAGATGTCTACATTAACAATATAGAAAATGAAGGGAAAAGAGAACACGGATATAAATACTTTTCTACGTTTAGTTCATAGGGAAAAACATTGAGAAGAATAGGAAGGGAAAAAAATGAAATATAAATCCAATTTGGTGAGTATATTTAACAAATCCCATGACGAATAAATGGCTTCACAACTACATTCCCTTGGCAAAGCTTTCAAACTACCCCTAAAAAACAGTTAGCTTTTGAGCGAGGTGCATTATGGAGGTATGTCTACATGCCATTGTTGATGCGGACATTACGGAGGTATGTCCACATGCCAATGCTGACGGGGATTTTAGCATCATACTTAGTTTTAGGATTCGTTTGGCAACAATTTTTTGGAATCCGTTGGTATATATTATGGGATTGATCTAATTACTAAAATAAAATAGTTTAAGAAACAAGCTAAGCTACTTTGGGCAATATTTGACCGAAAGCAATTTTTTGTTGTTGAAACAACTTAAGCATAAGTTGTTGCCAACTAGGCCTTAGTATTCCTTAATGATCAAAAGCTTGCTTCAACATATGTAATTGTTAGCATCATATGTATGTACTTTTTTGGTGTCACTATCTCAAACTAAAGTTCACTCTCTATATAAAGATATACATATATATATCTACTATATGAAACTGCTGATCATAAAAAAACCATGAATCAACCTCTTTCTCACGGCACTTTAATTAATCAATTAAGTAATGATATAGATTTTTTTTTTGTAAGTATAAACAATGAAGTAATGAATCTCTTTCCATTTCTTCCAAAACACTTTTAATACATAGGCCTTTAACGAACCATTATTCCTACAAGCCAAGATTACTATATATAATTAATCTATTTTTTTATTATAAGAAGGTTGATGGAGCACATGGTGTGGTGTACTTCCCTTGGACTAAATAAGGATTATTGTATGCTATATTTAGGCTAAGAGTGCATAAAATAAGAGATTATGGGTGTGTTAGATCTCTACGCTACTAAATGATTTTATTCTTGCAAGCATGCCTTCCAATCTTGTAAATACATGGGTATATTATAAAATCATAATAATAACTATTCATCATTCAAGTTCTACTTTCTTTTTTTTTTTTTAATCCAATCTCCAATTTCTTTATGCTAAATCTTTAGTTAATTAAATTACTCCAATTCTTTATTAGGTCTGTGAAAATCTTCAGTAACTACCCCCCAAACTGGTATAAAGTGAACTAACGTCTATAGGGCATCCCTTAAAGGGAGATAATTTTTCTATTTAGCCATTTTCTATCAAAATAAATAGGAAACCAAATAGGGCCATAATCTTCAGTAACTACAGAGACATTCTTGGAGACCTTAGTTATATAAGTGCAACAGTGTGAGTATATCAATACTTGCATTGTGGTCTTGTTTTCTTTATTTCTTCTTATAAACCAATTATTTAATGTCCTTTTCTTTGGTAATGCTCTCTGTAATTGTCCTTTTTGTATCTAAATGGGATTTTCTTAATTTATTGTCTTTTATGTTGTCATTTGCTTATATTAAATAGGTGCACAAGGGAATTCAAGTATTATTTAACATTTCTTTCATCATCAACCAAATAACTTCAGAAAGTACTATCGAGTGTTTTTTTTTTCTAGTGTGAGTGTCTGAGAGAGAGAGACAGAGAGTGATCATTGTAGGGTACTTAGAATTTCCATCTAACAGATTCAAAATTTTCAATGAGGCATTTGAAATGACAGACTAATTAGTCCATATCTTGTCAAAATAATTGAGATTTGTTGGGACATTTCAAGTTTTTCCTTGAGAATTATATGATTTTATGTTCCTCTTTTTACATGAATTATATAAGTATTTTATAAGCATTGTGGTTGCACTTGGGGGGCCTGCAGATGGACCAAGACCAAACTTGTTAAAAAAATTCAATCGTGCGTCAGAGGTTTATTTTAATGTAACTTTTGGACATTTTCTAAAGGATAAATTTTTACGTTTCTATTAATTAAAATTTAATTGGGTTTTTTGGAAGTTGGAAGCTGGGGACAGAGTAGTGAGCCACTCAGTTGACCTGTTTTGTATTTTACCAGCTTTGTATTGAATTGTAGTTAAGAACTCTAAATGTCCGTTTGAAACAATTTATGTTTATGCGATTCAATGGCAAAGTTGCTTTTGGCCAAAAACTGTCTACTATAACTTTTATACAATTGTAAATTTTGAATGTTTTTGTTATAGAATTAGCAGAAGTTGGTTTACCAACATGTCTCATTTTGATTACTTTCCATAGGACATCATGTTATGACACTAATGTATGCAAACAAAAAGAAGTTCTGTTATTCAAGGGCGATTTCAGTTTACATTGGCTATTCCTTATGGAATGTACATTGGCTATTCCTTATGATTATAGTAATAACTATTTTACTAGATTGACTATTACTTATGTATATGATAATAATTATTTTACATCATTTAGTTATGGAATGTACAAGGACAGAGATATAGAATGTATGCCTTGGTTTATTTATTTATTTATTATTATAATCAACATAGTATGTTCAAGAAATATTGAATTGAATGAGCAGCCATCATGAATTTATGTTATGTTCTCTTGTAGCCTTTGCGTATTAGTCTGTCTTGACAGAATCGTGTATATATATATATATACACTAGTTGAAGCCCTGCGCATTGCGCAGGAAATTTAATTGTGTCATTTCGTGTGGTTAAGTGGTTGTTAAAAGTATATAATAAGATGTTAAAACAGTTAAATAGGAAATTGTAAATGTAACTATTTAATCTAAAACTCTTCTTACGAAAGAAGTTGATAATTCTGACTATCTTATAAATGAGTAGTAAAGGTACCTAATAAAGCGCCACTAAAAATATATGACACAAGTATCCCAAAACTTGTTTAAAGTGAATAATAAATATCCCAAAACTTGCTGACCTAAATGCAATTACACAAATTACAATATATGAATCCTATCTTTGAGAGAAGAAGTTGAGCAAATTGGTGAAATTAGTGACCAATTTCTAAATAACCACGAAAATAGCCACTTTTTTTTTTTACTTTTTATTGACCCAAATATAATTAGACACAAATTGTTGATTGAAACCTCGTTTAAGAGAAGAAGTTGATCAAATTGTAAATATTAGTGACCAATTCCTAAATAGCCACCAAAATAGCCACTTTTGTTGACTTTTTTTGAAGTCAATAATAAATATCCCAAAAATTGTTGACCCAAATGTAATTAGACACAAGATTGTTGACCAAATTGTCTTTTTTTTTTGCTAAGAAATTTAGGGTATTACCTGAAAAACAGAAGAAAGCATAACTACGTAAGATTACAAAAAACCATTCCTAAATACAATTACAAAATTTGTATCAACTCCCATGTATTTGTTAATTTTGTTTGTTAGGTTTGGGGGTAAACTACTATTCTATTTTCTTTTGTTGTTATAGGTTCAAAATTAGTTATACTTCTAAATTTAAAAATGACATTAAATTTTTTATATTAGTATTTAAACATTCATTTTTTATTATTTTTGAGTTAGAAATATTTGTGTTCATTTAAAAAAAAGAAAAAAAAAATGCATTTGGTAACTTTGTTTTGTTTTCTAAAAAGAGAGAAAAAAAAAACAAAAAAAAAATGCGCTTGGTAACTAGGGATAGGTCACTCCGTATTATTTGACGATTTTAACAATGTTAACTTTTTATATGTAAGCTCCAAGGGCAATTTGGTCATTTTACAATCTATATACTTTTTAGGTTCCAAAATGTTCTTCATAATAATATGAGTTCACAGGCTTTGACGACGTTAATTTCTGGTTTTATTTTAACAAGTTATGACATTGTAAAGTTTTAAGGGCAAAACAGTCATTTTACAAATATATTCAGGGCAATTGGATCCTACCATTGGATCTAGAATATTGAAAAACCTTCAGGGGCCTACCATATATGTACTTTTTAGGTCCCAAATGTTCTGCATCTTAAATATGAGCTTACAGGCTCTAACGACGTTCAATTATAGTATAATCTTAACAAGCTATGACATTTTAAAATTTGAAGGGCAAAATAGTTATTTTACAAATATATTCAGGCCAAATAGACCCTACCATTGCATCCACTACGTGAAAAAACCTAAGCGTAGGTCACTCCATATAAATTGATAATTATAACAATGTTAACTTCTTATATGTAAGTTGGAGGGCAATTTGGACATTTACCATTATAGACACCCCATTTTGTCGGCAATCAGATTTTGGAGACACATAGTTTGGTAGTTCACAATAATCAAAAAGACTCAAAAAGGACTCCTGGAGTTCTATCTCTCAAAATACTCAGAATAACCAAAATACCCCTGAAAGCCCGAACGCTCCCGGATTCGGACCAAATGTTCTGGAAACGCGCTACGTCATAAGAAAAACAATGAAATGGGTTCTAAAGCAAGACCGGATGAAATCATCGACTCCCAGAGACCCCTGACAGTCCCGGAAGTTCCCAGAAAGTCCCCGTTGACCGGTTTGTCCAAGTTTGACCAAGATTTGACCGAAATCGTCCAAATTCGCCGAAAAGTTCTGGAATCATTCTAGATCATGTGGAAAGTATTAAAATGAGTTTTAAAAGAAAATTGAACGAAAACGTCAGCTCCTGGGAGCTCCCAGAGGTTTCCAAAACTTCCAGGGAATTCCAAGTTTGACCAGTATGACCAAAAGTTGACTTTAAAACCGGAGCACCGTATCATTTTTCAAATACTTTTCATGGATACTAGAGGTCAATAGCTTTCCAACGGTATGTCGCACAATATTTTGGATTTAAAACGAATTTATTATGAATTTTCGAAGGTGAAAAAGACGATCAAATTGGCTTTTATCGCGAATATCGCAAAACTTGTCAAAGTGACCTATCTCCGAACTATTTTTTTATATAAATTAGACTCCATTACCTTTCCAACGGTATATCACAACCTCAATTTGGAGTTCGTATGCATTTTCTGTGAATTTCGGACGAAATAGGGCATTTTTGCAAAAATTGGAACCTCTAGGGGTCTAAAAAGGATTATGTGGACGAATGAGGAGCAGTGCGACCGCGGCACTGGCCCACTGCCGGTGCGGCACAGGCCCAGTGCTGTCGCGGCACTCTCCCCCAGAATGGTCCATTTTTGTAATTTCTTTTGGGGGTTCATTTTGATTAATTGGAAACCAAAACGACGTAATTCTATGTTCACAGATGTTTGGGACCAATAGGAGTACTTCTAAAACCCCCAAACCACCCCAAATTGGCCTATATAAACCCCCCTTAACTTCTCATTTTGGGGGTGTCAAATGCAAGATTTGAAAAGTTTTAGAGAGAAAGTTGAAGAGATAGGGTTAGAGTAGAGAGAAAATAAGCTTTTCCTTCTTTGATTTCCAAACAAGAGAGTGAGTTCTAAACTTTGTTTTTATTTCATTACTTCCATTTACTTCATATTCAATACACCCAAACACCATTTTAGTGAGTATTTAAGAGATAGGAAGCTACTTCCATGTCCAATGTCACCACATATGAGTGAAACACCAAGCTACAAGTCCAATACATCATTGAATATTATCTATTGATTGTTTATATACTTGTTTGCTTACTTTGTTGTTCATCTTCTCCTACCTCATTTCTTTTTTGTTTTCTTTATTTACTTACTAGTCTATCATCATCTAGATGATGACATGAAGTTTGAGGTGAGTGAATCCTTATGGATAGTAGCTCTTGACCTAAAAAACATGTTTGATAGATGATGATTTCAACTTCAATACATTCCTATGTATTCATGAAGTTGTCTTTAAAATGAAAATAATATTTTTCAATAATCTTGGAGGTTCTTGATGTGAGTCAAATGTTGACATTTTAAGTAGTTATAATCTTCATTAAGTATTGAAAATATGTTTTCAAAACCCCCATTTCAAAACCCCCTCTTAAACCCCTCATTTTGATTTCAAGAAATAAACCTTGTTTTCTCAAAACCTTCAAAATAGTGAGTCATTTAACTTCAAAGAATTATTTTGAGTTCAATACTCAATATATGAATGCAAGACCACCTTGGAAAGTCTTTCTAACTCATTATAGAACACCCATGATTTTTGGCTTGACTTGGAAGCACTTGAAAGGGGTCCATTTTTGTCCAAACATTCCTTCCAAACATTCTGCCTCTGCTGTCACAGTATCTAAGTTGACTTTCAACTTGTTTTACAAAAAAATTTTCCAAAACGAGTGGTCCCAACTTATTTTTCCCTTGAACTTCAATGTCTTAGGGAACGTTATGTATAATATAGGCCTCTAGATCTTTTGTATTCTTTTCTAAGATTTTATAACATTTCAGTCGACAGTACGAACTCTGTTTTTGAATAACCTCTATTGTTTATATGATTTCTCTCAATCTGTGATAGTTATTAAAGATTGGATTTTTGGATTGTGTTCTAGACACAATAAGGAAGATCTCCATAAAAAATCATGCATTGAAAACATTCCTAACACCTCTTTTCAATTTCCAAAATATCATGTAACTGTTCTGTCCACTATTCACAACAAACATACTTTTACTTCCATCATTTGATTTGGTGCTTACATGCACTCCAAATTAGCTCATGTCTTAGGAAGTAGTTCATACTACATTTGTACACATCCCATGATGATTTTATTCATTCATACATACACATTGTAGACTTTTAAGTCATTCTAGGAATCCATGAACACAAAACACACTACAACCTTGGCAAATTTTATATACATACATTGCATCCATGCAAAGATTTGGGGTTTTCGTGACTCCTAATCTAAGAGGTCTTCTTTTCTCAAAGATTAACATGCATCATACTAGCTTTCTAAGTATATTTTGATTTCTTTGATTATTTGTTTCAAGAACAATTCATGTCCCCTTTAGATTAGGAAAACTTAATTACTTGATATGTGATTAGACAATTTTTCCTAGGTTTGTTTGTGTGATCTTTCACTTTGCATTGTGTGATACTTGGCTTAGATCTTATGAACGATATCTTATCTTTTGATCTTCCATTTCAAAACTCTTGTGTGATGTAATATATTATCATAGTATTAATTGTCGAACCATACATAGTATAAGAAGATTATTTGGATGCTAATTGAGGCCCGTCGAAAGACGGGGCGAGTTGAGGGTGTTTTAGTCACGACAAAGGCTCCTTCCTCTCTCTTACCAAAATCTTGAGCCAAGTTCTTTGGTTATGAAGGGCCCGCACCCTTTATCCATTTAGGTGAGTCAAAATTAGGTTTCTTGGTTCCTTAAAGACCAAGTGGCGACTCTGTATCTGTTTTCAATAGACCTTTTCCTTTTTTTTTTCAAAAACAATCTCAAAACAAACTAAAAAGAGTGGATGAGCGATTCCGCGTGTCCACAATCTGGCGACTCTGCTGAGGATATTTATTTTTAAAATAAAGTAATACAGAGGTTTGACTCATAAGAAGCATCCTTAAAATCATCTTTTTTACTGTGTCTGGTTCACCGCATTGCACTCTTGCATTTCTCCCCTCCGATTGTGTCTGAAACGCGGCGCTGACATTGTTCAGGTCTTGCTGAGCTAGGACATAAGTCACTGTTGATATTGTACCTTCCAAGGTATATCAAAAAGAGTAAAAACCTCCGTACTGTCTCTCTGACGGTATATTGGAACTCTCTTCAATGGACCCTCTCTGACTAAACCCAGCCTTTGCATATAGATTCCTGTATAACTTTTCATAGGACTGTTCATTTTTCTTTTCAGATAGGACAATGTGATATAACTGCTATATGCCCTTATGGGATTACCTGCGCAGTGTAGACGCTATGTGGCATGAGGCAAGAACCTCTTTCTTATGATTCCCAAGGCAATCACTCACATGTGATCACATTGAGTTGACCTGCCTAGGCACCATGACAAGGATGTCTGCTCTATGCTCACAAAGATATACACTGCAAACCTTGTCTGTCAGTCCTAAGACATAGGAGTATGAAAACCTGCTAGACAATATGATCACCATCATCACATGCTCCCGCTATATCAACCTGTTTCTCCCGGAAACTCTGTCCAGATATCCTAAATATAACCGTATTAAACCGTTTCTCTCAAAAACTTTGTCCAAACCAACCAGAAATGCCCAGATATGCTAGTTTCTCTCAGAAACTCTGTCCAAACCAACTAGAAATGCCCAAATTTGCCAGTTTCTCTCAGAAACTCTGTCCAAACCAACCAAAAATGCTTAGATATGCCAGTTTCTCTCGGAAACTCTGTCCAAATCAACCAGAAATGCCTAGTCTCTCCTGTAAGCCTTCATAAAACCCTAGAAACCCCTGTTATCCCTTGGTTATCATACTGGAAAGTAAAGTTGGCACACTCTATATGGTTTGGACCTTATTTGTTTAACTGCTATCTGTTAGAAGTAGGAGCATCATATAGATTAGGGCTTACATTCGCGTGCTTGTCTCATTTATATGCACCATTCCTATCAGTCTGTACGCACTATTTCAGTCAGGCTATACAAAAGTCAGACCACGTTCGTTAACATCACTGTCATTTGTCTATCTATAGTCATCACTGTCAGAATCTGATACAAATCCTCGCGAATCTGTAGGTTTACTATAGATTCTCAAAGCCAGCAACTGGGATCTTCGTCCAGGGTCAGAAATTAAGATAATCGTTTGGTCAGAATCAGCCCAACAAGTTATTTCAGCATGAATTAGTAAGAGATAGAAAACAAGGTCACCGAATTGGGAGCCACTATAAGCCAACAATCCGACAGCTTGGCCCAGGTCCTGAAGTTTATGGAAGAACTAAAACAGCAGCAGCAGCAGTGTCCCCCTGAGTTCCCACCACCACCGTTCGGATTCATACCGCATCTCGAGAACAATAGAGAAAAAGATTGGTTTCAAGGGGGCCCGTCGCCCGCATATGAGAAAAAGTTCCAAGAGAAAATAGACAAATTCAACAAGCTAGAAAGCATATTGAGGAAGAGTAAAGGGGTTGATGATTATATGCTAGACTTGGAAGGAATTTTTGAGCCTGTTAAGCTGAAGCTACCGGAAAACTTCAAGATGCCTGCCATTGACCGTTTTGATGGAACCGAAAATCTGAAGAGCCATGTAAAGCTGTGTATAAACATTTTTCAATCAATGGGCTGCACTCATGAGCACATTGCAATGCTGTTACCACAAACTCTCGCAAAGTCTGCACTGTCATGGTTCCTTACCTTGGAAGTGTCCAAAACTCAGGCATGGGAAGACATAGTTTGGGTATTCGTCGATCACTATTTCTACAACCAAGAACTTGATGTCACTATCAGAGATTTGGAAACAACTCAGCAGAACAACAATGAATCATTCGCCACATTTCTGAGCAGATGGAGGAATAAAGTAGCCCAAATGACCCACTGGCCGATTGAAAAGGAACATGGAAGGATGCTAATCTGAAATCTGCAGCCACTCTACCATGAGAAATTATTTTACCAGTCCATCTCCACCTTTGAGGAATTATTTAAAGTTGGGACTCGAATCGAAGACGCCATAAGGGAATGAAAGATAAAAAAAGAAGAGCCTCCGAGTCAATCAAAAAGGCCCAACTAGTCCCGCAACCCTCCGGATGTCAATGCCCTTAGCAGTCAACCTATGGCTTACCCTCCTAGGCCGTACCAACCTCCCAACCAAGCTAACTCCTCCAATCGCCCTTTCCCGAGGAAACCTCCTTGTAACTTTGCCAAATTAGAAATCCCCCTCTCTTCAGCCTTAGATCGCCTCCTTAAAAAGGGCCACCTCCAACTACTCCAGCCTCGAAATACCCCGCTTCCGCCGAACTGCGATATGTCCAAAAGATGCACCTACCACTAAGCCCCTGGCCACAACATCGATGATTGCATGCGCCTTCGCCATGATATCCAAGACCTCATTGACAAGAATATCATTGAGCCACCTCCAAAGCAGCCCCATATCACCCAAAATCCTCTACCAAACCACCAAAATATTAGCCTCATTGAGTCCAACCATGTATCCTTCAACCCTGCTGCCTATGTCACCCCCTTAGGTCAACCTTTACCCCTCATTAACATCCCAGAATCTGTGGGAATTCATCTGATCGAAAGAGGGAATGATGAGTGGCAGCAACAGCTGGCTGATGAACAAGATCTAATCTTCTTAGAAGAACACGATCTAGGGGTAGTGGACCTCAAATGGCATGATCCCTACAATGAAAGCGATGCCTCTATCTGGAACGACCCGAAGAAACCATTTGTGGGAACAGATTATGACTGGTTCAAAGAAGATAGGACTGTAGAAGGGCCTACTCCTGCCGAGATTGATCATCTGACTAGGTCAGGCCGTCATTAGAAGCCTCCGCAGCCTACCACTGAAGCAATCGAAAAAAGTTCGGTCAAAGACAAGGAAAAGGAAAAAATGGATGAGATCATCGAAGAAGACAATGAGTTGATAAAGCAGTTGAAGAAAACCCAAGTACATCTCTCGATGTGGGACATCATGGTAACATCCTACAAGCATAGGTAAGCTGTGTTGAATGCCTTAGCTGGAATTAAGGTCCCTATCGACGCTGCACCAGAAGACATGGTGGCTTTCTTGGGCGCACTTACCCCTGAACCAATTATTACATTTTCTGATGAAGAGCTGTTGCTGGAAGGGTCTACCTGATGTAAGGGACAACAGGTGCCATTCTGTCTGGTTGATACAGGCTCCGCCCTAAATGTTTGTGCTCTAAGGATTGCCACCGCCTTGGGGGTCAATATCCTTGACATCACACCATCTGTGCAATCCGTGAGGGCCTACGATAACACCAAGAGGAATGTGATAGGGACTATTTCTCTCCAAATCCGGGTAGGATCTTTGGTTAGCACTGAAATCTTTCAAGTTATGGACATACCTACCTCATTTAATTTATTGATCAGAAGGCCCTGGTTGCATGTCAACAAAGCTGTATCATCCACTGTGCATCAAATGATCAAGTACATTTATGAAAAGGAGGTGAAAATCATCCTTGGCAATAGTTGGGGTAATGAAGCTTTTCCAAACTACGCTCCCATCTTTGAAATCCAAATACCTCAGCTAGAAGAAGGAGAAATCGGGGGATTCTTCATGAAAGAAGTCCACATGATCAATGATGAAGACAGGTTCCCCGAGATCCATTCTGCAATTGTCAACATCGTCAGCAAAATGAACTACTTCCCTGGAATGGGATTGGGCCGATGCTAGCAAGGGATTCGTGAGTTCCCTCAGTTCAAGGGGCAACAAGGCACTTTTGGTTTGGGGTACAAGCCCACTGAAGAAGACATCGAGCTACAGAGGCCATGGAAGAAAAGAGTGAGGAGTTTCCCACCATACCGCAAAACCTTGAATGGGCAATTCATCAAAGAAGGGGATAATTTCCCCTATTTTGGGTTCCCAGAACCTTGGATCCATTAGGCCACTAGAAAAAGGTACCCTGGGCTGGAAATCTTCGCTGACTGCAAAAGGCCCCCTATCAAGATCTATTCTATCCCAAAGAAATTGAGAAAACCCCAGAGGAAGACTGGTTGGAGTAGCTGGACACTGAAGCTATCGAGAAAATGTGGAAAGAGTTCGCCGAAGAAAAAGAAGAAAAGAGGGCCAAGAGCCAAGATGATCAGATCAAGTCAACTGAAGAGGGTCTGAGCAACCAGGCTGTAGAGTCATCTGTCTCCCTATCCCCTGTTCCCCCAGAGTTTGTACTTCCAATTATCGAGTCTGTACCAGAGTTGGCTGTTGTAAGCCCACCACTGTCTAATGTAATCACTCTACCTATCATGAATGAAATGAAAGACGATTCTGCTTACTCCTCTGTGTCTAATACTTGTGAATGCACAGATCCCTCTGAGGATCTCCCAATCGAACTTAAGAAACTAATTGAAAAATCACCAGCTTATGAAATAATCGAAGATAATTTATCAATTAACCTTGGTGAAAACGATAATCCACAAATTGTGCAAATTGGCTCAACTCTTAATAAAAAAGAAAAAAAAAATTGACTCTCTTGCTAAAAGAATTCAAAGATGTTTTTGCTTGGTCTTACGAGGACATGCCTGGGGTCAATCCCGACATCGTCCAACATCGCATTCCCCTCCTTCCCAATTCTAAACCCGTCAAGCAGAAACTTAGGCACATGAGACCAAAATGGGCACTCAAGGTCAAAGAAGAAGTGGAAAAACAATTCAAGGCATGGCTCAACATTGTTACCGAGTATCCAGAATGGGTTGCCAATATCGTGCCAATCCCCAAAAGGGATGGAAAAGTTCGTGTGTGCGTCGACTTCCGTGATCTAAACAAATCCAGTCCTAAGGATGACTTCCCGCTTCCCCACATCGATGTCTTAGTGGATAACACCGCAGGACATGAGCTACTGTCATTTATGGATGGCTTTTCGGGGTACAATCAGAATCTAATGGCGCCAGAAGATCGGGAAAAGACGACATTCACCATACCTCGGGGAACCTACTGTTATAGAGTAATGCCTTTCAGACTCAAGAATGCTTGAGCAACCTACCAAAGAGCTGCCACCACTCTGCTGCATGACATGATTCACAAGGAAGTAGAAGTGTATGTAGATGACATGATCGTGAAGTCCAAGGACAGAGAAGGACACTTGGTGGCACTGAAAAAGTTTTTTGAAAGGTTGCGTAAATACAAGATGAGGTTGAATCCAAAGAAATGCACTTTCGGTGTGACCTCCGGTAAGCTCCTGGGTTTTCTCATCACACAAAGGGGGATAGAGGTGGATTCCTCTAAAATCAAGTTAATCCTAGAAATGGCACCACCATGGAATGAAAAGGAAGTGAGAGGGTTTCTCGAAAGAATCCAATTTATCATCCGCTTCGTCTCCAAACTCACGACTACATATGATCCTCTGTTCTGATTGCTAAGAAAAGGAGGGAAGTTCCAATGGGACGACCAATGCCAAGCAGCCTTCGACAAAATGAAAACCTACCTCTAAAAACCACTCGTCCTTTCACCACCTACCCCTCATAAGCCTTTGCTTCTTTACCTATATGTCTCCGAGAATGCCATGGGAAATATGCAAGCCCAAGAAGGAGAAGAAAGCCACTCTAAAAAATCCATATATTACCTTAGCAAGAGGATGACTGGGTATGAGCTCAACTACTCTACCCTCGAAAAAACATGTTGGGCCTTGGTTTGGTGCACTCACCGATTGAAGCACTACATGTTGGCCTTCCCAGTTGTGCTCATATCACGCATGGATCCTCTAAAATACCTCTTCGAAAAACCCGCCCTGACCGGTCATATATCCCGTTGGCTACTTCTACTATCCGAATTCGATGTCAAGTATGTGACAAGCAAATCAGTAAAAGGGAGAACTATAGCTGAACATCTTGCTAAACACGCCATTGATTCTGAAGTAAATGAAAAATTCCGTTCCCGGAAGAGAATATTATGGAAATCAAGGAAGAGCAGTGGAAGTTATAGTTTGATGGAGCAGCCAACATGAAAGGCTACGGAGTATGAATGATTCTAGTGTCACCAAATGGGGACCACACCCCACTGGCAATCAAGCTCAATTATAACTCTACCAACAACACTGCTGAATACGAGGCATGCATTCTGGGGATGGAAGCATCCATAGAACTGAAAGTTTAGAAGTTGGATGTCTTCGAATATTTAAACCTCATTATATCATAAGCTAGAGGAGAATGGAAAGTGAAAGAAGAAAGGTTGAAGCCCTATTATGATCATCTCGATGGACTCAAGAGACAGTTCAGGAACATCACATTCTTCTGCTTGCCAAGGAAAGAGAACCAGCTAGTAGATTCGTTGGCTACCTTAGCCTCTATGATCAAAATTCCCGTGGGAGTCAAGATGATGGCTTTGGTAATTGAGCAAAGATACGAGCCTTCATTCAACATGGTCGCCGCGATCGGAGAAGAAGAGAATGAAACACCATGGTACCGAGATGTTTGGGACTTCATAGAAAAGGGGGCATATCCCCTAAAATCTTCCAAGAAAGACAAAAGAGCAATTCGAAGGTTCGCAGCACAGTTCGTCATTTGCGGGGAAAAATTGTTGAAGAAGGATACAATGGTCACAATCTAACTTGCCTGTCCTGGAAGTGCGCTAGAAGAATGATGGAATAAATGCACAAAGGGGTGTGCGGTACACACATGAATGGTCACATGCTAGCCCAAAAGATCGTAAGACAAGGGTACTACTGGACGACATTGGAGAAAGATTGTTGTGAATGTGTGAGAAGGTGCCACAAGTGCTAGATCCACGCACACATGATGCAAGTACCACCATCTCTGCTCTATAGTATGACCTCCTTGTGGCCATTCTTGACTTGGGGAATCGATATCATTAGCGAAATCATCCCGAAGGCCGCAAATGGGAACCGATACATTTTGGTGGCCATTGACTACTTCACAAAATGGGTAGAAGCTGCATCCTATAGCAAGTTGGTGGCCAAGGAAGCGGCCAAGTTCATTAAGAAGAACCTCATCTGTCGTTATGGAGTCCCCCATGAGATCATTTCAGATAGTGGTAGTCATTTCAAAGCTAAAGTCAGGGATCTATTTGAGGAATACAAAATCACTTATCACAAGTCGTCACCATACAGGCTGCAAACTAATGGGGCAGTCGAAGCTGCAAACAAGAATGTCAAGGCCTTACTGCAGAAATTGGCTGATACCTACAAAGACTAGCACGAAAAGCTACCGTTCGCACTTTGGGTATACAGAACATCGATAAGGATATCCACAGGAGCAACTCCTTACTCACTAGTATATGGAATGGAAGCAGTACTTCCAGTCGAGATAGAATTACCGTCCCTGCGCGTGATGGCAGAATGTAAAATTTTTGAATCAGATTGGTTAAGGGAAAGGTACGAAGAATTGGCTCTCATAGGTGAAAAGCGCCTAGCAGTAGTCGACCATATCCGAATCTATCAAAAGAGGACAGCCCGTGCTTTCAACAAACACTGCACCAGAATGGCCGATTTGTCACTGCTCTGGGAGGTGACAAAGGGCCTTTGTCACTGCTGCTGACCGTGACAGTTTCGGGGGTGACAAAAAATATTTGTCACTGCTTATAACAGTGACAATTTCGTTTGTCACTGCCCATTTGAGGACCCCGTAAAGGGTCAATTTCCTTCCATTTGTCACCGCTGCGAACCGTGACAAAATTGTCACCGCTCATGGCCGTGACAAAATTCTAGTGACAATATATGAAATTTGTCACATTTAAAAACCGTGACAATTTTAAGGTGACAATTTATGCATTTGTCAGCTCTTTAAATCGTGAATAATTGTGGTGACAATTTATCATGTTTGTCACTGCGACGAACCGTGACAAACTTTGAAATTTTTTTTTTTTTAAAATTCTATTTCTTTTGGTACCTGTACAATTGCAGTAACGATTTAACTATAAACAACACAAGTAGCTAAACACCATTTGTTCAAATTCGGAAAAACATAAACACAATCTATTAAAATTCGAAAAAAGATTACAACAAATTACATGGTTTATCAACATTAGAACATATTGCCAGAGTGTACTTTAGATTCTGAATACAAAGAATGCCAAATTCTACACCAGATGGCCTCCAAGATCGGAAAGTGCTAAGCAAATTAGAGTTCACAAATATTCTATGAATCTAAACTATAGACCTCAACATGTAGACCTCAAAATTCTCATGAATGAGAACTCTCAGAAAAATAGCATTAGACATGTCTTTTAGCCCCTCAATCCATACCCTCAGTCGCGAGTGTACTAATGGTTGTATCCTTCACGTCCCTCACAAATGCTCCACTCCTGCCCAAAGATGATAGGAGGAGTATGAGATCAAAAAATCCACAAATAAAAAAAGGCAAGTAAAAATTTAGTTAATTAAACAGGTTACAAACTAAGTAACACTAAAGGTTAAAAATATGGTTACAAGGATCTAAGGCCAATTCTAATTCTAAACAAGGTATTGTAACTTGTTATGTATGATACATCATGGTAATAAACCAAACATCCAAGTGATTTCCATTTTACTCAACTGCTATGTTTTGTGTGGATTCTTCTAACCGTGAAAAGTGTCAATGTCGAACACACATGGCACAGTGCAAGGATATCTAATATGTGTTATCACATATGCAGCCGAGAAATATACCTGGTAAATCAAATCAACCATAAAATTGAGAATAAAAGTCTCGTTATATTCCTTGTTTAAACAATAACTTCAAATTAAGTGCAGTTCATAGCTGTAGATTGTTATGTTAATAAAAACACAATTTTCTCCCAAGTAGAAAAAGAAGAATATTCAACAGTTTGGATATAGAGTGTGTCCCCGAGTCCTTTCATTTGCGGGATTCAATAAATATGATGCTTAAGACACATACCCATTTAAGAAAGACATACACAACTTCATGTCACATAGCTCAACTGTCCAATCTGTTCTATCCCTCTCTAACCACAAAATACTTCCATACCCAGATAGTAGTCCATGAAGACGATACAAGGATCCGAGAAATCTAATTATTTAAAATTTTGTAAGTTTGTTTTGATTTTATAAATTTTTAAGTATCCTCAATTTGCAAACGCATTATGCTGTCATAGACTATTTATTCCCATTTTCAAAAACCCACGTTATGGGTTCCTACTAATTTTCCTTATCATTAAGACGTTCTAATCACATTCAATTTCTATTTTATATTTGAAAATTTAACAATATTACACTTAGACAGGTTCAGGAAACTGAAAGTAGAAACATAGCAGGTGATTATATTACAGTGTTTCCAAACTTGCAAATAACAAGAAGCTAAACTAATTTTAAAAAAACTTAGCTGTATCTCAACCAATTCTGATGGTTGCACATAAATCTATTTTTATTTTTTATTTTTTTTCATTTTTCAAACATTAGAACTTAGGCATATCTCAACCAATTCTTTTAATGCTACGCTGGCACTTAACCATAGTACTACAACTGCTTTGACAGAGCAATTGCCCAATTTTTTATTGCTTTTACTCGAGACTGTGTCGGTGTTTCATGGGGAATCTAAAATTTTAAAAATCATGAATTGCATAAAGGGAGCATACAAGTTGCACAAGTCCAATTATTTCAAATTTCGCAAGTGGATATGACAAGGGTGCATGATCTAGAGAGTAAACATGTTATCAAAAGGAAACTCACATCATGCAGCTTTTTGTAGTCCAGCCTTTCGACTAGCCTTTCAACTTGCCTCTTTCCAGATACAGGCACAGAATCACCTAGGTCAGGATCTGACCCTTCGCTGTGTGTAACATGATATGACAATAAGGGCATGTTGCCTTCATCTTCTGCTGAAGTTATGTTACCAAAATCCCCAGAGTCGGAGGTAAATTCAGAACTTGAAATTTTCTGCGTATTCTGATCATTGAGATCTGGAGCATCCGGATTGTAATCATCATCCTCTGAATCATCAGAAGGAAGGCCCAAGTACTGCTCATTATTTGGTGCAGCCCAAAAATTAGTAGATGCAGAAAAGAAATCAGATTCATCAGAACTTGTCTCATCTCCCTGAACCTTTTCATCGTCTTCCAAACTATTAGGGTCATAAACGTCATCCTCCGAATCATCTGACGGAAACTCAATATTATCATCCAGCTTACTTCCAGCTGCTGCCTCGAGAAAGTCCTTCTGCACATGGAAGGAAAGGCATAATGCACAATGTAGGACTAAATTCAATTAGGGCCTGTTTGGGCGTACTTGAATGCAATAAGTGGAGGTTTTGGTAATTGACCTCCCAACTATCAGTAATAGAAAGAATTGTTCCTTGAGATTCATTAAGTAAGCTAATGCAGTCAACTTTGCAATCACAATCGGGGCAAAGCCAGCCCTCATCATCAGGAGGTACTGTAACCCAAAGATTTCTTCATCACTTCATAGTCTGCTTTCGCTTTATCTAGCAAATCTTTATGCCGATCAATTAGCTGCATAAACATAAAAAGAGAACATTAATTGCTTAGTAAAGCCCCAACATTAAAAAGGGCAAGCCCTGTCATAATATAGGTGGGTATAATGGAAAGGTTACTCCACTACAATATAGGTGGCATGGGTATAAAACTCGAACACAAAAGAAATAGGTGGCAAGCCCTTATCATTTTTTGCCCTGTTTCTATTTGAACTTTGTGACGGTTGATCTCCGAGCTGTTTGAAAGTGAAATGCAACTTTTCTAATTTTTTTTAAATCAACAATATTTGCCAAACAAGCTTTCTGTTTTCATTTTATCATTCGAAAAAAAAAGGTTTCCCTTTTCAGAAAACTGGAAAATAGTAACTTTACCATTCGAGCACTTAGTTAGCATAATATTTGCGTGTGCATATGTGCCGCCTGTGCGTGTGTGTAGTGCACGTGCACTATGCGTGTGCTTTGCTATGATGTGTTGCCGTGTACATGTGCTGCATGTGCGCTGTCGTGTGCTATGTTGTGTTGTATTCGGCAGTGAGCTGCCCTTTGTTTCCTAAAAATCATCTAGCTTTCTAACAAAAAATAGAAGAAAATTGTTATTTCCAAATTTACATCTAGATTCTCTATAGTTTTCTCAGTGTGGGGATACATGTAGGGAACTCAAACCTGCTTAATTGATCACTTAGTAGTTAGTACACTAATTTATAAACACAAACTTGTCTTGGTAAGGTTATGGGTTGTTTGTGTGTATTACTGAATCTTTCTTTTTGGTTTTTGACATATTTCCAAAATGTTTAACAATAGCAAAGGTGACTCAAAAACCATATTTGGAAGAATGAATACAGTGTCTTTCAAATGGTGAGAAAGACACCCAAGCTAAGTCTCGCTATTATCTATCTAAAATTTACTAAGAGAACTGCTCATGATAATACGGTACAAGTTATGTTTAAAAAATATATGAATTAAAGAGACAAACATTCAGTGAATTCATCAGTTAAGAACATTCAGCGAGTTCAGCAAATTCATCATAAATAAAGATAGCTACAGAAGATGAAACAAATTACAACGAATTCAAGCAGTAGGGAGTAACAAATTAAGAACGGACTAGCAAAATGCAGTTAAATCTAAAATTCATCAGTTAGGGTCAACACTCAGTAACTACTTTCATGTTGGTTCTTGACCTTCTGCTTAGTTTTTCAATCAAGTCATTACCTTCAAGAATTAACTATAATGACTTGTACCGAGGTGAATATCAGAATTTGGAATGGCTACCAAGACATTCAAAGAGAAAGGAAAAGAAAAAAACATACAGTTATCTCTAATTTCACTAGAAGCAACAACTTTTGTCCTCTAAGTTTGTATGTTGTCTGGTCACACAGTCAACACGAAGGTTACCAATACAATTGCTCAGCCTTTTCTTTGGACATTAAATTTCATTCAGCAAATTTGACATCATTTTCCCCTCCTATACGCATATGCCTCAACTTCACCATCTTCCTGATATTAGATGGAATACTAAAACTTCCAACTTTGGATACTATAAGGGTTCTAAATTCTGAACGTCAGAAATTGATACCAGAAGAGAGTTTCTTCCCCTAAAGTGCCAAGTACGTACCCCAAAAGAACTAGCTTCAAGTATTCACTATAATGACCTGTATTGAGGTGAATTGAGCTCTTCCCAAGAACAGAATTTGATGTGCTAAATAGACATTAAAAGAGAGAGAGAGAGAGAGAGAGAGAGAGAGAGAGCCAGGGAAAAAAGAACTTACAGTTGTTTCTATTTCCACTAGAAGTGCAGCTTTTGTCCTCTCAGTTGCTCATACAATCAACATGACACTTGCCACTCAGCCTTTTCTTTGAGGGTAGCAACTTCCATTTAGTAAGGCCTGTAAATGCATCCCAAAAAAATGATTATCATATTTGTATTCCAAATTTGAACCAAAATAATGCAACACTGAACCACATTAAATTGAAATGAAAGCGCTTGGATTAAAACCTTACCATTCAAACTTAATGCACGTAAGATAACAATAGACTTGACTTCATCCATTGATCTAAGCTTGTTCTTTCCAGCATTTAGCACCTAGTTCACCGAAATCAACAAGTTAATGATTTGGAAAGCCAATTAAGTGAAAAAAAAAACATTGTAGAACTTAACTAGTAGAACTAGAAAGGCAGGTTAGTTCAAGCAAGTATTATTAGCATGATAAGTAACATGTATTTTTTTTTTCTAGCATTGATATAGGTTTATATCTTGGAACTTTCTATTTTTCCTAACTTTTTTGTATTTAATTTTTATATTAAAATAATTACTCCCTCCGTCCCATTTTGTGAGTCCTGTATTCCATTTTGGGATGTCCCAAAAATAAGTGTCCACTTTCCTAATTTGGCATATAATTTTACTTACTTTCCAAAACTACCCTTCATTGAAATCTGCACCAAGACAAAATTAAAAAAGTTGTTGTAATGATTAGGGGCAATAGTGGAAAGTAGGTGTAGATTCTTCTTGTTCCCATAATAAGTTGAGTTCCCAAAGGTCGGCTCACAAAATGGGACGGAGGGAGTACTAATTATCGTGCACTAGGTTGCCCTATTTTTTTTATTGAGTGCTAAAATATCTCATGTAAATGTGTAAACTAATTGAACACTAGTAGAAACCTCAAATTTGTGAAATTACGCTGCTAAAAAAATCCTCATGACAAAAATTCATGTGTGTGTCCATTACACCCTGACCCTATTACCTTATTTAATCTCTGGAGAGAGAGAGAGAGAGAGAGAGAGAGAGAGAGAGAGAGAGAGAGAGAGAGAGAGAGAGAGAGAGTGAGTGAGTGAAATCAAAGATAGAGTAAAAAGTCAAGAATTAAAGAGAAATGATAAAGATGAGATTCTAATACCACTGTAAAGAAGGAGATCCAACAACAGTGTAGGGAAAGTGCAAGTAACTCCCCTACCCATGTACTGAAATGAGGGTTAAATGACTAAACTGTAATACAAGTCTAGGACACACATTTCTAATATAATCTCAGACAGAATCAGTAAAGCAGCATAGATGGCTTCTCTCTCATATTATTATAATGGTTATTTACACACTACAATATGTCTCAAAGCTGCTATATGACAAATTAAACGGAATTGAACATTCTCCTTTATTTTCTCTGAATGTTTGAAACTGGATATTTATATAATCTACATATGTATATGTAGGTTCTTATATTTATATATATCTATGTAAGACAACCAAATATGGCCAGAGGTCCAAATCCTCAAAATAAATTACTATAATTTTCTTCCCTATTTGAAGTCTCTCTAAACTGCAAGAACCCAATCCAATTATGTTTCAGCTTTGAATAGCTTTTATCTATACCTTCAACTATTATCAACCAACAAGATTTGTATTTTCATGCCTATGCAGCAACAGCCCCATCCTCATCCAATTAGTGAAACCCTTAATTGTGTGCACAAGTGTGTTTTCTGTTCGTGAAAAATCCCAATAGGACATAATACATTTTTTACATAAAAAAATGAGATAAGTTTAAATCTTCTTATCTGTTGATGCCAATAAAATTAAACCACATAACACAAAATGCAGTGGAGAGATAATGTATTCAATAAATGTATGGAACATAGATATTGTCACCATCTCATCATCTATGCATTGCAAGCTAAAAAATGGACTGAAATGGGGAAAAAGAGAAGCAAACCTTCATGTCACTGAATGTATTTGATGCAGTAAAACAGACTGAAATGGGGAAAAATACTGATGAATCTGCCGCGGGAAACCACTGCCAAGTTTTAAATACGAAATTAGAAACTAAATAAACCATACTAATCGCAGATTGAATAAAATTAAGTGCCAAATACACAATAAATTAGATGCTGACCTGTAGTTTGAGTTGTCAATGAGAAGTATGGACCACTCCAAAATGGAGTTTCTGGAGTCATACCTAAAAGGAAGAGTATGCAGTTGTATAAATATAACAGTTCGCAAACAGTTGAACAATCACTTGTTCCTCTTCTATGACCCATTAGCCACTATATGTATCTGTATTTGTATCTCTCGGCTGAGAAGGGAGATGCCTATAAGCAAATATGAAAGATTTTAGTTCATAAAACCCCCAAATCAATCAAACCTAACTCAAATTTAATACAAGTCAGAAGTCACAAATCAAATGAATTCCTGAACAAAAAATTAATAACAGATCTTAAAATATGAAGAAAAAAAATTCAAATAATCATTAACATCCAAAATCAATGATGGCCAATAAAACCCCCAAATCAATAAAAACCTAACTCAAATTTTGTAATACAAATGAGGAGCCCCAAATCAAATGAATTTCCAAACAAAAGCTAACGAACAGATCTAAAAACATGAAGAAAAGAATTCAAAGTATCATCAAAATCCAAATGAGTGATGGCTAACCTCGGTCGTCTTCCTCGTTAAGGCTTCTCGTCTTCGTCGAGTCTTCTTTGTGGAGGTGCCATTTATCAAAAAATCAATGATGGTTAGCACAACCCCCAAATAAATAAAACCTAAATCAATTTTTTGAATACAAATCAGAAGCCCCAAATCAAATGAATTTCTGAACAAAAAAAAATTCAAAGAATCAGCAGTTTTAGAGAGAGAGAGAGAGAGAGAGAGAGAGAGAGAGAGAGAGAGACTTACATAATAGGGTGGAGTTCCAACACAGCTGTCATAGCTAGCACCGCCGTGTAGATGAAGCAGAGATATGATTCACAGTAGATAACGTCGTAGGGGCGGTAAAGCAGAGAGGTGGTCGATGTCGGAGACAGCAATGGTAGTGGTCGCGGAGATTCATAGAGCGAAGGACAGAGAGAAGGATTAGAGAAGAGATTTCTATCTAGGGTATGGTAAAGTGAGGAAAAAGAAGGGATTGGGGGGGAAACCAAATATTGGGCGTGTTTTTTTTTTGGAGTGAAAATTTTTCATTTACGCCATGTTTGTCACTGCCAATAACAGTGAAAATTGAACCATAAACATTGTCACTGCTATGGGCGGTGACAACATGTTACTTTTGTCACCAATTTTAACTTGTCACTGTACAAGACAGTGACAATTTTGTCACTGTACGAAGCAGTGACAAAGCTAGCGAAAAAAAGGGTGACAAAATTGCTGTTTTTGTGTAGTGAAAAGGGTTCGTCCAACGAAAATTATCAAGGGTGACCTTGTCCTTAAGGAATTGCAAGCTCCGATCTTTGATCCACGTGAAAAGTTCAAACCCAAATGGGTCAGCCCTTATATCGTCAAAACTATCCTTTCTGGAGGAGCAACCTACCTCATAGACATCGATGGCGTTGAATTCAAAGAACCAATCAATATGGATCACCTCAAAATGTACTATGCTTGACCATTCCCCAAAAGCCAAATTTCTTTCAAGACTTTGGCCTGAACTACGCTCGACCTAATTTCCACTCGGGGATACATAGGCAACCGCATCGGTTCGGTCGACACCATCATAATCAACCCATTTCTTTCAAGACTTTGGCCTGAACTACGTTGGACCTAATCCCCATTCGGGGGTACGTAGGCAGACTTTCAAAAAAAAAAAAATGAAGGATGGCTCGCTAGGTCAAAAATCCGAAAGGATGCCTAGGCAAAAGTTAGAGTTAAATCCAAAGTGAGTAATAACAAAAGAGAGAAAAGAGCTCGCTAGGTCACCTAACTAGTGCCTAGGCAAAATTATAAGCGTGTGAGAAAAATAAAGTCGCGGTCCTTACCATAACCCAGAAATCACCCTTCACACTAGGGGCAAACTTCGGCCACCCGCCTCGTTTGCCTGAACCTCTTCTAAAGTAGGGGCAAACGTCAGTCACCTACCTCGTTTGCCTCACAACCATACGTATCCCAAACTAGGGGCAAACTTCGGCCACCCACATCGTTTGCCTCTAATCGTCCTAGCATGCCCAAACAAGTACCAAAAGCAAACATCTGATCAAAATCATACTACGAATGTTTTCAGAAAGCTAAATGCATAAAAAAAGGTTCTCCAAGTAACCAAGGTTCGCTGATAAACAAACTTCGAATATTACATAAGCAGGGATACATGAAAACACAAAAAGTTCTTTCAGAAAGCAATCCCAAATATCAAAGACACCTGGAGGAAAGAAGAAGAATTAGTCAAGTTTAGTTTTATTTTGTGTCTTTTATTTCTTCAAAGGTCTCTAGAAATAGGCACTTGCTCGACTGACCCAACCCCTGATGAAAGCAGCAATAGTAGTGGCTTTGACTCTGGAAGCAAAGACCCTCTCAGTAAACCCCCGGGCAACCTCTTGAACTCGCCCGTACTGTCTGGCCAATCGGCGAGGATGATAGAAAAAGGTCTCTCTCAGACCCATTAGCCACACTCTCTGGTAATCCCCGAGACTAGTGGTCACAGCATGAAGGCCCCAACGCCTCACGATCCAACAAATGTCGGCCTCAGATAAAGCACCCATCATGCCAACCCAATCGACAGAAGTGTAATGAGGATGAAGCACAGACCTGCGGAAGTAAACTGGCAGCACACTACCAGTCCATAACTGAAGGCGCTCGTAGAGCCAAGCCTGTAACACCAAAGGCGCCCTAGAAAGAAGAAGCGTTCCTTGATTGAAAGTGCGATCCAAGCCATTCAGGGTTTCAGCCAGAACCATGGCCATGGGATTCGTGCTAAATTTTAGCCCAAGGCACACGTGCACCAAGTCGACAGAAGCACTCAAGAACAAAAAGTGCTATGTCATGCACAATATCAGAGTGGCCCCGCGGGTAGCATCACATATGCTAGGATTCCCAGGACTAGCATACCGGGCGATGATGGAAGCAATGTCAAGAATCTCATCATGAATTAATCGGTGGGAAATAGTAGTGGAATAGTTCAGGTATTCAGCCAAGCCTCGCGTGGGATTGGGGGTATCAGTAGAAGGGAGAATTAGGTCAGAGCCAGAATCGAAGCCAAGGATAGCACAAAACTCCTCAAACAGGGGACATATCTCCAGGCCGTTGACATTGAAGACATGGTTCACCTGGTCCCAGTGGACAATAGTGGCACGCATGAACTCAGTGTTTAGAGCCATCTGGCGAAGAGAGAATAGCTCGGTCAGACCGTAGCTGAAGAGGTTGATCCACTCCACACCATCCGTGATGTTCAGCCAAGCTGTGAGTTGAGCGGGATCATACAATGCCATATTTTCTGTCATGGTTCTAGCAAAATTCAAAATTTTGGTAGCACCTCCCCATTTAACAGACTATTCCACCTGTAAGGCAAACACACTCACTATCACAAGGCTGCTCATTGCAGTAACATCAACAATCAGAGAATCATAATGCACAACAACCAACCAAAGCAAGCAAACAACTGCGCCTTCAAACCGGAAACTATCTAGCTCAAAAGGCAAAACATCATAATACTCTGTCAAGGGTGATAAATCATCCTATACATCATCCTACACATTGTCTTATACATTGTCCATCAGTCACAAAATTTACTAGTACAACCCAATTAAAAACGTGAAATGGAGATAAAACAAAAATCCCCGCTTAGGAGGCCTCAGTCTTCCTCTTCTTTGTCCTCTGTCAGGCCACCCAGAGTGTACATTGGCGATGGCCTCCTCCTGCCACCTCTGCACCTCGGCTCGGTCCTCAATGAGCCGGCACCACCCCTATGATACTGTACACACAAATAAAATGAAAGCAATCAGTAGAGAAACAACAAAAAGTATAAAAGCAAAGTCGAGTCAGAGACTTACCAAGGACGCCATCTGACTTGTGGCGAACTGTCGCATACTATCCATCTGTCAAGGGCAAAATCAGGGTTAGGACCTCATAACCTTAAGGAGCGCAAAATTAGAGACATACCCGATGGTCTCGCGTGAGGACCAAAGACCGTAAGCTAGCTGCCAAGGCGTGGCCCTCCTCAGCATAACTCCAAGGGACGTTGAGGATGCCTGCTGGTTGGGTGGGATACCCACATGTGACCTGTGGCACCTCCATAATCTGAGGAGAGCCATCTGCACTCAAAACATTAACGGTCCAATCCCAAGGAGGGATAGGATCAGAAACTAGGGGAACCTGTCTCCTGTACATCTCACGAAGCTGTAGGCACAAAACAAGTTATGAAAAATATGAGTAAAAAACATAGGCAATGGATAGAGACAAAAACGTAAAAGAAACTCACATCCAGGAGTGGGAAGTTGGGCATCAGGAAGCAGCCATGGTAAGTCTCATAGCCGCTCTTAGAGAGAAAGTGATCCCAAACATCAGTACCAGCTAAGGCCGCTAGCAAAGCATCACCGGAAAGGTCATCAACATCCATCATAGGAGGATTATGAGGGACGTGATACCTCGGACCTCCAACCACCTCCTGAGACACTCGCTCACCAAGGAACCATTGCCTGCTTTCGGTACTTTCCATCAGAAGTCAGCAAGAGGCAAGGGGCCTAACCGCCTGTATCTCCTCTGGGGCAGCATACGCAACGCGGTCCCAAGGCGTCAAATCAACGCTAGCAGCAGTCAGCCCAGATAAGAAGTTTCTGAGGAGAACAATCCGATGAGCCCCGCTCTTTACCCCGACAACATCCCTCCGCCATCTCAAGCCCCGGGGAAACAAAGGCACAGGAGCCATGCTATCCTCATCTTCAACTGATTCATCAGCAGGGGAAGGAGCCAACATCTTTAGGTACTCAAAGCTCCAAAGCTGTATAGACAAAGGAAAAATCAGAAAAGACAAGAAGTATGAAAATCAAAAAGCCGAAAGTTAAAAGAGGTTGTAGTACATACCTCCCAAGCTCGCCAGAATCCCCCCGTCAATTTGATATCACCCCGGGAAACCTCACCCATATGCTTGTAAAGGTGGGCCAAGACAACACCGCCCCAGTCATAAGAGGAGATCTCACCAACAGTCGCCAGGCAAGAAAGAAGCCTCAAGCTCACCCGGTCATTCCGTGTCGCAAAAATCGAGCAACCAAGGACATACAGAAGAAATACCCTCAAAAGATGAGAATTATTTAGGTTGTGATTCCCTCTGCTATAGGCCCGATAAAGCCAGCCACAAGGGAACCAGTGCCTCTCTAGATTAGGAGGAACAGCACTGATGTTGTCAATATCAAGATATAAAAAGTGTTCTTCACTTTTCAAAAGATTTGTAGTGTGAAAGCAAAGGTCGAACCCACAGGGATTGGTTAACTACAGCAACTTAATTTTAAAACCTAACTTTAGTTAATTATGAAAACGGATTTTGATTTTGAATTTAATTAAACTAATAACAATAAAAATAAATCTAAACTATGAAAGCAATTAAAAGTGTTTTTTGTAAATATGTAAAGGGAACCTAGGATTGCAAATCCACCGCTAGCTTCATAATAAGGAATATTTATGAATTATTTTAGCTTATTACATTGGATAAATATGGGGAATTGTGGCTACAAGCCCAATTCCTCCGTCAAGAGAATAATCATGGTTCAAGCACCAACATATTCCATCTTCGGTTAGCACGAATTATCCCACACTAAACTAGGGTTGTGACATAATTCGTCTAATCTAGGCATGGATTATTCGGATACTTGATAGCACAAATCAATAAAGCACCATCACATGTAAATAATCTAAACAAGCACAGCAAGCATAGATCATTGAGCACATCACAGTCAAAATAGATCTAAGACAAGAATAAACTTTGAAAGCAATGATTTAATCAATAGAAGTACGATTTATTTATAAAAATCCTCGAAACATGTGACTGTCATCCATACATAATAAAACTAAAATAAAAACATAACATACACCCTATTACTTGGCTAGGGTTTCATTGAAACCCTAGATCTAGAGTTTAGTTGGCCATAGAATTGATGAACAGCAAGAGGTTGATGGAGGAGGCCATGGGAATCCTTGGTCTTCTTCTTCTTCTCCTTGCTTTTCTCTCTTTAATGACTGAAAATAAAATATAATATGGCTGTATATTGATGTGTATAATGGTGTGTAATCACAAAATTGATTTAGAATAGGATTTATATAGAGTTTGGAAGGATTTAGGAAGCTTTCCTAAGTCAAATCGCACTAAAACAGCTATATTTACGTTTCTGGACGTCATATGCACGAACCACCTTCGCTGGGCACTTTAATTTAATAAAATACGCGTTTTTGGTTTTTTCATAGGTCGCTTGCGCGACCCGCTCGCGCGAGGTCCTTTTCGCTGCACTGCACGACTTTCGTAGAATTGCGATAACTTTTCGCTCGGAACTCGGATTGACTCGCCGTTTGAAGCCACGCGTCCGTAACTGGAAGATCTAAATTTTATAGCTCTGGAGAAATTTCTCAAATCTAAAGTAATCTTTGTCAAAAATGCAATTTTCCGAGACTGCTACTGCATTCAGCTTTTACCGGAATCACCGTTTGAGCCCAGGATGACTTCCAAAGTCACTAATCATTGGATTTTTGTGCATTTTCAAGTTAAAGCTCCAAATCCTACAAAATTTAGAATACTTATTAAAAAATAACTAATAACTACATGAAATGGGCTAACAAAGTGTATTTTTAGAACCATAAACGGCAACTATTCGACGCTGATCAAGCACCAATCAGCATCTCTATAGCTTCAGGGTCAATCTCATAGAAGTAATCCAAGACTAGGCGCTTCTCGCCAACCCTCAAGCCAGTAATCATGGAAAAATCAAAAGGCGTCATTGTCATCTCACCAAATGGCAGATGGAAGGTATTCGTGGTATCCCACCATCTCTCAGCAAAAGCGTAAAAATGCGCTAGATCGTTGGTACTCTTTGAAACTAGGCGGACAAAGCCGCCAAACTCGGCATCGTCTACCATTCTCTTGACAGCAGGCGAGAGTTGGGTGTACCATAGAAAAGCGTGAGTAAGGCTACCATGGCCCTTCAATGTTACTTTCGGCACCTGCACACATCAAAAAATGAGCACAAAATCACTATTCACGACCCAAAGTCCAACTTCACAAAATCAACATACGAGCACAAAACAAACTCTAGGTGCACACTACAGTTCATAAAACTAGCACAATGCACAAAATTGTCCTAAACTGTCGAAAGTTTCACATACCAGGCTCCCTAGAGCCGTGGCCAAAAGATGACATTGGGGGTCCCGTAAAATCAAGTCTGGGGTTTGGCTCTCGACTTTCATTCGCTCCTTGGCATTCTTAGACGGTCTCCTTGAGCTCGAAGCCATGGATCTGCAAGAAAAATAGAAGCTAAAACCAAACTTTTTTCTTGAAAAATGGAACAAACTAAAACACCAATCAAAATTCCAATCATGGAGAAAGATTACTCACCTGAGTGTGCACAAGCTGGGTTTTGATGGATTTTGGCTCCAAAAGCACCCCGAAATGGCAAAAAATGAGCTTGAAATGCTAAAAAATCTGAGATATACACACATGAAGTCCGGCCACCCAATGTCGCTGCGGCACTGGCCAACTGCCACCGTGGCAATGGCCCAGTGCCACCATGGCACTCCTTCTTGCAGGCCCCGCTTTGCTCCGTTTCAGCCCGTTTCGGCCCACTCTGACCCGTTTTAGCCCGTTCGTGATCCCGATTAGCCCCGGTGGCCCATTTTAGTCAAGATTTATGAGGTTTTATCCCCAAAAGATCCATTTTATCCCCAGCAGATTCAGTTAATCCCCCGAGGACAAAAACAGAAAGATATCAGCTCCCGAAGGCCCGAATCGACTTTTCAGACTGACCATTCCCAAGATCTGATAAACCGTGAAAGGATCAGAGATGGGTCCTGGTTCCCGATTAAGAAACAATTAAGAGAGATTTTTAGAGAATCCTACATCATCCCCCGAGGACAGAAATAGAAAGATATCAGCTCCCGAAGGCCCGAATCGGCTTTTCAGATTGAGCATTGCCAAGATCTGATCAACCGTGAGAGATTTAGAGATGGGTCCTGGTTCCCAATCAAGAAACAGTTAGGAGAGATTCCCCGAGAGTCCTACATCATCCCCTGAGGACAGAAACAGAAAGATACCAGCTCCCGGAGGCCCCGACCGGCCCTCTTGGATTGAGCGTCGGAAGATTTGATCAACCTTGAGAGATTCAGAGATAGGTCCTGGTTCCAGAACAAGAAAAGAGAGATTCTCTGAGAGTCCTACGCCATCCCCCGAGGACAAAGATGGAAGGATACTGTTCCCACTATCCCCAGCAGAAAGTAGCAAAAGCAGAACCGACCCCCGAAGATCGGTTATCAGGAACAACCAAAACATCGCCCGTGTCCAGTTTTCAAAGACGAGCACCGTCGTTCCACGACTCTGTGGCTCCTGATTATCATGAGCTTTCTCATTTGTCCATTATCATAGCTTTCGCACTTATCGGTTATCACAAGATCCCTCGGTCACATTTGGTTGTCATCTTCTAAAACCTTATGCCTGATCCATTTTACTTACAAAGCACGTTTCTCAAAATTTAAGAAGCTTGCCCCAAAACCCAAAGACTTCCACGCCATTGTATCTTTATCCGAGTCAGCCACTACATCACAGTCGGAGAGACTAGCACGACATAAGTCCACTTGGAGTGGCACACACCCTACAACACCAGCTCATACTAAGATCAAAACACTAAATATGATAGGACTCAGGACGCAATTCATATCACATCCATGCATTACATATCATCCTTATAACATAGCATTCGCCTGTCTTCTTGTGCATGTGCAATTTGTTCCTTTGTGCCCCGAACTACGTCCTGGTCTAATTCTCCTTGGGATACGTAGGTAGCTCATGAAGAGCACGACCAGCTCTGGCCCCAGCATCATGTTTTCTATCATTACATCTTTTGCAATGCTTTTTATCCTAAATCTATAGCCTCCAAAAAAACCTGTCTCTTCAAACAACATGCGTTGCCTCACAAGTTTAATGCCAAAGAGGGGCAAACTGTAGACACCCCATTTTTTTCGGCTATTAGATTTAGGAGACCCATAGCTTGGTAGTTCATAATGATCGAAAAGACTCAAAAAGGACTCCTGGAAGTTAGTTCTATCTCTCAAAATACTCAGAATGACCAAAATACCCCTAAAAGCCTGAACGCTCCCGAATTCAGACCAAATGTTCTGGAAAAGCGCTACGTCACAAGAAAAATAATAAAATGGATTCTAAAACAAGACTGGATGAAATCGTTGGCTCCTAGAGACCCTCGAAAGTCCCGGAAGTTCCCTGAAAGTCCCCGTTGACCGGTTTGACCAAGTTTGTCCAAGGTTTGACCAAAATTGTCCAAATTCACCAAAAAGTTCCAAAATCATTCTAGATCATGTGGATAGTATTAAAATGAGTTTTAAAAGAAAATCGAACGAAAACGTCAGCTCCTAGAAGTTTCCAGAACTTCTCGGGAATCCCAAGTTTGACCAGTTTGACCAAAAGTTGACTTTAAAACCGGAGCATCGTATCATTTTTCAAATATTTTTCATAGATACTAGAGGTCAATAGCTTTCCAATGGTATGTCGCACATTATTTTTGGATTTAAAACGAATTTATTATGAATTTCCGAAGGTAAAAAAGGTGATCAAATCGGCTTTTATCGCGAATACCGCAAAACTTTTCAAAGTGACCTATCTCTGAACTATTTTTTTTTTATGTAAATTAGACTCCATTACCTTTCTAACGGTATATCACAACCTCAATTTGGAGTTCGTATTCATTTTCTGTGAATTTCGGACGAAATAGTGCCTTTTTGCGAATACCGGAACCTCTGGGGGCCTAAACAGGATTATCTGGACGAACAAGGAGCAGTGCCGCCGCGAACTGGCCCACTTCCACCGCGGCACTGGCCCACTGCCACTGCAGCACAGGCCCAGTGCCGTCGCGGCACTCTCCCCCAGAATGGTCCATTTTTGTAATTTCTTTTGGGGGTTCATTTTGATTAATTGGAAACCAAAACGACGTAGTTTTATGTTCACAGATGTTTGGGACCAATGGGACTACTTCTAAAACTCCAAAATCATCCCAAATTGGCCTATATAAACCCTCCTTGACTTCTTATTTTGGGGGTGTCAAATGCAAGCTTTGAAAAGTTTTAAAGAGAAAGTTGTAGAGATAGGGTTAGAGTAGAGAGAAAAGAAGCTTCCTTCTTTGATTTCCAAACAAGAGAGTGAGTTCTAAACTTTGTTTTTACTTTATTACTTCCATTTACTTCATATTCAATACACCCAACCACCATTTTAGTGAGCATTTAAGAGAGAGGAAGCTACTTCCATGTCCAATGTCACCACATATGAGTGAAATACCAAGCTACAAGTCCAATACATCATTGAATATCATCTATTGATTGTTTATATACTTGTTTGCTTACTTTGTTGTTCATCTTCTCTTGGCTCATTTCTTTTTTGTTTTCTTTAATTACTTACTAGTTTATCATCATCTAGATGATGACATGAAGTTTGAGATGAGTTAATCTTTATGGATAGTAGCTCTTGACCTTAAAAACATGTTTGATAGATGATGATTTCAACTTCAATACATTCCTATGTATTCATGAAGTTGTCTTTAAAATGGAAATAATACTTTCCAATAATCTTGGAGGTTCTTGATGTGAGTCAAATGTTGACATTTTAAGTGGTCATAATCTTTATTAAGTATTGAAAATATGTTTTCAAAACCCCCATTTCAAAACCCCCTCTTAAACCTCTTATTTTGATTTCAATAAATAAACCTTGTTTTCTCAAAACCTTCAAAACAGTGAGTCATTTAACTTCAAAGAATTATTTTGAGTTCAATACTCAATATATGAATGCAAGACCACTTGAAAAGTCTTTCTAACTCACTATAGAACACCCATGATTTTTGGCTTGACTTGGAAGCACTTGAAAGGGGTCCATTTTTGTCCAAACATTCCTTCCAAACATTCTGCCTCTGCTGTCACAGCAGCTAGGTTGATTTTTAACTTGTTTTACAGAAAACTTTTCCAAAACGAGTGGTCCCAACTTAATTTTCCCTTGAACTTCAATGTCTTAAGGAACTTTCTGTATAATATGGCCCCATTTCTGAATAACCTCTATTGTTTATATGATTTCTCTCAATCTGTGATAGTTATTAAAGATTGGCTTTTTGTATTGTGTTCTAGACACAATAAGGAAGATCTCCATAAACAATCATGCATTGAAAACATTCCTAACCCCTCTTTTCAATTTCCAAAAGATCATGTTACTGTTCTGTCCACTATTCACATCAAACATACTTTTACTTCTATCCTTTGATTTGGTGCTTATATGCACTCCAAATTAGCTCATGTCTTAGGAAGTAGTTCATACTACATTTGTACACATCCCATGATGATTTCCTTCATTCATACATACACATTCTAGACTTCTAAGTCATTCTAGAAATCCATGAACACAAAACACATTACAACCGTAGCACATTTTAGATACATACATTGTATCCATGCAAAGATTTGGGATTTTTGTGACTTCTAATCTAAGAAGATTATAAGGAATGAATTTGATCACACATTCATGCTTCCCTCTCGATCTAATCTTCCTTTCTCATCCATCCCAAGGATTGAGAGGTCTTCTTTTCTCAAAGATTAATATGCATCATACTAGCTTGCTAAGCATATTTTGATTTGTTTGATTATTTGTTTCAAGAACAATTCATGTCCCCTTTAGATTAGGGAAACTTAATTACTTGATATATGATTAGACGATTTTTCCTAGGTTTGTTTGTGTGATCTTTCACTTTGCATTGTGTGATACTTGGCTTAGATCTTATGAACGATATCTTATCTTTTGATCTTCCATTTCAAAATTTTTGTGTGCTGTAATATACTATCATAGTATTAATTGTTGAACCATACATAGTATAAGATGATTATTTGGATGCTAATTGAGGTCCGTCGAAAGACGGGGCGAGTTGAGGGTGTTTTAGTCACGACAAAGGCTCCTTCCTCTCTCGTACCAAAATCCCGAGCCAAGTTCTTTGGTTATGAAGGGCCGACACCCTTTATCCATTTGGGTTAGTCAAAATTAGGTTTCTTGGTTCCGTAAAGGCCAAGTGGCGATTATGTATCTATTTTTAACAGACCTTTTCCTTTCCTTTTTCAAAAACAATCTCAAAACAAACTAAAAAGAGTGGATGAATGATTCCGCGCGTCCACAACCATATATATGTTTTTTAACTCCCCAAATAGTCTTAATATTCGAATGAGTTCATAGTAGGGGTGCAATTTGGAACGAAAATTCTGATTCCGACCAATTCCGTTCCGAAAAATTCCGATTTTGGAAACTGAAAATGCATTCTGAAAAAATTTGGAACGAAATCGGAATTGTTTTGAGAATTTAAAAAATTCTAAAAAAAAATTCAAAAATATTCTGAAAGTAGATTTTCTGAAAATATTCCAATTTTATCCGAAATTTTTTGAATATGTAATAATACATATATATTAATACATATGTATGTATATTTATATGATGCATATTTGTATACTTAATTAGTTTTTAATATTTGTAAAGTTATAGGGGGTCTAATAATAATAACATGAAATATTAATTTCATATATAGCAACATAAACATCAAGTTTAGAATTCCTTTAGGTTTAGACCCAAAATAGGGTTTCTCACTTTCTCCTCCACAGCCGCAGCTACCAGGAGAGAGAGAGAGAGAGAGAGAGAGAGAGAGAGAGAGAGAGAGAGAGAGAGAGAAGAAGAAGAAGAAGAAGAAGAAGAAGAAGAAGCCGTCGGGAGTCTCGAAGTAGCCACCGAGGAAGACCCCCCCCCCCCCCCCCCTCTCTCTCCCTCTCGGCTTTTCTTTGTCACAGTCAAGCATGGAGGAAGACCTCTATTTCTCTCTTCCTTGACTTCATCACTGACTCACCAGTGGTCATAGTCAAAGCCCAAGGATAAAGCCAACTCCGTGTTTTTCTTGCACAAAATCCAAAGTGTACACATAGAACTTTGTTTATATTTTGATGAATCCATTCTCAATTCTTGAGATCTGTAAGTTTCCTCTCACTAATTTAATATATATTTGCATTCTTTAGAAAAATCTCAGTTTATTGTCTATGAGACTTGTGAAACCCCAACTTTTTTCTTATAAATTTTGTCCCGAAAAATTTTGAAAATGCTAAAAATTGATTCCAAAAATTTCCGAAATTTCCGAAATTTCGGAATCGGAACACAACATTCGAATTCCGAAATTTTGGAATAGGAATCGGAATTGGTTTTAGTGTTCTGAAAATTTTGGAAAATTTTCCGAAAATGTGTTTTCCGTTCCGTTCGGACCGAATTGCACCCCTAGTTCATAGCATCTGACGACGTTCAATTCTAGTTTAGTCTTAAAAAATTATGACATTTTGAAGTATGAAGGGTAAAATAGTCATTTTACAAATAGATTCAGACCAAATGGACCCAGCCATTAAATCTTGAACCTTGAAGACCTTTTGGGTATGTCACCTTGTGTTATTTGAAGACTTGGTTTTTTTAATTTATTAAAGGTAAAGATCTAAGGGCAATTTGGACATTTTGCAATTATATACTTTTTTGGTCTAAGCGCTTATTTTATTGCCATTTTAAAAAAATGGAAAAAAAAAAAAAAAAAACAAAATAGTTATCAAACAGACCCTTAACTATTTTGGTCACTTACTTCCAGAGTATTTATTGTGCTATAAATAAATACATAGGTATTTTTGGCGCATGTGTTGCGCCACGAATAACCTCTCAACTATTTCCGGCGCATAGATTGCGCCATAAATAACCACTCCACTATTTGTGGCGCACTGATTGCATCATAAGTAACCACTCCACTATTTGTGGCACATATATGCGTCACAAATACAAATATTTGACTAGTTTTGCTATTTTATTTACGACTTGAAATTTAACGTCGCAAAAAAAAAAGTGGCGTCGCAAATAAGTAGTATTTGTGGCGCGTATCATGCGCCACAAATAGTGTGCACCACAAAAAGTCCCGTTTATTGTAGTGTCTTATATATAGTATGTATATATATGTTAGATTACTTATTAAATTAATTAGAGAATGACCATGTAACATTTTTAGTTATTGAGTGACTCTGTGACTCTTGTACAGATAATACTTTTTTTTTTCTTTGTATAGAAAATATTAGTATATGCAAGGAGCTTTCTTGTGTTGGAGTTTGCAAATTTATAACTTGGACTTATGCTTTTAACCTTTGGATAGTGTGAAATGACAACAATATTTTTAATGAAACACATGATTCAATAACTGTGAAATAAGTCCGCAAGTATAACTTGCGGATTTGTCCACAAGAGAAGTGTACTATTAATTTATTTTTTTAAAGTACACATTTTTCGTGCTGGTCATATATGTATACCCTCAAGTGTTGGTTATCAACTATCCATATATCTCTTATTTCAGACACAAAAATCTGTGGTTATTGTGGTTGGTCACTTGGTCATTCATTAACTCATAAAGAGTAATATTTTGGTGATAAATACTTTTTATAAACACACTCTATTTTTCCCTTAGATGGTATTGTAGAGTTCAAATAATTTTAGTGAACCCCACAGTGCAACTTTGAAGAGAGATAGAGTGTGTTTATAAGTAATTGTAAAAAGTATTTATTATCCTAATATTGACTCACTAAGTAGAAGTTATTTCATCTTACCGTCACAACATAAAAGGATTACTCCGAGTGAGAGACTCACAAAATATGCAAATCAAGGTAAAAGTCACACCGGTTTGACGCTAACACTGGATAATCTACGTGAACATTTATGTTTTCTTAACCAAGAAGGACAAGATATTGATGTTTTTCATTTATTAGTACACGCGGCGTTGCTTAATGATTGATCAAAATTTGTTTTACACGTGCAACATTTGCACAAATAAATCAATCATGTCATTGAACACTATCCCTATGTAATCTATATCTATATTATTCTTTACGGCCCGTTTGTTTCACGGATTATTTTAGGTGGATTCTGATTACTAAGGCTTAGTTTGACCCCCCTTTTGGTGCTTCTCCTTTTTTAAAGCACAATTTAATGTTAATTCATTTGGTAACTAGTTTATGCGCTTTGTAAAAATTGAACTTAGGGCTTTTTTGGAGGAGCTTTTAAAAGCTCTAGAATGGAGCTTTTAAAAGCTCAATGTGGCTTTTTGGTTTCATGATATATTTTTGAAGAGTAGTGTGTCACTAGTACAAAATTATCAAACAACTTAGTAGTAAATTTCATAAGCTCCTTTTAAAAAGCCACATGGGGGCCAAACTAAGCCTAAGAATCATAATATATACTATCAGTAATCACTTTACCAGGAATCTGAATCCCTGCAAAATGTTTGGTTCACCAATAGAATTCTAGCTGGATTTAGAATCCAGTGTTTGGTTGGGTCAAGGAAAATGAAATTGAAATATTGTTAAATATCTAAGCTACCCTTGAAGGCTAAAAGAATGTATGAGTTAAAATCAAATTGTCAACCGACTCAACCCTCTAAAAATGGAGGGTGATTGAAAAAAAATAATGGTATAAATCTAAAAATCAATGACACATAAAAAATGAGATAAGTAGAGTAATTAAGACTTGGACATGAGTCTAAACTATTACATGTAGTTAAAATATATTTGAATAAAAACAAAAGATATATTATATTTTTAATCTTAAAACATGTATAGGTCTAACGTACAAATCACAATATGTCAAATATGTAGTTATTGTAATATCATATAGACTTTTCAATCATTAACAAATAACAACCCAAATTTGAATTCAGTCATTAAACTAACATCAAATATAATGTTTCAAGCGTAAGAAATCATCATAAACAATCTCATCTACCAATCTCTCCATTTTAGAAAATAATAATAATTATAATCATAAATTTCTTCTAACCACATTATTTGTTTATTTAATAGTCTAATAAAGGCTAGTTTAGGTATTATGAAAATAGTAAATCAAAACTCCAGTAATCCTTAGGAATACCACCTCTAAGCTAGGATTTAGAATCCACCCTATTTTCCACCTTTGGGTGGATTCTAAATTCAGTGGGACCCACAATTCTTTAAATATTCCATGAACCAAACAAAGATATATTTTAAGATTACTAGTAATCTTCGGGTGGAATCAAAATCTACCCCAAGAATCCATGTACCAAATGGTCCGTTAAAGTAAAAGAAAGGGGTTCCCAATAACTTTTAAGCAAAACTCATAAGCAAAACTCATATTTACATGAATAACCATTAAGTTTTTTTGTCCTCAACATGCATATTCAATGGTCTAAAATGTCACCAAAAAATCATGAACTACTTTCTTTTAACTTTCCTAAACTGTGATCATTCTCTCTCTCTCCATTTTCTTTCTTTTTTTCGTTGTCTCTCTCTCTCCATTTTCTTTCTTTTTTTCGGTGAACATTTTCCAACACAAATCTAATAACCGAACAATAATGATAAACCCACTTCTTCAGCTACACCCTCAACCATATTCAGTAGATCATATCCCTTAATTTCAGTGGATCCTATGTTGAATTCATGTGAAACCAAGGATGGATCTAGGGGGGGGGGGGGGGGGGGGGGGGGGGGGGGGGGGGGGGCGCTAGGTTTGGAAAAAAACACTAAATTATGCTAATATTATTCGTAAATACACATTAAGTACATACACTCACCCCCCTAAATTTTTTTCTAAATTATTAAGCTCGCCCCCCTTAGATTTTTTTAAAAAAAACTAATATGTATATATAATTTTTGAAAAAGTTTGGTGTATTTATAAATATAAATTCTGAATTTAGTTTACAAATTACTCCATACCTTGTTGATTCAAATAGTTTATATTTTCTCTCCTTATACAGTTATTTCATTATCAAAAATGTATTCGTAAATGCCAAAAAATTTCTTTCGGGGGCGCTGCCCCTGAACCCCTGTATGTTTTTGCCCCCCCTAAACTAAATTCCTGGATCCGTCCTTGTGTGGAACCCACCAGATTTAAGGGCAATCAATGGTCATAATATACTAAATGTGATTTGGTGTGTGACTGAGGGAGTGGGTGTATCATTACTCATAACCGAAACACTTTAAAATTTCAGCAAAAAAAAAAAAACTAAACTGATACAAGTTAAAAAGTAACCAACCTCCCACCACCCAATACAACCGTCTTACATTCAAAAGGGTGCTGAGTTTCATTTCACCAAAAGCAAGCACCCCTCACCTCTCACCTATTTGACACTATTTGTTGATGAAACCAGTTTCAATTTACCGTTGAGAGTTCGCTACAATGGTATGCATCTCTCTCTCTCTCTCTATTTTCTTTCTTTTTTTCGTTGAGACTGTCTCTTTCTCTCAATTATTCCTTTTGTTTGTTTTAAAGATATAACTTTCTTACAGTGTTATGGGTTTTGTTAAATTGTACTATGATGAATTAAATTCTAAGTCAAGAGATTTCATTTTGGTTTGTCTAGCAAATGAATTGAGTATATCATACAACACTTATAACGTGTGTAATTCTTTACAGAGTGTCGGTAGGTAACTGTGAGAAGGCTGTGGTTTAAAAGGTATGATTTTGCGTTTTTGTCAATGTCTAAATAGTGAGGCAAAATTGAGATTTAGACTTAATATTGATATTTTTTTCTTGTTACAAAGTAAACTGAATTTAGCATTTTCAAATGGGATCGTGTTACTTACATCTTGAATATCTCCACTATTTATACACTCTAAATTATTTTTAATTTTTCACAAATTTTCTACAATTTTTCTTTGAATGTCAAAATTTAAGGTTGAGTTCATAAATGCATAACAAACGCAACGCGTGTGCGCGAACACTAGTGATGAAGAAATCTAAATGTGTTTTACATGTGTAACATTTGTACAAATAAATCAATCATGCTAATGTGCCTCACCGAATAATTTTTCATCCTGTGTAACGAAAGAGAAATGTTCAAGTCTTGTCCCAAAGAAAGGACCAATCACAACCATCCTCGTGGCTTGTTAGATAGGGCTTGAGTACTAGGCAAGGTGGGTTGAAATGGCTGATAAATTAAATCCATTGAAGTTGGATCCCCCAACTGAGGTATATACACCCATCTTTGGAGAAAGGAGCCAATCGTTTACTTGCAGTTCCAGTAACTTATGACCCACCAGCACTGTGACAAGGGCGTCACACGTGGGACCAAACACGGTCGATGAGTAAGTCTTCTTCCCATCAATAAACTCGCAGCACATTTGATTACATGAGTGCACCACACTAGATAATAGTTGTGATGTTTTGACATTGATTAAAAAAATTTGTCCTTCTATCTGCATAATTTGACTTCAAATTCGTGTTATTTTAGCCGCCGCGATGGCTTCTTGGTATGCTCGCGAATGAGTACCTCCACTTTCTACATGGAAAGAGACACCAGAGACAGTAAGGCCCGCAACATTGGAGTAATGGTGTCCCCTCCTCGGGTAGGGCACCAAATTTTATCCCCAGTGAACATTTTGCGCTGTGTTCTAGAACTTTGATCTGTATAAACAAATCACATTTTGGGTGTTCGATTTTGAACTTGGAATCGAAAGTGGTTAGGTTAAGTCCAACGCTCGCGGCGTACTTGATTGGGACTCCGCTTTACACGGGTTGCATAGATGACCTGATCCATCGAGACTCCGAGTGACAAAATGGTTTCAATCTCGGACTGGCTAGTATAGTCGAAGCTGGCGTCAAGAGCCACCATTGCGCTGAAGAATGCCGGCTTGGGATTGCATTTCACAGCGTAATAAAGTTGGACAGTTGGGAGGGTACGAGTCCATTGGTCCAGGAATGACTCGACCACACCCAAGGCCAGCACATAAAAGGGGTTGTTAAACTCTTGTTTATTGATGATTATGGTCTCTATGCAATCTATTAACCCATCTTTAGGTAGTGACATCAAACTTTTCTCTCTAACCCCAGGTGGACTCAAAATGGTAGAGAGGCACATAGGAGTTAAGCCCATGAGTACATAGTGTAATACCTTATATTTTTGGATTGTAAATAGTACATAAGATTATATATACTTCCTTTGATCATACTTGACGTTTCACTTTCAATTGATCAAAGTGTTCTCAAGCGATCGAGCATTTTAATGTTCAATCGATCGAACCTCTTTCAAACGATTGAAACCCTGCTGACATGGATTTATTATGTATTCCCTTGTTCAATCGATCAAATTGATTTCAATCGATCGAACCTGGCTGATCTGCTTACAAGTGATCGGATTAGATCGCTTCAATCAATCGAACGCGCTAGGATATTTCATCTTAGTTCTGCGCTGGAATGCCACCTTCCCTTCCTCCCTTGCAAGAGGTTCATATATATATACACACACGTATCTATATATATAGTCAGAGAGAGAGAGAGAGATAGACAGACGGGAAGAAGAAGAAGAAGAAGAAGAAGAAGAAGAAGAAAGAAGGAAAATAAGATAGAGTTAGAGAGAGAAAAGACAGAGACATAGGAGAGAGAGAAAGAGAGAGTAGCTCCATTAGAGGCCACCAAGCTTTGGAAGTTTGCCAAACACGTCTTAACGACGTTTGGTGAGTTCCAAACTCACTCGGTAGCACTAGTGTAAGGTTTTACATGTTTTGGACGTTTAATGAGAACCCAAACACCCCCTAGCACCTCTGGACATTCACTGTCCAGAACTATTGGAGAAGAAGACTCTCGAGCGATTGAATTGAGTTCAATCGATCGAACCTTCAATCGATCGAATAGACTTTGATCACTTGAAGCTCACTTTTCTCAATCGATTAAAATGTTTTTAATCGATCGAACTTGAACAGAACATGGATGTTTCCTTTTAGTTTATGATTCATAATGCTTAACTATTTAATTAATGTTCCATGTTCTTATTATCCAATATTTTGGATTAAGGGTTGATGGGGTACGATAATGGGTATGAGTATCATAAGGAGTAATGTAATTGGGTTTGGAATATTAGTAAGGGTCGTGTTATAGTAAGTGTTGCGTTTAGTCAATCGGATGATTCGCTCAGGTTGAATCTGATAAGTGAGTAATGGGGATTTAACCAGGATCATGAGAGCTATGGGTGTATAGTACTCACAACCGTTATTAAAAGCGATGAACAGTAAGAGTTCTTAAAAGCGGTGAGTAAGAGTAATGGTACCTCCATAGACTAGTCATTATATGAGAGCGATGTATAGTATTTGCAAGAGTTCTTAAAAGCGGTGAACAGTAAGAGTTCTTAAAAGCAGTGAACAAGAACACTAGTATGTCATGATGTTATAATCGGTTCGGTATAGAAATCGAGGTCGGTACAGCCAATCTTAGAGTTTGAAAGCGAGACAAATCGCGTAATGAGTTCGGAATAAAAAGAGCAAGATATTATTTGTATCACTACTATATATCGTTCATAACTGGTAATTAATTTATACCTATGATATTGTGGGAGTTTCTATTCACTCAACTGAAGTAATCTGATGGCGTTTATGCCTGGACATTCTCTATCCAAACTACCCTATCCCCATGAATGCAGGTGATGGAGTTGGTGAAGATGGCGACTACCTGGAGGAGGAGTATGTTGAGGGTGGCCCCACCGATGCTGGTTATGCCGGAGAAGACTTTTATACTGACGACTATCCATACGCCAGCTAGAAGATGAAGAAGTTATATTTACTTTTATATTATAGTTGAACTTTATTAGTAAACAGATACTTGGGCATATGTTGTCTCCAAAACTGATATGTTCCTGAGGATCACTCTGATATTGTAATTGATAGAATCGTTATCATATATTCGGTTGGTTACTATTCTTGTTGCTTCTAGTTGACTAGTACTATGTGGTGTGGACAATTAGTGACGTTCACCTGTCATTCCCTATGGACCCAAAAAAGAAATTTATTTTTCTTTATTTTTGCTATTCTAGGGCGTGACACACAGCCCACTGAATACTTATAGTACTGTATGTGTATATACATACATATATATATATACACACACATGGAGAGAGGAGGAGGAGATATTTAGAACAGATTAGCAATAAATTATGAGGTCCCCAACTGGTAGTGTTTGCATGAGTTTTAAAAAATTTGAAGTTTCTTCATTAGGCCCTGCCATATTATCTATATTTGGAATTCCCATTGTCCCATGTACCATTTCTTCCATTTCATTTCTAATATTTGAACTCATTGACATGTCAATCTGCTCTTGCTCTCAATTTTGATGTAAAGAAACATGTGATTCTCCATGATAAGTTCATTTCTTATACCTTTCGAGAAATCCTTCTAAGATTATATGTTTTCTCACAACATTTTGTGATTCATAATAACGATTGGCACACACTTTATATGGACAGTAAATAACTGAGTCAGGATGCTTATTGGCAAATGCAAAATTTGAAAAATCATCAAGCCCTTTCAAAAATGCCACTGAATTCCTAGGTAAACCAGACCAACTTCTATTATCCATGTATACTTTCTTGAACTGTTATCATATAACAAGAATCACAATCACAAAGGGTAAGAATTACAAAATACAAATATATACACATATACACATATCAATGGTTAATTCTTACAACTCTTGGTGGACAAATAAACAAGTCAATGACTACATAGAATCTTTCACACTTGCAACTTAAAGTTTAGGTGTGAGGTCACTTTGCTAATCCAACCATTTTATATCTCCCTCTGACCCACATAGCCAAACCTTCTTTATTGTGAATTAAGGCAATCCACATTCAATCAAAGCCTTTCCTTTTCCTATTTCTAATTTTAGATGTAAATGGGCTTGAGTTATATATCAACTCATATGGGACACAACCCAGAAAATAAGCTCTTTATGTGGAAGGTTCAAGTTTAAAATTGATGGACCTATACAATGGTGGTCACAATTTTGAATTCAAAGGAGAAAATATTGGGGACTTTCGAAAATGACTCGTGATGTATCACGTTATAATTAAACAAACTTTGGTCTTGATTCCGCATATATAAATGTGTATATATAGAGAGAATTCACATGTCAACATGTGACATGCTTACATATGATATGGTACTATATAGCTTTTATAGTTGCATCCATACTTGTCATTGATCAAAGTTGTTGTTATTAAGTCACATGGTGCATGGCATCTTAGCCTTCATGAAAGCTGTAAGAAATATTGTGAGTCATTGGTGCACCCACATAACATTGGACTAGGTCCAATGAGCCTTGCTCAGGCTCCAAGTAATCCTAAGTGGATCAGGCCTTGGAGTCCTAGGGCTTCCATATGTGTATGTGCCTATATATATGTATATTGTACACACAGAGAGGGTTACACAATATAGCAGTGCTATTTTTCCTGTGTTTTTGTACGTTCGAATACATAAATAAATATTAGAATTTTCCTGTATTGTGTATCTTGCTACTATCGTTTATCTGGCGTATTGTGTGAATTTATATATATATGTGGTCTTAGTATATTTATTTTAATTACCGACTGTCCTGACAACTTCGTACCTACCGCACCGCAATAGAAGTGAACCTGACTACAAGATTAGAGCTGTACCAGTTTTACACGCAGTCTGTGGAGAGAATGCGCATAATAAGATGTTTACACGCAGATTAAGGTGGACCCCACTTACTGGACACATGCAACATCTTAAACCTCATTTAATCACATTTGGACACTTGTCCCACTACCCCCCATCAACCCCCCAACATTGGACACTTGTCCTACTTACTCCCCACTATATATACATTGTTTATCTATCTTTTTTTTAGAGTAAAACCTAAAAATATAGATTTCTCCACTAACTTAGAGAGAGTTTAGGGAGAGAGAAGAAAAAGAAGATGTAAATGATGAAGGGCTAGCCAAAATCCTTCAATGCATGTGTCATTTTTTGTGATCTACACCATCAAATACCCCCATATACACCCCCATATCACCAAGGGAAGATAAGCTACTATCAAAGGAAGCTAAAGAGTCCATAATCAAGCCCCTAATTGCAAGGAATTGGAAGAGGAGAGGAGAAGATCACCATTGGAGGCATTTCAAGCTTTTCTTTTCATTTTCTCCATTTTCTCAACATCCAAACAAGCCTTAACCCCTAGGCGAGTTAAGAACTCAATATATATGTATATATATATATATGTTTAGAACTTGTTTTGAGAATTGGAATGAAGATCAAAAATGAGGAAAAAAAATAAAAAGAGTTAACAATGTACAATCTGCCAGAATTAAATTTCACTGTGTTGACTAAATGGTTATGATTGGGTTTGGGCAAGACGTGGTTTTGAGAATAAGAGATGATGAATAACTTACCTTAATGGTGGTAACCTTAAGGGTACCCTGTTAGGAACCTGCGTTCCCAGAATTCGTTGACAGTGCATATAAGTTGGTACTGCAAAAAAAATTACGTGAAAACTACAATAACCCTACAAGGGCGGAACTAGGGTTACCTTAAACTGCTAAAACGGATTGCTGTAGACGGATCAAGAACACGGGCTCGATGACAGCTCACAATCTTCTACTGTATTCCTTTGCTGCTAGAATATCGAACTGAGTGTGGGCTCTTTCAAAATCCTTTCTGTTTTCTGCTCTCCCTCTTTTTCGCTCTCTTTTCTATTCCGAGTTATAATATCTCTATATAGAAAAACGCAAACTGAGAAGAGAGCCAAAGCAGCATATATATAGGCTACGATAGGGACCATAAGAAGTCAATAAGGAATAGGCTTCCTTATGGAATTAGGAAACCCTAATTCGAACTAAATTAGATTCCTATTTCCATAAATTATAATTCATACCACTAAAGAATTATAATTGCACTCCTACCCTTATCTCAAAAATATATTTCGAGCTCCATGCTATTAAATGCTTATCATCTCCCCATGTTAAGATTACAGATATCCATTAATTAAATATAATTACTGACAATCATATTTAATTAATTTCTTAAAATTCCTTGAGATCCTCTGCTTAACTTATCTGATATGTCAGATACAAAATCCACCTGCAGGGTTTGACATAATCAAAACTCATTAGCTTTCTCAAAGGGATATCATCAATCCCAAAATTGAGACATGGATTCCATCATTAATTAGTATCCACCACACAATTAATATTGCCACTCAATCCAATGAGATATTGACCCATTTAAGGATCTCACCCTTTTAGGGATCAAAGTGTAAATATCAAATGTACGTGTTTACAAATTAACTTAGGATTTAGAGCATAAGCACTCATAATAACCATGAGGTATTAATTATCTTATAAGTCAGTATAAAGATAATTACCCCAAGTCAGTCCCGTTTAATACACAAAGTGTACCAGCATAGTGAGTTGAAACTATACCGTTTTCCGTAGTCAAGACAAACCTACTACAACACCATGCTGCAGTCCTACCGATGGTGTGTCCAATCCCATCTAAGACTGTAAACTAAAATCTTACATTCTATAATATCTGATGGCCTGATCTTCTGTATGTAAGCCGAACTCTACACACCAAATCACCTACTATATAGAATGAGAGACACACATGCATAATATTAAATAAATAATATAATACAGACATTGCCCACACAGATTCTTATAAAAAAATGGATTAACTGATTTTATTAAATGAATAATAAATCAACTACGTAAAGCATGGCTTTTAGTATATATCCCTAACAATCTCCCACTTAGACTCAAAGCCATGATGCAACATACCTCACTCCTATCCCTTCTACATGACTGTCAAAAGTCTTGGCCGGTAAGCTCTTGGTGAAAGGATCTACTAGGTTATTTGCTGATGCTATCTTGGTCACTTCAACATCACCTCTTTGCACAATCTCTCGTATCAGGTGATACTTACGCTCAATGTGTTTTCCCTTCTTATGGGCCCTTGGTTCCTTTGAGTTAGCAACCGCTCCGCTATTATCGCAATAAAGGGTAATAGTCGATTGTACCGCAGGTACTACTCTTAGATCCATAAGAAATTTTTGAGCCAAACAGCCTCCTTAGCGGCTTCCGAAGCAGCCACATACTCGGCTTCCATGGTAGAATCAGCAATACATGATTGCTTGATACTCCTCCAACTAATGGCTCCACCTCGGAGGGTAAACACATATCCTGAGGTAGACTTTCTGAAATCCCTATCTGACATAAAATCAGAATCTGTGTACCCAATGGGTACAAGACTGTCTGCTTAGTAAACTAACATATAGTCTCGAGTCCTTTTTAGGTACTTGAGAATATTTTTCACCGCAGTCCAATGTTCTTGCCCTGGATTAGACTGATATCTACTAACCATGCCAACAGCAAAGCAGATGTCAGGTCTAGTACATAGCATAGAATACATTAGGCTTCCTACTGTCGAGGTATAAGGAACTACCTTCATCTTCTCTATCTCATTAGGTGTCTTAGGACACTGATCCTTAGATAGAGTAATTCCTTGTCTGAAGGGAAGGAATCCCTTCTTGGAATCTTGCATGCTAAACCTTGCAAGAATATTATCAATATAAGTGCCTTGTGACAAGCCCAACATTCTATTCTTGCGATCTCGCATAAGCTTGATCCCTAGGATGTGATTGGCTTCTCCCAAGTCCTTCATATCGAATTGACTGGATAACCATACCCTTACAGAAGATAATACCCCCACATCATTTCCGATTAGCAAGATATCATCCACATATAGTACTAAGAACACCACCACTCTTCCATCATGTTTCTTGTACACACAAGATTCATCCGCACATTGATCAAAACCAAAAGACTTGATTGCTTGATCAAAGTGGATATTCCAAGACCTAGATGCCTGCTTAAGTCCATAAATGGACTTCTTAAGCTTGCACAACATGTGTTCTTGGCCCTTCGCAATGAACCTGTCTGGTTGCATCATATAGATGCACTCGTCAAGATTCCCATTTAGAAATGATGTCTTGACATCCATTTTTCCAAATTTCATAATCGAAATGTGCAGCAATGGATAAGAGAATCCAGATAGACTTTAGCATGGCCACCGGCGAAAAGGTTTCCTCATAATCGATTCCCTCTTTTTGAGTGAACCCTTTCGCAACAAGCCTTGCTTTAAAGGTTTTCACCTTACCGTCTGCTCCTCTCTTCTTCTTATAGATCCACTTACATCCAATGGGTTTTATTTCATTGGGTAGTTCTACAAGATCCCAGACTTGATTGGAGTACATGTACTCCATTTCAGACTTCATAGCCTTTTGCTAAAGATCTGCATCTTTATCTTAGAATGCTTCATTGTAGTTATAGGGGTCATTACCTTGTTCATCAGGGACCCGGTCATAAGACTCTCCCAAGAACATATACCGGTCAGGTTGAATAATAACCCTCCAACTACGACAAGGCACAACCCGTGTCTGTGTATCATTGATATTTCGTTGTGAAGATTTTGAACTTAATACACCATTATCTACACGCTGTACTGGTTCAGTAACCTGCGTGTTAATGGTTGGTTCGGGATCTACGCGAGTTTCGATAATCCTCCCACTACGACGTGGTAATGGAATATCGATAGCTCTTTCTTGTGGTGTTTCTTCTCGTACCATTGGTATCAAAGAAGTGTGTCTCGGTGTGTCTCCTCTCATTTCCTCTAGAACAATACGACTTCTGGGCTTGTGGTCCATAACATAGTCCTCTTCTAAGAATGTGGCATTGGTGCTAACAATAACCTTCTGATCCTTAGGACTATAAAATAGACCACCTTTAGTTCCTCTTGGATACCCAACAAAGAAACATACTTCTGCTCTTGATTCTAATTTTTCTGCCTTCCTTTTCAGCACATGTGCTGGACTATCCTAGATCCGAACATGCCGCAGACTAGGCTTTCGCCCAGTCCACAATTTTGTGGGAGTAGTAGGTACTGACTTAGATGGTACCAAGTTTAGAATGTATGCAGCTGTCTCTAATGCGTGTCCCCAAAAGGAAATTGATAAATCCGAATAACTCATCATAGATCTTACCATGTCCATAAGAGTCCTGTTCCTTCTTTCTGCTACATCATTCTGCTGAGGCATACGGGGTGCAGATAATTGGGATGTAATCCCTTACTCCAATAAGTATTCCCTAAACTCTCCCAAGAGGTACTCTCCACCACGATCATATCGTAGTGTCTTGATACATTTACCTAGACGCTTCTCTGTTTCAGCCTTGAAGTCTTTGAATTTCTCAAGGCATTCAGACTTACGCCGCATCAAATAAATGTACCCATACCTTGAGTAATCATCGATGAAAGTGACAAAATACTCAAATCCCCCTCTTGCTTGGACAGTCATAGGACCACACAAATCAGAGTGAACCAGTTACAACGGCTATTTTGCTCTATAGCCCTTGGCCGAGAATGGCCTCTTGGTCATTTTACCTTCTAAGCAGGATTCACAAACTGGAAGTGCCTCCACTTCCAATGAGCCTAATGGCCCATTTTGAACCAGTCTTTGAATCCTTTTCAAATTAATATGACCAAGGCGTAACTGCCAAAGATACGTTTGGTTCATCCTCGAAGGTTCTTTTCTCTTAAATGGCAAACTATTTATGTTATTCAATTCATTAAGTTGCAGTATAGGAGAGATAGGATTTATAATATAAAGATCATCCACCAATTGACCAGAACAAATAAAACGTTTATTTTCTTTAATAACTACTACTTTATTAAAATGAACTGAATATCCATTCTTTACTAAACTAGAAACTGAAACTAAATTCCTTCTAATAGAAGGTTCATAAAAGCAATTTCTTAATATTAAAATGGCACACTCAGCCATAGCACCCTAAAATTAATACAAGGCTACACAAAACCCAAGACCCAAATATTTAACTCAATAACCCCTTTTCCAACCAAAATGACCTAATTTACTAAGAAACCAAAAATGTCATCTCCTCTTACACAGTAAAAGTGACGACTACGATGATGATAGTGGTGGTGAGGATGGTGGTGGTGGTGGTGGTGGTGCGATGGTGGTGTTGTGATTTTGGTTGTGCTTCGATGGTGGTGGTGCGATGGTGGTGCTGTGATGGTGGTACTGATGCTCCGATTATAGATAGAGGTGACGATGGTGGTGGTGGTGGTGCGATGGTTGTAGTGGTGGTGTTGTGATGGTGGTGGTGATGACGATGGTAATGGAGGTGAGAATGGGGTGATGTCGACGGCGACGGCGATGACAATGACGATAACAATGATGATACAAATGGTGATGGTGGCGCGGTTTGATAGTGGTGGTGGTGGTGGTAGTAGTGGTAGTGGTGGTGGTGATGTGGCGCTGGTGGTGTTGGTGCTCTGATGGTGATGGTGGTGGTGGTGCTGCAAAATTCTGTTGTAGAAAACAGATAATATTGTAAACAGATAATATTGTGGTGGTGCTGGTAGTGATTGTGGTGGTGCTGTGATTGCAATGGTTATGAACTGTGCTGTTATAGGGGTATGGTGGTGGTAGTGCGGTGGTGGTAGTGGTTGTGCAAAATTATCTGTTTTTGAAAATAGATAATATTGTCAAAACAAATAATATTATCTGTTTTGTGGTGCTACTGGTAGTGGTTATGGTGGTGCTATGATGGCTGTGGTTATGAACTGTGCTGTTAAGGGGGATGAGGTGGTGGTGGTGGTGGTGCAATGGTGGTGGTGGTGGTGCAGTGGTGTAGGTTGTGAAAAGTTATCAGTTTTTGAAGACAGATAATATTATCTGTTCGCAAACAGATAATATTATCTGTTTGCAAAAACTTATAATATTGCGGTGCTCTAGTGGTGGTCATGGTGGTGTTGTGATGGCTGTGGTTATGAACTGTGTTGTTAAGGGGGAGGAGGTGGTGGTGGTGGTGCAATGGTGTATGTTGTGAAAAATTCTCAATTTTTGAAAACAGATAATATTATCTGTTTGCAAACAGATAATATTATCTGTTTGCAAAAATTAATAATATTGTGGTGCTCTAGTGGTGGTCATGGTGGTGCTGTGATGGCTGTGGTTATGAACTGTGTTGTTAAGGGGGAGGAGGTGGTTCGGTGGTGGTGGTGGTGGTGCAGTGGTGTATGTTGTGAAAAATTCTCAGTTTTTGAGAACAGATAATATTACCTGTTTGCAAAAAACTGATAATATTGTGGTGCTCTAGTGGTGGTCATGGTAGTGCTGTGATGGATGTTGTTATGAACTGTGGTGTTAAAAGGGATGTGGTGGTGGTGGTAGTGCAGTGGTTGTGGTGGTGGTGCAGTGGTGGAGGTTGTGAAAAATTCTCAGTTTTTGAAAACATATAATATTATCTGTTTGCAAAAACTAATAATATTGTGGTGCTCTAGTGGTGGTCATGGTGGTGCTGTGATGAATGTAGTTATGAACTGTACTGTTAAGGGGGAGGTGGTGGTACAGTGGTGGAGGTGCTCCGCTCGTGGAGGTTGTGGTGAAAAATTCTCAGTTTTTGAAAATAGATAATATTATCTGTTTTTGAAAACAGATAATACTATTTGTTTGCAAAAACAGATAATATTGTGGTGCTCTGGTGGTGGTCATGGTAATACTGTGATGATGGTGGTTATGAACTGTGCTGTTAGGGGGGGAGGTGGTGACAATGGTGATGGTAATGGCAGTGACAATGGTGGTGGTGGTGATGGTGATGGTGATGGTGATGGTGACGACGATGGTAGTGGTGCTGTTATGATGGTGCTGGTGCTGGTGCTGGTGCTAGTGCTGCGATGGTAGACGTGGTGGCGATGGTGGTGGTGCTGTACTGGTGGACACGGTGGGGTGGTAGTGCTATGATGGTGGTGATGGTGGTGGTGCTGCAATGGTGGACACTGTGGCGAGGGTGGTAGTGCTTCGATGGTGGTGATGGTGGTGCTGCGATGGTGATGATAATGGTGCTGTGATGGTAGTGGTGGTGGCGCGGTGGCGATGGAATGGCGTGGTGGCGGCGATGGTGGCGATCGTGCTGGTGATGAAGATGACGATTGTGGTAGTGGTGGGGGTAGATTTGTCATAAAAACAAAAAATAATTAAAAAGAAGGGGTTTAGCTTTAAAACAAATCAACACTTTGGGTTTATATTAAAAACTAACTTTTGCTGGGTTTTACAAAGTATACACTAATTTTAAGGGGTTTATCACAAAATTTCCCTATTAAAATCCTATCTCTACCAAAACTAAGATGTAGATCTCCTACTGCAACTGCTGCTACTCTCGTAGCATTTCCCATATATAGATAAATATCTCCATCACTGAGCTGCCTGGTTCCCTGGAATCCCTGCAAAGAATTGCATACATGATCAGTGGCTCCCGTATCTACACATCAGGTACCTGTAGGTCGGACCGCTAAACACTATTCAACAACTAGTAAATGAGATTTACCTTGAATGTTCTGTCTGGCGAGATAAACTGGACATTGCTTCTTCCAGTGTCCTGCCTGCTTGCAAACAAAACATTTGCCTTTAGGCTTTCCCAGTTGTCCTCATGGCCTTTGGATTGGCGAAGGACCCGCAGCCTTCTTTTGAGCCTTTTTCATTTTCTTCTTGCCTTTCGGCTTTGAAGCAAAACCTTTCTCAAACACAAGAGCACTCCCTAACTTTTTGTTGAGACCCTCAGCTACCTGGAGTTCTTTAAGTAGCTCTGCCAAAGTATATTTAAATTTATTCATGTTGTAATTGAGGCGGAATTGCTTAAAAGACTCTGGCAGTGACTGGAGTACGATATCCACCTGGGTTTCCCCGTTGACTGTAGCTCTAAGGATCTCTAGTTCACTAAGAAGAGATATCATCTTAAGAACATGATCCCTTACAGGCGTCCCCTCAGCCATGGTTGTGTTCATCAAGTCTTTCATGGAAACCTGCCTAGCAGCACGACTTTGATCCCCGAACATCTCTCGGAGGCTCTCCATCATGTCATAGGCGCTGGCCATTGACTGATGCTGATGTTGCAACACATTTGACATGGATGCCATAATGTAACACCGCGCCATCTCATCAGCCTTAACCCATTTCTTGCGAGTCTGGGTTTCCTCAGCGGTTGCCCCCTCACCAGGTTACTCAGGACATTCTTCAGTAAGCACAAACTTGTACTCTTCAGCAGTTAACATAATATCCAAATTCCTTTTCTAGTCTATATAGTTTGGTCCAGTAAGTTTATTTTCTTTAAGTATAACAGCAAGTGGATTGAAAGTATCCATTTAAAAGCCTGAGAATCACATAACATAAATAATTACGTTTGGGCAAAAATTACTATGGATTCGAGTTGAAAATATTGGTTCCCTCTACCATATTTGAAAGGAATCCGCCAGCAACCTGATACACCGCGAATAGTATGACTCGATGGGAAGCCATATACTATCCATCATTTGTTCAGATAGACAGTTGTCTTTTAATTTTACTATCCAGGCAATGTACTTTGCCTAATAAAATTAAACTGCTGACTTGCTTTGGTCCTATAAATAATAACAGTAACTCAGATGGAGAGGATATTATTATTTATAGCTAAGTGTATACCATCACTTAATTCTAGGTCAAGAGTTCCATGAGGAACACCTCTGATGGAGAGGTGACCCACACCAACAATCACCCAAAACATTCTTTTAAAGAAGTTTGTACTGATGATTCCATGATCAACTACATCCGATAGGGAGGATGACACTAGAGCCATCACACAAAATTAATCATATCATCTACAAACCAGTGATGGAGACCATGAGATTTATACTTGATAAATTCCCTCTCCCACTTAGAATTTAAAAAAAAAAACTTTTAATTTAATTAATAAAAAATAATGGAATACTTGACAAGGATTAATTCATCCTTACTAGTGAAACCCACATGTGTAGATAATAAAATTGTTCTATTCTCATGATTTTAGAAAATAAGTACTTATGTTTTCAAATTATAGAATTAGTTTTATTTCTAAATACACATGTAGTTGTCCATCATTTTAAATTAATATAAATTAAACATGCAGCTAGACATCTGAAATAGGTCTAGGAATAATTATCCATGTTGTCCTATTCTTTAAACATGAAACAATAATAATCATTCAATCACACATAAATAAGGAAACCACAATAAAATAGGAATCCCACTATTATGGTCAAGCTGCAACTCTTGTGAAGAAATCTTCATTGAACCCGATTAGCTCTATGTCGCCACTAGATCGCTTTCGAAAACTGCTTGTAAAACTGCTCTCACAAACCATCTTCACGAATTTACTTCAGATATATTACATAAACCCTATGCCTTCGTGAAGGAGTTCACATGCTATATATTTGTAGTAAATTAACCACGCATCAATAAAGCGTGGGATCCAATACATACAAATCCTATGCCTCCATAAAGGAGTTCACATGCTATATCAAAACAGCAATATTAACCACAAATAAACCCATCGTGGGATCCAATCACACAAAACCAGCGACCATAATAGTGGAATAAGAACGCTGCAAAACAAGGGTTAGCACAGATCTACGTTCTATCCATCCATCAATGCACGTATAAGATATGTTTTATTGGACAACATGGTTGCTTCCAACCTATACGCAGAATCAACGTTGATCTGATACCACTATTAGGAAACTGCGTTCCCAGAATTCGTTGACAGTGCATATAAGTTGGTACTGCAAAAAAAATTACGTGAAAACTACAATAACCCTACAAGGGCGGAACTAGGGTTACCTTAAACTGCTAAAACGGATTGCTGTAGTAGACGGATCGAGAACACGGGCTCGATGACAGCTCACGATCTGCTACCGTATTCCTTTGCTGCCAGAATATCGAACTGAGTGTGGGCTCTTTCAAAATCCTTTCTGTTTTCTGCTCTCCCTCTTTTTCGCTCTCTTTTTTATTCCGAGTTATAATATCTCTATATAGAAAAACGCAAACTGAGAAGAGAGCCAAAGCAGCATATATATAGGCTACGATAGGGACCATAAGAAGTCAATAAGGAATAGGCTTCCTTATGGAATTAGGAAACCCTAATTCGAACTGAATCAGATTCCTATTTCCATAAATTATAATTCATACCACTAAAGAATTATAATTGCACTCCTACCCTTATCTCAAAAATATATTTCGAGCTCCATGTTATTAAATGCGTATCATCTCCCCATATTAAGATTACAGATATCCATTAATTAAATATAATTACTGACAATTATATTTAATTAATTTCTTAAAATTCCTTGAGATCCTCTGCTTAACTTATCTGATATGTCGGATACAAAATCCACCTGCAGGGTTTGACATAATAAAAAATTATAAGCTTTCTCAAGGGGATATCATCAATCCCAAAATTGACACATAGATTCCATCATTAATTAATATCCACCACACAATTAATATTGCCACCCAATCCAATGAGATATTGACCCATTTAAGGATCTCACCCTTTTAGGGATCAAAATGTAAATATCAAATGTACGTGTCTACAAATTAACTTAGGATTTAGAGCATAAGCACTCATAATATCCATGAGGTATTAATTATCTTATAAGTCAGTATGAAGATAATTACCCCAAGTCAGTCCCGTTTAATACACAAAGTGTACTAGCATAGTGAGTTGAAACTATACCGTTTTCCGTAGTCAAGCCAAACCTACTACAACACCATGCTGCAGTCCTACCGATGGTGTGTCCAATCCCATCTAAGACTGTAAACCAAAATCTTACATTCTACAATATCTGATGGCCTGATCTTCCGTATGTAAGCCGAACTCTACACACCAAACCACCTACTATATAGAATGAGAGACATTCATGCATAATATTAAATAAATAATATAATACAAACATTGCCCACACAGATTCTCATAAAAAAAATAGATTAATTGATTTTATTAAATGAATAATAAATCAACTACGTAAAGCATGACTTTTAGTATATATCCGTAACAATGTACCCTTACTCAGCTTAATTGCTGACGGCGTTTCATGCCGGTGGACCATCCATGTCCAGCCTTTGTAGGTTCTGATGGAGCGGGCTACTATCAAGATGCTGATTTTACTACTAAAGACTATGCTGGTGAATATTACTCCGAGGAAGGCTACGGTTTTGCTAGCTGAATACCCTGGAACTTTTCTCTTGACGTAGTTCTGTTGTTAATACGTTTAGATGATGTAATAGTCTAGTTGGACATGTACTATGTATCTTTTGGATATCCTTTGGGTCTGTAATTGTAGACACACCATTTTGTCCGCTATCAGATTTAGGAGACCCATAGCTTGGTGGTTCACAATGATCGTAAAAGACTCAAAAGGACTCCTGGAAGTTTAGCTATATTTCTCAAAATGCTCAGAATGACCAAAATGCCCCTGAAAGCCTAAAAACTCTCAGATTCGGTCCCAAAGTTCTGAAAACATGCTATGTCGTAAGAAAAGTGATAAAATAAGTTTTTAAGAAAAATTGGATGAAATCGTCAGCTCCCAGTGACCCCCGGAAGTCCCGGAAGTTCCCGAAAAGTCCCCGTTGACCGGTTTGGCCAAGGTTTGACCAAAGTTTGACCAATTTGACCAAGTTTGACCGAAATCGTCCGAATTCACCGAAATCATTCTAGATCATGAGAAAAGTATTAAAATGAGTTTTAAAAGAAAATCGAGAGAAAACGTGGGCCCTTGGGAACTCCCAGAAGTTTCCAGAACTTCCTGGGAATCCCAAGTTTGACCAGTTTGACCAGAATTTGACTTTAAAACTGGGGCACCGTAACAATTTTCAAATATTTTTTATGGATACTAGAGGTCAATAGCTTTTCGACGGTATATCGTACATAATTTTTGGATTTAAAACGAGTTTATTATGAATTTCCAAAGGCGAAAAAGGCGATCAAATTAGCTTTTATCGCAAATACCGCAAAAATTTTCAAAGTGACCTATCCCTGAAATATTTTTTATGTAAAGTAGACTCCATTACCTTTCCAACGGTATATCACAACCTCAGTTTGGAGTTCGTATGCATTTTCTGTGAATTTCGAAAAAAATAGGGCCTTTTTGCGAATACTGGAACCTCTGGGGGCCTAAACGTAAATTTTTGGGCGTCTGAGGAGCAGTGCCGGCACGGCACTGGCCCACTACCGCCGCAGCACAGGCCCAGTGCCGCCGCGGCACTCAACCCTCGCAGAGTCCATTTTTGTAATTTTTTTGGGGGTCCAATTTGATTAATTGAAAGCCAAAACGAGATAGTTTTGTGTTCACAGTTGTTTGGGACCAATGGGAACACATCTAAAATCCTAAAACCACCCCAAATTGGCCTATATAAACCCCCCATTGCTCTTCATTTTGGGGGGGCCAAGTACAAAAGCTTGAAAAGTTGTAGAGAAGAAGAGAGATAGAGATAGGTTTAGAAGAGAGAAAATGAGCTTCCTCCTACTATTTTGCTATAGAAAGTGAGTTCTAATCTTGTGTTCTTCCATTACCTCTCTTATACTTCACATCCCAAACACCCCCAATCACCATTCTTGAGCATTCTTGAGTTAGGAAGCTACTTTCATGTCTAAATGTCAAAATCTATGAGTGAAACACCAAGCTACAAGTCCAAAATCACATTGATTATCATCCATTGATTGTTATTTACTTGCTTGTTCATATTATGTTCATCTCTTCTTACCTCATTTCTTTTTATTTTTCTTTATTTACTTACTTGTTCTTCATCATCTAAATGATGACATGAAGTTTGAGATGAGTGAATCCTTATGGATAGTAGCTCTTGACCTCAAAAATATGTTTAATAGATGATGATCATAACTTCAATACCTCCAAGGTATTCTTGAAGTGTATTAAAGTTATGTTCTAATAAAAATAAATCTTTCCAACAATCTTGGAGGTTCTTGATGATGAGTTTGATGTTGAAATTTCAAGTGGCTATAATCTTCATTGAGTATTGAAAATATGTTTTCAAAACATCTACTTCAAAACCCCTCTTAAAACCCCTCATTTTAATCTCAAGAAAGAAAACTTTAGTTTTTCCCAAAACTTTCAAAACAGTGAGTCAAAACAGTGAATAATATGAGTTCAAAGGTTTTCCTAGAACTCAATACTCATCATATGGGTGCAAGGCCACTTGGAAAGTCTTCCTAACCCATTGGAGAACACCCATGATTTTTGGTTTGACTTGGAAGTACTTGAAAATGGTCCATTTGGACCCAAACATTCCTTCCAAACATTCTGCCCCTGCTGTCACAGCAGCTTGACTAACTTCCAACTTCTTTTTCTGAAATATTTTACAAAAGGTGTGGTCCCAACTTATTTTTTCCTTAAACTTCAGTGTCTTAGGGAACGTTCTGTATAAAATGGGCCTCTATATCACTCGTTTTCATTTTCTAAGATTTTTCAACATTTCAGTCGACAGTACCGACTCTGTTTCTGAGTGACCTCTATTGTTCATATGATTTCTCTCAATCTGTGATAGTTATTAAAGATTGGCTTTTTGGGTTGTGTTCTAGACACAATAAGGAAGATCTCCATAAAACAATCATGCATTGAAAACATTCCTAACCCCTCTTTTCCATTTTTACAAGATCATGTTACTGTTCTGTCCACTATTCACAGCAAGCACCTTTTAACTTTCATTCTTTGATTTGATGCTTATATGCCTTCCAAATTAGTTCATATTTTACTTCTCAAAAAAAAATTTATTTTATATTTTAGGAAGTAGTTCATACTACATTTGTACATATCCCATGATGATTTCATTCATTCATTCATACACATTATAGACTTCTAAGTCATTCTAGGAATCCATGAACACAAAGCACACTACAACCTTGGCACATTCTAGATATATACATTGCATCCATGCAAGATTTGGGGCCTTCATGGCTCCTAATCTAAGAAGATTATAAGGAATGAACTTGATCACACGTTCATGCTTCCCCCGATCTAATCATCCTTTCTCATCCATCCCGGGGATTGAGAGGTCTTCTTTTCTCAAAGATTAACATGCATCATACTAGCTTGCTAAGCATATTTTGATTTCTTTGTTTATTTGTTTCAATAACAATTCATGTCCCCCTTTAGATTAGGAAGTCTTGATTATTTGATACATGATTAGACGATTTTTCCTAGGTTTATTTGTGTGATCTTTCACTTTGCTATTGTGTGATATTTGGCTTAGATCTTATGAATGATATCTTATCTTTAATCTTCCATTTTCAAATTTTCTTATGTGATGTAATATACTATCATAGTATTATTTTTCGAACCAAACGTAGTATAAGATGATTATTTGGATGCTAATTGAGGCCCGTCGAAAGACGGGGCAAGATAGGGTGTTTTAGTCGCGACAAAGGCTCCTTCCTCTCTCGTACCAAAACTCCGAGCCAAGTTCTTTGGTTATGAAGGGCCGGTGCCCTTTATCCGTTTGGGTGAGTCAAATTTGGGTTTCTTGGTTCCCTAAAGACCAAGTGGCGACTCTGTATCTGTTTCCAACAGACCAATTTTCTTTCCTTGATTCAAATCAAATTTCAAACAAGTTTCAAAACATAACGAAGCGGTGGAAGCCCGGTGTCCACAATCTGGCGACTCTGCTGGGGATTTTTATTTCAAAACAAAATAATACAGAGGTTTGACTGATAAGAAGCATCCTTAAAATCGTCTTTTTACTGTGTCTGGTTCACTGCATTGCACTTCTGCATTTCCCCCTTTCGACTGTGTCTGAAATGCGGCGCTGACATTGTTCAGATCTTGCTGTGCCAGGGCACAAGTCACCGTTGATACTGTACCTTCCAAGGTATATCAAAAAGAGTAAAAAACCTCCGTACTGTCTCCCTGACGGTATATTGGAACTCTCATCAACGGACCCTCTTTGACTAAACCCAGCCTTTGCATATAGATTCCTGTAGAACCTTTCATAGGACTGTTCATTTATCTTTTCAGATAGGACAATGTGATATAACTACTGTATGCCCTGGCGGGATTACCTGCGCGGTGTAGACGCTTATGTGGCATAGAACAGAACCTCTTTCTTATGATTCCCAAGGCAATCACTCATATGTGATCACATTGAGTTAACTTGCCTAGGAACCATGATAAGGATGTCTGCTCCATGCTCACAAAGATATACACCGCAAACCTTGTTTGTTGGTCCTGAGACATAGGAGTATGAAAACTTGCTAGATAGTATGATCACCATCATCACCTATTCCCGTTGTATATCCCTATTTCTTCCAGAAACTCTACCCAACTCATCAGGATATCCCTGTTTCTCCTAGAAACCCTGTCCGAATCACCCAAATTTTCTAGAAATCCCTATTTCTCCCCCAGAATACCCAGAAACCTCAATTTTTTTTAGAAACTCCGATATACTTGTTTCTCCCAAAAACTCTGTCCGACTTACCCAGTTATACCTGCTCTCCCAGAAGCTCTGTCTAAATCTCTCAGATTACCCAGAAATCTCAATTTCTCCTAGAAACTCCGGTATACTTGTTTCTCCCAGAAACTCTGTCCAACTTACCCAAATTTTCATGTTTTCTCATTATCTCTATCATAATCTCCAAGATTTCCCAAAAATTCCAACAACTCCATACAAACTTCCCAAAAATGCCTAGATGTACCAATTTCTCCTAGAAATTCTGATTTCCCAATTTCTCTTAGAAGCTCAGTTCAAATCAACCAGAAATACCTGTTTCTCCTAAAAACTCCCATAACTTCTAAAAATTTCTCCGAATCTTCCAAATCCCTATTTCACCCAGAAACTCTGTCCAAAATTCCCGAAGTATCCCGAAAATCCCTGTTATCCCTTGGTGATCACACTGGAAAGTAAGGTTAGCACACTCTGTATGGCTAGGACATTATTTGTTTAACTACTATCTGTTAGAAGTAGGGGCATCATATAGATTAGGGCTTGCATCCGCATGCTTGTCTCATGTGCATGCACCATTCTCATCAGTCTGTGTACACTATCTCAGTCAGTCTGTACATAAGTCAGTCCATCTTCCTTAACCTCACTGTCATTGTCTCTCTAGTCATCACTATCAGAATCTGATACACTCCTCTCGAATCTATAGGTCATTATAGATTCCCAAAATTAGCCACTGAGATCCCCATCCTGGGTCAGAAGTTCGAACAGTCATTTGGGAAACTTTGGAAGCCAAGGTCACTGAATCAACAGTCAGATCGGCTGACTCAAGTTCTGAAATTTATGGAAGAGTTCCGACAACTGTAATAGGCTCCGTCACTCAATTCAAGATCTCTTAGATGATACGCCGCACCCCAATCCAATCCACCACCTCGGTCTCGACCAACCCTTGACCTATCCGTTTAAATGATCCCCTTTGCTGAGGACCATGAGTGTTGAACCTGTGCAAGTGAAGTGATGGTGTTTGGGACTCTTGCTAGAAAACCAAATGAAGATGCTCTTTAGAAAGAAAAAAAAAGAGAGAAATAAAAAGAATAAGTGAGTCACTGTTACATTCCATTTGAGACCAGGTCGAGTCTAGTCGAGTCTATTGTATGTTTATTCTTGTGGTCGAGTCTGTTTGTCATCGAGTTGTTAATGAGTCTGTAATCCTTCTCTATTGATGGAATGAAGTCTCATTTTGCCTAATCTGATGTGTTTAGTCATAGATGCATGAATCGCTGAAATGAAGTTTTACTTTTAAAATTACCATGGATATTACTATGCTAAAAAAAAAAGGGGTAATTTTTTTACTCAAAATCCTGAAAGGTCAAAGTCAATTTTGCGCCGACACTGATGAAGAGCCAAGAATTGAATAGTCTTACTTTAAGAATTTAAAGATGCTCTTGCCTCAATCTTGAAAAGACATACTTGAAACTGACTTGGGGCTTGCCCAATACCCTTTTTTCCACCATTTCAAAGTCTTAAGCCCAATCCAATTGGAAGCCATGCAATCTGTCCGATTGAAAGCAACACAGACTTAGTCCTGGTGGTAGCCAAACATTTTAGCAAGTTTCATCTCTACTTTCAAAAAAGAAAAAAGAAAAAAAAAAGAAAAAGAAGAAAAAAAAAAAAAAAGAAAAGAAAAGAAAAAGCTCGCTAGGTTGAAAACCCGAAAGGGCACCTAGACAAAAGTTAGAGCTGAAAAAGGTGTTGATTTCCAAAATCTGACCCTAGCCAGTCAAAATGTTGGAGAAAATTTTGGTGAAACAAATGAGAGAATCATACGCTTCAAGATACATCTTAAGAACGTGCCAATATCACATTTCAAAAGGCACGACCACAAATAAATTCTGAAAACTGATATGCACATTCTGGAATTTTGAAATTATAATCAAAAGATCTCATAAGAATAAACTATGTGAAAAGGAAAATTGACTGGCTAGGCGAAAGTGAAAAGGATCAATCCTCAAAACAAAAGAAAAAGAAAAAGAAAAAGAAAAGAAAGGGAGATGGAAACTGAATCCTCCTCTTCAAGGATACCATAAGTAACCCAAGTTTGAACTTCTTTGACGATTGGTTTAAAAAACCCTCATAATCAAACCAATTTCCTTCAAGCCTTGCTTTGAACTACGCTCGACTTGATTCCCACTCGGGGATACGTAGGCAACCACATCGGTTTGGTCAACACCATCATAATCAATCCAATTTCTCTCAAGACCTTGCTTTGAACTACGCTCAACCTGATTCCTGCTCGGGGATACGTAGGTAACCACAACGGTTCGGTCACCCCACCTACCTAAAAATCAACCCACTTCTTTCCGACCATGGCCCGAACTACGTTGGACCTGATCCCCACTTGGGAGTACGTAGGCAGACTTTCAAAAAAAAGAAAAGGAAAGATGGCTCGCTAGGTCGAAAATCTGAAAGGACATCTAGGCAAAAATTAGAGCTAAATCCAAAGTGAGTAATAATAAAAGAGAGAAAAGAGCTCGTTAGGTCACCTCACTGGTGCCTAGGCAAAAGTTATGAGCATTTGAGAGATTAAAGTCACGGTCCTTGCCTCAAGCCAGAAATCACCTTCCACACTAGGGGCAAACTTTGGCTACTCGTCTCGTTTGCCTGACTTTTACTATCTACCCTTCATACAAGGGGCAAACTTCGGTCACCTACCTCGTTTGCCCAAAACCCTCAATAAACCATCATCCAAACTAGGGGCAAACTTCGGTCACCCACCTCGTTTGCTTATGAATCCCACTTTGTACACTTCAAACTAGGGGCAAACTCCGTTTGCCTAACATAATCCCTTCACACCGAGGGCGAGTTTTCAAGTTACCAAGTTGTTTTGAAAATTTTGAAATAGAGCATCTTTTACTCTAAAAGTTAAGGCACTAATTCAAAGCACTTCTTGGGAGAAGTAGAAAATTAACCAGATCACTAGGGAGGAATTTTCAAAAATCAGATTTATCAGCAAAGTGCTACCATGTTAAGATGAGGGGTGAACACCAAAAGAGAAATGGTACATCATTTATGACAAGAGCACATTAAGTTTTGGCAAGTCGAGCTTGTTTTATTTCAGTGTCGAATGCGTCGCCCTCGCGCGTCGGTGTCTGTCAGTTTCTGAGTCTGTCATAGTCTTTTTCAGAAAAAGAGTCTGTCGTAGTCTCAAATGTGTAATTCAATAGTGATGAATAATGAAATTTTCAAATCAAGTTATAAAGAGCATTCTAATGACAATGCAAGTAGGAGTACCAAACACTATTACTGCACCAGTCAAGGCGTCAGCATGAAAAGCGTCCAAACTTGGAAAAAATTTCATCCCTTTCTAAACTGCCAAAAGTTAACCATCATCTTCTAGCAACATAAGTCCATGAGTGGCTGTTGATCTTTCATCTTTCTTCGTGCAACATAAGTCCATGAGTGGCTGTTGATGATCTTTCTTCCTTCCTACAACATAAGTCCATGAGTGGCTGTTGATCTTTCATCTTTCTTCATGCAACATAAGTCCATGAGTGGCTGTTGATGATCTTTCTTCCTTCCTGCAACATAAGTCCATGAGTGGCTGTTGATCTTTCATCTTTCTTCATGCAACATAAGTCCATGAGTGGCTGTTGATGATCTTTCTTCCTTCCTGCAACATAACTCCATGAGTGGCTGTTGATCTTTCATCTTTCTTCATGCAACATAAGTCCATGAGTGGCTGTTGATGATCTTTCTTCCTTCCTGCAACATAAGTCCATGAGTGGCTGTTGATCTTTCATCTTTCTTCATGCAACATAAGTCCGTGAGTGGCTGTTGATGATCTTTCTTCCTTCCTGCAACATAAGTCCATGAGTGGCTGTTGATCTTTCATCTCTCTTCATGCAACATAAGTCCATGAGTGGCTGTTGATGATCTTCCTTTCTCCTAGCAACATAAGTCCATGAGTGGCTGTTGATGATCTTCTTTCATCTGTCCAACATAAGTCCATGAGTGGCCGTTGATGACCTTCTTTCATCCTAAAGCAACATAAGTCCATCACCCTCCTCTTTCAATATCAAAACCTTAACTGCCACAGAACATCCCCAAGAACCCCGCATCATCCCCCAAGGACAAAAGAAGAAAGATACCAGCTCTCGGAGGCCCCGACCGGCCCTCTTGGATTGAGCACCGCAAGATTTGATCAGCCATGAGAGATTCCGAGATGGATCCTGGTTCCCGATCGAGAAAAGAGATTCCCCGAGAACCCCGCATCATCCCCCGAGGACAAAAGAAGAAAGATACCAGCTCCCGAAGGCCCCGACCTGCCCTCTTGGATCGAGCACCGCAAGATTTGATTAACTGTGAGAGATTCAGAGATGGGTCCTGGTTCCCGATCAAGAAAAGAGATTCCCCGAGAACCTCGCATCATTCCCCGAGGACAAAAGAAGAAAGATACCAGCTCCCGGAGGCCCCGACCAACCCTCTTGGATTGAGCACCGCAAGATTTGATCAACCGTGAGAGATTCAGAGATGGGTCCTGGTTCCCGATCAAGAAAAGAGATTCCCCGAGAACCCCGCATCATCCCTCGAGGACAGAAGCAGAAAGATACCAGCTCCCGGAGGCCCCAACCGGCCCGCAAGATTTGATCAAAAGAAGCAGTTGAAGAGGGATCCCAGAAAGAGTCGCTTCATCCCCAGCAGATTCAGATTAATCCTCAGCGGATTCGTACACCGTCAGTTCAATTGTAACGGTCACAGTAGTCCATTGTCGACTCATCATCTCGATTCAAACATCGTTGGTTCATTAATCATCATCGCTCTCATTCAAAATATGCCATGGCTTCTATCAATGGGGCTTCCATGTTCATCATGTGACATCTCAGGATTTCATGATCATCCCTTGACTTCTGTGTCCGTCTCTTAATTTCTAGGGCTTCTGTGTCCGTCGACTATTTGCCAAAAGGCGTCTTCGATTATAGTCCTCTGAGACCCCACACCCAATTACGTTCGCTTACGAAGCACACTTCCCAAAATTCAGAAGTTTGCCCCTAGACCCAGAGTCTTCTAAACCTTGATGTCCTTATCCGAGTCATCCACCACATCACAGTCACAAACACTAGCACAACACCAGCCCACTCGGAGTGGTACACCCCACAGCACCTGCTCATACTAGGATCATAACACTAGACATGATAAGACTCATGACACAATTCATATCACATCCATGCATTGCATATCATCCTCATAGCATAGCATCCGCATGTCTTGTTGTGTACATGCGTATGTGATTTATTCCTCTGTGCCCCGAACTACGTCCTGGTCTGATTTTCCTTGGGATACGTAGGCAGCTCACGTAGAGCACGACCAGCACTAGCCTCAGCATCATTACATCTTTTGCAACGCTTTTTTATCCTAAATCTATAGCCTCCAAAAGTCCTGTCTCTTCAAAACTTTGGCACTCGCTTGCGACATGCGTTGCCTCGCAAGTTCCTGCCAAAGAGGGGCAAACTGTAGACACCCCATTTTGTTGGCTATCAGATTTAGGAGACCCATAGCTTGGTGGTTCACAATGATCGTAAAAGACTCAAAAGGACTCCTGGAAGTTTAGCTATATTTCTCAAAATGCTCAGAATGACCAAAATGCCCCTGAAAGCCCGAAAACTCCCAGATTCGGTCCCAAAGTTCTGGAAACATGCTATGTCGTAAGAAAAGTGATAAAATAAGTTTTTAAGAAAAAATGGATGAAATCGTCAGCTTCCAGAGACCCCCGGAAGTCCCGGAAGTTCCCGAAAAGTTCCCGTTGACCGGTTTGGCCAAGGTTTGACCAAAGTTTGACCAAGTTTGACCGAAATCGTCCGAATTCACTAAAATCATTCTAGATCATGAGAAAAGTATTAAAATGAGTTTTAAAAGAAAATCGAGCAAAAACGTCAGCTCCTGGGAACTCCCAGAAGTTTCCAAAACTTCCCGGGAATCCCAGGTTTGACCAGTTTGACCAGAATTTGACTTTAAAACTGGGGTACCGTAACAATTTTCAAATATTTTTTATGGATACTAGAGGTCAATAGCTTTCCAACGGTATATCGCACATAATTTTTGGATTTAAAACGAGTTTATTATGAATTTCCAAAGGCGAAAAAGGTGATCAAATCGGCTTTTATCGCAAATACCGCAAAACTATTCAAAGTGACCTATCCCTGAAATATTTTTTATGTAAAGTAGACTCCATTACCTTTCCAACGGTATATCACAACCTCAATTTGGAGTTCGTATGCATTTTCTGTGAATTTCGGACAAAATAGGGCCTTTTTGCGAATACCGGAACCTCTGGGGGCCTACACGTAAATTTCTGGGCGTCTGAGGAGCAATGCCGCCACGGCACAGGCCCAGTGCCGCCGCGGCACTCAACCCTCGCAGAGTCCATTTTTGTAATTTTTTGGGGGGTCCAATTTGATTAATTGAAAGCCAAAACGATATAGTTTTGTGTTCACAGTTGTTTGGGACCAATGGGAACACTTCTAAAATCCCAAAACCACCCCAAATTGGCCTATATAAACCCCCCATTGCTCTTCATTTTGGGGGGGGTCAAGTGCAAAAGCTTGAAAAGTTGTAGAGAAGAAGAGAGATAGAGATAAGTTTAGAAGAGAGAAAAGGAGCTTCCTCCTACTATTTTGCTATAGAAAGTGAGTTCTAATCTTGTGTTCTTCCATTACCTCTCTTATACTTCACATCCCAAACACCCCCAATCACCATTCTTGAGCATTCTTGAGTTAGGAAGCTACTTCCATGTCTAAATGTCAAAATCTATGAGTGAAACACTAAGCTACAAGTCCAAAATCACATTGATTATCATCCATTGATTGTTATTTACTTGCTTGTTCATATTATATTCATCTTTTCTTACCTCATTTCTTTTTATTTTTCTTTATTTACTTGCTTGTTCTTCATCATCTAAATGATGACATGAAGTTTGAGGTGAGTGAATCCTTATGGATAGTAGCTCTTGACCTCAAAAACATGTTTGATAGATGATGATTATAACTTCAATACCTCCAAGGTATTCTTGAAGTGTATTGAAGTTATGTTCTAATAAAAATAAATCTTTCCAACAAGAGTAATATTTGGGGCACTAACAATTTCCACTAACACTTACTAACACACTCTATCTCTCTCCTAGTGGTATTGTGGGGTCCGCAGTGGGCCCCGCAGTACCACTAGGAGAGAGATAGAGTGTGTTAATAAGTGTTAGTGGAAGTTGTTAGTGCCCCCAGCATTGCCCTTCCAACAATCTTGGAGGTTCTTGATGATGAGTTTGATGTTGAAATTTCAAGTGGCTATGATCTTCATTGAGTATTGAAAATATGCTTTCAAAACATCTACTTCAAAACCCCTCTTAAAATCCCTCATTTTAATTTCAAGAAAGAAAACTCTAATTTTTCCCAAAACTTTCAAAACAGTGAGTCAAAATAGTGAATAATCTGAGTTCAAAGATTTTCCTAGAACTCAATACTCATCATATATGCGCAAGGCCACTTGGAAATTCTTCCTAACCCATTAGAGAACACCCATGATTTTTGGTTTGACTTGGAAGTACTTGAAAATGGTCCATTTGGACCCAAACATTCCTTCCAAACATTCTGCCCCTGCTGTCATAGCAGCTTGACTAACTTCCAACTTCTTTTTCAGAAATATTTTCCAAAAGGGGTGGTCCCAAATTAGTTTTCCCTTAAACTTCAGTGTCTTAGGGAACTTTCTGTATAAAATGGGCCTCTAGATCACTCGTTTTCATTTTCTAAAATTTTTCAACATTTCAGTCGACAGTACGGACTCTGTTTCTGAGTGACCTCTGTTGTTCATATGATTTCTCTCAATCGGTGATAGTTATTAAAGATCGGCTTTTTGGGTTGTGTTCTAGACACAATAAGGAAGATCTTCATAAAACAATCATGCATTGAAAACATTCCTAACCCCTCTTTTCCATTTTTACAAGATCATGTTACTGTTCTGTCCACTATTCACAGCAAGCACCTTTTAACTTTCATTCTTTGATTTGATGCTTATATGCCTTCCAAATTAGTTCATATTTTAGGAAGTAGTTCATACTACATTTTTACATATCCCATGATGATTTCATTCATTCATTCATACACATTATAGACTTCTAAGTCATTCTAGGAATCCATGAACACAAAGCACACTACAACCTTGGCACATTCTAGATACATACATTGCATCCATGCAAGATTTGGGGCCTTCATGGCTCCTAATCTAAGAAGATTATAAGGAATGAACTTGATCACACGTTCATGCTTCCCGCGATCTAATCATTCTTTCTCATCCATCCCGGGGATTGAGAGGTCTTCTTTTCTCAAAGATTAACATGCATCATACTAGCTTGCTAAGCATATTTTGATTGCTTTGTTTATTTGTTTCAATAAAAATTCATGTCCCCCTTTAGAATAGGAAGTCTTGATTATTTGATACATGATTAGATGATTTTTCCTAGGTTTATTTGTGTGATCTTTCACTTTGCATTGTGTGATATTTGGCTTAGATCTTATGAATGATATCTTATCTTTAGATCTTCCATTTTCAAATTTTCTTATGTGATGTAATATATTATCATAGTATTATTTGTCGAACCAAACGTAGTATAAGATGATTATTTGGATGCTAATTGAGGTCCGTCGAAAGACGGGGCGAGTTGAGGGTGTTTTAGTCGCGACAAAGGCTCCTTCCTCTCTCGTACCAAAACCCCGAGCCAAGTTCTTTGGTTTTGAAGGGCTGGTGCCCTTTATCCGTTTGGGTGAGTCAAATTTGGGTTTCTTGGTTCCCTAAAAACCAAGTGGCGACTCTGTATCTGTTTTCAACAGACCAATTTTCTTTCTTTGATCCAAATCAAATTTCAAACAAGTTTCAAAACATAACGAAGCGGTAGAAGCCCGGTGTCCACAGTAATATATTAATCATGTAAGACTTGAATGTTCTAGATTCATGCTTCTGCTGAACATAGTCATTTTCCAGTATTATATTATTGTTGTAAGCATGTTTGGAACAATCAGGTGACATTCAACCAATCACGTGTCTACGAACCCATAAAGGAAATTTATTTTTCCCTATTTTTGGTACTTCATGGTGTGACACACAATATACCATATAGCAACCTGCCTCCCTCCCTCTCTCCCTCTCCCTCTCCCTCTCTCTCTCTCTCTCTCTCTCTCTCTCTCTCTCTCTCTCTCTCTCTCTCTCTCTCTTTCACGATTTTTCCATCACCAAGAGCCATGGGATTTAGCGCATGAATACAATGGAGATTGCTCTAGTAGTGACTTCTACAATCAACACTAATCATAAGAGAGTACATGGAAGCTTTGTAGGAGCAGCAGTTTGTGGGAGATCTTGTCGGGCTCATAACCATGCTGTATTCGATCCGTTTGGTAATTCTGCTAGGTAAGACACCTATACCCAACTAGTATGCATATGTGCGTATTTTATCTACAAAAGCTAACTCATGTTTTGATCATAGTCTAACAGAGCACATGAAGTATAAGGCTGGTCGATGTTCTAGTGAGATAGAAAAGAAAATAACACTAATGAAAACATACTTGTCATTGATCAAAGTTTTCGCTATTAAGTCATGCGGTCCACCAGAGCGGGGATTTTTGCATTATGTCCAGGAAAAAAAATGACTTTAAGTAAAATTACTTTAATACATCATTGTTACGTTACGCCAATTTTTTTTATAAGCTAACTAGAACTTTCTATTTTTAAAAATAAGCACAATGATGCACTACTACTACTCTCATATTACTCCCTCTGTCCCATTTTATGTGTCCCGCTTTCCTTTTTGGGATGTCCCAAAATTGTTGTCCACTTTCTTTAATTAGTATGCAAATTTTACTTAGTTTCTCAAACTACCCTTCTTTGGAATCAACACAAAAACAAAACAAAAAAAAGAAAGTGCAATGATTATAGGCAATTATGGAAAGTAGATGTAGATTCTTTTTGTACCCTTAAATAGTTGGAATCCCCAAGGGGAACACATAAATGGGACGGAGGAAGTATATGATAGACCACATGTGTCATACCCCAACCTTCGTCGGCCGAATTAGGACTTGTGTAATAAGGCCAAGACACCAAATCAACCTCAAATTACTAGAAAAGTGTGAATTAGATGACATAAAAGAATTTCCTTAACACAAAATAGACCCAATGGCAAAATAGTCATTAATAAAGTATAGTCAAATTTTACATCAAAATATAGATCTTTGAGTCCAGGTTCCAACGAAAAAACGGCGCGCGAATCCGAGTTTTTTTTAGAAAGAGTTATATTTGTTTCTGTAAAAGCTGTTAGGCTGAAATCAGACCTGCAGATCCTGCCAAAACCGGATCGATCCATTTTCGCAGAATGAAATTTTCTATTCCTCCAGAAGCCCCAGATCGATCCACACAAGAGCCAAATCGATCCGGATTCTGCACAATATCATTTTTATCACTTTTCCCATATTTTACAAGACCAAACTCATACCAAAACCAAACCAACTTGTATGGAAACATCCAAAACCATTTAAAAAGCACTCCCAAGTATTTATAAACATCAATCAAACATCATAAGAGTTTTCAAAAGTATTTCAAAGCATTGGAGAAGTTATTTGATCAATCAAACACATAGGTTCCTAATTAGAAACATAATCTTGCATCAAACTCCTCATTTTTCCCAAAATATACATAAACATTCAAGCATAAGGAAAAACCAAGCCAATTAACATCCAAGGTTAGCTAATTCTCAAGTCCCTTTCCAATTTACACAACTTATGGTTTGCAAGTGCAACCCACATTACAAAACTCATAACCAACATCAACTTGAACTTGACATATTACAAACCTCCCAAAACTCATGTTGTTCAAACATTAGAGTTACATTTTGAAACTAAAACCATCTAAGCATATGGACAACCACATATATTTACAATTTCTAAGCCTAAACCCGACGTGCCGGTCATTTCCTCTGCTCTTCCCGTTCCGTACCTGTGGTGGTTATTCGATAACCACACAGAAAATTAAATTTGTTTAAGCTTTCGCTTAGTGAGTAAAGCTAATCACAAGTATGAGCACTACACCATATGGCCCGATTTGTAACGGGAATATCCGTTACAAAAATTATTTGTAACGGATATACCCGTTACAAATAGGGCGTTGCAAATTTGTAACGGATTTTTGTAACGAATATATCCGTTACTAATTAGTAACGGATTTTTGTAACGAATATACCCGTTACTAATATACTTTTTGTAACGGTTATAACCGTTACAAATTAGTTTCGTAACGGATAAATATCCAACTTTTTTTATTTTTTTTGAAAAAATTACTAACGGTTGGTGACGTATTAGTAATGGTTATATCCGTTACTAATTTCCAAAATGCATCAAATTAGTAACGGATTTTGTAACGGATATACCCGTTACAAATTTTAATTAAAAAATTTTAAAAATTATTTAATAAATTCCCCAAATAAATTTTTTTTGGCACCTAATTAACAAATAAAATAATCCAAACAAACACAAAAATAACAAGCTCAATCTATACCAAATACAAGTAGAATACAAAATATTTTATCTCATAAATCTTTGTCCACATCCAAGTTCTTAGTTTAACTACATTACATCTTATACATGAAATTAACTCAAGAAAAACAAACTACACAAATCTATTTATGTCCATAAACAATTTCATCAACTTTAACTTTTTACAATATTGCTTCAATCTCTTCCTTCTTCATTGCCTGGAATCATCTCCACCCTGTTTTTCACCATAATTGATGATGGTGTTAGAAAAAGAAATCACAAAAGAATAGTAATCATATTTTTTTAATAAATAAGGGAAAGTGAATGTGAAACTCACCATATTATTTGCGATCACACCCTATGATACCCAATGATTACCCCACTTAATATAATTAAAATCGTACATTTATTACTAGTATTATGCAATAATGCCCCCACAATAAAGCCCATATCAGTGCAATTTACAAACAAGAATTGGCTATTCCCAATGTTTTCCATCTTTTTCTTTCATAAAGTTTCAACACAAGCCTTTCCTCAGCAATTGTAATATTAACATCAAGTTTAGAAATTGCATATACTGGGTTACCTCAAACTTTTCCTCAGCAATGGCCTGTCTCTTCTGCACAATACCCACAGCTTCTGCCTTCAGTAATGGCCTATGTAACCTCGAGAAGGAAAAGGAAAGAGAAATTATTATCTTTTAGAATTTAGTAGAAAGATAATATTATGTAAACTTTAAGAACCTTTCTAGCTAGGCAGAAGCGTGAAGATCTTACTTGAACTAAACACTGGTCTAATCAGCCAATTTAGTTGGATTTTATTGTCATTATCGCAAGTCAAGCAATGGCAAGTGGAGTGGCATTGTCTTAATGTGTCACTTTGAAAATTCTATGAAACCCAAAAGTGAAGGCAAAGAAAGAAAAGGAAAAGAAAAAAAAAAAAAAAAAAAAAAAAAAGAAGCTGCTAAAGGTTGAATGTGATAAAGGTTCCATGCATAATGTTTCATTTGAGCAAGATTAACAAAAAGATAATCTCTCTCATTTTTACCTATGCCATTCCAAAAAAAATAAACAAACTATAATCCCAATTCCATATTGATATATCTCCTCTGCTTTTCTTGCCCATGTTTAACTATCAACACCACTTAACTGCCTTTAGCAGTCGGAATACAGAGTTATACCCACTCCATCCGCAATTGAGTGCCAGTGCTACGACTAAGAAAGTGAGAATTAATGTTGAATGCATTGGGAAAGGGGTTTTGCATTGGGAAAGTGAGAATTAATGTTGAATGCATTAGCATGTTAAAAAATTTGAGGGGAAGAATAACAAATTAATAGGGTAAGGAGGTCCAACTACAACGGTTGTACATTCTTTTTCTAAGAGGCCAAAGAAGAGGTATTACAAGATCCTCAAAACTCGTTAAGTTTTCAAAATTAATCACAACCTGACATAGTACCAGGATAAAACTCAAGTTCTATTTGTAACATCCTAAAAGCTTCTCAAATTATATAACACAACAATGCCCATCAAATCTCTTCCTATTTAGTTTACTAACTAGCCTGGTTCAGCGTCACCCACTCACTGCATATGTATCTGTGTGGCAAATGTGCCTTCAAAGACACCATGATATTGTAGGTTCTATCAAATATACTAGCGAATGGAGGTACAGAAGTTACTGTAGATATGCAGTGGTGATGGTGGGTGTCCTTGCTTCTATAGAAGTTACTGCAGATATGCAGTGGTGATGGTGGGTGTCTTTGCTGCTTGATTGATGGTTGTGTGCAAAGAAAGTGTCGGCAGTGGCAGTTAGTGATAGTGGTGGTGCCATAGTACACACAAACAAACTGCATTTCTGATGTGGGTTCCAAAATATGCAACATTCATATTCCGAAACACCAAATTTAGCAATTCAAAATAAATTCTATCTAGCCCTTATATACCTTTCCAGAAAATCACATAAGGTGCAACTATTATAGCAACTGAAAGGTTAATGACGAGAAGAAGACTGTTTTAACAAAGGTAATAGAATCGATCAATGTTTTAACAGAAACAACATTAACTGTGTAGCAAATGTTGTGACATAGAAACAACATTGTCCCAATCAATTGGGGTCGGCTATATGAAGCCTTTTTCTCCATTTTGCACGATCAAGAGCTATATGCTCATTTAAATTATATATATTTATTCATATCTTGTTGCACTACATATTCCCAGGTTAGTCTAGGTCTGCCTCTCCCTCTAACCATTCCAGGCACTACGATCTTATCACTCTTTCGCACAGGTGCATCTACAGGTTTTCGTACGATTCTGATTGTCATAGCAGGTGGTGTGAGCCACTCTCTCTAATTTCCTTTTGGCTCTATTCTAACGTGCACCTTCAGCCCAATTGTCTCCCTCAGTCATCTGTATCATTATCTAACTCAAATTTTTTATTTGGATTTGGATTTGGAAACCACACAAACGAGGAGGTGTAGTGTTAACATTTGACTTTGTTTGACTCTATTTTGCGAAACTGTGTCATCACAAATTGATAAATTATCACTAGAAATTTGGTTAGTTTTAATTTGCCTTATTTCCTTGTCCCATATAACATGCAGCATATGCTTTAGTTTGATATAATCCAAAATCGTTGGACAAAAATATGTACGTAAATTTATTTTTTGTGCTTATGAGCAAAATAGAAGAAATAGTACAAACAAGTATTCTTGCACCACGTGCGAATCAATATAACTTTCCTTACTCGTTGCGTAATTCAGTGGATGGAGGGGGTTATTTGTTGTCCCTCATTTGATACACTATGCAATTATGTTTTGTGAGTCGCAACTGTAAAATTTTTGTGTGATTAATAGATAGATTCATAGATATCTCTTGGTCCTAGCTTAAACTCGTATCAGCTAATGTTTGGGCTTACAATGAAACTTGAAACAATGAGAAGAAAATAGGTCAACATGTTAGGAATAAATGCAGGGCCAACCCTGAGATTACAAATATTGTCCGAGGTCTCAAGCAAACTTTCAAAGGGGCCTAAAAAATGAGACCTCTATACTAAGTTTCATAGGAATTTGGTAGAAATTAAAAGAAAATAGGCCTAAAAATGATAAGTATCATAGAAATTAGGAAGAAATTAGAAGAAAATAAGCCTAAAAATGATAAATTTTGAGGCCTAAAAATTTGAGGCCTAAAGGGGCCGCTTGGCTCGCTTGTGCCAAGGGCCGACCCTGAATAAATGAACAATGGTCAAAGTAGAGGGGGGTAATTAAAATGAATCTTTTCCTACTACTGTTTGGCGGGAATAGTGAATTTTAAACACTTTCCGTCCATTTTGACGGAAAATCTAACGCTTCACTTTAGTTTAAAGTACATGGGGTTGTTTGATACTTTTCAAAGTACATGGGGGTGATTTGAACAATGATCAAAGTACAGGGGGGTAAAATGCAGTTTTCCCTTTTTCTTTTGAACAAATAGATAGCTAGGATAGTAGGATGTATGCTACATCCCAACTTGGGTCCCAAAATGTTGTAGTTAGGTCCCAAATGATGTAAGTAGGTCCCAACATGTTGTAACTTTGAAAACCACTTCGCTTTTTGAAAAGCAATGTAGTTTTCAAATTTACAATACTTTGGGACCTAGCTACAAAATTTTGGGACACAAACAATAGGTATGGACAAATTATGATACATTCTAAACCACTAGTCTAGGAGTTATCATAGAATTTTTGCTAGTTTTTTATATATATGTATATATATATGTATGTATTACCAAATATGATAATAAGCATAACACAGTTCCAGAGAGGCTTAGCCCAAAGAACAATAAACAATGTAAAACACAAATATCCAAAACAAAAGTAAGGCTCCCTCATAAAATTAAGAACAAAATCCCAGGAAATAACTATAAGTCTATAGCAATAGAGAACCCATTCCTATCAATGAAAAGCACCATAATCATCCTTTAAAAGTACTAGAAAAATACACCAAGTAATAATCCAACAAAATAAATATGTATATACGTGTTGTGATATAAAGTGGAGAAATAATGAAGTCAAACTTAATAGAGTAGAGAGAGATACAGAGTTAGGGAGTAATTCCTAAGGATGGTGGGTGACCCACATACCACATGCATTTTGTAAATATAGCAACAAAATCAAACATGACAGCTCTTCCAATCCACTATGGTAAACCTAACGCAAATTCTGAGGATTAATTTTTTTTTTTTTTTTTTTGGTTGTGGCCCTTGTGGGGTTTGGGGTGGGGGAACAGTAGAAGGATTTCATTGATTTAAAGGAATATAAGGGGAAAGACACTTACCAAATCAAAGCTACAGACACAGGAATGACTAGTGTCCAAAGCACACCCAGGCCCTCTAACCGCTTAAGCAAAGCCTCTCAATTAGGCAAAACTACAAACATCTGTAGTGCAAGGACCTGAACAAACATGGTCAGGGTCCCACCCCCAAACAGAAAAACACAGCAGGAAAAGACATCAATAACAGATCTAGACAAACCCAGATCACCCAATAAAATCTCAAAACAAATAGAAAAGCAATAAAAGTAGAAAACACCATGTAAACTTTTTCCCACAAAATGAAGAAACGAGCAAGATCAAATCTGGAATCCATAAATGCAATTTGAAAAACAAATGGTATATAACTGAAAGAACTATGACCAGAGCAAATTCCATGTCCTCCAAACTTAGAGTTTTGCTTTGAATCAAACCTAAAGTCGGTGAATTTGGCTTATGCAAAAGACATTACATAATAAACTAACCTAGATATGTTGAACAATGTTAAAGGAACTTACTGAACCGACTTGTTGTCTCGATGATGATAGAGAATGTGCCGCTCTTGAATGGAGAAAATAAGGGTAAGATGTTATGGCTTGATGCTTCGTAGTTTGTAAAGACCAACAGGGAAGTGGAAGACGATGTGTGTGTGTGTGTATGAGAGAGAGAGAGAGAGCGAGAGAGAGAGAGAGAGATGGAGAGAATGTGTGGAAATAGGAGTTCTGTATATCAGGGGTAAGAGTGCGATTATAAGAAGCCCCTTTTACAGTGTCAAGTACTGCCCCAGCATAAATCCCAACCAGTGAGATGGGTCAATCTGATAACCAAAAAAAACATAAAATTTCAGGTTTTAGACCCAATAACAAGCCAAAATCAAACTAAATCACGAACTGGGTACTCAAAATTTGTACCTAAAATCGAAGAAAACCAAGAAATCGAGTCGTGAAAAGCTCCATACTTCGCCCTATTTAATGATTGCAGCAGCGATATCAAATCTGCAACAAAAAAATAAACCATAACAATAGAATAAGAAGAGGAAGAAGAAGAAGAAGCACATAGAAGAAGAAGAAGAATAATGGTACCCCAACGAGGTCGGCGGCTGCTTTGGTTGGTCAGCGGCAGGAGCTCGGCAGTGTAGATCTAGGGTTTCCCCCTTTCTCCTCTCTCTCTCTCTCTCTCCCTCCTTTCTCAATTTTATGAAAAGTAAAAACCCAAAATAGAGCCCGATGGTTTCTATTGTAAACATTATTTCATTATTGATTTTTTATTTTGGGATCAATTTTGTAACAGATATAAACGTTACAAATATAAATACACCCGTTACAAAAATTAAGTAACCAAAATAATGGTAATTAGTAACGGTTTTTCTAAATTTGTAACGGATATATCCGTTACAAATTAGTAACGGGTATACCCGTTACAAATCATAAAACTTGCCTGTTACAAATTTGCCCATATGGTGTAGTGGAGTATAATGTCATATTCAATGTACAAGTCAACAATCAAAATATCATTTAGTCTCTAAATGATCAAATATCAATTCACCATGACGTCGCTCTTGCCTTTTTTCGTCATATGCGTATAGCACCTCTAAATCACACCATCTCACACACCCTTCCACAACTGGGTCATCACCCACACACCTTTACACAGTTAAGTGATGAGTACTCTTACACAAATTGGGCTTCCACGTCTCCTTATTATGGAGTAAATCCACGGTGGACCAACATAAGGCTTCCTTTAACCCATACATTCATGTAATCACATAATCATATCAACATAGTGATTCATACACAATTGAGCACATATTAAGTTACCAATTAAAAGTAATCCAACAAAACCCATATGAATACACATGCTAATATTCTCAATTCTATATCCATGCATTACTCTACAAGAATTCAACATACCAACATAAGAATTAACACATGAAACATAATTTTACATTTAGCCCATGGATTAGAGTCACTCACTTCTTACATATTTTACCCCAAACAAGCGAATTCCTTAATGATTCTTGCCCAAATCCTACTCTGGAATAATTCCTATAAGTTTCGACAACTGCGTGTCACCGATTAGAATGAATTACCAAAATTTGACGAGTAAAACGTAAAAAAAAAGTATCGAAATGACCGTCACACCTCCACGAGTCCGAATATGGCTTCGGTTCACGAATTGGATGACAAACGGCGACAGAATGACGAATATTTGACGTCGACATCTTGTAATCTCGTCGGCTCTCTTTTCTTTTCAATTCCTATCTAATTTTTGTAAATGTCTTTTTTTTATTGAGAGAAAAGGACACTTTTCTTCTTCTCCCCAAGCCAAACTACGACTCATGCCTCCAATTTTCCATTTAGCTCCCCTAAGTTTTCAAATTCAATTATGAAACCCCCCCCCAATATTAATTCCATTAACTACCCAATTATCTAAATGGGTGTTTGTGTAAGGCCTATATAGGTCCCAAACGTGGTCCTAATTATTTTATGAAGTTGCTAACGTACATACTAATTATGAATCATTTTCATTTATGGCTTTAAATGGGTACCCAAACTGGTACTAAAAGCTAACATATAACAATATAATATGAAAACATCTTAAACATATACTCATTTAATTATATAAAATGCATCTAACATGTAAATGCAAATTTTTATTATCTGAAACTTTCACTGGGTCCCACTTCATTACCTGTTCCTCCACAGTGGAGACTTTTCATGGGCGAGTCTAAAATCTCCCCTTAATCCATTATATATACTAATCACATGAGTTAATACATACTAACATGTTAATTAACTCTTTTTCTGGGTATGAGTGTTACAACATGTGTTGATATGAAGTGGTGCAAAAGCTTCCAATTTTTTTTTTCTGAAATCAAGACAAGGACTATACATGTTGCCCGATAAGGGAGACCCCTACCCACCTTGCACTAAACTTAGGCCCACTCGAATTCCCAAAATAAATAAAAAAAATTAGTCAATTCCTTATTGGATGAGCAGTACATAATTATCTCACAAGAAAACTCAAAAAATGAAGAAACTCAAACAGAATACAAATTTGAGGGGAAAAAAATCTAACAAAAATTAGGCTTTATTTATCATTATTTTTTTTTTTTGCTGAAAAAAATAGACTTTATGTTTCTATGCATTATACATCAATTAACAACGTCGGAAGGCTAACATACTTCGTTGTAAAGCAGAAATTCTTAGAAGAAACAACAAAGTTTTGGTACATAATTAAAAATGAGGGCTATGAACAATGTGACAAAAGGACCTAAAATGGAATTACTTGCTTGCTTGTATATGTGCTTTATTTTTATTTGATTCTTTTTTTTTTTTTGTTTGTAAAAAAAAGTGATAAATGATGTAATTTTGGATAACTTCAAGATATAGAATTACTTTTTGGATGGGTAAGTCGTCTTTTCACCGATAAACCCGTAGTGCCTTTGATCACATGAGTGCAGCGTAGTAGATAACTATCCATCAAAAGCATTGAACTAAATCAATTATGCCATCATGACCTACGCCGAGTAACCAAGAATCAACTTTGCAATGTTCGTGCGTCACCCACCTTGCTGCTCATCGATTTTCCCTCTCTCTCTCTCTCTCTCTCTCTCTCTCTCTCTCTCTCTCTCTCTCTCTCTCTCTTTGTTGTTCTTGTCACTGTGCAGCTATCTCTACTGCAACCATGTGCTCTGCCCACCATGATCTCTCCAACCATGATCTCACCACCATGGCTATGATATCACTTGTTGGAAATTTAAAATGCAGAACCAAATTACTCCCAGTAAACACACTGAAATACAACAGCAGTAATAAACAAGTACACCAAAGAAACCACAGATTTCTACGTGGTTCGGCAAAACCATACCTACATCCACACCTGAGAGATCATTCTTTCACTATTGAGAATAAACAATTGGTACAAGAAAACACTTGGGTTAAATCCCATAACCCAATCCCAATACACTTTGTATACCTACTCTCAATACCCCAAAGAACTCACACTCTCTCACCCTAGACCATGAACCCCCATGAGGGGAGAACCACAACTTGGTACACCAAAGGCTCTCTAAATTCCTACACAGCATCCCCCCTTATATTGAGTTTGCAACCCATTACTTGTTGGATAGTAATACAACTCTATCACGAAGGAAACCAAATCACAATAGGAATCTAGCCAAATCACAATCCCTAAATTAATGGGATTATCCCACATATGATATAATCCCATCAGTTAATGGAAGACACTACAAACCTTTAATTTTTTTTTTGTAAACTGTAAGAAATTGTGGGTCATTTTGTGCACCCGCATACAGTGGATCGGGTCCAATGGGCCTTGGCCTTGGTGACTTAGGGTATGTGCCTATATATATTTATATTTTTTTCCCAACTTTGATCCATTTTTTCGAACGATTTACACGTCCAATGCCTTTGTTTTTTTGGCTTAAACTTGTTCTACTCCGTGAGAGCTTTCCAAACCATGTAAGATTTGTAAACTTTGGATCAATATTGAAGGAGATACGAGCTTCCAAAGTCGGGTGGGGGGGGGGGGGGGGGGGGCTGCGCAGCTTTTGCTGCAGATTTTTAGGGTCTTTTTTTTGTGAAGAAGAAGGCCCAGCAGGGCCCGCCCAGTCGCACGCCGGAGAGGGACACAGTCGGTCGGCGTTGGTCCCACAATCTTCGGTCCGGCGAGTGTGGGTCTCCCTCTAGGTCCCGATCCATAATATATATTTTATGTATTTTTATTGGAAACATATTTAATTATTTTGTAATTAAAATAGTTTCTGCTATTAAATTAAATAATTTTTAATATTTTTAACTTTTTTAATTGATTTAAAATTCTGGAAAAATGTGGAAAATTAATTTTTTATTTTTTCTATAACATGGACACTGTGTGGGATCAAAAATTTTTTGGTAAATTATTTCATTATTTTTGGTATTTTAGAGCATAAAAAATGTGTTTTTAATTGCTTAAAATATTCAAAAATGAATTTTAATTTTTGAAATTTATATAAAGTGTTTAATACACTGTAAAGGACTCTATGATAATTTTTGTGTAAATTATCATGTATTTTTGTTATTTTAGAGCATATAATTTGTGTTTTCGGCTTTTATTTAATTGCTTAAAAAAGCCAAAATACACTATTAATTTTTGTAACTAATATGGGACATAAGGGACACTTTTTTTAGACCATATAAGATTTTGTGGGACCCATAAATAATTTTGGTAAATTATCTGAATCATATTAATGTCTAGAGCATATAATTATGTGTTTTTGTATACCTATTAAATTGCTTAAAATATTTTTATTGATTATTAGTTCATTGATTTAACACAATGTGTTTAGAACACTAGTGGTAGCTTGAAAAATTATTTCAGTGAATTTTCTCGCTCTTTGGGACATATTCTAGAACATATATATTGTGTTGAATACGCAATATTAATTGCTTATAATAAAACCAATTAAACTTGTTAATTCTTGAATTTAATGTATAGTGTTTTTGTACACTGATTGGAGACTTGAGAAAATTTTCATGAATTATCTCATGTTTGTTTTGGCATTGTAGATCATAAAATTTATGCTTATGGGCATTTTATTTGGATTGCTTAAAATAGCCAAAATAGACTCTTAATTTTTGAAATTAATATGGGGTGCTTAGAACACCATACTAGACCACTGAAAATCCTTGGAGAACAAATTCCTTGAAATTTTTGTAATTTTGGGAATGTAGTTGCTCATAGTTAATTTTGTTTAACTAGTTCAATTTATTTATTAAATTGATTCAAAATGTTTTTGGGGTCTGGATAAATTTTGGAAAATTCTTTATAATGAAAAATCAGTTTTTTAGTTATTTAAATTTTTCCATGAGGTATTAAATTAATTTGTTAATTTACAAGCTCTTAATGAATTGGTTTTAAATTATGTTTTACGAGTGCAAATTGTGTTAAAATTAGTGAAAAATCCAGGATTTTTCATTGATTTTACTTCGCTTATGGGAGCTATCCGGACTGTGCAATAATCATTTTATTGCACATTTTATCATTTTTTAGAGGCTCATTGAATTCTTGGTCATGTTTTAATTACTGTTGTTTGTGATTAGATGACCCGAGACCTCTAATCTTCCCCCTTAAATGGAGTGATCGATTAGTCCATTCATTTTTTAAATAGACCGCATGAGTGCTTGATGTATGTAATTAATGCATTAATATGGATAAAATGAATGGACAATTAATTGACAATTTATGAAACTTGTGTCCTCAAAATGCATGTTTAAGGCTATTTCTGTGTATGTATATGAACAAAGCATCCCATTTTTTTTATAGCTATAAATGTAAAGTGAGGATGAGTGTTATATTTATTGTGTTGAAAAAGCTTACTTGTAAAGGAATGGTTTTCTTTGTTCATACATCACACACTTGAATTACGTTAGCATGAGCTCTAAGTTGTCAATTCGAACCCACGTGGGGGTCCATGCCCACTTTTATTGTATGGCACACTTCATATCATTGTGTATGATCTTAGATAGGTAATTGTACCATCTAATTGATGTTTGTTTAGAAAAATCAATTATAAAAGGTTTTTCTTGATGTACAAAATTAAGATTTGATTAATGAGCAAAAGCAAATTTTTTGGTCTTAAATTATAAAAAAGAAAAAATTCATTTGTAATTGGATTTTAAAACAAACTTTATGAAATGTGCAAACAACAATGTCAACCCCTTGCGCATGTTCTCAAATGCTTTTCAAACCACACTTCGTTGATCTTTACAAAGATAACAAGTTTAAAAGGGACTAATTTGTGGTAATATGACACTGTAAAGTAACACACCTACAGAATAAGTAAGAGCTTATGGGCTTTAGACTTATTTTATAGTCCAACCCATTAAACCGAATAATGGGCCTCTGGCCCAATTTCATTATAACCTTGAAAGCCCATGCCATTTGGCTCGAGAAGGATAATAGCACGAGCTTTGTGATAAGAAACATGCACTATGATCTTATTGGGAAGATTATATACTACCCAATAGCCAAAGCATTGCGAGATTAGCTCGAATTTGTTTTTGGTGGCATATTCACTACTAGATTAAGTATCTAGTTATGAAGTTTGGGAAAGTAAAGGGGACATTCCAAGTACACGCTGACTGAATATCTAAGGTCGTATCAGTGTGATTCGTGATATCAGACTGCTAAGAACATCTTTACTTTTGAACTGCAATTTTGGGCTATAAGTAGTTCGTTGCCTGATTCGCAGGACCACGGGAAACAAATCATGATCCACAACGGAAAATGTTAAATTTTTGGTTTTTGACATTTTCCGACATATCGAGCTAAATATAGTACCAAAATATAAGGCGAACCGTATTACTGCACTCTTGACCACAACTTCCATAAGTGGAAGTAAGCGCAAGGCTAGTGGGCCTAAAAGCAATGGTAAGAGTACACTTGTCAAGAGGCAGGGTGGGGCTAGAAGTTTGTGCCCAAGGTCAACAAGGAGGAAGAGCGCAGTTGAAGACATTTTTCCAATTCGGTGGTAATAGGATGGATATTTTTGGGTGGTAGTATTACTAGGACATGGTTATCTAGGGATAACTACTTAAGAGTTGTTTTAACAAATTTTAGTTTCCTTTGTTATTCATTTATTCTGAGACATGGCATGCTAGACTTGAACACATAGGATGTGATAGGATGACTTGATTAGCTCGAGAAGCCCTTTTGGGACCACTCGCTAAGGTTAACCTACCTATGTGTGAGTCTTGCTTGGTTGGCAAAGCATGTCAAAAGCCTTTTAGAGAGGCTATTAGAGCTACTCAAGCATTGGAGCTAGTTCAATAAGATATCGGTGGACCTATGGTTGTAAAGGCACTTCATGGTGCCTCTTATTTTCTCATTTTTTAGATGATTTCGCATGATATGAGGATCGCGGGTACTTATCTAATCAGTTCAGGGAACTGTGTGAGGAAAAAAGGGAAAACGCAGACAACTTTCTATTCCAAAAACTCCGCAACAATATGGTGTTGCAGAAAGAAGGAATAGGGTATTCCTAGATATGGCTAGGACTATGATGGCACAAGTCAACCTCCCAATGTTGTTTTGGGGGGATGTACTCTTGATTACTGTCTACATACTAGAGTGTCTCTTCTCAGTCAGTTCCTTCTACCCCCTTATGAGCTTTAGAAAGGCGAAAAACTCATTTTAGAGCATTTGTGCCCGTGGAGCTTAGGAGATTATGTTCACTATATCTCGCATAAGTACGAAAAACTACACCCAAGAGCTAGAAAGCATATCTTTATAAGGTATTCTAATAACTCGAAAGGCTATGTTACGTATAATGAACAACTGGGTATAGGAATGGCAAAAATGGTACCACATGATATTGAGAATAACTTTCCCAGGTTGGTAATACTAAGAGATATCTTGACCTCTATGAGTTAGAGGATGTTGGAGACAACATACCATCTTTAAGCGAGGGTAGGGAGAATGAGATTCCACATTCAGTAATCGCTGTAAAATGGTACTAGTCTCCAACTGAGTGGGAATACACCGCTAGATGCTAGTGGGAGTGTACCAGATAGTGGGAGTACACCACTAGGCACTCAAGATTCTCAGGTAGTGCACTGTAGGTGATGAGGAAAAAGTTTCCTATCGCTGTTTTGAAATTGAGGAAGACTTTTTCATATGTGTACAAATGTGTGCACAAGTGGATGAGGATGAGCCTGCTTATTTTGTTAAAGCGTTTTTCTTCGTCTGTTGAAGCTGAGTGGATAGTTGCTATGCTAGATGAGATGAGCTCTATGGATGCGAATAAGGTCTGGGAGTTAGTTGACATCTGCTTGTGCATAAGACTATTGGAGACAAGTGTGTTTTCAAAATCTAACGCAAGGTAGATGGTTCAATTGACAAGTATTAGGCACGCCTTGTGGCGATAGTTTGTACCCAGATAGGGTATAGACCATGGAACATGTTCTCCCAAAGGGTGAGATCTGACTCCATTCGCCTTATCCTAGCAATTGTCGCATATTTAGTTTTGGAACTATTTTATTTGGATGTTTAAACTATTCTTTACTAAATGGAGAACAAGATGACGAGATAAATATGGATCAACCCATTGGTGTTGTGACCAAAGGAAATGAGAACAAAAGTATGCCATCTCAAACGTTCCATTTATTATCTCAAGCTAGTGATCGTCTAGGAAGTGGTACAATGTGTGTACATTAAATGGTCCAAGGAAAGTGTTCTAATTCTTTATATGTTGATGACGTCCTTCTAGCTGGTAATGAGATGAGTTGCATTGTCGCCACTTGAGAGTGGTTGTCCTCTCAGTTTGATATTAAGGACATCGATGATGCCAACTGTGTTGGGAGGAGTTTAGATTGTGAGATAATGTTCTCAGAAGCTCCTCTGTTTGCCTCGAGGGACTTACAAGATGTAGGTTCTTGAATGTTTTCACTTGAAAAGCTGAAAAACCATTGACATCCCAATTTTTTTGGGACTTACCTTGACCTTAGATAAATGTCTTAAAAATAATGAGAAGAGGAAACAAATGTCCAGTTTACCATATGCGTCCCTGATAGGGAATCTGAAGTATGCTATGTTGTGTACTCAGTCAGATGTCTACTATGCGTTTGGTCTAATTAGTCGTTGCCTTAGTAGCCCTAGTCCTGTCACTAGAGAGTAGTGAAGACGAACTTATGATATATTTGCAGGACTGTGGACCTCACCTAATGTTGTCCATAATGGAAGCATAATTTGTGGTGTGCTTACTAGCTATTCGAGAAGCTGTTTTTGGTTGAAGAGTTTTTGCGGTGGCTAGGCTCTTCACCTCATAATGATGAGGTTGTCCTCATCTACAGTGAAAGCACGTATACCTGAGCATATGCAAAAGATCTCAAAAATCATTCTAGCACGTAAACATTCATTTTTGTCATATTTAAGATGTAGTTTGCATAAAGAGAAGTTATCTTGAGGCACATCTCCATATGGGGATTTGAAGTGCTTAGACATTTTATTATTGACATTATTATTCGAGTTTTAATAAACTAGTTGATTTCCATACATACATATTTATTATATATGAATGGAATGAATGCACATTTCTAATATGTCATCGAGCTTGAATCGACCTACTCACACGGGTGATTCTCCTTAGCGCAGAGATAACGAACTAAGACATGTCTGTCTATGGTGCTTAGATGGCGAGGAAGATGAGACATTTGTGTTCATGGCGCTTAGATAGCTAGCTAGGACATATGTGTCCATAATGCTTAGAAAGCGAGCTTGAACACTTATATCTACGCAGTGTAAGAATAGCGAGCTAGATATAAACCCTTATTATTTCCATATGTCGTCTTAGATGGAGCTTAGATGAGACCTTTATATTTGGTCGAAAATAGAGAGATCTCATGACTCTATGTAGCCTGTTTATAGCCAAATGTGAGTTTTCAGATGGGCGCCAAGAGGGGCGACTGTGCTGGAAAACTCAGGTTAGACATATTGTGTAACGTCTAGACTAAGATTCGTATGACGTTACTTATTTTTTCAAACACATAGTGACATGCCCATTTTTATAGAAGAATGCCATAGCATACATTTCATACTATATTTGCTTTTGCGGTCGATTGTGGAGCAGTGAATGGATTCTCCTTCATTGCTGTGTGAGCCACGTAGCATATCCAAGACATTGGTTATCCTATAAACTGGTTAACTTCACAACTTGAGACTATGTCATGAAAATGACGCTTGATGACAGCTACTTTAGCATATGGGGCGTGTCTGGGCAAGCGGTCAGGTTAGTCCGATTGACATGTGGGCTCAGAAAACCCAATTCAATAACACACCATGTCTTTGTGATTCATTAGCAGGCGTGCGACAATCGTATTTTGTTACTGATATGTCATGAGTACATTTATTGAGGTGGTACAACACTTCTTTTCACCGAAATGCTATGTCCAGTGTGGTTGAACCGTCTAAGGCATGCACGAAAAGCTTCCGAGTGATGTGTCTTGCTAGTTATGGTGATGATTTGGCTTTACACTCCTGTCGCTGTACTTTCTTTTCATAATGTCACATGTTCTATTTCCTTGTATGAAAAGATGAGAAGTTTTGTTCCGAGAGATTAGTTTAGTAACAAGCCCTATGTGGGTGAGTGGGAGATCTAAGAAATTGTGGGTCATTTGTGCACCCACATACATTGGCCCGGGTCTAATGAGCCTTGGCCTTGGTGACCTAGGGTGTGTGCCTATATATATTATATTGCACACACATATTGGGGTTAGACACAATACAACCCTTAGAATCCAGCCACCTCTCTCTCTCTCTCTCTCTCTCTCTCTCTCTCTCTCTAAAGTCATCACAATGGAGCTTGGGGATTTAGCGCGTGACATTGACGGAGATCGCTCTACGGCTTATGCGATGCACAAGAGAGTACACGTAGGCTAACAAAGGGCAACAGATCGTGGATTTCATCCTCAGACTCGTAACAACGCCTAATCGATCTGTTGGGTTATTCCGCTAGGTAAGTGACCTAAACCCGATTCGTATGCATGTGTGCATGATTTATCAACATAAAACAAATGAAAATTTATTCATTCAAATAGCAGATCGATCCGAAAAAGTGACCAGTACATACATATAGATGTAAGAAAAATGTGAAAATAAAGAGCACAATTGAAAAATAAATTTCACTTAATATAAATGTATGAAAGATTTTAATTTTTTATAAATTAGATGACATAATTGTCCTTAACTCTAAAGTAAGATGACATAATAGATTTATGATAAATTCGTTAAAAAAGAAAGGAATAATCACTCCTGACATCTTTTGAGTAAGGTTAATATACAAAACCAGACATGTTAATGTTTTTCAGATAGTTACGTACTGAAAATGCTTAAAGTGAGCTCAAATTGGAGCTCTTTTTTAATGAATTGCAGAGAAGCTGAGCTGTGATGTTTTGACATAGTGATTGAAAAAACTTGTCCTTCCATCTACAAAATTTCACTTCAAATTCGTATTATTTTTTTACAAATTACATATAATGTTTCCAACATTGTCAAATGCAGTAGTTACTGTTACAATTAATGCCCCGCTAATTTATATCTTGTTGCAACAATACTGGCAGTACAAACAATTTACTTTATTTTTTTACCAGTTGACTTTAGAATCAATTACATATGTTTTATTCGGTGTTTAATTTTATTTACACTTTATCCCATGGTGATTAAAAAATTGATTAAGTTTTCAGTTAAAATTAATGGAAAATTTTCAAATTCAGTACCGTACAAATATCTATATATATATATATACATATGTATATAAATTGACCAATTTTTGAATTAAAGTGTCGTGTTTTCCCCCATGAACAAAATTTTTCTCATGTTTCTTCATTTTCTTCTTCCACCATATTCTTTCTTCAACAATCCTTATTACCACCACCATTGAACGCATTCAACACTACTCTCAACCACCACCCCCTCAACAAAAAATCTTCAACAAGATATAGAAATCAGATGAATTTAAAATCATGGCATGATTACGAAATATTCTTCAACAAAAACAAAATCTTCAAAAAAAAAAAAAAAAACCTTACCTTAGAGAGTGTGTGACTCTTGAGTATTGGGACGATGCTTGAGTTTGAGTCTCCTACAAATGAAGAATAATAATAATAATAATAATAATAATAATAATGAAGTCGTCTAAAATTAATGGAAAGATGAGATGAGCATGATACTTTTGGAGGAGGAGGAGGAGGAGGTGAATCGGAGGAGCCTTTTGGAAGAGAGTAATTGGGAGAGAAAATGGGAATGGGAATTAGTGAGGAAGGAGAAGAAGAGACGATTGTTGCAGGGGAAGTTATTATGCTTTCCATGGTGCGACCAAAGCAAATCAGTGGTGTTTCTACCCTCTGTTGGGATATCTACATATATACAGTAACATCATACATTTTACTTTGGAGTCAAAATATGTAATTTGTTCTCGCCTTAAATATAAAGCATACTCCTGAAATTTGATACCTATCTCATTTTAGTCTCTGTAGTTTCAGTTACATCAATTTGGTCATTGAAGTTATTAAATAGAAGCAATGTGATACATATGTCCTATTCTATTAAACAATTTGACAGAATTCACCGACTGCTATGCTCAATCATGCCGATAAGTGGGCGGAGAGATTGGTGGTGTTCCATTTTGCCACTAAAAAGCGTGACTATACATAGCATGTGAGTAAATTCTGTGAACTTTTCTCAAAAAATTGGACATCTGCACCATATTGCTTCTATTTAAAAACTTCAGGGACCAAATTGATACAATTGAAACTACAGAGACAAAAATGAGATAGGGGACCAGACTTCGAGGGTATATTTTAAATTAAAGTCTATGATCTCAAAATGTTATAACTTTGAAAATTACTTTGATTCTGACAAAAAAAAAAAGGAAAAAGAAAAAGAAAGGAGCTAAACTACAGCAACACCTCCTCAACTATGACTCTTTTTAACATACCACCTAAACTTTAAAACTCGACAACTTTACCCCTTAACTATTGCATTTTTTTCACTAACACCCCCCTTCGTTAAAATTCCGTCCACGTCATATATGTATCAGGTATTTGTATCATGTGAGCATATTATCATATGTTACAAAAATATTAACATGATATTTCATTATCCATCCTTTTGACCCATTGGAAATTTTAACATAAAATTATCCTTCTTGCAATCATAATTGTCCTTTGTTGTACACCAAATTTTGGGCAATGTTCTAAAATTTTCAATGAGTCAAAGGGGAGACAAAAATGTCATGTTATTAACACTTTTATATCATGTGTTGATATCATGACACAAAATTATTCGGGTTTTTTTTTTTTTTTTTTTTTGGGGGGGGTTTTTTTTGAGGGGGGGGGGGGGGGGGGGGGGGGTGTGTGTGGAGAGACGGAAACCTAACCTAAGGGGTGTTAGTGAAAAATTATAATAGTCGAGGGAGTCAATTTGTGGAGTTTTATAGTTGAGGGGGTATTTGGAAAAAGGTCATAACTGAGGGGGTGTTAGAGTAATTTATCCCAAAAAATGTTATTTATTTAAAACTAGCGGTGAGGCACACGCGTTGTATTTGACGTAAACTTGCAAACATAACGAATTAAAAAAGTTTATGAACAATAATCTTGACATTAATGAAATAAATCTATACTATTATAAAGGGAAAGGGAGGGATACCAATTGCATTTTTCATATACCCTGTATTTATATTTAAACCAAGTAAATTTACTAAGAAAATATAAATAAAATGGTAAGTACTAATTTTGTCATAGAAATGATCAAAATACAATGAATTAAAAACTGCCAAAAATTGCTTTAAAAAAAAAAAGCTCTCCCAAATTTCTTTCTTTTTCAAATTTTTTTTTTTTTCTCTCTACTCGGAATGAGTGGGCCTACTAGTAGCACATAAATTGATAACACACATTATATTCATCCTATTCACAAAGGAACACATTAAATAGTACACTTTTGCACAAATCCATCCACTATCATTTTCCCAATAGTTTTATTTTCACCCACTAAACTCCAACTTTACTATTCAACTTATTCTGAGTTTCAGTTGGTATGGATAAAATGTCTGAGAGAGAAAATGAGAAGTTATGAAACTGATAGTTAAGTTGTGTTTGCTATATTTGTTGGTTTGGGTGTGCCATGGCCTTGTGAGGTAGACCCAAACTGTAAACACAAAATTTCCTAAATCACTTGTGTGAGTGATACACAAGGTTTGAGAAATCTAACTTCTATCAGTGCGATTGTGTATGGTGAGTAGGAAAGTACCCTCACCAAAGATCCCTAGACAGTGTTGAAGCACACAAGCCTAGCAAGTGATGAAATAAACAAAGAGAAATAAAAAGCAGGATTTTTATTTAATTAAAATAAGGAAGAGAAATTACAAGGATGTAATTAAAATGCTAAGAACTAATCCTAAGAATGCTAAAGAATGCTTTAGAATGCTTTTGAATGCGGTTTATCGAGAGTGACGCGGAGTGAATTGAATAGTTGGCCGGCCTGCTGTATTTATAGCGGCCATGGAGGTCTCCTAGATAAGGTAGGAAAGCTTTGATGAATCATTATCTGGTAAAAATTACCAGTTTATTTCCATAAACTGATAAAATCTTCTATATCTTGAAATCTTCCATATCAGATAAATACTTCCCATATCTTGAATAATATATATACACATGTATATATATAGCTTGAACCTGGTCCCCTTTGTGGCTTCATTCGGCTTACTTGCCCTCTAAGTAAAAGATATATACAATAAAGTTAAATATTATCTCCCAAATCAGATAATATCTTGAAATATTATCTTTACTTAAGTGATAATATTTAACATATCAACTAAGAGAGTTTGTAGGGATTGATACTCTTCCCAAAGGTGGCCCACCGTGTATAACACTAACGTAGCAGAATGAATTACTTGCTGTGTAAGTGGAAGCCCGATGGAAAGTGCTGACTGGCCAAGTGAGGCACATTGAATTGGCTTACAAGCAATGGCCAAGTGTCGCTAAATTAACACTCGGGTATCATTATATTGATAACACTGCATCCATATAACAATCCTGCCAAAACTAATATGCTGGTCATCTAAATCAAAGCCCAATAGGTGATAAGATTGAATGGGGCCCGCCTATCCCAAGTGGCAGTTGCATGTCTTTTGCTAACTTGCTAACTAAAGTAGCATCGGGCTGATGAAGATATGTTTGGCTAAATCGCTGGCAAGGCAGCCCGATTGCCTAATGTGTAAATGACTATTTGAGGTAAAAGCCAAAATAGTTAGTCAGTCCGATGTCACTAATGACAGCCCAATTTTGAAACCCATTCGTCCCTGGCAACTTTGAACCGGCCAGTCACTTGGTCTCTAATTTACCCAATCGGTCTATAAGTCCGAATTTATGTATTAGTCAGCCCGATCAAAGAATGATCAGTCCGAGTGAGCAAGGGTGTTAGCCCGATGAAATAATGATGAGCCCGATTTCATGGTAGTCAGTCCGACTGTAATAAGCCCGATCAACTTTTGAAGTAACCACTTAGCCATTAATTTTGCCATCGGTCTCATAAGTCCGATTAAAATATTCCAATCGGCCTCTACCAATTTTGATTTAAAAAAATGTATTTTTTAGGTGCAAACAATTGCCCCCCTGGCTGTTTAAAATGAAATCAAGAGAAATTTTGAATAGCCATGTTTTAATAGTTTTAACTAGAGACCGATTACCTTTAGACTGCGATCGGGCTCACCATGTAGACCAATGATCTTTGCACTAACATCGGGCTTGGCCAAGAGACCGTTTGTAATTGTTGCAACCATCGTGTAACGCCCCTTTCAAATAAACTGAATGAATCGGGCTCTCCCTCACTTGACTGCTATACAAGCACTTCTAACACCACACCATCGGCCTCTATGTCCGATTCAGCATCCTAGCATCCTTTATTTATTATTATTATTCTTGCTTTCGGCCTTGTGAGTCCGAATAGCACTATTGACTGAATTAATTCAATCCGATCTTCAGCACTTTTTCAGTCTTTTGATAATACCATTGTTGTAAAAATAGCCACCAAATAATATTCAATTTTTGGTGACATCCACACAGCCATCGTGGATGTAGATCAATCCAAGCCAAATAATTAATTGGCTTAAAATATAAATAATAATCGGTCATAACAAAGAGACCGAAAAAATTAAACAATTCCTTGAGGCTGAGTTTCCTCAAAGGAATATTTTCAAAAGCTTCATGGACCGATTTACAGTCAACCGGTCTCTGCGAAACTTGCCCCCCGAGCGGTTCATCACCGATTTCTTCATCAACTAGAGGGTCTTCATCATCATCCTCCTCATCACTAGGAGGGTCTATGGCCGATACGGGATCCCTCGGCCTATCACACTCTTCCTCTTCTTCGGCCTCAACAGAATTTTGAGGCTCCTCTTGAATTTGCCCCCCGAGCTCTTCTTCGTCTTCAACAGCAAGAGGGTCTATGGCCGATGTAAGATCACTCGGCCTTTCCTTAAAAATTATTTTTTCGCCGTCTTCTTGCCCCCCGAGCGGCTTGGACAGCGTGGAATCAAGATGACCAGAGACATCGGTCTCTTGATTTGGAGTGGTAACATCGGCCTTCTCGGGCCGTTGTCGTGACTTTAAGAATTGTTCAATCTTCTGCCCTTGAGCTTCTAATATTGCCAGGCTTGCTTTCGCGTCTTCTTCAAACCGGCTAAGCTTTGCCTGATGTTCTCTCGAGTGTGCCTGCATATCGTCAAGAGCACGAAGAATGTTGTCACAGGCTTGCTTCTTTCGCCAGTCACCGTATAAAAACTCGTCTAGAGATATGAACGAATTTCCCTCGGGCGGCGGTTCATCAGCTCCACTCGAAGCTGTGAGGAGGCCGATTTCTTGATTAAAAAATCGTATGTCGGCCTCAAAACGGTCTATCTCATTGTAAAGATGACCAGTTTCATTCCAATATCCATCGTTGTAAAAACGATAGATTTCTTCGCGAAGTTGGCGTATTGACTCGTTCCGCCAACCAATCTGGTTGTTGTAGAAATATAGCCATGCTTCAGTGTGTGCATGGCTCATCACTTGGCTGTCCCACCGGGCGTGCCAAATTGTTTGCTATATTTGTTGGTTTGGGCGTGCCATGGCCTTGTGAGGTAGACCCAAACTGTAAACACAAAATTTCCTAAATCACTTGTGTGAGTGATACACAAGGTTTGAGAAATCTAACTTCTATCAGTGCGATTGTGTATGGTGAGTAGGAAAGTACCCTCACCAAAGATCCCTAGACAGTGTTGAAGCACACAAGCCTAGCAAGTGATGAAATAAACAAAGAGAAATAAAAAGCAGGATTTTTATTTAATTAAAATAAGGAAGAGAAATTACAAGGATGTAATTAAAATGCTAAGAACTAATCCTAAGAATGCTAAAGAATGCTTTAGAATGCTTTTGAATGCGGTTTATCGAGAGTGACGCGGAGTGAATTGAATAGTTGGCCGGCCTGCTGTATTTATAGCGGCCATGGAGGTCTCCTAGATAAGGTAGGAAAGCTTTGATGAATCATTATCTGGTAAAAATTACCAGTTTATTTCCATAAACTGATAAAATCTTCTATATCTTGAAATCTTCCATATCAGATAAATACTTCCCATATCTTGAATAATATATATACACATGTATATATATAGCTTGAACCTGGTCCCCTTTGTGGCTTCATTCGGCTTACTTGCCCTCTAAGTAAAAGATATATACAATAAAGTTAAATATTATCTCCCAAATCAGATAATATCTTGAAATATTATCTTTACTTAAGTGATAATATTTAACATATCAACTAAGAGAGTTTGTAGGGATTGATACTCTTCCCAAAGGTGGCCCACCGTGTATAACACTAACGTAGCAGAATGAATTACTTGCTGTGTAAGTGGAAGCCCGATGGAAAGTGCTGACTGGCCAAGTGAGGCACATTGAATTGGCTTACAAGCAATGGCCAAGTGTCGCTAAATTAACACTCGGGTATCATTATATTGATAACACTGCATCCATATAACAATCCTGCCAAAACTAATATGCTGGTCATCTAAATCAAAGCCCAATAGGTGATAAGATTGAATGGGGCCCGCCTATCCCAAGTGGCAGTTGCATGTCTTTTGCTAACTTGCTAACTAAAGTAGCATCGGGCTGATGAAGATATGTTTGGCTAAATCGCTGGCAAGGCAGCCCGATTGCCTAATGTGTAAATGACTATTTGAGGTAAAAGCTAGCCAAAATAGTTAGTCAGTCCGATGTCACTAATGACAGCCCAATTTTGAAACCCATTCGTCCCTGGCAACTTTGAACCGGCCAGTCACTTGGTCTCTAATTTACCCAATCGGTCTATAAGTTCGAATTTATGTATTAGTCAGCCCGATCAAAGAATGATCAGTCCGAGTGAGCAAGGGTGTTAGCCCGATGAAATAATGATGAGCCCGATTTCATGGTAGTCAGTCCGACTGTAATAAGCCCGATCAACTTTTGAAGTAACCACTTAGCCATTAATTTTGCCATCGGTCTCATAAGTCCGATTAAAATATTCCAATCGGCCTCTACCAATTTTGATTTAAAAAAATGTATTTTTTAGGTGCAAACAATTGCCCCCCTGGCTGTTTAAAATGAAATCAAGAGAAATTTTGAATAGCCATGTTTTAATAGTTTTAACTAGAGACCGATTACCTTTAGACTGCGATCGGGCTCACCATGTAGACCAATGATCTTTGCACTAACATCGGGCTTGGCCAAGAGACCGTTTGTAATTGTTGCAACCATCGTGTAACGCCCCTTTCAAATAAACTGAATGAATCGGGCTCTCCCTCACTTGACTGCTATACAAGCACTTCTAACACCACACCATCGGCCTCTATGTCCGATTCAGCATCCTAGCATCCTTTATTTATTATTATTATTCTTGCTTTCGGCCTTGTGAGTCCGAATAGCACTATTGACTGAATTAATTCAATCCGATCTTCAGCACTTTTTCAGTCTTTTGATAATACCATTGTTGTAAAAATAGCCACCAAATAATATTCAATTTTTGGTGACATCCACACAGCCATCGTGGATGTAGATCAATCCAAGCCAAATAATTAATTGGCTTAAAATATAAATAATAATCGGTCATAACAAAGAGACCGAAAAAATTAAACAATTCCTTGAGGCTGAGTTTCCTCAAAGGAATATTTTCAAAAGCTTCATGGACCGATTTACAGTCAACCGGTCTCTGCGAAACTTGCCCCCCGAGCGGTTCATCACCGATTTCTTCATCAACTAGAGGGTCTTCATCATCATCCTCCTCATCACTAGGAGGGTCTATGGCCGATACGGGATCCCTCGGCCTATCACACTCTTCCTCTTCTTCGGCCTCAACAGAATTTTGAGGCTCCTCTTGAATTTGCCCCCCGAGCTCTTCTTCGTCTTCAACAGCAAGAGGGTCTATGGCCGATGTAAGATCACTCGGCCTTTCCTTAAAAATTATTTTTTCGCCGTCTTCTTGCCCCCCGAGCGGCTTGGACAGCGTGGAATCAAGATGACCAGAGACATCGGTCTCTTGATTTGGAGTGGTAACATCGGCCTTCTCGGGCCGTTGTCGTGACTTTAAGAATTGTTCAATCTTCTGCCCTTGAGCTTCTAATATTGCCAGGCTTGCTTTCGCGTCTTCTTCAAACCGGCTAAGCTTTGCCTGCTGTTCTCTCGAGTGTGCCTGCATATCGTCAAGAGCACGAAGAATGTTGTCACAGGCTTGCTTCTTTCGCCAGTCACCGTATAAAAACTCGTCTAGAGATATGAACGAATTTCCCTCGGGCGGCGGTTCATCAGCTCCACTCGAAGCTGTGAGGAGGCCGATTTCTTGATTAAAAAATCGTATGTCGGCCTCAAAACGGTCTATCTCATTGTAAAGATGACCAGTTTCATTCCAATATCCATCGTTGTAAAAACGATAGATTTCTTCGCGAAGTTGGCGTATTGACTCGTTCCGCCAACCAATCTGGTTGTTGTAGAAATATAGCCATGCTTCAGTGTGTGCATGGCTCATCACTTGGCTGTCCCACCGGGCGTGCCAAATTGTTTGCTATATTTGTTGGTTTGGGCGTGCCATGGCCTTGTGAGGTAGACCCAAACTGTAAACACAAAATTTCCTAAATCACTTGTGTGAGTGATACACAAGGTTTGAGAAATCTAACTTCTATCAGTGCGATTGTGTATGGTGAGTAGGAAAGTACCCTCACCAAAGATCCCTAGACAGTGTTGAAGCACACAAGCCTAGCAAGTGATGAAATAAACAAAGAGAAATAAAAAGCAGGATTTTTATTTAATTAAAATAAGGAAGAGAAATTACAAGGATGTAATTAAAATGCTAAGAACTAATCCTAAGAATGCTAAAGAATGCTTTAGAATGCTTTTGAATGCGGTTTATCGAGAGTGACGCGGAGTGAATTGAATAGTTGGCCGGCCTGCTGTATTTATAGCGGCCATGGAGGTCTCCTAGATAAGGTAGGAAAGCTTTGATGAATCATTATCTGGTAAAAATTACCAGTTTATTTCCATAAACTGATAAAATCTTCTATATCTTGAAATCTTCCATATCAGATAAATACTTCCCATATCTTGAATAATATATATACACATGTATATATATAGCTTGAACCTGGTCCCCTTTGTGGCTTCATTCGGCTTACTTGCCCTCTAAGTAAAAGATATATACAATAAAGTTAAATATTATCTCCCAAATCAGATAATATCTTGAAATATTATCTTTACTTAAGTGATAATATTTAACATATCAACTAAGAGAGTTTGTAGGGATTGATACTCTTCCCAAAGGTGGCCCACCGTGTATAACACTAACGTAGCAGAATGAATTACTTGCTGTGTAAGTGGAAGCCCGATGGAAAGTGCTGACTGGCCAAGTGAGGCACATTGAATTGGCTTACAAGCAATGGCCAAGTGTCGCTAAATTAACACTCGGGTATCATTATATTGATAACACTGCATCCATATAACAATCCTGCCAAAACTAATATGCTGGTCATCTAAATCAAAGCCCAATAGGTGATAAGATTGAATGGGGCCCGCCTATCCCAAGTGGCAGTTGCATGTCTTTTGCTAACTTGCTAACTAAAGTAGCATCGGGCTGATGAAGATATGTTTGGCTAAATCGCTGGCAAGGCAGCCCGATTGCCTAATGTGTAAATGACTATTTGAGGTAAAAGCTAGCCAAAATAGTTAGTCAGTCCGATGTCACTAATGACAGCCCAATTTTGAAACCCATTCGTCCCTGGCAACTTTGAACCGGCCAGTCACTTGGTCTCTAATTTACCCAATCGGTCTATAAGTTCGAATTTATGTATTAGTCAGCCCGATCAAAGAATGATCAGTCCGAGTGAGCAAGGGTGTTAGCCCGATGAAATAATGATGAGCCCGATTTCATGGTAGTCAGTCCGACTGTAATAAGCCCGATCAACTTTTGAAGTAACCACTTAGCCATTAATTTTGCCATCGGTCTCATAAGTCCGATTAAAATATTCCAATCGGCCTCTACCAATTTTGATTTAAAAAAATGTATTTTTTAGGTGCAAACAAGTTGAGAATATTCTTGATAATTAAGTAAAATAAAAGTAAACTTGCAATCACTGTTTCAAGAGAAAACACCTAATTTTTTCTCAAAGACGGGCCATAACATTTTCCTTGCTCATATATAGACATAACATTAGTAGTTACAACAGTGGAGGCCCCTTGACTTTAGCAGATCTCACACTATTTACAAAAAAAAAAAAAAAAAAAAAAAAGGAAAGAAAAAAGACAAAAGAAAAGATAACAAATATAAAGTGAGAGAGAACAAAAGATAAGTCAAAATACCTTTCCTTGTTATTCATCTCCATTTCTTGAAACACACACACACGATCCATACACAAATACTTCCCTGTCTTCATCCAAATACAAATACATACATAAATTAGCTAGGCTCACAAATTAAAGAGCAATGCTATGGGTTCTAAATTTTATATCCCAAATGTGGTTCCTAACACACATGTGAAAGTGGGAACACTTTCAACATTCTCTATTGAAAGAAAAAATTTATATCCCATCTTTAGAATTCAAATTGGGGAACCACCTAGTAATCACATCAAATGTTGGCAGACTTAATCTCAAAATTCAGGTAAACACACACACACACACACAGAGAGTTACTCTGCCAAGTGAATCCTGTAGCCGATATTCACCATTTTCAGAACTTTTGATGCCGGGAATCCACGCTATGATTCTCTAGCATTCTTGGTAAACTTTACAATATAAAAGACCCAAACAGAGAAGCAAATAGTGTTGACATTAAAAAGAGGAATTCATGCTCTCCATAGATCGAACATTGGATAGCAAACACGAAGAGGGAACAAATGAAATCGACAATCAGCATGTGGAGAAGTGGTTAAGCGGTGGTTAGTGTGGAAATCGACAATCATCAGAGGCGATTGTACAAAAATTTTGAGGAAACATGTGGTTTAGTTGGGTGGGGAGAGGCGTGGAGAGGTCCTTAATTTTTATGATCAGGTTGGCATGGATTTTTTTGACCAAAAATGATACGGATACACACAAGATGACACACCAAACGACACACCAGCTTTAAATATATGTACCCTGTGTTATATAAGTAATTCACAGAAAAGTGTAAAAAATTCAAACAGCACAGATACAGTGTGTCGTTTGGTGTGTCATTTAATATGTATCCCTATCATTGTTGTTTTTTGAAATGTCATTTTAGCACGTTTGTATGTATTTTTTGGATGAGAATGTTGGTTGGTATTATTGTAAATATTAGGTACCCTAGTTCTCCATTTATATATTAGTATAGAAGAAAAGTGGTTTTCAAACCTAATCGTCTAGTACTTGTATGTTGTGACCAAATTACAATAATTTGAAACCAAAATTATTAGGATATATGATACATCCAAAACTATATACCCAGTGTTGTTATGTTTTCTGAATTTTGTATCCAAAATATTGTTCCAATACGTGTGGTTGTGGAACCATCTTTTAATAACGATGGAATCCACTCTAACATCCTTCAATAAAAATAAAGTAGACTCACTACCATATATATATATATAATAACCACATTTGGGGAGCATAGAATTGCCCAGAACAACTAGGATTTATCCTTTCGTAATTATATAAGCATCTATATGGTATAGGAGAAATGGTTTTTATAGGATTGACCTTCATACCCAGAGCACTTTAGACTCTTTATCTGTGAAATTATATAGGAGTCCAAACGATTTACTCTTCATCACTTTCTTAAATTTAAATTTTAGAATAACTTTTCGCATTTATTTTTTTGTACTTCTTACATTTCCTTCCTCTCTTTTTATACTACACTATTTCGTCTCACTTACATACTCTTTCTTTCTATTATTTATAAATAATTAAAAATTTTCATTTAATTTTCAAATTTATTTTTTTGCCAAAATTTTAATATGCAATAGTATATGGTACTATCAATTATTGCCACAACATATGGTACAAACTATTCAAGTATTGAAAAATCAAATTTAGGAAATTAGAAAGAATAGTATTACTCTTATTTATTTATCCTAGTGCATTAGGGGTGGTAATGAGTACAATTGTATATAAGTTGAGCCGCTCAACAGGCCTAGTGAACATGTTTTGATAAACGCTTGTCTCGTCTCGTTTTATAGACAAGTCAAGCCCAAACCTAAATTTTAGGCTCATTTAATAAACAAGCCAAATTCTAACACACATGAACTCGACTTTACACGTGCATAGTCATGGGTTAGGCATAGTAGACTACTCATACATAAAGTTTGGGTAGGCCCAAGCTCGATAGAGCTGAATCGAGGTCAGAACAAAACTTGATAAATAATGGAGTAATGATACACCCACACCCTCATCCACACCTCCAACCACATTCAACACATCATGACCCTTGAATGTCTTTAATTTTGGTGGGTCCCATATAGGTCCCACATGGAACTCATTAGAATCAAGGATCAAGACATGCTGAATGTGGTTGGGAGTGTGAATGATGGTGTGGGTATATCATTATTGTAAATAATGTTATGCTTTTAAAAATTTGTATGTAAAATGATTCCTAAATACATCTGAAAAATGGGCGCACCTGATTCTGATTGAAGGATGTTAAAATTGATTTAACTGTCACATGTATTTGAAAATCATTTGGAATACAAAATTTAAAAAACATAACATTACTATTAAAAATATAAATTTTTCCTCAGTGGAAAAAATAATACAGAGTTCCACACCCAAGTATATATGCAAGTCCTTTTATTACGGTACAAAAATTTGAGTCCGAACAGGATGGCAAGAAAAGGTCAATTTTTACCTTTTTCATTTGACGAATTCAAATGAAAAGTTATTTCATAAATTATAAAAATAAAAAAAATCAAAATCAAAAGAAAGGAAAGGTATGTATAATATATAGTGGGTTGGGTACAAGCATATATATATATATATATATATTTTATCAATAATGATATCCCCACCTCTTCAATCACACCTTCAACCACATTCTATACTTTAAATGTATGTACCATGTGCTATTTTATTTTTTCACACTTTTTTGTACATCACTTACACAACACATAGTACATGCATTTAAAGCATGGATGTGGTTGGATGTAACACCCCGTATTTTTCTGATATAAATATATTTATTATTATTTTTTTTTTAAATATGTTAATGAGGCAACCTGAATTGTAATGTATTATTAATTGGCGGTGTACATTTATATTTTTATGGTCATTTATTTATCTGTGTGTATTTATTTTAATTGTTATTATCTGCAAAATTTTTGAGGGGCATAAGGGATTTTTGGAGATTTTGGGGTTTCGGACTTCCCGACGCTAAACGACGACTGTACGTTCGTTAACTTTCAACCAAATTTCAATTTCGGACTCCTCGAGGTAAGGGCTTCATTTTGATACCACTTAGGCCTTGTTTGGCTAAGTTTTATATAAATTCAAATTCTAAAAATTTGGAGAAAACATATGTAAACTTGTAGGAATCACTTGTAATCAAAGATTCGACATAGAATCAGACTCCTAGTGCTTCTCCTGAAATCTTAAGAGCATAGCTTAAGATATAAGATATGAATTCTAGACCTATGTTTATAGGAAATTTGCATGTTATAAATATCCGACTTGGTATTTTGGATCCGGGCGAAATTCATGTAATAATTAGGCCCGTTAATCATGCACGTGAAAATACGTGAAAAACATGTATACGTGATTACGTGAGCATGCTATGTGTCTATGTGGGTTAAAGGGGGGTTTGGTACAATTTCATCCAGGGGTAAGCTCCTCGATGGCGATTTTTGTAGCGATAGTTACATTGCATGGTTTGGGAGAAGGCCCTGCCAGGGCACTGTGTATGGTTTGGAAGAAGGCCCTGCCATGACACTTGGATGAGTGATAATTTCATTACCGGATGAATGCGTATCTCTCACCCCGGAGATTATTTTGATGTTTAAAGTATGAATTGTCATATAAGCATTTGTTTAGAATTGTGCACTTAGCATATAGTTGAGCAATGAAAATTTACTCCATTACATGTATGAAGAAAGGAAAGAAGAAGTGAGAAGAGTGAGGCAGACGGAATGCGGGGATTGCTCTTATATATACTTTTGTTTTCCATTTAAATGTTGTAATAATGAGAATTGAGAAGTTAGAACTCCATACTTAACTTGTAATCTGCGGAATGGATTTGTAGGATTGAAATATGTTGAAAAATCTCTTTTGGTTATGTTTAAAATGTATCCGAACTCTTAAGTTCATGTTTTGAATACTTAACATGTCAAATTCATCGTTTTGGGTTGGTGCTGTTAATGTTTCAAGAATTTAGCCAAACAAGCCATAAATTGTTTCATTTCTGTTTTCTTTTCAATGTTTGGCAAGAGTTATGTACGTTCTTGTAGTTTGAAATGGTTGGAAGTGGTGGATAGGTGAAGGTTATTTGATCCGTAGACAAATTCTGCCAAAAGGGGAAGGATTCTGTCAAAGGGTCATTCGACCGGTCGAATGGGGCAGTCCGACTGGTCGAAATACCCCCTGCATGTCTTCTTTTTCTACCCCTTTCGAAAAATATTTAAATGTCTTGATGGATTCTTAGGAGACCTTTGGGATCTCTTTCAACATAAATTCATTCGTTTCAAAATATAATTAACTTTTCAAATATATACGGAGTTTACAACACGGAGGTGTACTTTTTAATTGAGTTGAATACTCAATGTTATTTTTAAGTTTCTTTTCCACTGCTTTAATATTTTATGAATTGGTTGAGCCTAGGTGGCGTGCCACGTGTCCTATTTTCGCCGTAGCTGGATGAGTCATGACAGAAACCTTTTTATCTTCTTCTTCCCTCATTGAAAAATCAATGTCTCCTCTCCCAAATCAAATGAAACCCTAACGTGTAAAAGGCAATGCCTCCTCTTCTCTCTCTCTCTCTCTCTCTCTCTCTCTCTCTCTCTAATTTTTAGGCATATCTGTGTATATTCATTCTCATGGAAGAAGTAGAGGTAAAATTGCAGAACAAAACCTCTGCCGCCACATCTCATCTCGCCTAAAATAGTTTCCGATATACATATATATATGGGGTTTCATCTATATAGATATATAAATGTGTGTATATACATGTTTATATTGTGATTCTTTGGGGTTGAATTTTTGGATTTATTTTGTGAAGGAGAAATCATAAGTGTTTTGTTAATCTTACAGTTCGATTTGATCTTTTTAGTGGGAAAGGAGCAGCTACTCATGTAATGGCATTGGAGAGGAAAGCTCTTCGCTTTTCAGGAATATCTGTGTTCCACCAAAGATGAAGCACTTCAAATGCTACTTCTCCTAAAATAGATGATTGATTCCAAGGTAATTTGTGAAAATTTTATATTTTGTTATTGTTTGGTTGTTGATTGTTAATCTTTAGATTTTCTATTGTGACTTGTAGTTCGTTTTTTTTTTTTTTTTTTTGTGGGTATTTCTGATGATTTTGTTTGGTTTGATGATTTGGGTTTACTGTGGAGTGTTTTCGTGATGATTCCCTTTTCTTCTTCTTCTTCTTCTTCTTCTTCTTCTTTTTTTCCTTTCTTTCCACGGTCTAGGGGAGGCTTATCTCATTTGTTATATCTCTATATGTATACATCTGTGTATGTGTATATGTAAGAGGCGAAGATAAATGCAGGAGAGTTAAGTTAACTCCCTATAATCTCCCACAGGTACAGTGAATTAATATACTTCTAGATCCCTTTTCAATAATTTTCTTTCTTTTTCTTTTTTAAAAAATTCTAATGTTTTTCAATTTGGTTTTGACAATGAAGATTGTTGATTTGATTTCAGGATTGGTTTTCTATACATGGGCAACGCTAATAGTACCGGCCGAGGGAATTCATGCGCCTGATTAAGATAAAAAAAAATATGTACAAATTTATCGTTATATATGTATTTGTATATTTGATTTGAGGAGTGTGTTAAGACTTGATTGTAAAGGTGTAAAAAGAAGGTGAAACATAGTTATGGTCTTTATTACAATTAGGATATTTTTAGGAGATTCTAGAAATAATATCTTTGCATTTATAGGTCATGTTGACCACTTTTATTTCTCTTTAATGTCTTTTATTTCTTTCCTTTTTGGTTCTCTCTTGTAACAATACATATAGCTTGGGATACTGTAAATAAAATTATTCATTTTTTGACAATTCTTTTTGGTATCAGAGCCACCACCAACTCACGATACCACTACCAACCCTCCCAGCGCCTTCACCACCAGCCACCACCAGCCCTTAAGGCTCAGTCCGCCTCTCTTGCCCATGTTGGGCCCATTTGTGATGTATTAGAGCCTGTCCCGTACTCTCCGTCTTCTGTCCGGATAATCGAGTGTCCAGTTGCCCCTATCGTCTTTTGCCGTGCTTTCGGTTGTGTGTGTTCATCAAACCCCATTCGTTCGACAATGTGATTTCCAAATTATTTGGCTCTCTTGTATTGATCTTGTGATGTTCTATGGTTGATATCAGTAAGGAAGTTATATAGTTGTTCGTCCGAGTGCACAATTGCCCTCATCTCTCTCAGCCGAGTTTCCGGCTATTCTTATTGATCATATTACTCCCTTCTAGAGCCGTGTAATTTTTTGGGTTTCCTCCCGATTGTTTATCCTTGCTAGTTTCATGGATGATACAAGAATAGATGGTGCTTCCCCCTCATCTTCCGACCCCACGGTCACTATTGCTGCAGGTATTCCTACCGTTGTTCATGATAAGTAAAGCCCCCCCACTTGGATTTTGGATTCTAATGCCAATAACCACATGACTGGTGAGCATTCTATTTTTATGTCTCCTTTTACTTCCATTGATTCGTCTGTCTGTATAGCTAATGGGTTGTCCATTCCTATCCGTAGTTAGAGTGATGCATGTTTGTCCCCAGACATCACTCTTTCCTTCGTTTATTATGTTCCAAACTTTGCCTATAATCTTATTTCTGTAAATCGTCTTGATAATAGTCATAATTGTGTCATTGTTTTCTTACCCAACTGTTGTTATTTGCAGGAACTGACTTCAAAGAAGATTTTTGGTAGGGGAGTATAAGCGAGATAGCCTCTATTGCATTGGTGATCCTCCATCTTCCAAAGTGTCATCCTCCAGTCTTCAAGATTCTGTTTTGTCAGTCTCAGATAATGCTTTTCTAGTCTCAAATACTTATGTCTTTTCTCTTCAAACATTATAGTTTTGGCATACTCATCTAGGACATGCAAATTTTTAGAATTTGTGTTGCTTATTTCCTTTTTTAACTAAAGCTTGCAAGGATTCTAGTTTTAAATATGTGGTGTGTGAACTGTCAAAACATACTCGCACTACCTATATATCCCGCATGCATCGAGCACCTAGTGTAATACCTTGTAATTTCTATGTACTCCTGTATTTCTGTATATATAAATAAAACCCTTTGTTTTTATTTCTTGTCTTTGTTGAAATTCTGGTCCCAATCGATTGGCTTGTATACCAATCGATTGCCATCTTTTGAATACCAATCGATTGACACCTTTCCAATTGATTGGAATGTTGTCGACCTGAAATTCATTACGTGGCACTATCCCAATCGATTGCCATAGATCCAATCGATTGCCATCAAATATCTGTGCCCAATTGATTGCCACTGGTATCAATCGATTGGCACCAGCAGAGACAAGTTTTCTTCTTTGCTTCGTATTTTGACGTGTGGCACTCTCATTTTTCTATATATATATATATATAAGGTCATTTTGTGCCTTGGGAGGCTTTGGGTAGTTTTGGTTGAGAAAGAGTGTGTGTATACCTATATTATACACACATATTTATATCTTTATATATATATACACACACCCCCCCCAAACACACACTACCTCTGGCAGCAGAGAAGAAGAAGAAGGAAAAAAAGAGGAGAAGAGAGTAGACAGAGAGAGAGAAATAGAGAAAAAAAGAGATCAAGAGGAGGAGGGGAAGAGAAACCTTGAGGTTTCAAAGCTCCACAAGCTAAACACACACCCAAACGCACCATTAGGTGAGTCCAAACCACTTGCTCATCTTCATTTTATGTTTTTATACATTTTAGTGAAGTTTAGATGTAGCTTTTACATCCTAATTACGCTATATATGTTGGACTGAAATTCTGCTAGAGAAGATGAAGTTCCGATCGATTGGTATATTTTCTAATCAATTGCCATCAGGCTGAACCCAATCGATTAGTATGTTTTCCAATCGATTTCCATTAGTTGTAACCCAATTGATTGCCAAATTTTCAATCGATTGGTATTATTTTGGATCCAATCGATTGCCATATTTCTAATCGATTGTTATGATTTTTATCCTAATTGATTGAGCCTTCGTCCCAATCATTTGAAAGTTGCAAATCATGGATAGTTCCTCTTGTTTATTATAATAAGGGCTTAATTGTTCTGGAATCGTTTCCCGTTTCTATTATGTTAATATGGGATAGTAAGGGATGAAATGATATAGTATTGGAATAATACACTCGTAAATAATGGACTTAATGTGTTAAACAATGAAACCTTTTGGTTAATGAGATAATAAGGAGATTTAGAAACCAACGTACATAGTAGTGGGTTTATCAACCATAAAGGTCGATATTATTTTATTATTGGTGCATATGATTGCGATCGCTAAGATCGTATGATATCAGGTGTGAGATCTCCAGGGTATTGGGATAGGATCGGGACTTCGTGTCAGGTTGACGTATGATACAGTTGGACTACATGTCGGATATGGGAGGTTATGTGAAGCAGGACTTTATGTCGAGTATTATGTATTGGGGCGGGTGGCTGTAATGTTCTGGGGCTAGAATACCGTAGTAGTATATCGGGGGCTGAGCGATGTAATAGTGCTGTGTGCTGAGATGTAATAGTGATGTGTGGTGAGATGTAATAGAGCTGTGTGCTGAGATGTTATAGAGCTGTGTGCTGAGATGTAATAGTGCTGTGTACTGAGATGTAATAGTATTGTGTACTGAGATGTAATAGAGCTGTGTGTTGAGATGTTATAGAGTTGTGTGCTGAGATGTAATAGAGCTGTGTGCCGAGATGTTATACAGCTGTGTGCTGAGATATTATAGAGTTGTGTGCTGAGAGATGTATTAGAGCTGTGTGCTGAGATGTTATAGAGCTGTATGCTGAGAGATGTAATAGTGTTGTGTGCTAAGATGTTATACAGCTATATACGATAGTCAAGTTGAGTGCTGTATTGAAGTTGTGTTGTTATGGTAGGTTGAGTGCCGTGGTCTAATGGAGCTGCATGCTGTATAATGTCAGGGCTACGTGTCTGGTATATGGGTTGGGACTTCGTGTCGAGGGTCACAGACCATAGGTATGGAACTACGTGTCTGATTTATGTGGACCCAAGAGTCCATGTTAAAATGAGATTGGATTGGGATGACGTCCGTTGTAATATATTGGATTGGTGCATACATGCATACGAACGATGAGATAATCTTTTTAGTGATGTTGATGCTTTATATACTGCTTATCTATAGATACTCTGTTAGCGTTTGTATTCACTCGGCTTTCGTAGCTGACAGCGTTTATGCTGCTGGATATTCGACGTCCAGCTAGCCAGGGTTATGAGTATGCAGGAGATGCATACATGGACAGGGGCCTTGAGGATGGAGCCTACGATGATGGAGGCTACGCTGGTGCTGACTACTACACAAGCTGAAGACTGGGAGCTGTGTCATAGTTAATTTATGTCTATGTTTTAGAGACTTCGGTTTTAGTTATGTTTGTATCGACGTATATTGCTGTAATGATTTATTTACATTTCTGTAAACACTCGTGGATTTGTAATAGTTTAGTGTTATACTTTGACTTTATATATTGAACTTAAAATTTTCCCAATGCGTGGTTTAATCTATTACTCTGATGGTTTGACTTTGGTTATGGACAATGTGGTGACTTTCAACTCTCATGGCCTACGGGTCCAAAAAGGAATTTATTTTCTCTATTTTTGCTACTGTGGGGTGTAACAGGATTTTAGGTATCAGAGCCTAGGTTTAGTAGTCACGTTCATCAAATGTACAACATATCTTAAGTCTTGAACCTTAAGATTCCTTGAGATAGGGGTTGACTCTCTGAGTTATATTTTAAAGTGATTCATATATTGGATCTTTTCCGTTGCTATTAATGTGATAATAGCTTTAATTATTATGCTTAGTTTTGATGTAATTTCTATATTTAATTTTGGGGTTGATGACTAACCGAGAGATGCTTGTATAGGTACCCAACCTTATTGCATCGATGACAGGAATGCCCACTCAGAATCGTCCCGCTCAGATTGAAGGTGTTCTCCAAGCATCCCAAGTTGTTGATCCAATTGGATTGTTTGAAGCCTTTGTGTGTAGAATGGAACGAATCAACAATCCTAACGTGCACAACGGAAATAACCATGGACTACCCCCGAGGCCAGTTGAGGATAGAATAGTAAAGCATTTCTGTCATTTTCGTCCAGAGAAGTTTGACGGGAATACTGATCCATGGCAGGCAGAACAGTGGCTCCGAGAGATGGAAGCGATCTTTGACACCCTAGGATGTAATGAGATCGAGAAGCGTCAACTGGCAACATTCCAGTTGACTTATGCAGTGACAAATTGGTGGGAATTGGAGAAAGCAACTGTAGGAGAAGATGCGGCAAGACGGATGCCCTAGATCACGTTCAAGGGACTGTTTTTGGAAAACTACTTTCCTCAAACGGAGGGGAATAAGAAGGAGAGAGAATTCATTGAGCTAAGGCAAGGGAACCTTACCATGAGGGAGTATATGGTACAGTTTGAACGATTATCCCATTTTGCTTAACATATAATCGATACCCCAGAGAAGAAGAATAGGCAGTATCACCAGGGCCTCTCACTGCCACTACAACGGATGACTTTGAATCATCAGGGTCAAACATTCAAAGCCATAGTAGGAATGGCAATTGGTCATGAAGATATCAACGGTCGGGAGCAAGGACGTTTTGGAAATCGGCTACCACCAAGAGGTAACCAAGGACCGAGACCTCTTATGCGGTTTCAAGGGAACAAGCGCAACTCGACTGGAGAGAGGAAGCAACAACCTACGTTTCTCCAGAATCGCTATGCTATAACCCAAGCACCTCCTCCACAAGGACTCCCTGCTGCTACTGGAAGCAATACCAGTGAATGCTTCAACTGTAGGAAGCCAGGCCATGCGGCTAAGGATTGTCGAGCTCCAAAGCACTATAACCAATCAGGCATTCGCTGTTATAACTGTGGCAATCACGGCCACATCAGCTGCTCAGGGCCAAGTTGGACAGGCTCGTATGAATGCTATCCTCCCAGAGAATGCGGGATTTGATGAAGCTGAATAGTAGAACATGGAAGGTATTCTTACGTTATTCAGCACTTGAGTTAAAGTTCTATTTGATACTATTGCTTCGAATTTGTTTATTGTTATCAAAATTGTTAAAAATGCTGGGTTTAGTACCTCAGATGCTTGACATAGCCCTGAATGTTGTATCACCTTTGGGAGTAACCGTAAGATTAAGAAAAGTGTGTAAAGATTGTGCCTTAACCCTGGAGGATAGGATTCTTCCCATAGATCTAATCATTTTGTCAATGAAGGAATTTGACATCATCTTAGGTTTTGATTGGCTCACGAAGTACCGTGCTAAGTTGGACTGTGCCAATAGGATGATTACCTTTTCGGTATCCGAAAGTCAGCATTTTGATTTTCAGTGTAACCCCTCTAGCAATGTTTTTCTCACTAGTCATCTAACAGCTATCGAGAGCTCGAGTTCAGAACTCACTGTTGCACAGATTCCTGTAGTCGGAGGCTTTGAGGACGTGTTTTGGAATATTTTAGGATTACCACCTAAGTGGGAGATTGACTTCTATATCGAGTTGCTGCCTGGCACTTTACCGAAATCGAAGGCTCCTTATCGGATGGCACCAACGGAGATGCAAGAATTAAAGAAGCAAGTACAGGAGTTAGAAGATCTTAAGTTTGTTCGACCCAGCACGTCGACTTGGGAAGCGCCAGTGTTATTCTTTAAGAACAAGGATGGAACTCAGGGATTTTGTATTGACTATAGGGAGCTCAACAAGGTCACAATTAAGAATAAGTACCCACTCCCTAGCTAATATCGATGGTCTATTTGATCAGTTGCAAGGAGTGACGACTTTCTCGAAGATCGATTTACGATCCGGATATCACCAATTGTTGGTTCGACCAGAGGATATTTCCAAGACTGCTTTCAGGACGAGGTACGGGCATTATGAATTTTTGGTTATGTCTTTTGGATTAACCAACGCTCCAGCAGTATTCATGGACCTAATGAACAGAGTCTTTAAACCCTACTTAGATCAGTTCATTATTGTGTTCATATATGATATTCTAATCTACTCAAAGACCGAGAAGGAAAACGAGGAACATATAAGAATCGTAGTACAGACCCTTCGAGATAACCAATTATATGCGAAGTTTAGTAAGTGTGAGTTTTGGCTGAAAGAGGTCAAGTTCCTAGGATATGTTGTCTCGCAGGATGGAATAGCTGTAGACTCAACAAAGACAGACGCAGTTTTGGACTGGAATATACCAACCACCGCAACGGAAGTTAGAAGTTTTCTTGGTTTGGCTAGATACTATCGGAGATTTATGGAAGGATTCTCCAAGATCGCAGCTCCTCTTACCGGACTAACAAAGAAGGATTTAAAGTTTGAATGTGGTAACAAGCATGAACGTGTATTCCATGAATTGAAGGAAAGATTGACCACAGTGCCAGTGCTTGCGATACCCAAGAGATGTGAACAGTTCACCATATATAGCGACACATCACACCAAAGACTCGAATGTGTTTTGATGCAAGATGGGAAGGTAATTGTATATGGGTCACGGTAGTTGAAACCTCATGAGTTGAATTATTCGACGCATGACCTCGAACTAGCTACGATTGTTTTTGCACTCAAGATTTGGAGACATTATCTCTATGGTGAGAAGTTTGATCTGTTTTCGGATCACAAGAGTCTAAGATACTTGTTCTCTCAAAGAGAGAAATACATGAGACAACGACATTGGATGGAATTGTTAAAGGATTATGATTTCACGTTGCAATATCACCCTAGAAAAGCAAACGTAGTGGCCGATGCATTAATTCAGAAACCCCGGAGGATAACAGTAGCTTCTCTTATGGTCAAAGAGTGGCAAGCATTGGAAACTTTGGCTGAATTTGGTATTCAGGCCTCAGATTCAAGCGATGGACAACACTTTGGATGTCTCATGGTGCAACCAACACTCATCAGTCGTATTTTGGAGGCACAGAAGAAGAATAAAGGACTTCAGGAATGGTTCGTGAGTAACGCAGTAAAAGAAAATTGGAGTATTGGTTCGGACAGAGCACTCAGATGCAGAGGCAGACTTTGTGTCCCCGATGAAGGTAATCTTAGAAAGGATATATTGGACAAAGCTCATAAGTCACAAATAACTATTCACCCAGGAGGTACAAAGATGTACAAGGATTTGAAGAGGAACTTCTGGTAAGAAAGAATGAAGCGAGAAGTTATGGAACACGTGTCTCAATGTCTCACGTGTAAGCAAGTGAAAGCGGAACATCAAAAACCACCCGGACTTCTACAACCGTTACCAGTTCCCAGATGGAAGTGGGAACATATAACTATGGACTTCGTGGTAGGATTACCGAGATCTCAACAAAACCACGATGCTATTTGGGTAGGTGTGGATCGACTTACCAAATCAGTGTATTGCATAGCTTATAGTATGTCGTACTCGATTGAAGTTCTGAGCCGTATGTATATACAGCAAGTCGTGTAACTGCACAGTGTACCTGTCTCTATCGTATCCAACCGTGATTTAAGATTTACCGTATAGTTCTGGAAGAGTCTACAAATAGCTATGGGGACGTCATTGAACTTAAGCATAGCCTTTCATCCACAAACTGATGGACAGACTAAAAGAGTCAACCAGGTGATGGAGGATATGCTTCGAGCATGTGTTATTGATTTCGAGAGCTCATGGGAGACTCATCTACAGCTGATAAAATTCGCATACAATAACAGCCACCATTCGAGTATAAGAGTGGCACCCTTCGAGGCATTATATGCAAGACCGTGTCGATTGCCTTTGTGTTGGGCAGAGGTTGTAGACAATCAACTGCTTGGACCAGAGTTAGTTCGAGAAACTAATGATAAGATTCTGATCATAAAAGAAAGGATGTGAATGGCACAAAGTAGACACAAAAGTTACACTGATAAACGTCGTAGAAGTTTGGAATTCAGTGTTGGGGATCATGTGTTACTCAAAGTATCTCCAGTACGAGGAATTGTCAGATTTGGATAGAAGAGAGGAAAGCTAGCACCACGTTTCATTAGACCGTTTGAGATTCTCGAACGTGTAGGAAAGGTTGCCTATAGACTCGCGTTACCGCCTAAGATGTCGGTAGTACACAACGTGTTTCATGTCAACATGTTAAAAAGGTGTGCTCACAATCCAAATCACGAGATCAACTTTGAAGACATTGAGGTTAACGATAATCTGTCATTTCATGAAGGACAAGTGCGAATCCTGGATCGAGGAGTTAAGAAGCTGAAGAACAAGGAAATTCCGTTGGTGAAGATCCAGTGGAAGTTTCACGACGAAGGAGAAGCTTCATAGGAGTTAGAATCTGAGATGCGTGTGAAGCATCCGAGTTGTTCAACGGCGTTTAGTTCGGATTTTGGGGATGAAATCTTCATTTGGTAGGGGATGATGTAATACCCTATAATTTTTTTGTACTCATGTATTTTTGTATATATAAATAAAACCCTTTGCATTATTTCTTGTATTTGTTGAAATTCTGGTCCCAATCGATTGGCTTGTATACCAATCGATTGCCATATACCAATCGATTGACACCTTTCCAATCAATTAGAATATTGTCAACTTGAGATTCATTACGTGACACTATCCCAATCAATTGCCATAGATCCAATCGATTGCCATCAAATATTTGTGCCCAATCGATTGCCACTGGTATCAATCGATTGGCACCAGCAGAGACAAGTTTTCTTCTTTGCTTCGTATTTTGGCGTGTGGCACTCTCATTTCTATATATATAAGTTCATTTTGTGCCTTGGGAGGCTTTTGGCAGTTTTGGTTGAGAGAGAGAGAGAGTGTGTATACCTATATTATACACACATATTTATATCTTTATATATACACCCCCCGACACACACACACACACACACACACTGCCTCTGGCAGCAGAGAAGAAAAAGAAGGAGAAGAGAGTAGACAAAGAGAGACAGAGAAAGAAAGAGATCAAGAGGAGGAGAGGAAGAGAAACCTTGAGGTTTCAAAGCTCCATAAGCCAAATATACTCCTAAACGCACCCTTAGGTGAGTCCAAACCACTTGGTCATCTTCATTTTATGTTTTTATACGTTTTAGTGAAGCTTAGATGTAGCTTTTACATCCTAATTACGTTATTTATGTTGGACTGAAATTCTACTGGAGAAGATGAAGTTCCAATCGATTGGTATATTTTCCAATCGATTGCCATCAGACTGAACTCAATCGATTGGTATGTTTTCCAATCGATTTCCATTAGTTGTAACCCAATTGATTGCTAAAGTTTGCAATTGATTGGTATTATTTTGGATCCAATCGATTGCCATGTTTTCCAATCGATTGTTATTATTTTTATCCCAATCGATTGAAAGTTGCGGATCATGGATAGTTCCTCTTGTTTATTATAATAAAGGCTTAATTGTTCCAGAATCATTTCCCGTTTCTATTATGTGAATATGGGATAGTAAGGGATGAAGTGATATAGCATTAGAATAATACACTCATGAATAATGGACTTAATGCGTTAAACAATGGAACCTTTTGGTTAATGAGATAATAAGGAGATTTAGAAGATGACGTAGATAGTAGTGGGTCTATCGACCATAGAGGTCGATATTATTTTATTATTGGTGAGTATGATTGCGGTCGCTAAGATCGTATAATATCAGGTGTGAGATCCTCAGGGTACTAGGATAGGATCGGGACTTCGTGTCAGGTTGACGTATGATAGAGTTGGACTATGTGTCAGATATGGGAGGCTATGTGAAGTAGGACTTTGTGTCGAGTATTATGTATTGGGGTGGGTAGCTGTAATGTTCTGGGGCTGGAGTGCCGTAGTAGTATATCAGGGGCTGAGTGATGTAATAGTGCTATGTACTGAGATGTTATAGAGCTATGTGCTGAGATGTAATAGTGCTGTGTGCTGAGATGCAATAGTGATGTGTGCTGAGATGTAATAGAGCTGTGTGCTGAGATGTTATAGAGCTGTGTGCTGAGATGTTATAGAGTTGTGTGCTGAGATGTAATAGTGCTGTGCGCTAAGATGTAATAGTGTTGTGTGCTGAGATATAATAGAGCTGTGTGCTGAGATGTTATAGAGCTGTTTGATATGATGTAATAGAGCTGTGTACTAAGAGATGTAATAGAGCTGTGTGCTGAGATGTTATAGAGCTCTGTGTGATAGTCAAGCTGAGTGTTGTAGTGAAGCTGTGTGCGATGATAGAGCTAAGTGTCGTGGTATAATAGAGCTGCATGCTGTATAATGTTAGGGCTACATGTCTGTTCTATGGGTTGGGACTTCGTGTCGAGGGTCACATACCGTAGGTGTGAAACTATGTGTCTGATTAATGTGGACCCAAGAGTCCATGTTATGATGAGATTGGATTGGGATGATGTCCGTTGTAATATATTGGATTGGTGCATACATGCATACGAACGATGAGATAATCTTTTTAGTGATGTTGATGCTTTATATACTGCTTATCTATAGATACTCTGTTAGCGTTTGTATTCACTCGGCTTTCGTAGCTGACAGCGTTTATGCTGCTGGATATTCGACGTCCAGCTAGCCAGGGTTATGAGTATGCAGGAGATGCATACATGGACAGGGGCCTTGAGGATGGAGCCTACGATGATAGAGGCTACGCTGGTGCTAACTACTACGCAAGCTGAAGACTGGGAGCTATGTCATAGTTAATTTATGTCTATGTTTTAGAGACTTCGGTTTTAGTTATGTTTGTATCGGCGTATGTTGCCGTAATGCTTTATTTACGTTTCTGTAAACACTCGTGGCTTTGTAATAGTTTAGTGTTACACTTTGACTTTATATATCGAACTTAGAATTTTCCCAATGCGTGGTTTAATCCATTACTCTGATGGTTTGACTTTGGTTATGGACAATGTGGTAACTTTTAACTATCATGGCCTATGGGTCCAAAAAGGAATTTATTTTCTCTATTTTTGCTATTGCGGGGCGTGACACCTAGTGCCTTTGATCTTATCCATTCTGATATGTGGGGGCCTTCACCTATCACAGCCCTATCTCAACACCGTTATTATGTTAGATTTATTGATGATTACACTTACTACACTTGTGTTTTTTTAATGAAGAAAAAATCTGAAGTCTTAACTCATTTTAAGAGTATATAACAGATGAGTTTAGATCTGCCCTTAACAAAGATGGGATTCTCCAATAACTTACATATCCTTAATACTCCAAAATAGAATGGCATGACAGAACATAAAAACCGTCATATCATGTATGTGGTTAGATGTCTATTACGTGGTATGGGCGTTCCTAAATACTTTTGGTACAAGGCTGTTCTCACTGCCACTTACCTTATTAATTGTACTCCTAGTCGAGTACTACAAGGCAAGGCACCTCTTCACATGCTTAAGCCTGATAGTACTCTTTTTTCTATTTTGCCATGGGTCTTTGGTTGTACTTGTTTTGTTCAAAATAGGAGTCGTACCCATACAAAACTTGATAATAAGGCGGTTCGTTGTGTCTTTTGGGGTACTCATCATGTCTAAAGGATATCAGTGTTATTATCCCGCCACTCATCAGTTCAATCACTCTTTAGAAGTTACCTTTTTGGAAACTGTTCCTTTCTTTTCAGGTTCTTCCTCACCAAGGCAAGTATTTGTGGAGCCTGTTGAGGACGATAATGCTACTCTACCACGTCACGTTCCCATCCTTGAGTTTGCTAGTGAATCTCTACCTTCAGGGCTATATTTGCCTCCAGTTATCTCTACTGATCCATCACATGTTTACTCTCGTCGTCCACGCTCATCTGCTGCCCTGCCAAATTCTTCTCCGGATTTAGGTATCTTATCTCCTCATTTACCTTCTAATATTGCTCCTGAAATTGTTTCTCCCCATTAACTCACTCATGTCCATCACCCCTTTGCTCGCTTTTTTCTTTCTGATAGTACTAGCCATCCAATTTCAAAGTATATCTCTTGTCAGGATTTGTCTACTTCTTACAAGTCATTTATTAGTCAAGTTGATTCGATCTCCATTCCTCGTTCTGTTCATGAGGCTCTCCAGAATCCTAAGTGGGTGGTTGATATGAAAGCGAAACTGGATGCTCTTTAGGGCAATCAGACGTAGAAGCTTGTTGATCGATCTTCCAGCAGGTGAGTGCACAGTTGGTTGCAAATGGGGTTTTACCCTAAAATATTTGTTGAATGGGACTATCAATCGCTATAAGCACTACACCATATGGCCTCATTACTAACGGATATTTCCATTGGAAAAAACATTACTAACGGATATATCCGTTAGTATTTTAGCGTTAGTAATATTACTAACGGATTTACTAACGGATATATCCGTTAGTAAAATTAATTTTTCTAACGGATATATCCGTTAGAAAACTAGTTCTAACGGTTAGTTTTTTCAACAAATTTTAGAAGATTTATATTAAATACTAACGGTTTGTAAACAATTTCTAACGGATATATCCGTTAGTAATTTCCATAAAAAAAAATACTAACGGATTTCCTAACGGGTATATCCGTTAGAAATAATTAAATCAACATTAAAAAAAATAATTGATTTATATGCTTCCCAATTTTTATTTGCACCTATTTAACAAGCATCATAATTGTACCAAAATAGCCACCGAATTATTTAATGTCATCATTTGTCAACAAAATAGAGAACAGAAAATTGCATGAACAATTAAACCTACTTTACAAAAGTTCCTCCCAAAAATCTCTCAAAGAATCCAACTAAACGTCTAATACACATAGGAGTCTAGTTCCTACCATGATGTGGGAAATAATTCCAGCAAGTGATATATGATGTCAAAAACAAAGGAGGAAGGACACATTTAAGGAGAGAAACAAAGATGTATAGTACATGTATCTACAAAAGAAAAATTGGGTTGTCCAACCAAAGATCATGCTCCAAACCATCTTTTACATTGTCCACATCTTCTCTACTCCACTCTGCAGCGTGACAAAATGGATAAGAGTCATATTTGGGCATTACAAATTGCTATAGTTGATACAACAAATTGAAAAGAGTGCCATGGAATTGTTAATTTTTTTTTACCTAAAAACATGTGGAAATCATGCTATTAAAGTACAATGACAACACAACGTAAAATAGCAAATGACATAAGATTTAATGAGTATTTGCAATAAATAAATCCAAAGACAAAGTCTTTGTTTGGTTCTTAGATTTAGTGATACTAATCACTAATTTTAATGCAACACTTGTTTAACTATTTAAAATATTGACAAAAAAAAAGTTTGTTATGCAACACTAGTTTTTTTGTTGGACCTATGTCTATACAGGAACCATAAAATACCCCTAGTGACAGCTTTTAAACGAGCCTAATTAACGAGCTTTTTCACAGTTGGTATACAGGAACCATCAATTATTATGTAAAAAAAATTTACAAAGCTAAATCTCCTATTACTATTTGGTATACCAATACAAAGCATACACAGTTGAAATATACATGAATATAATAGAATACTAGGAAAAATACAAAAACAAAACAAATAAATCAATTAAGGCTTAGTTTGGCCCTCATTGTGGTGCTTTTCCTTTTTGAATGCACAATATCATGTTAATTCATTTGGTAACTAGTTTATGAGCTTTGCAAAAATTGAACTTAGGGCTTTTTTGGGGGAGCTTTTAAAAGTTCTAGGTTGCCTTTTGGTTTCATGATGTCTTTTTGAAGAGTCGTGTGTCACTTGTATAAAATTATCAAACAACTTAGTAATAAATTTCATAAGCTCCTTTTAAAAAGCCATGTGGGGGCCAAACTAAGCCTAACACAAGCCAACTTTAGTACATTCAGCAAGTGTACCCCTAGATTCAGCAACTTTACTAGAGCCGTGACAGACCACAGTACCCAGTTTCTGAATCTAGATCTTGATCGGCATATGAACTGAGGGTTCTAGAAAGTTCATTTATAATACTCATTCCTCCTTACAATGGTTTCAAGTAGGAGGAACAACAAACAAAGGAAGGAAGAACAACGAACATTTGCAGTATGAGTGACCCAATAGTGTCTAAAATTCTGCATTGTCTTTATGTGTCTGAAAGCATATTGCCCACTGCAAATCACGACTGTTTGTGTGTCTTTATGTGTCTTTTTGCTTGATAAGTGACTGTTTTTGTGCTGTTTTAGTGTAGAATTGTGTAGAAATTGTGCAGAATTTTGGTGTTTTTGCTTGATACCTGTCTGTTTGTGTGCATTATGGGCAGAGTTTGTGTGCAGAAATCTATGTTGTTTGTACAACGCCTTTCAGTGAGTCTTGAATTTGTGCAGTTTTTGTGGGCTGCTGTTTGCTCTATTTCTGCAGAAATTTGGGGTGCATGTTTGGTGTTTTTTAAGGACATGCTTGGATTCTATGGTTTAGGGACGTTTTAGATTTGGTTGTTGGAAACCATATGGCTTGTCTCTTGATGTAATTTCCTTGGACTATGTCCATTTTATACAAACTTGTTTGCTGAGCAAAAAAAAAAAAAAGTGTCTGAAAGCAATTTATCTACTAGCAGGATAGAAAAGATGAAGCACATCTAGACTACATATTGAAAGGCAGGTTTTGAAGTAAGTAATAGAAATGATCAGTAATTCTTACAGAATTTGTTACCTTACACCAACTATCTTTTGGAATTCTTCTTCCATAGAGCGAATTGTATAGCTGTGAAAATCTTATTTTGATGTAAGATTGTGGTTCTGCAATGAAGAAGGGAAAAAATTGTAAATAGTAAGCTAGAAATAGCAGCATTTTACCAACTCTTATACATATTAAATTGAGTTACACTATGTAATTAAAGGACCAATACCACCCACTTTAGACCGCTATTCTCATGTAACATCTATGTTCCAGTTTAATCAATCATTTGTGACATAAATTCAAGATCATTACCTATAGTTCATATCCCTGGATGCTCTAATCAATCGTTTGTGACATGAATTCAAGATCAGGAGAACAAAGTTTGTGAGATTGGAGAACAGTTTACAGAACGCATAATTCTCCCTGCAAGTAAAAACTTGCGGAAAAGACTGGCAACTAGGAGATCTTGTCTGAACAATCTTTGAAAAAGATCTGCAGAACACAGAATGGGATCATGGCTACTCGTAGCACCAAAAACTGGTGCTCTCTGATGTCATACTCAACAACTTAAGTACACAGCATAAATTATTCTGTCCTATTGACTTTCTTATGCTACGTCCTCTATTTTAATTCTCCTTCAATCTTGATAGTAATATATTCAACGCCAACTACCGTTCCGTTTTCAACAAAAAAAAATAAAAATAAATCTCACCCTATTGATACCCTGATTAAATCCTCGAGTCCTTCGCTACAATTTGATCCCTCAGAAGGCCAAATCCATAAACTATACCCACAGTCACTGGGAACAGATTTCTTAACTGACATGAGGACTAACTTAATAAAATAATAATGTCGTTGCATTTATAAGCATTGTATGAACTTCTCCTATATGACAGAAATGTGCAATTTTGAACAAATAAAAAAAATGAAGTTAATTACATTTAATGTTACGCTTTAATGATCGCTTTATCATTTCACTATTTATTAATTTAAAAAACTAATACAATTTGATAGGAGGAGAAGAAATAATTTACAAGATGATTGGAGATATCCAAAAAGAAGAAATAATTATGAGGGAAAAAATGTCACCATCTCAATGCCATCCTGATGGGTGTAGTAAGGCAGGATGTGAACACATCAGCAGGAAATTCAGAAACTCTGGGGGAAGAGTCTCGTGCGCTTCACAGGCTGCAAGCAGAATGCAGTCCCTCGTGGAAGGTCCTGAGGTAGTAGATGCACTCAAATCCTAGAGCTAGAAAAAGACGGGGATGTACATGTTCAACAAGAGATATAGAAACAAGATCAATTGCTAAACCACAGTAACTTCTTATATTTATCTATATATACAAGTATATATATATCAGCTGACATTAAACCTTGGTAAGTACCTCAACGAAAGCATTGACAACCATCCCAGCCGCAGAGCAGTCAAAAACATATATTGATGGTGTCTTCAACCAGGAATCAAGTTCAACAATCAGTAAAGGGATATATTGTGTATAACTCTACAGCAAGAGACAAAGTAAGACAGAACAAAAAGAAAAAGAATCTATTAAATGGTTAAAACTTATTGGCAATAAAAGAACAGGCCAGCAAAAAAACCTTGTTGAACAACCATATTTCACCATTAGCAGTTGGTTTTGGCACACCGTGCCCATTGTAGTGAAATAGAACTCTCTCAGACTTGGCATATTTTCGACATGTAGTGGAAAGTTTCTTTACTTCATCAACAGTAGGATCTAACTGGGTCTTGTAGCGAGCCTGAGTAAATCTCATTTCATTACACAAATATGAACTTCAAAAGGAAATATTACATAATTACAGTTCTCAAAAAATGTTCTCACCCTAGGTTGCCACCTTTCATACTGCTGACTCAATGCAGCTCCAATTGTTTCAAGTGCCTTTTGAGGTGCCATATAGAATGGATCTAAAAAAGGAGATCAAAAAAAGAAGACAACCAGGGAACGACCTTAGCCAGATATCCAATAAGGACGTAACAGCCAATATTCTGCAATGATATGTTTGGTTGTAAAGGAAACAAGTGAAAAAGGGACAAGTGGACACCAATCGTATCCACATCTTAATAATGATTCGGTAAACTAACAGAAATCCACATAGATGAAAACATGCTTGTGAGAAATAGATGTAGTAGAAAAGCAGCACCATAGTTCGATGAGCAACCACAACCTAAGCACTTCTGTTTTTTAAGGTTCGATAAACTTATACCAAGACACACTAATAAGAGGTACACCCACAAAAGCTATAGTCTTAGATCATCAACAACTATACAAAAGAATTTAATACTTAGATGTACTCCCTTGAGACCAGAAAAATGGCAAGTCAAAAATCGATATTTTAAACAAAAAAAAATAGTGGATTTAGCTCCTCTAAAAGATCTAAATTTCTTTCCAACCATAGTCCATATACACCACCACGAATAGAGAGAACTTTGGGCCCATTCCCTAACAGCTTAAGCTTTTGGAGTGCATACTTTACATGGAATTAGAACCTTGTTTGTGGAAGGTCTCAAGTTCAAGTCTCTCTCCCTTCTTTGGTGTGCATACTTGCACTTTGTTATATGCCTCCAGACTCTCCACCACGATGGAGTTTACTTCGTTGCCTCTCCACGTGTGAGGTGGGGTAGAAGTGACAGAGGGTGTTGAAATTCGATATACATAGTTTGGTCCATTCTCTAACAGCTTAAGCTTTTGAAGCAACTAGCAACCTAACACCTCCTAACCCTAATTCTTTCCAGGCTAGTAGATTGTCTAGCATATCTTCTGCCATAACACATTGAATGCCACACAAAGAGAGAATCAAAAAATCAGAAGTCTTTTCACCACAAAACTATGCAACAAGAAGTTTTTAATGGCTTTCTCACCCCTCTTGCACATGCAACACTAACGCCTTCTCAATAAGTTTTTAATGGCTTTCTCAATAGAATCTTTTACTACTTTGTCTACCATATATAATGTCCAATAGAAGATACATAACATCAACGCCTTCTCAAGATGGTTGTTCCACAATTCTAAGCATATAAATTTGACCCAATCGTAAAATATCCACAAATCGCATTTATGCAAATCAAACTAAAGAGGGAAAAAAATAATAATAATTATAATTATAAGCATTTAACTTAGAAATTGTTAAAACACGATGGAGTACTAAGCTTTATATCATGCAATCAAATTCCTGGTAGTGTGGCAGCGAATTACCCAAATTTCACCACCTATATACCTTCCAAGAGTTTTTCCCAAAATTGAAGAATATGCTTATACATGACTCTTGAAAAAATCCATTCCCAGATATGAATGCGAGCTGGTATGAATTTGTTTCAGTAAAATAGAAATGCCGCAAGTGTTGTCTTGAAAAATTAGAGATACTGATACAGTGCCTAACCAAAAAGATATATATATATATATATATATATAAAGTAAGAAAGAAATGCCTTCAACATGATTAAGGTATAGCGATGAATTCAACCCTAACTCTAACTAGTTTGAATTCAACATCAAAACCCCCAAATCTAGAACCCCAACTCTAACTTGTTTGAACAACATCAAAACCCCCAAATCTACAAATAACCCCAACTCTAACCTGTTTGATTACAACAGCAAAACCTTTAAATCTAGGAAAAAAAAACCGAACTGTAATTTGTTTGAATATAATCAAAAGCCCCAAATCAAAAGATTTTCTTAACACAAACTAACAAAGTAAATATGAAAATATGAAGAAACAATAAAACATACACACTTACACAGATTCTAGAGAGAGAGAGGGAGCTCATCGAGTGGTCTACTTCGGAGTTGTCTTCATCGTCATCGTGCTCATCGAGCCCATAACCTAATATTTTGACATTCTAACAGAGATTAAAGGGCAGGGAGAGGCCATGAAAGGAAGAAGAAGAAGAAGAAGAAGAAGACGTAGATCTCGAGTACCTTTTCCGATAGGGGGCGGCGGCGCGGCGGCAAGCAGCGACGAACTGGAGATGGGCGACGAACCGGCGAAGGGCGACGGACCGGCGAGGGGCGACGGACCGGCGAGGGGCGACGGCGAGGCACCGAATCTCTCTCTCTCTCTCTGTCTCTCTCTTCAGTGTATTTGGGGGGAAATGAAATGAAATATTTTGGGGTAATATTCTACTTTTATTCTACTTTTTAAATTCTTTTTAGTTTTTTTTATTTTATTTTTTTATTTTGGTATAAAATATTCTAACGGATATATCCGTTAGTATTGTTTTTCAAGCCGTTAGAAAAAATATAAGTCTATATAAAGGGTGATTACTAACGGATTTGCCTCATTTCTAACGGCTATATCCGTTAGAAATTAGCAACGGATATATCCGTTAGAAAGCTTAAAATATGTCCGTTAGAAATTAGTCCATATGGTGTAGTGAAGGCTCGATTGGTTAAGGGTTTTACTCAGGTTCCTGGTAAGGATTTTGGTGACACTTTTGGTTATGTGGCTAAGTTAACTAGAGTTCGTCTTTTGGTTTCGCTTGCTGCATCATACTCTTGGCGTCTTCATCGGCTTGATATCAAGAGTGCATTTCTTAATGGAGATCTGTCTGAGACCATTTATATGGATCCACCGCCTAGTTTTCTGTAAGTCTCTTTATGGTCTGAAATAGTCTCCTCGTGCATGGTTTAACCAATTTAGTGATGTGGTACTCATTATGCGATGTCACTCAGATCATACTTGTTTTATTCGATCTAACTCCTAAGGGCAATGCATTATTATCTCAGTATATGTCGATGTATATGTCGATGATATTATCATCACAGGAGATGATGCATCAGGTATTGTTCTTGTAAAGTGTGATCTCGGGGTGTCATTTGATATTAAGGGCTTGGGGTCTTTGAGGTATTTTCTTGGTATTGAAGTTGCTCGGTCACGCTAGGTTATCCCTTTATCTCAGCGAAAGTATCTACTTGACCTCCTTCAGGATACACGTATACTTGGATGTAGACAGGCATCCTCTCTTGTGGATCCGAATTTAAAGTTGACTGCTGAGTTAGGTGAGTTATTGCATATCCCTCGGTATATCAATGTCTTGTAGGTCGTCTCATCTATTTGATGAATACAAGACCTGTCACGCCCCGGCATAGCCAAAATATGGAAAAAATTTAAAATTTTCATCTTGGATCCTGAGGCGCGTGACTGGTTGCAGTGCCAAATTGTCCATGACCAAATGATAATAACTAAACGATATAATAAAAGGATAACACCATCATTTACTTACTGGAATATATTACAAAGATAAGTCAAAGTACTTAGCTAGTTAATACATCATTATAAATACATCAGAGTTTTATGGCTCTTGGCGTTACAAAACTATTACAAAAATATTTACAAAGGGAAGCTACTGGTCTTCTTCCTAACTCGCATAACCATAATCCTCCTCAGTATAATCTTCTTCCACGTTATATTCTTGAGTAGCTCCATAGCCTGTGTTCTTGTGACCTGGATAAGCTAGACATGGGAATGTCCAGCGACATGAAAGTCGTCAGTGTTAGGGATATATACTAAAAGCCATGCTTTATGTAGTTGATTTATTATTCATTTAATAAAATAAGTTAATCCATTTTTTATGAGAATCTGTGTGGGCAATGTTTGTATTATATTATTTATTTAATATTATGCATGTGTGTCTCTCATTCTACATAGTAGGTGGTTTGCTGTGTAGAGTTCGGCTTACACACGAAAGATCAGACCACCAGATATTGTAGAATGTAAGATTTTGGTTTACAGTCTTAGATGGGATTGGACACACCATCGGTAGGACTGCAGCATGGTGTTGTAGTAGGTTTGTCTTGACTGCGAAAAACGGTATAGTTTCAACTCACTATGCTGGTACACTTTGTGTATTAAACAGGACCGACTTGGGGCAATTATCTTTATACTGACTTATAAGATAATTAATACCTCATGGCTATTATGAGTGCTTATGCTCTAAATCCTAAGTTAGTTTATAGACACGTACATTTGATATTTACACTTTGATCCCTAAAAGGGTGAGATCCTTAAATGGGTCAATATCTCATTGGATTGGGTGGCAATATTAATTGTATGGTGGATATTAATTAATAATGGAATCCATGTCTCAATTTTGGGATTGATGATATCCCCTTGAGAAAGCTTATAAGTTTTGATTATGTCAAACCCTGCATGTGGATTTTGTATCCGACATATCAGATAAGTTAAGCAGAGGATCTCAAGGAATTTTAAGAAATTAATTAAATATGATTGTCAGTAATTATATTTAATTAATGGATATCTGTAATCTTAACATGGGGAGATAATAAGCATTTAATAACATGGAGCTCGAAATATATTTTTGAGATAAGGATAGGAGTGCAATTATAATTCTTTAGTGGTATGAATTATAATTTATGAAAATAGGAATTTGATTCAGTTCGAATTAGGGTTTCCTAATTCCATAAGGAAGCCTATTCCGTATTGACTTCTTATGGTCCCTATCGTAGCCTATATATATGTTGCCTTGGCTCTTCTCTCAGGTTGCATGATTTCACATTCTAAGCTTCCCTTGACCTCCTAGTTTTCTTCTAGAAGGGTTTCCACCAAACCCTAGTCTCTGTGAGCATTCAAGAGACATAGGAGTGAAGATCGCTAGCATCGGACAACGCTCACTAAAAGAACTTCAGACTTCTCGATACTGATCGAAAGTTGCTGAACTTTTTACACGACGTTCCTGACGTCGAGACAGAGCTGTTGTAAAAAAATTCAAGTAAATCGGAGATCGTTTAGTCCTCCTGACGAACACATCTTTGTCGGATCAATGTGATCGGGATTGAATCGTCACAGCAATCAAAGAGAGTGTTATAACTGGGATTAGAAAATAGAACGTAAAGAGGGAAGAGCAGAAAACATAAAGGATTTCGAAAGAGCCCACACTCAGTTTGATATTCTGGCAGCAAAGGAACACGGTAGAAGATCGTGAGCTGTTATCGAGCCCGTGTTCTCGATTCGTCTACTACAGTAATCCATTTTTGCAGTTCAAGGTAACCCTAGTTTCTGCCCTTGTAGGGTTATTGTAGCTCTCACCTAAATTTTTTGCAATACCAACTTATACGCACTGTCAACGGATTCTGGGAACGCAGTTTCCTAACAGTGGTATCAGAGCAACGTTGATTCGGCGTATGGGTTGGACGCAACCATGTTGTCCAATAAAACAGATCTTATGCGTGTTTTGATGGATGGATAGAACGTAGAACTGTGCTAACCCTTGTTTTGCAGCGTTCTTATTCCACTATTATGGTCACTAGTTTTGTGTGATTGGATCCCACGATGGGTTTATTCGTGGTTAATATTGCTGTTTTGATATAGCATGTAAACTCCTTTATGGAGGCATAGGATTTGTATGTATTGGATCCCACGCTTGATTGATGCGTGGTTAGTTTACTGCAAATAAATAACATGTGAACTCCTTCATGGAGGCATAGGGTTTATGTAATTTATCTCAAGTAAATCCGTGAAGATGGTTCGTGAGAGCAGTTTTACATGCAATTTTTGAAAGCAATCTGGAAGCAGTTTCAGAACACAGTATCAGAAGGCAGTTTCAAAAAAACTGTTCTGGAAGACAGCTCAACCCCGTGCGTAGTGGCGACATAGAGCTAATCGGGTTCAATGAAGAATTCTTCACAAGAGTTGCAGCTTGACCATAATAGTGGGATTCCTATTTTATTGTGGTTTCCTTATTTATGTGTGATTGAATGATTATTATTGTTTCATGTTTAATAAATAGGACAACATGGATAATTGTTCTAGACCTATTTCAGATGTCTAGCTGCATGTTTAATTTATATTAATTTAAAATGATGGACAACTACATGTGTATTTAGAAATAAAACTAATTCCATAATTTGAAAACATAAGTACTTATTTTCTAAAATCATGAGAATAGAATAATTTTATTATCTACACATGTGGGTTTCACAAGTAAGGATGAATTAATCCTTGTCAAGTATTCCATTATTTTTTATTAATTAAATTAAAAGTTTTTCTAAAAAATTATAACCCTCAAATTTTTTTTAAATTCTAAGTGGAAGAGGGAATTTATCAAGTATAAATCCCATGGTCTCCATCACTGGTTTGTAGATGATATGATTAATTTTGTGTGATGGCTCTAGTGCCATCCTCCCCATCGGATGCAGTTGATCATGGAATCATCGGTACAAACTTCTTTAAAAGAATGTTTTGGGTGATTGTTGGTGTGGGTCACCTCTCCATCAGAGGTGTTCCTCATGGAACTCTTGACCTAGAATTAAGTGATGGTATACACTTAGTTATAAATAATAATATCCTCTCTATCTGAGTCACTATTATTATTTATAGGACCAAAGCAAGTCAGTAGTTTAATTTTATTAGGAAAAGTACATTGCTTGGATAGTAAAATTAAAAGGCAATTGTCTATCTGAACAAATGATGGATAGTATATGGCTTCCCATCGAGTCATACTATTCGCGGTGTATCAGGTTGCTGGCAGATTCCTTTCAAATATGGTAGAGGGAACCAATATTTTCAGCTCGAATCCATAGTAATTTTTGCCCAAACGTAATTATTTATGTTATGTGATTCTCAGGCTTTTAAATGGGTACTTTCAATCCACTTGCTGTTATACTTAAAGAAAACAAACTTACTGGACCAATCTATATAGACTGGAAAAGGAATTTGGATATTGTGTTAACTACTGAAGAGTACAAGTTTGTGCTTACTCAAGAATGTCCTGAGCAACCTGGTGAGGGGGCAACCGCTGAGGAAACCCAGACTCACAAGCAATGGGTCAAGGCTGATGAGATGGCGCGGTGTTATATTTTGGCATCCATGTCAAATATTCTGCAACATCAGCATCAGTCAATGACCAGTGCCTATGACATGATGGAGAGCCTCCGAGAGATGTTCGGGGATCAAAGTCGTGCTGCTAGGCAGGTTGCCATGAAAGACTTGATGAACACAACCATGGCTGAGGGGACGCCTGTAAAGGATCATGTTCTTAAGATGATATCTCTTCTTAATGAACTAGAGATCCTTGGAGCTGAAATCGACGGGGAAACCCAGGTCGATATCGTACTCCAGTCACTGCCAGAGTCTTTTAAGCAATTACGCCTCAATTACAACATGAATAAATTTAAATATACTTTGGCGGAGCTGCTTAAAGAACTCTAGGCAGCTGAGGGTCTCAACAGAAAGTCAGGGAGTGTTCTTGTGTTTGAGAAAGGTTCTGCTTCAAAGCCGAAAGGCAAGAAGAAAATGAAAAAGGCTCAAAAGAAGGCTGCGGGTCCTCCGCCAATCCAAAGGCCACGAGGACAACTGGGAAAGCCTAAAGGTAAATGTTTTGTTTGCAAGCAGCCAGGACACTAGAAGAAGCAATGTCCAGTCTATCTCGCCAGACAAAACAATCGAGGTAAATCTCATTTACTAGTTGTTGAATCGTGTTTAGCGGTCCGATCTACCGGTACCTGGTGTGTAGATACGGGAGCCACTGATCATGTATGCAATTCTTTGCAGGGGTTCCAGGGAACCAGGCAGCTCAGTGATAGAGAGATTTATCTATATATGGGAAATGGTACGAGAGTAGCGGCAGTTGCAGTAGGAGATCTACATCTTAGTTTTGGTAGAGATAGGATTTTAATATTAAGAAATTGCCTTTTTGTACCTTTTATAAGAAGGAATTTAGTTTCAATTTCTAGTTTAGTAAAGAATGGATATTCAGTTCATTTTAATAAAATAGTAGTTATTAAAGAAAATAAACGTTTTATTTGTTCTGGTCTATTGGTGGATGATCTTTATATTATAAATCCTGTCTCTCCTATACTGCAACTTAATGAATTGAATAACACAAATAGTTTGCCATTTAAGAGAAAAGAACCTTCGAGGATGAACCAAACGCATCTTTGGCACTTACGCCTTGGTCATATTAATTTGAAAAGGATTCAAAGACTGGTTCAAAATAAGCCATTAGGCTCATTGGAAGTGGAGGCACTTCTAGTTTGTGAATCCTGCTTGGAAGGTAAAATGACCAAGAGGCCATTCTCGGCCAAGGGCTATAGAGCAAAAGAGCCGTTGGAACTGGTTCACTCTGATTTGTGTGGTCCTATGACTGTCCAAGCAAGAGGGGGATTTGAGTACTTTTTCACTTTCATCGATGATTACTCAAGGTATGGGTACATTTATTTGATGCGGCGTAAGTCTGAATGCTTTGAGAAATTCAAAGACTTCAAGGCTGAAACGGAAAAGCATCTAGGTAAATGTATCAAGACACTACGATCTGATCGTGGTGGAGAGTACCTCTTGGGAGAGTTTAGGGAATACTTATTGGAGCAAGGGATTATATCCCAATTGTCTGCACCCCGGTATGCCTCAGCAGAACGGTATAGAAGAAAGAAGGAACAGGACTCTCATGGATATGGTAAGATCTATGATGAGTTACTCGGATTTACCAATTTCCTTTTGGGGACACGCATTAGAGACAGCTGCATACATTCTAAACTTGGTACCATCTAAGTCAGTACCTACTACTCCCACAGAATTGTGGACTGGACAAAAGCCTAGTCTGCGGTATGTTCGGATCTGGGGTAGTCCAGCACATGTGCTTAAAGGGAACGCAGAAAAATTGGAATCGAGAACAGAAGTATGTTTCTTTGTTGGGTATCCAAGAGGAACTAAAGGTGGTCTGTTTTATAGTCCTAAGGATCATAAGGTTATTGTTAGCACCAATGCCACATTCTTAGAAGAGGACTATGTTATGGACCACAAGCCCAGAAGTCATATTGTTCTAGAGGAAATGAGAGGAGAGACACCGAGACATACTTCTTCGATACCAACGGTACGAGAAGAAACACCACAAGAAAGAGTTATCGATATTCCATTACCACGTCGTAGTGGGAGGATTATCGAAACTCGTGTAGATCCTGAACCAACCATTAACACGCAGGTTCATGAACCAGTACAACGTGCAGATAATGGTGTATTAGGTTCAGAATCTTCACAACAAAATATCAGTGATACACAGACACGGATTGTGCCTCGTCGTAGTGGGAGGGTTATTATTCAACCTGACCGGTATATGTTCTTGGGAGAGTCTTATGACCAGGTCCCTGATGAACAAGGTATCGATCCCTGTAACTACAATGAAGCACTCCAAGATAAAGATGCAGATCTTTGGCAAAAGGCTATGAAATCTGAAATGGAGTCTATGTACTCCAATCAAGTCTGGGATCTTGTAGAACCACCCAATGAAATAAAACCCATTGGATGTAAGTGGATCTATAAGAAGAAGAGAGGAGCAGACGATAAGGTGGAAACCTTTAAAGCAAGGCTTGTTGCGAAAGGGTTCACTCAAAAAGAAGGAATCGATTATGAGAAAACTTTTTCGTCGGTGGCAATGCTGAAGTCTATCCGGATTCTCTTATCCATTGCTGCACATTTCGATTATGAAATTTGGCAAATGGATGTCAAGACAGTATTTCTAAATGGGAATCTTGACGAGTGCATCTATATGATGCAACCAGACGGGTTCATTGAGAAGGGCCAAGAACACATGTTATGCAATCTTAAGAAGTCCATTTATGGACTTAAGCAGGCATCTAGGTCTTGGAATATCCGCTTTGATCAAGCAATCAAGTCTTTTGGTTTTGATCAATGTGCGGATGAATCTTGTGTGTACAAGAAACATGATGGAAGAGTGGTGGTGTTCTTAGTACTGTATGTAGATGATATCTTGCTAATCGGAAACGATGTGGGGGTATTATCTTCTGTAAGGGTATGGTTGTCCAGTCAATTCGATATGAAGGACTTGGGAGAAGCCGGTCACATCCTAGGGATCAAGCTTATGCGAGATCGCAAGAATAGGATGTTGGGCTTGTCACAAGGCACTTATATTGACAATATTCTTGCAAGGTTTAGCATGCAAGATTCCAAGAAGGGATTCCTTCCCTTCAGACATGGAATTACTCTATCTAAGGATCAGTGTCCTAAGACACCTGATGAGATAGAGAAGATGAAGGCAGTTCCTTATGCCTCGACAGTAGAAAGCCTAATGTATGCTATGCTATGTACTAGACCTGGCATCTGCTTTGCTGTTGGCATGGTTAGTAGATATCAGTCTAATCCAGGGCAAGAATATTGGACTGCGGTGAAAAATATTCTCAAGTACCTGAAAAGGACTCGAGACTATATGTTAGTTTACCAAGCAGACAGTCTTGTACCCATTGGGTACACAGATTCTGATTTCATGTCAGATAGGGATTCTAGAAAGTCTACCTCAGGATATATGTTTACCCTAGGAGGTAGAGCCATTAGTTGGAGTGAGGTGTGTCGCTTCATGGCTTTGAGTCTAAGTGGGAGATTGTTAGGGATATATACTAAAAGCCATGCATTATGTAGTTGATTTATTATTCATTTAATAAAATCAGTTAATCCATTTTTTATGAGAATCTGTGTGGGCAATGTTTGTTTTATATTATTTATTTAATATTATGCATGTGTGTCTCTCATTCTACATAGTAGGTGGTTTGGTGTGTAGAGTTCGGCTTACACACGGAAGATCAGACCACCAGATATTGTAGAATGTAAGATTTTGGTTTACAGTCTTAGATGGGATTGGACACACCATCGGTAGGACTGCAGCATGGTGTTGTAGTAGGTTTGTCTTGACTGCGAAAAACGGTATAGTTTCAACTCACTATGCTGGTACACTTTGTGTATTAAACAGGACCGACTTGGGGCAATTATCTTTATACTGACTTATAAGATAATTAATACCTCATGGCTATTATGAGTGCTTATGCTCTAAATCCTAAGTTAGTTTATAGACACGTACATTTAATATTTACACTTTGATCCCTAAAAGGGTGAGATCCTTAAATGGGTCAATATCTCATTGGATTGGGTGGCAATATTAATTGTATGGTGGATATTAATTAATAATGGAATCCATGTCTCAATTTTGGGATTGATGATATCCCCTTGAGAAAGCTTATAAGTTTTGATTATGTCAAACCTTGCATGTGGATTTTGTATCCGACATATCAGATAAGTTAAGCAGAGGATCTCAAGGAATTTTAAGAAATTAATTAAATATGATTGTCAGTAATTATATTTAATTAATGGATATCTGTAATCTTAACATGGGGAGATAATAAGCATTTAATAACATGGAGCTCGAAATATATTTTTGAGATAAGGATAGGAGTGCAATTATAATTCTTTAGTGGTATGAATTATAATTTATGGAAATAGGAATTTGACTCAGTTCAAATTAGGGTTTCCTAATTCCATAAGGAAGCCTATTCCTTATTGACTTCTTATGGTCCCTATCGTAGCCTATATATATGTTGCCTTGGCTCTTCTCTCAGGTTGCATGATTTCACATTCTAAGCTTCCCTTGACCTCCTAGTTTTCTTCTAGAAGGGTTTCCACCAAACCCTAGTCTCTGTGAGCATTCAAGAGACATAGGAGTGAAGATCGCTAGCGTCGGACAACGCTCACTAAAAGAACTTCGGACTGCTCGATACTGATCGAAAGTTGCTGAATTTTTTACACGACGTTCCTGACGTCGAGACAGAGCTGCTGTAAAAAAATTCAAGTAAATCGGAGATCGTTTAGTCCTCCTGACGAACACATCTTTGTCGGATCAATGTGATCGGGATTAAATCGTCACAGCAATCAAAGAGAGTGTTATAACTGGGATTAGAAAATAGAACGTAAAGAGGGAAGAGCAGAAAACATAAAGGATTTCGAAAGAGCCCACACTCAGTTCGATATTCTGGCAGCAAAGGAATACGGTAGAAGATCGTGAGCTGTTATCGAGCCCGTGTTCTCGATTCGTCTACTACAGCAATCCGTTTTTGCAATTCAAGGTAACCCTAGTTTCCGCCCTTGTAGGGTTATTGTGGCTCTCACCTAAATTTTTTGCAATACAAACTTATACGCACTGTCAACGGATTCTGGGAACGCAGTTTCCTAACAGTCAGCTTATGAAAGCTGAGTGAGAAAACTAAATCAAATGGAACGTATATAGTAAAGCACAACAAAGATACCCTTATTACTTTTTAACACGTCTTTTAAGATCTTTGAGTTCTCACCATCGGGTTATAACTACCAATATACCCGACCACGTATTCGAAAAGAAAACGTCCAACTGAGAAAACTCGTCTCGACATTCTTAACGCCACTATCATTCATTTCTAACATCCGACGTCATTTACAAACCCAAAGTATCTCTTGCTAACCAAACCATCTTTCATCAACCAAAACATGTTTCATCAACCAAAACATCTTTCATCAGCCACTTCGTCACGAAGAACCAAAGTGTTAAGGAGTGCAAGAACATCTATTTCATCACAAAGAACCGAAAGGAGTCTTTACTCAAAGAATCACCGCTTCGTCACGAAGAACCGAAAGCGTTACGGAGTACAAGAACATCCATTTCGTCACGAAGAACCGATAGGAGTCTTTACTCAAAGAATCACCGCTTCGTCACGAAGAACCGAAAGCGTTACGGAGTACAAGAACATCCATTTCATCACAAAGAACCGAAAGGAGTCTTTACTCAAAGAATCAACGCTTCGTCACGAAGAACCGAAAGCGTTACGGAGTACAAGAACATCCATTTCGTCACAAAGAACCGAAAGGAGTCTTTACTCAAAGAATCACTGCTTCATCACGAAGAACTGAAAGCGTTACGGAGTACAAGAACATCTATTTCATCATGAAGAACCAAAAGGAGTCTTTACTCAAAGAATCACCGCTTCGTCACGAAGAACCGAAAGCGTTACGGAGTACAAGAACATCCATTTTGTAACGAAGAACCGAAAGGAGTCTTTACTCAAAGAATCACCGCTTCGTCGCAAAGAATTGAAAGCGTTACAGAGTATAAGAACATCCATTTCATCACGAAGAACCGAAAGGAGTCTTTATTCAAAGAATCACCGCTTCGTCACAAAGAACCGAAAGCGTTACGGAGTACAAGAACATCCATTTCATCACGAAGAACCGAAAGGAGTCTTTACTCAAAGAATCATCGCTTCATCACGAAGAACCGAAAGCGTTACGGAGTACAAGAACATCCATTTCGTCACAAAGAACTGAAAGGAGTCTTTACTCAAAGAATCACCGCTTCGTCACTAAGAACCAAAAGTGTTACGGAGTACAAGAACATCCATTTCGTCACGAAGAACCGAAAGGAGTCTTTACTCAAAAAATCACCACTTCACAACTCAACAACACATCCCTTTTCTTACCCTCCCGGCCCCCGTGGCCTGGTTTACCTATCCAACACTTATCCTTGACATACGCTGCTTCTGATCAAGTACAACTAGTCCGTACGTATCCTGGACCGCATTCGCGTCACTCGTTCCGTAGTTTAGTTTGTTAATTACTTTCATTTATACTTTCGAAGTTACGTTATACATCTGTCATTCTATTTTGTTATAATATACTTACGATGGAAACTTACCCAATCGCTATCGACGCAATAATTGTGTCATACAACATACTAAAAGCTTGGGTATGAACTTTGAATGGTCAATACACTAAATTTGCGACAACGGAAAAACATAGCATGTAGCTCATAGATCTATAACATGGATTTGATATCAATAACCATATAGACGAAAGCCTTAACATACTCATCTACGCGATAGCACAAGATATCCATAACCACACAGGTACCGAAAAGCAAACATCATCAATAAACACATCATACAAGTAGTTATACAATCTGCCAAGAATAAATTTTACTATGTCGACTGAATTGATATGATTTATTTGGGCATGATAAATTGATTTGTAGATCAAACTCAAAACTAGAACATTGTAGATAATTGGACTAGCTTCGTGTACAAAAAAAATCTAGCTTCAATTACATTTTTGAGCTGCTCAAAATATTTATTTTACTTAGACATTTCTATATTTTTGGACTGCTCTGTCCCAGGTTTATAGTACTGCGTTGCATGTGCATTTCACCTATGAAGGAGTCATTTTCATACCAGGCTATAGAAGATTTGTTTGTAGATAAATGAGTTAGCTTTCTCTACAAAAAAACCTAGCTTCTTTATGATTTTCGAGCTACTCCAAACGTTCATTTTACTAAACTATGTTCTGCTGAAAGTTTCTGTTTTCCAGATTTATAATACTGCGTTGTACATGCATTTAACCTATGAAGGAGTGATATCTAGACTAAGCTATAGAAGAGTTATTTGTAGATAAATGAGTTAGCTTTCTCCACAAAAAAAACCTAGCTTAATTTAGATTTTGGAGCTGCTTAAAATACTCATTTTACTAAACTACATTCTGCTGGAGGTTTCAGTTTCTCAGATTTAAAGTACTTCGTTATATGTACATTTCACCTATGAAGAAGTGATTTTGAGAATAAGCTATAGAAGAGTTATTTGTATATAAATGAGTTATCTTTCTCCACAAAAAAAACTTAGCCTCATTCCCATTTTTGAACTGCTCGAAATGTTCAATTTACTAAACAACATTCTGCTGGAAGTTTCTGCTTCCCAGATTTGAAGATTGACTTGCATGTTGCATAGAACCTCAAAATACAACATCAAACACTTGCTAAATATTACTACATACTATATAGGTTCTAAAATGAGTTAGAATACTCACCAAGTCTTGAAATTGAGCTCGGGCTTTGGATTTGAGCTTAGGAAGCTTGAATTCAACTTCAATGGTGAAAGCTCCTAGTTCTTCTCCTTCTAACTTCTTTTATCTCACCATGGATTTCATCTCCTAACTCTCTCTAACTCTATATGCAGATTATAGATGATCAAAAAGTATCATGCAAGTATATATGCATGTTTATATAGAGGTGGTGTAGTGATAGGTGTCTCCATGCATGTGCTAGTGTACACATGCATGGACAAGTGTCCTTGTACAAGACAAGTGGCTTGGGTGTGGGTGACATGTGGAGGAGGCATTGCATGGGCTGCCATGTGGCCGGCCATGGTGGGGCCCACCTCGGATTTTGTACCACTTCCTCAGTTTGCGTGCATAAGTCCTCGTTATGCCTATCGGTCTCGATTTACGTGTAAACGGGTATTGTTTCTAATGTTCAAGTCCGGGTCCAGGTACGGGACTAAGTTAAGTCTACTTACGGTCAAGTCGGTGCGGTACTTATAGTCTAATTAGTAATTACATTATATTGATACGGTCACACAAATAAAAATAATAATATAATAATATACCAGATATGGAAATTCATAATACTATTGAATGTAGAAATTACAGGTATTACAAGACCGGACCTTACTTTTGCTGTTTGTATGATAAGCCAGTTTATGCACTCACCTCGTTCTTCTCACTTGGATGTTGTGTATCATATTCTCCGCTATCTGGTTTTGGTCTTTTGTTTCAAACAGGAGTACAGTTAGGTCTTTCCTGTTTTACAGATGCTGATTACGCGGGCTCGAAAAGTGATAGGCGTTCTACTTCTAGGTTGTGTACTTTTCGTGGTAATCATCTTATATCATGAAAAAGCAAGAAACATGCTATTGTCTCACGTTCTTCTGTTGAAGTTGAGTACTGTGCCATGGCTCAGGGTACGTGTGAGATCCTTTAGCTTCGTTCTCTCCTTGAGGAATTGGGATTCCTTGTACAGGACTCATCGACTATATTCTGTGATAATAAATCTGCTATTATGTTATCGTCTGAGTCTGTCCTTCATGAGAGAACAAAACATATAGAGGTTGATATTCACTTTATTCATGAAAAAGTTTGAATGGGGGTTATTACCACGAGTTTTATTTCCTCATGTGAACAAACTGCTAATATGTTCACCAAGTCTGTTGGACCAGGACTTCTTCAGTCAACTCTTCGCAACTTAGGGCTCGACAGGGGGAGTGTTGGAATTAGGATATTTTCAGGATATTATAGATATAATATCTTTGCATTTATAGGTCAAGTACGTTGACCACTTTTATTTCTCTTTAATGTCTCTTTAATGTCTTTTATTTTCTTACTTTTTGGTTTTCTCTTGTAACAATATATATAGCTTGGGATACGATAGATAAAATTATCCCTTTTCCACAATTCTTTTGTCTTAAAGGTTTATCTGAAAATCTTATGGTCTTAACAGTTTATGGTCTCCTAAGTCTCAACTTTTTGTCGGTTCTGCACGATTGAATGAGGTGACGTGTAGACCTGCGCACTAAACAGTGAGTTTTCAAGAAGTTTTTGTAGTTCTCGCAACCAATTCAACATCTTTTCCCTGTCACATATAGATAATACATACATATGTTTAGATTATTACCTCCACACACTCCACGAGGTTTTTTTTTTTTTCCTTTTCTTTTTTTTTTTTTTAATTTTTAATTTTTGGTTGTTTTTCATGGCAGGAAATTTTCATTTGAACCCTATATCATAGACTATAATAGAATTCATATGAGTTTAGAAATTTGTAATGTTATTTAGAGGGGTGTATGTTCTCTTTTTCATACAAAGCTACGATGTATTAATTAAGGTGTTCAATTTGCCAAGAAAATCAATTCGTGAAAATGGTAAAACCCGTTATCCAATATTCTTTTAAGGTAACATTTATAAGTTTCAACTGTTTGTTTGGATTTGTTGATAATAGTGGTTAGAATTTACACAACATGCTGCTGGGTTAGGAAATTGATTTCTTTTTTGTGACAAAATTGCTATTAGGTGCATAGAATTAACTATTTGCACAGAACAACACATCCACAGTTGATCTGAGTTGAACCATCTCTCTACAACTTCGATTCCAAAAATCTCATGCTAATCCCTCTCAGTATGTCAGATCAAGTAATCCTCGATCCCCTAATTTAATCACTAATAGCAATAGTTTTGATGTGGATTTGACTCCCGTATGCTCTGTACTAAGTATATGTGTGTTCATCTACAAACATATATATTTGACTGGTTAAATTTTCAAGAAAATTTATTTTTTTCTCTTATTTTTCTATGGATGTGTATAATGTTCCCCTTTTCTATGATTACATATATAGGTACATTCCAAACTTATAATAAATGTAAGGTCCCCTTACAATTTTTTTTTTTTTTTTTGGTGGCAACTTTCTTTCAGTACTATATAGAAGGAAAAAAAAAAATATATATATATATATATACATATCTGTGTATTATACCATGTACTATGGTAATGGTTCGTGGTGCCACATAGCATTGTATCTTGTATAAGTAAAGTATTTGGAAAATAAATGTAATTGTGATTCAAATGTAGAATTCACAGCATTATCCATAAAAATAAAAAAAATAAAAAAAGAAAAAATAAAACTTGAGAATACATATGAAAGCATGGATACCATGTTCTCTCTTCGCTGTTGTTAAACCAATGATGACTAAATACATCTCTTTTACCAAGACTATGGCCGTTTGGGTTGAGGAAGTTTACGCAAAATAATACTTTGGTTCTCATACATAGGAGTTTTAGGGGTTAGTAGAGCGCGCTCTCTCTCTCTCTCTCTCTCTCTCTCAATCAAATAATTTGAATATTGTTTTGCGTGACATTATCACTTATGATTTCTCATTTTATTTGCAGGCCGAGAGTTTTTGCTGGTAGCTGAAACCATTTACGTAGTGTAGCATTGGTTATTTAGTTGATTTATTGCTCTCTGGTTGTGTTCATTCATTTAGTGACCTTGAAAGCATTGATTTGATAACTATTTGATAACTAATAGAGTTTTGTTGTACTGTAATGGAATCCACCTTTTGCGTATTTGTTAGTGGCATCCTTTTAGGAACTTTTATAATTACCATTCAATGTCTTACTTGAGTAATACACGTGTAATTACAAGCTGCAATTTCATTGTACATTTTTTATTTCTCTTACACATTTTTTTTTTTTTGGGATAAGTTATTTTCATATTCAGTCAACTACGATGCAACTTGTGTATTGCACAGGTTATTGACTAGTGTATATATAATATTGCTGAACTACAAATATATTAGACAACCGAAGAGAACAACACACACCACCATTCCTTCTTAGGATCCTTCTCCAAAACAGCCGGAGCTTGATATATGTGTGTGGCAAAAATATTACTCCACTTTTGTGGCATGCTAGACCTAGTACAGTAGGCCCAAACATGTAGTCAAATTCATTGGCAGAGGCAGTAAGGGATGCAGGGGGGGGGGGGGGGGGGGGGGGTTGTCTTGAGATTTTGATAATTAAAATTTTACCCTAAACCTTTTTTAGTATTTTACATTTAGGCCCCACCTCAACTTATATTTAGGCCAGCCAAAGTGGTCCAAGGCTCAATTTAGTGCCATCAACAAGATATATATTGATATACAGGTATATACAACTCAAAAGGAAAGGTACCTAGAATTTTAAAAATTACACTTTTAGTGTGAGAATTTTATGTGTTCCCCCCCCCCCCCCCCCCCCCCCCCCCCCTAGAATTTTAAAAGACACTATACTATATTCACCTGTCACCAAATAGACTCATATTATAAACATATCCCAAAAAATTTTACAATTACATATAAGTAGACTCTAAAAAGAATTGCCAATTATAGATAAATAGACCCCAAAAAAATAGCGCCCCCGAACCTCGTATAGCTTATGCCCCCCCGACCAAAATTTCTGACTCCGCCCCTAGGCAAACTAATCCCTATGTTTGGTGTAAGTGTGATCAGGCAATTGTTGAGAAATAAGGATGCCTCTTCCCTTAAGGTTACACTTGCCTCAATCAAGAGAACTTTAAACATTTAACTAAGTGATAAGCATAAAGATATAGGAAAAGTAATGAACACAAATGAAGAATTTTTGGAATGCAAAAACATTAAAGGAAATTAGATTACTTAAAAATGAAAATACAAAAGTTGCTACTGCTAGAAACTAGAAATGAAAAATTACAAGAACACTAAAACTAAGCCAAAGTGGCTTCTGAATATACACACTGCCAAAGGAAAAAAAAAAAAAAAGAATGCTGTTTTTTCGAAATGAAGTTGCTCTCTCGATCTTGTGCCAAATGTAGTTCTCTTCTCCCAAATGTGCCACCAAGGCACAAGGGTCCTTTCGTTCAAAGACATGTCTTTCAATTACCAGTGCAAGCTTCAAAGATGCACTCTTTTTTATTTACCATTTTGCTCTTACAACAACTTAAAGTCTACATATAAATACTTCCATTCTTTATCCAATTTTTTGTTGACCAAAATTTCCTTCTACAATATATTTTTTCAAAGAAATATGAAAAACGCAAGTAGAAAAAAGTCCTTCACGCATCACGACGAGTCAAAAATGATATTTGGGAGTAATAGTTGGTAAAAAAATGGTTGCGCTCAAATATAGTATTACGGAATTGGAGCAGAAATGTCAAAATTAAAATTAACAATTTTAGCGTTGGAGCAATTCAAAACATGCTCTTAACAGTCTAACACTTGGTAATCAGACCCAATTCTAAAGATGTGTTCTTGACTTTTTCATTGTTCTGATCACTACATGCACGAGAAATTAAATTCAGGAGGTAGAGAAAAAAAATCACAAAGTTGGTCCAAGTACAACATTATTCGTATTAAGATGATTTTCACTATTTGATAATTCTATATTGTTCGACTATTTATAAGGTTAGTTTTAATCCAAATGGAAAACCTATAGTATATGGATTTTATTCAATTTGATGTTAGATTGGCAACGGTAATTAATACTCGTATGATTCATGTCTACCATATTTAAAATAATAATTTTATTTTTTCATTAAAGGAAAATGGGTGGAATCAAACACTCGACCTATATATATACAGTGGAGGAGTCTAAGACCCAACTCAGCGTCAAACCAGCTATACTCACCTTGCAAAACAAAACCTCATTTAAACCAAATGATTCTAAAATTCTCTCTATTGCAACAATCCCTTTTAATTGTGACATGAGATTAAAGTTTAAAGTGATTGGTAAAAAAAGTTGGCATACAAGTAAGTCAACCACACCAACATTAATTGGGCGAGGCTCACATGGGCTCATCTAAAGCCATAAGTGGAAGAAATTATTCATTGTCACTGTAACTGCATCATGTGACGATTATTGTGATCTCTTAATTTTGTAAAATCCACAGAATACTAAAATTTATACTGAAAATCGTACAAATATGACCGTAGCACGGGATAAATTTTGGTTGGTTTAATCAATGGAAGGGGTGGTGCCACATCAGGGTGGGCCTAGGCCCCTCCTTGAAATTTTAAATGATATCCTATATATGTTTAAGTTTATTCAAATCGATTCGGATTATGTTTTTAAATATCACATTTTAAAATTAAAAATTACATTTTTTACCCTAAAACGGGGTCTAAAATTAAATCTACCCATTTTCTCCTCTTTTAATTGGGGAATATGTTAACCAAAAAATAAGAATTGGGAAATAATTGTGATTTTTTTTTATTTATTATTTAGGGATATTTAACGTTGTGAATATTGGATTGGGGTACTTATAAATTTGTGCACATGTAAATTTGTGACTTATGATGAATTGGAGAATTTATGTATAATAAGTAGTCCCAAAAAGAATTCAGCAAAAAAATTTTTAAAAAGACCAAATTAAAAATGCCTCGGGGGCGCTGCGCGCCCCGAACCCCTGTATGACTTGTCTGACCAAAAATTCTCCCTCCGCCCCCTGATCTCAATGGGATTACTAGCTAGGTAGCAACTGGAGTTTTGCTTTCTGAGGTAAAGTCATATTTGGCCTCTGGAATCTAAAATAAGGTCAAGGTGTAAGCTTAGAATTCCGTTTTAGTAGGTAAGACTTCTTTCAAGGAAGGCAGCCGCTTTGACCAAAAGTTGAAAAAGAAAAATATCTAGACAAAGAAAGCACAATACATGCATCCACGTATTTCACGATGTATGATACGTCATTTGCTCGGTCCTAACCGCAGTAGTTGTAGCAGATAGTAATAAAATGCCATTTTATTGAATTTTTTGGTTTCATTTGGTGATAATTTTTCTCGGTTGCCATTTGGGAGTAATAATGTTACATAGGAAAATAACGTGTGCCAATGTGTGGAAACTTTTAATTTATGCATGATTCAACTAATTTACTAAATTGCTTAGTTCTATCATAGAATGCACCTAAATGATTTAAAAAAAAAAAAAGAAGAAGAAGAAGAAGAAGAAGAAGAAGATCGAAGACCAAGAAATAGGGAAAAGATTGAATGAAGACGAATTTATTATTTTCTTTTGAATGGTTTTGGGGAGAATATGAAGATAAAAGAAATAATCAAGAGTGGAAAATGTCTTTCCTAAAAATATATATATATATATATATAGATAAATTAAAGAGTGGAAAAAGTCGTTTGGCAAGAGGTGAAAGAAAAGAGAGGGAAAAAATAGGGAAAGTGAAACGAGAGGAGAAAAAAGAAAGCTTCATCTCTCTAGCTTTTGGTAGAAGAGATGTGAAAGATACACACAAAAAAAAAAAAAAAAAAGAGTTTTCCCTTGTTTCTTTCTGTTTTTGGCGATCGTCAACAAACAAATAATTGATTGTATATAGGGAATTTACGCGTTAGGAATCTATATGATATTGAGTAAGTCTTTAGGTACAAATAAATCTCACAAACACAATCCACAAATATCATAATATGCCTATCTCTCCTGTGGGGTCCACTAACACTGTGGAATCCACAGAAAAAAAAAAAAAATCATACACACATTATAACATTTGTGAGATTTATTTGTACCCAACGACTTAATTACTCATATGATCATTCCAAGCAAGTTTGGCCACGTTAGTTAGAAATTCGAATCAAACCCAAACACAACAAAAATTAGATTATTTCACATTTGACATTGTTACTCTCCAAAAAAATAAAACCCAATTTCACTTTACTTCTAAGTTTAAATTTGTGGAATATTCATGTTAAAAATATATTTATAAACTTTGTGTTGATCCTTTCTCTCTAGTGGTATCGTCTTCCTCTCTCCAGTGGGGAGGGGAAGGTGCGACTCCCCTTAGAGGGAGTTCTTACTCCTTGTTTGTTCTTGAGTAAGAATTAGTATCTTTGTTGGACTTTATTGAAGGTCATCGTAAGACTTTGAGATTGCATTTAATTGGGGTGTATGTGTGTGGTGTGTCCATATAAGATATCAAAAGAAAAGTCTTTATGGCCTCTAGATGTGGGTGGGTAGGTGGTACGAATTAATTAACTGACTTTTTTAATTGAATAATTCTGTTTCTCAAATTATTTCCTTTAAAAGTGTTTTCCAACCCATATAGCAGTGGATTCAATTGATTTTAATTGGTTGATATTGAAGTGGTCTCATCATTATTGAAGAGAATCTCACTGTCACGTATATTAAAAAACACTTTTTTTAAAAAAAATAAAAAATATATAAATTAAAAACCATAACATTACTCTTTAATTTTTTTGGTCAACGAAATGACTTCATCTCTCGCTATATATACCCTTAGTAGTTTATATTTCGTTCTACACCGGCCGTTCTCTCATATCTCTCTCTCTCTATATATATACAAACCTTCAGAGATACAATTATATTCAAAAATCTTCATAGGGCTTCAAAGTCATGGGCTCGTGTCCGAATTCGCTCACAAACATTTTGAGTGCACCTGAGGTTAGGGGGCAAAAAGTGACGTCACTACCTAAAGATGGGCTAAAAGATTTCATGCAGTCCATCATATGCAATAAACAAGAATTTAAGGAACCCTTTTATGTGCTGGATTTGGGTGTGGTCGAGTCCCTTACGGACCAATGGACTCGCACCCTCCCAACTGTCCATCCATTTTACGCCGTCAAATGCAATCCATATCCGGCTTTCCTCGGCGCGATGGCGGGTCTTGGCGCGAGCTTCGATTGTGCCAGCCGGGCAGAGATCGAAACCGTCTTGTCACTCGGAGTCTCCCCAGATCGGATCATTTATGCAAACCCGTGTAAATCGGAGTCCCATATCAAGTATGCCGCAAGCGTGGGAGTTAACCTCACTACTTTCGATTCCGAATACGAAATCGAGAAGATCCGGAAGTACCACCCGAAATGTGCTTTACTAATACGGGTCAAAGCTCCGGACGACAGCGGTGCCAGATGTCCACTGGGGCCCAAATATGGTGCACTTCCCGAGGAGGTCACGCCGTTACTCCAAGCAGCCCACACCGCGGGCCTCACCGTCTCTGGCGTCTCTTTCCACATTGGAAGCGGAGCTACTCATTCACAAGCCTACCAAGGAGCCATAGCAGCAGCTAAAGCTGTTTTTGAAGAGGCAGCTCGGCTCGGCTTGCCTCGAATGCATGTGCTTAACATCGGGGGCGGTTTCACAGCTGGTCCGTTATTCGACGAGGCAACTAACGCCATTAAATCAGCGCTCCAAGTTTACTTTGAAAATGAACCAGGTCTTACCATAATAGCTGAGCCGGGTCGATTTTTCGCCGAGCCAGCTTTCACACTAGCCACAACTATTATCGGGAAGCGTGTTAGAGGCGAACTGAGAGAGTACTGGATAAACGACGGTATATACGGGTCTATGAACTGTATACTATATGATCATGCGGCTATATCTGCAACGCCTTTTGCATGCACGTCAAACCATACTAATCCCACGTGCGAAGGTGCGAGGTCATACTCTTCAACTGTGTTTGGTCCCACGTGCGATGCCCTTGACACAGTTTTGACTGGTTACCGACTACCGGAACTGCAGGTGAACGATTGGCTCCTTTTCCCAAAAATGGGTGCTTATACTGCAGCTGCCGGGTCAGGCTTTAACGGGTTCAACACATCGGCCATTTTGACCCATCTTGCATACTCAAGTCCTAGCTGACATTGATCAGTTAATATTGAGAAAGAGTTGGATGGTTGGATCGATAGTGGCTATTTGGTATTTCCATCAGGAATGGTTATAATCTTCATGGGTTAGGTTTAGTATCGGAATTGTATATTGTGATATCATGTGCTATATATATACATGAATGATTAATTGCTTATTAACTTCATCTTTTTTTTTTGTATTTAAAAAAAAAACTTCTTGTTTTTTTTTGGGTGAGAATGATTAAATTTTTATGTATGAAGTTACTAATTCCACGTTTTGTCGTGTGAATTTTCCCTGGCCCCTAATAACGAAAGAAAATTTTGAATAATTTCTGACAAGTAAGGTGGTGGTGGTTTTTTTTTCTTTTTTCTTTTTTGTTGTCCTGACAAAGGCACAATTTGCAAGGAAGTAAGGTTTTTATGGACTAGTATTTGATGCAATTATTTCAATATTGAACAACTATTGAATTCAAAATGTTGACAACCCGCGAGAGAGTTTGTTTGGCTCCGATTATGGAGACTCCAACACAGTTTCAAATATATAACAAATGAGTGTTTGATAAAACGTGATTGCAATTACAATTGTGAAATTTTGTGTTTGACAAGAAACATTGTGGGAAAGTGAATGAATGGAATGCTATACTTTCACGTTGTGTCGTGTGGTGGTTCAATCTCACTTTTGCGGTGGTGTGGATCATGTGAGGTGGACGTGGTTCTCTTCAATCTAAAGGGAAAGAGATAGAGGCTAAACTCTGGAATTCTAATTCTTAGTTATTGTGTTTTCTATTCAAATGTCATTTTGTTTTTGGGCAAAGCTTATGTCATTTTTTCCTCTAAGTAATATATGGGTTTTTGGACTTGGGTTTGTTGGAAGTAGGTGAGGAGGAATTTATATTTTGGAAGAGAGTAGGGACTAATATGGAGAGAGCTTCTTTATATTTGTATTGATCTCCAAATTTTTGCTTAATTGATACAAATGACTTGAGGACTCACCTATATATACTAACCAAGAGAACATTCTAGGAAGCTCTCAACTACCACCATTACTAATACTTACAACTACTATAATTATTTGACAACTACTACATTAACTCAACAACCAACTACCAACAACAAGATTATTCTAGACTTTTTCTTGAGACTTCTAGATACTATGGACCCTACAATTGGGCCTACTACACATATAATGATAAATATATTTTGGGCTGAATCAAGTTTATTTTTCAACAGGGTTGGCATCCTCTATTAGATTGAAATTTAAGTAAATTTTTTTTTGGTTTGGGGTCTATTTTTTCCCTCTAAGTAATATTTGGATTTTTGGACTTGGGTTGTGGCCCACTATATATTATATTGAAATTTAAGTAAATTTTCTTTTGGTTTTGGGTCTATAAATAAAGTCAAATTCGTTACGAATTTAAACGGAAACCCCTCAAGTTTTTTCAGACCAGGGAGAGGTATCCATCAAGGAGACCCTCTCTCTCCTTTTCTTTTGATTCTTTGCTCTAATGTACTCTCGAGAATTATTATTAGGGAAGCAAGTCATCGCTCCAACACAAGCATCAAGGCAGCAAAGGACTGTCCCTCCTTCAACCACCTTCTTTTCATTGATGAGTTGATCATTTTTGGCCACGCAAACTCTACAGAAGCTACCAATATTATGCACTGTCTCTCAAAATATAGAGCATGGTCAGGACTGAGAATCAGCTATAACAAATCCAAGATCATGTTCAGCTGTAATTTTTGCCCCGATGTTGCTCATTCTATCTGTTGTGAGTCCAACTGAAAAAAGCGCCCCCAAATTCTAAATATATAGGGTTGCCTTTCACTTTATCAGGGACAAAGAAACATGTGTTTGGTGATGTTCTTGCCAAGTTCCAAAAGAGATTACAGGGTTGGAAGATGTCTCTACTATCTCAAGCCACTCGGGGAACTCTTATCAGGAGTGTTGCACAAGCTCTTCCGGTGTACACTATGTCCGCCTTTCCTATCCCGTCTTCTATTTGTTCCAACCTTGATAAAGCTCTTCGCAGATTTTGGTGGGGCCATTCTCAAGAGGATCAAAAGAAATGATGTCTCCAAGCTTGGGACCGTATTTGCATGCCAAAGTTTGCGGGGGGCTGGGATTTAGGTGCATGAAGGACTACAACAATGTTTTAATTTCAAAACTTGGGTGGCGTATCTTAACCCAACCAGAGAAGCCATGGGCTTAACTCTTTAAAGGAAAATACCTTCGTACCAATGACTTGCTCAATCCTAGGAAAACCCACAACTCTTCGTGGGTATGTGTAATGTTTTGAAATTAATTTAAGGGTATTGTGGTAATTTGGTGGTCAATGTATGGACCCAATTTGGACTTGTATATTTTAATACCTAACGTTTGGTTTTGTGGTATCACACTGGTATTTAAATTGGTGCAAGTGTGTATATATGTATGTTACATATTTGTGTGTATATGTGTGTGTGTGTGTGTGTGTGTGAGAGAGAGAGGGGACAAAAGGGGGACTCACAAGTCACCTCCCAAGTTAACTCCCAAACCACCCCCAACAACTCCCTAACTACCCCAACAACTAAAGCTTCCCTAAGAAGCTTCCCCCTCTCTTTCTCCCTCCCCCACCATCCTATATATAGAGATACCTCTCTTTCTCTCTCTCTCTCTCTCTCTCTCTCTCTCCCTCTCATTTTCTTCTCTTTTCTTTTCGTTCTCTTATCATTTCTCTCTTTAGTTTGGAGGACCAAAACCTCCATAGCCTCTAAGCTCTTATAGCATCATTTTGAAAGACAAACTTATTTTTGGAAGCAAGCTATTAGTATAAAAAATGACCCTCTCTACTAGGGCTTCCCTTTGGTGTTCTCATTTCCCATCTTGGTGTTTTCTAGCTTAAGTCATGAACTAGAGGAAGAAGAGGGATTTTCTAAAATTCTTGTTCGTTGAAGCTCAACAACTTTGGGTTCTCTATTTTTTCTCTTTTGCATTTCTTTCTCAAGGACAAGGTAGATTACAATGTCTCTATACAGATGATTTCATATATCTATCTTTGAATTGTGATTAATTGCTAGGAATAGATGATATGTGGAACAACTATGATTTTTCCCCCAAATACACATGTTATGTGACTTACATGCTTAGTTGCTAATTTGTTGACTAAGATGTTTTAAATGAATATTGTGGTTATTTGCTTAGTTGCTAATTTTTTGACTAAGTTGTTTAAATGTATTATGTTTTTCTTGCTAAGTTGAAAGCATGATTATGTGCTAGTATTAGTTCTCGAAATGGTAGAACTCATGCTAGAAAGATCTTTGAAAAAAAAAATTCTTACAATTACCTTGATTATTGTCAAAGTCCAGATTTTGTTAATGAATGATGAAATTATTTTTTTCATTCTTGAAATTTGATACTTGCATTTGAATCATAGAATTCATGTGCATTGTTGCCAAGTGGGCACACCTCATAGCATAGCATGATTTTGCATATGAAAAATCCCAAAATGGGGATAAAAGATGTGAAAAATCCGAATGTGGGATTTGTGTGAGGATAGGGTGGATGTACCTAAGAACATTTCAAACTCCAACTTATATTCGACTAGCAATCGGAAAGTTGGTATGCTACATTCCCAGTGGGGGGTGGCTCACAGTCCGGTAATGAGGCAAGTGAACACGTGTGCATGGCACGAGGGCTCATTAGTTGAAATACTTAGGCAACATCATGGCACCACATCTCATTTTTAGTTATGGGGTCTACCTTGTATATCTACAATGTTTTCTACTAAGCCGTCGTGCTTAATGAATCTATATAAAAAAAACTATTTTTCAGGTGATCTTGATAAGGGTAAGGCTCATGAATAGTCCGATGCCTTAGCCTCATATTTTTGAAAGCTTTCTACAAGAAATCTTATTCTTTTGGAACTTACATGACATAGTTCAGTTGTTAAGACTTGCAATAGTTGTGATTTGAAATCGTAAATGTTAGATTTGAATTATGGAACTTACAAGTGACTTGGTCTCAATTCTTTCATCTATGTTAATTTGTAAGCTATGACCTAGCTTGGGCACATGTGAGCCCTTAACACTTTTGGTAATGTTAGTAGAGTCCATGTATTGGAACTCACTTTCAACTTGTAATATTCTCATTATTAATATTCGTGGTTATGTATTCGAGATATATCTTTGAATCCCCTAACCGTTTATGCTTTTAAACTCTTTTAAATATATGTTAGAAATGGTAGAATCTTTATATTCGTTGGCTTATATGTTATGAGAAAATACGATTTTTGATTTCTAAGGGGCCGTTTGGTTGTAAATTCTCAAACCTTAATTTCATGAAAACTTTCAAAATAAACCTCTCCTTCTTCTTCTTACACTCTTGATACTTCTTATTTACCACCTTTTAAAAACTTCTTTGAAAACCAAAGTATTGTGGATTGACCCTACTTGACCTATTTGGTCTCAGTGGGTTGACTTTTAACTTTTTGACTTTTCTTTGGAATCCACGTAGGATTCTTTTGTAGCTTCCGCACTATTTGGTTGGTCCACATAGAACCTCTTCTTCTCCTTAACCTCTTTCTTTAACTCTTTGACCCATCCACGTGTCGTGGATTTTGGGGCGCGATAGTATGGCAAGGCATTTTCAGCTTGATCCCCATTTTAATTAAGAATGGGTGCTTGTAAGCTTCTTGGAACAGGAGATGAGACAAATATTTAGGAGGACCCTTGGGTCCACACAATTCAGAATTTCAAGCCCTCTTGTCATCTAACATCTAGACCAGTCTTGGAAAAAGTGATTAAGCTCACGGATCATAGGAATGGGGGTTGGAATGTCAACATTATTCGTGACACCTTTACCCCAGACTCAACAGATGCCATCCTATAGATTAATATGCCTTTCAGAAGGCCCGTCGGCAAGTGGATCTGGGCTAAAGACAAAAAAAGGGGCATTCTCAGTGAAATCAGCATACTTAACAGATCAGGCCTATCGTTGTTCTTGCAATTCTGGTCTGGCTGTTCAGTCTTGGAACCGTTTGTGGAAAGCAAAGTCACATGAGCGTCATAAAATTTTCCTTTGGAAGGTGATTTCAAAGGCCATCCCTACCAAAGACCTTCTTGGTCAGCATTTCAATGTTGATGATGTAACAACCTGCATTTCATTAATTAATTTTCATTTCATTTCCATATTTAAATTTAATTTGTATTATCCGTGTCCATTTTATTTCAATGGTCATGTTTTATAGTCTTATGGCCTATTTTGTTGTGCATTGAAATTCTTATTAGGGTCAAACTGCAATTTTACAAAATTAGTCATACTTGTATTGGATTTTTAAAACTATATTTCAAAACGATGGAAATGTTTGCTTTTGACTTAATCAGTATTTTTATAAAACCAGAAAATCATTTCCTACGTAAAAATGAATTTTCTGTATTTTTGTGGTGACCACCGCGCCGCAAAAATACCAGTTTGTGTTTAAAACTGTCCGCGATGTTTTGAACTTCCACAGATTTTGGAAGTGATGTAGAGCAAGATTTGACACTTGCTTTACTTTCTAATTATGGCAACTAATGATTGTCTTAGGCTTTGTTTGGAATGTATAGCTTGTGTGTGTAAATGTTGTGCCATAAGCCACATTTCCCAAACAACATCAAATTGCCCCCTACTACTCTAATTTACCCCTTCAAAAGCTGAGAGTGTATATACGTATAAAAATTTGTGAGCTGTGTATATTGTATTTATATGTTAATTAGAAAATCAATTTGTGGTGTGTGTGTGTGAAGAGACTTGGAGCCCAAGCTCATCCATTGATCTCTCTATATATACACTCTCACACACACATTCATTCCATCTTTGAAAACTGAATACAGAGAGAAAAGAGAGAGTGCAGAGAATTCACTTATACAGAAAGTTCTTAGAGAGAAATAGCTTCACATAATTTCATAGCTAGAGCTCAAGTGCGTGTTTGCTTATTTGATTGTCTTTCTCAACATTTTTCTTCTATCTTAATCACAGTGAGTATTTTAAACTCACTCCAAATGTAATTTATGCTCAATTACTGTCTGTATGTATGTATATATTCATTCACCATTGTTGATTTTCATGAAAGCTTGAAACTTGAAAAAGAGTGATTTTATAAACTTAATCCAAACAAGTTTTTAGAGATGATTTAGAAAGATTATAGTTCCTAGATGCTACAGTTCAAGTATTAAAGTCTAATTTATTCATATGAAAAAATATATTAAGATTGAAGTTTTGTTATCTTTTAGTTTTTCGTAAAATTCGTGAACTACGTTTGGATTCAAGTAAAATTGATTGTAGATTCATAATCTTTGCAAAAAATCGAAGAGATTCATATATTATAAGGCATGGTAACTTACGAAATCAAAAATGGGTCAAAAGACCCCTTAATTTCTGAAATAGGGGAAAACCAGCGAGGAAGATGAAGCTACTGTGTGAACTCGCGCGCACGAGCGAGGGTCGCGCGAACGACCCCTCTCGCGAGGGACCTGCGCGCGCGAGTCGTATGGTTTCAGGCAGCTAGAAAAGATCTTAATAAGATAAATGAAAATTAGGCAGATCGCGCGAGCGGCCCGCGCGAGCGACCCGCGCGCGCGATCTCCCTATATTCTGGCAGTTGGAAAAGTTTTATAAAAGAAAAGGAAAAATGGACAAATCACACGAGCGTCCCGCGCGAGCGACTTCTGACAGTTTCTAGATTTTGCTTATTTTATGTTAAGGAGCTGTTTGGGTGATGTATTATGAACCTTAAAGCTCTGTTTGGAAAATTTACTAAAACAGAAACCTATTTGGTTATGTTTGGACAATTGAAATAATGTATTACAACTTAACAATCCCCGCACATACGTTGTTCCTATAAATCAGCATTTTACTTTTGTTTAAGTGTCATGACATACATCTGGAGTCAGTTGTACATGCATGTGAGTGTAATGTTGGGCAGTGTGGAAAAGAGTAATGGTCAGTGTAGAAAAGAGTGTGTGGTTGAGATTGTGTTGTGGACACTCCCTGGTAATTGTGTACCAAAGTGTGACGTGTTGAGATTGCGGTGAGAGTATCTTTGTAATGTGACGTTGGCAAAACTGGACACTCCCTGACGCCCATGGAAGCGTTAAATGTGTGACACCGAACTTGGACATTCCCTAGCACCCATGGTAGTGCTAAAGTGTGGCCTACGGACACTCCTTGGTACCCGCGTCTGGATACTGCATGAGGTTACCTCCGGTATTTGCGAGGCGGATTAGGTACTAAAGTGTGAGGCATTGGACACTCCTTGGTACCCCGGACCAAAGTGTGAGGCAAACTGGACATTTCCTGGCACCCCTGTGCTAAAGTGTGGCTATCAGAGTATTACAAGGATACTGGTGTGAGATAGTGGGTGGTTGTGTTTATCGAGAGAAAAGAGTTGGTAAGATGAGATGGTGCATTGTTTTTCATACACGGTCACTTATATGTGAATTAAAGCTTTCAAATGATATTGTGGTTGTTTTCTAAAAATGAACTTCTTACTTTAATGTAAACTTGTTGAATTAAATGGGAATTGGAAAATGGTGAATGAGCATGTGTTACATTCAAAGTTATGTTTTTAATACTCACCAGCTTCTTGAAGCTGACGGCGTCGATGCGCCCTGGACATTCATGTTCAGGCTTTTCAGGTTATGACTATGCTGGGCCCTATGATTATGTAAACTGAGAACAGCTGCTTTAGAAGATAGAACTGTTATCAATATCCTATGTTTTAAGTTTTAAAATGTTTTGTAATAAGGATGACTGTAATAGATGATAGATATTGTTTTGTTTTAAGACGGCTTGTGCCTTAGTTGACCCCGTATCGTAACATATAATAAGTTAGAAAAATACTTGTAAGTCTTGATTGCTCTGCTCTGCTCTGATTATTATGTTTTTGTTGTTGACGTTTGGGACGGAATCGATCCTTCAAACTGTCACGACCTACGGGTCCATAAAGGAAATCAAACGCTTTCCTTATTTATGCTACGTCAAGGCGTGACAGGATTTAGTAGTATCAGAGCCAGGTTATTATTTATCTCAAGATAGTTTCACCAGGTTAGGGTTTACTAGTTTAGACCCGATTCCACGATCTGTTAGCTTAAGCTTCACGCACCCGATGATACGCAGGGAGGATAGACTCAGAACCCAAACGCCTAAGATTATCTCTTTCCTGATTTAAGTTAGTACCTTTTTATCAGGTATGGACCCAGCTCAGCCGCTCTACATACTAGATGGGTTTAGAGGACATTTGGTGACTCCTGGGGCAGTAGTCCCAACTTTTCTAGATTTATATCATACCGCCATTGAGCAGCTGGCCACGACAACTGTAGTATCAGATCTATGGCACCAGGTTCACGTGGTGGGGATAGTTGATTTGACGCGTATTCGCCTTAAGATACGCTATTTCGCGGAGGCTCAGTGCTTAGTGCTAGTTGAGATACTGAGACTAGTTGATAGTGATGCTCTCTATTTCCCCTTTGAGATCCAGGTTGTGCACGCTCATCTAGCACAGCTAGAGATGCCCCCACCTGTGGTTCCCATGGTTGAGGATGACGGTGACGACGACGTCATGGTTATCCCTATTATCGGGGATGTTGTAGGAGAGGATGGCATAGGTCTAGATGACCTTGCCGCTGAGCTCGAGGAGGAGCTAGCACTTGAGCTAGTTCTACCTGAGGAGGTGCCAGTTGAGGCAGATGCCCCAGCGCCTACTTCCTCGTCGACCTCTCAGAGCTTTGATTTTGATTTGGTGGGCCCATTCCTTGTTCAGTGATTTTGCCCCGTCGATTCACTAGATCTCCTGATAGCCGCCTACGGAGACGACTGATTTCTTAGATATCACCTTGTATATATTGACTATTTTGACTAGTAGCTCTATCTCTTTTTGCAACTGTTCTTATATGCATTCGAGTTTAGGGCAATGACCCCATTTTTGTAACATTAACTCTTGCATGGACATATGCGTCCTAACCCATATAGCTAGGGTAGGCATTAACTGATCATACATGTTTTTTTGTATCAACTTGATCGAGAAGTTATATATAGAAATACCCTTTTTGATATTGTCGCTGCTTAAACTGCTTTACATTTTTGCTTCATGCATTTTCCTCATTCTACTATCACTATCATGCATAGAATGGCTGGAGGACTAAGGAGGAATAGGAATTTGATTGAGGGAGCACTTGAGGCTGCCGATCCCATCGGAATGTTTGAAGCTTTTGTCAGACGTCTCGAAAGGGTTAGTAATCAAAATAAAAATCGACGAGACCGACAAACTGGAGATAAACTGCTGGAGAGATTCCGTGCGCTAAGGCCCGAGCAGTTTGCGGGTACCGCGGAACCATGGAAAGCGGAACAATGGTTAAGACAGATGGACCGTATGTTCGAAGCTGTCCAGTGCAATGAGATGGATAAGAGAAGGTTAGCTACTTTCCAATTGACTGATGCCACCATAGATTGGTGGGATTCAGTCACAGTTACCATCGGGAACGAAGCTGCGATGGGAATGACATGGACTACATTTAAGAGGAGGTTTCTAGAAAAGTATTTTTCGGCTACAGAAAGGCACAGGAGGGAGAAGGAATTCATGGACTTGACTCAGGGAACTAAATTGGTGCAAGAGTACACCACTTAGCTCGAGAGACTGTCCCGATTTGCCCCTCATATGGTTGATACTGAGGAAAAGAGGATCTGTAAGTATAACCAAGGGCTGACACCGCAGATGCGCCGCATGACTCTCGGTCGCCTAGATAAGTCTTTCGAGGGACTAGTCGGCCTAGCCACTGATCTGGAAGAAGATGCTCGAGTGAATCGGAAGCAATTCGAATTTCGGCCGCCTCAGAGGGGTAATTTTGGGAATAGACCACCAATGAATCGTACCCAAGGATAGAAGAGGAATTTTGACGGAAGCAAGAAAACCCAAGCTATCACCTATCCGACTCAACCTCGAGTTGGTGAAGGAAGTGGTGCTGGAAAATATTTCAACTGTGGCAACCCCGGTCATCTGGCTCGAGATTGCAAGGCACCAAAGCGTACTACTCAGCAAGGCATAGTCTGCTACGACTGTGGTGAACCAGGTCATATCAGCAAGTTCTGTACTACCCCTAAGTAAGTAACTTATGGTCAACAAGGCCAGACTCGCGTGAATGCTATTATCCCTGATGCCGCTGGATATGATGGGACTGTGTACGAAGAAGGAAACTCTGAATAAGCTCAACCTGATCAGCAAGCAGTAGAAGGTACCTTGACTCTGTTTAATTCCTATGTTAAAGTGTTATTTGATACGGATGCTGCTCTTTTGTTCATATTTGTTAATATGATTCGGAGATTGGGTTTCTTACCTCATCGTTTAGAGAAAGCTTTGAGGGCTACCTCGCCATTAGGAGCCGCAGTCAAGTTAGGATATGTGTGCGAGTATTGCCCCTTACGGCTAGGAAACTGTGAAATCCCTGCAAGGCTGATTGTCCTATCGATGAAGGAGTTCGACATAATCCTAGGCATGGATTGGCTCTCTCATAATCAAGCAAACCTGGATTATGCGAGGAAGAGAATTACATTCCCCGACAATGAGAATCAACCCTTTGATTTTCAATGTAACCCTTCGGGAGATATGTTCCTCATAAGGTGTTTGGCTAACATCGAAGTCGTTAGTACAAAGATGACAGCGTCGTCTATACCTATAGTCAAGGACTTCGAAGAAACATTTCAAGACGTTTCTGGTTTACCGCCCGAGAGAAGTATAGGGTTCTGTATTGAGCTTATACCAGGTACTGTTCCGATCACCAAGGTCCCCTATAGAATGACCCCCACCGAATTGTTGGAATTAAAGGTACAAGTTCAAGAGCTCGAGAACCTAGGTTTTGTACGCCCTAGTACATCTCCTTGGGGAGCATCGGTGTTATTCGTGAAGAAGAAGGACGGAACACTTCAGTTGTTTATCGATTACAGAGAATTAAACCGAGTGACTATCAAGAATAAGTATCCCTTACCCCGGATCGACGACTTATTTGATCAACTACAAGGAGCTACAACGTTTTCCAAAATAGACCTAAGGTCAAGATATCATCAGTTGAGGGTACGGAAGGAAGACATACCTAAGACTGCATTCAGAACCTGATATGGTCACTATGAGTTTTTGGTAATTCCGTTTGGAATGACGAATGCCTCGACAGTGTTCAAGCCTTATTTGGATCAGTTTGTCATCGTCTTCATTGATGATATTTTGATCTATTCTAAGTCAGCAGAAGAACACGAGCAACACCTACGGATTACGATACAGACACTCAAGAACCACCACTTGTATGCCAAGTTTAGTAAGTGTGAGTTCTGGTTACAAGAAGTGAGATTTTTGGGACACAAGGTGTCATCTCAGAGAATTTTTGTGGATTCGTCCAAGATAGATGCTGTATCAAACTGGGTCAGACCGAGCAATCCTACAGAGGTTAGGAGTTTTCTGGGACTCGCAGGCTATTACAGAAGATTTGTTGAAGGGTTTTCAAAAATAGCTGCACCATTAACCGAATTGACGAAGAAGAATTTGAAGTTTGACTGGACAGAGAAGCATGAGCACGCCTTTCTAGAGTTAAAAGAGAGACTCACTACCACACCGGTACTAGCTATACCCAAGCCTGATGAGAAGTTCACTATCTTTAGTGTCGCGTCATATCAAGGACTAGGGTGTGTACTTATGCAAGATGGCAGAGTTATCACCTATGGATCTAGACAGCTGAAACCGAATGAGTTAAACTACCCTATTCATGATTTGGAATTGGTGGCAGTGGTATTCGCACTCAAGATTTGGAGACATTATCTTTATGGTGAGAAGTTTGATTTGTTCTTCGATCACAAGAGTCTGAAATATTTGTTCACACAGAAAGAGTTGAACATGAGACAGCGCAGATGGATGGAGCTGATCAAAGATTACGACTTCACGTTAGAATACCACCCTGGTAAAGCTAATGTGGTCGCTGATGCTTTGAGTTGACAGATTCGTGAGACGATCACATCCTTAATGGTTAGAGAATGGCGAGCATTGGAAACGTTGGCAGAGTTCAACGTACAGAGTGCTGAAGAAGGAAAAGGACAATTTTTTGGATGTCTTATCCTATAGCTTGTTCTTATCGACCGCATTATTGGAGCTCAGAAAGAAGATGGCTTGCGAAGATGTCAGAGAAAGATCCGACAGAATGGAAGGTGGGAATCGATGGAGGATATCGATGCAGAAACAGATTATGTGTACCAGACTATAGGGATTTGAGAAATAATATTCTGGCAGAAGCACATAAGTCAAGATATATAGTTCACCCAGGAGGAACGAAAATGTACAAGGACTTGAAGAGAAATTTATGGTGGGAAGGTATGTAGAAGGATGTGGCCGAATTTGTATCCAAGTGTTTGACGTGTCAACAAGTCAAGGCCGAACATCAGAGACCCTCGGGATTATTGCAACCACTACCTATTCCTGGTTGGAAATGGGAGCACATCATGATGGATTTTGTAGTGGGTTTGCCTCGATAGCAACAAAATCATGACACCATTTGGGTAATCGTGGATCGACTGACTAAGTCGGCACATTTGATCGCTTATAGTATGACATACCCGGTAGAAGAGATGAGCCGGATGTACATACAACAAGTCGTGCGACTTCGCGGTGCACCTGTGTTGATTGTGTCAGACCGTGACGTGCGTTCTACTTATGGATTTTGGAAAAGTCTGCAAGAAGCTATGGAAACCTCGCTCAAGATGAGTACTGCTTTTCACCCTCAGACAGATGGGCAGACCGAGCGTGTTAATCAGATCATGGAGGATATACTTAGGGCTTGGGTCATCGATTTTGAAGAATTTTGGGAGACGCACTTGCCTTTGGTTGAATTTGCCTATAACAATAATTATCACACGAGAATCGGGATGGCTCCATTCAAAGCATTGTACGGACAGCCTTGTCATTCTCTGTTGTGTTGGGCAGAGGTGGGAGATACGGAGTTGTTGCGACCAGATTTGGTTAGAGAAACCAACGAGAAAATTTCTTTGGTCAAGGAAAGGATGAGAACCTCTCAAAGCCGGTATAAGAGTTATACCGATCGACACCGAAAAGATTTGGAGTTCAATGTTGGAGATCACGTACTTCTGAAGGTTTCACCGACCCGAGGAGTAGTACGCTTCGGTCTGAAGAGAGGAAAATTGGCTCCGCATTTCATCGGACCGTTCGAGATTTTGGAACGTGTGGGGAAAGTAGCATATCGACTGGCGCTACCACCAAAAATGTCTGGGGTTCACAATGTATTTCATGTGAGTATGCTGAGAAAGTACATACGAGACCCCTCGCATATGCTCAGTTATGATGATATTGAGACGAGTCATAACGTTTCTTATAAGGAGAGACCCGTGAAGATCAGAGTATCAAGAAGCTGAGGAATAAGGATATTCTGTTGGTGAAGGTTCAGTAGAATCACCATGACGAGAGTGAAGCCTCGTGGGAAGTCGAAGCTGATATGAGGAAGAAGTACCCGGAGTTGTTTCAGGACTGGTTAGCCTTGATTTCAGGGACGAAATCCTGTTTAAGGGAGGAAGGATATAACAACCTGCATTTCATTAATTAATTTTAATTTCATTTTCATGTTTAAATTCAATTTGTATTATCTGTGTCCATTTTATTTCAATGGTCATGTTTTATAATCTTATGGCCTATTTTGTTGTGCATTGAAATTCTTATTAGGGTCAAACTGCAATTTTACAAAATTAGTCATACATGTATTGGATTTTTAAAACTGTATTTCAAAACGGTGGAAATGTTTGCTTTTGACTTAATCAGTATTTTTATAAAACTAGAAAATCATTTCCTACGTAAAAATGAAATTTCTGTATTTTTGTGGTGACCACCGCGCCGCGAAAATACCAGTTTGGGTTTAAAACTATCCGCGCTGTGTTCAACTTCTACAGATTTTGGAAGTGATGTAGAGCAAGATTTGACACTTGCTTTGCTTTCTAATTATGGCAACTAATGATTGTCTTAGGCTTTGTTTGGAGTGTATAGCTTGTGTGTGTAAATGTTGTGCCATAAGCCACATTTCCCAAACAACATCAAATTACCCCCTACTACTCTAATTTACCCCTTCAAAATCTGAGAGTGTATATACGTATGAAAATTTGTGAGCTGTGTATATTGTATTTACATGTTAATTAGAAAATCAATTTGTGGTGTGTGTGAAGAGACTTGGAGCCCAAGCTCATCCATTGATCTCTCTATATATACACTCTCACACACACATTCATTCCATCTTTGAAAACTGAATACAGAGAGAAAAAAGAGAGTGCAGAGAATTCACTTATACGGAAAGTTCTTAGAGAGAGATAGCTTCACATAATTTCATAGCTAGAGCTCAAGTGGGTGTTTGCTTATTTGATTGTCTTTCTCAACATTTTTCTTCTATCTCAATCACAGTGAGTATTTTAAACTCACTCCAAATGTAATTTTATGCTCAATTAATGTCTGTATGTATGTGTATATTAATTCACCATTGTTGATTTTCATGAAAGCTTGAACTTGAAAAAGAGTGATTTTACAAACTTAATCCAAACAAGTTTTTAGAGATGATTTAGAAAGATTATAGTTCCTAGATTCTATAGTTCAAGTATTAAAGTCTAATTTATTCATATGAAAAAGTATATTATGATTGAAGTTTTGTCATCTTTTAGTTTTTCGTAAAATTCGTGAACTATGTTTGGATTCAAGTAAAATTTATTGTAGATTCATAGTCTTTGCGAAAAACCGAAGAGATTCATATATTATAAGGCATGGTAACTTACGAAATAAAAAATGGGTCAAAAGACCCCTGAATTTCTGAAACAGGAGAAAACCAGTGAGGAAGATGAAGCTAATGCGTGAACTTGCGTGCGCGATCACGCGAGCGAAGGTCGCGCGAGCCATGTGGTTTCAGGCAGATAGAAAAGATCTTAATAAGAAAAATGAAAATTAGGCAGATCGCGCGAGCGGCCCGCGCGAGCGATCTCCTTGTATTCTGGTAGTTGAAAAAGTTTTATAAAAGAAAAGGAAAAATGGACAAATAGCGCGAGCGGCTCGCGCGCGCAACTTCTGACAGTTTCTAGATTTTGCTTATTTTATGTTAAGGAGCTGTTTGGGTGATGTATTCTGAACCTTAAAGCTCTGTTTGGAAAATTTTCTAAAACAGAAACCTATTTGGTTATGTTTGGATGATTGAAATGATGTATTACGACTTAACAATCCCCGTACGTACGTTGTTCCTATAATTCAGCATTTTACTTTTGTTTAAGTGTCATGACATACATGTGGAGTCAGTTTACATGCATGGTGAGTGTAAATGTTAGGCAGTGTGGAAAAGAGTAATGGTCAGTGTGGAAAAGAGTGTGTGGTTGAGATTGTGTTGTGGACACTCCCTGGTAATTATGTACCAAAGTGTGACGTGTTGAGATTGCGGTGAGAGTATCTTTGTAATGCAACGGTGGCAAAACTGTACACTCCCTGACGCCCATGGAAGCGTTAAAGTGTGTGACGCCGAACTTGGACATTCCCTGGCACCCATGGTAGTGCTAAAGTGTGGCCTACGGACACTCCCTGGTACTCGAGTCTGGATTAGGTACTAAAGTGTGAGGCATTGGACACTCCCTGGTACCCCGGACCAAAGTGTGAGGCAAACTGGACATTCCCTGGCACCCATGTGCTAAAGTGTGGCTATCGGAGTATTACAAGAATACTGGTGTGAGATAGTGGGTTATTGTGTTTGTCGAGAGAAAAGAGTCGGTAAGATGAGATGGTGCATTGTTTTTCATACACGGTCACTTATATGTGAATTAAAGCTTACAAATGATATTGTGGTTGTTTTCTAAAAATAAACTTCTTACTTTAATGTAAACTTGTTGAATTAAATGGGAATTGGAAAATCGTGAATGAGTATATGTTACATTCAAAGTTATGTTTTTAATACTCACCAGCTTCTTGAAGCTGAAGGCGTCGATGCACCCTGGACATTCGTGTTTAGGCTTTTCAGGTTATGACTATGATGGGCCCTATGATTATGTAAACTGAGAACGGCTGCTTTGGAAAATAAAACTGTTATCAATATCCTATGTTTTAAGTTATAAACTGTTTTGTAATAAGGATGACTATAATAGATGATAGATATTGTTTTGTTTTAAGGCGGCTTGTGCCTTAGTTGACCCCGTATCGTAATATGTAATAAGTTAGAAAAATATTTGTAAGCCTTGATTGCTCTGCTCTAATTATTATATTTTTGTTGTTGACGTTTGGGATGGAATCGATCCTTCAAATAGTCACAACCTACAGGTCCATAAAGGAAATTAAACGCTTTCCTTATTTATGCTACGTCGGGGCGTGACAGATGACCACTTCTGCATCATTTGTGGCCACCCTCGGGAATCTTGCGAGCACTTATTCTGGAGTGCCCGGCATCTTGCATCTTTTGGTGTTCTTCAAATTGGCCCATTAACACCCCCCCTCCTTTGCTAGGCTTGGGATGGAGCATTGGTTCTCTATTTTGCTTGACCCATCCTCAAAGCTTGGTATTAACAAAAGGGAACCCCATAATTTCACCATTTTTGCGGCCATTGTGACGGAACAAGTTTGAACTCTTCGGAACAAAATGCTCCATGACAACCTGACCTTTGACGCTTCATTTTGGATCTCTCGCATCGCCTCACTAACCAAAGAACATTTGGATGCCCAAAATTTTCAGCTCAAAGCCCCTTACCCAGACCCAGCTCTGTGGATTCCCCCACCACCGAATTAGGTCGATCAAGATCAATTTTGATGTGGCCAGCAGGAGTAATGCCTCCACTCTTGCTGTTGTCATTGGGATGGATGGAGCAACCCTTGTTTTGCTATAGTGTGGAGAACTGAAGCTTTGGATCCTACCCTTGCAGAAGCCCGTGCGGCCTATTGCGCTATCAAAGAGGTCAATAGGGGGTCTTCGAACTTCATTGTAGAAGGCGACTCACTCCTTGTTTGCTCCCCTCTCCAAGATTGGAATGAATCCCCTGGATTATTGATTCCGTCATTAGGTAGTGTAGAGATTGCCTTTCCTCTTTCAATGGTCTATGATTTGTTTCTAAAGTTTCTAGATCGGCTAATTTTGTAGCCCACAATTTGGCCAAATGAGCCGCCAAGTGTAATCTCTCAGGCCCATCCCAATTGCTGAAATTCCTCCTTTTATTTTTGTTTCTATTTCTGAGGATCTCCAGCAAAGGGGGCGGCGGTTCCTTTTGCTTTTCAATGAATTCTTCTTTCTCAAAAAAAAAAAATTTATAAAAAAAAAAAAAAAACAACTCGGTACGAATGCATCCCTAGCCACAGCATGACCATACAGGAGCTTTTTGTCATCCCAACTTTGACTAACATTTAAACCTTTTTTAGACTTCAAATTGAAGACCATAGCACAGCCAAATATGAGCAACAATTTCCACGTTTAAAACTTTCATATCATGAGCATGTTATTTTGTTATTTCCTCGAAACATAAGCATATTGCCCGCATGTTCCTTGCCACTTTATTAGATACTCCTTTTCCTTTTCTTTTTTGGTCTAATATTACATGCTATTTACCACGTGAAAACATTTGTTATATATAGTGATTTATTAATGGTATGCTTCTTAAAAAAAAAAAAAATTTCTTTTTAAAAATGTTTTTCAACACATGTGATAGTGGGCCCAGTTAATTTTAATTGGTTGATGTTAAAATGATCCCACTATTAATAAAGAGGGTTCCACTGCCACATATATTGTTAAACACTTCTTAAAAAAAACAAAAAAAAAATTTATAGAGCATAACATTACTCATACTGGTTATTTTGCTGATGTGAGAAGTCAATAAGATTAATTATATTTTACTCCTTTTGTGGTTAGACTTATTTTCATTTTACGTATGTGGTTTAATTCCAAAAATGCAGCTCTCCTCCTCTCTCCCTCCGTCTCATTTTATGTGTCCATCTTTCCTTTTTGGTATGTACCAAAATTGTTGTCCACTTTCCTAAATTAGTATATAAATTTTACTTAGTTTCCCCAACTACCCTTCCTTGCAATCAACACCAAAACAAAATAAAAAAAGAAAGTGCAATGATTATGGGCAATTGTGGAAAGTAGGTGTAGATTCTTTTTGTCCCCTTAAATAGTTAGATTCCCCAAGATGGACACATAAAATAGGACAGAGGTAGTATATCTGTAGGAGTATCAAATAGATATGGGATACTATTAAATACTACCGTAAATTTAGTTAATACTGTGCAGCTTCTCATCATTTCCTATTCATAATTAATTTCTACCCTTGTAAAGCTAGTTGGAGCATCTGTAGTCATACAACAAATTTAAACAAAACTTAGCTTAAGTTTATCGTATAAATTGTGTTCACTTGCACTGGTGTAGCTTTTAAACGACACTCTCAGTGGATACATAATTTCCTTGTGGTTTTAGACTAAAGTGAAACTACTAAGATTTTTTTTTTCAAAATAGTCCTACGTGGAGATTAAGAGTTAAAATTAGTCCCACATAGGAGAGTTTATGTGTCAAAATTAACCCCACATAGACACCTAACCCCAAAATTAGCCTCACAAAGGGGATTAAGTGTTAAAAATTAAAATCACATAGTTGAGTTAAAAGGCAGTATTATCTCCGCATAGGGGATTAATCCTAAAATTAACCTCACAAAGGAGATTAAGTGTTAATATTTTTGGCCAATTTTAGAATTTTTTATCAGTTTTGAGGAAAATCTTAACAGTTCACTTTAATCTGAAACATCTGGAGAGTTAAGTGTTCACTTTTGAACCACATGGGGATAAATAGAAAATAAGCGTAACCACAAGAGTAAAATATATTTCACCCAAGTCAATATTCAAACACATGTCAGATCTAATTTTAAGGAAAAAAATGTATCCACACAAACATTATAGTTATGTGTATTATTAAGGTGATCCCAATGAAGTGGTATCACCGTTGATAAATTTGTTGACCAATTTTTGTGGGCTTCGACCAAGCCCCCTCAAATAAAACTCTTCCAAGCTAGAACTCATGCTATTTTTCTTTAACTCATTTTTATACCTAAACAACTTCAAAAAATTGTTATAACTTTTGTTCTACAAGTCCGTTTTTAAAATTTGATATTTTGAAATCAGCAAAATGAGATCTATCAACTGAGATCAACAATGATCATGAAATACTAGGAAAAAAACTAAAAACAAAGAAAATTGAAGGAAAAAAAACTGTGTTTTTGTTCGCGTAAATATAATAAAAACATTTTCCTTTCATAAAATTGGCATCATAGATGCATAGATCTCGAGAGAAAAAAGTAGCGAATAAAAAAAATCACTCAAAAAGCTCAAGAATTGAGAAAGTTATTGCCGTAAATATAAACATATAATATTATCTGTCTGTACACAGATAAAACAGATAATATTATCTGTTAGACAGATAAAATCTCAAAATCAGGCTGCAACGTATCTTTTTTTTATTAAATTTCAACACCCATAGTGTAGATCTCACAGAAATACATGAATTAAAAAAAAAATCACCTCGAAAGCTCAAAAAAATAAGAAAATTATGATTGTTTAACTTAATATTATCTGTCACAGATAATATTACCTATTTTCATAGATAAAATTGAAAAATGGTGTTCCAAAATATTTTCTTTTGTACAATTTTCAACTCTGTTGCGTAGATCTCGAAGAAATGCATGAAAAAAATGGCTAAAAACGGAGTGAGTTATGGTGGTTTAAAGTTGACCGAGAGTATCTGTCAAAACAGATGATATTATTTAGGGGTGCAACTCGGGCGAAACCCAAAGGGTTTTGGCCCTGCCAGGGCCCGAGCCAGAATTCAAGCAGTCTGCCCAAGCCCGAGCCTGAGCCCGACATAAACCCGAATATTTCAACCCAAGCCCGGTTTGTGATTTAGTAGAACTACCCGAGCCTGAGGCCGAGCCCGAATTGCAAATTTTTATTTTTTTTGTGCAAACCGATTTTTAGTATGTAAACAACAGAATATAGAGTATCAAATCTATTTTTTTTTTTTTTTTTTTTAGATTTGGGAAAAAACATTCATCCATTAATTATGCGTTTGAATATCTAATAGTGTATTCTTATCACTAAAAAATACTATAATATAAGGTCAAAAATAATACATAAATTCGAGCTCAGGCTCGAGTTCCATGGGTTAGCAAAATTTTATCCAAGCCCGGCCCGAATTGAATTCGGGCTTGTATTTTTCTACCCAAGCCCGCCCATGGTGAAAGTACCGCGGGCCCAAGCCTAGTAATTTTCGGGCTGGGCTTAGGCTGACCATGGGTTGGCCCGCCCGAGTTGCACCCCTAATTTTAATATCTGTTTTGATAGATAAAATCAAAAAATGAGGTATCAATTACTTTCTTTTGTACAATTTTGAACTCCATTGCATAGATCTCGAATAAATGTATAAAATAAAACAAAAAAGTCACTCAAAATGGCTAAAAAAATTAGTGAGTTTTGTGGTTTAAAGTTGACAAATAATACAAAACAAATAATATTTGGTGGTAGTTTACATATAATATTATCTGTTTTGACAAATAAAATCAAAATTTGAGATCCTAAATTACATTTTTTTTGTATAATTTTCAATTTCATTGTGTAGGCCTCGAATAAATACATGAAATCAAAAAAATTAAAAATAAAATAAAAATAAAAATCACTCAAAAATGCTAAAAAGACGAGTGAGTTATAGTGATTTAAACAGATAATTTTAATATTATCTATTTTGATAGATAAAAATCAAAAAATGATGTTTCAAATTACTTCTTTTGTACAATTTTCAACTCTATTGTGTAGATCTCGAAGAAATACATGAAAATAAAAATTAAAAAATAAAAAAAAATCACTCAAAAGGCTAAAAAATGATTGAGTTATGGTGGTTTAAAGTTTACAAATAATATTGTCTTAGCCATTTTTCTGTTCCAGGAGGAGACTTTTCACCAAATTCAAAAAGTAGCGAGGGGCATTATTAAAAATAGCCAAATTGTGTGGGTTTTTGGCTATAACATTTAATTTTAGGGGTCTATACCAAATATCTCCTAGTTTTACAAATCTACTCATATGCTTTATTCAAATATGTTCACAAGCTGGACCGAGTCAAGCACATATATGCTCGAGCTTGACTTGTCTTTTTTTTATTCTTTTCTCTAACTAAAGTCGGGAATCAAACAGAGCCTATATGTGCAAGTATGTATCGGTAGATATCCCAAATCTTTTATTTATTTACTTATTTATTGCTCATTTTTTTTTATAAGACAAGAAAGGAGGTTAAATTAAACATCATTATTTAAACAATGGGGAAATTCTCTTATTTAAGTCATTCTTTATACTTTAAAAAATATCAATAAAAAACTTTCTTATACTGTAAATTGAAGTGAAAATAACGGAATCTGTTAAAGTAGTAATGAAATGGCAAAAATACCTTTATATACAGGGGTGACTTGAACAAATGTTAAAGTACATGGGGATAAAATGAATCTTTTCCTATTGCTGTTTGGCGAGAATAATGAATTTTAAATATTTTTTTTATTTATATTAACAAAAAATCTAACACTTTTACTTTAATTTAAAGTACATAGAGATTATTTTATATTTTTCAAAGTACATGGATTACTTAAACAATGGTCAAAATATAGAAGAGGATAAAATATAATTTCCCTAAGACAAAATCAAAAGAAGGTGGGGAATGGGGATTAGATTTCCTCAAAGCCAAACCCGAAACCACCAAAACCAATTGGATTGGTCACACCAATGGAAAGCATAATAACTTCCCCTGCAACATTCGTCTCTTCTTCTCCTTCCTCACTAATTCCCATTCCCATTTTCTCTCCCAATTACTCTCTTCCAAAAGGCTCCTCCGATTCACCTCCTCCTCCTCCTCCAACAAAAGTATCATCCTCTTGCTTGTACTTTCATGACTCATCTTTCCAATTTAATTTTACATCATTTCATTTCATTGTTTTTTATTTTATTTTATTTTATAGTTGTGGAATTTCAGATAATGGTAATGAATCCGATCTTCGATCTGAATCAAACTCAAGTATCGACCCAATACTCAGCAATCAAACACTCTCTAAGTTTTTTTTTTTTTTTAATACATTGAAGACAATTTCGTAATCATGCCATGATTTTGATATTTAGGAATTAATAATGTCTGGTTTGATTATTCTGTTTTCTATTTCTTGTTGATTCTATCTTTACCCCTACATATATATATATATAGAGAGAGAGATGTCATGAAAACAGTTTCCGACTATACATGTATATTTATGAATGAATGAAAAAATATATCTCATAAGGACTTCGGAGTGTGGATGTAGGTCTTTCGACCTAACCACGTTATTGAATTAATGTAAACAGTATCAGAATATATATATATATATATATATATATATATACACACACAGAGTCTGCTTTTTGTGCGGACGTCCGCAACTTAGGCTTAGTTTGGCCCCCATTTTGGTGCTTCTCTTTTTTTGAAGCACAATTTCATGTTAATTCATTTGGAAACTAGTTTATGAGCTTTGTAAAAATTGAACTTAGAGCTTTTTTGGATGATTTTTTAAACGCTAAAGGTTGCTTTTTAGTTTCATGATGTTTTTTGAAGAATAATGTGTCACTTGTACAAAATTATCAAACAACTTAATAATAAATTTCATAAGCTATTTTTAAAAAGCCACGTGGGGGCCAAACTAAGTCTTAATTAAGTTGCGGACTTCTGGATCCTGTGAAATTACTACAATACCCTTAATGAAAACTGGATCCAATGGCTGAAAACAGAAGTCCGCAACTTATTAAGTTGCAGACATCCACACAAGAAACGGACTATATATATATATATATATAAGTGTGTGTGTGTGAATGAATTAATGAAAAGATGTACTCCGTCCAATAAGGACTTTGGAGTGCGGATGTAGGTCTTCGGGCCAAACCCCGTAATTAGTTTGTGTTCCTTTCTTCTTCCTTTGCTTTTTATTTGTAATCTCTTGATCGATTGTCGAATCGATCAAACAAAATTTCCCATTCTAAAAATGTAGCATTAATAAGTAAGGTATCGAATTCCACAGGGAAAGATAAGTAAAATACGTTCAAATAAGATTTTTCCTAAAACAAATAAAGAAAAGATGACGAAGGGTAAAAAATGGTATACTACAATGACTAAATTAATATTACACTACGAAAGCAAATAAAACTATGAAACTTACGGGTTGGGTTTAATGTGTGTCCGCGTCGATATAACAACTACCAGAATTCACATGAATGCGCATATGAGATTCCTCCATTTAAAATGTCTTTTTCCTTTGATTGAAAAGTGAAGCATCCCGGCTTTAACCATATGAAAATATGATCAATGGAAGAACTATTTCCCTTTTCTTTTTACTTACAAAATAATATTTAACCCTTGGTAAAACAGTGGATTCAATTAGTACTTCAAGTGGAAAGCAAATGAAGTAGTTTTCTTGGAAATTCATTAAGTTAACGAGTTTTTAACTTGTGATTTGAAATCTGCATGACAAATTAAACTTGTAGAATTAAAGTGTGATCTGGATTTCAAAACAGAAGTGTTAGTAATGTTCAAAGGAGAGTTCCAAATAAAACTCAACTTATGACAGAGGTCAGGGATCAACGTTTTAACACATTTTTCCCCAACTATATTACTAATCTATCATTGACACTATTGCAGAAACTCGAATAATCATGACCACAACAACTAAAACTAAATAAGAACAAGAAATTAGAGATCTAAAACATAAAATACAAAATAAAAATAAATAACACAAACTAAATCAAACCTGAAATGAAGAACAAGAATTCATGAATTACAATTTCAAAAACCTACAAAATAAAATAAATCCTAAAGCTAATCCTAATCCTACTCCTACTCCTCTTGTGAATGGAGAAGAAAAATTATAAAACTAGGAAAAAATGGAAGAAAAAAAAAAGCTCCCTCAACTCTATCTCATCCTCTCTTATATAGAAGAGTCAAAGGAAATAAATTCACACATTAATCCGGGGCTTACAAGCGGATTTCAAGGAAATCATCATTATTATAAAATCTTGAGTCAACTTTCAAACTTATCCACGCGGGGTATTCTAGAAGATCATGACTCGATCGGTTTAGTTGGGACAACCGATTGAGTTGTAGTCACTAGACAACCGGTTGAACTTGGATAACCGGTTGCGAAGACAACCGGTTATATTAGTATAACCGATTGAGTCCTTCTTTTGACCTACCTCTTTATTTCTTCCAGTTATTGCACTCTTCTCTTTTCAGCTCTTGTTCTACATTCATCAACTCCATTTGCACTGAACCATGTAATGACCCGCAAAGCACAGAAATACACACATTTGAGTGACATCATTATAAAATCAACTCATTCTCAAAATGTATGTAAAATTAGGGACTTGGGGACTAATATATGCATTAAGCCCTTGTGATTATGCTCCAAATATATAATATCTACCTCTAATCATCTCTATTTTTCTTATGTGTTACTTGTTTAATTGAACAATTCAGGACAATTTAATCAGTGAGGGTTTGTTTTTTATTTTTCCTATATAGGATGAGGCCATGGGATTGGTTCTGAGTGCAGCCTCGATTAGAGGTTGGACCACCGGTTCTGGGTTGGAAGGTCCTTCGGTTCCGGCCGATGCCGATTCCAATTTCGGCACTAAGAATATCTCCACCTTCCCCTGGTCTGTCTTTACCAAATCGCCACGGTGGCGTATGTGCGTAGCTTTCACTTGCAACGTCTGCGGTCAAAGAACCACTCGTGCCATCAACCCCCATGCCTATACCAACGGTACTGTGTAATCTATATATGTATAGATGTATGTATGTATGAAAGTATGTATGTGTTTGTATTTATATGCTAATTGGTTTTTTGTTGTTTTTGTGTAGTGTTGTGGATGCAATGTATTTCATAAGTCGGTGGATAATATGAACCTCCATGAGATAAAGTGTTATGTGAATCTGAGCTTCAATTACAGAGATCCGCAAGAGAGAGTTAACTTCAAATATCTTGATATGGACGATGACAGCAACGATATCTTTCCACTTGTATGAGGTGAATTGATAGCATAGCAATGTGTACATTCTATTTCTTATACTTGCAAGCTGACTTTGTTTTTTATTGTGCATCTCTCAATAGTTTTGCACTTCTGCTTTATAATGTGCATATTTACAGTGAAAATTACATAATGATTTTGTGGTATTGGCAAAGTATCTTTGATTGAACACTTTATGATGTCCATTATATGTGGTTATGCATTAACATTTCTGGGTGTTGGACTACCCCAGTTAATGCACTGTTTATCTCCTCGATCCAATGCTAACAATACCATGCTGCACTTTTTTACCGCTGCGATGCCTATGCTATTTGATTTCCTATAGAGCTTGGGTCCCCGCGCAAGCTCCTATGGCAAAGCTAGTAAATAAGAAGCCTTTTATTTTCTATAGCTTCAGAGCTGCCCCTGCCCTATGGTAAAGAAGAGGAAGTAAAGGGTTTATGGGGTACTATATTTATGTTATTTTGCCACATTGAAAGCATACTACATTGTTGGACCTTGTGTATATATTTTGTCTGAAAGCATGAGATATTTGCAGGTTGCAGTTTTAAAGAAGGTTTTTTTTTTTTTGGGCAGTCTTCACTTCTGCTAGGCTCATATAGTTGTACTAGATGAAGGCACTAGATGTTGTCAGATCATCTGCTGAATCATAATACATTTAAACTTATGATCAAGGGAGAATGTATACAATGCAGTCAACAAATTAGCTAAAAACTACTCAAGTCTACTGTTTGAAGAAGTGATTTGTTATGTTTAAGTATCACTTATGAACGCGTGGTGGCTAAATTGGGGGCTGTTATTTCTCAATTTGGAAACAAACAAGGGCGTGTCTACATAGAAGCTTCACTGGGCTGTAGCCCACCCCAAAAAATTTCAATCATTTGTTAAGTTAAGCCTCTAGCCCAGTCCATCACCAATTAGTACATGTTTTAGCCCACCTCAGCCCACCCTTTATCAATAAATTACATTTTGATTACCTAAATCTGAGCCCAACTCATTTATCTTAATTTGTGAAAGTTTAGCCCAGCAGCCCCAGTCTATCCCAGTCCAACCCAATTCTTGAGTATTTACATTACCTCACCCTAGCCCAATTCTAACCCAACCCATATTCATGTTGCTTGTGATGGTTCTAGCCCTTTTTTTTTTTTTAATTGTCTTTTCCCTTTGCTTGTGGTTTATAATTTATTGAATGCCTATGTAAACAATAAAATGACAAGAAGCAAAATTAAATTATTCAGTAATATTTATGATGAAAAATTAAAAAAAATATATAAATAAACTCAAAATATTTTATTCTTAATTCTTAAAATGACAAAGAGCAAAAGTACACTATAACATTTATGATACAAAAATCATAAAATATGTATAAACAGACCCAAAGCGGGGGGGGGGGGAGCCCCACCATATGTATTATAGTCCACCTCAACCTAACATCCTGGATACGCCCTTGGAAACAGATACCTCATGAGGCCACGGAAGGGCTTGTTTTTGCTGCAGATAGATTGAACGATTATTAATTGATCCTAAGGGTTTAAATCTTCACACTTCTTTTTTTGGTTTTTTTAGCTCTCGTTGAATACTGAGCAATTAGGTACCATCTTGTAGTTGTTGGAGACCATTGGGAACAAGAGCAATAAAGCAAGAATGACTTGAAAAAAAGGGAAAATATGTGATAAAAGAAAAAATTACAGTGTTAGTGCATCTTAAGAAGCTAGAATTAGTGTTTGAGAACAACATGAGGTTCTTTATAGACTCAAATAAAGAACCAAATGGATCAATTTTCTGTGCAAACAATGAAAACTGATGATCTGCTTGTTGTTGTTGGGGGCAACTATTCCTTTAAGCGATGTGAGGGGAAAGATGATGATTATTGAGGAGAGAAAGTAGTTAGGCTGATTGGATAGACTAGAAATAACCCAAATGTTTGTGGTTTCAACTTGGTTCCTTGTCAGTCTGAGCTTTTTTACAACTGGAGCAAACAATGGTTCCAAGAATATATTGGTTGTATGATGAAGAAAACGGATAATGTAATAAGAAAGGAAAGGGAAAAAGATGTTACTGGGGCAAAAAGGACATTTCGACGATGAAATTCGGTCAATTTTTCTTGCCAAATGAAATTTCAACGATATCCTTATTAGTTTTGACAGAAAAAATAGCGGTGTCGATTTAGTTAGCACCTTTAGGATATCGACTGTTGGCAAGGGGGTTATTGCAAATGAACCTTACTACATGAAGGTAATACGTAAATTCGGGCAAATCTGTGTATGCTAGACACTATGTAAACTCTGATTTTATACCATTCTTCGCGAAAGGGAACCTATTGGCTCCATAATCTATGTCCCTTGGTAAATCGGACAGTTCTTGTTGGCACATAGTTCCTTGTTTTAGCAAGAAATATGTGTTCTTGAGATGCCATCAGTATCTGATAGTAGTATTTACCAGGTTCAGAATGAAAGACAAATGCATTGGGCAGTTAAGGAAAGCTTAGAGGACTTTTGTTTAAGAAAAATGCTTGAGGCACCGACGAGGTGCACCGAAATGGTGCACCGAACGGTCGATGCCGTCCATCTCGGCGGGATCCATGCTCTAATCGCGTGAGGCCCACCGAGATGGACGGCACCGATCGTTCGGTGCACCATTTCGGTGCACCCGATCGGTGCCTATGGAAATACTCTTTGTTTAATTGTTTTGTATCTTTGAGGTAATGATTTGTGTATGAAGTAAGAGCTAAACTATTGTTGCATAAAGTTGAGTTCATTTTTGGCTATTGAGGTACTAAAATGGAATTCTTGATTGGCTTTATCTTTATACTTGCCCGGGTATGGGCTGAAAGAACCATCTCCTTGATAGGAAAATACTTGCCCATTCTGGCTCATTTCATAGAGGACCATTTGTCATATGCGTAAGTTTACGAGCATTTTACGAAATTTCAACAAAATTTTCGATGAATTTTTTTTTACTCTTATTTAGTTGAGTTTGTTTTTTCTTACCAAACTGTGTGTGTGTGTGTGTGTGTGAGAGAGAGAGAGAGAGAGAGAGAGAGAGAGAGAGAGAGAGTTTGTACTACCTTCTTCTAGCTGCAGGTTCAACTCCACCTTTTGTTAGGTTCTAAACAGTGCCGAACAGGGGCGGATTTAGAAAATCATTCTAGGGGGCTCGATACAAGATTGTTCCCGAAAAAAAAAAATTTGGACCTCATTATACATATTTTGTGTATAATTTAGACCTAATATGACAAATTTATAATGTTAGTGGGGGATTTTGGACATATTTTGTGTATATTTTAGACCTACGACAAAATTTATAATGTCAGGGGGAGTTTTTGGACCTATTTATATATATATATATATATTGTGTATATTTTAGACCTAATATGACAAATTTATAATGTCAGGGGCTTTTATAGAGAGGGGGGGGACTAAATTGTAAAAATAAAAAGAATACAAATATGTAATTTTTCAAAAATTTGGGGTGGGCCTTGGCTGTGCATCCGCCCCTGGTGCCGAAATGACATAGTGGCAACCTTCAATAGTGGGGGTGAAAACTTTGTTGAATATGGTTTATCTGATTTTACTAGCAAGCCCAAGATACGAGTTCCTCGGGTAAATAATAAATATGGCGCTAATTTATTGTTTGATTCTTGTACTCGTAGACCAATTCATTTTGGAACCCGGTATGTACTAGGGGTGGCCATGGGCCGGGCCGGGCCTGGCTCGGGGCCGGGCTTGCACGCTATACTAAGGGTAAGTACCTTTGCCCAAGCTCGGTCCGGCCAGTGGCGGGCCTACAATTGGTTGGCCAAACCCGGCTCATCACCAACTACTAAAATCACAAGCCCGGCCCGCAGGCCGGCCCGCAGGCCGGCCTATTGCTATTTTTTATTTTATATTTTTAAAAATTTGAACTAAAAAAAATAAAAAAAAAATTACCATAAATAATGTTTAGAATGATTATTAAGACACATTATTCACAAAAATGCAATAAAAACTCTTGTGATAATACATATACATTGAATATCTTATGTAAAATTATATTAATTTTTATATTATATAATAGAAATACAAAAAAATAAATATATTTTACTAATAGTCGGGCCGGGCCGGACCAAAGCGGGCCTTATTTGCTTTGTCGAAGCCCGATCCTAAAATTGATCGGGCCAAAAATTGATTGCCCAAGCCCGCTTGAATGGGCCAATATCTTTGCCCATGTCCGAAAAAATTAGGATCGAACTGGGCGGGCCACGGGCCGTTTGGCCATCCCTAGTATGTACTCATCCGTTATGTTAACTTTGTTTTTGATTTTTTTATTATTATTATTATTATTTTAATTATTAAAGTGAGAATCCCTCCAACAGCAGACAAAATGGCTCAATTTTGCAAGATAAACCTAGTGGTAACCATCTGATTAGCCATGACTCTTTTGGTCTAGTGGCATCACCTCCTCTCCCTTAACTGGGAGGGGATGGGTTCAAATCTCCCCATAGGAGAGTGGAAGGGGTTTTTCCCTTCTTCATTGTAGAACGTCCCGTGTGTTCGTGTCGGGTCAATCTCTTGAGTTCTGCTACTTGGATTGTGTGTGTGTGCGCGTGCGTGTGTGTGGCGTGAGTCATCCAGGTAAGTCAGAAAAAAAAAAATTTAAAAAAACATCTGATTAAGGGTCCATGGCAAATTTTTGTATGGAACAAGTGGAGTCCAAGTTCTGGAAAAAAAATTAGAGAGCATTTTTGCTCACTGAGATTTTTACTGGGTGACACATGTCCTATTTCATTCTCATTTTATCCATGTATAATCAACATAATTACTAGAATGAAACACACCTCACCCAATAGAGGCTTGGGTGAACAATGGGTGGATAAAAATAGGTGAGTAAAAATGCTCTAAGAAATTGTGAGTAATGTTATGATTTCCAACACTTTTGGCAGTGAGACTATCCTCAATAATTGTGGGACTACTTCAATATACTCTAATAAAAATCAAGTCAACCCATTGCAACATGTTTTGGGAAATACATTTAAGAAGCAAATTTGGAAATTATAGTATGAGTTATATTTGGGGCACTAACAATATCCACTAACACTTACTAACACACTATATCTCTCTCCTAGTGGCATTGTGGGATCCGCAGTGGACCCCGCAGTACCACTAGGAGAGAGATAGAGTGTATTAGTAATTAAGTGTTAGTGGATTTTGTTAGTGCCCCTAACATTGCCCATTATAGTATTACTCAAAATTTATTGAGTAAGTCTTCGGGCACAAACAAATCTCACAAATACAATTCACAAACACCATAATGTGTCTATCTCTCTTGGTAGGGTTGGTGGGGTCCACTGACATTGTGGCGTCCACTGATACTGTGAGGTCCACTGACATTTGACAATGAGACTACCCTCAATAATTATGAGACTACTTCAATATACTCCAATAAAAATCAAGTCGACCCATTGCAACATGTTTTGGAAAATACATTTAAGAAACAAATTTGGAAATTATAGTATTACTCAAAATTTATTAAGTCTTTAGGCACAAGCAAATCTCACAAACACCAAAATGTGTCTATCTCTCTTGGTGGGGTCCATTCACATTGTCGTGTCCACTGATACTGTGGGATCCACAAAGGAGAAAGTTAGACACATTGTGGTATTCGTAGATTTGTGTTTGTAAGATTTGTTTATGCCCAAAAACTTACTCAGTTTTAATACCTTAGAATTTCCTTGATCTACCTGCTAAGCTTATCCCTTTCCACTAATTTTTCATACTTTATACTCTCCAATTTCTCCACCTCGCATAAGAAACCTCCATGTCATGTCATAGGATCTGGATATCATCCATCCAACCAATAAGATCAATCCCCAACAGATAACCCTTTTTCTTCAAACCACACAAAAAGAACCAAAGAATACCTCACTTCTCTTATAAAGACCCACCCACCCTCTGTTTTTTTTTTTTTTCCTCCTGATGATTTTCCATGTCATAAGTCGAAACAAAACAAAGTTGCAATAACTGAATAACATACTATACAATGGCCAGTGTCACCTCTTCAGCTGTTGCCATCCTGTCATACACCGGCCTGAAAGCCACCGGAGCAACCACATCAAGGCTCACCCTCACCAACACGGCCAAGGTGGCGGCAACATCCCCTTCTTTCCCGAAGCTCTCCGTCAAGGCTTCCCTTAAAAAAGTTGGTGCTGCGGTCATCGCCACTGCCGCTAGTGCAATGCTTGCAAGCAATGCCATGGCCATCGACATCTTACTTGGGGGCGATGACGGATCGCTGGCCTTCGTGCCAAACAGCTTCTCAATAGCCGCCGGAGAGAAGATCAACTTCAAGAACAATGCCGGGTTTCCCCACAACGTTGTGTTCGACGAGGTTCCGGATGGTGTAGACGCCTCAAAAATCTCGATGAGTGAGGAAGATCTGCTCAATGGCCCTGGAGAGACGTACAGTGTTACCTTGAGTGCGAAAGGTACTTACAGTTTCTACTGTTCTCCTCACCAAGGTGCTGGCATGGTTGGCAAAGTCACTGTTAACTAAATAATAGTATGTAATTAATAAGGTTTTTCTGGTCTGCTCATTCATCTTTTTTTTTTTTGTAGATGTAAAGAGCTATTATTAATGTCAATGCTAGATGGTGACAATATCTGAATGAGATGACCCAATCTCTGTAGTACATATTGTTGATGGGTTTACAACTCTTTAAAACAATTATGCAAATCTACATTTAAATACATAAATACATGGAATTCTGTTAAATATTGTTGGTGTTGCAGTTAGATTGTGACTAAGCTAGTGTTTGCAAATATGAGATGAATTTAATGTGGTTACTCCTATTAAATCAAACCATTGAATTATTGGATACAGCATCTTGAGTTCCAATGACTCTGCTCTCACGGATCTGAAAAGTTATAATATTATTTTCTCAATGGAAAAAAAAATACAAATCTTGAAACACAAATGGCACAACAATTGGATGGCAATGTGGACAAACATTTTGCCTCCTATATTACATGGTATTTGAAATTTTAAAACTTTGGCAAACATATGAAATTCAAAAAACCTGTCTTTCAAGTTTCAACGCTGATAAATTCACGCTCCTCTCAAACTTCCTCCGATGGAATATCAAACAATCAATAAGAAAAGTAAGTGATAACTATGTTGTTAGAGCATCGGGAAGATTTGTCCGAGCTCCGAGCACCTTACCTCCAACATCTGGGAAATTTTCTTGGCCGGGCAAGGGGCCCACATTTCCATCAGAAGTCACTTCAACTGGATATTTGAGAAGATGACCCTGCAATTGAGTGAAATCTTCATCTGTAAATCTATTCCAATTTTCTTCGGCTATTTTGTTCACATTTTCAACGCAGGCCAAACTTTCAGGCTCTGTGAAGCAATCATCGGTCTTTCCCAAGTGCTCTGCCCACAATGACATTCTGTATCCATATATCTGCAAACTCATATCAATTAGTTTGATAACTAAGTTGAATAAATAAAAAATAAATAATAAATAAATAAATTGCAATAAGAAATGTAGAGAAGATCCGAAAACGACCATAAGAAGTTAGTGCTATAAGCCCATTCCAACACATTCTTTATTGAGCACCAAATGGCCAAAAGAAATTAACATTGTGTTCAATTCGCTGGTGCGTAGCCCTTGCGCTGCTTCTGGTAAGTATAACTTCTTTGATATCCAGAGAGAGAGGACAAAAGAGGGGGAGTAGATAAAGATAGAAGCATGATAAAGTTTTGAGATATTTGTTTTACAAGTTGAGGAGCATGATCTACCCCTAACTCGTGTACTCGCACAAAAACACCGGCAGGGCCAAGAAAGACTTGCTTTTTGGAAAAATGAAATTGTATTACATTCATAGAATGCATCTTTAAAATAAGTCAAAATTTTGGATGATAATATAGCTTCTAACACACCCTTGGTCGGTCGAAAAGGATGTGAATCTTATGTTCATAATAAGTGGACTAGATGGAACAAGAATACCAACCTGACCACGTGGATGTCTCTTCTTCTTAGCCCATGTGTGATGGGGCTGATATGCACCCATAGCTATTTCTGTGTCTCTTGAACCAGCCATAGATCTTTGATTTATATTTGCAGAACCCAGTATGACATACTCATCATCCACCACCATTCCCTTCGCATGTACGTATATCATGAACCGTCGAAATTTTTGGGAATTTGAAACCTGAAAGTTTGATTTGAAGAACTTGAATGATTAGTAGCAAAATTATGTGTTGAACTCCGCAAACAATTACAGAAAAATTGAATCATGAACCATGTGCAGAATCTATGGTCTAAACGTGTACTGATTTGTAAAAGCATCTAAAAGAACAGAGAGTAAGTTTTATACCCCATCACCATTACGAGTGGGGGAAGATTGAGAGTTTGAGTTTGAATCTTCTTCAGCCCGTTCTCTATTACCAAGACAATAAAAGTTTAGGTAGTCTTTTGGATGAGAGTTCTCAAGGTGCATCTCTTTCAGCTCTTTCGCTATAACTTCGTACATCATCTGCATTGTTTGACCCTGCAAAACCAAAGATAGCCAAAAAAAAAAAAAAGGGATTTACTTTCCATTCAATTTTCAACACACTTTTCCTTATCAACCAAGCAAAGAAAGTGCTTTCCTCAGTAATTTATTTTCTTTTCCTTCACAAAATCCGAATATCAAGTAACCAAACAGACCCTAAAGGAGAATGCTTGAAGAAATTAAAGAATGCAACATTCCACCTAATTGATGCTGAGAAATTCATTTAAACAATTTATTCCGTGGTAAATTCGTAGCTTCGTCATTTTTCCCATATCAAATTTTGCCATTGTTCTTAATAAATACATGACAAACACATTCATTATAGTACCTGCCAATAGAGAATTTCTTGCACAGATGCAGACGAAGGAACTCCCTCGGGCCACATTGGAATGACAACATAAACTGCAAATCTCTCATTCGCTCTTATTTTACTAGCAATCTTCAATGCCAGCTCCATTGGGATTAGATTATCAGCACCTAATGGTCCACAAAACTAATAATTTCAGGAAATTTATGTTTAGGAAGCAAAGGAAAATTGAAAGCATGCCAGGAGTGGGAAAGATGATTCATTAGCTTTGCAAAAGAAATTAAAGCAAAGTGAATAGTTAGCTTTGCAAAAATTTTTGGCAGCTTGAATATTAGTATGATTTTCGTATTAAGGGAAGTGTTCAAACCTGCATCTCTATAAGAAGGCCATGCATAAGATGACCCAAGAAAATATTGATTTTCAATGTATATAAAGTGCTGGGCAGATCTAATCGCCTGGATGTATGCTGTTTGAATGCTCATGTCAATCACCAGATCTTTTGCACACATAAGGTTCTGCAATAAAGATATAAACAAAAATGACCAAGACAGTCCCCCCAGTAAAAGAGAAATTAGATGGCACTTGTGCCAAAAGCGTAGTGACTCTAGGCGCTGTGAAAAATCATGAAATGTTTTTTTTTTCATTTACAAAAAAAAAAAAGAAAAAAAGAAAAAAGTGATCTACACACCTGGTTGTCAGCTGAATGGACATCTTTTGGAAACCCTTTCAATGAACCTGAATCTATAGAACGGAAAACCTGTAAACATCATCACATTCAATCAATAGTTAGATCAAAAATAAAATATGCAAGAGATTGTTTTTTTTTTCCTTTGGCTAGAAGTGCATGATATGTAACCTGAACATGCCAGTTCTCAGGATCATCTTCCTTAGAAACCCACAATTTGGGATCATCATTAGGGATAGACGCAGAAGGACTGAGGATCCACGAAATGCGTTCAATCTTTATCAAAGCGTCATCGTGCCAATGAGATATCCTCTTAAAATGTCGTCCAAACTCCGACCATTTTGTTGCTTTTCTCCACCTTTGCTCAAAATTAGTAAGAACATCATAAGCAGCAGGTCCTTCGATTTTGCAATGTAAATCATGCCATGGTTGTCTCGGACCCCCAGTTCCTGCCTATTGCAGTAAAAGTTGAGAACCCAATGGTTAAGCTACTGAGAGCTATTATCTAAGAATTAAATCATAAAACTTCAAGAAGAACATAGAGCCTGTTTGCTATTGCAATGAGAAGAATAGTTTTTCGTTATTACATTTTTTACAAAAGCAGTAAATTGCTACTTCTGATTTATGCTATTTTTTAGCTTTAAAGTGGAACAACTTTTTCAAAATATTGAGAAGAACTGTTTGCCAAACGAACTTAAATCTCTCACTAATCCCAATTGATTGTGATTTCCAAATAAGGTAATCCCAGCAGGCGTGTATTGGTGGTTGTGTTATCTACCAAGGAGCTATCATTGGCTGCAATGGCAAAAGCTGACGAGAGGTCATGGTAGAGCTGTTGCTAAGTACAAAAATGCCGCAGGTTAGATCTGTCTCCAGTCTACTTCCTTCTATCACCGCGAGAAGGCAGTATCCCGACTAGGCAACATTCATTTAAAAATTATCTAGTATACCATGTATGTGTATGTTTTTGTGTATGCATAGAGCTCCACCTTTATTGTATCATTGGCAGTAAGAACGCGTGGTGTATAGAATCTAGTAGTCCCAGTAAACATATATCACTCTCTCTATATTAGAAATTGCTTTCTTCCGAGTTATAGGTTTCAGCTCAAAAACTACGTTAAGAAGCTTCTGTATGAAGATACTTGAAACCAACTGATCGAAAGCTTACGAGAAAACTAAATAGTACCATTGGAAATGATCGATGTAGTTCCTAATCCTACCCAGCTCTAGGTTCTCAACAAACCAGGGCCTAATGCTAGCAGGCAGTTAATCAGAACTTGCATTTATAACAATGTCAAGGTAAAATTAGCAGGCTGAAAGATCCTGAAGGTACAACGGAACTTCGAATGGAATACATACTTACAGAGAATGTTGGATTATGATAGTCATCCTGAAACACCGTGTTAAGGTCGCGAAATAGCCGATGCTCAGGTGTATCATAGCGGCCATCACAAAGGTCCAGACCTCCTATAAAGGCAGTGAGCTTCCGGTTGTTTCCATATGCTTGTGTATCGACAATCACACATTTCTGATGGTGTGTATAGAGGGTTCCAACGACCTGGAGACAGATACAAGCAGAACAGGACATGTCAGCTCATTGTTGAGATTAAATAAGCTATTTTTTTCTCAAACTAAAATCTAATCTAGTGCCTAGAAAAGATCCTTTCTCCGATCTTGACATGCACAAACCAAATGGCAAAATATTACCATTGAAGGCAGGCTGCTAGAGTAAGGATTATTATCTGTAATAGTGTGGAATTTTTTTGGTAGAAAAAATATGATAAACTGAGCAGACTCATAAAGGAAAGAAGCTTTGAGCCATTTGGGATCTGAAGTTATTTTCTGAAAATTGTCTTTTCCTTCTCTGTTTGGTAATCTGTCTCTTTTTTTTTCCCCTCTTTCATTCTTTTTTTAATGAAAGTTAAAGCTAAACAATACAAGTAGCCACAAAATGATGTTCAAGGCACGCACAATAGAGTTCAAAAACGTTTTTCACCCTATTTTTCTTCCTGGGCATACAAGATGTGCCAAAAGGATAGAACATGCACAAGACATGCATAGCCATTTTCATATGCTTAAGACATATAACTGGATGCAGGAACGGTGTGAGAACAGAAATTGAGACTCTACTGTTATACTGTCAAATTCATGCAAAGCTATAAATTCCATCATTCCTTAGCAAATGCATTTTGCAGTTAAACGTCATATCAGAAACAGAATACCGTAGGAAAACAGAAAGAATAAAGAAATTATATGAACTACCGTTGTACTGAAATATACGGTCATAGTTGACTTCTCAGAGAAAGAATGCAGATTAACAACTAATAGTGACTGAAAATATTTTCGATCTCCAGCTTAAATTTGGGTAATGACATCCACAAACTTTACCACCATACATAGGATGATAGGGGTATGGTCTAAATTTTGCAGACCATATTTTATTCTAATCAGACTATCAAATAATTATAAAGATTGCAAAAAACTAGACTGCTGCATAAAGCATGCCTGTTGCTTGAAAATGCTAAGCTTACTGCTTCCATATCGAGGTGACAACACACAATTGACAGACGAGTGCTTGAAAAACTTCCGTGTTTCTTCATCATGAGTTTGCATTACTCCTGCCTGCATACAAAGTCCTATTAGATCAACAATGAGAATTCTCCACCAACATTAATGCAATACTGAAAATTAAATCGAATGGACAGCATTGTCAATCTTGTACATACAAATGCTGCATGAAAAGAAATTGGAAGTCCAGTGTATCAAAGATGTCCCACAAACACACACTTGCAAGCACACTTTACCCAAAAACAGGTATGATAGCGGCTTAATCCAATAGGACATTACGACCTAATTGAATGCAATTATCCTCATAAATGGACACTACATGTAATTGGATTTCATGCTGACCATAATTTTCAATTGCCACGCAGTTATTCTGAAGTTTAAAAAAAAAAAAAAAAGACCAAAGCTGCAAGTACTTCTAAATAAAAGACCAGCAACTTGATTTATTTGATATCGAAATGTGTGCAATAACAACAAAAAGATGCTTCTCTTATGGGGTACTCCCTTTGGACTTGTGTTTGAATCCTCTTGGAAGTGGCCACAGGTGATTCACCCGGACGCCCTAGCCTCCTGAGACTAGTCGAGGTGCGCGCAAGTTGGTCCGGATATCCACGGTTATCAAAAAAAAAAAGATGACTCTCTGCATGTAGTTAAATTTGTAAAGGACGCTCATTATACCAATACGCAGATTAGTAATGCTAGCTTGTTTCTAGTATAGGGACTCTGGACAAAAACGGTTCCAATGTCATTCTGCATCATAGAGAATAAATATATTATAGCGTATTGGCAATTGACATTGCTAATTATCAGATCTTTCTATGTATCCCAAGTACAAATGCAAGACAGAAGAAAACATTTTATCCAACCTTCTTAAATTGTCATTTACCAAAGTTGCTCTTTTTTTTTTCACTTTTTTTTCTTCATGTAGTGTTACTCAGTGCCCATATAAGCATATTTGGAAATGAAAGAATTCTATAACCAGTAATTCCTCTAATAAGACTGCATCTTAAATTTCCCACAAAGTCAGATTAGTAAAAGGTCTTACAGGATTGTGATTTGTATGAGTATTCATCAAACCAATAAATGACATGAAAACACTTTAAGTCAGAAAACCACTGTGTAAGAATTAAAGATGCAAGACTGATCCTCTGCCGTTTTTCTAATTTACTTGATATGTTACTCACCAACAAAGCACACAGGCCTAGATACTACACATCCCTAATAATTCGTGGTCTAGATCAATCAAACTCTAATGATTGGCGAAGCGGTCTTCTATGTTTGTTTAGATGTATTATTTTTAAGTACCCTCTTATTATCATCAATGCATCAAGTTACAGTAGTTAAAACTTAAAACTAAAGAGTGCTCGAAGAATTGAACCAATCAAATTTACTCCTATTCCAATTCTTTAATGCGAAATTCCAAAAATTTCCTCCATTAAGCATACGATTACACCAAGATGCTGGACAAGTCCGCAAGAACCCAATCTAACAATGTCATAGCAAGTCAAGAGAAACTCTATCAAAATTGAAACATCAAAATCACAAATTAGCACTTACAAACAGACAAAATTCAATCGTCTATAAAAATTAAAGCTTGTATCCATACCGTTTTTAAGAAGAATTTGTTGTGGGAAGTCTTATCATCCCAAACCAACAACAAAACTCGAACCCCTTCTTGTGACTTGTACTTGAGCAAATCACCAAGAATCAAATTCCCACCACTAGGCAGCGGCTTACTCGGCTCTCTCACAAGCTTCACCTTATGGTAGATTGACCAACCCACAATGTACACCAAATGATGAGCCTCCAATATGGCATGACATATATCTTCCCAGCATTTCTCGTGCCTAAACACCATTCCTTCGTCCAATTTGATCTCCGGCAACATACCATCGGGCACATGAGCGTCCTGATACAGAGTCACAGAACCACCGTGCCTCACCGGAAAATAACTATCTCGAACTCCGAAGTCGTCCGAATCGGACACAATGCCAAATTTATATATAGAATTGTCATTACATTCTACAAATTTCATTTCGACACGGATCGCTGAATCAGGCTTCGGAGGCTTACCATATGGTCCGATTATCGGAATCCACTCGTTGATGACTTCGCCGGATTTGATCCTCTGCACTGAGATGGACGCGACTCCAATGAAATCAGCACCGAATACATCATCATCTTTGACCTATGTCAAAAAGAAAAGAGAAAGGATAATTATTCTTTGATATTGTGATATATGTTTACATGAATTATACACCTATATATACAGGGTATACAGAACTATATGAATAATGGAGAAAATCCATGAAAGGAAAATTAATAATTCATATAGATCACTTAATGGAAAATGCCTTGAATAAATCCAACAGGTAACTAATAATCCTATTATACGGAACAAAGTAGCTATCGAAAGCAGATCCTCGGCCACACATCCCCTTGGCAGCGCCTACCTACGTAGCGCTGGCAGGACACACGATTTTTTTTTTTTTTTGTTTAATCATCGAGGTACTGCCAGCGCCAAAGTGGGCTGCAAGGTGCTGCGTCCCAGCCGTGCGGCCCCAGCTCGTAGCTATCATGCCCTTCTCTGACGAATCATATAGTTGTACTATTTCATCAACTAGTAATAAAGTTATCAAATGAATTGTACTTACAATTGAGACTGTTAAAGATTTTTAAAAATTAAAAATTTGAGACGATCGAAAAAGAGACAAGAGAGTAATATATGCTCTCTAAGGTTGAAAATATCATAAAACATCATAAGAAGACCAAATCAGAAATTAATTATTAAACAATTTCTATATATATTGCGTAATCCACAAAATCATATCATATAATTACGAAATGTTCTTCAAAAACAACCTGGAAGTCGATCTGCGAGACCGGGTGAGCCAGAGGGATTTTAAAGTGCTCGTTCCAAACAGGACTCTGAGAATTGGGAATCACGCGCGTACGCGCCACCGTGGCTCCGGCGAGGCAGACCGTGACGTAAGGGTCACTGGTGATGATCTTGCGGTGGGGCGGCCGACCTCCGCTAGGTTTACGGCAGGAATCGAACACGGTGAAGCAACGGCGGATACGCTCGGAGACTAAATCCATGTTAGGTAAATATCGAGCTTCGAGAATTTTCAGATCGAGGTCGCCGTGAAGATACAAAATCCTATCAGAATTATCTTCTTCCTCCATTGTTAGAATCGCTGAATTTCGAATTGTAGTATTGTTTATATATGCCAATGCAAGTGATCAAAAATCGAAATTTTTGCTCCGGTGACGTTTCACGGCGGTTACGTGGGTTTCTCCGCCGTGGCCAACCGCTCAAAATGGAAGAAGGCACAGAAACTGATTTTAATTTTTGTTTTTGTTTTTTTTTTTTTTCCCTTGGGAAGAAACTGGTTTTAATTAATGGAACATTGGGGTTGGTGAAGAGATATGAGTTGGATTTTTGATTCAAAAATGTCTCCCCCCAAAAAAAAAAAAAAAAATTTAAATTACAACACCACCTACTGAAATATGATTGTTATTTACTAACACTTCCTGAATTTTAATTAAATTTTAAAATTGAACAGATTCATCTTTGTACTATTTAAAATGAACAAATTCATTCATGAAGAAAATGTTTAATGTCAATAAAGAGTAATTTAGGTGATGAATTTGTTCAATTTTAAAATTTAAAAGGATATTAGTAATAAAAAAAATGGCCAGAGTTCAAGTGTTACAGTAATTTACTCATATAAAAAATAAATAAAAGGATAAAAGAGGGATTTTGGGGTCAGCCACGTAGTGTGCAGTGGAAGTTTCCAAGTTTAGGTTTAATTACATAGATTTCCTTGTAATTTTCATTATTATACTAACCTCCCTTCTCCGTAAATTAATATCGTTAAAATTTATACAAAAGTACATATTTACCCTCGTACATTACACTCACCTCCCCTAAGCTATGGTCTAATTACACAAACCTCATTTGAAAAGTTGTGAAACACTCACCTCCCATCCTTTAGTCACCAACTATTATTGACCAAAAAATTGATAATTTTTAAGTTACATTTTCTCAAAATACCGATGCTCATACTTATTACACATATAATTAAAGATATTGAATCATATGTGTGTGTGTACGTATTACTTGTGATTTGATTTAGGTTTTATACACAAACAAAAGCCCAAATATTGACTATGAAATCCTAGAGAAAACAAATCTTCAAATTTAAGCTAAAAAAACAAATCTTCAAATTTAAGTTAAAATGTAAACACGTGATATATTTTTTTCATGAATCATATAAAAATATACCCTTCTTGTAAAATTAATATCCATAATTGAGTAGATACTGCCAAAAAAAAAATATGAAATAAAAATTAGATGTACTCATAAAAAGTGTATTTTTCTTCACCCAAATTTTGTCAATTGGGTGAGCATGTGGGGCCCACCACTTTTCATGGACAAAATGGGAATAAACAAAAGATCTAAAGTGATTGGTCCCACAAGCTCTTCCGATGGGGTGTTTGGGAGAGCAAAAAAAAATTTTTGGTGTAAAATTTTCAAGTCCAATGCATAGATCTCGATAAAATATATGAAATAAAAATTAAAATTAAAAATCATCCAAAAAAGCTAAAAAAAATGAGGAAGTTATGATTAAATTTTATGTCCATCAACATATAATATTACAAGTATTTGCCCGTGCTCGTATGCACGATACACAGAAAAAAAAAATGTCTAAGCCCCAAATATGCATAAAATTTGTTTTTAATTCCAATCTAAGTCTTAATTCACCATCATTATGTCCAATGTGGCCCATAGAACACTCAAACCAATGTGGATGTCACAAAATTATTCCTAGACAAACTGATTTGAAAGGGAAAAAAAAATACAAAAGTGTGTAACATTAGTACAAATAAGTAAATAAAAACATATTTACACCAAGGATGTAGATCTAATTGCTAATCAACTTCCAAAGTTACATTATTCTCAAATCATTGGTGTCTCCCAATTGGAATACCCTTTAAACACAATCTCAGTTCATTCAATAATAAAAAATAAAAATAAAAACAACAACACAAACTTAAAAAATAAAAAATAAAAAAATAATAATAATTTATCACAATCCACTTAACCGCAATGATAGTAATAGCAAATTTAAAAGCCATTAAAAAAAATTCCAATGCAAAGAAGAAAAATAATTAGTTGATCTTTCAAGAGATATCCTTTAATCTAGTGTTCATCATCTCAGACTCCTAGTTCCGACAACATGCAATAGGGGAAAAACAATATAAAAGAATTCACACACAGAAGGTAGCATACAGCTTTGTCAACTTATCACTACTTCATGCGTCAATTAAACAAACACAAATACTGCAACCCATGGTGAACTATGAGCACCATGCATAATCAATCTGCCAAACCCAGCCCCATCCCCAAACAAACTATCACATAACCTAAACTATAAACACAAAGGCGGTACATAGAGAGGGACGATAATGAATAAAAAGTCAACCCAAACAATGAAATAACTCCTTAGATCAGACAAACTTTTTAAATAACAAACTGCTATCCCATGCACTATTATACCAAGACCCATTTCAATATTCTTTTCCGTCTCCATTTCTAGGCTTGAGCATTAATTTGAAATATTTCCTTTTCTTTTCCTTCTATTTCTTTCTCTAAAACCGCAAATTAAACAGAGCATAAATAAAAAAGCAATTTATTTTGCACAATAATACATGTGTCTCATTTTATCCATGTATCATCGACACAAGTACTAGAATGGGACACATGTCACCTAATAGAGACCTGAGTGAGCAAGTGTTAGCAAAAATGGGGTGAGCAAAAATGCTCTTTTTTTAACTCCCAATAACATTAACATTTCATTATTAAAAGAAACCCAATACGAATAATATAGCGGTGAACGCAAGAGAGACACAACATCCACTAGTCATACTGGTAATAATCAAGAATAAATTTCTACGTAGTACTCCTATATGCTAAGGACAAAAACACTTACACAACCATATTGAGGATCCAAATTTGCAAGCTTACAATCTGAATGTCATGGTGACTGTGTAAGCCAAGTGCAGAGAGATATATAGTTTGCCAAACCTTCCATTACAATTGCAACAGGAAGATAGGAATATGTAAAACAGAGCAATATGAATCAGAGAAAGTTTGGTTGCTTGCAAATTTGGAAGGTTTGGCAAACTTTTCTATCCAAGCAACCAAAGTAATACTTGAGGCTGCAATAAACCAACAAACCCATCAGCCCAAAAATCAATGAATAAAAATATAATAATAGTAATTGTGGAAGAAAACCAAGTGATGATTTCTAAATGAACTAATTGAAGCCAAAAATTGTGGAAGAAAGCCAACTTGGTTCCAAACACTGTGTGAGTTAACTAAAGAGGAAAATTTTAGCAAAGAAGAAAATTGGAATGGGAGAGTAATAGAAAAATATGAAACTAGACAAATATAGTTCAATCAAAGGACACACATTGATCAAAATAGACAACAATCGATGAATATCCTTGCCCTCTTGAAAATCTTAATTTTGTTTTCTATTTTTAAAGCAACTCCTTTCTTGAAGAGATCTTCTTCCAACAATCTCTTTTTAAACTCTTGTACGGAGTATTTTGTATACGTGACTGTCAAGCATTTGTTAACGTTAGGATTCCCCACCCCCTAAAACAATAAGGAGTTAATTTTTTACACTCATATTTGTAAATCTTGCCATGTGACTTTGTAAATGCCAGTTGCAAAGCTTTGATATATGATAAAGTATACAAAGTTAAAAATTAAAATCGGTAAAATAATAAGAAAGATGAAACAAAAGGCTTACAAAGGGGGAACAAACCAACTATGATTTTTGGGCATAAGTTGCAGATTTGCATCCTACACAAAAAGGATGGCAACAATGCTCGAGAAAAGTTGCAAAAAGAATATATCAAACATGAAGAATAAGTTGCATCATTTTTGGGCATAAGTTGCAGGTTTGCTTCCTGAACAAAAGGATGGCAACATACTAAACTCTATATTGTACTTGATAAATACATCTTTTCATGCAAGCCTTGTAGAACATTGCATAAATCAAAGTATCTAATATACCCATACAAATAATTTTGGGCTTTTGGTTAGTGGTTTAAGGTGTTCATAAACTATTAAATACAATATCATTATCATGATTCCCAAATCCACGTGGTGCATGTAAATTCAATGATAATGCCCCAAAAAAAGAAAAAGAACAAAGAAAAGATAACATATGTTCCTAAAAATTATCTACTGTAACATGTTTTCACCAGTTTTTGTACGTCCATCCCAACATTTGTTGTTCACCAACTCCTAGTGCACGATCGGATCAATGGAAAATTTTACTACAGTAAATACACGTGTAAGCACACACATTTTTCAATGGAAGTGTTAAGAACTAACTTAAATAAATGTTGAAAACAGAAATATATTCTCGCTGATTGAAGTTCTTGTCTTGTAGATCCTAAATTTCTTCTTTCTCCAAACATGATGTAATACCTTTACCCGGAAAAAGGGTTAATTATTAACTTAACATGCATTAATTGATATAATCAGTGTATAAAATGGATTAAGGGGAGGCTTGAATTCGCCCATGGAAAAGTACCCAGTGAGGGGGGACAGGTTTGGAAGTTGAACCCAGTGAAGGGCCTGTATAAAATATAAAATAATTTGCATTTAAATAATTATATGCATTTTATATGACTACTTAGAATATGTTTAGTTGTTTTCATATCAAATTATTAATATATTAGCTTTTGATATCTACTAATTAACCCAATAAGGATATTTTTGCAAAAAGATGCATAATTAGTAGGTACGTTAGCAATTTCACAAATATTTGGGACCACGTGTGGGACCCATACGAGACTTAGACAAACACTCATTTAGATAATTAGGTAGTTAATGGAATGTTTGGGGGTTTCATAATAGGAACTTAAGAATTCCGGGGGTGTAAACGAAAAATGGAGAAATGAAGGGTTGACACATCATGCATGTTGATGCATGTGTGTCAAGAGAGTGTAAACTCTCATAATTTACAGAAATAAAACAAAAAGGAGAGAGAGCTCAGAGAGAGAGAAAGGAGAAAACGTCGTCGATGTCCAATTCACGTCACTCTGTCGCCGTCCGGCATCCAATTCGTAAACCAAAGCTATATTCGGACTCGTAGAGGTGAAATGGTCGTTTCTATACCTTTGATTTACGTTTTGATACGCCCAAAATTATGGGCAGTTTCCTACTCAAGCTAGAAGATTAATGGAAAGTGCATCTATTTCCTAATCCAATTGGGAAACTCCCACAATTAATGTCAATCAATCCTAATACAATTAGGAAGCTTACTTGATTGGTGTCAATCACACCCTAATGGGATTATATTTCCTTATCCATGTATGAGTAGGTCTCTTGCATCTATAAAAGAGACCACTCACCCCCCATTGAGGGGGCAGCCAATTCTGTAGTCTACACAGCGCCTCTATAATTCACCATTATACGCATACACCCGGCCGGTATTACTGGTAGTGCCGCCCCTCTTTGTTGGCTCACCATGCCCGCCGGTGATCTGCTAGTGAACGTGCTCAGACACACCCGTGGACGTAGGTACCTTCATTAACAGGGCCGAACCACATACAAAAAATAGTCTCTCACTCTCTCTCTCTCTCTCCTAAATTGCTTTACTTTACTCTTACCAATTTTTGGCATCATCAGTTTGGCGCCGTCTGTGGGAAACGACAATTTTTCTCATCAACAAATTCTTGACTGATCAATATGCCACCAAAGAAGGGTAAGAAGGCTGCGCAGCAGTCCGACCGGGATGTTCCTTCGGCCCCGGCGTCGATTGCAGCAGTCCCGACATATGAGCAAATCACCGCAACCCTCACACAACTCTTGGAGGGCCAGCGTCAAATCCAGCAACAGATTGAAGCACTGCTAGCCCAGCAAAGCAATCCTCCAGTGGCCGGAAAACGACCCGAGAACATTGTGTACGGTCGAGAACCGATCTTGACCAGACAACGGGCCCCAGCCAACCCGTCCCGTGTTGAGGATGTCAAAGATGTCAGCAGTGGGCCTGCTGCCCGAGGGGATAGGCAGGAGCATATGGCCCGGGAATCAGTCTTGGGTCACTCGGTCAAGAGCCGAGTCGTCCCTAAGCGAACGGTTACCCGGGGTCACAGCCGAGCCCGATCCTAAAGGACAACACCCCGCTATGAAGAAGAAGCCTCTTCCACCAACCCGACCAGTTCCTCAGATACCGGTCGGGAAGGAGTGGAAGCCCGAATCAAGGACTTACAGAAGCAGATCGACGGAGTGGCCAAAAAACTTGGTCAAGCCAATACCGAGACAGAGTCACCGTTCTCCAGCCAGATCACGAGGTTCTCCATCCCGCGCAAATTCAAGCAGCCTCACTTAGATCCCTACAGCGGCTCGGGAAGCCCGGTCGACCACGTCCGGACTTATAAGGCTCAGATGGCCCTAGCCACCAACTCCGATGAGCTACACTGCCTAGCCTTCCCCAGCACTTTGAAAGGCCCGGCCATGCAGTGGTTCTACTCCTTGGAGCCCCGATCGGTCTGCAGTTTCAAACAACTCAGCAAGCAGTTCATCAACCAGTTCGCCGGTATGCATGAGCGGCCAAAGCCAGACATGCAACTACTAACAGTCAGACAACGGAATAATGAGTCCCTCAAGGAGTTCACTGACCGGTTCAACCAACAGAAGCTTCAAATCCGCAATTTGAACGAGACAATCGCCATCATAGCCTTCTGCTCGGGAGTTCAACACACCAAGTGCGCCGCGTCGTTCCACAGAAACCGACCAGAAACTTTGGTCGAGCTCTCTGAGAGGGTTGGAAAATACATTGACACTGAAGAGTTTCTGAAGACCAAAGACACCGGGCAAGAAAGCAACGAGTTTTCCAGAAATAAGCGGAAGCGAGATCAGCCCGGGAATTCTGACAGTTCCTTCAGCTCACAGCAGGCAGGGTCCGGCAGTCCCGACCCGACCTCCAGTTCGCAGCGGTCTGAGCCCGGCAGCCCCGACCCGACCTCCAGTTCGCAGCGGTCTGAGTCCGACAGCCCCGACTTGTCACACCCGTTCCAAAAATTTATAGTTTTATCATGCATAATTGTAAATTGAGAGGTTATCAATGTTAATTGATAATGGTGGATCGAGGTTGACTGTGAGTCAACGGTAAGGTGTCAGTAAGGACACAGGAGCATGGCAGTTCATATTGCATAATCATGAGTAAATGACATTTATATGACTTAAATGTTATTTGACTTTATATGGTATTTCTGTGAATAGTAATTATACATGTGTAGTATAATTCTGGTAAATTTGAATGTGATAGTCATTTTGAGAACTGTGGTGAGAACGTGAGAGATACGTTAATTAAAAAGGTAGGTTGTGTAGAGATTTCACAGAATATAGTTTTCGGACGTTATTTTGGACTCAAACGAAACCTAGTCGAAAACTTTTGAAATTTATAGTTTTCACTCGTAAAGGCATAAAATGGACGTGTGCGAAGTTTCGAGGGCTGATTAGAAGTTTGAGAAACTTGCGGGGAGGTAAACGTGATTTCCACAAAGTTTGCCTATATATAGATGAGGATGAGAATTCATTCTCATCCAAATCCAAACAAATATCTAGAGAGAGGAGAGAGAATGGAGATTGAGTTCTACGGGCTTTGTGACGCCGTTTGACAACCTTCCGTCTGTCAGATTTTCTCCAGATTTCAGATTTGAACTCGTGGAGGTAAGATCTACGTTTTGATATCACTTAGGCCGTGTTTGGCCAAGTTTTTGTAAAATCCTAATTTTAGACTTTTGGGAAAAACAGGTATAAACTTGTAGGAATTTTCTCAAATTCGAAATCCAGCGATTATTTAGCCTCCTAGTCAATCCTTCAAAGTTTGAAGAGATTCGCACGAGGTATGAATTCTAGATCTATGAAATATATGGATTTTCATATTTTGGACATCACTTTTGATATTCTTGGATCCGGGCGAAATTCATGTGTTAGTTAGGCCCGTTAATTATGCACGTGAAATTATGATAAAAGCACGTATATCTGTTTATGTGAGCATGTTATGTGTCTACTTGGGTCAAAGGGGAGTTTGGTGCAAATTCATGCCGGAGTAAGCTTCTCGATGTTTGAGAATTTTGGTAGCGACGGCTACTGTGCATGGTTGTAGGCTTGGACTTGCCATGGCACTTGTGGGATGTAATGGTTGTAGGCTTGGACTTGCCATTGACATCGCGGTTTAAGGCTTGGACTTGCCGCTACCGGATGAATGCGTACCACTCACCCTAGAGACTATTTTTATGTGTTTTAGATGCTTAAACCATGAACTGTCATATAAGCATACATTTAGAATTGTACGCTCAGCATATAGCTGAGCAGTGGAGATGTACTCCATTGCAGGTAAGAAGAAAGACAAGAAGAAGTGTGTTGAGTGAGGCCGATGAACTCCGGGGGAATCTCCTTGTACATGTTTTTGTGTTTTAAATCCTAAACTTGTGTAAGGATTTGAATATTGTAGTATGTTGTAATAGAAACATGGATTTGCTTTTCAGTATTGTAATCTTATAATTGAACGTCTGTAATTATGTTTTGAATGCGTTAAAATCAGTTGTGGTTGTGATTGTTATTGGTATGGAGTAGTAGGACTTGTTAATTTCCAACACAGGGCTGCCAGCCGAGGAGCAGTCGACTGAACCCCCTGATCAGTCGACTGGATCTCGTGTATTTGGGATACTGTAAGTGAATATCAGAGAAGCAGTCGACTGGACCCCCCTTGGGCAGTCGACTGAACACTGTTGATTTCAGCCACTGCTTCCTTGGGTTGAGAAGCAGTCGACTGGTTTCAGAAAGCAGTCGACTGGGCAGTCGACTGGACCTCTTTGCAATATGGTGTATTTTGGTTCTGCTTAACACAGTCGACGGAGCAGTCGACTGGACCTTTGTGCAGTCGACGGGGCAGTCGACTGAGCCTCTGTTTTCAAAACTACTTTTCTTGAATGTGTTTTCAATGGCCAAAACTTTTTATAACTCTGATTTCAATAGATTTTACAAACACAGAAGGGAGCGTTTCCCAAGTTTTAAACTACCAGGGTTGTTTTATAGAAGTTCTTTCCGCTGCGTATTATTAGATGATGTTTGGATGAGCCTTGGTGGCGTGCCACGTGTCCTATTTCCACGCGTAGTGGGATGGGTCGTGACATTTATTGGTATCAGAGCTAGAGGTAACAAAACGTTGGGAACGTTCGACGACGAGTGGAGTGTTGAGTGATTTGCCACATGTTTTCAATTGCATTCATGCATCTTAGAGATGTTTGATGCATATGGATGTTGTTTTACATACATACTATTGTTATTGTTGTACATGCATAGTGTTTATGCATTGAGAACTACAGGACTATAATCATGAGTGACGAAGAACGAGAACTATCGCCACATACACGACGTATGAATGAAATGGCTGAGATGATGGGAAACATGGGAGAGATGATACGAAATATAGCGGACAGATTACCTCCAACACCTCCATTGGAGCCAGAACCGATAGTTGTAGTACATGCGTCTGAAAATAGGGGTATGAGGTCAATATCAGAACAGTTTGCTCGGAAGAAACCGATGGAATTTCATGGGACACCCGACCCAACGCTCGCAGAACATTGGATCATGGATATGGAGAGAATTTTCCGATCTATTCCGATGTCGGATAGAGAGAAGATTGAGAATGCAAGTGATGTGCTGAGGGGTGAAGCCCAGAACTGGTGGGTGAATGTATTAGATCAAGGGGCACCGATTACGTGGGAAGGGTTTAAGGCAGAATTCAATCGCCGGTTCTTTCCGCGAGCCGCCTACAATGCAAAGAAGAGAGAATTTGATAACTTGAAGCAGGGAGATATGACTGTAACCGAATATACTTCCAAGTATAATGCGTTGTTGAGGTTTGGTAAAGGTTCTGTACCAGGAGAGGAAGAAAGGGCAAGGAAATTTGAAGAAGGCTTAAGGGAAAATATCCGTTTGAGGGTAGAAACTTACGAGCATTCGACCGTGGCAGCAGTACAACAAACGGCGCTTGTAGCCGAAAGTGGAATAGAGAGATCGAGACAAAATCACCAAGGAAAGCGAAGTCATGAGGGTGGTGACCGAAGTCAGGGTGGATCTTTCAAGAGGCCGTTTCAAAGAGGCTCTGGTTCTAGTTTCAGTGAATTCAGGAGAACGCCAAGTAGCATACCGTTGTGTTCACTTTGCAACAGACCACACTCAGGCCGATGTTTCATGACCAAACCCCAGAACAGGAACCAAGGCGGGGGTAGTACAAATTCAACACCCGACATGAGAGGCAAGTGTTATGATTGTGGAGTGTTTGGACACCAAGCCAAGGATTGCCCGAGGAGGTATTCTCAACAAGGAGCTAGTTCTATGGCTTCTAGTGGTTCGAAGCCTAAACAGTCTAATGACGGAGGACAAAGGACAGAGCAACGTCAGGGAAGATCATTCCAGATGAACCCTGGAGACGTGGCTGCTACTGATACAGTGGTCTCAGGTATGGTGCTTGTATGTTCGCACTTAGCACGCATACTTGTTGACTCGGGATCTATGCATTCGTTTGTATCACATGCTTTTGTTGAAAATTTGAATGTTAAATCGGCACCGTTAGGATATGATTTGTCTATTGCTGTGCCACTTAGTAAAGCAATAATGACATCTACTGTATATAAGAACTGTGAGATCAAATTAGGTAAGAAGTTGATGACGGTAGACCTTATACCGATTGGAGTAAATCATTTTGATGTAATACTGGGAATGGATTGGTTAGCCCTTAACCAAGCTACGATAGACTGTGAACGGAAAGAGGTTAAATTTCGATCACCGGTATATGGGAACTTTTGTTTCCAAGGGAGTGGGGTTATATCGCTGCCGTATTTGATTTCAGCTATCCGAGCGGGAAAGTTGTTGAAAAAGGGATGTCATGGATTTCTATGTTCAGTGACTGATGTCTCGGCGACTAAATTAAAAGTGGAAGACATTCCGATAGTGCGAGAATATACAGATGTCTTTCCTGATGATCTACCAGATGTTCTTATTGAGAGAGAAGTGGAGTTCACTATTGAGGTTATACCAGACTCAAGGCCGGTATCCAAAGCACCGTATAGAATGGCACCAGTAGAATTGAAGGAACTAAAGGTTCAACTACAAGAGTTACTTGACAAGGGTTTCATTCGACCAAGTGTATCACCGTGGGGAGCTCCAGTATTGTTTGTGAAGAAGAAAGATGGCTCCATGCGTATGTGTGTGGATTATCGGGAACTGAACAAGTTGACGATTAAGAACAAGTACCCGTTACCCAGAATTGATGATTTATTTGATCAACTTCGTGGAGCACAAGTATTCTCCAAGATAGACCTAAGATCGGGTTATCATCAGTTGAAAGTGAAGGCCGAAGATGTTGAGAAAACAGCTTTTAGAACGCGTTATGGACACTATGAGTTCTTAGTTATGCCATTTAGGGTTACCAATGCACCAGCTGCGTTCATGGATCATATGAACCGAGTCTTTAAGGACTATTTGGATGATTTTGTGATTGTATTCATTGACGATATCCTTATCTATTCACCTAGTGAGATAGAACACGAGAACCACTTGAGGTTGATACTTCAGAGATTACGAGAGAAGCAGTTATTTGGGAAATTCAAGAAATGTGAATTTTGGTTACCTAGCATTACTTTTCTTGGTCACGTGATTGACAAGAATGGAGTATCAGTTGATCCTCACAAAGTAGAAGCGGTATCAAATTGGCAAAGACCGACTTCTGTATCCGAAATTCGAAGTTTCTTGGGATTAGCGGGATATTACCGCCGTTTTATTGAGCATTTCTCGAAGATTTCATTGCCTATGACAAGATTGATGAGGAAGGGAGTTACATTTGAATGGAGTCAGGAATGTGAAGACAGTTTCCAGGAATTGAAAGCACGACTAACGAGAGCACCTATTTTGACAATACCATCCGGAACCGAGGGATTTGTGATCTATAGTGATGCTTCACACAAAGGATTGGGATGCGTGTTGATGCAAGGGGGTAAAGTGGTTGCTTATGCTTCTAGACAGTTGAAGACACATGAGATTAATTATCCGACTCATGATCTGGAATTAGCTGCAGTAATTCATGCCTTGAAGATTTGGAGACACTACTTATACGGGGAAAAGTGTGAGATATTCACGGACCACAAGAGTTTGAAATATATTTTTACCCAACGGGACTTGAACATGAGACAGCGAAGATGGTTGGAATTGATGAAGGATTACGATCTGTCGATTGAGTATCATCCGGGGAAGGCGAATGTAGTAGCCGACGCATTAAGCCGGAAGACGCCGAGGAATTTAGCCGACGAGCTAACGCAACAAAAAGAATTGGTAAAAGAAATGGAACGTTTGGACTTGGATGTGATACCAAAGGTTAGTGGTGGTTTAATGATGGCAATCAGGGCACACCCAGATATTATTGAAGAGATTCAGAAAGAACAATTCAACGATGTCTATTTATGCAGAATGAGAGACGAGATACCTTTGGGAAAGCGATCTGGTTTGGTATTGGAACAAGGGATTCTGAAGTTTGGAAATCGATTATGTGTACCGAATGTGAAAGACTTGAAAGAGAGAATTCTAGAAGAAGCTCATAGTACGAGATATTCAGTGCACCCGGGAGGTAATAAGATGTACAGAAACCTGAGGGAAAACTTTTGGTGGAAGGGTATGAAGCGTGAAGTCGCTAAGTTTGTATTTGAATGTTCGGCATGTCAACAGGTTAAAGCTGAGAGACAAGTACCCGCGGGGTTACTACAACCTTTGCCAGTGTCGGAATGGAAATGGGATGAGATTACGATGGATTTTGTTTCAGGATTTCCACGATCATGTAATAAGAATGATAAGATTTGGGTTATAGTTGACCGGTTAACAAAGTCAGCTCATTTTCTACCGATCAAGACGACTAAACCGTCCAAGTTAGCAGAATTGTATGTGAAAGAGATTGTAAGACTACATGGAGTCCCAGCTGTGATTGTGTCAGATCGTGATAGTAGTTTTACGTCAAGGTTTTGGGGAAGTTTGCAAGAAGCTATGGGTACGAAATTGAGTTTCAGTACTGCGTTTCATCCTCAGACCGATGGACAGTCAGAACGTATGATTCAGACGCTAGAGGATATGTTGAGACTTTGTGTATTAGATTTTGGGAACGATTGGGAGCACCACTTGCCGTTGATTGAATTTGCTTATAATAACGGATTTCAGTCAAGTATCGGTATGGCACCGTATGAAGCTTTGTATGGCCGTAAATGTCGATCACCGGTTTGTTGGACCGAGGTTGGAGAAAAGAAGTTATTAGGACCTGAGTTAATACAGGTGACTACTGAAAAGGTGAAGTTGATTCAAGAACGACTCAAAGTAGCTCAGAGCCGATATAAGAGTTATGCAGACTCTAAACGACGACCGATGAATTTTGAAGTAAGAGATTTCGTATACTTGCGGGTATCGCCTTCGAAAGGCATTGTACGATTTGGGAAGAGGGGAAAGCTCAATCCGAGATTCATAGGACCTTTTGAGATCCTAGAGAGGGTTGGTCCAGTAGCTTATCGTTTGGCCTTGTCATCAGAGTTGGAACATGTGCACAATGTGTTTCACGTGTCTATGTTGAGACGTTGTATGACTGACACGAGTAAGATCATTGTACCTGAACCGTTGCAAATTCAGGGGGACTTGACTTATGTGGAACAACCAGTGGAGATTCTAGACCGCAAAGAACAAGTTTTGAGAACCAAGACTATTCCAATGGTGAAAGTACTATGGCGTAGTCACACGGTGGAAGAGGCTACATGGGAACATGAGGAAGACATGAGGAATGAGTATCCGTACTTATTCGACGCTTGAGGTAAAGTTTGGGGACAAACTTCCTTTTTGGAGGGGAGAGTTGTCACACCCGTTCCAAAAATTTATAGTTTTATCATGCATAATTGTAAATTGAGAGGTTATCAATGTTAATTGATAATGGTGGATCGAGGTTGACTGTGAGTCAACGGTAAGGTGTCAGTAAGGACACAGGAGCATGGCAGTTCATATTGCATAATCATGAGTAAATGACATTTATATGACTTAAATGTTATTTGACTTTATATGGTATTTCTGTGAATAGTAATTATACCTGTGTAGTATAATTCTGGTAAATTTGAATGTGATAGTCATTTTGAGAACTGTGGTGAGAACGTGAGAGATACGTTAATTAAAAAGGTAGGTTGTGTAGAGATTTCACAGAATATAGTTTTCGGACGTTATTTTGGACTCAAACGAAACCTAGTCGAAAACTTTTGAAATTTATAGTTTTCACTCGTAAAGGCATAAAATGGACGTGTGCGAAGTTTCGAGGGCTGATTAGAAGTTTGAGAAACTTGCGGGGAGGTAAACGTGATTTCCACAAAGTTTGCCTATATATAGATGAGGATGAGAATTCATTCTCATCCAAATCCAAACAAATATCTAGAGAGAGGAGAGAGAAGGGAGATTGAGTTCTACGGGCTTTGTGACGCCGTTTGACAACCTTCCGTCTGTCAGATTTTCTCCAGATTTCAGATTTGAACTCGTGGAGGTAAGATCTACGTTTTGATATCACTTAGGCCGTGTTTGGCCAAGTTTTTGTAAAATCCTAATTTTAGACTTTTGGGAAAAACAGGTATAAACTTGTAGGAATTTTCTCAAATTCGAAATCCAGCGATTATTTAGCCTCCTAGTCAATCCTTCAAAGTTTGAAGAGATTCGCACGAGGTATGAATTCTAGATCTATGAAATATATGGATTTTCATGTTTTGGACATCACTTTTGATATTCTTGGATCCGGGCGAAATTCATGTGTTAGTTAGGCCCGTTAATTATGCACGTGAAATTATGATAAAAGCACGTATATCTGTTTATGTGAGCATGTTATGTGTCTACTTGGGTCAAAGGGGAGTTTGGTGCAAATTCATGCCGGAGTAAGCTTCTCGATGTTTGAGAATTTTGGTAGCGACGGCTACTGTGCATGGTTGTAGGCTTGGACTTGCCATGGCACTTGTGGGATGTAATGGTTGTAGGCTTGGACTTGCCATTGACATCGCGGTTTAAGGCTTGGACTTGCCGCTACCGGATGAATGCGTACCACTCACCCTAGAGACTATTTTTATGTGTTTTAGATGCTTAAACCATGAACTGTCATATAAGCATACATTTAGAATTGTACGCTCAGCATATAGCTGAGCAATGGAGATGTACTCCATTGCAGGTAAGAAGAAAGACAAGAAGAAGTGTGTTGAGTGAGGCCGATGAATGCCGGGGGAATCTCCTTGTACATGTTTTTGTGTTTTAAATCCTAAACTTGTGTAAGGATTTGAATATTGTAGTATGTTGTAATAGAAACATGGATTTGCTTTTCAGTATTGTAATCTTGTAATTGAACGTCTGTAATTATGTTTTGAATGCGTTAAAATCAGTTGTGGTTGTGATTGTTATTGGTATGGAGTAGTAGGACTTGTTAATTTCCAACACAGGGCTGCCAGCCGAGGAGCAGTCGACTGAACCCCCTGATCAGTCGACTGGATCTCGTGTATTTGGGATACTGTAAGTGAATATCAGAGAAGCAGTCGACTGGACCCCCCTTGGGCAGTCGACTGAACACTGTTGATTTCAGCCACTGCTTCCTTGGGTTGAGAAGCAGTCGACTGGTTTCAAAAAGCAGTCGACTGGGCAGTCGACTGGACCTCTTTGCAATATGGTGTATTTTGGTTCTGCTTAACACAGTCGACGGAGCAGTCGACTGGACCTTTGTGCAGTCGACGGGGCAGTCGACTGAGCCTCTGTTTTCAAAACTATTTTTCTTGAATGTGTTTTCAATGACTTTTTATAACTCTGATTTCAATAGATTTTACAAACACAGAAGGGAGCGTTTCCCAAGTTTTAAACTACCAGGGTTGTTTTATAGAAGTTCTTTCCGCTGCGTATTATTAGATGATGTTTGGATGAGCCTTGGTGGCGTGCCACGTGTCCTATTTCCACGCGTAGTGGGATGGGTCGTGACACGACCCGATCTCCAGTTCACATCGGTCAGGATCAAACAGTTCCGACTTTGCCTCCAGCACAGAGAAGTCAGAAGCACAACGACCCTGATCCGACCTCCTGTCTCCATCGGTCTAGAAGAGCCCGACTACATTGGTACTTGCCTGATCACCACATGAGGCTCCACCGATTGTCAGAGAGCTCATCCAAAGACCTCGGGCCTAACCCCGAGGCATATAAAAAGACCTCGGGCCTAACCCCGAGGCATATAAAAAGATCTCGGGCCTAACCCCGAGGCATACAAAGACCTCGGGCCTAACCTCGAGGCACGAAGAAGACCTCGAGCTCCGAACTCAGGCACTAAAAAGACCTCGGGCTCCGAACTCAGGCACTAAAGACCTTGGGGTCACGCCCAAGGCACTGGCTTCGCTTAGGTCCAACCGACGATGGGGGCAAACCCCCTAGGTGGCCGACGATGGCAAGCTTCAAAAGACCCTGCAACCACCATGTTCCAGGTCGGTTACCTACAGATCATAGCCTTTGTAAGACCCTCGTCTTAGCGAAAGCTTGGGGGGCAAGATGGCGCAGTGAACTAAACAGGTAATCACACCGGGTATTTACAGGCCTCGCGGATAACCAAGTCAAAATCTTGGACAACCCGAGCACCTACAGTACTCAGAGACATTAACTCCACTTAGGTCCAGACCGACGATAGAGGTGACTAAAATCTCTTAGGTTGGCCGACGATAGAGGAGTAAAAGGACCCTAAAGCAACGTGATTTAGGTCGGCTCCACCAACATGGTCAAGCTCTTCTCCCAACAGTCTTGACGAAGGCTGGCCGGGCAGAAGACAACCATCCTGGGGAGTTAACAGTAAAAAGGACCCTAGAGCAATGTGCTTTAGGTCGGCTTGTCCAACATGGTAAAATCCTTCTACCCACAACCTTGACGAAGGTTTACGGGCAGAAGATAACCATCCTGGGAGCTAACTCAAGCAAAAAAGACTCCGAAGTAGGCCGAGTCTCAAATCTCGGTCACTTCCCGAGCACTCAAAGACTCCGGATTAGGCCGGGTCTCAACTCCCGGTCAGTTCCCGAGCACCTAAAGGTCCCGAGCTAGGCTGGGTCTCAACTCTCAGTCAGTTCTCGAGGACTCACCAGGCTCAGAAGCCCCGAGGTAACTTCCACAAGCGCTCAGACAGTGGCAAGTAACATCAAACTAATTTTCAAACTTGCCCCGATATAGCATCTGGCCAATCTTGGAAATGGGGGGCAGCTGATACGCCCAAAATTATGGGCAGTTTCCTACTCAAGCTAGAAGATTAATGGAAAGTGCATCTATTTCCTAATCCAATTGGGAAACTCCCACAATTAATGTCAATCAATCCTAATACAATTAGGAAGCTTACTTGATTGGTGTCAATCACACCCTAATGGGATTATATTTCCTTATCCATGTATGAGTAGGTCTCTTGCATCTATAAAAGAGACCACTCACCCCCCATTGAGGGGGCAGCCAATTCTGTAGTCTACACAGCGCCTCTATAATTCACCATTATACGCATACACCCGGCCGGTATTACTGGTAGTGCCGCCCCTCTTTGTTGGCTCACCAGGCCCGCCGGTGATCTGCTAGTGAACGTGCTCAGACACACCCGTGGACGTAGGTACCTTCATTAACAGGGCCGAACCACATACAAAAAATAGTCTCTCACTCTCTCTCTCTCTCCTAAATTGCTTTACTTTACTCTTACCAATTTTTGGCATCATCACGTTTCAATCGTCGGATTTTGGTAGCTCACCCTAATCGCTGAAACGCAATTGCCTAAAACTTGTAGGAATTACTCCGAAGTAGGATTTGGGCAAGAATCGTTAAGAATTCACTTGTTTGGGGTAAAATCTATAAGAGGTGAATGACTCTAATCCATGGGTTGAATGTATAATTGTGTTTAATGTTACAATTTATGATGTATTATGTTGATTATGATGTTAGTATGTTGAATTATGTTGTATAAAGCATGATAGTATAAATTTGAAGTTATTATGCCTAAGTTGCAAGGATTGCCATGTTGAGATGATTATGTGATTATGTGTTATGTGGGTTGAAGAAAGACTTATGTTGATTCATCATGAATTTACACCATAATAAGGAGATGTGGAAAAACCCAGCGGTGTAAGGGTACTCACCACTTAACTGTGTAAAGGTGTGTGGGTGACGATCCAGCTGTAGAAGGGTATGTGAGATAGTGTGAATTAGAGATGATATATGCGCAAAAGGGAAAAAGGCAAGAACAACGACACGGTGAATTGATATTTGGTCTTTTAGAGACTAAATGATATGTTGATTGTTGATTTGTGCATTGAATATGACATACACTCATACATGTGATTAGCTTTACTCACTGAGCGAAAGCTTAAACAAATGTTATTTTCTGTTGTGGTTATTGAATAACCACCGCAGGTACGACACGGGAGGAGGAGAGGAAATGACGTGTACAGGGGAAATGAGAGAGATTGGAACTTGTGTGATATGTTTATAATCTTGTTTAATTATGTAACTTGTTATTTTGGGATTTCTAGACCTCATGTTGTAATATAAGTATGTAGGAGTATGGAGTTTCAATTATGAATTTTATGTCTTTCAAAGCTAAAACTATGGTTTGTGTATGTTGAGAAGGATGGGCCTTTCTGGCAAGTCCGGTTTGGTGTCGTAAGTGTTTTGATTGGACGAGTCTTGGTTATAAACAAATGATATGCAAAGTTTAGAAATGTTTTGGGTAAAAATCTTCATTGCTATGTAGTTTTGAGCAAGGGATGGGTGTTATGGGTTCTTTTGACTCAAAAGAAGTTGTGTGTATGTTTTGAATGGGTTTTTGGTAATAATCAAGTTGGTGGCTAAGTTTATGAACTTATTTCAACAAGTTCCTATGTTAATGTTCGTTTTGGTAAAAACTAAGAGTTTGAATCCTTATTTTACTTTAAGTGGGGTTGATTTTGTATCTTATGTGGTGATAATGGTGTTTCTTATGATTGGTTTATGTTTAAATATGTTTGTAGATATGTTGTGGAAGTTTTGGAAGTGTTTCCAAGTGATTTGGGCATGTTTTGGTAGAGAGAGAAGATCTGTGTCTTTTTAGAGAGAGATGGAGGTACTAGGCAGATGTGGTCGGCGTTGAGGTTTTGTAGCGGTGGCGATGCATGGCAACGATACGGTACAGAGAGTTTAGATAGATAGATAGAGAGAGAGAGAGAGGTGTAGTGTTTGGGGAGGTTAAGAGATGTAAGAGATCATGAGAGGACTGGAGGGAGAGAGAGAGAGAGAGGGAGTACAATGTATAGAAGAATTCAAAATTCAAAATCGATCTGTGAGCTGGGTGCAGCATTAAAGTTGAGAGAGGGGGAAAGATGATTCGACGGCTCAAATTGTCCACATTAGTGGACAGTTGTGATCTCTCTGGAGCCATAAAGGCTGAGCTAGGATATTATATAAAGCCATAGAGGGTAAGGCTATAGTGAGCAGTTTCTCATATGAAAAAGCACCCTTTAGCCTTGGGATGAGTCAGTAGCCATAAATACATCTCGAGATCCTCCAAAATTCAATGGCTGCTTTCTCATCAAGGGTCATTAGCTACTTTCTCATATGAGAAGATTCTCACAATAGCTTTACCCTTATATAGATGCAAGTTATTTTCTATAAGCTACATGGCTAAAATAAAGTCTGAAAAACAAGAAAAATTTTAAATTTTGAATTTCAAATTTTAAATGGCTTAGTGTAATAAAAAAATAAAAAAATAAATAAAAACCACAAGGGAGATCAATGTTATTTGACATAACCTCGGGGGATGTAAGAGTAAATTTTAGAGAAAAGTTTGTACTCAATCTAACAACTCTCTCAAGTGTGTATCAATTTAGGTATCACTTTTTATGTAGTTCTTGTAAAAACTAAGATAAAGTTTGGTTTGACAAAAAATCAACCTTGAGAGAGACATTAGATTGAACATGGACTCCTATGCAAGAAATTGAGACTCACAAATTATAAACCATAGAATCTGCTCTTTGTTTTCCCAAACAACCACTAAACTTGTAAGACGGTTCACGATTCGATGGTTTAATTGCTATTTTAATTAGTTAAACTGTTTTTGTGATTATTAAGCTGCTATTATTACAAATAAATTTATTAGATTTAGCAAATATATACCTAAATTGTAAAGTGCGCATAATGCGTTTGGCACTGCAAATTGAGTTGTAGGCCTGTTTGTTGCATAAGTTGAGTATTCGGCTAGCTCCCAACATCTCTCCGTTGTAATAGAAAACCATATTGTAGCTAAATATAGTTTTTGTATTGAAGACCATGTTCAAAGTAGAATAGTACTGAAAACATTAACAACAATGATAGGGATACACACACATTGTGCTTTAAATGCATGTACCTTGTGCCGTTTACATTTTTCACACTTTTCTGTGCATCACTTACACGGCACAGGGTACATGTTGGTGTGTATCCTTATCATTTTTGAAATATTAACTTGTATCAAATAGTTGACTGTTCAGTGACTTTTTTTTTGGATATGGTTCAGTGACTCTTAAGGTTTAAAGTTTTCACAACTTATTTAGACAAATAATAAATTTAAGGGTTAATTATACTCACCTCCTTCACATTTTAAAAAATTACACAAACCTCCCTTAAAATTAGTATTCTTTAACACTTCTCCCCTTAAAATTAATATTTTACAACACTTTCCTCCCCTTAAAGTGTAAAAAAATACTAGGCTTAGGGGAGGTCTGTGTAATTTTTCAAAATACGAGAAAGGTCTGTGTAATTAAGGCAAAACAACGGGAAGGTGAGTGTAATTAACTGTAAATTTAATTGTTGGTTTAACCAGTTATTTTTTTGTAATTCAATTAAATTTTGACCGATTTACATTATTTTGAACTAATTCAATTACACAAACAATCCAATAAATAATCAAATTAGACCATCCTCTCATTCACGATTGGTTCAAATAATCTTGGGTTAACTAAATCACCTTTGGTGACAGGATCCACACTTTTCAATTGGTAGGCCGTCACTAGCATGGCCGGCCCAAAGGGGGGACAAAAGGGGCTGTGGTCCTGGGCCATCAAAGTTTACAAATTTTTTAGGGTCTATGAAATTTTTGTAAGTATACTTTTATCTTGAGAATTTTTATTATTTTACATGTAGGCCTCTCCCAAGGCCCAATTTAGTACCATCAACTACATATATTGATATATATATATATAATTCAAAAGCAAAGGCCCCTAGAATTTTGAAAATTATACTTTTAGTGTAAGAATTTTTGAGTTTTAGAATAGGCCCCTCTAGAATTTTGAAAGACGCCATACAATATTTAAGTTTCACAATAGACTCATATTATAAGTAGACCCCAAAAAAATCGTCATTTATGTATAAGTAAGCCCTAAAAAATTTGCCAATTAGGTATAAGTAGAACCCAAAAAAAATCATCTCGGGGGCATTGCCCCCAAACCCCCGTATAAGGGACTCTCTTTTAGTAGTTGGTTATAACACCTGCATGCATGCTATTGCATTTTATTACATTGTCATGCATGATAATGTGATGTGTTGTGCATTTTGGCACATGTTTGAGTGAGTTTTGACTCACGAGTTGATTTGGGTGTCTGTGTTAGAGAACCCTTTGAGACTGTGTTGATGAGCATTTTGTTATTGTGACGTCTCTCCGAGTATAAGACGATCATTGTGGAATACTTTAAATGTTTATTTGAAAATAAATGTTTACCTGTGTATTTCACTATCTGTATTATTTTCTGACTTAGAATATGTTTCTGTTGTTAGATTTAATATTCTGGTGAGAACAAACTAACACGCTATTAATTTGGTAGGCTAATTAGCAACTTCGAAAAAGTCATATAAGAATTTGTGTTTTAGCAACCAAACGGAACTTAGTCGAAAACTTTTATAATTTTGAGGTTTCACTTGTAAAGCTATGAATTAGCTATGTAGAAAGTTTCAGAGACTAATTAAGAGTTTTGAAAAATCGTGGGGAGGTAAACGCAATTTCCAAAACAGTTGTCTATATATAGATAGAGATGACTTGAGATATTTTTACACAGCTTACAGCAAAAATAGGAGATTTAGGAGCTTAGAGCTTTGTGACGCCAAACTACGACCTTCTGTCCGTTTGTCTCCTTCTAAATTTCATATTCAAGCTTCTCGAGGTAAGAACTTCGTTTTGATACCTACTAGGGCCTATTTGGATAAGTTTTCCGAAAAATTATTTTATAGAATTTTTCATAAAAGTTGATATTTGGACTTTTGATCCATAGGATTTTACTAGGAGATTTTCTACACATTCTTTGTATGCGGGTTTTTTTTTTTAACGAACTTTAAAAGCGTTATTCGGAGGTGAGTGATTCAACTATGTTCTGGGAATGATTTCTTGACATGTATTCATGTTGTGATATGAAAAATATGTGTTAGTATAGATATATATTGTGTAGTTCATATTGGGCAAGTATATTGATAAGTAGGCCCAATAGCATGGTGACATGTTTTGTTTACCTCGAGTATGACGATATGTATTTGAATATGTTGAGTTGCTTATTTGGGTCAAAGGAGTACGTGGTTACTGAGCCATTTTGAGGAGCCGATATAGGCATTAAGGTCGCACGATTGAAGAGAAGAATCGTGGGTCTTACCCTTTCGCGTGGACTTATTGGTGAGGAGTCGTAGATTGGGAGTATAGGACATATACGTGAGGCTCCGGAGACTAGTATGAATTGTAGAGATGTGAATGCGAGCAAGTTTATCATTCATGTGCATATGTTGTTTTATTCACTAATCGTTAGTTTAAACAAATCGAAATATGTGTGGTTATTCAAATAACCATTGCAGGTGTTAATGCCGGCGAGGAATCGCAGAAGTGAGCACGTGAGTTTGGGAGTTCACTATAGAAGGCGACTTTTCATGTTCATCTCGTCGTTTTGTAATAAACTTGTTGTAATAAGGATTTTATAACTTTTGGTTATGTTTAACTTAGTATCTTAGAATGGATTAGTGATGTTGTAATAGACACTAATTTGTTGTAATTATGTTTTTGATAATGTTATAATATAGTTAGAATTACTTTGGAGTAAGTTTGGTGTGTGTGTTTAAATCCCCGAACGATTTCAGAAAGCTTTTAAACTTAGAAATTCTACAGAATGTGTGATGCTGCCATAAACTAGTCGACTGGTTGAGAAAACAGTTGACTGGAGCCTCTTTTTCAGTAACTCACTGCATCTTTTCATAGAGAATCAGTCGACTGGGTCCCCGACACAGTCGACTGGATCTTGTTTTAAATTCAGATATTTTTGCCCAGGCTGGACTTCAGTCAACCGGACAGTACCAGTCGACTGAATATTTGAAGCCCCACTTGACTGGACCTAAAAAACAGTCGACTGGATTATGTTTGAAAAATCAGACTTTCTGCTGGACTAGTCTCAGTCGACTGGGCACGAGGTGCAGTCGACTGGACCCCTGTTTTAACAAAAATGATTTGTTTTGTCTTGTTTTTCCACTGCGTGTGTTCTTAAAACTAAAATATTTTTGGAACGTTAATGAATTGATTAGCCTTGGTAGCATGCCACGGGTTTCGGTTCTACTATTGTGGGACCGGACTGTGACATTCGTCCTGGGCTCCAAATACTTGGGGCCGGCCACTAGGGAGTTCTCTTTTATTGTAAGCCTTTGGCTCCCACTAAGCTGCCCCTGTTGTGTGTATGCATTACTAACTTATTAACTACTAACAACCCGGTCATTGGGATATAATTAGACACCTGTTAAAAATAATAATAATAATCATTGGTCAAAGTGATGGAAAGTAGACCCTCGACAGCAAATTTGGTGCTGTCAACTCAACAACACCAATAGTGTGCTCACAACACACTAATTTTTTACTTTTTCATTTTGCACAAATTTTTATTTATTTATTTATTTTTAATAAATTGTAGTGTTGGGCCTGTTACCCATTATTAATAGAGTTATATTTGGGGCACTAACAAAATCTACTAACATTTACTAACACACTCTATCTCTCTCCTAGTGGTACTGCGGGGTCCACTGCCCCTAGTTCCTTACGATGAATTGCTGTGAGGATTATTTGGTTGCCTACATGATCTATAAGTCACTGTTTATTTTTCTATTTTTTATTTTTGCATGGAGTAATTGTGTCTCTATCACTACATCGAATTCACAAGAGCATATTGCCCTTTCTTTTATCATGGGCGAACTCACATTCATGATACAATCCATGGGGAGGCACAGGCACCTGAATTTTTGAAAATTATAAAATTATATATAATAATCTGTAGATTTTAAAAATAAGTCCTCGTAAATTTTATAAAGGCCCCTTGAATTTTTAAAAATTTTAAACTTACATATAATATTTTACAAGTTTTAGGTATAGACTCCCTAAAATTACATAATTTTTAGACCAAAAAATTCGTCTTGAGAGCGCTACCCCCGAACCCCTGTATATATTAGTCTACACCCGTCCCCTAACCAAAAATCCTAGATCCGCTCCTATTTATACACCACCCAAATGCAAACTTCCTAAATAAATTTCAATTGTGTTGCCTCTTTATTTGCATTTCTACTACCCTATATAAAAGAGCCTTAATAGGATTGTCAATTTCATTTTTGTCCTAATTTGTCATTTTTTTTTATTTGTTTGAAATGACACTTTTACCCTTACTTTTCTTTTTTGTTCCATTTTCCTTTAATCATTACTTTGAGTTTTTTGTTATTTTGTGAGGGTATGTTGTTCATTTCACCCACAAAACAACCCTTATTACTATTAGGTCAAGTTTTAACATTTAATTATTCTAGAAATGATTATTCAATCAACTTTTCAAACAATGATTACAAATTTTTACAATTACGTTCAACTTTTAAAATTAAATTAATCTCCAAATGATGATTTCAATCAACTTTTCAAGCAAAAATTATAAATATTTACAATTTATATACAATTTGGTTAAAAAAAACCCCAAAGTCAACAAGTCACTAACTTGTTTGGTTTTGTTTTGTCTTTGTTTTACCAAACAAACCACTAACACCAAGCCTTAAGTTAATTTTGTAAATTATCATTTTTCACATATGTATATATATACATAGTATAATTTATTATTATTATTATTATATATGTATTTAAAGTGTGTACAATTATATATTGAATTAACAAACTATCATTTTGTTAAATTGAATTACCAAATTACCCATTTGCATTTTGTATTTGCCCTTGTGTGTGTGTGTGTGTGTGTGTGTGTGTATATAAATGCATGTATTATTTTATTATATAAAATTATCATTTTGCCTTTTATAACCTTTTGTTAAATTTTAAAGTATCTACAATTATAAATATTTGAATTACTAAATTACCTTTTTTGCCTTTTGTAAATTGCCCTTGTGTATATGTGTGTGTGTGTGTGTGTGTGTGTGTGTGTGTTATAATTTATTATTGTTGTTTACGTATTTAAAGTGTGTACAATAATAAGTTGAATTACTAAATTACCCTTTTAAATTTTGTAAATTACCCTTGTGTACGTATATACATATATTATTTTTATTATATGTATATTGAATATATTATTAAAAAAAGCATTAAAGTTTTAAAAGTGCACAATTATAAATTTCCTTTCATTAATTGGAATTACCAAAAATCCTTTTACCTTTTGTAAATTACCATTGTGTGCATATGTGTGTGCGCTTATGTGTGTATACTTGTATATTATTTTATTCTCAATAACCATATTATCCTAATGCTTTTTGCAAATTACCATTTTGTTACCAAATTACCCTTTTGCCTATCGTAATTAATTATACTTTTGTATATATGTGTTTATATATATATGTATATATTATCTGTACGTTAAAGAAAATAGCCAAAAGTTTAAAGTGTGTACAATTATAAATTGAATAACCAAATTATTATGACTTTTGTAAATTTCTCTATTGTTAAATCGAAATATCAAACTACCCTTTTGTCTTTTGTAAACTATCCTTTTTGTATATACTAAAAGAGGACTATTCACTATGTGAGTGCGAGAGAAAAACAGTGGAGGTGGGAAGTTGAGAGACGTTAGTTTTTTTTCTAAAAATTTTTTGAAATGATATTTTAATACTTTGTGGAATTATTTTTCTTAGGAATTTGTGTAGGTTTTAGTGTAATTATTGGTGTGAGAAAAAAAAAAATTTGGTACCCTTTCCTTTCTCGTTCTATATTAGTATAGATATTTGTGCATGTATATATTGTCTGTGTGTTATGTTATGTGTTAAAGAAAATTAAGAGCCTTAAAATTTAAAGTGTGTACATTTATAATTAATTGTCCTTTTAACTTGGGTATAGTACTCTTCTGTGAAAGTTTAAAGCGTATACAATTATAGAATATGAATATTACTCAAATAACTCATTTCTATGGCGGTGCACGTTCAATACATTTAGGGTTTAATATTTGATTTCACTTATTTATCAAATCATTAATCTATGAAATGCATCCACAGTAAACGCAGCTAAATTTTATTTCTCTATTTTGACTCAAGATTTTTTTCTTATGAATTTTGAACACAAATTCTAGCTGCTCAAAGAAATAACAAGTAAATGTTAGTCTATAAAATTCTTCACTTTAAATTTTTGAACATTTTTATTAGTACTATCTATCCGGCAAAAAATTGTAGGTTTAACATCAGTTAATATAGATGTTGTTCAAGCATATTTTTTCTAGCTAACATCATCTTAAGAATTATTAGAACTTTTTTTCTCTTTCATGTACACATTAAAAAATAATACATTACATTTTTTTTCTGTCAAATCCAATGTCAGTGCTTTGCACGAACCGTCTTCCTAATCTATCATAAAACAAATAGAGTAGTGCCCATCTTGACCGGGCAACCTTGATCTTTGCCTGAAGCAATATACCATATTTTTTTAGAAGTCTGTAATTGAAGATGGGTATGTTAGAAAGGGAAAAGACTTGTGTATTTTTTCTAATGTTTTGAAGTGTAATTGGTATACTTATACAAGTATGTCGATATTGTTCATATGTGGGTTAATAACGTCTTAAAACAGGACATAAGTACTTAAATAAAAGTAATGAAGTGTTGTTTAGAAAGTACATTTGCAAGCCAGGTGAATTTTTTGTACCGAGAGAAAAATTTGTGCTATTTTATTAGCCAACTTTAAAGCAATTTCTTATGAATACATTTTTGCTCACCCTAAAATTGTTCACTTAACTTTTTCATTGGTTAAATACAATGGGAATCAAGATTAAATAAAAATTAATTAATGGTAAAAAGTTATAGATCCCATTGCATTAGTCAACGATAGAGTTGGTTGAGCAATGACGAGTAATTTTAAGTGAGCAAAATTGCACTCATTTCTTAAACAGTTTAGTAATCCACCATGAACCTCCTCTTAGGCTTTCCTGTTGTCGAACATAGCTGGATATCTTTTACGAAAAGAAAGAAATAGTTGCCTGGAGATCATTGGCCGCTTGCGGCCGGAGGCAGTACCTGTGTGGCGCTGACAGGACTACACAATGATATTTTTGCATTTATAAAAATTACAAAAAAAAATTTCATGTATTCTTGCCAGCGCTGCTAGGATGCTTCCCAACAGCGTGCGACCGAAAAAAGATTCGGACTAAAAATTATTGTCTCGTTCAGAAGTATCAATTATATATATATATATATATGTTGACTGAAGCAATGTATCACATCAATAAACACAACTACACAAGTCATATGGTCGAAATATCATATCACAGGGGTTTATACATGTTAGGAAAGAAGAGGAATTGATATTGTGAAGAAGTGTTTTAAAACACTGTTGAAGTATTTTATCAAAAATAAAATTTATATATAAGCAATTTTTTTAAGGTGTGAGATTAATTTTTATGTAAAAAGATATCACACTATGTTGGATTATTTTAATAAAATAGAATAAAATATTCCTTTTAATTAAATACTTCTAAACCATTGACTATAGGTTTTATTTTTTTAGTTCTCAACGATTTTATTATTAACCTACAATTATAGTTTTTGGATCCCAACAGTTAGTAACCGAAGTTTTGATTGATTACCCAATAAATATCAATTTGATAGTTTTTATCCCTTGGTCAAATATTCATTCCTTTAACTCAGGCAATGTCCAACGGATACAAGCTCTTATATAGAGCTAATATGTATATCAGTGCAATATATATGTACGGTTTAGGTGGGTGGTCATAGTGATACTCTCTCTTGTAGAAATCTTGTTCTTGTGTCTAGAAACTTTGTGCACACAAATATAGATTATTCTATTTCTCAATTATATATAAGTCTTGTTTGGGTAAAGAAGGCACTAGTGGGCAAGCTTCTTGCCATATCAAGTTGTGCAGACTTGATGGGCGTACGACAAGGGTGGCCGAGCTGTTGTATCCCGGAGACGACGTGCTATTTTTCCTACTGCACCGGGTATTACCCGTAGAGGGCGCGTATCGTCTCAAGAGAGCTTTGCGCCTCATCTCGATCACCTTATTATTGGTTTTATTCAATGATGGATTTGACGGTGATATATTCTATTTCGGTGGATTCTTTGAAGACGCTATTTTTATATTATTCTCCATCAATATTTTATTCTATTTTATTAAAATAATCCTCTATTAAGTGGTTGATTCCACTTTCATCTCCTAAAATCTTCATCATTTTGGGTATATATGTGACGACACATGGTTACACATATTAGTAACTATTTACACAATGGGTCCAAATGTCCAATACTAATCCACTTTTTTTTTTTCTCCTTTTGGGTTAGATTTGCCAGCGTCTCTTTCAAAGCGTTCTATATGTGATATGACTTAGGCATCAGATTCAATCCAATATACAACTAGTGTCAAATTAGCACGCTTCACCCATTTTCATTTGGCAGTGCTTAAAATTATACCAGAATTTGGAACAGTTTCATGTCAATCTGGTTCGGTCAATAACCGCGCCAAATTTGGCATGGTTTTAAGTAGTGTCAAATTTGAACATTAAAAAAAAACTGTGCCAAATGAAGAAAACAAAAAAAAAAAAAAAAATGCCTGACCACACTAAAAGGTTTATACACTCAACATACTTTAGCATCCCCTCAAACTAAAAATGAGAATGAAAATAATGGTTAAATTTTGAAATGAAATCAAACTATGGATTCGCAGGTGGTGTTGCGATCGAGTGGAGATGAATCCATAATGAATCTGTCTTGGATGGAGTTGGTGATAATGTTAGACAAACAGTGGCGATAATATTACTGCCCACTGTGGAGCTGAATATATAGTACTGTAGAGGCTAATTTAAAAAAACAAAGTCTCTGATAAGAAAAGGAATTGATACATTAAAAATGTGTTTTGATATATTAGAAGCTTTAATTCTATAGCTATAACATTGCATCTTCTCTATGGGACAACCTCTAACGTCCTTTAAAATTTACAAAGTAATGTCAAACATGGGCGGAGCGCCCAACGATCCCCAACCGCACGGTTTGGGGGCAACATCTTTATAGTGTTTGCGTGGCGCTAGCAGGATCACACGATATATATTTTTAGATGCAAAAAAAAAAAATACCACCATCGCGTAGTTCTGCCAGCGTCATGTAGGCTTTGCCCACAAGTCGTGCGACTGAGGGCAGAACCTTTGCAGCGCTTGCAAAAAAAAAAAATTGTAAAAAATATATATATATATATATATCATCATGCAGTCCTACTAACAACACCACGTAAGCAGAGCCGACCCTATGTATTGTGATTGTAGGCACAGGCGTAAGGCTCCCATGCTTTAAAACGATTTATGGGCCCCCAATTATGTTGCACCCAATTAATAGTATGATTATTCTTTAAGCCAAAAGCCCCTATCCAAACACACCCTATTTACCAAATTCTTTGGGACTGACCAACTCTTCAATCTCTCTCTCTCTCTCTCTCTCTCTCTCTCTCTCTCTCTCAATATTCAACTTTTCATTGTGTGTGTTATTTCTCTGTGAGTATTCATGGCTTATTTGCTGCATCTTTATTGACTTTTTTTTTTTGGCTTGATCTTTGTGTTTCTCTTATTATAGTATAAAATAATATCCTTGATTGTTAATCATAATCCAAAATTTCAACATCCTTTGTAATTGTACCTTTGTTGTTTGATAATTTAGGTTTCCCTTTCTTAAAGAAAAATAATAATTTCGATTTTTCCAAATTCGCTCAAGCAAATGATTGAATAGACCCCAAAAAAAAAAAATGACCAAGTAGACCCAAATGACTTTTAGAAAGTACATTTTTTAGATTTGATAACTGGTTCATGCTATTGTACATGAATTTTATTTTAGAAATTTCGCCTAAGGTCCCTAAAATCTCAAAATCGCCCTGCATATAAGCACTGCACACGGGCCATGCAGCCGAGGATGAAGGAACCTCACCCAGAGCGGAGCTATGCTTGTCCTAATATTTGGAAAAAGTCTTACTACATGTACAACTATATGATGAGTGCTTCTTTTTTACTAAAATGACCCACTAGAATAAAAGGATGTAATTTCTTCAAGAGAGAGAGAGGATATAATGAAAATGGACAGAGAGAGAGAGGGGATATAATGAAAATGGGGTCCATTTTATACTTAATTTGCCAAAGTGGAAAAAAAAAAAAAACACCAACACACACAAGTCTTTTAGTCATTGCAGCATTTTTGATTGAAGATTAATTACTCATTTGTCATTTGCATATTTAGACTACCTTTGCTAATTTAAGGCGTACAAGTATATTTGGACACAGTAATAAGTTAATCAATGAACTCCATAGAGTTAGCTGGCGTGGTTGGAAGGGCCCGTGATATGTGATTACACACACAAAGTCATAAGTTCGAATCTCCCCAGGCTGACATAGTTTATAACCAATTTGTGTGGAAAACCCAAGCACGGTTCTTCGGCATTAGTGCCGCGGATTCTCCCGGACAACCGGATTACCAAACAAAAAAAAAAGAATAGTGTTACATACACATTTTTTGGACACTCAGTTTTAAATACGTATATCCTGTACTATGTAAATGGTGTACAGAAAAGTGTGAAAAATTCAAACAGCATAAGATACATGCGTTTAAAGCATAGTGTATCAAAAAGTGTGTGTCCAACATTTCCCAAAAAAATATTGAATGACAGTTCAGTGAAGAAAATTTTCTGGCTTTAATTGTCTCTGATGTCAATACTTTAGCTTTGAACTAAGTAGACTTTTTCACCTGATGATTTTCAATTACTGATATTTTCCACCACCTCAATTATGTTAGGTCTTGATCCTGTATCAACCAACAATTTCTCATTAAGAACAATTTGTAATTACGTGAACGGCATGAGTATTAAAGTTGGGAGGGACAGATTACCTAACCCTTTACTTTAATTGCGAAATTTGACCAGATGAGATGTCAACATCTTACAATCACACAAGGGACTTAAGACATTTTAGTGGGATAATTACATTTCAGTCTTTCTCTCTCTCTTTTTTTTTTTTTTTTTTTTGATATATAATTTAAAAATCAATTTAATTAATATATATATTTTTTAATTAGTAAAATTAAAAGTCGTCAAGTTTTACGTAACGCTTCACAATGTTTTTACATTGGAGAGGAACTCTACACCAAGTTTGGAGTATATTCACAAATATTTTGGTACAAGTTTACAAGTACAAATATAAAGTAGAGTTCAGCTTTTTCAAAGTTGATTTTTTTTATTTTTTATTTTTTGTTGATGCTTTATTAAATTATTTATTTATACCTGATATTTTTCAAGTTTACCACATAAAGTTGACCAAAATCTAATTATCGTTATTTTTCATCATCCAATTTAATTTTCCTTTCAAATTTTCAATGTTTTTTAGGATACTAAATGTTAGTTAACAATTTGCTTGTATGTGTTTTGAGGGGCCTATTTGGGAAGGACCAGAATCGATCTTCGGTTCATCAGTGAAGTGGTTCCATGCTCAAGTGTTTGGTAGATATCGAGGTGGAGACTATGTCTAATTTGACTTTACTCTTAAAAAAGTAATTATATATTTTTCAAATTTCTGTTTCAAAAATGTCTTTTGAATTATGTGGTCGTGAAGTCAGATCTAATATAGTGAGACCACTCGTATTTTGATTGAAAGTTGTTATCATGTGACAATAATTTGGAAAACACTTTTAGAATAGAAATTTGATAAATATAGGATTACTATAGATTTTAGGCTTAATTACATTTTACACCCTCCTAGTTTTTCCTTTGTGTTGGTCCATGTATTTTACAAAGTGTTATTTTAGTTTTTGCAGTTTCACAAGTGTTTCATTTTAGTAATTTAAACACTTTTTGTGACAAACTTTTTACTTTTAGTGACAAAACTAATCATCACTAAAGAAGTACTTATTAGACTTAATCGTCACTACAGATAGTAGTTGGGCTGGGCTCCACAACCATGCTTTTCTCATTTATTGTTAAAGCTGGGCTTGAGTCGCTTGACATTTCTAAAGTCGTATTATACGTATACATCATTAAATAATCACTAAAAATTGGGTTATCAAATGGGAGAAGTTTTTCAGTGAGCCCATCACGTTGCATTAATATATGGATGTGGTGTGATTAATTATCACTCACTTATTTCCTACTTTATGATAAGTGGTTAGTGGAATTTCAAATTTTAAATTTAATAACCATTTGTCATAATCCCCCTAGAAGGAGGGGATAAGTGGATGGTTGGGCTTAAATGGTCAAACAGCGTCAGTATGTTGACGTTGAGTGACGGGATCAATACATAATTTTTCATCACATAAAGCAATATTTGTGACACAAAAAGGTTACAAAAAGATACTCACAAAAGGATGTAACACTCATATGGTAGTAGGACCCACCACACTTCCTATTGCCACATAGGTGTCACATAGAATGCCACATTTTAATGGGAGCAACTCTTCTCCGACTAAATATCAACATTGTAGTTAGTAAGAGCACCTCCAACCGAAATGTCAAAATTTGGTATTTCAAATAAATTTGAGGGCTTACGTGGCAATTTGACATATTAAAATTTGGTATTTCGATTGGAGATAAATGCTACCCAATATGTCAAATTCATTATGTAATTTTTTAAAAAAAATTTTACTCATTCAACAAATTAAGTGATTGGCTTAACAAATCAGTATAATAATTTTTTAATAAAAAAAAGTGCAAATGACAAGACAACTTTTAATATGCTATTTTTGACATATGAGTAAGGATGTCATTTATCACATAGGATTTTGGCATATCGATTAAAAGAGAGTCAGATATTGCCAATTTGTCATTTGGCATGCCACTTTAAGAATGACATATCGGTTGAAGATGCTCTAATATTGTAATGAATGATCTTCTTCTGTGAATTGATAGCCACAATCCTACTTTGTGGGAATTCCAATAACTTACCGAAAAGAGTAATTCTTTGGTGACAACTTTTATACAATTTTCATACAAACTTCTAAAATATGTGTCTATCTCTCTCCTGTGTCACTGTGGGGTCTAGTGACATTAGGGTGGCCAAACGGCCCGTGGTCCGCCCAGCCCTGCCCTAATTTTTCAGGGGTTGGGCAAAGATATTGGCCAGTTCAAGCGGGCTTGGGCAATCAATTTTAGGCCCGGTCAATTTTAGGGTCAGGCTTGGACAAAGTAAATGAGGCCCGACCCGACTACTAGTAAAATATATTTATTTTTTGTATTTTCTATTATATAATATATAAATTAATATATTTTTACATAAGATATTCAATATATATGCATTATCACAAGAGTTTTTATTGCATTTTTGTGAATAATGTGTCTTAATCAGGGGTGTAAATCGGTCGGTCTGTCGGTTTTTTTCGATTTTTTTGGTGTATAAAAACCGACCAATAGGGGTGTAAAGCGGTCGGTTTTTTAGTGATTTGGTCGGTTTTAGCTTGTACATGTATTTAGAAAACCGACCAATCGGTTTTCGGTTTGTCGGTTTGGTCGGTTTGCGGTCGGCGGTTTTTTCCTTACACCCCTAGTCTTAATAATCATTCTAAACATTATTTATGGTAGTTTTTTTTTTATTGTTTTTAGTTCAAGTTTTTAAAAATATAAAATAAAAAATAACAATAGGCCGGCCCGCGGGCCGGGCTTGAGATTTTAGTAGTTGGTGTCGGGCCGGGCTTGGGCAACCAATTGTAGGCCCGCCACGGGCCGGACCGGGCCGGGCCGGACTTGGACAAAGGTACTTACCCTTAGTATAGAGGCAAGCCCGGCCCGAGCCCGGCTCATGGCCACCCCTAAGTGACATCACAGAAGAGAGATAAACACATCTTTTTTAAAAAGTTGTATAATTGTCACCAAAGAATTACTCTACCAAAAATAACATCAATGAAACAAAAGAATTCAAGTAAGCTTTCTCAGTAGTGTATGCAAGAATTACATATAACAGGCCATCAGGTCATTTACATCACAGTTTTCTGCACACATACATACATACATACATACATACATATGTGCGTCATTAGTCTACAACCTCACCGCCCCAAAAAAAAAAAAAAAGTACAAACTACAAAACAACAATACTAAAAAAAAAAAAAACAGAAATACCCAGAAAAATTTTCAAAAGAAAGAACATAAACTACGGTGTGATCAATGTGACACAACCATTGGATTCAATTGAAGAGGTGGAGGTTGAGCCATAGTTCTTCTCTTCCACAGATTCACTTCTTTTCTTGGCTCTAAAGCTATACCTCCATTGATGAATATAGGTGCAGAGTAAGGAATGTTAACCTCCTCTTCATCAGAAAACTCATCATTTTGATCTATGTCCACAGGAGCAATCTGAGCCGTCCAATCGAAATTCGCAAACCTATCACGACTGCTCGCGAACCGCTTGATCTGCCCCAAACAGGGCCCTCTGTCTTTAAAAATCTCTGTCCTATTAGCAGAGACATCAGATTTTCTTCCTGGTTTCGCGAAGAAATTCCCAATTATTGATTGTTTTTTTTTCTTTGATTCAGCTTTTTTGGGTTTGGGTGTTTGATTCTTGTTCTTGTTCTTGAGCTTGTGTTTTTGTTTGATTTGGCCGATGCAGGAGACTTTTGGTGAGGTGGGTTCGTGTGAAATGAAGCTGCCTGAGTTCTTTGATCGCTGGCGAGCTTCCGGTGGAATTATGGAGATGGTCATCGGAGCAGAGAAGCCTTTTCCGATGTGGGATTTGAGCTTTTGGGCATTTTCTAGTCTCTTGTCTTGGAATGTAACAGCTGAAGCTGCTTTTGGTAGGAATTTTAAGAGGGTGTTTTTGGACTTTGCTGATTTCTCCATTGCCATTAACACACACACACACTCTCTATAATTTCTCTCTCTACCACAATTGTATCTCTCTCTCTCTCTCTATGACAGTGTATATGTAGGACAATAACAACAATTGACACAAAAAGGTATCACTCCACAAAATTTGGGTTAAGTATATAGTTTTAGCTGTGAGAGAGAGAGGCTTGGTCAAAGGAGAGGATGCGACTGAGCAAAGCCTAATAGAATAAAATATCTTAATTTTGTTTTGGTATGATGCATAATTTGTGTTCTCTCTCTATGCCCAAAATTGAATTTGTATTCAAAAGTTTAAAACTCCGGACTAAATCAACTATTTATTATTTTAATGGAGTGGTATGCTAGTATTTGTGACTTAGTAAGACTAGTAGTATGGGGCTTACGCTCCGTTTGTTAAATTTTTTTTTAAAAAAATTAAGCGATTAAATTTATGATATTGAAAATAGTGTGTCTAAATATTCAAATAGATTGTATTCGGTGATTATTTTCAGTATAAAATTTTCACTTAAAGCTTCCAAAGTTTTTGACTGCTTTTTCAATTAAGTGGTATGTTATCAAATGCACCGAAAACTAATAAGTACTGAAACTTTTTTCATTTTTAGCACTTATTTGGGTTATCAAACACACCCTTATTAAAAATTGGAATGATAATTAGATTTAGTAAGCCTGCTACTATTATTAAAGTAATAGTGGTTATTGACATTTTGTCAAAGCAAACTTGATTATGTGACAGATTAGAACATATACATATAGTCAGTTTATTTTGACAATAGCGGTAGCCTAATTCTAAGACCTAATATTGTATCCAAAATGTTTGATAGTGCAGCCACATAGAATTACTTTCCATGAAATTTTACTTGGTGCTCCAATAATCAAAGCCAAGGATGGATTTCATAAGGGACAAGGGGCTCAAGTGCCCTTGTTTTTAGGGAAAAATGTGTGCACACTTAAGCCCTCTCACACTTAGGGAAAAATATATTTTAGGGAAAAATATATACACACACTTAAAGCCCTCTCACAATTTAAAAATTCCTCTATTTTATTAATATTTTGAGTTTTTGAAAAATTCTTGGCCTCAAGTATGATATATTCAAGACAATCAAGTATAACGCATTTAATATCTTGGCCTCAATTTGTAGTAACGTGTCATTTTGTAGTACATTTGATGTCGTTTAATATTCATTCTTTTAATGTGTCATTTGGTAGTAACTTTAATTTGTCATTTGTCAGTTACAATTTTATACTCTAATTGATAATAAAAAGTCCCAAAACTATTATAACTGAAATGTATGTATCACATAATAGTAGAAGATTCTTTAGTTTTTGTATTAATTTTTATAGCATAAGTTTAAGTATATCATCTACATGAATATTATGTATTAATAGACCAAAAAAGGGGCACCACCCACAAACCCCCATAAAACTTGGCTACCCCCAAGTGCAATTTCTTGATTTCACCTAACAAACTCCACAACTTTAAATTTCTACATCCGCCCCAAATTACACATTACCACACAACAACACGATTGGATTCACTCATTACTCATTACTGTATCCATGATTTTGATAAATGTTACATGTCAAGATTTGAAGATATTTAAATTATTTAGCCAATTATCTCAAATTACTATAGTTATAAATTATTTGCTTTTTTTTTTTTTTTTTTACCTTCTCTTTGGTCACATAAAATTTGCTTGATGATCTAAGACACTGACCCAAATATTTGGGCCTCATGTTGGAGTAAATAATAAATGAAATGGGGATACCATATCAGTAGATATCCTCTTTTACATATTTAAATATTGTGTTGATCTGAGAGATTATTCTCCTAAAAATACGGGACTAGATATATAACCAATATAAGTGAAGAGATGATATTTGTTGGTGATATCACGCCATCAGATGCAACGAAGGTAATGAATATTTGGCCCTCATGTTTGCCAAAAATATTATTATAAAGATTAACCGTAAATGTAAGTATTCTGCAATCACATAGGCACATGCACATACACATACACTGTTTACATTGTATAGACCTCCAAGATATATCTTTATCTTATCTTATCTTATCTTATGAGTTATGACTATCTTGTTTACCAAAGAGAAAGAGGAAATGAAATTGTGTCCTACCCAACTGGTGTTATTTTCATTGTGGTTATACATGGAAGCATGTTAAGGATACCATTTCAAGCCTGTTTGGAAATATGAAAAGAGTATATGCTATACATGAAATCTACATTTATCAAGCTTTTATGAAAATCAGTATCGTATTAGTTTAATAAAGAGTTAGTTCGTACGGGCTGTCCTAAGGGCTTGTACGTTGCGATCGAGGCTACGTGGGGATGCGCTTGAAACGGATTGCTTGAATGTCATGCATTTTGTTAAAGGAGGCCGATTCATGTCTTGCTCCTTGTGGTCATATTATTGATGCGACAAAGATTTTTCTTTCTCGGTTGGAATTTTTGGAGGTCAAACATGTTCATAGGATTGGTCATCGGGTGGCTCACGAGCTTGCTCAATATGTCATTACACACCGTTCGCATGTTTTTTTCTTTGATGTTCTTCTGGATTGTATCCAGTCTCTTGCTTCTTACGAGGCTATGGATCTTTATTTTGGCAATGAAATTCCCATTTTTTTTTATCAAAAATAAAAAATAAAAAAAAATTAAAATAAAGATTTAGTTGATATATCTTTTTAAAGCAAAACTTGAACTCCTATACAAGAAGCACATACACACAAATATAATTTTAATTAGATTCGATTCGATTCTTCTTTGACCAACAAAATCGAATCCTGTGTTTACCCTAACAACGTCAAACACTTAAAAAAGATCACATGAATGTAATATAGTAATGCTATAGTTCTCAAATTTTTAATAAAATTTAATTCCCAACATATGTAGTTGTGGAACCATTAAAAATAACTTTTAATGCAAATCAGGTCTTCCCACTATAAGTCAATGTGATCCCATTTGAGAACTATATTTCAAAAAAACAAAAAAAGTAGATAAAAAGCGGTGAAAAAATCATGGCATTGTTAATTTAAAAAGTAACCAAAATACAGTATGCCCATTATGTACATCTAATTTGCCGAACGGGTTGTAATCCAATTGGTATAACATCTCTCTTTCCAATAGGGAGGGAGAGGATTCGAATCCCTATAAGAGATTCTAGTTACTTGCCCCTCAGTTATTCTTCACTCAGAATGAGTGACCCTTGTTGAGCTTTGTTGTGGGTCAGTGTGAGACTTTGGAGTTGGGTTGTGGCTGGAGTGCGTGTGTGTGTAGGATATGTGTGTATCCAGTCCGAATTCAGGTAAATATTAAAAATAATACATATATGTACATCTAATTTGTCTTTTTTCAGTTTGTCCTCAAGAATAAAACTACCTTGGACTTCTTGAAAAAAAATTTTATATATACATATATGTACATCTAATTTGGACTTATTAAAAGCGTCACAACTCCAAAAGACAAACATGTGACATCCACTTCATACAATATTCATTATATATATATATATATATATTTCTCTTAACGGCACATTCTTTGGAATTAGTATATATGGCCTGTTAAATTTGAATCGGTCGACCCAGCTGAATTCACAAAATTTTGGTATAAATAAGATGTAACATCCAAATTTTAAGATTTCAAATAATGTCAAACAGACTGCACTTCTTATAGAGCAACTCCAACAATGATATCCGTTTTAGCTAGTTACTTTAATAAAAAAATTATTTTAGCTATTCACTATTTAACCTTCAATTCTAGTAGTGCTCTTCAATTTACCTAGTCATCTTACTTTATTTCATTTTGTATGGTTGGGATTTATGCCAATTCATATTGGAAAAATATTCATAGGCTAAGATTGAGAGAGAGAAGATAGAGAGTCATTTCTTCCTAGATAAATCTAGCTAGTCAAAAAGAAAGAAGTTAAAATAGTTAGTCAAGTAGTTTGTCTATTAGAGTTCAAAATCTCCTTTCTGATCGACTAGCTATTTTGACTGAAAAATTAAATAGCTAGTCTCTTGGAGATACTCTAATGGGCGTTATTGCTAATGACGTCGTCGAACTCTACGAACACTGCATTTCAATTAAAAATAGGGTGAAATTCGGGTGGGATTCAAAGGATTTTGACTCTGCCCAAGTTCGAGTCCGAATTCAAACAGTGTGCCCAAACTCGAGCGTGAGCCCGAGGTTGAGCCCGACCTATCACGTCCTGCAGTAGCAAAAATAGAGAAAATAAATTTCTTTTTGAACATGTAGGCCATGACAGTTAAAATTCACCACATTGTCCATAACTAAAGTCTAATCATCAGAGTGACAAATCAAACCATGCATTTGGAAATTCTAAGTTCGAGATATAAAACCAGAGTTTAATACTAAAGGATTACAAACCATAGGTGTCTGCGAAAACATAATTAAATATTACGACAACATATGCCGATTATAACTTCACTATTACAGCAGCCTCTTAAACATAAACTTAAACGATCTACAGCAATGCTCCAGGTCTTCAGCTCGCATAATAGTCGTCTCCAACATAGCCTTCATCATAATAGGCTCCCTCCTCATAGCCCCTCGACACATATTCTTCAACTGCGTACTCATAACTCTGATCAGTTGGACGTAGGATATCAAGCGGCATAAAACGCCGTCAGTTACAAAAGTTGAGTGAATATAAATACTAATAAAGTATCAATAGATATGTAGTATATAAAACAACATTATTAAATAATCATCTCGTCGTTCGTACTCATATATGCACCAACTCAATATAACAATATCGTCCCAGCCCATCCTAAACATAACATGGATTTTGGGTCCATATCTCGCATGTAACTTTACTTCTCACTTTACTATCTTGGCCCGTAGCCCAGTATGTTACGACTCATCCACCTCGACATGCAGTCCCAACTTCTAATCAACACATCGTTCTGGCCAACACGCCCTATACATTCTCCTCAACAATTGTATCCTTCATAGTCCTGGTCATGGACTAAAGTTACATATCCCTTAGCCTCTATCGGACATCCCATCCCGATTATGGACTAAGGTAATATTTCTTTAGCCTCTATCGGACTAGGTTCCTGATGTATCACTTTTAGTCCCAGTCGTAAACTAAAGTGACATGTTCCTCTAGCCTCTATCGGACTTCCCATCTTGGTCATGGACTAACATAATATTCCTTTAACCTTTATCGGACTAAGATGACAGCATCGGCATAACCCTCAGTCTCGGTCTTGGACTAATATGACCATGCCCTTAGCCTCTGTCAGATCTCTCTTGTCTCGGTCATGGACTAAGGCGACATTTTGTTATCCTCTATTGGACCAGGGTGCTAGCTACATTACCATTCTCACCATATGTATCTCTTAGCCTCTATCGGAATCCTGTCTCGGTCTTAGAATAAGGCGATACCACCAGTATATCCCTTAGTCTCGGTCATGGATTAAAGTGACATATCCCTTAACCTTTATTGGATCTCTTTTGTCTCAGTCATGGATTAAGGTAATATTCCTTTAATCTCTATTGGACTAAGGTGATATAGGTACTCACAATAACACATCTGTACACGACGAAGCCTGACATGCAGTCCCAGCTTTACCCAAACATATAACTGAAATCTCATACGTCTGACTATCTCAACTCATTACGATCCCACACCCAACATTGTACACTCTTCGCGATCGCATTCATGTGTACAAATATAAATAGTATCGACCTTTGCAGTCGATAGACCCACTACTATGCATGTTGGCTTTTTAATCAGGTTAACAACATAACCTTAATTGTTATCCAACCAGTTCCACTTTATACAATACAATAGGGATTCATTATTCAAACGTGTATATTATTTAATACTGCACTAACAATCAACGTATAATGTATATCAACGTAACAGCTCAACATCTATAAACAATTGACATATTCAATTATCAGAAATGCACAATCGATTGGTTTAAGAGTGCAATCGATTGTGCAATCGATTGGGATAATTGAGTTGGCAATCGATTGGTAAAAAGGGCAATCGATTGGCTTAACAAACATACCAATCGATTGGGAAAAATGACAATCGATTGGGATTGAATGACAATCGATTGGGAAAAAGTCCAATCAATTGGGAAGTCGTCATCTTCCCCAGAAAGTACTGTTAAACATGAACCGAGATATATATATATATATATATACATGTCCTACGTTCATTCTTTCTTATCAAAACACTTATAAACAACATATCAAAGCTACTAAGTGAGTATGGACACTCACCTTAAGTGTGTGTATGTATGAGTGTGGGCTATGGAGCTTCAAAGCTCAAGCTCTCTCTCTCTCTCTCTCTCTTCTCGCTTTTCCTTCTCTCTGTCTCTTCTTCTCTTCTTTCTTTTCTGTTCTTCTTCTTTCTTCCCTCTCTTCTTTCTTCTTCTTCAAGCAGTGTGTATATATATATATGTATGTATGCGGGTGTGTAGGTATATATATACATATATGAGTGTATAGATGTATGTATATCACACACACTCTCTCTTTAAGACTGTCCAAACAGTCCAAGGCTAAAAAAAGGGCTTGCATATATAAAAAAAACGAGTGTCACGCATCAAACACGTAGTGAAAACTTGTTAAAGTTAGTTTGAGAACTCTCTCTCTCTCTCTCTCTTTCTCTCTCTCTCCGGAACCTTGTGGAGCTTTTTGAATCTGTACATGTCGATGATCTGTACGTAGCGACACTCATGTGAATAATAGTAATAATCAAACTCGAAAAACTGTGTAAGAATTCAGAGAGTCACAAATTCAGAGCACTTGAGTAGCAATAAGATGGTTTCGACAAGTACAAAAAATACCAATACTGTTATTTAGAGACTAACTAAGCTTTTTCACAACTAACAAAGTCCAAATGAATATTACAGGGGATAAAAGAAGAAAGGAAAAAAAAGCAATAAAGTAACATGCAGCAATGATTCAAAATCGATGATGGTCAATTGGTGGTGGTCGAAATTGGTGATGGTCGAAATCGGTGGTGGTGGTCGGCGATGATGGTGATAGGTGATGGTTCAAACTAATCAAGAATTAATGAGAAGGAAACCCCAACTCATAAAAAGAAAAATAAGATCAAATAAACAAGGATTAATGATTAATGAAAAGGAAACCCCCAAATCACAAAAAGAAAAATAACATCAAGTTGAAAATCAAAATCAGTTTCAACTTGTTTACTTCTGCAGAAGTTTAGCTTGTTTACCTTCTCCATGTGTAGATCTGATACAGAGTGAGAGAGAGGAAGCCGGATGCAGTGGGATGGTGGTTGCCGAGGTCGATGATGTGATGGTGGTCGGTGGTGATGGTGATGTTGGTGATGGTGGTTAGCAGTGGTGTGGAGAGAGAGAGAGAGAGAGACCAAGAGGAGGTGGTGGGCTTGAGAGAGAAAGTGAGATGAGACTTGGGAGAGAAAGAAAGTGACGATCTATAGCCTATAGCTTAGGGAAGAGTAAGAGAGTAAATATTTTTCCATGTCATACTTTAGTGTCACTCATAAATTTTTAACCAAATAAATGAATCTTAGTCAGCAAAAGTTGTACATGTCATATTTCTAATGTGTCATAGTAGGATACAGTCTTACAATATAACATAGATTTTCTTGGAGTATTCAAGATGAATGATGATGTCCGTTATATCGAAATGATCTAGACTGTCAATTGTATTCTTAGTTCCCTATAAAAAGGTGAGGCCCTCATTTTGGTCAATCATCCAATAGTTGTAAAGCATTTGAGAGCAATACAATACTTTTTCTCCGTACTCCTCCTCTTCTACTCTGAGTGCTAGGAAGACTTACTTATGTTATAGTAGTGGGAGTGAGTCTAAGTACCGCACATGAAAGTGTTAGAAAATTCTAAGTCTGTGACACCAGGGCCTGCCTAATCTCCTAGATGATTTTTACTAACGCCTAAGGCAAAATCGCGGCAACTAGGCTCAACCTAGGCGCTGCCTAGGCGGCCACCTAGGCCCTTTTTTTAGAACATTAGTGTATGCCCACTCTCACTGATAACTACTCTCCACGATGCAACGTGATTTATGTTATTATACCGTTGTCTACTTGCATAGCAGTTCTTGACTAATATGTGCATGATGGAAATATCATATGCCTACAATGTGCACCATATTTCACTAAAATGCGCCAGAAATCTTGGCGAGCAAGACAGAAGTTGCCTAACATCCACGGTGTTGCCCCAATCATCCACAGGCCCCACTAATGAACATGGGGACTGGCACCGGAGCTCAACAACATATCAACATCCAAGAGCCCGCAAGAGCTTAGATCAATCGTCGGGCCGTTCGAGATTAGAGAATCCTTGGGAAAATGGTTTCAGTCGGAGGCCAAAAAAGTGACGCCGTGGTTGAGGGAAAGGGTGGCCGGATGGAGCATTTTGGCATGCACTGCCATGTAGGTTGGTCTTTGGTTCATGACAAAGAAGATGTTCATGGCGAAGATGTTGGAGGATGGGAGGTTGGGTCCGACTATGTCATTTGCTATGATTGGTTGTTCGGTTGTGGTTATTGTGGCCACAACTCGAATTTTCTTTCGGACGAATGCTTTCATTTCTGGCCAATATGGATTCCTTAGGAAATGGATTGGAAATGGGATAGCCATGGTTATGATCAACCTTCATGCCCCATCGATGAACATATGGACCGGCACCGGAGCTTAGCAACAACATATCAACATCCAAGAGGCCACAAAAGCTTAGATCAACCATTGGGCCATTCGAGATCAGAGAATCCCAGGGAAAATGGTTTCAGTCGGAGGTTGTAGATGGTCTAGCCTTCTAGGCCTCAAATTTGGGGATTTTGGAATTTTGATTTTGGGTCCATTTTTTGAGGGGGAGAGAGAATGTGTGTAATGTGTTTTGTGTGTGGAAGTGGACCCCGTATATTTTAAGTATTTACTACTTATTCTTTAATGTTAAATTCAGTGTGGAATTCAAAGTCAACCTAACATTACTAAAAAATTTAGGGTTAATTGCAAAAACACCCCTCAACTATGACCCGTTTTTGAGTACACCCCCTGATTTAAAAAAGTGAACAACTTCACCCCCTCAACTATCAATTTTTTTTTAGTCTCAAACGCCGTTAACGGAAGTAATGAAATGACGCATATACCCTTGGTCTGAATTGCAAAAATACCCCCTCAACTATGACCCATTTTCGAGTACACCCCCTGATCTAAAAAAAGTGAATAACTTCACCCCATTCCCCTCCCTCTCTCTCTCTCTCTCTCTCTCTCTCTCTCTCTCTCTCAGCAACTTCTCTCTCTAAATTATAAGGTCCCAATTTAAAAAAAAAACTATGTGTAATATGTTGGTCTAAAAAATCAACCCCACAATTTAGAAAAAATAACTATATACAAAACATTGGTCCAACTGTAATCCAACACACCCTAAACATTTGTCCCAACTCATTTATATCTCATCTCTTAGTTTAGTCTACATAAATTGTTTTACCATCATGCCAAACTTTACAAATTTCAATCAACTATCAACCCTTATTACTGTTAGGCTTTATTTGGTTCATGGATTTAGTGAGGGAGAGAAAAGAAGAAATGAAATCGAAAAAGAAAATTAGTTCTCAGGTATTTTCCCTTCTATTTCATCCATGATTAATAATATCGAAAACTAATAATATTTAAAATATGAGTAATGCTGTGCTTATCAAATTTTGTATCCTAGATGATTATCAAACACGTGGTAGCAGGCCCACCAGATTTTGATTGGAGGATGCTGAAGTCGTTCCACCATTATTGAAGTTGGTCTTGCCGTCATATGTATTTGGAAACCATTTGAGATACAAAATTTGGGAAGCATAGCATTACTCTTTCCTTGTAACTAAGCCAATGTATTACATGATATAATAAGTTTTTTTTTTTTTTTTTTTTTTTCAAATTTTGGGAGAATGAAGTATAATTGGACCAACATCTTACATATAAAATCATTTTCTTTTAGCCTAACTGATATTTTTTGGAGGGCTATATAACAAGTTTACTTAAAATTTAAAATTTTCCTAAACTACACATGTAAAAGTGTAATTTTTCAAAAGCCAAGGGTCCCCCCCCCCCCCTACATCCGCCACTAGTCGTGGTGGTGTGGGGCAAGGGAATGAGAGAGAGAGAGAGGGAGAGGGGGAGTGAGAAATCAGGGTAGACTGTAAAGAAAGATCAAACTCATTTTGAACACAAAGGGTAAAAGTGTCCATTTTTGCTCTCACGTGATGGGCACATGCTCATTTTCATTTGCAAACAAACGGAGGGGGTCAACTTGTCTAATAAAACAAACGGAGGGGGTCAATTTATCGGAAAAAAAAGTTCAGGAGAGCGAGTTGAAAACGGGTCATAGTTGAGGGGATGTTTTTGAAATTAACCCAAAAATTTATGTCAAAAGTCACTGAAATATTGAGTTGACAACAAATGACATGTGCTATTTAGTTGCCATATTTTGGGGCCAAAATTTGGCATGCCAATTCGCTATGCATTAGAGGATTGACTTTTTGGAGATGTTCCATTTAATAGCGTTGGCAGACCAAATGGCGGTTTAAGAAATTCAAGGCCCAAATTGTCTAAATTAAAAGCACGAAAAAAAAAAAGTTGATACAAGTTTTTGACTACAAAGGTGCAGTGCCATAAAAAGGTTAGAAAATTTCAAGGGTTAAGGGAAAATTTTAAAAATACAGAGGGTCAACATGCAATTTTACGAACAAAATAAGGAAAAATTCTAAATGCACCCACAATATTTCTCTCTACACACGGATGCTTCATTAAGGAGGGAGGTGTACTTACAGCTAATTCTATTGTACATGTGTGTTTTAAAGAGAAATATTAGGAGTGTACGAAGAATTTCCCAAATTAAAATCTCTGCAATACGACGTTGCTCCAACTGCCCTGGAGAAAGAACAGAAGATGAAACCCAATGTCGAACAATGTCGAAACCTCGCAATCGCTCTGAACCATTTACGTTCCAACTTTACCCTCCACCACCGTCGTTTATTACACAACGGCCCAGACACAATTGAAGAGCTCTTGGATAGACACGTGGTAAAGAAAGAGAAAACCTACGACGACGACGACGAGAACGAGTTCCAAACTCGGCGGCGACTCACCAGCACTCGGCGCGAGACACTGAGTCTGTACCGAGACATCATCCGGGCCACCCGGTTCTTCTTGTGGCCCGACCCTCGTGGCGTGCTGTGGCGTGACGTATTGAGAGAGAACGCCCGGAGAGAGTTCGAGGAGGCCCGATTCGAGAGGGATCCGGAAGTCGTGACCCGATTGATCATCGGCGGGCACGAGGCGGTTCAATCGGCGCTTGATAAGCTTGTGGAGAAGCAGAGAGAACAGATTGCTAAGGAACAGAGCGATCGAGATCGTCGCTGATTGTGGTGATTTCTATGTTCTGATAGTTTTTATTTTATTTTATATAAAAAAAATTGAATCAATTTGTTGAAATTCTCTCTATTAATCGATGATAATGCATCGTTAAAATTTGGCTTTAGAACATTTTAGCGTCTATAGTTATAGTATTGTAGTTTGACTTTGGGCCCTGCATTTACAATTGCTAACACTTTGGATTTAGATTTATAAAGCCATGTCCGGTGTTTTAAAAAACAAAAACAAAAATGGAAATTTAGGTGAAAGTCACTGGAGTAACTGTCAAGAGTTTAAAGGCAAATTTGATTATATTAATTTGTTAAAAGTCACCCAGAGGTCGAGTTAGCTGAAATTTCACTTAGATTATGTTTGATAACCCAATTAAGTGATGAAAATGAAAAGATTCATCACTTATTCTTTTTCAGTGCGTTTGATAACATACCACTTAATTGAAAAAGCAGCTAAAAAATCACTGAAAACTTTAAGTGAAAATGAAAATAATCACTGAATGCATTCTATTTCAATAGTTGAAGCACTGTTTTCAGTATTACAAATTCAATCACTTAAAATTTTCAGTACTTAAAATTCAGCACTTAATTTTCAGCACTTAATTTTCAGTTTTATCAAACACACCCTTAATATTTGTGTACGAGTTCTATGAAATTTCACTTAATATTGATTGATGTTTGACAAGTGAAATTTCACTTAATATTTTTGTATGGAGGACGTTTCCCTAATCAAGAATCTTAGTTGTACTTAACTCTAAAAAAATCTTATCATAATGTCCTTTTCACTAATTCTCCCAAAGAATAAATGATGGAATGAACCACGTGACTCAAAACAAAAGTTACATTTCAGGCCCTTCATGTTGTCCATTCCATTATATTTTTGAACTAGTTGTGGTGGTCTGTCAAAGTTTGAAAGATTAATGAGTTGGAAGGTGACAAAGCACTTGTAACCTCAGTCATAATCGTGTTGGCTTCGACACCTGCGAGCTAGGAAGCAACGATACTTCCAAGCAATTAACGTGTCGTATCGTGTCCGACACACGAACACGACATTTCGTGGACACTTTTCTTGCAGTGTTGTCGTGCAATTTTGAAGGATTTTGTTGTGTCGACGTGCCAGTGTCGTGTCGTATTTTAGTCGAAATGATTGTGTCCATGCTTCATAGCCTGCGAGTAAAATTTTGTTCTACTGGTGGACAACTTTGGTCGATGGCTCTATTTGGTATTGGGACTTTTCAGTTCCAGAATTGATGAAGAAAATTGATATACGGTTTCCAATTTTCTCCATGGTTATCAGACCATTTTCTAGTTTTTTCTTTTTGCCTTTTTTTTTTTTTTTTTTTTCCCAAGTTTGTTGAATATTTGTTGTGTCATGCACGATGTTTTATTTCTTACTGGTTGAATGCTATGGGTGGAAAAAAGGAAATGCTTGATGACAGTTAAATTTTTGAATGTTACATTTTCTTTTATCGCATAAGGGCAGCCCAGTGCACGAGGCTCCCGCCATTGCGGGGTCTGGGAAGGGTTAGATGTACTCAGCGTAACTCTGCAAGCAGAGAGGCTGATTCCAGATTCGAGCCCGTGACCTGCAGGTCACAATGGAGCAACCTTACCGTTGCACCAAGGCTCCCCTCTAGAAATGAAGTTATTTTATCACATAAGGCTTTTTAGAAATTTTATTCTCGTTCACATTATGCTATTAGAGCAGCAAGCGAATTATTGAAAATAGCAGAGTTGTCGTGATTGTCAGATAGGATTTATTCATAAGAATATTCATCATCTTATAGTTCTAATGGGAATAAAAGTAGTTCTCCTGACTTATGTTACATGGACTCTTCTAAATAAGAGAAGTACCCATATCGACACGACTCTTTGCGGACAAGGGTATGACACTTGGGTAGGATCCTTTTAAGTGTAGTTTAGTGTAATTTTCAGCCAAGAAAGGTAAAGTGCCCGTGTCGGATATGGCAATCATACCCGTGTCCTCCGGACACTTTGAAGAGTACGTGTAACATAACTGACAATATTAAATTGATTTTGAAGTTCCCTAAATGATGAAATTATAGAAGAAGACAGAGCCATGAAGAAATCTTATTTCATGCATAATTGGAAAAATGCATTTTGAAGTATGGCTGATGGCATATGGGGCCCTACACCTAACCAGGATTTCATTGAAGATATTAATTGGTGGTTCAGATACTTTAGTTTATCCCATCGAAAGAAATAACAAGATGCTTTAGTTTTTTTTTTTTGGTCTACTTTGTCAGTCTTTCTCATTGCAAAGAAAAGATTATTTTCTTTTTAAGACTTTCTCAGTGGTTTTCAGGTTATTCCAGAATTTTTATGCCAACACATGGACAATAGTGACAAGCCACCTGATCTTTTTGCTTGTGTATTGAAGATGTGAATGAACTGGAAAAACAACCTATCTTGTGGGAAAATCCAATAGTGTAACTTAACCCAATCACGACTAGCTGGTCGAGTCACTTTGGGAGACATGCTTTGTGATTATATTAACCGACTCTTTTGTCAGAAGCATACTTGCTGACTCTTAGCCTTAATCTGCTCGTCTATGTAAAAAAAAAATTTATGTCCATGCGTATGAGTGTAAACGTAGAGATGCAAAGGCACCTTTGGACATCTGATTTTCTTTAGCCTAATATAAACATAGACATGTGGACTTACAACTTCAACAGTATGTGATAAGTTTGCAACATTGTTGAGGAATGGGAGTTGTTATGCTAGAGGTAGAGTATCGAGAATAAGTTCATAGTTTTGAGTTTATTGACCATATTTCAAGGTAATTGGGATTCTTCTTTAGTTTTCCTTCATGACAGTTTCAGATTCAAAGAATTGGGCTATTATGAGATTCAGCAGAAGGATCCAATTATTCAGAATAGTGTCGAGAATCAGCCGTTGAAGAGTGTTTTCCTCGGATGTTTGCATTGGCTACTAACAAGAATGGATTAATTTCAGAATTCGGTGATTGGGTGAATTGCACTTGGGAATGGAAGGTAGATTTTCGAAGGGATGTATTTAATTGGGAAATGGATCAATGTCAGGAATTCAGGAAGACTATTGAAGGGATGGTTCCGAACTCTGGGAGTCAGGCTAAATATGTTTGGAAATTTGACTCCAAAGGTGTATTTAGTGTAAAATCGTTTGGATATACTTTAGAAAATGTTTGATTTGCTGAGGTGAAATTGCAAGGAACTGTTTGGAAGGGATTGGTGCCGTCCAAAGCGGAAGTTCTTTGTTGGCAAGCGATGAAGGAAAGGCTACCTGTGAAAAATGTTCTGGCTAGATTTGGGGTTATCGAGGGTGGTGATGTGAATTGTTGTCTCTGTGGGGAAGGGGTTATAGATGTGGTACACTTGTTTATGCTTTGCAAAAGAGCTGGGGGTGTATGCCAAACTTTCTTAAATTGGTGGGGGATTGCATTTTGTGTCTCTAAATCATTGGCTGATTAGTGGTTGCAATGGCAAGGGCTATGTCCCTCCATCAGATTGGCAAAGGCATAGAAGATAGGTTTTTATGCAATCATGTGGTCTCTTTGGATTGTCCGAAATGAAGTTACTTTTCAAGGGGCTAACTTTGAGATACAGAATATTATGGATTTGATTAAGGTCAAGAGTGCTATGGTGGATGCGTGTAAGGGAAGAAAAAATCAATCATTCTATTGGTAATCTTCTGTATAATTTCACGGCGGCCTGTGAGTCTTCTATTGTCAGAAAAATTTCGAGGAATGCTACCTGATTGCTCTGCCAATGGACTGTTACAAATTTAATGTGGAGGGTCTGCGATTGGTAAGCCAGGTCCTCCGGCGGGGGATTGGTGTTTTAAGAAACTGGGATCGTAAGGCAATGGGTATGTTTTCGATAAGCGATGGAGTGGCAGAATCGAATTATGCAGAACTTCGGGCTATTCTCGAAGCTCTCGAAATGGTCACTTCAGCGGACGATCTGCGTGGGTTCAGATTGATCATTAAATCAGATTCATCCAATTGTGTCTTTTGGGTTAATGATGAGGAGGTTATGTGCTGGAGGAAATTTGTAAATGCCATCAACCGTATTCAAAATTTGTGCGATGAGTTTGGCTGTTTCAGTGGAAAAAAAAAAATTTCGCGAGGCCAATTGCTTCATGGATTCATTGGAAAAACAAGGGGTTAACAGGGAAGTGGATTTGCGTGCTATGTTCTAATGGTCTGATAGGGTATAGGGGGCTGGGTGTGGGTATGGGATTAGTGTTACAATATGGGTGGCTGTTGGGATGGGTTCGGAGTGGATGTTTCTTGGTTTTGGATTTGGTTGGTTCGGATGTCATTCATGCTGTTGGTTTTGGAGTGTTTTGTGTGATGGTTGGGGTCTGAGTTGTTGGTTTGAGTCTGTATGTGAGGTGCTATATGAATAAATTCCAAGGGCTTGTTGCTGTGCTAATGAATTCAATCTCTTTCTCGGGGTGGGTTACCAGGTCGGGATGTCGGCTTGATGGGTTGTAGAGTGTATGTCCTAAGGTGGTCTTTATCTTTCTGGGTTTGATTGTAAGGGTGTGGTCTGGGAGTGCAGTTTAAGGAGGGCTTGGTATTAGGGTCAGTTTTATGTGGGCTCAGAGGGTGTGATCTGGAGATGGGGTTTTTGGGTCTGGGGCTGCTGTTTGGGTATTCAGTAAATGGTTTTGGTCCTTATTGTCTGAGTGCTAAGTTCGGGATTGACTAGAAAACGGATGATGCAGAATTCTTGATGACTAAGGAGTATTCGCGTTCTTGTGTTTTTCTGGTGTATTTGAGTGTTGGCCGAGTTCTTTTTTCAAGGGTTGAGTTTGGGGTGTGTGTGTGTGTGTTCTCTTTCGCGCAATGGGTTTGGTGTGAGTTTTTTTTTTTTTTTTTTTGCTTTTGTGAGTGTGTGTTTTGGTGTTCTCGGCTGGTTGTTCAAATGTAATCGATCCATTCTCGGGTAATAAAGGAAAATATTCGAGATTGGGCAATAGTTTTTGGTTGAATGTGCTGAATTTCAAATGCTGCTATCCTAAGGAAATTCTGTGGGGAAGTTTAATTATGTATGATGAATGACTCCGTGATTATGCTGTTATCATCTCAAAATCTGGAAATGTAGGCTTGTTGGTGAAGCCAATTATGTCTGTGGGGAAGTTTAATTATGTGTTATTTAAATTTGGGCTTTTACTCGAGATATTGTTCGTGAGGTCAAGGCTCTGGGCTGCTAGAAGAAGAAGTTGGCTGCTAAAACTTATTTCTTTGATGTCAATAATAATAATAATAATAATAATAATGACAATAAATAATAATCTAATAGGAGTATTTTCTTGTTTCTTAACCAGTTAATAACAATAATAGGAGTAATAATCAAGTTTGTATTGTATTAGAGGTGTATCCTTAGGTGGATATTATGATTCTAGTATTTCTACTGCTAGAAGGACTTCGAATGTTAAATCCTAAACCTGAGATAGCTCATATTGCATATACTTGTGTGTATATATATATATATATATATATATTTATACACACACACACACACACACACATAAGTATGCAATGTAACATATTCCCTTCTTCTCAAAGACTATTCTTTGCATGTACGAACAGCTGTATCAATGGCTAATTGGCATCAACTAAACCATGATTTGCTATGTGAAATTGCTGAAATGCTCAAGTCATTGAAGGACTATATATGTCTTGAAGCAATCTGTAAGCCCTGGAGATGTTGTTTGCAAGACAAATCAGTGTTTCATCGCCAAACAGTCCCTTGGTTGATGATCCCATGCTGCGACAAACAACAACATTGTTGCGATTTTTACAGTATTTGTGATAACAAGTTGTATCACCTTCCATTGCCAGAGGCTTATCAGAAAAGGTGTGTTGGATCATCCCATGGGTGGCTGGTAATGGTGGAGGGGAGTCCATCAATCTTTCTATTGAATCCACTGATCACAAGAACCCGAATCGATCTTCCACCGGTTGCAACTTTTCCCGATATAATAGACTTTTGCAGCAGTAGAATTGGCCATGAATATGTCTATTATAAGATGATTCACTTTGACGATGATTTGACCACATACAGCATGAAACACATGAAGCGTTTTTTTATGGATAAAGTCGTCTTCTCAGGAGATCCAACAATGGACTCTTCTGTAGTGAATCTAATGATGGCCATACATGGTGAGATGAGAAAATTGGCCTTTTATCGAAAGGGGACCAAAAATGAACTCCGGTTCACGACAACATAGGTTATTTTGATGTTGTGCATTGGGAGGGAAGGTTTTATGCTATTAATTTCGGAGGTGATCTTCTGACTTATTGTAATTACGACAATCCTAATCCAACGGGGAAGGTGATTTTCGAACCTCTCGCTTATATTGGCGGTGGTGCAGAGAAGTATTTGGTTGTGGACTCGTCCGGTGATTTGTTGATGATTACAAGGCACAGAGTTTATTATGGCATTAATGACGAGGAAGAGGATGATGACAACGGCAACGATGATGATGATGATGATGACGAGGAGGAGGATGATGACAACGACGGCGATGATGATGAAAGTGCCGAAGATGAAGATATTGCTGGTGGTGGTGATGATAACTATGGTGATATTGATGATGATGATGATGAGGAGGAGGAGGAGGAGGTCAAGGAGGAGGAGGAGGAGGATGAGTTATACTAATGAAAAATTCTACAAAACGAAGCGTTTTAAAGTTTATAAGCTAGATGAAGAGGCAAAGTGTTGGAAAAAGGTGAAGAGTTTAGGAGATGATTCACTGTTCTTGGGGAAAAACTACGGTATGTGCTTCTCATCCCTCAGATTCCCAGAATGTAGACCAAATTGCATATATTTCGCAGACGACTACTCTGAAGGACAAAGAGAAGGCAGGCTTGGGGGCTCCGATTTAGGCATTTTCAACATGGAGGATAGAAGAATTGTGAAATTTCCATTTTGTCCAAACGAGTCTTTGCTCATTTGGCCAACACTTGTGTGGTTTATGCCTTTTCTCGGTGTCAATTAGCTAGCAACATCTAACTCAAGCTTGAATGATATGTTTTTTGTTTACTTTCTGCTTTCTTCCTTTAGCATCCATATCTAGTAGGGGCGGACCACATAAATTACTATTGTTTTATATGAGATGTTTTCATGGATTATGTTATCATGGAGTTAAAGAAATAAAGTTAACTAAGCATTCAATGGTAGAAATTTTTTTATGTTTCTCTTCCACAACCTAAAAGCCCCAAAGAACACCAAACACTACCCTAAGAACAATATCTATATCCCGCTATTGGTGATGGCGGTGCAACTCGTGCTGCTTAAACGAATGCTGGTGATTCAGGATCAACGAATGGCTCTGGATCAAGGCCGGACGAAACCTCCCATCCAGTGGTTTATCTCTCTACGTGCCCATGTGTACTAGGGAGCTCATAATGTTTCAGGTTTAATTTGTACAATAACAGCAAGCAAGAGATGCAGGAAATACAGCCATAGATGCAGCCTATAGGATGTAAAACTTGAAGGCGTCTAAACGACAAACATCAGAAACAATTACCAAAGGCACTGTTCACTCATTCATTAGCCTCAAGATTTGCGAATAAGAAACATAATTGAATAAGAGATAAGCAACATGCACAGAAAATCATGATTCTTTTTACATGGCTTGCATTGTATCATTGACGTGTTATTTAACGATAACAGATTTAACACCTCATGCAAAAAGTTACCTCCCATTTTGACTGGATTCCTATCTGAAAACTGTAATACGCAGTGAGAAAGAAATGTGAACATGAAAATTGGAAAGCCTGTGAATGAGCATGTGCAATGAAATAAAGTGGCATTCAATTTGCGGGCCTGCACTTAGTGTTTTATCTAGAGATTATGATTATCGCTGCGACACGTCAATGCATTACTGCTGGATAAAAATGAAAATTAGCTAATCCCATTCACGCAGTTCAAGACAAATTGGTAAATTTTCAAGGATCCAACATCCTTTATGCATTGCTGCTTGATAAAAATGAAAATTAGCTATCCCATTCAAGCAGTTCAGGACAATTTGGGCTCTATGTGCTGCAGCTTTCTGGTAAATTTTTAACGAACCAACATCCTTTATGCTCACCTATTGGCCATATCATTTTCTAAGAATAGAAAGCAATGGACTTGATTTGAGTCCAACTTAAAAACTTTCAATCAACAACACTAAACTTTAGGAGAAAAAAAAATTTGTCGGGCTTGATTAAATTGCACACTGCAATGCGGAACTAAACAAAGATTAAATCATGAAAAAGAACTCGTCCAAAAACTGCTGGTGAATGAAAAATAGAGAAAAGGACCTTCTAAAGGATAGGTTCAGATTTTTGTTTAGTCACTTAATGGTGATGTAGTTCTATTGAAAGTCAAATTTAATTTAACAATTGTTGTATGTTTCTCAGCCTTCTATTGTGTTCTTTCTCTATAAAGTACATTTTTTTTAACTGTCCAATTTAAACCAAACTCTGCAGAAGGTACATGCCTCGCACGTAATCCCTTCCTAGATTCCAATTTTCTAAGTTCGTAACTACAATTCCGTATTATTTTTTTTTTCTTCGTGTTCCATCTTTTCTACAACTTAAGAAAATTGATAGGGGGGGAATCAAATTGCGTTGAATTTTGTATTCTTAAGCTACATCGCTTGAGAAGTTTGATGTACAACATACACAATATTATTAAACCATTCCATGAACGAGAGTAGAACCTGATTGCCAATGCACAAGAATCAAAGCATCCATAAACGATATGGTAATAGATAGCCTCAAAGGTATCCAAGTAAGAATGAATAAAGTAAAAAAAAAATATATATATATATCTCAAATTTTTGCCTTCTTGATATTATAAAAAAAAAACATAATGATTTATCCTAGTAATAATTAATTGGGGATGGCATTATCTCAAGCAAGTAACACGGATAGTTGCTGGAAAACTTGCACAGTTGCACTCTACCACTTGGGCAATAATCTCCATACACATGAATGCAAAGGATAGGATTGAATACAGTTTCAATAATAGAAAACATAATACAAGTACTCCTGGTGTCTGAACAAGAAATAAATGAAAAAAAAAAAAAATGCAATTCATGGAAGGAATAAATTATATTCAGTAACATAAAATTGAACAGACCAAATCAACAAACCTAGACCAGTCGAACTTCGGATGCAGGTCCTATTAGCAGGACCATGAGCTAGATACAGTAATTGCATTTGCCTATGTGTAAGAGGTAAGGAGTAAGGACTAAGGACTAAGGATATCTATACTACTATAGAAAGGTAGAAATTGGGGTACCAAATTTATACTCTCTTTCAAACCATATTTACGTTTAAACCAATACATTGTTTTTTATCCAAAAAATAACAATACAAGTGTCACACCCGTTCCAAAAATTTATAGTTTTATCATGCATAATTGTAGATTGAGAGGTTATCAATGTTAATTGATAATGGTGGATTGAGGTTGACTGTGAGTCAACGGTAAGGTGTCAGTGAGGACACGGGAGCATGGCAGTTCATATTGCACAATCATGAGTAAATGACATTTATATGATTTAAATGTTATTTGACCTTATCTGGTATTTCTATGAATAGTAATTATACCTGTGTAGTATAATTCTGGTAATTTGAATATGATAGTCATTTTTGAGAACTGTGGTGAGAACGTGAGAGATACGTTAATTAAAAAGGTAGGTTGTGTAGAGATTCCACAGAATATAATTTTCGGACGTTATTTGAACCCAAACGAAACTTAGCCGAAAACTTTTGAAATTTATAGTTCTCACTCGTAAAGGCATAAAATGGATGTGCGCGAAGTTTCGAGAACTAATTAGAAGTTTGAGGAACTCGTGGGGAGGTAAATGTAATTTCCCGGAAGTTTGCCTATATATATAGATTGAGATGAGATGTCAATCTCATCCAAACCCCTAAATATCTAGAGAGAGGAGAGAGAAAGGAGATTTTGTTGCCACGGGCTTTGCGACGCCGATCGACGACCGTTCGTCTGTCAGATTTTCTCCAGATTTCAGATTTGAACTCGTGGAGGTAAGACCTACGTTTTGATACTACTTAGGCCATGTTTGGCAACTTTTTGTAAAAATCTTAATTTTGGACTTTTGGGAAAAATCAGGTAAAACTTGTAGGAATCGTACCAAATTCGAAATCCGACGATTATTTAGCCCCCTAAACGATCCTTCAAAGTTTGAAGAGATTCGCACGAGGTATGAATTCTAGATCTATGAAATATATGGATTTTCATGTTTTGGACATCACTTTTGATATTCTTGGATCCGGGCAAAATTCATGTTTTAGCTAGGCCCGTTAATTATGCACGTGAAATTATGATAAAAGCAGGTATAACTGTTTATGTGAGCATGTTATGTGTCTACTTGGGTCAAAGGGGAGTTTGGTGCAAATTCATTCGGAGTAAGCTCCTCGAACCTTGAGGATTGTGATCTTGTTGAAATTGGAATTTGTGGTGGTGTCTGGATTGGAGGTGGGCCCAACCAGTACACGGTACCTGGTATGGAGGAAGGCCCAACCAGTGTACGAGATGCGTGGGAGAGGTGGGCCTCCTACGGCATCGACCGGATGAATGCGTACCACTCACCCCAGAGACTATTTCTATGTGTTTTAGATGCTTAAACCATGAATTGTCATATAAGCATACATTTAGAATTGTACGCTCAGCATATAGCTGAGCAGTGGAGATGTACTCCATTGCAGGTAAAAAGAAAGACAAGAAGAAGCGCGATGAGTGAGGCCGATGAACGCCGGGGATTACGCTTGTAAATGTTTTGTTTTTAAACCTAAAACTTGTATAAGGATTTGAGTATTGTAGTATGTTGTAATAGAAACATGTATTAGCTTCTCAGTGTTGAAATCTTGTAATTGAACGCCTGTAACTGTGTTTTAATATGTTGTAATCAGTTATGGTCGTACCTATTGTGGGTGTTGAGAGGCATGAGTTGTGAATATTTCAATACAGGGCTGTTAGCAGGGGAGCAGTCGACTGAACCCCCTGATCAGTCGACTGGATCTCGTAGGATTGAGACACTGAAAGTCTATAGTAAGAGAAGCAGTCGACTGGATCCTTGATCAGTCGACTGAGGCACTGTAGATTTTAGCTACTGATCCAAATAGTAACCAATGCAGTCGACTGAACCCCCTGATCAGTCGACTGAACCCCTGATGAGCAATGTAAATTTTAGTTCTGCATAACACAGTCGACTGGGGTTCCCTGAGCAGTCGACTGGACCTCCTTGCAGTATGTTGTATTTGTGGTTCTGCTTAACACAGTCGACGGAGCAGTCGACTGGACCCTAGTGCAGTCGACGGGGCAGTCGACTGAACCTCTGTTTTCAAAACTATTTTTCCTTGAATGTGTTTTCAATGGCCAAAACTTTTTATAACTCTGATTTCAAGGTATTTTACAATCGCAGAGGGGAACGTTTCCTAAGTTTTAAATTACCAGGGTTGTTTTATAGAAGTTCTTTCCGCTGCATATTATTAGATGATGCTTGGTTGAGCCTTGGTGGCGTGCCACGTGTCCTATTTCCACGCGTAGTGGGATGGGTCGTGACAACAAGGGTATCAAAGGTCATTAATACACTCATCAAAAGTTAGCAATTGAAATTGAAATATGTTTGATCTCTCCCCAACCAACTATAACCACCCCAAAAAAAAAAAAAAAAAAAGGTCTCTATGTTCAACTGCCTTCAACAAACGCCACCAAATACAACTGCATTTTACAATCGTCCCAAAATACAACCGTTCATCAATTTGCATACTGTCAGTGGTCTCTCTCTAAAATCGAAGAGCCTTGGTGGTGATTATGTGCTACTATTTGATTCAGGAGAGACATGGACACGAGAAACCCATGCCTGAACTCTCCGCATTCTTCAATTTGTGAGTAAGTATGTTTGTTCTTCAATTTGTTAATTTGCATGCAATTGGTTAAATCTTCTTTTTAGACTATTAAATTTTGAGTAAAGTTTTCCTTCCTAAACTCGAGTCCCAAATTTGGTTCTCAAATGATTGGTTTGTATCCCATAGGTACAACTATAAAGTCATTAGGGATTCAAATTTGTAAAACATATCAATATTCTTTAAAAAAAATTCCCGAGTTTTGTGTATGGTTGGAAAAAAATCACTTCGATTTGTATTTCTTCTTTCCGGATTATTAAAATTTTTCTGATTTTTCCCATACCTTTTTACTGTCATTCGTCCATTTAATTGGTTGTATAAAACTCACATGATTTACATGCATTATGGTTTTAACACTTTTCTCAGCCTTTTTTGTAAATGACCAAGTGCAGAGTGTTGATATGTGTCTCATTTTTGTTTGTAGATTTTTGTCATGCCTCTCCACTGTCCGCTGTTATTACAATATTAGATGTGCAACAATATGGATGTTACCATACATTTCAACCTCATTATGTGATAGAGGGGCTGAAGTTTTGTGCGGTTACTTCACTTTGCCATCACACTTATGTAGGTAATAGTGTTTACTTTTCTACACAAAGCAAATCGATATGGTTCAGTGATTGTGAATAAATTTTGCAAAAAAGTTGCATTTAATGTGTGCTGTAAATATGTGTGTTTTTAACAGTGAATATAATTCGGGATGTTCATACAACCTTAGGCAAGCTTAGTCAATTTGAATTAAACAATTTTGAGATGACTTAACAATGAATAAGTTAGAATGATCATACAAGGAAAAGCTAAGTCAATTTGAATTCATTTTTGTCCAACTCTCTCTACAGAATTCAATTTCTAAGAAGCCCCCAACTCCCACCTTCTACACTCAGCACCAAAGTCATACTTTGTTTTGTTTCTATATGACGAATACCAAGGCATACAAACACATTAGGCACACATATATGTGTGTGTGTATATGTATATACACATATGCATACTTTAAAAAAATTCAAAAGAACAAGAAGCACAGAATCAATTTCTTCATTGACCAGACAAGAAAATTGAACACATTTGACACAAGTTTATCAACACATCGATTTAAAAGTACAAGAATTCAGAGATCACCACAATCAGCGACAAACTTATTGTTTCGTTCCTTTTGCAGTCTGTTGTCTTTGTTTCTCGACAAGCTTATCAAGCGCCGATTGGAAGCTACACATGCTCTCCAATTTTTTTGCCTTTTGGAATGTTTCAAAAAGAGAAATGCTAGGCACACATCTCAAATCACACCCCTTGCTTTAATTGCATGTATCTTGTGCTGTTTGAATTTTTTACATTTTTCTGTACATCACTTACACAGCATAGGGTACGTGCATTTAAAGCAAGGGTGTGGTTTGGGGTGTCGTTTGAAATGTGTGCCTAGCATTTCTCGTTTAAAAAATTCATAGATCCGCAAACTTTGCTGCGCACAATCTTGCCCAGTGGGCCTCTTTTAGTAGTTTTTCAGGGCCCATCCCGGTTGATTCAATTCCTAGCAATGTGCTTGAGGAAGGGAACCAAGGGGGTTAGTGGTTTCCTTTGGATGTTTTTGTTTCTTTGTTTTCAATGAATATATTGTTAGCAAAAAAAAGTGTCGATTGAACCGCGTCGCGTCCACCTCATGACGCCCGAGTAATGGTGAGTCGCTGCCAAGTTAATTATGTTCTTTTCGTCGTCATAGTCATGTAGGTGCGTTTGATAAAACTGAAAATTGAAAATTAAGTGCTGAATTTAAGTACTCATAATTTTAAGTGATTTGTAATTGCCATATTGAAAACAGTGTTTCAAAAACTAAAATAGACTGCATTTAGTGATTATTTTTAGTTGAAAATTTTCACTTAACGTTTTCAGTGGATTTTTTGCTGCTTTTTTAATTAAGTGGTACATTATTAAATGCACTAAAAAATTAGGGCTAAAAAATTTCATTTTCACCACTTAATTGGGTTATCAAACACACCCTAGTTTCCAATTGGGGCCTCTTAGTCCCCTTTTTAGGTAGCAATTAGCCCAAATTGGCATTTTTCAATTGGTGGGCTATGTTCCGCAGCTTAAAAAGTTCTACGATTCTCTTGGTTTATTTATACATTTTTGGGTAAATTTTTTATATATCATATTTATTTTGATAATAAGGATTGATCGATTGGTGTAGTTTATAAAGATTGACTGATGGTAAAACAATTGAGTTAGGCTAAACTTAGATAATTACATACACAACAAATTGAAGGTTTCAAAAAATTTGGAATATTTGTCATAGAATACATGTACATATCATACGCTTTTTGAATTTTGTAAGGGCCAAAAATTTAAAATTTCAAAATCACATATAAGCATATGGTATTTCCAACAAACTTGTGGGGGCCATGACCCCTGGGCCCCAACATAGGTATGTTTAAAAATACCATCCAAAATTAGTTCTTTTACAAACCAACTTACACTTGGTTTCCCTTAAAAAACAATTTAGTATGAGAGTGGTTGAATTGAACCTATCATATTTTAGACTTCTCCAAATAGGCCAATTTTGCCAAAAAAAAAAAAAAAAAAATTGGTAAAAAATTTTACAATTCAACCACAAAACTAATAGGAGTGAATCACATAATTGTGCTATTGGTGAATAGAGTAATGCTATATTTTCAAAATTTCTATCTCAAAATTGATTTTCAAATGATGTGCTAGTGGGCCAGGTAAACAATCCACGCAAAATCAGTAATGATATGCTTCCTAATTTATTTTTTCCCAAAAAGTGTTTCCTAATGCACGTGACAGTGAAATCCTCTTTAATAATAGTGGGACTATTTTAACATCAACTAATCAAAATCAATTGGGCCCACTGCTTTTCAGAAAATAGTTTTGCATTACTCACTCAAAATTTATCTGATCCCATTATATTAGAATTCGCTCCACTACCACATCATTTGAAACCACTTGAGATAGAAATTTGGAAAGCAGAACATTACTCTTGCTGAAAAACAGTACCAAACGAGGCCTAAAATTTACTCCCTCCGTCCCATTTTGTGTGTCTCTCTTTGGAAACTCAACTTATTAAGGGGGCAAGAAGAATCTACACCTGCTTTCCATAATTGCCCCTAATCATTATAATAACTTTTTAGTTTTGTATTGGTATAAATTTCAATGAAAAACATTATTAAAAAATAAGTAAAAATTATATACCAAATTAAAAAAGTGAAAACTAAGGGCTCGCATGGTAACGTTTCCTGTTTTGAGTTTTCAATTTTTTAAAAACGAAAACAGTTTTGGTTTTTTTTTTTTTTGAAAAAAAAAAAACAAAAATGTTATAATAAAGAGAGAATAAGAGAAAGAAGAAAAATAATACTAGAATCAAGTAGTTTTTCTCATTGATATGCTCCTTATTTATAGGGTAAGGTAAGGGTGTGTGAATAAATATTACTTTACAATTAGATCCCTAACCTAATACAAAATGTGGACAGCCACACATAACTATGTAATATTTACAACACTCCCCCTTGGATGTCCACCATTAAATGATTGTTGCCTCATTAAAACCTTGCAAAGGAAAACCCAGTGGGAAAAACCTAAGCTAAGGAAAAAGAGTACAACGTTCTTCAGGAACTTGGTGGATGCGCATAATGCTGCCTCATTAAAACCTTGATAAGAGAAAACCCTGTGGGAAAAACTCTAATCGAAGGAAAAAGAGTACAGAGCGCCTAAAATTCATTGCATACTTCAGGATGCTTAGTTTATGATCACTCCCCCTCATTTAGAGAAAATTTCAGTTGGTCTGATGATTGAGACGACGCATGCCAATTTCGTACACCAATTTCTGAAAAGTTGACTTGGGTAATGCCTTAGTAAACAGATCAGCAAGGTTATCGCTTGATCGAATCTGCTTGACTTCAATTTCACGATTCTCTTGAAGTTCATGTGTAAAGAAAAATTTGGGTGAAATGTGCTTGATCCGATCTCCTTTGATGAAACCTCCTTGAATTTGAGCAATACATGCAGCGTTGTCTTCATAGATTATAGTCGGCTCATCAACGACTGGAGTTAATTGACAACTACTCCGTATATGTTGGACTAATGATCTTAGCCAGACACACTCTCGACTTGCTTCATGGAGTGCTAGAATTTCAGAATGGTTGGAGGATGTAGCTACTAAAGCTTGTTTAGTAGAGCGCCAAGAAATAGCTGCATTATTGTTCAGAAATACATAACCTGTTTGTGAGCGACCCTTATGAGGATCGGACAGATAACCTGAATCTGCATAACCAACTAAGTGGGAATGATTAGATAAATCAGATGAATAAAACAAACCCATATCAATGGTCCCACGAAGGTATCTAAAAATGTGTTTTATTCCAGTCCTATGCCTATAGGTGGGTGCAGAACTAAATCTTGCAAGCAGATTCACAGAAAATGAAATGTCTGGTCTTGTACTTTGAGCCAAGTACAATAGTGCACCAATAGCACTCATGTATGGTACTTCAGGACCAAGAATTTCTTCATTTTCTTCTTTTGGTCGGTATGGATCTTTCTTGACATCTAGGGACCTGACGACCATAGGTGTACTTAGTGGATGAGATTTATCCATGTTAAAGCGCTTCAACATCTTTTCAGTATAGCTTGATTGATGAACTAATATTCCACTAGTACTTCTCTCGAGCTGCAGGCCGAGACAAAATTTTGTTTCCCCAAGGTCCTTCATTTCAAACTCTTTCTTTAAATAGCTAGCAGTTTTCTCAAGCTCTTCTGGAGACCCAATTAGATTTATATCATCCACATAAACTGCTACTATGGCAAATCCATTTTCAAATTTCTTTATGAAGACACATGGACAAATGGGATTATTTTCATACCCTTCCTTAGACAGATATTCACTAAGACGGTTGTACCACATTCTTCCGGATTGTTTCAAACCGTACAATGCACGTCTTAGTTTGATCGAGTACGTACTTCTTGGTTTTGCTTCAGGCAAAGCCAATCCTTCAGGGATCTTCATGTAAATATCTGTGTCTAAGTCCCCATATAGGTATGCAGTTACTACATCCATGAGTCTCATGTCTAATTTTTCAGAAACTGCAAGACTTATTAAATATCTGAATGTGATTGCATCCATAACTGGGGAGTATGTTTCTTCATAATCAATCCCAGGTTTCTGCAGGAAACCTTGTGCTACAAGACGTGCCTTATATCTTGCAATATCATTTTTCTCATTTCTTTTTCTCACAAACACCCATTTAAAACCTACCGGGTTTACATTCTTTGGTGTTTGTGCTATAGGTCCAAATACACCACGTTTTTCAAGAGATTCCAATTCTGCTTGAATTTCTTCTTTCCATTTTGGCCAATCATTTCTTTGTTGACATTCATTTATACTACGTGGTTCAGTATCATCATTTTTATCATTTCCCTTGGATATTTCAGTAGCTACTGCATAAGTAAATATGTCATCGATGACTAATTTCTTTCGCTCCCACATTTCTCCTGAAAATATATGGAATATTGAGATCTCACTATTATCAGGTACCTGAGTCATAGTCTCTTCAAGGACTAGTGCCTTGTCTAAGGCATTATCTTCCGCGGAGATTTCAGGGAAAGTGGGCTTTTGATACATAACCTCTTCTAGAGTGCTATGAACATCTTCTTCGGGAACCATATTAGGGCATGATTTCTCATTCACTCTCCGCTTCCGGGGAGCTGAATCTTTGGAACCTATAGGTCTGCCACGCTTTTGGCGTGCAACAAATTCATTTGTTGCCGTATTCGAAGTTTGTCCTACAGGGACACTAATTCGAGCAGGTGCATTCATAGCTGGCACATGTGACTTTGTCACCTTAGCTGCATCATTGAATGAATCAGGTAATTGATTTGCAATTTCCTGTAAATGCAATATTCTCCTTACCTCATAATCACATTGAGAAGTTCTTGGATCTAGATGAGACAAAGTGGAAGTAGTCCATGATAATTCACGCCGTTCTTCAGGAACAAGTTGTTTGCTATTAATTTCATTTTCTCCCCCTAACGGCGGGAAGACTGTCTCATCAAATTGGCAATCTGCAAACCTGGCAGTAAATACATCACCTGTTAATGGTTCTAGAAAACGAATAATAGAAGGTGAGTTAAAACCAACATAAATTCCCAACCGCCGTTGGGGACCCATCTTAGTACGTTTTGGGGGTGGTATAGGAACATGTACTGCACAACCAAATTTTCGCAAGTGTGAAATGTTAGGCTGACGACCTGTCACAAGTTGGGCAGGTGAAAATTGATTATAAGAAGTGGGTCTAAGTTTAAGTAACATTTCAGCATGCAAGATAGCATGTCCCCATGCACTAACAGGAAGTCTAGATTGCATAAGCAAAGGCCTTGCAACAAGTTGAAGGCGTTTAATTAGGGATTCTGCTAAACCATTTTGTGTGTGTACATGCGGGACAGGATGTTCAACATCAATTCCTATGGATAAACAATAGTCATCAAAAACTTGAGAGGTAAATTCGGCTGCATTGTCGAGTCGAATAGACTTAATTGGTTGGTCCGAAAAGTGTGCCTTAAGTTTGATAATTTGACCAAGTAATCTGGCAAATGCAAGATTACGTGTAGAGAGTAGGCATACATGTGACCATCTAGTGGAAGCATCTAATAAGACCATGTAATATCTAAATGGGCCACTAGCAGGGTGAATTGGACCACAAATGTCACCTTGTATCCTTTGTAAGAAGGATGGTGACTCAAAAGCAATTTTAAGAAATGAAGGTCTAGTAATAAGTTTTCCTTGTGAACAAGGAATACAAAGGTGTCCACTAGGGAAAATTAAATGTTGGTTTGCTAGAGTATGCCCATTTGAGTTATCTACTATCTTCTTCAACATTGTAGATCCAGGATGACCCAAACGATCATGCCAAAGAATTAAATTACTTGGGTCTTTGAGCTTCTGGCTCCCTTTAAGCTTCTGGCTCATAATAGCATGTGATTCAACAATCTCAATTGTTGTGTAATATAATCCCAATGAGAAAATAGAGAATTTTTCTAATGTAAGCTTCTGGCTTCCAACATAAGAAATTATGCATAAAAATTCTTTGTTACCTTCATTTTTAGTTTCAATATGATACCCATTGATGCGTATATCTTTAAAACTTAGCAAGTTTCTTCGGGAATTACTTGAATATAACGCATTTTGAATAAATAGGTGAGTACCATTTGGTAACAAAATATGGGCTCTTCCGGAGCCTTCAATGATTTGTGCAGATCCAGCTATAGTGGATACATTTTGTTTGTTAAGTTCTAGTGTAGAGAAGAACTTTTGACATTTAAGTATGGTGTGGGTTGTCCCACTATCGACCAGGCATATATCATCCTCGCATTTTTGCATCCCAAGATCCCTACCTTGAAAAATAAAGTAAAAAATATTTAACTAAGCAATAAACTATATTAAATATTGTTCAACGCATAATTATTCAAATATCCCAAAACAAAATTCATCTCATGCAAATAAGCAAAATAAAAATAGTTCCAACTAAAGAAATTATCCAGCTAGCTAGACTGAGGCTGGTGGATCTCCTAACATTATATTGAATGCCTCATTAGTGACAGGCTCTCCATCTTCATCCTGAAAAAAATCTGAACAATCCAAGTGGGTGTTGCCAATTGTGTATCCAGATGGGATATCACTATTTTCCCATTCTTCCAATAAGTTTGTCTCCGCGGTTCTAATAGAGGCTTGGTACTGCTCCACTTCTTGCTTGGACGCACGACAATTGCGCGACCAGTGTCCGCTTTTTCCACATCTGTAACAAACATCATTGGGCGCATTTGTATTATTAGGTGTGCCCTTGTTACCTTTGGCAGGAGTTGCAGACCATTTCTTGTGGTTCTTGAAATTAACATTCTTTTGTGGACCAAAATTATTGTAGCCACCTCTCTTAGAATGATTATTATGACCACCTCTTCTGGGGTTGCCACCTCTTCCAAAGTTAATATTTCTACCACGTCCCCTGCCTCGGCCTCTTTGGTAGCCAAAGTTTGCATTTGCTTCAGGAAATGCCACGGCTCCAGTTGGTCTAGCATTATGATTTTTCATTAGAACCTTACTATTTTCCTCTGCAACAAGGAGACAAGTAACCAATTCTGAATACTTGGCAAAGTTACGCTCTCGGTATTGCTGCTGCAGGAGCACATTCGAGGCATGGAAGGTTGAGAGTGTCTTTTCTATCATTTGAACATCTGTCACTTTTTCACCACATAATTTAAGACGAGAGACAATATTGAATAATGTGGAGTTATATTCTGAAACCGTCTTAAAATCTTGATACCTCAAGTTTAAAAACTCGCTACGTGCATTGGGAAGTATGACCATCTTCTGGTGGTTATACCTGTCCTTCAGGGACTTCCATAGACTTAAGGGATCTTCCTCAGTTAAGTATTCATTCTTGAGGTCATCATGAATATGGTGACGCAAGAAAATAAGTGCAGATGCTTTCTCTTCAGGAGACATTTTATTTCCTTCTTCAATAGCATCACCCAACTTTTTAGACTGCAAGTGAAGTTTGGCATCAAGCTGCCATGACAAATAGTTCCCTCCATTGACAGCAAGAGCATTAAATTCAAGTTTTGTAAGACTCGACATCTCTTTTTAATACCTAGGGTTTTGAGAGGCTATCGTGCTGATAACGTGTTATAATAAAGAGAGAATAAGGGTGTGTTTGATAACCTAATTAAGTGCTGAAAATGAAAACTTTCAGCACTTATTTTGTTTCAGTGCGTTTGATAACATATCACTGAATTGAAAAAGCAGCTAAAAAACCACTGAAAACTTTAAGTGAAAATTTTCTACTGAAAATAATCACAGAATGCAATATATTTCAATACTTGAAAAACTGTTTTTAGTACTGTAAATTCAATCACTTAAAATTTTTAGTACTTAAAATTCAACACTTAATTTTCAGTACTTAATTTTCAGTTTTATCAAACGCACCCTAAGAGAAAGAAGAAAAATAATACTAGAATCAAGTAGTTTTTCTCATTGATATGCTCCCTATTTATAGGGTAAGGTAAGGGTGTGTGAATAAATATTACTTTACAATTAGATCCCTAACCTAATACAAAATGTGGACAGCCACACATAACTATGTAATATTTACAACAAAAAACTTGTTTGGTAACATTGTTAACTTTTTTCAAAAACAAAAACAGGAAACTCAAAACGACTTTTTTGCTGTTTTCATTTTTTACCCAAAATTTGAAAATGATTTTTAAAAACAAAAAATAAAAACGTTACCAAACGTATTTTCAATTTTCGTTTTTTAAAAAATAAAAATAAAAACATAAAACAGAAAACGACAAAGTTAGGGCTCGCATGGTAACGTTTCCTGTTTTGAGTTTTCAGTTTTTTAAAAACGAAAACCAATTTTGGTTTTTTTTTTTTTGAAAAAAAAAACAAAAACTTGTTTGGTAACATTGTTGATTTTTTTTTTTAAAAACAAAAACAGGAAACTCAAAATGACTTTTTGCTGTTTTCATTTTTTACCCAAAATTTGAAAACATTTTTTAAAAACAAAAAACAAAAACGTTACCAAACGTGTTTTTAATTTTCGTTTTCTAAAAAACGAAAACAAAAACAGAAAACAGAAAACAGAAAACGACAACGTTACCAAACGAACCCTATAATTTTAAAGCATCTCAAAATAGAATATAATACTCACAAAATGTGAGGACAAGTTTTCGCATATAACATCAGAACTATCTCTCCTAACTCTCTAGTGTTGACGCCGGCCTCTCTCTCTCTCTCTCACACACACACACACACAGAGTGATGGGCAGCGACTTGCGGTACGAGATCGGCCAAAACGCGTACATCAAACTCATCCTCCATGCCCTCAATCACAAGTCCTCCGCCGTCAACGGCGTCCTCGTCGGCCGCCTCTCCACCGGCGGAGATGTCGTCGAGATCACCGATTCAGTCCCTCTCTTCCACTCCCAGATCGGACTCCTTCCTCCTCTCGAGATCGCCCTAATTCAGGTATGTCAATACACCCACGCTTTGCCCCACTGGATTGAATACTTGGTCTCTCTCTCTCTCTCTCTCTCTCTCTCTCTCTCTCTCTCTCTGTCTCTCTTGAAATTGGGGGTTTTGGTTTGTTGAATTTTGAATGTCTTAATTTGAGTACATAGCGGAGTACTATGGTGCTCAAGGTTTAACACTATGTTTGGGGCTCTGGATTGGGAGTTCTAGTAAGGAGAGAAAAGGAAAGAAAACCAACCCCCACTTCCTCCCCAAATTAGGAAATAGAGGAGAGATAGGAATGTAAGAATTATTGAATCTTTCTTAATACCCATAATATCAATTATGGCCCCGTTTGTTGCAGGTTAACTTGACAGATTATAGTTTTAATTTTTTAGATTATAGTTTTTAAAACTTAGAATAAGCTGTGAACCTTTTTGGTGCAGCTTTTGTGTAGCAGTGATTATGTTCTAGTGGTGTTTGGTAACCTAAGTTGTCAAATAACTTATCTACTGTGTAATTGTCTAAAAAATGCCCTTAAAAGGTGTGTAACGATTGTTTAAGAACTATTTATTGGAAATTTATAAAATTTTAGTTACACATCTCAACTAGTGATAGGGTGTTTGTGCTGCATCTATAAGAGAGAAGACAAATAATGTTAGGGTTTTTAGACAAGTGATGGATTTAATTTAGCTGGGGCAATTTATGTCAATAGCAAAAGAAAATAAAGGACTAGGTTTTCCAATAAAAGTTTTGTTAGATGACAAATAAGTTATAAGCTGGAAAAGCACCTCCAACCCAGTTTCAAATAAGCTTGACTTTTGGGCCTTAAATAAGTTGAAAAAACTATTATTTCTAAAGTTATAAGCCACACCAAACACTTGGTTTCAGCTTTTTCTAAGTTATAAGCTATAATTTGTAGCTTATGAGCTGCACAAAAGGGGCCTATTTTAGCCCAACAATTTTTGTATTACTTTTACGTCTAAGGCACCCGCACCCTCAAGTACACGATGTACGATGCTTATGTTAAAAAATGATTTATTTATCTTCTAATAAGACAATCCATCTATGCTCTCTCCATTGATTTGCTGTTAAAAGAAGGAAAAGTTGAGGTGTTAGAGGCTCATTATTTGAGTTTGGGAGAGAAAAGAAAAGAGGAGAAAGTCATAAGAGAGGATGGAGAAGAAGTGAAGAGAAAGGATGTTGATACTTGATATCTTTCATCTTGTTCAAGAGTTTAGAAGAGAAGAGAAAGTTACTTTCTTTCTTCTTGTTTGCGAGTTGGGAAGAAAAGAAAAAGAAAAGAAAAAGAAAAGAAAAGAAAATAGAAAGTTACATTTCTACCCATCAAGGACTTCAAGTAATGAAGCCTTTAACTCGTCTTCTTTTCCCTATTTTAAGACTAATCAATGGGCAGGAGAGGTATGGATCGTCTGATGAGAAGAGAGATGAATTGTTTTTTTTACCTAAGCAATGTATATCATGTATCTGTGGGTGCCCTAGGACATATATGTAATAAAAATATTGCTAGGCTAAAATAATGGGTATTTTGGGTATTACGAATGATTCATTAATCCCCACATTCTTTTCTCTCATTTTCTTCCCAATTCGGTGAGAAACATATTGAGAGAAAGTGAGGGTTAATTTTCTTGCTAAACTCCCAAACGCTTTCTCTCCACTCTTGAAATTGGGGGTTTTGACTTGTTGATTTGTTAATGTCTTGTTTGAATAGATAGAGGAGTACTATGGTGCTCAAGGTTTGAGTGTTGTTGGTTACTTTCACGCCAATGAGAGATTTGATGATTTTGAGCTGGGCAATGTCGCCAAGAACATCGGCGATCACATATATCGGTATTTCCCGCAAGCTGCTCTGCTTTTGGTAGGTTTCCATTGATTGCATAATGGAATTCAGTTCTCTATGCATATATATGTATTCATAATTGTGAGTCAAATTTTGTTTTTGTTATCTTTTTTCCTTTTTTTTTTTTTTTTTTTTTTTAATTTTTTAAGAACGTAGTTTGATTTTGTGATTACAGTTAGATAACAAAAAGCTTCAAGCTTTACCAAAGGGGAAGGAAAGGAGCCCTGTGGTGCAGGTAAGTTTTACTGTTCTCAGTGCAATGATTATTATATCAAAATATTGTTTTGATTTGCCGGATTCATGACAATTGCAGAGAAACTTCCTTTTTGCTCAATTACTGTACTGAAATTTGAAATTTCCTTATTTCTTTTTTCGTTGGGTCTGTTGATCTTTATATAATTATGTCACCTTTGGAGTTAGAGACAAAGTTGATTGCAAATGGAAATCCTGAGCCCAATTTGAACTTTGAAATGTGAATTTTATGGCAACTTGGTGGTATTTATGCAAAATAATTGTTGGCAACTTGGCGTAGTACAAGTTAGTTGTGAAACATAGGGCGTTTGTTTTTCTTATCTAAAAAATCCTGCTGAGTTCATTTTATTGTCTTTCATAGCCGGAACTTTGTGGTGTAATTTCCTTCCATATCACACAAGCAAATTTTTAGTGTTTGTAGCATTTTCATGAATACATTTTTGAGGATTTAAAGCTTGTTTAATCAGTAATTTCACAAGTTTCCCTTGTTAATTTCAATGCTAATAAGAAGTTAAGAGTATTATAAAGCGTGTTATAATAAAGATAAAATCAGTTCTTTATTGTCCATTACTATTTAAGTATCTATCAGTAAAAAATTATTTCTTTTAAAAGATGGATACAAATTAGAGGCAATGTACTTTTTGGCTTACAGACCCCCCCCCCCCAAAAAAAAAAAAATGAGACTACCAGTGAAAAAAGTGGAAATCTTTTGATTCTCGAAGCTGAGATGTTCTTCTTTAACCCTGCAACTAAAATCTCACCATGATGTCAACGGCTGAAGAGAAAGGCCCTTGGATGGAAGAGAGGATCTACCATAGGATGGACAGTTGAGTTCTTCCTAAACTTATCAATCGTCCATGACAAGAATAAAATTTTGAAAACAGAAGTGAAAAGTTGTGAAATCATCTGATTAGGACCAGTATGTGCGAATAGTGACTATTCATTAGTGTTCCGGGATTATCTCCTCCCCTCCCCATTGGTGGTGGAATTGGGGAAAGAGATCCTAGTAGATATTTCCTGGAGTTCTTTTCGTAATACAATGAAAACTTTGTTTTATTCTCTCGTCCACAGATGTTTTTTTTAATATTCATTATCTTCTCCTTTTTTCTTTTTCTTTTTTTTTGGGTAAGGTTATATTCATTGTCTCTGCCTTGAGAGTTCTTTTGTTTGGAATTATTTATTTTACTATCTTGAGAGCTTTGACATTTCCTCAAGCCTCCACTTGGCTTTGTTGAGGCAAACTGAGGTTGCTCATATTAGCCTAAACAAATAGAATCCTTAGCTCAAGCTTGAGGTAATCTGGTTCTGGCTCACATCACTTGGCTGTGCTGGGTGCTGACCAGTGGAATGCGCTTAAGGCAGTGGTTTGTTTTTTTGATGGTCGCTTAAGGCAGTGTTGGGCTTGCCTAAATTGGAGAATCTGTTGTTACTTCTTTCTAATATGTGAAGTAATAAAGTCTCAGTTTACCCAACTCATGACGTAACCCACCATCTTCATTTTATTATTGAGGAACCAGATCAACTGCAGAGAAACCGCTTTAGTCTCCAGCATATTATGTATATTCAACTTGTTCATGTCACAATATCATTTTGCAATTTTGGTCAAGATAAGCTTCTGGTTAAGTTAGGTGTTCCCTAAGCTTTGCTCATAAATTCATAATGAAGTTTGAGCTTTAACCAGCTTCATGAACCTCGTTAAGCTCAAAAGAAAATATTTCAGGCTGAATGGTGATGTTTCGAGCTATTCCAACCTACATATGATCCTACTTACAGATTTTCTACTCTTTAACACTTGGGGGGATAAATCTTTTGCATATTGTTTGCATAGTACCATTTATCTCGAAAAAATTAAAATGTGAACACTTGAATGCACAATGTCAACAATACATGGTATAGGTAGAAGAGAGTGGAGAGGCAATTGACTGTTGCGTGGGGTGAGGGTTGGGCTTTTCATTGTTTGGTGGGAGAGAAAGGGAAAGAGTAGGGAAGAATGGAGGCTTGCTCAGTTGCTCTTCCTTCCAAGCTTATCATCTGCCTACCTACCAAAAGTGGGAGGAAAGAGTACAAGAGGACTTACGTTAAAGCAACAATGTTTACTTTAAAAAAAAAGGTCATTATCAAGTAGTAATCCTGCATGTGAAGTGTTAGCACCAAACTTTGGTGTTGTTTTACACATACGTAGCTTCTTTCAGGCTTGAACCTGTGTTTTTTCCACTTAGTGGCCTTTTAACATTTTACGTGCACCCATTGCATCGAATAGTGGCGTCTACTATTCGTTTGAAAATATAAAGCTGTAAATCATTATGGTGAATTGATGAAGCACACTTCCTCTTCCTTTCTATTCACTTTCTTTTCCTTGGGGATACGTTCTCCATCCCTCATACTTCTCTCTTCTTTTGCTTTTCCATGTATCATGCGTAGTCGTCGTCTTATGAATTTTTGCGTGTAAACTAGCTTAAGGCACTCCTTTATCCATCTGTCTTCTATATTCAACTCATCTTGTTATTCTATCTGCATGTCTTTTTTATGTTCGAGGACTTGACACCTTTACCAATGGTTACTAAGATTTCCTGTCAGTTGCTGCTTAAAGGTTGTTTTCAAATCAGGCATACCCTAATTTTGTCTCTTCATTGCTCAGCTTTACACGAGGGATGCGTCCAAGAGTTGGAAACTAATTGGATCAGATGGAAGCAACAGGCTAACCATCAAGGAGCCTTCAGCCAATATAATGTTGTTGGACTATATTTCATCTGAAAAATGGCAGGATATTGTCGATTTTGATGACCATCTTGATGACATTAGCAAGTAAGATTATTAACCATCATTTTACCTCTCTCCTATATGGTCCAATGTGGCTCAGTTTGTATTAAAGGTTTCGAGAAGGAAAAGAAAACAAGGAAAGCTTTTCCCCTTGTGTTTCACTCAATCGTTGAACGACATTAAAAATTAAGATTTCAAAATATACTGGGAACTCGTGGAAAGAGGCCCAAAAAGACTCGCAAAATTCAAAAAATTTTTGACACATTTTTCACACTATTTTTCTTTTCCTTCTTATTTTCCTCATTGTTACCCTTATTAAGCAAACTATAAAGATAAGTGTTTTCCCCTAGTATTTTCTTTTCTTTTCCCTGATGAAATCCATGAAACAAATAGAGAGACTAAGGCTTACTTTCGTTTGCGGATTCGTTGAAGGAAAAGAAAAGGGGGAGGAAAAACTACTTCCCTCAGATTTCACTTGTCTTTTCCTTGGTGCTTAAATAACATTAAAAGTAAAAACAAAAAAATAAAAAAACAAGACATTGTCCTTGGTAACCACAACATCCAAAATTTTTAATTTACTTCGCACTATATTTTATTTTCCTTCCTATTTTCCTCACCAGTTTCCTTTGTAACCAACCAAAGAAAAACCTTCTCCATTGAGTTTTCCTTTCTTTTCCCTCACTATTTCCATGAACCAAACTTAGCCTAAGAGTTTGGTAGGACCGTAGTAGTGCATCCCAAATGATTTTGATGAAGCAATATTGCAATTTGCTTTCCTCTTTGCAGGGACTGGTTGAACCCAGAACTATTCAAGTAATTCTCTTCACTAACTATCAGCCGTTCAACCAATTGGCAAGTGGTGGTTGCCGGTTTTCCTTGGCTGGTTCTCGTGGACATTCGGGCGGCCAATTACAAGCAAAAGATGTTAAGAAGTGATACAGATGAATCATGGGCTTCATCTTTCTTGCTTGTGAAAATTTTCGTTCATGTATTAATCTAATATTTATTCTGTGGTTAGGTGCTATAGTTTCTTCACGAATAAACTTGGTTTTTCATTTAATCCAACTCTGTTAAGTTGGGGGTTTTCAGTATTTGAAGTGGAATGAAAGACAATGTTTGTTACATGTTTTGCACCATGTATTTAACCAACAACGTTGCAGCGTTGTAATGTTTGCACATGATGCTTAAATATATCGTCTTAGGAAGTTATTGACAAAGCACGAACACGATACACTAACACGACAAAATACTAAAAAAAAAAAAAATGCACATGGACACTGTCGGAAAGGTGTTCGTGAAGTGTCGTGTCCGTGCATCAAAGATGACACGACATGCGACACGTTACCTTCTTAGAAATGTCGGTGCTTCTCAGGTTACTGTCGAAGAAGTCAGATTGCGGTGCTGGTTAGACGTGCAATGCTGGTAATTTGAGAGGAATAGAGATCAGTAAAGTTTTTTGATAACATTTTGTATTGTTCCGCTTTGTTATTGCTCCATATGTTATGTACTTATGTGGATAGACAATATTACACGCGTGGACCAATCATGAAAAGGAAGAGTACGATCTGTTCAAAAAGATCTTCACTGGAACTAATTGTACCCTTATTCATCATTGTAGTTCATAGTGGTTTTGAAGTTTGATAGAATATAAATAATAGATGGACTAAGCTAAAATGGTAATGGGAATGTACAGCTTTTGCTACCGAAGAGATGGTTTTGCATAAAACTATTCATTATCAAATGGTTTTATTGAACCTGTTCAGAAGCAAAACATAAAGGCAAGAGTGACGAAGGTTTTTTTTTGGCAAGAGTGATGAAGTTGATGAGAGGTCATATGTGGTTTATTTGTTACAACTTAATAGTACTTGTTAATTGTGCATTTGGGCATAAGATTTGTTATGGTACACATTCACAGTGAGTGATCTTACTCTTAGCATCATTTTTCTGAAGGCCACACTTGTTTAGTGGAAGGGTAATATTTGGGACACATCTAAAACCCGCACAACCTTAGACACACCCTAAGGCGGACCAATGGGAAGAGAGAAAGAGATTGCGGGACCCACTGACAGTGTGAGGTCCACCAGAGTGATGTGAGTGGGGTGTCTAAAGTTGTGTGAGTGGGGTGTGTCTGAAGTATTACCCTGGGTGGAACTAAGCGAGAGGAAGTGAAGGGACTGGATTAATAGTTTATTTTAATTTAATAGTTTGATGTTTAAGTGTGTTAAATAATGTCGGATTAATTGTCCACTTTAGTTGAATTGTGTGGTATACGAGTCACTATTTTATTCTAAGGAGTTGTGGTATTTATAGTCCGTCGTAATAGTGCCTAGGAATCTGTGTAGCTTAAAAATGTCCCAAAAAATGGTACTTTAGTAAACTAACATAAGACTGGTTTTCGTAAGAATCAAACAAAAGTTGAGACTTTATCTTCACTTCCAGAAATTATTTAGGGTGACCGTCACACCACGTCATTGTGCTAACGTGGTGTAATGCACCAATCACATGAATCCATGTATGGAATATTTATCCACCGTGTCAGTATATTCTCAAATTAATAACTATAAATGTTATGCCCCTTGTTTAATTTCCAGATGTAGTTTTCAAGAAAAGTTGTAACACGCGTATAAATGTGATTTGTGCGTTACACCACAGCACGATGGCGTGGCATGACAGTCTCCCTGAATAACTGCTCACTTTTTTACCACCCAAACAGGCCCCTATGGTAGGAGCAAATATTGGGTATCATGAGGATAACAGGTAGGATTTCATCCCCACTCATAAGTTTCAAATTTTGCTTTGTGTTGCTGAGTTCTGAAAATAGGGGCCAATATGGATTCAAACAAACTCCTTACTGGTTTGTGTTGTGATACCATGTAGGATTGTACAACTGTTACATTCAATATTTAACTTATGATAGGGCAGGCCCATTAGTCTAGTCCAGTTCAAGTCTCTGTCCAAAACAGTGTCGATAGTCATAACTCACAAGCCCTTGGGGTCAACAAAAAATCCAAAGATAAGAAATCAATCGACCAAAAATCCGATTGGTTGATTTATTAAATGTATGTATAAAGCCTAAACCGACCAACAGAGCTAGTTGGTCACTTTTAAAACCCCAAAAAATAAAATGAAAAAAATCAACTGAAATCGACCAGTTACACCCCTAATAAACCATAACTACCCGATATCAATACCAGCAAGAAGAAGAAGAAGAAAGAAAACGTGAACACTAAACTGAGTATATATATATATGGGATTTGCTATAGGAGGCTTTTAGCGACGAAATTTTTCATCGCTAAAAGTTGAAACCTTTAGGGACAAAAATTCGTCGCTAAAAACTTGTTTTTCGTCACTAAAGAGGCTGTTGTATGCTGCTAACCGATAACCATCATATTGTAGGTTAGCAACCCCCTGTATATATATAGTCCGAATCTTAAGCGAACTAAGGGACGAACCAAGAGACGAATCGCTTTTACCGACGAAAATGTCACTTTTAGCAACTAAAATTTACGTCGCTAAAAGTGGTACATCCCTTTGAGTCCGCACTTGATCCTTGCATATATATCACACACTCTCTCTCCTTTCTCTCACCAAATTTAAGTGAAAAAGAGGTCATTTTTCGTCGAACATTCAATCATACATGCATCAGTTCATTTGCTTTGAACACATGAATATGTGTAAATACATACGTATATGATTGTACGAGTTTACATATTTTGTTATTTGGTGGTCTGATAGGGGTTCTCAATCGTCAAAAACAAGATACAATTTTCCATTTTTGTTGTTTCTTTATTGAGTCATGCATTGAACTAAAACTCTGTGCTTTGGATTTATTCTGGGCTTAATTTAGTCAGTTGTATGTGTTATGTATTACATGATAGATTAATTGTCACACCCCAACCCGCCCCCGCAGGCTAGGACACGTGTAACAAGCCAGCAAATCAAACAATCATTTTTTTAACGTTCCAAAAGTAACATTATAAACTGAAATACCAAGGGTAAAATAGCTTTTTATCAAACAAAATAATAAAGAGAAATAAAATAAAGTTTTAAAATAATCGAATGGTACTCGGACAGAGTTCCCTCTATTACAGCACCATTCCCCCTGTTAAACAAAAATTGAAATACCAATATATCACCAAAACCACTTGGAAATACTTTCAAAACTCCAACACACAATTCATTTTACAAGGATTTAATAGAAAACCCAAACATAAACTTATCTCCCAAAAATCCAAACACTAGGAATAGAGCTACTCATCTAAATTTATTTACATATCAACATATTAAACAAAAACCATTAATCTCGAGCTATCCAGAACCCCCACGGTTCAACGCTTCTCACTGTGGTGCTCGTCCGTACCTGCGTGGTCATTAGCCACAAAAATTGATTAAGCTTTCGCTTAGTGAGTACGTGGTACTAATCATGCAATTGGAGTATTCAATGATTCATAACACCAATTAAACTTTCACAACAGTAAATGGTCGCCGACGTGTCAAGTAATCAATCACCATCGTTCTGGACCCCTGATTCCGGGCCATTTTCACTTTCGTTGCTTTTAAAGCGATATCACTCACTCTCATGTGACCGTAGTCAATTCGTTGTGGTCGTCACCACGTCCCCTTTCCTCTGAGGACTTCATTATCATCCCCCTTTTCTCTGAGGAATGGGCGTCCCTTATATACGGGCTAAATAATGGTGATTATCAATTGACACCCTTTCACCCAAATAAGCACATAAGCAATTCAACATGTCAACATGGCAATTTCAACATTTTTGAACATGTTAAATAATAATTAATTACATGCTTTTCTACTTAATCGCAATTAAGCAATTTAACATTCACTAATAAATAAATAACATTAAATATCCAATTTTTGGATTAGGACACTCACCTCACGAATAAGTTCCAAATAAGCCTAGAAATCCCAAACTCCTTCGCAAAACTAGCTCTAGATACCCCCAATGATATTCCTACATATATATATATATATATATCACATATATGTATCACCTCTTAAAATGGGTCGCAGAAAAATATTATCAAAATTGAAAAAGAAAGACATAGAAATAACCCTCTCACCTTCACGAGTCCGAATATGGCTTCGGTTCGCGAAATAGAGGTCACACGGCGAAGCTACGGCGACAAAATGACGCGAAACCCTTTTTTTTTTTCTCTTTTTCTTTTTCTCTCGTTGAACTCTCTGAAACTTTAAACTTTTGTTTGCTTTATTTTTTTTTTTGATCCTCACTAGCCGACTAACTCATACTTGAGGATATATATTATGATTTTTATCATATTTCTATTTACACCCCCATAAGTTTCTGAAGTCTTTTATGAAACCCCCCTAAACTTCATATTAACTACCAAATATCTAAGTGGGTATATGCTATGTCACGTATGGGTCCCAAAAGTGGTCCCGAATATTTTATAAAGTTGCTAATTAACCCACTAGTTATGAATCAAATTCCAATTCGTCCTCACACGGGTACCCAAACTGGCACCATAAAAGATCATAAGTAGCAATAAAATATTAAAAACAATTAAACAATTATTCATTTAATCACATAAATGCAACTAAATGCAATTTATCTAATCTGGACCTCCCGTGGGTCCCATTTCACATCTATCCAATTGTGCCCTTCTCGAAGCACTTATCACATCGGGGTAACTGGAACTTACCCAAATATCACATGCAATTAATTATACTAATTAATGCATGAAAAATAAATATTACTTCAATTTTCTGGGTACGGGTATTACATCTCTCCCTCCCTTTTAGGAAGTTTGTCCCCAAACTTTTCTTATCTCAAGTGTCAAATAGGTGAGGAAATTTCTCTCGGATCTCATCCTCACGTTCCCAAGTTGCCTCCTCTACTGAATGATTACGCCATAACACCATAACTAGAGGAATGACTTTGGTTCTGAGCACCTGATCCTTCCTATCTAGGATTCGAACTGGATGTTCAACATAAGTCAAGTTTTCTCGAACCATCAACGGTTCCGGAGTGATACGGTGACTCAAATCTGATAGACAACGTCGCAACATAGAAACGTGAAATACATTATGAACATTAGACAACTCTTTTGGTAATTCCAACCGATATGTAACTGGACCAACTCTATCCAAAATCAGATAAGGCCCTACAAACCTCGGACTTAACTTGCCTCGCTTACCAAATCGTGTGATACCTTTCGAAGGCGATACTTTCAAGTAAACATAATCACCTACCTCGAATTCCAACGGTCTTCTACCTGTATCCGCGTAGCTTTTGTAACAACTCTGTGCTATTTGTAGCCGTTGTTTAACTAACTTGATTTTGTCTTTAGTGATTTGCACAATTTCAGGCCCAATAAGTTGCTTTTCCCCAATTTCTGTCCAACACACTGGTGATCTACACTTTCGGCCATACAATGCCTCGTAATGAGCCATACCAATACTCGTCTGAAAACTATTATTATAAGAGAATTCCACTAATGGCAAGTGGGTTTCCCAATTTGATTTAAAATCCATAACACAACCTCGAAGCATATCTTCCAGAATCTGAATAACTCGCTCGGATTGGCCATCTGTCTGAGGATGAAATGCTGTGCTAAAATGCAAAGTCGTCCCCATTGCCTTTTGCAAACCTTCCCAAAATCTAGACACAAATCGTGTGTCTCGATCGGACACAATTGATACCGGTGCCCCATGTAATCTAATAACTTCTCTGACATAAAGCTCTGCTAACTTTGTCGGATCACGAGTCTTAATTGGCAAGAAATGAGCTGATTTAGTCAATCGGTCAACGATCACCCAAATACTATCATTAGACTTAGGAGACCTTGGCAAACCTGACACAAAGTCCATCGTTATATGCTCCCATTTCCATTCTGGTATCTCCAACGGTTGCAATTCACCAGCGGGTCGTTGATGTTCCAATTTTACTTGTTGACAAGTTGTATATTTGGCCACAAACTCGGCGACTTCCCATTTCATACCACTCCACCAATACACTTCTCGCAAATCTCTATACATCTTCGTACTCCCCGGATGTACGGAATACCTCGTACTGTGAGCTTCTTCCATGATCTTATCTTTCAACTCTTGAATGTTAGGAACACACAGTCGATTAACATACCTTAATACATTGTTCTGAAAACTGAATTCCGGCCGTCTACCCTCAGGTAATTCTTCAACTATTTTCTTGAAATTTGGGTCCAAAAGTTGATTCTCCTTGATTTCTTCGATTAAGCTTGGTTGTGCCATAATAGCCGCCATTAAACCACCCTGCATTCTGGGAATTACTTCCAATTCTAGCTGTTCAAATTCTTTTACCAACTTCTTCTGGGCTGTTAAAGAATAAACCAAATTTTCTGACGACTTTCGACTTAACGCATCGGCAACCACGTTAGCTTTACCCGGATGATACTGGATCTTCAAATCATAATCCTTCATCAATTCAAGCCATCTTCTCTGCCTCATATTTAGCTCTCTCTGGGTAAATAAATATTTCAAACTCTTGTGATCGGTGAATATATCACACGTTTCCCCGTACAAGTAGTGACGCCAAATCTTTAACGCAAAGATCACCGCTGCCAATCCCAGATCACGAGTCGGATAATTCTTCTCGTGTGTCCTTAACTGCCTCGAAGCATAAGCTATAACTTTACCCTCTTGCATTAGAACACATCCCAGGCCCTGATGAGAAGCATCACTGTATATACTGAAACTTCCAGTACCTGACGGAATAGCTAATATCGGCGTTGAGGTCAACTTATCTTTCAACTTCTGAAAACAGTCTTCACATTCTTTATTCCACAGAAATGGTACATCCTTCCTCATTAATTGAGTCATTGGAGTCGCGATTCTAGAAAAGTCTTGGACAAACCTTCTATAGTAACCAGCTAACCCCAAGAAGCTTCGAACTTCAGAAACATTTGTCGGCCTCGACCAATTCTTAACAACTTCTATCTTCTATGGGTCCACAGAGACACCATCCTTAGAGATCACGTGTCCAAGAAAAGTAACATTGGTTAACCAGAATTCACTTTTCTTCAATTTCCCAAATAGTTGCTTTTCTCTAAGTCGTTGCAAAACCAACCTTAAGTGTCGTTCATGTTCTTCTTGACTTCTAGAATATATTAAAATATCATCAATGAATACTATCACAAATTCATCTAGATAAGTCTTGAACATCCTATTCATCAGGTCCATAAAAGCGGCTGGTGCATTCGTAACCCCAAATGGCATGACAAGAAATTCGTAGTGCCCGTACCGAGTCCTGAAAGCTGTCTTCTCAACATCTTCAGCTTTTACCTTCAATTGGTGATACCCAGATCTCAAGTCAATCTTAGAAAATACTTGTGCCCCTTGCAATTGATCAAATAAGTCATCAATACGCGGCAGTGGATACTTGTTCTTTATAGTCACCTTGTTGATTTCTCGGTAGTCAATACACATTCTCATTGTCCCGTCCTTCTTCTTCACAAATATAACTGGTGCTCCCCACGGTGATTCACTAGGACGAATGAACCCCTTATCTAGTAAATCTTGCAGTTGAGTTTTCAATTCCTTCAACTCTACCGGAGCCATTCTATACGGTGCCCGTGAAATTGGTTGAGTTCCTGGCATTACATCTATCCCAAACTCAATTTCCCTTTCAATCAACACACTAGGTAAATCTTCTGGAAAGACGTCTGGAAATTCTTTCACTACTGGTATATCTTCTAATTTCAGTTCAGTACTTCTAGTGTCAAGTATACTACACAAGAATCCCTGACATCCCTTTTTCAACAAACGACAAGCTCTGACAGCTGACACCAGATAAGGAGGTGGTGCTACACCTGTCCCTTGGAAACAAAATACATCTTGATTGGGCAATCGAAATGTTACTCTCTTATTCTCACAATCGATAATGGCGTGATTTGCAGATAACCAATCCATCCCCAAAATGACATCAAAATGTTGAATAACCAATGGCACTAAGTCAACAGTCAAACCCCTACTATTCACATCAATCCCACAAGCTTTAAAGACACCCGAACTTACTAGTGGAGCTCCTGACGGAAGTGAAACAGACAAATCAAAATCTAGTAGTTCTAAGGGTTTATCTAAATATTTAGCAAATGGGTGTGAAACAAAAGAGTGAGTTGACCCCGAATCCAATAATACTTTAGCAGGTTGTGAGCATATAGGAAGTATACCTGAAACCACAGTATCAGCGGCAGTGGTCTCCCCAGGCTTAAGCTGAAAATACCTTCCTTGTCGTTGTTCCCTCCCTTGAGATTGTTGCTGAGGTGGCCTCTGGCTTGGTGCACTTCCCACAGATGAAATAGAACTTCCTGGTCCTCTCTTTGGGCAATTACGCTCCCGATGCCCCAGGTCACCACACAAATAACACCGTATTCTGCTATCATCTATACCTTGTCTCTGAGTAATACTTTGTCTTGGCACATTCTGTCTTGATAGATTGGGACAATCTCTTGCTACGTGTCCTGGCCGTCGACAATTGTTGCAAATGATAGGAGACAAGTTGCACATTCCCCAATGATACCTATCACAGATTTGACATCTGGGCTTGTTGCCCCCACTTCCCGAAGAACTTCCCAAACTCGGTCTCTTGGAACTGCCCTGTCCCTGTAATTGACTTCCTCCCGGCCTCTTGAATTGTTGACTTTGCCCTGATGATGACACACCTCGCTCAGCAATTAGGGCCACATCTAATACTTCTGAATACTTCGGTAGCCGGAGTATATCCACTTTTCCCCTAATCTCATCACGGAGTCCTTCCTCGAATCGTCTTGCCCGAATGAACTCATTTGGAATCAAATCCATCGCAAATCTGGCCAAACTTGTAAACTGGGCTGCGTAGTCCCTAACGGTCATATTACCTTGACTGAGATGAGAAAACTCTCGGGCCTTCTGATCACTGAAAGATCGAGGAATATATTGTTTTGAAAACTCCTCTATAAACCCATTCCAGGTAGTTGGTGCGCTCTGCCTTAATACTGAAGTCCACCAGTTTTGTGCTTCTTCTTTTAAAGTGTCTGAGGCAAACAAGACCTTCTGTTCCTCTGTACATGGCAAAGCACGAAAAATTCTCTTCATATCGGTCAACCAATGATCAGCCTTCATTGAATCAGATTCTCCTTTGAACTGCCCTGGCTTTTGCTTATAGAACATGGCAATAGTTGTTGATTCTGTTCTTTGTTCTGGGTTTGATGAGCTCGGTCCCTCCTCGGTAACTCGAGTTTCAGCCACTTTTATCAACTTTTCCATACCTATTTCAATTCTGTCCATACGGGCCGAAGATGGGTTTTCACCTCCAGACATCCTTGCTTGGCACCCACAACAAAGTATATACATACATGTTACTTTTAAATAAATTACAATGCATGCTAAATAACATTTTAAAGCATGATAAATAAACATGTATGCATGATTGTACTACTACGTGTCATTGTGTGCACACTCACGCGTCGTCACTCGTACCTAAGGCTCTAGCCTATTGCTCTGATACCAAAAATTGTCATACCCCAACCCGCCCCCGCAGGCTAGGACACGTGTAACAAGCCAGCAAATCAAACAATCATTTTTTTAACGTTCCAAAAGTAACATTATAAACTGAAATACCAGGGGTAAAATAGCTTTTTATCAAACAAAATAATAAAGAGAAATAAAATAAAGTTTTAAAATAATCGAATGGTACTCGGACAGAGTTCCCTCTATTACAGCACCATTCCTCCTGTTAAACAAAAATTGAAATACCAATATATCACCAAAACCACTTGGAAATACTTTCAAAACTCCAACACACAATTCATTTTACAAGGATTTAATAGAAAACCCAAACATAAACTTATCTCCCAAAAATCCAAACACTAGGAATAGAGCTACTCATCTAAATTCATTTACATATCAACATATTAAACAAAAACCATTAATCTCGAGCTATCCAGAACCCCCACGGTTCAACGCTTCTCACTGTGGTGCTCGTCCGTACCTGCGTGGTCATTAGCCACAAAAATTGATTAAGCTTTCGCTTAGTGAGTACGTGGTACTAATCATGCAATTGGAGTATTCAATGATTCATAACACCAATTAAACTTTCACAACAATAAATGGTCGCCGACGTGTCAAGTAATCAATCACCATCGTTCTGGACCCCTGATTCCGGGCCATTTTCACTTTCGTCGCTTTTAAAGCGATATCACTCACTCTCATGTGACCGTAGTCAATTCGTTGTGGTCGTCACCACGTCCCCTTTCCTCTGAGGACTTCATTATCATCCCCCTTTTCTCTGAGGAATGGGCGTCCCTTATATAAGGGCTAAATAATGGTGATTATCAATTGACACCCTTTCACCCAAATAAGCACATAAGCAACTCAACATGTCAACATGGCAATTTCAACATTTTTGAACATGTTAAATAATAATTAATTACATGATTTTCTACTTAATCGCAATTAAGCAATTTAACATTCACTAATAAATAAATAACATTAAATATCCAATTTTTGGATTAGGACACTCACCTCACGAATAAGTTCCAAATAAACCTAGAAATCCCAAACTTCTTCGCAAAACTAGCTCTAGATACCCCCAATGATATTCCTACATATATATATCACATATATGTATCACCCCTTAAAATGGGTCGCAGAAAAATATTATCAAAATTGAAAAAGAAAGACATTGAAATAACCCTCTCACCTTCACGAGTCCGAATATGGCTTCGGTTCGCGAAATAGAGGTCACACGGCGAAGCTACGGCGACAAAATGGCGCGAAACCCTTTTTTTCTCTTTTTCTTTTTCTCTCGTTGAACTCTCTGAAACTTTAAACTTTTGTTTGCTTTATTTTTTTTTTGATCCTCACTAGCCGACTAACTCATACTTGAGGATGTATATTATGATTTTTATCATATTTCTATTTACACCCCCATAAGTTTCTGAAGTCTTTTATGAAACCCCCCTAAACTTCATATTAACTACCAAATATCTAAGTGGGTATATTCTATGTCACGTATGGGTCCCAAAAGTGGTCCCGAATATTTTATAAAGTTGCTAATTAACCCAATAGTTATGAATCAAATTCCAATTCGTCCTCACACGGGTACCCAAACTGGCACCATAAAAGATCATAAGTAGCAATAAAATATTAAAAACAATTAAACAATTATTCATTTAATCACATAAATGCAACTAAATGCAATTTATCTAATCTGGACCTCCCGTGGGTCCCATTTCACATCTATCCAATTGTGCCCTTCTCGAAGCACTTATCACATCGGGGTAACTGGAACTTACCCAAATATCACATGCAATTAATTATACTAATTAATGCATGAAAAATAAATATTACTTCCATTTTCTGGGTACGGGTATTACATTAATGCTATGCTTCCCAAAAGTTGAATGCCAAATGCTTTACAAGTTGTACCACATGCTGTGATAGTGATCGGTGGTACCGTGGTACAACTGGCAAAGCATCTGTCATTCATAATTTGAGAAGCATAACATTACTCTACATTATATCAATGCTTTTTTTTTTTACCTGAACTGTTTGCTTTGTTAAATTTTGGAGGATGAAAGTGGTGAGGTGTTTACATGGTTTGAATGTGATTTTGAGGAAGGAAAAGGGTTAGTAGGGAAAAGCTTATATAAAATTCTAGCTACTGCTTCTTTCTAGGTAATTTACACAGCTTAAATGGCTCATGTTGCTTTTAGTAAGAAGAAGAACACAAAACCACAAAAACCTCCACCTAAGAAGAAACAAAAGACTGAGCCTCTCTCTTCTAAACCCAGAAATATGGATGATATTCTCAGTGATTCAGATATCACAGATGGGGAAATAGAAGAACATGGAGGACTTGACGGAATTCGGGTTCTGAAATGTCTTCTGACGGGGACGACCCTTTTACGGATGATTTTCTCCAAGGAGATGATGGAGGTACTTGTTTGTTTTTGGAGTTTAAGGTTGTCCACTTTTATGAATCATGAGGTTTTGCCAAAATTATGAATTGTGACTCGTACATAGTCGTGTGAATTGTCATTTTGACCTTTTTTTATTATTATTTATTATTTATATTTTTTCCTTAAGGGAAATAATATAAATGTATGTACTGCATACATTTAAAAACACATGTACAAAATGCTTAAAATAACAAAATAACATTTTAAACCAAGTTTTATGCAATCAAGGCTCAAAAGGTTGAAAGATTTCTACTTAAAACTGCAAAGTTGAAAATTAGAAATCATGAATCGACCTATTGTATAACAACCATGCTTTTATGATTTGAGAGTAATCTTGTTGACTAAAGGTTTTAAGGGCTTGGATTTGGATTCTGATTCGGATGCGTCTAATATCAAAGAGAAGTCAAGAGCTATTAATGAAGAAAAGGCTGGGGTAGAAGACGAGGCAGAGGCTGAGTTGGAGCTGAACATTAAAGAAGAAACAGATGAATTCAGATTGCCAACTAACGAGGGATTTATATATATATATATATATCTATTTCATGCCTTCTAATTGTCTTTCTTTCTCCATTATTCATCAGATAGGAACACTATTCACATGCTTAATTTTTGGTTCTTTCTATGATAATAATAACATAGGAGCTTGAAGAAAAGGTTCAACGATCCCCAAATCTCTCAAATCTCCAAAGGAGGATAAAAGAGAGTTGGTTCTATTTCCATAAAAGTTCTCTTATCATTTTGTTTTCTGTCACACCCCCAATCCACCTCGGGTGAGTTGGGACACTTGTAACAAGCCCACACGTCAAAACATCCTTAATTCACTAAGAAACACATGGATTAGACATCATTAAACAGCTCTGTTGACACAAAACAGCCCCAAGGGAAAAATGGTCATTGATAAAGTATAGAAAATTTTATACCAAAAGATAGGTCTTTGAGTCCTGGTTCCAACGCAAAAAAACGGCGCACGAATTCGAATTTTCTAGAGAGAGTTATGCTCGTTTCCGTAAAAGCCGCCGGGCTGAAACTGGAACAGCGGATCGATCCGCCCCAAAATCGGATCGATCCGATTTTAGCAGATTGGTATTTTCTGCACCTCCAGAAGCCCCGGATCGATCCGCACTAGACCCGGATCGATCCAGTTTCTGTAGATGAGATTTCTAGCTGATAAACACACCAGATTTCAAGTTCAAACCAACTCCAAACATAACCAAACTTTGGGTAAACATCAAAGACCCTTACCAAAACATTTCCAATTGCTTAAAACATTAACCCAACACCTCCAAGTATATGCTAAACCAAATTAAACACCAACTGTTGGAGTATTTTAATAAAAAAAAAATGAAATTGATACATAATACTATTTTAATATAAATAAAAATTCATTCTTAAATATTTTGGAGCATTCATTGTGATAATAATGAAAGGAGTTAACTTGCTATTCAAATGTCATATACGTTTGGTTCCAAGAGTTTTTTGAAGCCCTTTACTGTGAATGAGGAAAGAGCTTTATGAATATAGTACCCAACGGTTATAAGACATATAATTGCTTTAGTTAATGTATTGAATGTCATATCGATAAGACATACAATGGTCTGAACCATACTTATATATACAAGTATAGCTACATATGGTAAAAGAGACACAGTGCATTTTCTATTATTCCAACAAAAAGTTTTTTATGTATAAATTTGTCTCACGCGTATAAGTTATATTTGTTTTATTTTACGTTGGAGTTCTGGTTTGTTTGGCAAATTGTTTGATTTCCTTCCCTATGTATTTATTGGCTTAGCCATAAGTC